>CM070090.1:10275667-11590667 GCA_036178185.1 Liparis tanakae | reverse complement strand
GTTTCTTACCGGTAATTGGTTTTCAATGGTCAATAATGCTGGATTGGGGAGGTCACGGAGACACTGAGCATCACACTCTGAGTCACAGCTGAGCTCCAATTATTTGTTACCATTTTGTGTTTCCAATTCCAACAAAACAAAAATATTTTTTTATGAATAAACGTTCTGTCACTAAATGTTTCATACATTTTCTGACATTTTCTGCACACACACACATACCAACTCACACACACAGTGACTCACTGCCTCTTTGTTATGAACTGTGCACATTTAGTGGTGTACAAACAAGCGCTCACCCACAAAGCGCTGACCTATTAACTCAAGAGGAGTTCACAGTTGTTATCATAAAGGGCGTCACAAATAAAACAGGCTTTAAGTGCTTCTCGCAAGACAAAATATGTGTCAAATTAATGTAAATCACGCTCACATTTTTCTTTATGTATACACCTTTGTGACTACAGTTGTTCATATTGCGTTGGGTTTATTCTTCTCTTTTTTTCTCTCACTTTTGTTTTGGGACTTTTGAACGTTCAATAAAAGAGTGAGACGTAAACTGTTTAGGTTTGCCCCGTTTTCCTTCATAAAAGATGACATTCTCACAACAAAAGATAGTTTTCAAGAAAATAATAAATCTGAAAACTCAAACTCGACACACTGCTGTCGGTCTCTTCATGTGCGTCGCTTCACTGCCGATTCCCAGACACAGTCAGACTCTCATCTCCTCCAGCTCTGATGCACGCAGCAATAACAGCTCTGACATTAGTAAACCAGCAGCTTTCCACCCGGTGGTGTTTGAGTCTGAGATAAATGAAACTTATTTTGGGGGATGAATTTTACAACCAGACATTCCTGTCAGCTGCAGTGGTATCTCTAATGAAACGGTTGGCTGCTGGATGGTGGACGTCCAGATTAGACCGGAGCCAATGGGAGGATGTGTTGCAAGTAGACTGCAGCCCAAACAGAGATTAGAGATAATCCGCTGTAGCTGTATCAGCACAAATGGTCTGCTCTCGTCTCACTCACTGCTTTCTCACTCTTCCTTTGCCCATACACTGTTTTTAGTTTACATCACTCTCAAATAGATTTTTATTTAAAAAATAACTTTAATACTTACAACTCCTGAAGTGTTTCCTGCATTATACTTTATAATTTGGTACTAATCTGAGCTAATCTACTTATAGAAAATGCTACATTTCTAATTTACAGCTTCTTAAATTGTGAGGATAAGCCACTTATGTTTTTCTTACATGATGGGAAACTTAATGTATTTGCTTGTTGAGTGTTGGTCGAACAAAACAAGCAATTAATGAAGGTCACGTTAGGCCTTACACAGACTGTGACGGGTCTTTTTAACTATTATTGGACACTAGACCAAATGATTAATCAATCAATCGAGAGAATATTTGTCAAATTATTAGATAACGAATATATTACATCCCTGTTGCAGACCTAAAAACCTATCAGAAAAATAGATACAATGTGTAGAGACTGTTGAGAGTACCCATTTTACAGCATGTGTTGAAGGAGCACAGTCTAGTACTTCAGCTACTGAGGTGTTTTCCCTCGGATTGGTCTCACTGATGCTCTCTTTCTTCAGCCTCCGCCTGCGTGTCCTCTTCGCTTCACAGACATCAGCCACGGACACATTTAATTACGTCTAGATATATGGTCTTTATTCTCTTTGCTTAAGTATGCCAATATATCAGTGGAGACAGCTAACACTCGTAACCCCAGAGCAGCCCAACCCGTTTGCCCTTTCCGGGGTCCAACACACATCCAATCGTGACCTGATTGACTATATAGGCTAGCACAGGACCACAGAACAGCGCCACCCAGTGTACATATATAGTTACATTATATTACCACCATGTTTGCCCAGATTATTATTTTTTTTAATGTAACCAGAAAATTATAGATTAAATAGTATTTCCTTGCAAGAGATCCTAAAAGAAACTAGATAAAGATGAATCCCTCCATCCATTTTCAATCCCAGAGCCAAAGATAAATGATTGTTATCATTAAAATGTAAATTGTACGGCAACCTTTAATAAATTAATTGGAGTTGCACCAAATCTGTGTCTCTCTTTTTCCTATACGACCAAATTTCTCTATGGGCTTTCCATGAAACTTGCTAAGAATTACCAGTTAAAGATGAGTTGTATTAATTATTAACCATGAAATTAATTTCAACAGTTCCTCAGAAAGGATCCTATCCACTTTCAGGACACAACCTTCAGTTGTATGCCAGGTAGTTTATCTTATCGTAGCATTGCCTATAGGACTCTCCTTCTCTGTGTTTCTATTTGACTCTCTCCTGCTTCTATTTGATGAGAATAGAGGTTTTAATGGAGCACTTTCCTGCGCTTGATGTCCACATGAGTGAAGCTGCTGCTACTCATCAGAATGCTTCCGGCCGTCTCTCTGTTATGCAATACATGACACCAGCTATATCATTAACTTAATCTCTGCGTGGGGGTTGGAGTAGTGATGGCAGCAGGGGGATGGAGTCCTCTGTGTTGTGGTGTCATGTTGCTGGTGTGTGCTCGTGCCAGCAGCCTTCACTGGTTATAGAAGTGCTCCAGCTGGCGAAGCTGAACTACAGCATCCTCCTCCTGGGTCTGTGTCCATCCCATGAGAACCTCATACAGCGTGTGACCTTTCTACTAATTTATTCTTGTGAATGCCACTACCAGCTTTTGACTCCGACATCCATCGAAGTAATCATTGCAAAGAAAAGTGCTCTTCCAGCACCGTTGTAAGGAACTTTAACAAACATACATTTATTTGTGCTAAAACTAGGCAAACCTCCAATCAGAGGGGGATCAACAACAAGCTGTTTTGGTTGCTTCGATAATCCACCATGGTGACAATTAACTGGGGTAACCTTGACTCCATCGTGATGTGGATATCATACAAGGAAAACAACTGGGAAGTGAACATCTATGTCGGTTCAGTATTTGTTGTATTTTAGGTAGAAGCAGCTGGAGTGCTGATTTAGTATCAGCTGTTTTTGAAAGAGCTGTCCTTGGTGCTGAAAGTGAATTTTTTTACCGCTGCTGAGAACATGCACTTTGTTTCTGTAAACATCATCCATACTAAATGTGCTGCATGTTGTAGAATCAGAACTCTTACACTCATCTGTGTTTTCGTGAGGGCTTTTCTTGGTACCTATCTATTGTTTCTGTTGTCACCAAATTTCCCCTTGGGGATTAATAAAGTATATTTAATTTTCATTTTCATTCATTTCATTCATTCAATCAGATCAATACAATACGAAATTTCTCGTACAAATATGTAAAATAAAAACTAACTAACTGAAATGCTTTTGAACCATTTTTAGAATTATAATATTAAAACAAAAATCAATACAGCTTGATACAAAAACATGGTATAAATTCAATATGAATACATTGTTGAGCAAAAGCTACTACAAAGAGATATCCTCTAGAACTGTAACCCCCCAAAAGACAAACTAAATAAACTAGTTCAAGACAGTTGTGTTGTTGTTGTTTTTGGCCTCCATTGAAGAATAAATATCACACTGTTCATGATGTTGAATTTTGTCAAATGTCAACATGTGGCCAGACATCCCCCCCTCCACCTGCACAAACAGGTTTCATCCAGCTGACACAGTCTGTGTTGAGCACTGGAGACCAGCAAAGCGTTGTGTGTGCTAATTAGACTCATGGGAGGTGAAACAACTGACTGGGGACAGATGCAGGATGGGAAATGGGGTTTGTGCTCAGTTTCAGATTAGTGAAATATCTATTTCACTGTTAAAGCTCAAACAGGCTGATGGGACACCATCAGAAGATATACGTAGAGGGGCGCTTGAACTGTGTGTACAGGTATAACAGATCTGGTATCTATCTGATGAGTCGATCGAAAAATAATTATCATATGTAATAACTTTGAGTGTTTGTCTGTCTGCACTAAATTATTAGTTTAGTTGCCTTCCCTAAAATTATTAGTTTAGTTGCAGCCCTAAAAAGATAACCAACCACTCCCAAAATAAATGAACATATATCGTACTTTATTCTAAAACATCAAAAATGCTATTCATTGAGGAAGAAATCAAATAAGAGCAGTCCCCAAAAGCAGCATAATATTAATAAATAATAAGTAAACTGCGTTTAACAATGTTTATATAAATTCTAAATGTGGTCATTTTTGGCAGAATTCCATATCAACTAATATCTCTGAGCCATTCAGAAGTATTCTTGGTATTGATTGTCTCTGCAAATAGTATGCAGTGATCGCAAACAGAAGGAAAACAATTATGTTAGTTTTTATTACTTGTAAAAAACATTAAACAGGAAGCCATTTAATAATAGTCAAAATAAGATTACTGTTCAAGTAGAAAGATTTCATCAAATGGATTTCTGAGAGGCGTAAATGTGAAATTCTGAATAAGACTCAAAGAGAGGAAGACGAAGATGCAGTGTGACATTTAAACAGATAATGCATCGTCTTTTGAGCGTGTGTGTTGGTTTAGGAAAGATTACACAAACACAATGGGCCACTGGAGGAGCATGAGGAGGGGGAGACCAGATTGACGTCACTGCAGCTGGACCAGGAAAGCAAAGAGATGAACACACACACAAACGTTGGCTGACAGGACGCAGCTTTTACTGTCACGTACAAACAAATCATTTGACATCTTTATTACTGTCAAATGTCCTCGTCGTAATATTTCAGTTTTTCCTTCTCTACTTCCTGTAACGGTTATGTAAACCACTGGTCCCTTTGATAAGGCCGCCTAATTAGCTGTTTCCATGACTACAGCTGGATGAGTGCAGTAAAACGTGTCCTTCCTTTAGAGATTACCTCATCAGTGTTTACTTAAAACTGTTGTTTGATTCAACCGATATTTTAAAAAGACCTCGCAAAAAAGCTTTAAAACTGGTGACGATTGTCATGTGAAAATGCTGTCAAGGCATTTTTCTTTTAATTACACAAGTAAAAATATTTGTTGATTTATCTGCAATAACTAAAAATGTTAAGAACACTTACATTTAGTTTGTTTTATAAGTTGCAGTGTGTATTTCTGATATTCAAGCTAATCATCTTTAGATTAAAGGGTAACTCATATCAATGTGTGTTGCAGGTTTTAGAGGGTATGCTATTGTATTGTACAAAGCCTATTGTAGCTCGAGAGTGAGATGTCTAATATCTGATCAATTGCCTATTATTTATTTATTTAGGGAAGTAACTTGAGTCATCACTGGGAGCTGAAGACCGTTTGAAAATTAAAAAGTCTAAAAGAAGAAAGTGATCTTTCCATACTTCAGTAGCCTGTAGGTTTTGAATAATAATACACTGTGTGATACAAACAAAGCAAATGTACATTCTGCCTCAATTTTCATTATATTTTAACTGTTGATTGTGAGTCCAATAATATCATAAGAGAGCAACACTAAATCTGAGTATTCTTCGAAATCCCACAACGGATATGTCTTCCACATGTCTTGTAAACAGTGGGCATGCCTCACCTGTAAAATGTGAATTATCACTGAGGCCATGAGGTGAACTATTTGACTCTAAATGTAAGAGAATAGAAAATCAGCTGCTGCACAAATGGATCCCTGTGTGTCGGATGTATTACACTCGTCATGAAGAAGCAGGCCCAGTTTATTGCGACAGAGCTGGCTTGGAGCCACAGTAAGGATACAACCTGACCTTGCTTGCAGGAAATACTGCTGAATCACAGTCAGTGCATCCAAGAGATTTAAAATCTATGAAACCGCAAAAATAATCTTTAGGTGAAGTGAAACACAAACTACCAGGCTGACAGACAGTTAGCCAGTGCCACCCATGTTGTTGCCTGCATTCAGTAAGCTTCACTAGCGTAAGCACTGGCAGACAGATGGATGAGCTGAGCTGGAAGGGCTCAAAGCTCAGGTGGACTCTCCCCCTATCCCTATCTATCTCTCTCTCTCTCTCTCTCTCTCTCTCTCTATCTCTCTCTCTCTTTCTCTGCAAGGTCATACTGCAGCAAAACAGATCAAATGTGTTCACTTTGTTTTGTATCATCAGCAGCAGCAGCAGCTGAAAACTGTGTATGTTTGCAAGACTGAAACCTCTCTCCATACACACACACACACACACACACACACACACACACACACACACACACACACACACACACACACACACACACAATTGTTTGTGCACCCTTGCTTGGGCAGAATTTAATAGCATAAGGACTGCAAATGGTTGCACTGCCACAGAAACCAACAGCTGCCTGTATGTCGCTATACAGAAAGTCGTGACGTCATTGAATTTATAATGATAAACATGTGCAATGTTGTGTCATTTTCGACAAAACTCATAGAAGCTGACTTTCCAGAGATGGTGTATCATATAAAGTAATTTAACAGCAATGAGTTGTTTCCTGGATGCATCAGTTAACAGATGTATACACTTCACTTGGGGCTGTCTGTAGGCCGAGCAAAATAATCTCCTCGCCTCGGTGTTGTGGCAGAAGAAGTGATAACACGATTACACTGCTGTAAGGTGCAATGATTTGGACCGTTTCCACGATGCGTGTCTGCTGGAGTCAAACCTGCCCGAGAAGGGGGATGGGGATTGAGATGTGCGTGAGGCGTAACATGAGAACGACTGCACCCGCTTGCGTGATGGACCAACATGCATTGCAGCCTGGAAAAGCGCACTTACTTCCCGACGAAGTTCTCCAGCACCGAGCTCTTCCCCGCACTCTGGCCGCCCACCACGGCGATCTGGGGCAGGTCCAGGTTCGCGTTCTGCCCGATGGCGGAGAAGGCATCCTGCATGCGGTTCACCTGAGGAATCAAATCCTCCATTCCCCGGTTCCCCATCTTTATGATGCAATGGCTAGTGTGTATTGCTTGTCAAGAGCAGGAAGGGATTTCTTACTTATGTTTCCCCCCTCACCAATCTCGCTTTTCAGAAGGCGTTTTTGGACTGCGCTCACTTTCCTGTTTGCGCCCGCATTGACTGCGCCTCCTCGGTGTGTCAGATAACCTCCGCTATGGGAATCTCTCCACCAGCGAACATGCAGCCCATATACACTCCTCTCTCCACCAAGCGCAGCAGGGAGGGGAGGATGACGATGAGCTCAGGAGGGCTTTCTGCAGTTCTTCACGCACGCCGCTCGGTGGTAGCACTGCTTTATTTTCCCTGCGTGGCCTGTCACATTGTTCTGTTTACAGTTCCACTGAGTGGCTTATTTTACTGACACGCTCGAGTTTAGTTGTGTTTAAGTCGATTTAGAAAGGTGCATGGAGATGGGAAATGTGGCATCCACTTTTTAATGTTACAGATCTGTCCATGGTGCTGAATCTGTTAGCACCGCGAACTGAGGCCAGGGGGCACTCTAAAGCAGTATATGCTTGTACTTTATTTGTTATATACGTGTTTTTTTCAATATATATAATTTTATATATATCTATCTATATATCTATCTATATATATATAGATAGATATATATCTATATATATATATATATATATGTGTGTGTGTGTGTGTGTGTGTGTGTGTGTGTGTATATATTTAGATGTGCCAGGAGGCACTCTAAAGCAGTTTATGCTTGTATATTTGTTATATACGTGTTTTTATGTATATATATATATATATATATATATATATATATATATATACAGGACTGTCTCAGAAAATTAGAATATTGTGATAAAGTTCTTTATTTTCTGTAATGCAATTAAAAAAACAAAAATGTCATGCATTCTGGATTCATTACAAATCAACTGAAATATTGCATGCAAACCTTTTATTCTTTTAATATTGCTGATTATGGCTTACAGCTTAAGAAAACTCAAACTCTAAATATTAGAATATCATGAAAAAGTATACTAGTAGGGTATTCAACTAATCACTTGCATCGTCTAATTGACTCGAAACACCTGCAAGGGTTTCCCGAGCCTTGAAAAACACCGGACAGTAGCAGAGTGGTCCAAAGTCCTCTTTTCAGACGAAAGCAAGTGTTGAATTTCATTTGGAAGTCAAGGCGCCAGAGTCTGGAGAAAGGCTGGAGAGGAGCAAAATCCAAGTTGCTTGAAACCCAGTGTGAAGTTCCCACAGTCAGTGATGGTTTGGGGAGCCATGTCAGCTGCTGGTGTTGGTCCACTGTGTTTCATCAAGTCCAGAGTAAATGCAGCTGTGTACCAAGAGATTTTAGAGCACTACATGCTTCCGTCTGCTGAAAAGCTCTATGGAGATGAGGATTTCATTTTCCAGCATGATCTGGCACCTGCCCACAGTGCCAGAACCACCAGTAACTGGTGTACTGACCATGGCATTACTGTCCTCGATTGGCCTGCCAATTCCCCTGACCTGAACCCCATAGAGAATTTGTGGGGTATTGTGAAGAGGAAGCTGAAAGACACCAGACCCAACAATGCAAATTAGCTAAAGGCCGCTATTGAAGCATCCTGGGCATCCATAACACCTCAGCAATGCCACAGGCTGATTGCCTCCATGCCACGCCGCATTGATGCAGTAATCCGTGCAAAAGGATTCCCAACCAAGTACTGAGTGCATTAATGGACATTTTCAAATGTTTGATTTTGTTTTGCTGTTATAAATCTTTTTTAACTTGGTCTGAGGGAATATTCTAATATTTAGAGATAGGATATTTGAGTTTTCTTAAGCTTTAAGCCATAATCAGCAATATTAAAAGAATAAAAGGCTTGCAATATTTCAGTTGATTTGTAATGAATCCAGAATGCATGACATTTTTGTTTTTTTAATTGCATTACAGAAAATAAAGAACTTTATCACAATATTCTAATTTTCTGAGACAGTCCTGTATATATATATATATATATATATATATATATATATATAAAAATATTTAAAAAAACACGCCGACAATATGTACTAGATAATTTAGTATTGTTAATGTGAAATCTAGAACCTTAAAAATACTAACCTTGATTACATTGCTATGACCAGAGGGGTCTGAGAATGTAACACAGACCATTTTGATGAGTACGTGAAAAGCCTTGCTCAGTTCCCCAGACCACCAGCAGGGGGCGACAGGCTGCACCAACGTCACTCTACTAGGGACGCTGGTGGGGGGTTTCTGCTTTATGCGAGTTGCACTGGGACTGAGAGCACGTATTCAACCTTGTGATATGATTGCAGGTGGATAACCGTCCATAATTGCCACTTTACTCGTTGAGAAGTACGTCGTGACGTCTGTTGCTCAGGTAAAGTGAAGAAATTACCCAAGGAGGCGCAGCTGGTTTATCTGCGACTTAGCTAACGTTAGCTACTCCGATGCGCTGCTAAGCTAACTTGTTGCTAATGTAGCTTCTTTCATTCCATAGCAGGTGTAGCTAGCGCGTTCGTTTACTACCACACGACTAAAATAACACGCCGTCCTCTTCATAAAGTGTCGGTGAAACGATTGAAGATATTTAATTAAGCTAAGAAAACAAAAACAACCCAAAGTAAATTGTTGTTAGCGCACTTGCTAGCGCGAGCTAACGTCAGATGGCGTCCCGAAATAGGACTGTTGTCTTAGAAGGTGCGCATTGTTATTGAATGTGTCTTTACATTAAAGAAAACGGGGCACACTATAAACACCTTTTTTTTTGTTCCATTCCATCCAGATACATCTTATTTGAAGGAGAATCGCCTCGCAGCTGTTGGTCGGTCCCCTCGCGGAGCAACGGAGGACATTTAAAGCCCGTAATGTTCAATCCACACATCCATCAGCAGCAGCAGCAGCAGCAACAGCAGCAGCAACAGTTTCACCAGCACCTGCGGCAGCTACAACAACTTTTTCAGCAGCAGCCTCCGCCTCCTCCACCTCAGCCGCCTCCTGGGCACCATGTCGGTCATCACCACCACCAGGGACAGCGGTAAGCATGTGAACTCAAGACTGGGGATTATGCCGGGCCCTCCGGGTGAAGTGTGTGTGTGTGCGCGCGCGCGTGTGTGTGTGTGAGACTGACTGTAAGTAAGCATCGACCTTTGCCACAACACATGCCAGACTTCGGTATCCTTTCAGATTTAATATATGTCCATCTTGCCTTTTTAATTCAGTTTGTGGATGGAAAGGCGCTCAGCCCAGGCTGTGATTTGCTATTATTTTATCTTTGAGGTAAACCGTAACTCAATAATCTGCTGCACAGTACACTATACATTTTGTAGAAATGTAACTAAAGATAACGCCAACCATAAAAACTCACACATCTCTCTGTATTAGATACGCATTCGGTTGTAAAACAGTGTTGTGTATCCTTTTATACAAAACATTGCGCTATTTCCATCCTGTTATCTGGCCTGCATAAAGGTAGGTTTGATGAACTGCAGATTATATAAAACTATTAATTCCCAGATTACTGGCCAACTCTTTTGTTCTGTTCTTGATGTCTAGTAAAACCATCTGGGTCATGTTACCTGTCAGCTTGTGTTCCTCCCTCGCTAATCCGTATCAAAACCTAGGTCAGACAATACAGGCATCTTGTTTATCCTGAGGATGTGCAAAAAGATCAGCCAGTGTAGCTTAATCAGACCAGCCCTCAATACCTCAATGTACCTGTTTTTTGTCATTGGATGAAAACTCTTTAATGTTTAGTCATTGCCTTTTTGATTGTGCCTTTTTCCTTCTAAGATAACAAAGTCCTTAAAATATAATTTCTTGTTCGGTTGATTTAGCATCTCATTGTATCAGGTTATTCTTGAGAGCTTGTGTTTAAGCCAACCCTCGTGTGCAGGTGTCAATTTCAAGTCGATTGGCTTTCCCCTTTCTTTCTCTACATTAGAATATTAGCTAATCTCAAAATGTTACACATGTATAAAAATAAAACACCGGGTTTGTAAGAAAAGTAATTTCTCTAAAAGTGTTATTTCTTGAGAAACGATGCTGTGTTTTTACTTACTCTTTTTTATTTGTGGTGCAGATCCATTCCTGGTGCTCCCCAGGCAGCTCCTTCCCCCAGGATGATCAACATGTGCCAGGCCACCCAGACTACTATCATGGCCCCCAATCCCATGCTGCAGGGGGCCCTATTGATGCAACAGATGCAGGGTATGGTTAATACTGAATGAAAAGACGGCAGCATTCAGAAATCATGAGGAGCCGTACCATTTTAATTGGACATTTTCATCACAAATGTCGATCTTTCAAGAGGTTATGTTTTATTTGCTTATATTTTTTCCTCACTCCATGCTTTGCTTTCATCTAGGTAACATGCGAGGCTTTAGGATGGGTGGACAGCAGTTCCGTCAGTTCTTCACTGCTGGATCCAGGTCGTCTCTGCTCGGGCCAGTTCCCATGGGAATGGCCATCAAGTCCCCCATGATGGGATTCCCAGCTTCTCGACAGTACCACCAGCATGGTCGTTACTACAACAACAACAACAACAACCACCACCACCATCACAACAACAACAACATCAACACGGCATCAGCCTCTACCTCCTCGTCTTCCATTACTTCCGCAGTAATTATAACAGCAATATTATATTAATAATAATCCCTGTGTAATTTTTCTGTCAAGCGATTACACGACACTAGTAGTGCAATTCTTTGTCAACATACCTTGAGGTGCACATTCAGAATCAATTACATCCAGCTCTAAAGTATATTTGTAATCCTATTGTCTGTCTCTGTGTAGGACACTGCAGCTCGCCAGCCAGACAGGAAGAGGGACAGCGAGCAGATGGCAGCAGGGAGCACAGACGACCAACCAGCTGCTAGCAGTACCGATGAAGCCACTGGCGAGACTATCACAGGTAGGTCTTCAATCCAACTAGCACTGAAACATGCTTACAGGTTAATGTGGTGTAGCGTGTGGTGAATGTCATATGTAACTCTTAAGATTTCTTGGAGAAGATCAATAGTTAACATTTGTTTGTCGATTATATTTTTCCAAGCGTGTTTGTTTCTAACTGTTTAATAAATAATAATTATACCCACAGATGGGGCTGTAGGAGTGGATGGACCCGCACAGCCCTCCGAGGAGCAATTTGAAGAACCTGTAGTTAAGAAACAGAAGACAGATGGGTAGGGAAAACATTTTCTATAACTACAACTGTAACTCTGCTAGAAAATCTTGACATCCAGTGTTGGTGTTGATCTCGATGGTAGTTTTGCAAGTATCAAACTAACAACTTCAATATGTGTTATTTTGTCCTTTTTTGACTTTTACTATTTTTCTCTCAGGTCCGAGGAACCCGAACTACAATGTGTTGTTCAGACCGTCACCATTGCAGATACAGATGGCGAAGTTCTGTCTTTAGGGTCTAGCAGCAACCCAGACAGCCAGCCTGAAGGTAAAACCCCCAGAAAGTAGATAGTTCATGAAGCAGTTATTACATCCACATTTAGTGTAGATTAGGTCAGTTGAGAGGACAACTCGCTGTAATATGTGTGGTTTCCTTTGCCTTATTTGTTTTCCCAGACTGCCTTCTTCTGGAAGAAGGGTGCTCCACAGGGGGATCAGATGTTGTGGAGTCGCTGGAGGAGAGCAGAGCTGCTGAGGTGAGGGGAGCCTTTATTTAGGATGGTCAGGTTATTGATGAAATAATGTTAACACTAGATGATACATTTAGAAGTAACTAAATCACTCCCGCTAAAGCTATTGGAAAGGTTGGTCATATTTGGCTCAATGCTTGTTGCTGATATTTTTCAACCTTTTGTGTAAAATATATCTATCATATCTTGGTTAAATAAATGTAAGCAACTGGATTAAGTTCTGGTTTTGCGACCTTTCTGTAGGTGGACGGCTGCTTGGTGGCCCCGTCCCCATCTGGCAAGCTGAGTGAGGATGATTTACTCTCAGAGGAGATGCCACATGGCAAAGTTGCCCCTTTGGTTTCATCCGAGTACCAAGAAGAAGAAGAAGAGGAAGAAGGCGAGGAGGGTGCCACGGAGGGCAACAACAAGTTCTACTGCTATCTCTGCAGCATTACCTGCCACAACCAGCAAGTAGGTTGAATGGAATCACACATCACGATACATAGGAAATGGTGGAATTAGGTGTGTGTGTGGGGGGGGGGGTAAATATATGCTGTTTGTTGGGAATGTGCAAAAGACTGAAAAGGTCGTAGAAAATGTATGGAACTATTGTCTTTATCTTTTTCAGAACTTCAGGAGTCATATGAGCAGTGTCTCCCACCAGCAAAAGATGACAGAGATCCAACACATGAGCAATGCTTGTCTGGTCACCCTGCTGCCACGAGTGCAGGAGTCTCTACAGGAAGGCAACAAAGACGGGTCTGTTGGAAACGCACACATATGCATTTGCTTTGTGTGTCTTTTTCTTTTTGAATCTATTAGGTTGGAAGTGTGACAAATAATTCCCCACTTTTTTTTTTTTTTTTTTTTTTAAGAAAATTATCCATTTAATAATAATTATAATTCATGTTCTTCTGTGTTTTCTGCAGAGACAAGAGGCCCGACTCGAAGCACTGGTGTGCCAAGTGTCAGACGAACTTCACCAGTAGCATCACGGAACACCGGCGCACCGAGGAGCACAAAGTAAAGCCGCTCACTCTCATTGTGTAAATGTTGAATAAAAGATGTTTTTAAAATGCTACAAAACCGGCAAACGTTGCTTTGAAATGTGATTTGATCTCAATGAGCTGGTGTCTCTTTATTTCTGCTCAGCTTGCCAGCAGAACAGCCATCTCCTCCTGCACAGTCTGCAAGAAACACTTCAGGACCTCCCAGACTTTTGTGGCGCACTTGCAGTCCCAGGAGCACAGGCAGAATGTGGAGAAGGTCAATGTGTTCATAGTGATTTAAAATGATTACACAACAAGCAATTAATTTCCCTTAAATAATGAGGAAATCAAATATTCATGCTGAAGTTGTTGTTGTTGTTGTTCACTAGCTCCAGGAACAGGAGGGCTGTGCCCTGGACACAGACGGCTTCTCATTGGAAGAGTTGGAGTGCAGTGACATGGGGGAGGACAGGCTGACTGAACAGGTGATTTGCATATACTTTGTTCTTGTTTGTATTTCCCTCCAGTGAGACAAAGGACAGTATTTGCATTAAGATTAATGGCCAGTGAGCCCTACATCCCACGGTTTTCCTAATTTTAACGTCACTTGATGAGATGAGATCTGAAATAACACTATTAGAATGCATAGTTGATGCATGTGTTATAGTATAGTTGTTTACGGCGTCTCTGGTGACTTGTTGCAGGATGAACGGTCCTGTCTTGGAGAAGTGACTTTAAAGGACATGACCAGTGATGAGCAGTATGACTCTGACACAGTCTACGGTGAGCGACGACAAACTACAGATTGCTGAACATCTCATGTTGTTGTCTTGTATATCTATATGTTTGGATTTAGTGCTAACATTGGAGTGACATTTGATCTTGAATTTCATTTTCCCGCAGGGTCCAGTTTTTTGGTTCCAGTAGCAGGTTTTATCTGCAGACTCTGTAAGAAGTTCTATACCTTTGAATCTTCTGCCCTCCACGCCCACTGCAAAACGATGAAGCACTTCGAGAACCTCAAGGTTGGTGTTTGATGATGTCACTCGCCTTGTTTTCACTACTAATCAGGACATAGGTTTATCTGGAGCCAAGTTAACTTATTATTCTTCTACTTTAGTATTACTTACTATATCTGTTATGTTGCATTCAGCATTTATTTAAGTATTTGGTTTTATTTATTGTATAATCACTTGCAAATGTAGGTGTCCCAATGTGGGTTATCCTTGTGGAATTTCATATTATCTAATTGCATTTTAAATGGAGTATTTGTGTATGCTTTCTCTTCTCAGAAGTACAGCGAGTTGCTGAGTCAACAGAAGGAAGCTGTTGAATCTTCCAGAGAGTCTCTCCTAGCTGCAGACAGTCTCAGGCCGATAACAGAAACCACAGAACAGCCACAGAATTCCCTCTCTGATGAAACTGGTTTGGTGACAAACCTAAACTCCATGCAGCCTATTGTTGCTCTCAGCCAAGTGGACATGCAGACAGAAAAGCAGCAACAGGAGGAGCAAGCAGAACCTGAGCAAGACTCGCAGGACTCCATCAGCATCTCGGCGACTAGCACGGGCAACATAGAGCAAGAGCTCAGCCTCTACATTAAAGCGGAAGAGAGTACACCGCAGCTCTCTGTGGTTCTGGAGAGTCCAGCTGAACTCCCTGCTGGTAGCGGAGAGGAGGCAGAGGCCGAGCCAGAGACAAAGGCCGAGCCAGAGACCGAGATAAAGGCCGAGACGGAGATGCAGCCGGAGGTCGACGCAAATACAGAGATGGAGCCGGAGGCAAAGACAGAGGCCGAGCCAGAGATGGAGCCAGAGGGCGAGGCACAGGCCCAGCCAGAGATGGAGGCCGAGGCAAAGGCCGAGACTGAGATGGAGGCCGAGGCAAAGGCCGAGCCGGAGACTGAGATGGAGGCCGAGCCGGAGACGGAGCCAGAGGCCGAGGCAGCAGTTGTTGAGGATGCTCATGTAGAGGAAGAGGAGAAGGAAGCTCCTGCTGTCCCCGCTAAAAAGAAGGGTAAAGCCACAAAACGTAGGTCGGGGAGGGCCACAAACAGACGCTAAGTCCAAGAAAAGAGTGGAAAACCGTAGAACAGGATGTCTATATTTTAAGAGGTGCTTTCATGAAACCGAGACCAATAATTGAACAACTCTGCCTCCCTCCATGTCAAAGTCTCAACTAAGCACACACCAACAAATACGAAGAATGATGGTACATCAAGGGTGTAAGGTGGCTTATTTGATGTTCTCCCAGGGTGGGAGATTAATGCTGGGCGGCTGTCGCATACATGCTAAATCAGTGACAGGTGGGTAAGTATCTTAATGTTGGCTCTGTGAGAGAATTGTTGCTCTTGAGTAGTATAATTTCCAGCCTAACCTTTTAAAAAAAAAAAAAAATTCAGCGATCAAAATGAGATTAAAACATAAGTGCATGTAGCTCAGAACCAACCCTTTTTATTCCATTGTTACTAATTTGTAAAAACTGCATTAATGTTTCCTGAAATATTAAATTGTAAATGAGAAGCTCTCTGTAGTGGATACCCACTAAAAAAACACATCACCAGGTGAAACACATGCCGTGTCCCAATTCCACAATTTAAAATGTAAACCGGTTCTGAATAGGTAGCGTGTTAAATTGATAGTGAAGTCTAGTCAAACATGTAATTTGCAGCAATCTGCCGTAATGCAGTCCATTGTGCATAACAAATAGAATTGTGGGTAGAGCGGTTTTGTTAGTCGCCAGGTAACAACGACCGGGTGGATTGCCATGTTGAGTAGATGCAGACACTCCTCAGTCAGGATGGACTGTAGTTACTTCAGACGCCCCTTCACTTTCCATCTAGCGCCGTCATCGGCTCTAAGTTTCAATTTTATTAATACTGTGTTTAGATGGTGAACATGATAAACAAACTTTAACAGCCACATGTTGACCTGAGGTTTCGGCTCAGCGCCACGATGCTGAAGTTGAACCTCACGCCGCTGCCAGCGTGGCTGACGACGTGTTTGTATCATATTTGCAAAAGCAGTACACCACCACACTCGTACTGTATTCAAGTAGAATGGGATTGGGCCACAGATTTAAAATTATAGAACCTAAATGAGCAGATTTAATATATACAGTATTTAAGGGGTATGAAGAGTTTTCTAAGCATGCACGGAAAAAAAGGAAATATGACAAATCCATATTTGTTAGGTTAGCTGCAATAAAAAATCTGATTAATTTCCCCTAACTTTTTAATCTACTAATTAACTATTAAAATGGCTGGAATTGCTTCTGGCCCTTAAATTAAGATGGGTGTAAGAAAAGAAGGGGCTGGTAGATCTATCTACAAGTCTGAAACTGGCTCACCAAAGTTAATTTCCCACCCTGGCGTCCTCAAGGATCGGAAGGTTGATTGTCAGATGTCTAATTATCTAGCCAGCTAGATGAAACGATAATTAACTTAATATAATCTTTCAACATTACTCACAACTTGGCCCCTGCTTCTAGCAAGCTGAACGGTAGAATGTAATGGATTGAAGTTCTGGAGCAGGTGGTTTAAGGAAAGTTGGGAAAGGACTTTAGCTCGAGTTCTGAGACTGATCATCGCTTTGTTCAAGGCATCTCATTATCCATTCTATTTTTTGACATTTGGGGTTCCAGTTGATGTTGTGTATTGAGCACAATGTGTCAGCAGCTGTGGCCTTCTCACTGAAATTGTCAGAATTTGGAAATGTTTTTTTTGTATAATTAAATGTGTTTTGGTTTCAACACTATCTGTAGGAGCTGGATATCGTATTGAGCACCGAGCAACAAACTGTCTAAAAACCCTTTTACATCTGCTCACTATCATGTGACAATTGATAAAGAAGCCCTTGTGTTCATGAAGCGCGCTCTAAAATGATGTTCAGCTCAAAAAGCTGCAGTGTGCGATTTGCTTATTTTTACATTTGAAAGCTCGTCGGTTAAGGCGGGTCTATTGAGAAACAAAGTTCCTTCCATTTCCTTTGACTCACAGTGCTTAGTAGTAGTTGCTTGTTTCTTCTAATTTACCATGGCATTGATTTGTATTAATGTTTTGTATTGCACTGGATAGATGGAATCACAGTTGACTTCATGGAAGGAAGAGAAATCATGGAACGTCTGTTGTGAGCTTCAAACTCTTGATTTTGAGCAGCAGTCGCACTGTAAATTATCCCAGTTGCCGATTCTACAAATGCATCTATAACTATAGTTCTGGCATTAACGAGGCTTCAAGGCTAGTGTGCTGTTCTGGATACATTTCATCCTCCGTATTAGAAGGATATTTTAAACCACCAAAGCGGTTGGCTGATGCATGTCGAAACCTTTGTGGCCATAGTGGCGACGGTCACGTGACTATTACTGCATCATCTTCTGTCTGAAGGAACGAGACGTGACGCTATTTGAGAGCAGGAGGGAGAACATGACGTGTAAAGGATCATTTCAAACAAAGCTGTATGTTTCTTATTGTATTTTTATTCCGCTACTGACTAAATTGAGATGAACAAACAGGTGTTGTTTTCTAACTGCTGGAAGTTGTATGTATTTTGGGATTTTTTGTTTTTTTTTGTTTGGGGGGGGTCATTTTAATTTCTATTAAAATGTCAATTCCCACACTTTGACTTAATTTTGACTGTGGCTTTTATTTAACTTATCTGCACTATTATTCTTAAAGGGTTCATACAAATCAACAGGACAGCAGATAGATTTACAATCATGACATAGATCAAACTGTATCACCTGGTCGACCTTTGTAGCATTGCACGTTTACTTTGTGATGAATGGAACAGAGACGAGAGCTACTACAGAGCTGAACTTTAACACCTAATGGATTAGCACATGGCTAAAAAGTTTGACACTGATCCCTACTTGACCATAAAGATTACATCATATTTAGTTAGTATTCATATACCACATTTTAAAAAGAGTTTACAAAGTGCTCTAAAGAAAATCAAGGTAAAACAAGTGGAATGGTAAAAAGAACAGACCAACTATATTAGTGGAACCAAAGAAATGCATAAAAAGACGTCACTTAAAAGCTGTTCAATAAAAGTGGGGTTTAAGTGATTTGAAAGAAGTCACTGATTCTACAAGCCTTATTTCCTCCGGTACGTCATTCCAAAGTCGAGGGGCTCAAATGGCAAGAGCACGGTCCCCCTTTGATTTAAGCCTCGACTTTGGAACAGCCAGAAGGCCCACCGGAGGATCTAAGGCTGCGAGCCAGCTCATATGGGGCCAACATTTCAATGATGGAGCCAGACCCAGGCATGCTTTAAAAGTCATTAGTAAAATCATTAAATCAATTCTTAAACAAACATTGAGTCTGTGGAGAGGCCATGACTGGAGTAATGTGATGCTATCAGAAGCCTAGCTGCTGCATTTTGGTATAGTTGGAGGCGGGAGATGGATTTTTGATTTATGCCTGAAAAGGAGGGAGTTGCAGTAGTCTAGTCTGGAGAAAATGACTTTTTCTGGGTCAAGAACATGGTTTACTCTTAAGGAATGTTATACATGTTACTGTTAGTTAAATTACAGTGCATCAGCGCAGAACAAGATTCACAGCTGACAATCAACACATGCAACTTTGATTTCACTGGAATAGTTCCAGATGAGCAACCAAACATCTGCACATCAGTTCAACACAGGAGAAAGAGACTGAGGACATGCAAAATGTCACATCTGCCAATGGAGAATAATTGGATAGGCATGAACTCTACAGACCAGGGATCATTAGTCCAACACACAGAAGTGAGGAGTCGAGTCAACTAAATATTTCCATCCCTGTGTTTTGATAAACTCGGCACCCCTCACTCATTTGCCATCCCCATTGTCTTTATTCAGGTCTTCCTCGTTGGTTGAGGAGGAATCCCCGTCCACAGAACATGGCTCCTCTTGGGTCTGGGAGCCGAGCAGTTGGGCCCTGAACTCCAGCCGGGCTTGCTTGTTTGACTCCATTAATTCGTGCAGTTTGCCATTGAGTGAATCATTCCGATCTTCCAGGTCATCGAGATAAGAGTTAATCTGATCTAGTGTGGAGTTGATGACTTCAAACTCTGTGGGTATGAAGCAGAGCGATCAGTCATTTTTCAGTCAAAGTAAAAAAAATGGTTCTTGCTGAGTAAAGCAAAAGTAAAGTAACATTTCCATCACTGATAACCACATTGTTTTGGACGGGATTAATGTAAAAATAAATAAAGCACCCATGTTGTTATTCCTTTAATTCGGATTAACCATATGAATGAATGTGTACACGTTTCTACAACGAATGAACACTTTACCTTCGTCATCTAATTCATCTTCGTCGTCGTTGATACCATCGTCAATTGAGATGTTTGGATCTCCGTTTGGTCCAGACATTATTTAACGTAAAACCTTCACGTTCAGTAACGTCCCCTAATTAGAAAACCACTAGCTACCGTATGCTGTTAACAATTAAATAGCTAGCTTGGTTGCTAGCTAATGTGGTGTTCAAATTCAGCAAAATGACCAACAAACTCAATATTGAATATCTACTTAAATGTTATTTTGGAAAAATGTACAGATTCAGATATACAGAAGAGGTGGTCGTCGGTGCTAGCTGTCTGTAGCTTGACAGTTGTCATTGGCTAACGTCAGGAGTTTGTTTATCGAAGCGGTGAATCATGGGAAACGTGTGGGCGGGGTTTTAACTTCTCAGCAAAGATATGTCCGGTAGGGCGACAGAGTACTCACTCTATACAGACATCTAAATAGGTAGATACGTGAATGTATCTTAACTTCAACCCCTCAAATAAACTTAAACACGTGTGTTTTTATGTTATACTACTAGTGTCAAATTTGCAGATATGGTGAACTTTTTAATTGAAAGTGAAATACCTGAAAATACAAACAGAGTGGGCCCTCTATAATACCTCGCGCTCTAATTCTGAGCTGTCAGGTGATGTCAGTCAGCTGACTTGTTAGCGCCTGACATTTGCCAATTTACGTTTATTTTTGCACTCTATAGTCACTTGAGCTTCCTCTATTTTCACAATAGCTACACGTACATACACATTGACGTGTCTGTGCCATAAAAGCAGTTTTATTCAGTTGTATAATACTAGTTTACTACTTTATCTTATTTAATCCGTTTTCCTGTGAGCATTAATGAAAACCCCAAGCTTTACCGTTACTGCATGGTTTCCTCAAATGTATTTGTTTAAAGGGTATTGTTTAATAAATATTACGATGATAGCTGAATGGCTTTACCCTTCCGTTCAAACTGACCTTCCTTACTTTAGTCGGTAGATGGAGCTAACACATGGTGCAACAGAGTCTGCGCCAACGACCCACGTGTAGTCATTTCCTGCAAGGGTGGCCCGATCAACGCACCGAAAGGTCTGTTTTGAAGAGTTTTAAAGCTATGGAAGAATTACCTGCGGACGTCAAAGCCTTTCTTTGCAACCACCCTTTTCTTCAGCTTATAGATGGCAAAAGGGTTCGTGAGCTAAATGGATCACATTTCGCGAAACGCACCGTTGTACAATGTTATGCTAGCCGCATTGCTAGTGTGTCACATGAGCCCTGCAATGCGAAGGCTACATTAGTCATATACTTTGTTTTGTTCCGGGGTTTCTTTACAGATCAAATGTACTCTAAATGGCCACGAGTTTCCATGCAACCTGACGGAGCTACAGAATTTCACAAAAGGGAAGAAATATGAGAAACTGAGTGCAACAGCAGAGTTCAACTACAGCCAGTATGAACCTCAGATTGTACCGAGCACGAAGCAACCGTAAGTAGACACTTGCCATTGCACGAGAGATACTTCCACTTGCAACGTATGGCGATGCTTGTGAAGGAAAGGCCTCAATTCCTCACTCGGGAATGGGCTAAATGTGTTAAGCTAGCCTGCACACGTGTAGCTAATTGTCTGATGCCTCCCTTCTGTTTTACAGCAATCAGCTATTCTGTAAGCTGACCCTCAGACACCTCAACCGGCAGCCTCACCATGTCCTCAAACATGTCAACGGGAAGCGCTACAAGAAAGCCCTCTCCAAATGTCAGTGCATCACTTATTCTACACGCATGTCACTTAGGAGTTGTTGTTTTTACTGCAAAGGCCCACATTAAGTAGACTTGTATTGGGATATTCACCATTCAGGAAAGAAGTTTAGTTTATTAACTGAATCCCCATTAGCTGACTCCTAAGCGGCTACTCTATTTCGTGGGATCGAGAGAAAGGAAAATATGCAGAGCTGTCAACTCTCAAGGTTTCGCTGTGTGACACACGCTTTTGCTTGTTTTCACACGCGCTCACGCCACACAACCAATTTCTCACGGCAAAAGACAATGATGTAATGCATACAAAAATGCAAAATAGTACAAATAGAATAAGACAAAATAAATAAAGAGAATGCATTCGAGGACCAGGATGTATATTGTGCAGTACATCAGTATTTTTTACAAAAAGATTGCGCACACACATATATATATATATATATATATATATATATATATATATATATATATATATATATATATATATAATCGTTAACGTGCTTGACCTACATTTTCAAAAGTATTTGGGGATTTATTTTAAAGAGCACTAAATTATCAACCCCATAATCAGGTGGTTTTCTTTTAGTGAGAAAAAAATGCAAGTACAACCCAACAACTCTGCCGTCTCCACATCATTATCAAGTCACAACGTGTTGATTAGTGTGATGCTCACCATTCAGCAAGAAAGTTTTATTTTATGAACTGTATCTCATTAGCTGACGCCTTAGCGGACGCTTCTTAATAGTGTTGCCATTGTACCAAGATCCTCCAAAAGCCCCTTGTAGTATTACTTATCACCGGACTTCACAATCTTATGACGCATTCAATTTTTTTTGTTTTACAATTTTAATGAACATCACCCATATTAGAAACCCTCACAATGTTCTATCAGTATCATCACTATGCACTCCATTGTCCACCGCAGTTATGTTGGACAAGTCACACTGTCAGCTGGATCACTGACCTGACTGTCTCGTCCCTGCTCTAGATGAAGAGTGCGTTAAGGAAGGCATTGAGTTCGTTCCAGCCAGACTGACACAGAAAAGGCACAAAGACACCAGAGAAGAGGTCAATCGGGGGAGGCCCTCAAAACAAGGGAGCACATCGTGGGAACCCTCCTCCTCCAGTGAAGAGGATCACAGTGACTCAGAAGACAGCATGAGTGACCTCTACCCTGGTCAGTATCCCAAGTGCACACACTCTAGTCGTCTGTCCACTTTTTTATTATGGCTGTTATGTCGTGAGGGTTCACGCAAGGCCAAACGGAGTGAATTTACTGTCTCTAAAGTGGTGTGACTTTGCTGTGTCATGTGTTTCTCCAGCCAATATGTTCACTTTAAAAGATGAGGCTCAGGAAAGTATGGAGGTTGGTGGAAATAAGGAGGAAGGTGACTTCAAGACAGATGAAGAGGAGGAAATGGTTGTGGATAAGCAGGTGCAGCAGAAGCGTAAGAAGGTATGTAGAAATCTGAAATCATATTATTTTCAAGTGGAACCGATGTAAATACCTCAACCGTATGCTATTTATATTTGGCAATAATTAATGCTATCATATTTATGTCTTTCAGGGACAGGGTGGTGGATTTCAGAAGAAATTCAGAAGTAACCATTGGAAATCCGGGCGTAAGAAACAAGTGAAAGTGCCAAATGGAAAGTAAAGAGTAAAACTCCTTTCATACAGTATTTTTAACACTTGATAATGTGTCAGGGAGCTACACAGCATTTCTAATTTGGAGTAGCATTCCGGTCTGACCCAGCCTGACGTTTGTATAGGTGAACGTCCAGTTGATTTTTCATATTTTCAGCATATGAAACGTTGTCTGTTTGCCAAATTGTGATCCAAAGAGTCTGGTTTATGTGACATAGTGTTGACTGGATAAGTTGTATTGTCTGGTTTGTTCAAGTGTACTCCGATAAAATACAACCTAATTTGGAAACTTTGGTTTCTCAGTTGTTGTTTTTTTCCATATTGCGTAAAAAGAAAAGACCTTTGCAAACGTGGATCATGTCAATCATTTGTAGACTCTATACTAATAGACTATCGTAGCTGAAGGTGCGGTCATAAAAACAACCATCTGACAGCTGTCGTAGGTCATTTTGACAGTTCTAGCAGAAGTTACGGCCACTTGTTGACTCACTGTCAACAGGCTTTTATGATAACCGCTCTTCCAATGTGACAATAAATGTTTTCACCCACGATAAACAGATTCTGTCTGCGAAAAACATTCAGTGACGGAATATCATTACTTTGTGGCTCCAACCAGTCAATGCAACATTTTCTCGCTAGATGGTTCTAATTAAATGTGTAATTAACACTTCTGAAATATCTTGTCACGCAACATTGTTCTTCTGAGCCTTCGGCGTCTTTCTCTTCTTACCTTTGCCTATATGTAAATGTTGAGGGCAAGTCATCTTTATTGTTGCAAAACATTTACATTAAACACCTCCATCCCAGTTCATCTCATAGCACAGCTCTCTTGTTACAGTTATTTTCATCATCCTTATGCCGATATCATCTCGGTCACCAGCAGTCACACATTTGTGTAAATAACAAGACATTTTTTTTGTTGGCTTAAGGCCAAAAGTTAATAAACTTAAAATAAGCTGAATTGATTTGACCCTTAGACGTCTGGGAGATGAAAGGAGTTCTCGCTCTCTACCAGAAAGACGATGCACTCCTCCACAGAGTGCAAGGGGTCACTCAACAGGTGGAAGAGTATGAACATGTTTGTATGCTGTGGCTTTTATATTCGCTCAATTTCAACTGTACACCGGAAGTATGGGAAATTGTTGACATATGAGCAGCATCATCAAAACCCTGGATGAAGGAACATCTTTTTGCTCTCACCTCCCGTTTCAGAGAAATGACGCTGGCCCAACACGTTACCAAGACACTTATGTTGGTTTTCCCTCAAGTTCTTATTCATCTTTGTGTCCCCTGTCAAGTTGTAGAACATTGAACAAAGTGTGAGCATTAAGGTAGTAATGAAGTTGTTCAATTCAATAGCAAAATCATCCTGTCAAAATTGTACATGCTGATAGTTACACAACATTACTTGTTTGGAGTAGTAGGCTATAGCTCCTTCAAAACGTTGTAAACATGACTGGCATTTCATTTTGCATTCATTCATTAATTTTTACATCCAATTATTAAATTAAATTAAAGGGCAGTCAAATTCTGAATTAATCATAATGTTAATGCTTTCCTGGATGAGGTTTATTGCAAAGTTGGCTCCAAACATACACATGTGTCCTCATGTCATGGTCAACAAACACAGGAGAAAAAAAAAGAACACGTAGTCAAAAGGTTATGAAACGTAACAAATAGAAAAATAAACTCTTACAGTGACCATGTGTATGCCTTTCCTTCAGTAAAGGATTAAGAAACCCAATAAAGTAAAGAAATAAGGACTGCACATCTGTCACGAAAGCGCAACCATCTATAAACGCTGCATTTTCCAGGATAAACACGTGTAATACATTATTGTAAAGAAAAAAAGAAGGACTCGGTTCGGGTCCACCTGTGATACTTTTCACGTGTACACCCCGAAAGCCACGCCGGGGAGAGGTGTCGCGCTCCCGGCCCGATCAGCATACGTGGCATGCAGCGGTTGCAGTACCATGTAGGGGGGGGCCCTGCTCTCTCCGCTCACCGCGGGGCATTGTGGGGCGGAGGCGGCCTTTCTCTGCATACAGGCGGTCGGGAAATCTTCAAGTAAATAACGTTAACGGGGGAGGAGCAGTCCTAGTGCAGCCTGCGGGGAAAAAACAACACTTTAAAATCGTGTTGCGCCGAGCTTCAAATATTAGAAATCGCAATATTACACAAACATGGGACAGGAGGATCTCATGAGCACAGCCGAAGACGTGGCAGACCAGGTAACGTACGTTTTAGCACGGCTAGGCGATGTTAGCTCGGCAGCTGCTAACTAGTCAGTCTGAGAGTAGTAACGTGAGGCTTTTGGGGTTTCCCCCCCTGACAACGTGACACCGTTATGTGTTAATGTTTCTACGAACCCCCAGTAGATAGCAGACCTCATTCACTTCGCAGTGTATCAACGCGGCGGCGGGTTTGCTCGTGTTTCACGTAACTCTCGAGACGTTTGAGTCCTGTCAAGTATCTCCAGATGGATTAGCTAGCTAACTGGCGTTATTTATGCACGCGGACAAATTAAAATCATGTGTTTGGGAACGACTAACTTTGTTAACGGTAACGATTATAAATGTAGATGGCGACATCATTATGCACCTGGTTCATTAACAGCCTCTCAGCCAGACAGCAGTTGTGAAATCACTCAGCTTAGCCTCCAAGTTATGGGCTAACAAGTATTTCTCCATGTGTTTTAACACGATACTTGCTCAACATTGCTTGTGTCTTACAGTTACATTGTATTTATTGAGTAAGATAAGCGTTGAATTTCCTTCAACTTAGTAGCTGCTTGTGGCCTTGACAGATCTGCCACACCGCACAGCTCACCCCCAAAACTAAGCCTTCTCGCTCTTATGCCACAGCTGCTTTTTAGGTCCGTTTTCCTTGAATGTTTTTTATCTACTGGTATGTCTTTAGGAAATTCACTGAGGTGTCAGGATCAGATTACAGGTCTGCTTGTGACCCACGTTGCAATGTAGATAATAGAGAAAAATAGCCCCACGGGATTTGTGTTTAGTATCCCTGTAACGTTACCTTCTGTACACGTTACTATCGTCTGGCTCATAGGAGATGTGTGTGCGTGTTTGTGTGTGTGCTGTACTGTGTGTTGGATTCATGGCATTGTGTCTTCTGCAGCACTGGACAGACTGTTTCAACAGTGGCTGTATCTGTCGAAGAGCACTATTTATTTAACAGTCCTGGAGTCAGTTCTGTCTAAATATGTTAATTATGCCACCCTTGTGGACTGAACTAACTACTCATGCAAACAACGGGCCTAATCTAATTACAACTACTTTGTTTCTACACCCCCAACAGGAGTGTCGTGTATAATAGTGTGTAACATATTTGCAAAAGGGAAGTGACATGTCTTCCCTTTGTAAAAAAATAAAACACCGTTGAGGGGACATCTCTGAGCTAACGTGTTACTTTCTCCAAAATGGTCTATTTGGAGACCGTTGCAGGGACCTCATGCTTGTTCGGATTGGCTCCCATGTGATCCATTCATGTCCCACATAGCAATCATAGTGGGAGTTGGTGGATGCTGATAGGCTGCTCCGGTCTTACAGTGCTGATGTGGACTGCCGAGTAGGCGGGGCAGACCGCTACTGGGTCACTGTACAATCTGACGATCTGTTCATTAACTGTATTTGAGAGGAAATCTTCTTTGTGTGTGCGTAAACATTGAGTGTTCTTCAACTCCTGATACGTGAGAAGCCCTTGGCATTTAGGGTTGTAGGAGGGATGCCCAGCCCCGTTATTGTCTTGACTTGTAGGCCATGAGAAAACTTCCACTCTGCTTTCTTATACTTTTGAAATCGATAAAATCTGTTCAAATCCAGTTATATCTTCAATTAGTACATCTTTTTACTTTTAGTAAATCTTTTTTTAATGCTTAAATATTTAAACATGAGTAATTTTCGGAACACTGTGTACATTATGATCTCTTTGTAACTGTAGTTTTTGTTGCACTCGTAGTATGAACACTTGGTATGGATGTTTTAATTTCCACCTAATTAACAACATTACCTGACTAATCTAGTGTCAACAGTGAATGAAAGACAAACAGACGTTCCATTTACTTATGAAAACGAAGCAAAAACCTGCTCCACAGCACATATCTGCCAGAGCGTAAGCACTATTTCTCTTGCTGTAAAACAAATATGTCATAGGAGTCTTTTGGTGACCTTTTTAATGTGATTCAGTTATATCTGTTGGTAACCCAGTAATGGTATTTCTTGGTTATGCTGTTGTAAGCAAGCTCAGCAATGCATAAGAAACCACATCCTTTTATTGTTTTTCACACTTAAAGCCACAGTTGTTCTTGTCAATAATTTCTTCTTCTTCTCTCTGTTGTGCAGTTTCTTAGGATAACCAAACAGTATCTGCCCCACCTGGCACGTCTGTGTCTCATCAGCACTTTCCTGGAAGATGGCATCCGCATGTGGTTCCAGTGGAATGAGCAGAGGGACTACATCGAGGCTACCTGGAGCTGTGGCTACTTCCTGGCTACGTCCTTTGTGCTGATGAACCTCGTAGGACAGCTGGGTGAGTGAATGGGAGGCAGCGCCCGGGCAGATTACGAAGATAACATGAGTCACCATCAAATTTCACAGTAGCACTATACATGTTTGTGTGGCGTTACTTGGGAGAGGGTGACAAAATACACTGCTAACATGAGTCAGTCAAATGGCTATTCCTGAAATTGTGCTCAGGGAATTTCATCCCCATAGTGTCTATAGTCTGCTGGAAATTGTGTAATAATAAATACAAACAAAGTAAACTTCACTTCTGGGTTAAAAAAAACATCTTCCGGATTCGAGAGGCCAGGGGTGACAGATGAGACGTGTTGAAGGCGGCCAAGAGGCAGCCCACTTGTTCACTCCTCAGTCGTGGTGTTTGTGGTGCCTTAAACTTTGAAGGAAATTGTCTAAGAGCAGAAGTTTCCACACATTTGAAAGCATCACACACAAGAAAGACTTAGCAGAGTATGTTCTGACGTAGCAGACGGTTAACTCACGTGACATTTGTGTTTCCTGTTGTCTGCGTCTTCTCTGATGGTACCATAACGTGCAAATATGTTTTCCTCTTTTCGAGCTGACATTAAAAAAAAAACATTAAAACGTCCCCGATTATGGGGTGAGGGAAAGTGTACACAGCCGTTGCTACTTTGTTCTTCTGTGTCTTTGGGAATGCAAGACAGTTATGGGAATTATTGTAAATTTGTATTTCTTTTTTTTTGACATTTCAAAAGTTTGCTTAACAATTTAATGGAAACATGTTGGCATTTGTAAAGAAGACAATGAACAATAAAACAGTGTGTTGCTGCAATAATGATTACAACTTTGTTGTCTGTGTGTTTTAACAGGTGGTTGTGTCCTCATCCTCAGTAGAAATTTTGTACAGTATGCCTGCTTTGGACTATTTTCCATCATAGCGCTACAGGTAAAAACAATGACATGATACATACTTTTTTTAATTTTCACAAGCAATATGTATATTTGGAACTGATCTAGAATATCTCCCCCCCCCCAGACTGTTGCATACAGCATTTTATGGGATCTCAAATTTTTGATGAGGTAAGTGTCTCTGTGTCTGTTTAGTTTATGTTATTTGACTACTTGTGATCATTGATGAGAGTCGGCTTCATGACTGACGGCATGCATCGCTTTTTCTGCAGCATTGAACATTTGTATTTGCTATGGTAGTTAAATAGAACGCTTTTTAGTTGTCAAACAGACTCTGGCAATAACTGCCAACAAGACCTGTGATTTATTTCAACAAGTCAGACAAGGCCATCAGATAAATCGGTGCCACATTGTTCTGTTTCTTGTACTTTGTGTACTTTTTTGTCTTCATGCTGCTTGTTAGTATCAAGTTGGGGTTAACTTAAGTTCTAAAAGGCTGAGAACTGAGTTTATGATGGATCATGGAAGAAGTTTAAAATACCATATTGAAAATTCCCAAAACAAAAAGGGCTCGGTTGTGATTGACATTTGCAAAGTTATTACTAAATGAGTAGTTTATTGAACTAAAACTAA
The DNA here is from genome assembly GCA_036178185.1 of Liparis tanakae. NCBI lineage: Eukaryota > Metazoa > Chordata > Actinopteri > Perciformes > Liparidae > Liparis > Liparis tanakae. Next base: position 11,561,502 of record CM070090.1, on the reverse strand, counting down.
CAGATTAATTGGTATGAAGAAGAACACGTTGTTGCATCAGTTATAAAATCATGATCAGACAATGTGGTTGTGCCATATGCGCCTTGTATCCAAGACGTGTGTCTGCTTGACTGGCAGCAGGTCTGACAGACACTGTCTAAAAATAACCATCCTCTCACCTCTCCCAGAAACCTCGCCCTCGGAGGTGGTCTGCTGCTGCTGCTGGCCGAGTCTCGTTCGGAAGGAAAGAGCATGTTTGCTGGAGTACCCTCCATGGGGGAGAGTTCGCCAAAGCAGTACATGCAGCTGGGCGGCCGAGTGCTGCTCGTGCTCATGTTCATGACTCTGCTGCACTTTGACTCCAACTTCTTCTCTGTGAGTACCGACGACAACAATAACCCTCTTTTATCATTAAGTCAAGACTAATGCTACGCCGATACTACTTATGGACACAGACGTAATATAGTGCTATTAGATTAATACAGGGTTCGTACGGTCATGGAAAACCTGGAAAAGTCATGGAATTTTAAAATGGTTGTTTCCAGGCCTGGAAAAGTAATGGAAAAAACGTAAATCATAAAAGTTTTGAAAAAGTCATGGACATTTGTTATAATCACATGTTCATTTACGCTGAGTTTGAAGTAATCCTATGTTCTTTTAAAGAAAAACGCTCAAAATATGTTCTACATGTTTCATTATACCGAGATTTCATTTTAGTTATGGAAATTTGGTTTAAAGTCATGAAAAAGTCATGGAAATCCATCGGTTAAAATGTGTAAGAACCTTGTTAATGAATAAATTGCTTTCTTGTCAAGAGATGGATGAGAAGATCGATGTCACTCACATGTTTTGCTGTTTGCTAAAATGCTAAGCTAATATATTGAAGAGTCAATTTCCGCAAGCAGACATTCATTCATAATCTGGAAACACGGCAACTTCCTCTGCTGTGCGAAGGTGTGAGTGTGTGTTTCTGCTTTAGAACCTAACGGTTGGTAAATAATAATAATACGTTTTTTTCTTTTTGTTCCACTCATTGTTGTGCAGCAAGTCTCTGCTGAATGATTTGCAGACTTGAAACTTGCTGGTCAGTCAGTGGCCCACCTGTGACATGATGAACATGTACTGTAAAGTGCAATCTTGAATCTCCTGCGTTGACTTTCTCTCACAGATCCTGCAGAACATGGTTGGAACTGCACTCATCATCCTGGTGGCCATCGGCTTCAAAACCAAGCTGGCGGCGTTGACCCTGGTCGTGTGGCTTCTGGCCATCAACATCTACTTCAACGCCTTCTGGACCGTCCCCGCCTACAAGCCCATGCACGACTTCCTCAAGTACGACTTCTTCCAGACCACCTCGGTCATCGGTGGTCTGCTGCTAGTGGTGGCACTTGGACCTGGAGGAGTGTCCATGGATGAGAAAAAGAAAGAGTGGTAGGCCAAGGGGGGGTTAAGATAAGAGGATTGCACACCACCACTAACTGCCATCACCAATTGGGACTCAAAGACCTTCCCTCCTTCATTTCCACCCACCAGGGAACACAGCGTCTAGTTTTTTCTAGTTTATTTGGTATCAATCCAGTGACATCACGTTGCTCATTTATGGACATTTGTTTTCTATTTTACATGCCAGGTTGGTTTTCCATAACAATAATAAAAAAGACGTGTTTCAAAGATGCATACTATGGATGTTTTTTTTTTTTTTTTTTTTAAAGGTTTATTTGTTTTGTTTGCAGAAGAGATGAAAATAATGTATTTTATTTTATGGGTGTTATGCCATGAGTTATAATAGATTAGCGTTCATATTTTCTAAGTAAATGCTGCAGAGTGGACCGAGTGCAGAAGTTTGCCCCCGCCCCACCCTGTGCTGGTCTTCTTTTTTTTTTTCCGCTGTCTTATCTTAGTGTCAGAGACGTACTCTTTATATCAAACTCGGGCACTGATTTTACAGCAACTCGCCTTGACTCCAGGTTTCATCTCCCCTGGGGTTTTCCCTTCGACACTGTAGCCTTTAAAACATCTTCACACCTTCCTTCTCGCCTGACTCTTGTTAGTTGAGTTGAATCCAGAGGGAGGGGGAAATGTACATTGTGTTTAAATTGGTGGATTGCAGTCGCGCTTGATTGAAAGTTTTCAACACAATTGTTAGCTCCAGGAATTGTTATTGGGTATTTTGTCTTGTACGTCTTTGGCAAATGCCTAACTCGTGAACTGTGTGATCCGGGGGAGTACGAGTGGGAGGCTCAATGTTTGTGAAACTCCATAATCTGCCATCCAGAAAAGCCTGAGGACTAAGCAGTCACTTGCTATCTGGACTTGCTCAGTGTTTTTTGCCCTGTGTAAGACATACAAATTAAAACAATTCAGTGTATTAATTTCAGAAGTTTATATTGTATTTTTTATTTTGGAACTACATGGCGAATAAATAAAACTTCTAAAATATAAGGTTACTGTCTTGGTGTAGGTTCAATTCATAAACTACCTATTGGACTGATCTAATGAGTACATATGTGAATAGCTAAAATTTATATTAATTAATGTGAATGGTCAGTGGCCCATCTGTGACGTGATGAACATTAATTAATATACATTTTAGCCCTTATGATGTACTCGGAGCTGAAGAACATTGGCACAATGTCTTTTTAAGGACCCGTTGGATATCGCAGCTTTTCAGAAAATGGTAGTAAAAAAATTCTAAAATATTGTTAGGCCAAACTGAAAGGTTAGTTTGTAATTGGATGGTTGTTGGAAGGTCAGGACTTTCAAACAGACTGACCTCACGACCTAAGATGTTAAAACTTTATTACAATGGATCTGTTTGAGCCTTTTTTTCTTCTGGTTTCTTAGTTTATATTTCTCTGGTTGTCTGTAGTGAACAGTTTACATGTTGATGCATCACGCCTCTCAATCAAGTATTAACTAGACTCAGGTGGTCGTAGCCTCTGTGCCTGCTGGAGATGTACCGGTACCTCAAAGACTAACAATGATTAAACGGCACAAAACAATGAGCTATATTCTAAATATTAAATACTAACACAGCAAACAAAGCAATCTGCAATCTGCAGCTACATCATGGTGGGAAAAGTAAGCAACCAATAAATTGTGGGTCAAGAACATTGTAGCATTAGATTCACATTGTGTAATGTTGCCGTGGGCTGTGAACGCTGCATGATGGTTAAAGAAAAGTTCAACAAAATGAAACCGAATATGTGACTCAGTACCTTGTTTACTTTTTTATTTTAACCATTAAATGTATCTTGTGGCCATTTTGGAGGGGGGCCAGCCCTAAAATACCTAGCAACATCTTTTTTTATGTAATACTATAATATATCAGTTACTTTGCAAAGATTTTTACTTAAGTAAAGGATCTGAATGCTTATTGTACGCTGCTTAAAGGATCGATTTAGCATTGCGCTTGCATATTAAAACCAAAATGTAGCGCTCCAAACGCTGCATCCTACAATTCCCACAATGCAACACGAGAGCATCTTTGACGTATGCGAATGCATGATGCAATGTGTGTTGGACCAGTCAGACCGAAGTAGCCTGTGACCAAGCACGCTGCAGCTACTCTCCTCCCGTTCTCACCGACACACCAACGGTGAAGCCGTCTCTGGAAAACGCGCTCTTACCTCTCTCACGTAAGTACAACCCGCCTTCGTATTTGTATTTAATGCAATGTGACGTTATCTGTCGGTGACGGCAGAGACTGTATTAAGTAGCAGTGAGTGAATGGCGGTGTTTTTAGCGGCCATGCGTAATAACCAGCTGCTTTGGCAGAGTAAGTCACGTTTAGTTTATGTAGCACCTGGGTGATGTAATGCTGATTTTCCAATTATGTTCCAATTGCTGACCCGTGGATGTGATTTTCCTCCTATGCTTTTTTAAATTGTATTTTCTCCAATCGGCAAATCGTAATGTTAAAAATTAACGTAATAATCAAATGACAATAAATCATCAACCTCGGGGCCATACGTTTAGTAGGTTGATCATTTACATTTTCTCCCCAGCTAGTGATGATATATAATGGCCTCCCTTGTTCTTCTCATGCCACTCCACAGCTTCTCCACCTGTTGCACCGTCAGGATGTCTAAAGGAACAGTGGTTCTGGCCTACAGCGGGGGACTGGACACCTCCTGTATTCTGGTTTGGCTGAAGGAGCAGGGCTACGATGTGATCGCGTTCTTGGTAAGGTGTAGGGTTTAGGAAACTGGTGACTTTTGTTTGTGCCTCCAACCAGCAGTTTTTTCATGCATATGCCACTGTTCCAGTCAGCTGATGCACCCAGCCCTACTGGCATGTCGCAACAAAATTGGCATTGACTGCCACCCAAACAGGATTTGGTTTTATAATGTCAGCACAAGCGTTCTTGGTAAGGTATAGGGTTTTGTAAACTGGTGTCTTTTGTTTGTGCTTTCAACCAGCAGTTTTTTCATACATACGCCACTGTTCCAGTCAGCTGTTGCACCCTGTCACTGGCATGTTGACTGCCACCCAAACAGGATTTGGATTTATAATGGAGTCAGCACAAATGTAGCTGGATTAACATTATGCTGGGGGGCAGTTTAGAAGTGCAAAGCAGGCAGATGTTTGCACTGTCTAACTTTTCATTCGGTGGCTTTGTGTGTGTTTGGGGGGGTGGGGGTTGTCTGTAGTTTGCTATTGTGACAAGTGAGGTGCAGCCCCCTCCAACTCTTTTTGGCTTTGGCTCTTTCGGGAAGTAGAAGAACAGCAATCACTGATCCAGTTTTTAATTGCTTGTCTCTGATGAATTATACATTTGCATATTTTTCAGACACGTTTGCATGAACAGTCGATGATAACTGCGTATGCCTTTCCCTGGAATGTGAAAAGATGATATTTTGCGCTGTTATCTGTATGTAAAATGAACTTCAAATGAATCACCGGGTATGCAAGTGTTATGGGAAAGAGTCGACTGGGTGCCGCTGACTGGCAAAGAGGTTTTTAATATGTATATTGAAATGTGACTCATCATTAATCTACTGCACTGAAATTGAAATGTGACTCATCATTAATCTACTGCACTGAAATTGAAATGATAAAGTACTGAAAAGATCAGAACCTCAGTAGTAGAATCACTGCAGGTGTGCCCGCTCAGTTTACGTGAGTAGTATCCGGTTGCTACAGGAATGTTTTTAGTATTCAGCTCAGGACATCAGACTGCCTCTTAAAACCCTTTAGTGGTGTTCATGCGTGTTTTCTGCTCTGAGGTAATTGCAACACGTCGTCAACAGACATGATCTGAATGACAAGATTGTGGATTGGCAGATTTAAAACATGCACAGTCATGAGCCGGCCCCGGAGGAACCTTTTTGACTGGGAGAGCCATAAAAGCCAAATATTTCTAAATGTATTTCATTGAGAGCCATGTGGTATTTTTAACGTATAATTTTAATGTGACTTCTGGTGCTGCATGATGCTGCATGATAACGGAATCACAGTTTAGGTTCAGTTGCAGGTATCTGTGAAAATGTACATTTTGAGCCAATGTGATGTGCAATTAAATGTGTCTCTCTAGGCCAACATTGGGCAAGAAGAAGATTTTGAAGCTGCCCGGGTAAAGGCCGAGAAGCTCGGTGCAAAGAAGGTAAGAGACGGTATGAATGAAATATGTTGTTGCGATATCAGACCTCCACGATCATAGCGTCAAAAATCATTTTGACAAATTCAACGTTGATATTGTGATATTTATAGAAAAAATCGAATGAATGAAGAAATTGCTATAACATTGATGACCCAAGGTTGATCAAGTGTGTAGCCTCTTAAAGGGGACATATTATGAAAATTCCACTTAGTGCTTCTATATTACGTTAGTCTGGGTATCTGGCATGTCTCCCAACCCACAAACTCTGGAAAAAATCTGTGGGGAGGTGTTTCTGACAGGGTGAAAAGGGTGCTGTTTGAAATGATTCTTGTGGTATTTTGACCAAAATATATTACAAACATTACATTTAGACCCCAAGGAACCATATCAACTTGTAGAAAGATGGGCATAATATGACCCCTTTAAGGTACCATGTCAAAGCACGCTGGGCTGAACGGAAATCAGAAGCCTCTTTTATTCTGAGGTTTTCTGGATTCACCTGGATTCATACCTGCAGTATGAGACAAAGCTCTTTTGGGTCAAGAAATCCTCAGTTATTTCTTTCCCAAAAAAGGAAAGATGTCATACAATATTTCTCACATTTAAAATGACTCAGAAATTATAACTGAAGACTTAACATTATACCCATAATGTGTCCTGACTTTTGTTCTTGTCTAGGTTTTCATTGAGGACCTGCGTTCAGAGTTTGTGGAGGACTTCATCTGGCCCTCGGTTCAGGCCAATGCCGTCTATGAGGACCGATACCTGCTGGGCACGGCGATAGCTCGGCCCTGCATCGCCCGCAGTCAGGTCATGATTGCGCGCAGAGAGAATGCCCAGTTTGTCTCCCATGGTGCCACAGGAAAGGTAAACCAGACAAGGGATAAGAGACTAGTCTGAGGAGGGAGAATATCCAATAATCTGCTCATGTGCCTGAAACCTAAGCCAAATGAAGTCTGTTTTTAAATTGACATTGTATTACCTTTTTTATACTACAGCTGGTACAGAAGAGAGTTTGTTTAGATCAAACTCCTCAACATTATGCTAACAGGCTGTGTGTTCGATTCACCCCCAGGTCTTTTCTAAATGCAAACTCACAGTTCATAGTCTGGGAAAGAGAATTTAGGCCACATATTTGCAGGGTTGACGATTAACTGTATCTGAGAAATCAACCCTCAGAGCCACAGCGTTCCATTGAGAAACGCTAATATTCTTTAGTTGTGTATTCCTTAAAAGCAAATATGTGTTTGCTCTGGAGGCCTGGTGAATAGTTTACTGATTTAGTGAGCAGTGAGTGAGTCTTTTTAATGTTGAGCCTGGAGTTCATGCCAAATATGACGACTGTTTGTGCATAAATTCACACTGTTGATTGGTTCAACACTTCACTTCATTTCTTTTGGTCAGAATAAAGGGTTCAGAGGAAATATATTTTTGCCTACAAATATTTGGGTATTATTTCTACTGCGGTCAGTTAAAACTGCAGTGTCCATATCTTTCCTGAAGATGGAGACAGATGCCACGTCATGAAGTTACAATATAGACATGGATGATACCTTGTAACATCAGCTGTGTTTATTCATTCATTGAATGTTTTATGTTCCGATATGTGAAGAAGACGCCACAGCTTACTTCCCTTCTTTTATATTTTAGGTTTTATCTTGATGCCGATTTTATTTAAGAGGCTGAGCAATGTACAATAAAATATTTATAATAAACACAAGCAGGATGTGATCTCTGCATTTATCACATGTCAATCCAGCTATAGGATACATCACCGCTCGACCGCCACTGCACTCTGGTGCTGAATTGTCAATTAACCAATTAGCCAAATGACAGAACAGTACAACAATTTGTATTTTTATTTGAATGTCAACTTTGCGGTTTTGGAAAATAGGCACATTTGTATCCTCTGACCCTCTTTTACAAGACAAACAATTTAATTTCTTTCTTTTTTTACTGTGCACATTGTCAGATACTGTTGTTGGCTTTTGAACTGAACATAAATACGGCTGAATATTGTGGCACATGAAGCTGAGCCGTTGTGTCTGTCTTTCAGGGCAATGACCAGATTCGTTTTGAGCTCACATGCTACGCCCTCTACCCTGAAGTTAAAGTAAGTTGTCTGCTGTATGTCTGGAGCTCATGGCTTGTACTGTGTGACGCAGCATCTGATACATGATGGTGTTGCTGCAGCCGGGCTGATTCTCTCTCTCTGTCTGTCGGTGCCGTTCAGATCATTGCACCGTGGAGGATCCCCGAGTTCTACAACCGCTTCCGGGGGAGAATCGACCTGATAGACTATGCGCAGGTAAGGCCGTCAGTCTGTTTATGTTGAACTTATTATCCATAGTCTGATTTGGTGGGGTCTAAGGCTGCCAACTGGGGTTTACTTTCATTATTAAGAAATCTTTTACTGATTTTGAATTATTGATTCACCATTTAGTCTATAAAATTAAGTAAGAACCTACAATTATAACCCAACAATAACTTGTCATGGATGAAAGTACCTTATTTATCACAGATTAACTTAAGTACATTTTGGTTTAAAAAATGTTTTCCACTTGTCTGACACATTTGGGATGATTTATCAGCAGCATCTTAAAAATAACTGCATTGATTACAATAAACCAGAAATGTGCGTGGTTTGCTCCAATGGTCCCATTTAGATGGTGGTTTTGACCAGTTTATCCCCACCAGAGGGTGGTCATGTTTAGTGAAAACCCCTCTATGTTGGCCTGTGGAGCACTTGTGGAATCACACAATCAATGAATGGTTGACCCTTCCTTTGAACATGCGTCCTCCTCTTTGTTTTGTGGGGCCTTTTGGTTACGCAAAAACAAACGCCGCTTAAAATGGTGTGCTTGCTTCCTCGCATTCTGAACTTCTTCAACAGACAAGTGTAGCTCTGATAAAAGTGTGTGTAGATGTGTATCTCTATCTATTGATCGTCTCTAATCTTCAGGTGCAGTTGGCTTACAGGCAAACCAAACCGCATGTAACCCATTTCTCTGTCAAACTGTAGAAACATGACATCCCTGTGCCGGTCACTAAGAAGGCGCCCTGGAGCATGGACGCCAACCTCATGCACATCAGGTGGGCGGGACTGCTGTGATGCACCTTTGTTAGCCAGGTTACAATCCCTAATCGGCATTTTCTGAATTTTGCTTCTTTACAGTTATGAGTCTGGCATTCTGGAGAACCCCAAGGTAAGACCAGTTCACAATGACATGTCTACACATTCCTGATTTAAAAAATGGGTTCTATTTTTAGTGTTTCCTCCTGTTGGCCATGTGGAATATGGCGTGCGGGTATATTAATGAAACTCACACATTTATGATAACTACGGAAATGTCTTTACATATACAGTCCACACTGTTATGAATAAGCACTGGTTGAATACATGGAGAATGTATCATCTTTTCTAACATACAATTATTTCTCACAAGTGCATGTTCCCCGACGATAATGGAATACTTTTTTATGAGTAATCTTAATCGCTGACACTATTATTCAAGAACTTGTGAAAACTGAGCTGGAGACATTTGTGACGGTGAAAACATAAACCTGAACAGTTTTAGATGCAACGTCTTTGGATTCCATATCCAGATCTGGACAGTCGATGGTCTCATGAGATCAGGACCTGTTTTATAAATCTTTTATACTACTTGATCATGACTGTTCGATTTTGATGAATCGAACAAAATGACAATCATACAGGACATTTGTCATCCGACGCAGAAATAGATTTTAAAAGTGGAAGTTTTACAGTAGAAATAAGCATTTGTCCTCTCATACACACATACGGTTTGCTGTCATTTCCACAACAGTACACAGGCAAAATAAAACACTTTTTTTACTGTTGAAATGCATCATCCTCTCAGAGCGACAGTAAAAATCCCCAAGTAGAGTTACTGTCGCTTCTGCTGACCCATACCAGCGGAGACTAACATCTCTCACACTCCCACACTTCCATGGGTGAGATGGAGTTTGATCTCTGCTAGGGTCAGGGGTCAAAGCTGTACATACAGGTTGCCCCCGGTGACCCCCAACGCTCCCATCCCTTGGTCGCTGTGTCTGCGTCTGTGTCTCTCCTCACCCCGGGTCTTCGCCGGGCCCTGGGAAGAGCCTGGGACACACAGACACTGACTTGTCGTCAGCAACGCTTCGACTAATTCCCGATTTCATGGGAGCCGGGTAGGGGGAAGGGTTAGGGCGTTGCGCCCAGCTGGGGCCTCCTGAGTTCCAGCCCCAACTCCTCGGGACCTCATTGTTCCACTGGTTGCGGCGCCGCGGGCTGCGACGTGGGAGGGGAGCCATTTCATCGTGACACCGTGACACCAAAATGTCACCAGTAACAGTAAAGTACAAAGGCAGCGCAGCAGACCGATGAGTCCCCAATGGACGGGGTGTCACATGGAGGCGAGGGGGTCCCGTGCTGCTGGAGTGGAGATGCAGGGGCAGGGCCACTGTAACTCGCAGAGCTCGAGCTCACTCTCACTCTGTCCCTTTCCCACACCTCCACCGCCTCCTTCATTGGTCGGCCTGTGGAGAAATGTTTAAAAGAATGAGGCGAACCGGCTCAATAGTGACGCAATGTATGATGACCGTATTGTGCAACCAATTCATTCAGGGGTTTTGTTTTGGACCATTTACTCCAATATTGAATCGATTAATGGCATTAAATACAATGAATTATTTATAGTGCAGGGGTCCAGAGTGGTAAAAGGATTCGAATACATTACCCAGGGCACAACATGGTATTTTGAACTTTGAACAAGCTGTGATTATTGAGAAATGTTCAGTAGCCACAACCTCTGGCAATCTGTACTTTATCAAAGTGTGTTTGTTATTTAGGGTCAGAGTAAACAAAACAACATATCTAAACATAATTCCCAACTTTTAACATATTAGTATAATACATTTATTACATTAAATGCAATTTAAAGCAGGAAATCAATGCAAATAGGAATTGACGAGAAGTAACCAGTGTTGCAACAACATAGTGAATTTCTAACCAACATGACAGATTTTGATCGACCTGTAGGGTCATCTGAAAGAGGTCATCATGTTCTAAGTATCTCCCTCTGTATCGGCCTCTCTCTCCTCCAGTTACAGCCCTAAAGGCTCAGGGTGGACCTCGACTATTCAAACCCCACAACGCCCCCACATGTGATACAAAGGCCCCTCTCTGCTCAACAGTCAGATTAGGAAATGTCCGAATGGTCGCTCATATGTTCTGTAGATAAGAGTCAGCGGAGTTCAGGTTACTCTGTGATTAACGCGGTATCCTTCCTGATAACCCCGAACCCCCTTGCCGTCGCACAATGGCCTGGTGACTTTTGTTGTATTTACTCGCTTCCATCTGGCAGCATTAACCTATGTGAAGACATGCGCCCAGGGCAGTTGGCTATTATGTTCATACAGTCACATTTCAAACTATTAGCAGTTGACTGCATTGAGCTAGAGGTCGGGGGGGAATTGTGTTCCCATAAAACTGGTCTTGTTTTCAGGCTTAGCCTGTATGCCTACAATGATATGTCTTTGCTCATTGAGGACCATTTTAGGCAATGTTGCAGAACCGTTTACAGGCCGGCTTCACAGCAATATTGGATATAGATGATTTGTATTTGTGGATGCTCATTTAATTCACACGATTAGCCATAAACGACATTCCCACTTTATTATTGAATATAAATGTTGCTGAATTGAATTTTTAAGAGTAGTGTGTATGTGTGTATGTGTATATATATATATATATATATATATATATATATATATATATATATATATATATATATATATATATATATATATATATATATATATATATATATATATGTATGTATGTATGTGTATATATATGTATATATATATAAATATGTGTGTGTATATATACATACATACATACATACATACTGGCATTGCAATGTAAAATGTCCAATGCTTATCACAGATGATTTAAAGCGTGTAACCCGCCTGTAGTTGTTACTTTCGACGGGTCAGATTTCTATTACCGTCCACATCTTCTATATGCTATATTCATCAGATTTTTAGCATCTATATGCCAATTAATAGATGGCTTCACGTCCCACTGTCCGCCCACTACTTCCTCCCGCTGGCTCCCCACACATGAGCAGTCAAGGCCCAGCCTCAGGCAGCCTGACACTCGTCCTGAGTCATTAAAACATCACCTCAGTCTTAATTATAGCCTGTGTCACAGTGAGCCTCCTCGGGCCCGCTGCGCTCTTTGATCAGAGGCTGATGGGCCGCTGCTCGTGGTGACCAGGAGCAAAGGAGCGTGACGCCCGGCCGCCGCTCGCCGAGAGGAAATGAACACTTGTTTTTCGCTGGTCGCATGGCCGGCTGGAAAGAAGGACGGACGGAGGATGGCCTGCAGGGGAAGGAAGTTGTAGGTGTATGTATGCATGTGAATGTGTGCTTTGAAGCAAAGAGGTCAGCGTTGGTCAGGTGCCTCCGCTGCCCCCAGGTCTGATTGGTCTGACCTGTAATACTTAGCGAAAGCTCCCTTTATCCATCTATGGCTTTGCCTCAATGGAGGAGTGCTTGTTGTCCTCATTAAATTCAGCCCAGGCCCTAACATTAACCAAAACATCCTCGGTGTTAAGAATATAGATATCTCTTCAGCACGTGTATATTCTTTTTATTCTGGTCTCAATTTGCCGTGTTTGCATTTTAAAGAGAAGGACAGACTTGAAACGTGGTGATTTAAGCGTCATTTCCAGCCCATTGCGTCAAAGATGTTTTTCCCCATCCTCTTCTCTATCTCCCTCTCAACTATCCCCTTCTTTCCTCCCCCTCTCCCTCCTGCCACCTCTGCCTCTTTTGGCTCCGTTGACTTCGATTGAAAACCAATGAGGCAACTAATGTGTGGAAAGATAGAAATTTACTTGCTTTAAGTTCATGCGTCGGCCCTCTTGTGTGCTGTATGGGCCGCGTTTAGCACAACAATATGGCAGAAGCAAAGACTGCCAAAGGAGCCGCTCTGTGCTACATGATGGTGCGCTTCATGCCCCATTTCCCACCAATACCCCCTGCACCCGCCCTCTCTGCCTCTACCTTTTCCACTCTTTCAGGGCCATGGCTTTGGGAGCGCTCCACCTGCAGGGGGTTTGAATTGAAATGCATTGATCTCTGGCACACTGGAAACAAGCCGTTCCCCGTACTTTTCCTTTTCCTTTGTATCCAATAGACCAATAGTAAGTGTAAACTCTCGTGGTTGGAGTGTGCATTTTTTTTTTTTTTTTTTTAGCATTCCTCAACCCGAGACAATAATTTGTATACATTTTAAAAGGGGAAGTTCTCCGAGCCACACACACTTTTTGTTTAAAGACACTCACTCGGGAATCTAAATGATATTTTGATACTGTGGAAGTAAACTCAAGTAATCTCTTCTTAAACCAAAAATCTAAATCTTAATAAATGCAAAGCTAAAATGTGAAGATGTTGTGGTAGAGCTCATTGTTTAATTAATGCACAACATGTCCAAAACCACAGAAGTAAAATGCAAAAGGTTTTCATGTAATTTAGCAACCTCAACTAACCTAAAAACTGTGGCTTTAGGTTAAAAACGCACCAACCAATCCTTTACAGCCAGCATGTCCACAAGATGCATAGACATTCATACTCCAGTATTTCAACTCCAGCCCCTCAGAGTATGCATCAAAAGGCATTTTAGGGTAGTCGTTTCACCTCTCTCCTGCTCGCTCTCATTTGGCATCTTTCAGGGCGCTGAGGCAGAAAATAAAGGAGAGGAAAACGGGCGTCAATTTTGGTGTTTAGTTAAAAGGAAGGAAAGTAATTGCGCTGGTCGTTTTCTCTTCGATGACAGGCGACGAGCGGATGCCGATTAGTTATTGTATGATGATTTAGTGTCTGGTAAAGCTTTCCATTTAAATGCACCCAGTAGTTATTTTGCATAGTCCCCCCTGCAATTTGCCTCAGCTCAGGAGACATTGGCCATCGCCTTGTCCTAATGCTGTGTAATTGTTGGAGGGCCACATCGCTGGGCACACGTCAGGCCGCCACGCTCTTTTAGGTCCCAACATGACTAACTGAAATCGTTCCTGGCTCCCACCATCTGGAAAAACGACAAACATCTGTCACTCGGGACAACTTTAGTGGATTTAGGGTGTGTACTTTAAGGCTTTTGTTGTGTGACGCCCTTTTAGCAAAATGCTTCATTTGAAAATAAAATGGACAGGATGTGTCACTCAGAAACTCAAAACTGGAAAATTAGAGGAAGTGAAGAAGGGGCGGGAAGAACCGCAGGTACACGCTGGAATTGAGAGATCTGAGGTTTTACAGATGAGCAGAATGTTATTGAGGACACGCTGTTGCTCAAATAGATTCTGTCATACTATCAGGTGTGCTTTGACAAGTGATCACTATTTTTGGGGATGTCATTTCTTTCTTTTGCCCATTCCCACTATCCTTATCCTTCTATCTGCATCACACGTTCCCCGCCTTCCCCTGTGGGGAAAGGCCATGCAGGGGAAATGAAACTAAATAGAGGAGAAAAATGGAACATTGATTTTTTTTTTTTTTTTTTTTTTTTTTTTCTCTCTTTGTCCTTTGCTCGACTCCTGATGGTGTTTTCAGGTTTCTCCTTTTTCAAGCCTCATCCTCTCTTTTTTTCTCCCGCTATGTCTCGAGTCGTCCGTTATCGCCTCACTCAATCGTCTCCCGATCCGCAGAACTGTTGTGTGATGAAGTCTCAGAAGGTCCCGGTTAAAAGGAAATAAAAGTGTGTGAAATGGAGAGGGTAAGTGTGTTTCTTGTGTGTTTTTCCAGACTCACGCTCCAGCTGACCTGTACCTAATGACCAAGAACCCGGAAGATTCTCCCAACACCCCCGATGTCCTGGAGATGGAGTTCACAAACGGTTTGTGCTTGCAACAAGTGTCAGTTGTTCTGTCAGTCCGCTGTTTAAAAATAAAAATGATTATTTTTGTGAGTTTCCAAAATGTAATGCCAAAAGTCAAATATACATTATGAAAGCTCAGTGCTGATAATATTAATACTATTCAATGCAAATTCAATTTATATTTCCTTTTTATATAGGAGCATGAATCCGCAAATGACAAATATCAATGATAAAGAAATTATTTAAACTTTGAAACTTGCATTGAAAAATGTCATGACTTTATCCAGGCTTAGTTTCTGAAATGTGTTACTCATCAATATTGATAAGGTGCAATATTGTATTGTATTGTCATGTGCCTGCACACACACACACACACACGTTGTAAAACACACTTCAGATACTTCAGTGAGAGTGCCCACGTCCCTTCATGTTACTTAACATTGATGGTTATTGCCGCAGGGCTACAGCTCTCACGCTGACCCGGTTGCAGTTTATCACCATTCCTGACCACCCAGACTTATCCTTAACCCCTCACAGCATTAGTTGGTCCAAAGCTGCCATGTTTGGCCTGGGGGCACCCACAGGCCGGAAGTTTTAAGTCCATCTAATACACCGAGCCCTGAGGGGCTGGAGTAACGCTCATTAGATATATTGCCACGAGGGCTGAGCTGAATAGTGGAAAGTGTCACATGTTTGCGTAAAGAGAATATAGCAAGAAACATCCTTGCCTGGGGCACACGGCACAGATGTCCCTTCATCCCTGGTCGCCAGCAGAGGCTGCAGAGCTCTAACTTCAATCGCATGAGAGACACTAGCTCCTCTGATCCCATGGGCTTGATGGGTAGCTTTATGAGGTAATATAAGGGACGTTCAGATGGTTGGCAGAAGATCCTGTGGGAACATGTGCGGCCACTGAAGCTGATAAAAGTGCAAATGAAAATGGAATTCAGTGTTCAACGTGCATCTGCACTGAAATGGTGTCCCGAAGAAGTTCTTGTAACCGGTCAAACTTTACCAGTTTCCCAATGAAAATGTTTAACTATAAAACAAGTCGGTTGGTGTCTGTTCTTCAGGAGATGAGACGGGCTTTTGTAAAACAGGGGGGCAGTGGTAAAGCCTGGTCCGGTTTGGCGGGTTCTTTGCATGCCTTTGCTGCGTTTTCACACATATTCTCTGTGCCTTTATTGAGCACCCTATGACAAAAGCTGTTTTAGTTGTCCACACAAAGACCCGAGCCTACTCCTCCCTCTGAGCACAAGATCAGCAAAAGAATGTTTCATTTCATTCCCCCTCCCACCTTTTCATCCCCGCCTTTCTCCCCAAAGTTTTCTCACTGATTAAAAAAGAATATTTAACGACAGCAAACCTTTTCCCCCGTCAAACACTCCATTGCCCGAAAAAAAGAAATTTCATCCGTCTCTCCTTTCATGCCAAAGGAGTGGAGAGGAAAAGGAGACAGAGTGGAAAAATGTAAAGCAGTAATTTTTCCTACAACTGTGTCTGTGCTTCCATTGTCTGCACTGTTAGGCTGCAAAAAACTGAAGAAAAGGATCACTGAGAGAAAAAGACCCCATAGTGAATGATAGATCCCGCATGATGGAGAGAGCAAGGAAAAAATAGAGCACAGGGACGAAAGGCCGGCCCCTACACTCCCACGTTCAGACACTTAATTTATTTGAACTTTTAATCTAATTATTAGGTATCTGGGAGGGGGTGTGGTTTTGATAATGCACCATCCATACTGCTCTCTCCTGCACAGGGAGGTACTTTTTCTTCCTCATGGGAGCCACCACAATTCCCGCGATATGAGAATGGGCCGTCAACAAAGGCCTTGTCTAAAATAACGTGTCAAGTCCTTCACGTGTCATTCCTATGAGGGCTTTGTAAACGCCGGTTGAAAGGCAGAAGTGCTGCTCTTCTCTTCAAAGCCACGTGACTGACAACTGCAAGCATGCTAAAGTATGTGTAGGACTGAACAACGGATGGATGGATGGAGTGAATATCAGCAGCTCTTTTCTCATTTCCTCTTGTGTAGCCTGCAAATGGTTATTTTCCCTTCTCGACACACACACACACACACACGTCTCATGTTTGTTTCCTCGCCTCCACCTTTGGCCTGTGTTGCTCATTGAAGGCCATGAATAAGCAGGTCCATGACAGTGATTGATGTGTACTTGGTTTAAGTGGCTTTAGGGAGGAAGTGTGTGTGTTGAGCGAGTGTGGGTGTTTAAAAAAAAAAAAGGAAAGAGAAAGAAAAAGGCATTTGTGTTGGACATAGTGGAAGGATGATGGGTGATGATGAATCTGCAAGTGTGTGTTGTTTTTTTTTCCTCCTGCACATGCGCATGAACACACAAATACTCAGTGGCGCACACAAATCTGAGCGCTAAAGAGAGTTTGGGTAACAAAGCTGCGCGTGTAATTGAATTAGGAAAAGGCCTGCCCACGATTTCACAGCTTTCAAATGAGCAGGGCCTTTGAATTTATTAGCCCTTCTCACCGCCTCCCTTTGTGACGGCTTTTACTTTTAGCTGACAACTGTTGATTTCAGTCTCTGTGATAACGAGCACTCGTCAACAGATTTGATCAACTCTTTGCTGTTTCTGTTTGTTTTAAATTTGTATCATTTTCTTTTTAAAAGTACTAGTTTTTCCCAAACCATTTTAACTGTGTAAATGTTTTAGTTTTACTCTTATCTTTGTGGGTCATGTGTTAATTATTTTTTTGTCTCGATGGAAAACACTTGATTTGTGTTGCCCTTATTGCAGATAATTAGTAGTGAATGATGCCATACAATAATACATAGTAGTAAAATATATATTATTTGTACAGCTGTCTGCTTTTCTGCATTTGGGCATGGTGGGCTGACTTTACATAAGTCTGTTTAGGAAGTTATTTTCTTTAAAATCAAAATACATCTTTTATAAGTAAACTAAAATGACAACTTTACATTAATTGCCTTGTCAGACTCTCATAAACAGAAAAATACATTGCAGATTGGGACATTGCTTTATTATGGGCGGTACCAGTTGGGTTGCAAGTACATTATAAGTCATATGAATTAAAGATCCATAATTGACAAACCGTGTTTATTTTAATGTTATTCGTCTGTTTGTGTGATGTCATTCAATACATTGTTTTTCCCTTCAGGTGTGCCGGTGAAGGTGACCAATGTGAAGGAAGGCAAGTCCAAGGAGTCACCGCTGGACATCTTCTCATACCTCAATGAGATTGGGTCAGCATTTTATTTCTAAAGTATTTACTGAAAAGCCATTTCAGCACTTCTATGAATTATTTGTTAGAGAAGTTCTCACTGGACATCTATCATGATAGTATGCAAGTGTCCCCAGAGGTGTAGCATTGGTTAAGTTCACCACCTCTGGAATGAAGTGTGAGTCTGTCGCTGCTGGCCCGGGATCAAATCCCACCGGAGTTTTCCCTCCCGTGTCTCCGCCACTCCGTCTACCTCTTTCCAACTGTCCGCATAAATGAAAAGCACTGAAGGACTAACTGGAGTTCCTGAGGAGCTTTTGAACCTGTTGGCAATTTTTCTTTTCAAGAAAATTGTCATCTCCATCACACCTTGTTATTGGGTTTTATGAGGCATCTGTTCAGGTTAATACTGCGTATTAATTACCTGTAATGTTTGTAGTTTTGTATTAATGGCATTGATCTTTTCAGAGGAGACTAAAATAGTTGTTCAGCTTTGCTATTCAAAATATAATATTTGAGGACATGCTATGATGAATATAACTGACTCTAGAAGATGCCTCTACTAGTTGAAAGGTTAACCAATGATGCTCACAGGAAAAATATGTCAACACGGGTGTGAATTATTTTATTTTAAAATTAATGAATATCTATCTTGTATTTTGTATTCAGAACATGCTTTTGACCAGCAGAGTAGACGAGGAATGTACTTAATCTGAACGGCTTTATGTGGGCCAATATATTTCAACGTGAAAATAATGTGTGTCTGTCTTTCTCTTAGTGGAAAGCACGGTGTGGGCCGGATTGACATCGTAGAGAACCGCTTCATTGGCATGAAGTCCAGAGGTAAGCAATTCAAAATTATATTTATTTTCACCTGTCTCGGTTATGATTTTCATTTTTTGTGCCAGATTAATCTGACGGCTCTCCTCACTTGCACAATGCAGTGAGATGGACATATCTGCACTTTGAAAACGCCTCTCAATATTTTAATTTAACATCCTTTCAAAAGCTTTCCTTTCAGTGTCCAGGCTTTCATGCGATTTGCAGTTATTTTACATGAGTGCTTTTTGTCACACTCGCTATCCCACTTCCAGAAAAGCTGCATGCCAAACACACTCTCCTCCAAGGAAATGATTTCCTCTGGTTCACCTGGAATCTTAGACGCTGAAGTTATTTCCATTCTCTTTTGCTTGCACACGTGAATACAGAAAACACACACACTGACCGAGATAACGACGCTCCCGCTTCACAGGATACACACAAATACAGTCGATCACGTAAAGCACATGCAGTCGCACAGGGATGTGTTTGTCTCTCTTTGGTATCAACAGGCAACTTGAAAAGCTCCTTTGTTAGCTCTCTATATGGGTTACCACAGCTAACACATAAGGGCAGTGAGCTGTCCTGGCCCTGTCTGACACACACACACACACACACACACACACACACACACACACACACACTCCTCTTCCCCCATATGTGCTATGATTGGCAAATTGACTGGCCAACAGCCTTGTAGCTGTGGCTCAACATGGCAGGTAGAAATTGGAAAATGGGAAGCCCACTTTCCGCTCCCCTCGACTGAACAAAAGATCAAAGCTTTTTCCTCCACAGAAGCAATAGGAAGAGGTGGAGCACAAGGTGTCCAAGTGGTTGAATAACTGCCATCAAGTGTGCATGTTGCTCTCCTCTGGACTGGCAGTCGCGTTAGCACAATAGATGATGGGAGGGATTGAATGGGCACATGTCATAGCTATTTGTGTTGGGTCATATTTATTTGTGTGGGGTCAGAGAGGCGCGGGTGATTGAAATGGTTTTGCCAAGAATGTTGTCACTGTGCTACAAACCATTCAACAGCTCGGGTGCCAGACTAACATTTCCCTTGTGTGACAGCGCTGTCCGCCCTCTGACCTGTGCACCGTGATGGTGTTAGCTGAGGTGCTGCTATCAAAAGCAGACGGAAACGTCCATCTATCGTTGATGAACGGGGACCGTACGCCCAGACCGACTAAGACAGACAGAGGCGTTAAAAACAATAGTTTTCAAAAGCTCGAAAAACATTGTTTATTTTTATGTTGCCAATTATTGAATTATTTGTACAGAGATGTAACTCCACTACTACAAACGGTTTCAGGTTTAATTCATTTGAGATGCTTTCATTTACAGTGGGGGCCTGTTTATGCCGGACTAACAGTTTGCCCAAAGGGGACCAGCTCAGGGAGAATTAATTCCTAACCTGAATCCCTTCCTGCCTGCAGCATGGCTGGCATACCTGCACTAACCATATAAAAGATTAAGACCTCAAAAACCACTGGGGGTGTTGTCTCTCTAAGCTTAACTAAACTGCCACTGTTGGAGCTTACCCAGATAGCGTTTCATTGTTTGCTCCTCTCTGATAAGCTAGCTCTCTTTTGGAGCACTTAAGCCAAGTTGTGTTGGGGCAGTTTAACTTATTTATCTGATAGAGCCAGCGGAAATGTCCCTACGTGCCCTCTGCGGCCTTGGATCTTCAAAAAGCCACAAGCCGTTCTAGCTCAGGTGGCAGCCTTTTGAGGTATTAGACAATTAGCAGCATTGCTAAGCTCTGTTTTTGGCCGCCAGCACAAAAGAAGCGCTTCTCCATTTTCAGATCAGGAGCGGCGCTGGAGTATTTAGGGTCGTAGAGCTTTGAGCTCCAATGCTCAACAGAATGGAAAAGATTAAATAGGGTTAATCTGTTAAATCTCAGAAAAGAGTTTGAGTTGGAACAACACGCAAATTATACAATTTGGCAGCGTGGTGATTGTAGAGAAATCTGGTTGGCAGCCAGCTTGAATCGCAAACGCGTGAATATCCTTCAAATTGACGGGGTCGACGTGAGGAACCATGTGTTGAATACAAAAAAACAACACTCGCACTGCCAGCTCTGACAAAAATGCATGTCATTGATAAAGCTCCCATTTCTGTCGTCAAATCAGTCTGGTCGCGTTTCGACTGCCCTCCTTTTGTTTTAGCTGACATTTGAGTGACGGCTTCATTTCTCCTGTCATCTACCTCGTCTTTTCTCCCCCTCACCCCTCCCTCCCTGTCCAGAGGGGGTAAATTGCAGGGTATGCAGAGCCCTTGTCCGGGCTCCAGGCTGGCAGGGGCCTCCTACCCTGTCATTTACTCAGGACAGGCTCATCCGTGTTTCGTGAGCCGCGTGAAGGCCTGTCTGTCAGGCGGCTGATGGCTAATAGAGCTGGCTCCAAGCGAGTTCAGATGTTCAAATGAACGACTTCGCATGATGATGATGACTGTTGAGACACAATCCAGGCATGTATTGGAGGAAATGGTGTGTACTATCTCAGTGTTTTTGCCACAACCATTTGGGTCTCAAAAAGATGGTAGACTATAAAAATCATTTATTATATTATTTTAAATGAGATTATACAGGCTGGCTGATAACGGGGCATATATCCACTTTTTGATCCATACCTTCCTGTTTTAAAAGCTTGTTTTGTGCCGATACTTATTAATTGTGGGGTTTTTTTTGTGTGCGTTTATCAGGAATATATGAAACTCCAGGAGGCACAATTCTGTTGAAGGCCCATTTAGACATTGAGACCTTTACCATGGACAAAGAAGTACGTCGGATCAAACAGGGACTGGGCATCAAGTTCTCCGAACTCATCTACAACGGTAACTCCCGATGATGCACCATCTTAATTAGATGGATTCTTTAATGTATTTGTCTTCCACATCCCTTTGTTTTAAGGCACAGTACATTATAAAATCAAAACAACAACACTTTGCTCTGTAAGATTGTTTATCTTATGTTATTATGTAGAAAACATATCGTTATCTATTTTTTAATCACCCAATAATCCATGGCACAAGCTCTCTCTCTGTCTCTGTGTGTGTGTGTGTGTGTGTGTGTGTGTGTGTGTGTGTGTGTGTGTGTGTGTGTGTGTGTGTGTGTGTGTGTGTGTGTGTGTGTGTGTGTGTGTGTGTGTGTGTGTGTGTGTGTGTGTGTGTGTGTGTGTGTGTGTGTGTGTGTGTGTGTGTGTGTGTGTGTGTGTGTGTGTGTGTGTGTGTGTGTCTTGGCTCAGGTGTCTTAATCATCCCTTCTGCTCAGGCTCCAGTCCCCTGCACCTTCATCCACATAATAGGATCAGTGCCATTAGAGACTGACTAGGCCACTTCAGTTATTCCCTCCAGAGACGGGAAGCAAACACACATAAAGGTGCTACTTTCAGAAGCAGGGCAGAGATTAAACTCATTGTGGGTTTAAATCATTAATAACTCTGCAGACGGCTGGCAGTGTGGTTTATATGAACAATCCACCTGTCCTGAATCTGTTTTGCATTAATAAGACATGATTTAGCCAAACATATTTTCATGAGTGAATTTGCAGCAATAATGCGGAGTGCAGAAGTGGAACATAAACTGTATCAATTATTATCTTTACAAATGTATATTACATTTTGAGAAGAAAAGATGAATTAATTAATCGATAACAAAAATGTATTTATTTCCCAAATAACCACCATGCAAAAACCCTCGGAGCAACATGTGGACAGAACTAACATGAAGATCAAATTTAAAATAGTCTCTTCTAAACTAAACCGGGACCTGTGTGCTATTGTGTGCCAATCCAGAGGCAGCGAACACGAGGATAGATTGTGTCTTTGAACATGGCCAGACGATGAGGTGGAGGTCAGCCGCTGATGAGAGGAGGACCCCTGCTGAGTGGGGCGTGACTGAACTCTGAACATATACAGACGGGTCCCTCGTCCATCTGTCTCAGGGATTGATGGGCCAGGTCACCAAAATGGGACAAAAGAAAGGTTTTCTGAACTTCACCTGCAACAGAAATGAGAGCAGCAGTAGAGAAGCAGCTTCGGCTCATGAAAGACGGAAGTGTGTCATCACACACACACCTCTGTGCTTATTGCTGCTAACGGAGGATGAATAGAGGATCAGCCTCTTTCTCCACTTGTCTATTCTATATATTGTTTGTTTTCTACTTTCCAATACACAACAGTTAATATTACTTATAAAGACAAATATGAATGTAATCTGTTCCCCTTGTTTTTGAACAAAACTTCCATCCACACTTTTTCTTAAAATATTTCTGTTTCCTTGCTTGACTTAGGTTTCTGGTACAGTCCAGAGTGCGATTTTGTGCGTCACTGCATCAACAAGTCCCAGGAGAATGTGCAGGGCAAAGTACAGCTGTCCGTCTTCAAGGGTCAAGTCTACATCCTGGGACGGGAGTCACCTAAGTCCCTTTACAACGAGGAGTTGGTCAGGTAAGCGTGGATAGAATAAAAGTGTGTGTGTGTGTGTGTGTGTGTGTGTGCTTGTAAAACACAAGAAGCCGTGTCTCTGAATCAAAGTGTGTGTTCATTGGGACTGGACAGCTGTGTTTGGCTGCTCTGGGCACAGGGCAGCGCCTCCACATGTTCGCCAGGCAGCCTGTTGTTGGGTCCGCTCGCCCAAGTTCTCCTCTGACCTCCACATCAACGTACTAAACCGACCCTGCCTCACAAAGACATCTGAAGTGTCAAGCTCAGTTCCTGGAGGGCAGACCCGACCCCAACCCCTCCTCCTGCACCCCCGTGGCCTCTTAGCCGCAGTAACAGTGGGTTTGTTCAGGACGCTGACCCCCGATGCCCTCTGGGCAGGCTCAGCGCTGACCAAAGTAAAACCCCTCCATATGCCTCTCCATCTCCACTTCAGTCTCTCCAGTTGTACCCTAGAGTCAGAGAGCTAATGGCGTTTTCAGCCAGAGGAGAGAAGGGATTTCACTGGGCTTTTAAGAGGAAAGTACCTGGGTGTCATGCTAGTTAAGTAGGTCAGAAAGAGGGAGACGAGGAGACGTGTCTCGGGCAGCCGTTCGATTTCTTGGTCTGGTTGGGAAAGTGAAATGTAGTCAAAGAAAAAAGAAATTCCAATAGATTGTGTCTGTAAGAGAGGGAGGGAGATAAAGAGAGATACAGACTTAGTGCTGAGTGGCCATGGTCTATAAATCATCTGTTGCATAATCTTTCATTTTTTATTTTGTTCTTTTATTTTGACTCATCCAAACTTCTATAGTGCCGTTATATCAGTACAAGCATGTCCTGTACCTAACAGTGATACACCTGGAAACAGCAGTTTCTCTCGCACACACTTCTTTGCCACTGCAAGCAGACCTGCCACACACACACACACACACACACACACACACACAGCAGATTAGGCATGAAAGCCCCGCTGACATCCTGTTGGCTCTCCACGGGCAACAGTAAACGGCGTCATTAACACAGTGGTAATACAGCCGGTCACCGCACCCATCTGAGACAGAAATGTCACGGCGCTCGCTGTCCACCGGCTCCACTCTCAATTAGACTGCAGGGTTTCTTAAAGGAATACACAAAATATCACATGCTTGCACACGTACACACATACACATGTGCACACACACACACACGCGCATTATTTAAAGCCACTCACTCATAATGGTGTTCAGGTGCCGGGTAGGGAGCCTTGTATTGAGAGTTGATGATTTAGTTGTCCGTCTTTCTTTTTATGGTGTTTATCCTATCATTTGTTGGCAATTTCCTCTTTTGCTAAGTGCTTTTGAAGAACGAGTGCAAGCTGTACATTGGTAGTTGGGGGTGTCGTAGGGAGGAGAGGACTCGGTGAGGGAGTGTATTAAGCACTGCAGGTAGAAACTGCTGTAATTACACAGTCACACTTTGAGACTCTCACACACACTAAGACGAGATGACAGCCTAAATGACAAAGAACGCGCAGCGGCACAAGTTATAGATTGGAGTGTTTTTTTGGTTTTCTTAGAAAAGGCGGATAAACTTGAAGAAGAAAAAACAACAGATTAGAAAATCCTTGAGTCACTTAGCTCACACCGATATGATGGTATTGTTTTAAAATGGTTATGTGCGTCTGTGTTCCTGTGTACATGACGGTGTTTTCACTCTGAGATATTGATTCCATGTCCTTCGGGACAAACAATGCTAAAGGGGAGCATTCAGAGGACAATCGATCGGAACGTTATTTCAAAAGAGTAGATTATCAATGATCCAGTTATCCCAGTAGTTGATGAGGCCCCACGCCTCTTATGTTTACTGCAATGATACCAAACATTTCAATCCTTTTGTCAGGAGAATATCTTGTAACTTTGTCCTTCTCCTGCCTCCGTCTTTATTCTTTTCACTCCAGCATGGACGTGCAGGGAGACTACGACCCATGTGATGCCTCTGGGTTCATCCGGATTAATGCAGTCAGGTGAGTGCCATCACAAGAAGCTCATCTGTACCAAACCGTTGAGTTCAAATGGGACGTGATCACGATCTAATTATTTGTCCTCCTCCTCCGCAGGTTGAGGGAACACCACCGTCTGCAGGGTTTCTCCAGCATGAAGAAGTAGCCGTCGCAGCCCTTGGAACCGGCGTACTTTCTTTCCTCCTCTCTGCCAGTGTCTTAAGCAGCAGCAGCAGCAGTAGTAGACTTAGTATTCAACGTTGTGCCTCCATAGTCTACTGTTGACTTTTATCAGGTTATCTAGTTCACTTGTATTAGGTAGTGAATAGTATACAAATGTGTGTGAGCGTTCTAAAAGTGTGTATTTCGTAGAGTTTTCTCATTCTTGCCTTCAGCTGGTCAGCGCACAAATATTCAAACTACGAATTCTTTGTCTCGGAAATCAAATAAAGAGATGAATTGTGTTTTCTCAGCTCTTTACTTCATTAATGTCAGAAAACAGATCGTGATCAGGTTACATGCACACACTGTGGAGATGCACAACAGGCCCCATCGGTGTGGATGTGTTGGTGATTAATAGTTCATGTCTGTGGCAGACAGCCTATTTATGGGTGTCTGCCTGTTTAACTCTTCGGGCTGGATCGCCGCTGACCTGTGAAGATTTCAGGGCAGCGAGGATGCTCCGTCTCATTTTACAATATGTAGATGAGGCAGTAGCAGTGCATGTGTTTGAACAGAATAAGGTCGACGATGTGGCTCACTGATGGCCGCTGGAGCAGAAGTGATGAGGTCATTTCTGAGCTCTAATGGCAAGTCAGATGGAAGGAGCCAATTGGCCACATATGTATATTTCCCTACTCTGCATGTGGTCTCCGGGCTTATGGAACAGAGGAAAGGGCAAGAAGCATTTTAAAGAGTATCGTGTCATTCATTACCATTTTTGAAATATAGATCATCCTGAAATGGATGAACTTTTATTATCACATATATTAAAACTAAATTAAAAGCATTTTTCAATATGAGGAAATATGTGACTGAGGCTGAACACTAACGTCAAACAAACATTTTTTTAACCCTAAATTGAAAGTAGCAAAATCACTACACAAATCAGTGACTAGATTAGAAAGCGTTTGAGCTTTGAAAGAGATCCAACAATAAATAGTTTATATCAACGAACAATGAAGTTCAGATCCTGAAGGGATCTGATACTCGATTTACATATTGCACATTTATGTAATTTCAATGTTGTGATAGCTGAGTTCCTGTGCAGAAAATATAAAGAATACAAGCCACCTTTTTATTTTGTGGTAATAACACGGCTTCATCATGACCGCCACCTAGTCGGAGATGAATAACAATTTTTAAATGTGTTTACTGATCACTTCATGGAAGTTAGACTTCCTTAACGCAAAGTTTTTAAGATTTATTTATCACCCACTTCGTCCCTCAAACAGAGTTCAGCTATGACGGCAAAGTCTGAGAGGTGTTTGTATATTGTAAAATGTCAAAATGATTTCCCCTACATTATGCTCCATACTCTGTCACCCTTCAGCTGCTGTTTCTGTGCACTCTCCACCTCTGAAAGAAGGCAGTCCGGCATAGAAGTGCTGGATACGGTGCAGGCCTTAAGGTGGAGTCCACAGACACAGGAGACCCCCCGCCAGGTCTAATGGGCAATGAGGGCTCCTCAGACCCTTTCAGTCCTGCAAGAGCCCCTCAGCTCCTGCTCAATTACACGGCAGGCGTCTCAGTCTTTGCCTGGTCAATTACCAGACAGCCCCTGCATTTACTGTCGTGCACTCACAGGTTGCAAGATAATCAGTGTTCAAAATTGCCCGCTTAGAATGAAGGGATGGATGGAGAGGTATTCAGATTAGTCAGTCAAGCTGAAGGGGAGGTTGGAGGGATGGGGACAGCTATCAATCTCAATCTGGCTTCAGTGGTTGGAGGGGGAGGATCGTGGTGACCTTTCAACTTAGTTTCTGGAAAGATATGATCCCGAGGAATCTTTGCTGATGTGAAAGTGGTCTCGTACAGTGTGTGTGTTTTGGGCATGGAAAGATGGCTTCTGTTGGGGAAGTCTTCTCTGTGCTTAGTTTTATTTCTTCTTTAATTAGCCACCCTGACTGCGCGTGTGTGTGCGCCTGGACACGCATCCACTTACCCACTCACCTAAGTCTCATATTCCACTTCTCCCTCCCTCCTACAAGTCTACCCAGCCAGCCAGGTATGAAAACTAGCTGACACCTGACCAAGGGAATTAATCATCCTTGACCCTCTACCAATTACCCCTCATTACCCACTCTGCGTCCACCTCTCAGGGGAGAGCCGTGTAACAATAGCGCAACATGAAAGTCAACGGCGTCGCAGGGCCGAGGCCTAATGGACGCTCCTGTGCGACCGTGCCTCCTCGGGAGTCCAGGTCGACTAACCTTCAAGTCCTTGTCACTCTCCAACAGCACACGTACAAAGGAGGCCATTGTTCCGGATCAGGGTCCATGACCTCTTGAGATGAAGTGAAGAGGGCCGCTGGCAATGAGAGGGCAGCCATGTTGGAAATGGATGATTCTAGGGTTGAGAAAACAAGAAAGTGGAGAGACACTTGATGATGGGATGTTTGCTGACACTTTCTAATGAGACACCCTTTTAGCATATGGTTTGTAAATTGAAACCTATAGCTATATTTGGTCATTCAATTCAATATATTGCTTATCCCATTACATTACATGTCATTTAGCAGAAGCTTTTATCCAAAGCGACTTACAATAAGTGCATTTCAACCTAGAGTACAGACTAAGAACAACAAGAATACAGAAAGTAACATTTCCTCAATCCCATAATAAATGAACCTTTGTTACTCCCTTTTTCAAAATGTAATCTGTTAAATCATAAATAATAGATACCTATCATCTCTAATATTCTCTTTCTGTCTTGCCAGTTCATGATCTGCATTTAAATCACAATTGTAAACACTTCTGTATGATTTGGGGGTTTTCTTTGTATTTTATTGAGTTTTTTATAATTTTATGTATTGTATGTGTCTTGTGAATCAACCTTTGTGCTGCAGTAGGAGTTAATGGTACAATCAAACTTTTATTACAGACTCAAGGTCCAGATAGTACAAAACAAAACATTAAAAAATAATAAAAATACATACAAAACCTTGCATGATAGAGCTTTTAAAAAAACCAGAAACACAAATGTAAAGAAATAACTGACATTGGAATTGCCAGGTTTTCACTCGGCAACAGTGATATTGTGGGAACAAAAAAAAGAATAAGTGGAACAAAGCACACAGACTCTTTCCCCCATCAGAATATGTTGTGGTCATTCAATCTGTTCTCCATCTACCTGTCTGTGTGGAGAAGGCCCCCATGTTCACTGACCTCTCCTCTTGAAACACAATGAGACAAGAACAATGACCATGGGGGTTAATTACCACCGATTAGAGACAGAAGTGGCTCTCCTTCACTATGGTTTGTGTAACCTGAACCCAGGGAGCTGTATCTTGTCTGTTTCCAGATTTGAACATTTAATTAAACTTGTGCATAGAACATTTTCACATGTTCTACTTAAACATATATAAAATGTGATCGGAGTATGTCAGATAACTGGATTTTCTTTTAATTGCTTTCTTTTATTTGTCACTTACCTTTTTATTTGTTTTGCTCTTACCATTATTGTATCATATTTTATCAGTGATAGCTCAATAAAATGCCAATTGCTCCTTGTTTTCTGCACATTTCACTTAATGCTACTTTACTTAGCAGGTAAGGGGTTAATGGTCAGGTCCCCCGTGGTGTGTGCAGAAAGCTAATGGGCCTGGCAAAGATGATGAGGTCACTCTCTTACTGCTCAAAAACAATGAGCGATTTACAGGCCAGTATACCGTGCCAATAGTGCTGGCTTAATATTGATAAATTATTTAGATTAAAATATTTTATATCCATGGATAGCATTAGATGGAGTTGGATAAATGGGAACAGCCAGA
The DNA here is from genome assembly GCA_036178185.1 of Liparis tanakae. Lineage (NCBI taxonomy): Eukaryota > Metazoa > Chordata > Actinopteri > Perciformes > Liparidae > Liparis > Liparis tanakae. The sequence continues at coordinate 11,532,606 of CM070090.1, read as the reverse complement.
TGTTGAGCATATATTTTCTGATCTACATGAAGAACATGAGGACGAGAAACCTTTCTAAATGTGGTAGCTGACTAAAGAATAAGTAATAAAATTGTCAAAGTGATTCTGAGCAAACCTGGAAAATCGATCAAGTACTGGGGGTGTAGGCATTTCAACAGTTGGGATTGGTATCAATGTTGTTAATGAATACTGTGGCTCAGATCACACCATTGATGTACTTGAACAGAGCTGATTTGTCCTCGTTGCTGAAATTCGTACTCTTGAAACTTGATCTCCTGCTCCAACATGAAGAGACCATCTGTGAGGGACCATCCAAATAAAGCAGGATACACTTTGCCTTCCAGGCTAGCTAACATCCATGGATCCTGTGAGTGTGAGTGCAGTGCTTTTCCTTGATCTCGAAGCCAATGGTGTCAAAGGACACCCATACACTGATGTCCTCAAGATCCATAGACAGATGGGACCATTACAGTCAAAGCCTCTGGCTTTGTTTGGCCTCAGCCCGTGATGAAATATTGATGGAAAGATAGAAATATTTTGCCTGCTGCTCAATGTTGCCAAACTAAAAGGGTTAATGAGTGTGATGACTTCCCAGGCTCCTGTTACAACAGCATGGAGCTCTACCACCCACTAACATTGACTGGACCGGATTGTGCAGGCTCCACGGGGCAATCAAGAATCGATAACCTCTCTCAATGTTGGATTAAGTTACCCTGTTGTACTTGCTCTTTTGCTGAATTTACGATGTGTTGAGTTGTAGGTTGATAACTTTTTGGGAATTTACATTAATAATGGAAACACTTATTGAAACCAGTTGACTGTCTTACAGATATTAATATGATATATTGTGTATTTATTTGATACTAAAAAGCAAAGAAGGAGGGGTTTCAAAAAAGTAGGTTACGGAAGGATCATCTCTGAGACAGGAGCAGTGACTTCCTGGAGTCTTGCCGGCGCCTCGAGGTTGCCAAGCAAGCTTTACAGGTGTGTGTTGGTTGTGTTGCCTTTGGAGAGAGCAGGCTAGCTGTTCCTAGACTTTATGCTAAGCCAGTCTAAGTGACTCTTGGCTCAAATTAAGCTGTATTTATTTCTACATAAACTGTAAGTTCACACTACTGAAAGATAACCTTTTCAGTACAGACTGTAATGTAATGAAAGAGCTTTTCATAACTTTCTATTACTTAGCACTGCAGCAACTTTTTGAGCCTCAGTACGACTGTGATCCAGATCCATGTGGATGGCTAAAGCCAAGACACACACACACACACACAGATCTAATACTCAGCTCCTTTGCCTGCTGTTCAGACCTGTTGAGCCTGCAGTGACTTGCCTGTTCCTATTTCATGTATACACACCAACTTCAGTTCAGGAGCCCATCTGCACTTTATGAATCACATTATGGTTGCAGCGTGCCGGCTATCTGTTCCATTTCGGTTGAGTCCTGTGGCTTTATGCCTCTTTGAAGCTGCTATTATGGGCATGCTAACAAGCTCACAGTGACATTGCTGTTAATATGTTAAGGAGGTCAAATGTTAACCATGCTTACTGTGTCATGTAGGCGTGTTAGCGTGCACCCGTTTGTAGTAGCACTGAACACAAAGTACAGGTGAAGCCAATGAGAATGTCATTGGCACAGGTATTTAGTCAGAAAGCAAAGTTTTGGACAAACTTAAGTTTTGACGTGACAATGGATCAACAAAGTGTTAACAACTCATCCGGAGGGCAACGTAAACCACATTGTTGTATTTATGAATTATAAATTATTGTTGAGACATTTCACTAGAAGCCACACATTTTTCCATCTTGATGGTGATAAAGAGAAAGACAGGAGATCAAGATGTAAAGTAAGACAGATTTATCCTCTGGGCACCATGAATGTCTGTCCCAAACTTCATGGCAATCAAGCTAGTAGTTGGTATTTTAGTCTGGACAAAATCATAGACTGAAATCACGATATCTAGAGCCAAGCCAATAACCACCTTCACCACTACACCCTCCTCCACTTCCCAGACCCTCCGGGACAGCAACAGTAATGCAGCACGCTGATCACAAATCAATAGATTTATCTCTCTTATTTGAAAGGGACTTGGTTCCTGCCTCCCCCGTTCTCCTCCTCTCCCGGGGGTCTACTGGTGGGGTTTGTTTGCTGGCACACATTCTTTTATGTTCTTCGATCTGTTGGTCTGCGAGGTGGTGGATGGATGAGGGGCCTATCAGGTTCAAGGAGGCTGTCCTGGCAGCTTTGTCTTCCCCACTCTCAGTGAATCCCTTGGCCAGTCTAAATGTTTAATGGCGCTGGTTATTTGGTTGTTATGGCGTGTGTTATGATGGATGGTAATGCAGTGTAGGTTTTTCCGATGGGGCCTGAATAACACCACAGGGCATGCAGGCTGTTTGGGTTGGGTGTTTTAATTTTCATTAGTGGGTCAAGCAAGTATATTCTAAAATTATTGGGAACAGATTTTTTTTTTGTGATCAAATGTTTATTGCTTTTATTCCATCCTCTTTGTATACACACTGTGTAGGTGCAGCCAGACGATAAAGTGTAACCATATACACATACGTTTAATGTTGCTTACATCCACATGTGTCCAAAGTGTCATCACTTTATTATTTTAGACACAAATTATAATAATGATCATATATTCTTGTGTTAGGGCCAACATTATTTTATGATGTCAGAGTGGCCTTGACCTTTCACCATCAAACACTTATTAGTTCATTCTTGAATCCAAGCGGACGATTGTGCCGAATGTGAAGAAATTCCCTCTCGGTGTTACTGAGAAATGCTGATTAGGAGAATGTATCAGATTTAGGGACAACACAAACACATAATACCTCCGGGCACAACTGTTGAAGGCATTAAAGATGTTAAAGAGGAGTTAAATGCCCATTGTACTCTTTAAGTTCATAAAGCCTGTCGTAGAGAAGTGATAATCAGGCATGTTAAAACATTGCCTTCAAGCTAACATCCTGACAGTGGAACACCTTTAAGCCCCAAGGGACCAAATATGGTCCTTTTTTTAAAAAAAAATTAAACTGTGTAAAACATTACAATAATCATGAACAAATATATTGATGCTACACATCAAATTAATCAAGAGAAACTGGGCTACAATAAATAGTCAGCCATTTCAACACAACTCAAACATCTACTAAAATAGTTATTAAAATATCAATCATAATTTCGCATGAGTCAGCCCACTCGACATGTTTCCGGAACTAGCAACCTGTAGCTTGGTGCTATCAGAAAAAAGAAGATGTCATAAAACAAGACAACTCCACACAGATTCCAAATATATTCACCAGATCCCTCTGCTCCTAAGCATCACTGAGTTATGAACCAAAGAACACAGCAACATGAATCGCTCCATTGCTTACGAATATTGCAAATATTGCATTTTTTTTTCTTTTGCCAAAAATTGAACACCATACATGTATTGAACATCATAAATAATATACAAGTTAAATATAAGGTTTGGTACATGAGAAAATGCAAATGGGGTTAGGGTTAGGGTTAGTTAAAAAATATTCGCCTGAATTCTCTCTGTACTAAACCCTCTCTAACTTTGTTCTGCTTCACTTTTTCAAAGTCAAACTTTGCAGAGGGAATGTTTACGTATGGTGTTATGATTTTGGAGAGAGTTAGACCTTAGTGAGACATCATTTCAAAGAGATAATCATCCTGAAAGTGTTTTTTTTTTATATTCGGACTTGAAACTTCTATTTTTGCTGTGTTTCAATATTGATTTACTCTTAACCAGTAACATATGTACACATCTAAACAAAATCTCACATGGGTTGCCTTTATTATAACACCAACATTATTCAAATAGCCCTTGTGGTTGCAGAGATACACCCTTTTTAGGTTGGGTATTCAATTTCGAGCAGAATCCAAAAAACTGCCATGGGGCTTAAAGGATTAAAGCACAACACAGCAACAAATGAAGATGGACAATAACTGTGATGTTTTGTTTGAATGGGATGAAGAAGACTTGTTTTGCTTCATGGGGCTTGTATCCGTGTTGCCATCCCAAAGCTGTTCCAGCCGCGTGCTTCGGTTGGGCATTACTTGTCACCTTGCACCTCGGCGAGTGAACGACACAGCAGTCGACCTCAGAGAGGGTTTTTATTTTGAAAGTAGATTCAACAGCTACAGAGTACATCAAAGATAGATTCCACTTTTATCATACCGCCGACCCCAACAAGCTGAGGGTTTAAAGTACTGAAAAGAATCACAACACTGCTTTGCTTTAGATGAATAAAAAAAAACACTGTCCATCTCTGCAGCTCAGCCTACTGCGTGTGCTTTTATTTCTGTCATGCCTGGTGTTTCGATTTGAACAGTACCCCCTGTCATCCTTAAGAAACTCTTTCCTGTGACTTGTTGTGTGGTCGCGGCAGAAGAATTACCTGCAAACACTCTTTGTCAGCTCACTCTGCCGAGCGCTCACTAACAACACCATTTAGCTATTATTCCCTCGCAGATACACACTGCAAAATAAACGTTTATCAACTGTGGGAGAGGAGGAAAATAGGACAGGTGGAGAGAGAGGCCGGGAAAGAGGGATGAAGGGAAGAAGGGGTGTTATTGGAGCCGGGGAGGGGTCATGGTGTCCCAGTGGAGAGAAATAGTGGAAAACATCCGTAATTTTCACCGCAGGATCCCATGTAATTGAGTCATTTAAAATACAGATACAGAGCTGAATCAAAGCAAAGTGGCTCGTGTAGGAGGAGGAGGAGACGGCAAAGTAAAATGGAAGAGAGGTAAAAAAACAACGAGGAAGAAGTGGACTATTATTGGACAAAGCTGGTCTGTTTATCCTTTTCATCTGTCAATCTTCTCTATCAAGACAAGATGTTACCTTTGTTCCTACTTTCTTTTCATATGCTCTCTTCTCAAAATGTATTTCATTTAGCAGTAAAAACACTTTTAAAAATGTTTTCTCCATATTTGTTTTGTTATTTAATTCTGTGGATTTCTGATGCTTGTAATAGATTTCTGAGAACTTGCCTTATACCCATTTCACATATTCATATTTTGACAGAGATTTTAACTGACCGAGGAAAGTTTCTTACGCATATATTCCTGAATTAGAACAAAAGTTACGATTTCACACATTAAACCAACTTAAGAAAATGTTTTCATCTAACTGCAGGTAGAAAAAGTTTTAAAAGACAAAAACCTGCTGGTTCCACACTTTATTGAGTACATGTCTTTGGGAGTACTACTGCAGGTGGAAAATGTTGCATTGTGTTTTTCTTCAGCGTCCAGAGAGAGCTGATCATTCGCCTCAAATATGTCACTTGAGTCAGTGTCAATTGGGGCTAAATACTATACATGTAATAATAAACTGAATTTGGGTATTAAAATATAAGAACAGAGCTGAACAGTTTTCTATCGCCAGCTCCTCGTCTCTACGTGAACTCGAGCCTCGCTGCTGACGTGACACACCTGCATCTCTGATCAACCGGTTGCCGCTTTGTCATCAATTTGTGGAATTAAAAATATCATATCTCTGGTTCTGTTGCATCTATTTAATCCTTCTTCTTTTTTTACTGTCCCTCGTGAGTCTGACAATCTGGCTATAGCAGTTGTGAATAACTATTTTTGTATATTGTCAGAAAAATTTAACAATAGATCAGTAAATAAGATAGTAAAATAATAAGGTTCATTCCGAAAATCAAAACCTAATTAGAATGAAAGAAAAGGATTAAAATGGAGTTGTATAAATGATTTCAAAAAAATGGAAATGTATTTCATCCGGTGTGTTTTTCAAGTATGACAAATATGAATATATTAGAGCCACTACCTATTTATTCACTGCTTCCCACTGCATGAACAATGTGTTCATGAATGAAAGCACCGCAGGGATACCTTAGAGGTCTCTCAATGAAACACTATCCGCTTCTTGCATCCTGCCTTTAGAAATGTATGCCCATAGCAGAATTGTGGTAATTATGAAGCAATTACAGTTTCATATGGCCCGTTCTTTTGAGATTTAGGAGGAGAAAGGAGGAGGTAAAAGCTCAGTAGTTAAAAAGAGTAAGTGTGCCACTATTGATGTTCCTTTCTCTAAATGCTCGGTTGTCTTGCTGGGCAGGTTGTTCAGCACACGTTGATCATTTCTTGAAATGTGTTATTCTTAAGAGACCAAATGCTTTGCTGAAGATGCACTCCATTCACGACAGTGTACCCTGGGAACAAGAGGCTATTCTCTGCAAGACAATGACAGGCAGGAAGCTGTGTTTGTGTGTGACACTTGATCAGCCTGCTACGGTAACCACAGCTACACACGCACACACACACGCGCGCACACAGTTGTTCAACTCTGAGTCAATTCCCACTGCTTGATTGGCAGGACGCCAGCGATCCACACCTGATTTAACTACCTTTACTGCCTAACCTGTTTGACTTTATGGGGGTATAATTTATGATAATGTTTTATTTTTGCACCCATACTTATGTCTGAATCTCCTGTCTGTATATGACGACCACCACCTGACTTACCCTTTGATACCAGAGCTCTAAAACCATGTCCACATTGAATACATTGGACAGCACATGGTAGCAATATGTTTGAATAGACGGGATCATACTTCAATCATGCTAAATTAGAGGTCTTTATTTAGAGGTGCTGGTCTGGAAACAGCCTTCAGCTTCCACTTAATTTTCCTACTTTTTTTTTGGAGGTGATAACATGCCCGGGGGCTGACGAGGAAGGGAAATTGATATCTGTACGGATGTCTGTAAGACACAGCACGCCGATCTGTTTGTCAAGTTCGAGGTCAATCATCCCTGTTCAAGCAGCTGCATGAGCATGTGGCATATATGTAACCATACTGGGAGACGGTTATTTAAGTGTTAAGATACAGCACATATGTTATCTAAATGTATCATCAGCTTCAGCTTGTGCTTGTGCTGTCATGTTTTGTAATTATGTTTTTGTGAATAAGAGATCTGACAGATTTGAGCCTGAGATATCAGGGTGGAGGCCCCACTGTACATCATAAAAAAATGCATTCAGCCTGAAGAAAAGCTTTATCAGATACCCAGAAACAAACCCTGAAATAACTCTGATGGTTTCTAACTCTGTTGGACTACACAATCATCTGTGTCCTTACTGGTCGGACTGCTCATTGAGGTTTGGATTCAATTTATGGAGCAGGAACTGTTTTGCATAAACAGTTTGAAAATGTGCAGCAATTTTACTTTCTTCTGTCTAGCTGCTGGCATGTTCCAGATGTGCAACAAGATGTTTCCACATGTGCAGCAAGGGAAAAAACTATATTCCTCAATGTACATTTTCTTTGTGCCAGTTGGGATTTTATGTTATTCTGACAAGACAGCTTGAAATACAAATAATAATAATAATAATAATAATAATAATAATAATAATAATAATAATAATAATAATAATAATACATTACATTTTATAGCACTTTTCGAAGTACTCAAAGACACAATGTTATGACTATACATTTCAAAAGTCAGTTTTAAACATCTATTTGGCTCTTTGTTTTTCCTTTTTTAAACAAGATTAGAAAAGACATTGAGGGACATGACAGAGCAAAGTGGCACAGTGCAGATGTCTCTAGTAGCTGAATAACACCTCAACGTGGCTCTCTCTTTGCCATAGAGGCCTGCTGTTAGCTGATGGCTTTAGTTGTCTTCAACTATATTTCAACTTTAACTTGATTTAAATGTCCACATATACATGACATTTGATATATGTATAGTCAACCCATCCTGAGGATTTTAGGAGCTGTGGGCTACTGTAAAGATCCCAGGGAGCAACTTTGACAAGCGGACAGTGGGAGCCTGCGATCCCACTGCCAACTTTGGGATTTAAGGACCACCAGGTCCATCCTCTGAGCCACAACCACTCCAATGCATGGGAAGTATAGCAAATGTTGTTGGACCAATTATACCAGAATTACAATCAATTTAATTGTCTGGGTGTATGTTCATATACAAAGATACAGGACTCCAGTTCTATTTTAACATACCTAGTTACATATCACTGATGTGTGATATATAACACAAATAATAATCCTGCATTGATCTCTTCTTTTATCAGAATCATCTTTGGTTGAATTATTATATATAATTCATACATGAAAACTATTTAATACAAACTTTGACAGCATACCATTTACACTTTTTTATATTTTATATTTTTATATTGTTTTAAGTATATTATTAATGTATATATATATATATATATATATATATATATATATATATATATATATATATATATATATCATATATATTTCATATATATCATATACATATATATTTCATATATATATATATATATATATATATATTTCATATATATATATATATAGTAATAATGTACTTTTTATTTGTATTTTAATTATATATTCCATACACATAAATACTCACATATGTCGTATGTTATAAAAAATACCATATTTAGCTATGGTAAAGCCTACATGCTATGCCTACATGCTATGTAGTCCCTGATCAACTCGCGAGATCCTCTGGCTCGCGGAGCTTTGGTTTGGCACGTGTGCTGTTCTTTTTTCTTCTCTTTTTTTAAGTGTGGCTCTCAGCTGCCGAGGCGGATGATGATGATGGCGGAGCTGGTTCAGGGACAGGCCTCGGTGGCTCAGCCCGGAACGAAAGATGACTTCGCAGACACGATACGCCGGGTTCGACAGGTAAAAGGCTCATCGGCTAACACGAGTGTAGTTCTTTCGGACCACGAGCGACGTGTTTGCACGTGGCGCCGGGCAGGACTCCGGTCGGGGCACCCCGGACCCCCTACTACAAACACTCTTCATGTACCCACTAAGCTAGCAAGCTAACGTTAAGTAGACGAGGCACCATAGCCGAGAGGACAGATTAGAGTTCAGACGGGACACGAGACGCATTAAGAAACCGAGTAAAAGCTGTTAGCACGTCCACGCAAACCATGTCCGGCGCAAAACACGAAGGGCCTCTTATTGCGTCGAAGTTTGTGCAACTTTAGTAAGTTAACCCGACACACTGCAACCTGTTGTCAAGCAACATAAGTTGCAGTTAGCTCAGCTAGCTAACTTACTATCACAAGTTTGATTCCCTGACCGCGTGACACGCGACGTGACGGCGCACAATATTTAGTTTGGACATTCATCTTTTACCAGCGAGCTGTCAAAAAGTGAGCCGGCTAGTTTCTGCTCCTGAGTTAGCTATAGCTCCAAGATAACTGACGGCTGCCCCAGTTGAAGAGACGCACTTGTAGCTTAAACCGGGATCACGTCCGCTAATCACGTCTCCTGCCCGTCGTCAATTTAACAAAAAACACGTATATTAAACTTGAAGCGTGTTTTTTTGCGTATAACCATAAACGTGTGTACGCTAGCTGGGCGCTGGAGTTAGCTAACGTTAGCTAGCGTGTGTGGCACAGTGTTGGAGTAAGGCCATGCACTGTAACGTCATCTGTTCAAATAAGCCCCCCTCCACTCCTGCTGTTGAGCACACTTGTTTTTTTCCATTGCTGCCTGGAAAATACCAGAAAATACAAAATGTTCACTCCAATCTGCGTTTCTCTGCTCCCCTGTTTAGCCGACATGGCTTAGTTTCAGATCGTGACTGGTGCAGAGGGTCACTGTCGTCAGGCTGCGATTAAGTTAATCAAAAGAAGTAGCTGTAATAGAAGATAAGTGTATGACTGTGCACTGGACTTCACACGGATACCAGTTAAGCTTTCCCTTGTGTGGATTATATCCTAAACAGCCACGTGTGCAATGCAGACTTTAATCCCCGTAATTCATACATAGTAGTAGGAAGTACTTGAGTAGATAGTGCAACGATGTGTATAAGTATATTCTATAACATATATAGAGTTTAATGCTCATTATTAGTTATTTTGCAAATATTGGAATGTGTTGTCCAATTTTGAGTGCACCCAGATACAATCGTGACATGTCAAGTACACCGTCTGCTTCTACGTCCCTTCATAAACCCTCTTTCCTCCACTTTCTCACATGTATGCTGACCCCCTGTTCACAAGATCTCAGATTAAAACTAAAAAGGAAACAGGAACATTTCATGTCGGCCTGTTAGCGGTGGAAACAAATAGGTTACACAGGGTCTAGTTGTGGTTATCTACCACCCTCTTGTATCATTAATTGCAGAAAGTCATAAATACTGCTGTTAATAAGCAACGGTTATGATCAGAAGAATTGCATATTAACCCTTGTAAAGTTCTGTATGCCACATTGTGTTTTTCCTGATCTTACTTACATTGGAAATTGTTCATATGTACTCTAAAGAAAAGGGAAGTAATCTTGTTGTTTTGCGTCTTATCATCTGACATTGAGGTAGCAGAAGTCTGAGATAGGAAGTGGAGGCCAGTGTCACAGCGTACATGTACCCATCTTCATCAGAAACATAACCATGTATACTAGCCCACTGTAAACTGATCACTATATATATATATATATATATATATATATATATATATATATATATATATATATATATATATATATATATATATACACACACACACACATTCTTGCATTATATGAAGACCATATCAAGTAAAATTGAGTTCCATGAATAACGAAGATCGGTGGACAAACCGTTCTGCCACGGCTCCTATTGGACAACATGTTCTTGGACACTAAAAATAAACCGTGCATAACTTCGTCCCATGTAACCAAATGTCACATGACTTCATTTGTGTTATTTTTAGACAAATCCGACATTTACGTACATATTTTAAGACTTAATGGTTAAACCTTGCGGTAGTTTCAACAATCTATTTGTTTCTCTATTATACAATATCAATAATTGCCTTCCAGGAGTTGAGTTGGTCTTGGAGGCCAGTTCAGGCCACAAGTGTTTACTCGGACGACTCTGTGCACATCAAGAGGTTTCTGCTGTAAGACGGTTTGACACAAAATCCACCTGACTGTACTTGACCTGGCCAATGCAAATGTTTATGTGCATGCAAATGCATCTTTGATTATATTTGCTACACTCGGGTACAATTTTCATACTAAGTTTAGTTCTTTAAACCCTAAAGCTGGCAACACTTTATTTATATTTGTTGTTTATTATTCAATCTTGGTGACCCAAATCAACAATAATTCATGACACTTATAACTACGGTTTAAAATGACACACACAAAAAATGCGTCCATACTAGCATTTTCCAGTTGTTTTCAGAGACCTCGACCACCAGTGATACAAACAAGATCATTTGTCTTGTAAACTAAACCCAGTAACAACCTACACCCAAACTATTCTGGACACCTTATAAAACAGGCAGTTGATGTGTGAGATATTACTCTGGTATCTGCTCATCTGTAGTGAAATTTAACTTTTGAGTGAAACTAATTAAACTCAAAAGTTTAAGCATTTTCTTGAGGATTGACTTTCATCTAAAATGCTTTTCAGGCTGCTTGACATGCATGGCTACAAAGATGTCATGGAAAACAGCAACCCCACACCTGCTTCCCTTTCTGCCTCCTTATTTTCATTGCACCCCGCTCACTTTAGGTGGGCTCTGAAGTACTGAAGTACATAATCATCCCCGGCGGTGATGGAAGACTCTAATTGCTGTCACCATATTTTCATATCGTGAAAGAAATTCCTTTCAGGCACAGATGTCAATTTGGTGTAATTTTCTGAAATGCTATACTTTTGTATGGAAAGAGAGAGGTGGCAAATTAAGGGGTAGTGGAACATGCTCTTGGTCACATGCAGCATATCTGAAGATTTAATTGTCCATCGCTGCAGAACACAAGTATTTACTTTAGTTTGGCAAGTGGATGATTTTAAAAGTAGAACTAGATTGGTCTTTAGCTACTCTGTGATGCAAATAACTGCGCTCTACTTTCAGTTATTTGTGGGAATTGGATGCTTCATCAAAAGTGAAAGTGAAATTTGTCTGCAACAGTGAACTATTGAAAATATTTAAGACACAAACTCTAATTCCGTATTGATTTTGATCCGCAAAAGTAAACTGTTTTCTTGTGTGCGCCAATACTTTTTTGGTACAGAGAGTAAAAACTGGTTGAATACCGACAGCTGATATTGATTTAAATTACATTTTTGCTGAGTTTTATTTACTTGAGGCAAAGGTCTGGTCCAGCTGCGTGTAACGACACCGCTCGGTTGTTAGGGATTCATGTCCAAACTAAATGTTGGCTATCGCCATGTTGCAGGCTACTTGATGCTTCTTGTCCCAGATAAACTCTTATCTTTCCTAGTACGGTATCAAATTCCTCATTTAGTATTGTATTGCCGCTCGTGTATTCATTTCTGAGACTAACGCAAATAGAGATGCATTACAGTATAACAGTTTAAAATGTCACAAACTACAGCTCATAACATTTAATCGGCACTTTTTAAAATATATAATCAATTGGGCAATTAAAATAGTTTTAAGATCACTGAAGGTATTTGGCTCGGGCTGCAACAACAAACCTATAAAATTGATTATTAAAATAGTTGGCAAGGCTCGATAGTTAATTTCATTGGTGATTTTGTTGTCGCGTGATTATTACTCCACTCAATAAATCGTGGAGATGTTTGAGTATTAAAAAAGTAAAGTTGAGCGCGGAGGTAGAGGAAAGACCTTAATGCTGCGTTGTGAAAGCCAATCGGCATTGAGACGGAGAAATTCACCGAGCTGTGTGAGCCTAGGGTTGATGTCCTGAACAAGTATAAAGCAGCAGCAGTAGTGGTTAGTTCTTCCGTGACAGATGAAGGAAATGATAACTGGTTTAACAGAGATAAGCCCCGCCCACTTACCTCAATGATGTCTGAGGGGGTGGGGCTTATCTCTGTTAATGTTTTGAATTAAGAGTTGGAAGTTAATGTTTTTATCCAATTTAATCTATTTTATTAAAATATTTGTTAGTCGCAGCCCTAGATTTGTCTGTTTCCCAGCTCCTAAATCAAGTGAAGGCTCTTGCAGTTGTGTCATTGTTCTGGGTAGCAGTCAGTCGTATCTGTCTCCTGGCAAATTCAATTTGTTGAGGAACTGACATGCGCTGGGATGATCTGCGTAATTTGTCAGTGAAAGCATTACAAAAACGTTAGGTGAGACCCGACTCATGACCGATGTTTCAAGGAAAACACAAACTCGGTAGTCTAGACGGCTTCAAGCTGCGGTGACAATGTACAAAGTGCAGTTTTCAACTGCTGTCAAAAAGATGACACTCCCCAACAGATGACTTTTTCAAGGCCCAACTCCACAGCAAAGAAGAAAAGAGCATGTCACCCTTTTCTTGAAGGGTCGTCTTGGAAAAAGAATTGTATGTTCAAAGATAATATTGTAGCATATCTACTTTTCACTTATTGTTCCATCTGTTTTACTGTTCTGTGTCCCCAGATGGCAGCCAAGATGGGAGGAGACCAGATGCCCAACATGAACAGTTCCCCTCCGGTCATAGACCACTCCCTCTATGGCTTTGGAGGCCAAAAACGTTCACTAGACAATGGAGGTAAGAGGCCTTCACTGCAAACGCATACATGTCATGGTTGCATGTCTGCAGAAGGATCTGAAGTATTGATCCACTCGACTTAAGTCATCGCCAGATGAAATTGAGCCATGTTCAACTTGTAATGATCAGCAGTCTGAACGTAGCTCATCTCATTATTTATTGACCGTGTCTTAAATTCTCACAAAGGAGATTTAGTACAGAATATAATCAGTAAAAAGCACTTTAAAAACCATGTTAGTGGAACAATAATGCGAATATGGCAGCATTTCTCCAGTCAGAACTGTCTCAGTGTTGCTGGTAAACAACCTAAATGTTTTATGCAAAGAAAAACTACCTGCAGAAATAAGCTGTGCCTATACAATAAACTAATTTATTTTTTGGACAAGCGAGTGCGAAGTATACCAACAAATGGCCTCCCCAAAACTGTAATCCAGCACGACTTGGAGCAGCTTCTCTTTTTGTAAACAAAGTTTCTGTTTACATTCAGCGTGAACTCGCCAAAACACTGTATCCTCGAGGCCAAATACATTCACTGACTATTACAAAGCACGTTATTTTTTATTTTGAAATTGGCATCGTCTACATTCATTTTATTGATCATAACCCCGGTCAGAGTATGCCAGGCAGACACACGGCTGACCCACACGCAGCTCAACTAATTGATGTGTTGAAGACTTATTAGGAAAGTGTCTGCAGCTGTCCCTGACGATGCCCGCTGTGTCTGGTGCCGTTTTATCACGGTAGTTTTCCCAACTACACAAGCACAGTATCGGACTAAAAGCAGATACTGGGATTGTTGCATCATTGGCTAACAGATTTACCTAAGGCAGGAATAATAAACCACAACGAATGCTTTCAGAGTGCAGGAGCTATGCAGGGGAAACGCTACCATCTGTATTGAGAGCCATCGCCTTGTGTGTTCATGTTTCTATGAACTATTGTGGTATCGTATGGATATGAATGAATGTTGGAGGTGGTCGGCGGGGCCGGAGGCGCTTCTGTCAGTCTGCCCCAGCGCAGCTGGGGCTACTGATGTAGCTCACCACCACCGGGATGACCGTGTGTGTGACTACTGGACTCTGGACTCTGTAAAGCGACTTTGGGTGTCTTGAGAAGCGCACTTCATATTTGAGATTGCTCAAATATGAAGTGCAATATAAATGCAATGTATTATTATTATTATTATTATTAAATGATTATTATTTTATTGAGTATCTTGACACTGCAGTGTTGTGAAAAACGTGTCTTTCTATCTTGCTTTCCGTCGCAGACGTATCAAACAAATAATTCATCCATTTCATCTCCATGAAGTGGAAACACTAAGTATTTAACCGGTTGTCCACTTATGTTGTCACCACTATTTATATGTTAATGTAGTCCTGACAGCATGGATAGATGCGTTGAACACAATGCTGGTTTAGACGTGTCTGCAACAAGTTGTCCTAAGTATCTTTCTGTGAAGGTTGTCCCACATATGACAGAAATGGTATCTTTTATCGCACTGTGGTAGCTCTCTGTATTTAGTGATCAAATGTACTCTAAGCATTCCCATTTGATCCTTGTATAAATGCGGTACACCTCCTGTTTTATATTCATAGCTGTTCCGTTCTCAAACGTTAACCCCGGTGCATTTCCAGAGGAAGTGAAATCAGTTCAAACGACCATAAAATTGATTTGAAGTTGCTAGATATCAACTCAGGTGTTCACGTTCATGGCAGCACATCCTCCGCTGACCCTGCAGGACCCTTGCTTGGTGCTACCCGTCAAAACAGAATTCAGGACCGGCAGCCACTGACCCGGCTGCTGCCTCGCTTTTCTGAGCGGCTCTGATTGAAACACTCGCTCAAACACTCACAGGCCTGATTACCATGCTGGGGAAAGCCCCCCGCTGTGGGGCCGACACAAACACGAAGGATTGGCAGGACCGTATCCGTCTGCTCCCATCCCCATCGTGACTCGCTCTTGTTCATTGTGCTGCATCGTCACTTTCGTTATCTTTTTCCATGATCTGATTTTATTTCTCGTGCTAATTGGTCTGCTTTGATCTCGCCTCTCTCAGTAGGGAACCATCTTGGTGCAATGGTACATCAAAGGTGAGCAGAGTTTCCTAACATCTGTGTTTTTGTTCATTTTGATGCACTTGGTTGTCGTCCGAGTATTTTCTCTGTGGTCAACCCTCTGAACCCAAAGCCCTTTCAGGGGCATGTTTTGCTGTATCTGTCACATTTAACTGTGACCTCTTTTCTCACCTGCATATACTCTACTGCTTGAAAGTTACAGGTCACCTGAGATCCTGATGTCTTGGCTTTCCTTTAATAGGGATTATTTGAACGCCAATAAAAGCTGTAGAGTTCAGACACCAGATTTCTTTACGTTTGGAATAGTTTTACCACGGAAAGAAGAATGGAGTCACTAAAACCTTTTGTTTACGCAACGCCTAGTTCAGTCTGCACACTTTGATGCCGACTAAGTCTTTCAGTTCTTTTACCAATGACAGTTGAATAGGAAACTAATAAAATCACCAGATGGATCTTTTTCTGCCGTTTCTACTGTTAGTTTGGTTGAATCAATTCAGTTTTCTTTCTCCATCTAGGAAAACAGGACCCTTCATACAACATTAATTTGGAAAGAGGAATTTCAAAAGACGATTAAGAAATAGATAATATTCCTCATCAGCCATCTGACTATTGAACCAAGCTATGTGGCAGGCGACTCCACTTTTCAGCAGTCGTGTTTACATTTCGCACCCCTACTAAAACATTGCACTTGAAGGAATTAAGGAGAACAAGATAATATCTTTTGTGCTGCATATAACTGTGCGGTTATCAAAAAGCTATATGACATGAAGTTATAATAAAATAAAATACCCTATTTGAATTTATTTGATCAATAAATTGGAAATGATAGAATCTATATATAAAATTGTTCATAGTGTCGTTTAGTTCATCAAAAAATAAATCGCCATTTCTGTTCTCTTAATGATTTACATCTTTTTTGTCCTCTCAGCCATAATGCCATAATATACTGTTCCAGCATCTTAAATGTGTATATTTTCTGTTTTTGTACTTCTTCAATCACCGTGAACTGAATATCCATGGGTTTTAGATCAAAGAAAAGAAGCAATCAGAAGACATTATTGATCATGTCCTAATCTCTCCCAGGGCTCTTGCTACAGAAGACTACAAAGTGCCTGATAAGATGGTGGGATTCAGTAAGTAGCTCTTCAGTTCATTATAGTCGGTATTAATGTTTGACATGTAATCATCAGTATTGACATTCTGCTCAGTTTTTGGGTCACTGCTTTAGGCCCCTGTCTAAATTCAAAAAGGCTCATAAACTCTTTTTCTCTCTCCTGCTTCTGTAGTCATTGGAAAAGGAGGAGAACAGATCTCAAGAATTCAGCTGGAGTCGGGTTGTAAGATCCAGATTGCTTCAGGTAAGATGTGACGAAACACATTATCTAAGCCCCTTGTTTCTGCTGTAGCTGTGACTTTTCGAGATATCCATTATATCTCCTCAGGCCAGACACATGTTTTGACTCACTGTCATGGTCCATAAACTGAAATAGGCAGTAGAATATGGGTTCTTTTAAAAATTGCCATGATTTAGACTTGTGTGCAGTAGTGTTGGAAATCTTAGGTATTCATCACAATGACTTTCAGACTTCTTACCCTTTCTTTTTTCAGAGGATTCAATTTATTTGGCTTTCCAACTTTCAGGTTTGGGGCAACTACAATGTTAAATGAGCAGCAGCTTAAGTCCCCACTATTGTAGTTGACTGGCAACTTGTGCCAGGAATCTCTCGGTGCCTCACAATTTGAATTCTGATTTAGAGGGCTGCGATGTGATTACAAAGCAATCGTTGATCGTAATTCATCAAAAACCTTCTTATTTTTTTTCTAAATGACTGTTTGCTATTTAGCTAAAATAATCCATACCGTGGCTTTTAAGCCAGGTGATTGTCTAAATCTGTTGCTCCGTGTGAATTTAAGTATTTCCATTCTTGTTTCCACATGAGCACTATCTTAAATTGTTGTGCTCATGCTGTTACAGACAGCGGAGGCATGTTGGACAGACCCTGCACGTTGACTGGAAGCCCAGAAAACATTGAGTGAGTTTCAACTTTGACAGATTTACTGAAAGTGTGCCCTATTGTTGTAACACAGAGGGCATGAACTCAATCTCTTTTCACATCTTCACTTAATTAGTCACTGAATCACCTGAACACCTCTTTCACATTTGACAAAGAAAAATGTGAGGAGAGTTTTTTTGTGTTGCGTCTGTAACTGGTAATAAATGTATTTCTTGCTCCACCCCCAGTCAGGCCAAGAGGCTGTTGAGTGAGATTGTGGAGCAGTGTCGGTATGGTCCAGGCTTTCACTGTGACATGGACGGCAGTTCGATCCAACAGATCCTCATCCCGGCCAACAAAGTTGGCCTCGTCATCGGCAAAGGAGGAGAGACCATCAAACAACTGCAGGTCTGGTGGTGGACCACACTAAATGAAACGTGTTGTGCTTTTGACAACTGTACTCTTTTAGTCGGCCAGTTAAACATTTGAATCCATCACACATGCAGATTTCACTAAAGATAACTTCACAATAAAAACATTTGTTAGAGTTGATAAATAAAGAATTGCAGAATTTCCTCCATTTGCAGTGCACCTTTTAGCCATGTGAGGGAGCCTAGATGTTTTTACTGCTTGATAATCAGAGCCTTTTTTATAACCGTCATATAAATGGGAAAAAATAGTCTCTAAACTGTGGATAAATGTATGTATTTGTCAATTATAGTATTTCACATGTTTTTAATAACAATATTTATGAAATTGTTATCTCTTCCATTGTTTACAAATTCCTTATGATTTATAGATGAGGCCTGTAAAGTTTGTCGCAGCGTTTTTTCCTTTTTTATTTTGGATTTATTTGTAAGCTGCTAGCTAAAGGTTTTGTAAACTGCTCTAAAAAGAGACGTCTGAAGTGGACAAAATGCAATAAAGTACCATTAAAGGGTTCAGATTTTGATCGCTGTATTTCAACAGATACCAAACCTTTGAACTATGCCTTGATTAATTACAAATGTGGCTTGGTACCCTCCACTACACACCAACAACAACAACTACTTCTGGTCTAGATACAGACCAAGATTACATCAAATTATAAAACCTGTTCTTCAACATGTGGCAGAATTTCCTCCCTTCAGCCTGAATAGTCTTTTGAGCTCCAAGTAACTTCTCGCTGTGTGTTTCTCTTCCCGTCTGTTGTACCCCTGCAGGAGAGGACAGGCGTGCAGATGATAATGATTCAGGATGACCCCATGCCCACTGGAGCAGACAAGCCCCTGAGAATCACTGGGGATCCCCACAAAGTGCAGGTCGGTCTCAGGGGAGCTCGGTGTGGGCTGCTCTCTGGATAGTTTACACTCAATTTTACACATTTTCTACCTTTAGTGTTCCAGTTATTTTGAAAGCCTGTTTAAAATGCATTTATAATTCACATTAATAATTAAACAAAAGAGGAAGAAACGGTATGTTTTTATATAGATGTATGTCTTTCAATCTTCTTTTTAGCAAGCTCGTGAACTTGTGGTAAAGCTCATCCGGGACAAGGACCAAGGAGACTTCAGGGTTGGCAGAGCAGACTTTGGATCCAAAATGGGGGGAAGCAGCCTGGATGTAAGCGCTTTTGTTCTGCTTACGCAGATGCTAGACATCTAAGATTTGATTTAATTCACTCGCATAATATATTTTTGGAATGTGTTCACTTCGTCCAGGTGGTTGTGCCCAGATTTGCTGTCGGCATCATCATCGGCAGGAACGGAGAAATGATCAAGAAGATTCAGAACGATGCCGGGGTCAGGATCCAGTTCAAACAAGGTAAGAGGAGTCAACAAGTCCTGATGTCAGCAAATAAGTAAAGATATGCCTAATCCCTAAAGCTGGTCTTCTTATTCATGTTGAAACATTAATGTTGTATTTGACTATTTATTTATTTATTTATATTTGATCATCTTTTCCTACTTCTTATCACTACTCACTTGAGTTGTGAAATCCAAACTTTAAGTAAAAAAATATCCCCCCGGTTTTACATAATTAATTGTAATTTAAGTAGTCTTGAAACGGTTAAAAAGCTTTTGTGTGCTTTCTTTGTCGTTTAGATGATGGAGTCAGCCCTGACCGAATTGCTCAGGTGATGGGCCAGCCAGACCACTGCCACCACGCGGTCCACCTCATCAATGAACTGGTTCAGACTGCTCAGGTTTGTGTTTCTGATTTGTCTTCGGTTGACATCGCTCCAATAAATACAATTTGAATAACAGCAGCAAGACACTATTTTAATAAAAAAGATAATGTAGGTTTAATAATCACGGTTGCAGCACAACATAGGGGAAAGTAAACGCAACGGAAAGTGTCATGGGTAAATGTATATTAACTGAGAGTGGGAGCCTTAACTGTTCCTGCTTCCCTTCCTGAAGGAGCGAGATGGATTTGGAGGTGTAATCGGACGTCGGGGGCGGAGTGACTGTAACATGGGGAGCTCTGGAGGGCTGCAGGAGGTGACATATGCTGTTCCTGCCGATAAGTGTGGACTCGTGATTGGCAAAGGTAAAAGAACATGCTTTCATTAAGTTTCATATTTCTTTGTCTGTATAGTGCAGACTTTTTTGTGAGACTTCAGTGCGAACCTGCCGGGTATAATCAATGCCTTGCTGTCTGAGAGAAATAATGGAGTCCATCAATATGAACAGTCTTAATAAGAGTATATCCAAATCGCCAGATTGCCTTTTCTCTTTAATAACTGAAAGCCGTTCGGTGTTCTGCCACTGCGTGAAACTGATGAGAAGAGGGGGGTGTAACCCCCTCCTATTCTCTCTCCAGGGCTCATGTATACAGCACAAGTGGCATTCATTGGCTTCACTAAGGGCTTAATGACGGGGATAATGCGTGTAATGTGACATTAATTGTTAAAGGTGCATAATAACAGCCCTCAATCATGTGGAAGGCTGCCTGGCATCTAATGAGGGTCTTTCAGCCCAATAGAGTGCAGCGAGGGAATGAATAGAAGGAATTAGCTTATTGGCTATTCATGCCCACTCTATTGCCAGCTATTTAAAAGTCATTGACCATTGCATTGGAAGGAGCTTGTGTGTGTGTGTGTGCGTCGAGTTGTGGGCGGGTTCGGAGTGGGCCTCTTTACCTAAGATAAAAACATGGCAATAGAAATGTCAAGTGGCTTTTGTGCATGTAGTGGGGCGAGGGAAACAAATAAACCTGGGCGTTGCGTCCCCTTCTCTGTGCATTAGCATATGAAGTGGGCCAATATGGTGGGGATGGCGGTGGGTCTGGGTGCTGTCAGCCGTCCCTTAAAGGGTGCGGTGATTAATATCTTTACGATGCCATATGCAGCCCGTTGGCTCTCTGTTTTGACCCCCTACACACACACACACACACACACAGCTTGATGAATCAAGCCACCCACCAACCTGCTCAGACTTTACTACAGGCGTGAATTCGGTGCAAGAGCCAAAACGAGCATCCCATAACTTTACCCATGAATTTTGAGATAAAAATGCAAACTTAAAGGTCCTTTTACTACGTTTTCCAGGGCTTCCAGTCGCTTCTCGTAGTGGAGTTTTCTCATTTGAAAGTTGAAATTAGCTTGTTCTTTTTTGAAAGCTGTGGAAAAACCTAGTTGACCATAAGTTAACATTTATTAGCCAAACTAGTGCTTTTTAATGTGACTTTCACATATACTCCTGATTCAAATTGTTGCTTTAAACCCAATCTTCCATCATATAAACTTGTTTTTGCACGATATTATTATTTATTATATCTAATCTATTCCCCTTTTAGATAAGTATTTTATTTGTTTACTGCCATGAGGCAAAGAATATCTTCAATGTACATCTCGGTTGAAATTAATTTTTTTTTTTAATGTGTTTGCGAAATTATCATAAGATGTAATTCTACAAATCTGGTCACCAAATTAATAATGGTAAATATAATGTTACAGATGTATCATTAAGTTGGTTTACTTCCCGGCTCTTTCTGCCCACATGTTGGAGTATCTTTGGGCGAGAGACGGCACCCTAAATTAGGAATTTGTGTGTTTTCTCTGAGTTGTTGGAGGTTAGCGGACTCGTAGGTCCCGTATGTGTCGATGTGGGCATGAATGGTTGTCGGTCTCCGTCAGCCCTCTGATGGACTGGAGACCTGTCCAGGCCGTACCCCGCCTCTCGCCAATGACAGCTGGCATCGGCTACTACCAGCACCAGTCCCCCCCCCGCGATCCTCTAAAGGATAAGCGGATAGATGGATGGATTATCGGTTAATGTTCAATGACTCGACTAACTGATCATGTCAGCTTTAGAACAGGGTATAAGACAGATCGCACATATAAAAACACTTAATTAATTAACATAGTGAAATATACACAAACAAACTGGACTTTTCCTTTTCTTTAAGTTGTCGGTTGAGTTTTTCCCAAAAAACACTCGGTATCTAAATAAAGGATAAATCGATTGATCTAAATCTTCTTCATGGAGCTTACTAAACATGTATTTCCTGATTTATATGTTGATATAAATAAACTCAACGTAATATTAACTTCAACCATACTGCGTACCTTTTTAGTTTGACATAAAGCTGCTGCTGCTGCAGTAGAAATGTCCTCGAGGCACCTTCTGGGAATGTTATTTTCCCTCGAGGCCTGAGACTTCCACCCCACCCGCGGCTAACCAGTCCATTGGGGTTGACTCCTTGAATGCCGTCACCAGTTGCACTTTTGTACTCCCTCCTTTTCTCCAGCTCACTAAACCAGTCTCATTAATAAGGCCCGTATTATCTGTCCTCACTACAGGCCAGTCCATGAAATGAATAGTCAGGGTCTTCATTGCACGCTGCTGTCTGACTAGAAGAGCTCATAATGGCTTCATTAAGGCAGAAGTTTCATTTGGTTGACAATGGGTTAATGGGCCATGTGCAGTCTGTTGGCAGCAAGGAATAGGCTCCGGGAGGAGGAGAGGTTTTTGATGAGCGTTTTCATTCGGAGGTCAGCCAGGGTCATCAGAGTGTCAGCCACAAGTGAACAAATGTGTAATTGATGTTGGGACAGCCCCGGTGTCCCCCCGGGAAGCACCCTCAGCCTTTTTCGTTCAGATGGGTATTGTGGCGGGGGGTGGCGTCTATAACGGGGGGTTCACACCCTCCTCTCATCGCGGAGGACAACACAGAGTCAAGAATGAAAAGGGTAAAAGAGACAAACGATATCCCAGAAGGAGGATACGCTTCAATTTTGGCCCTTTTCTCCTGCCAGCTATGTTTAATTTCTCCCTGCTGGTGTAATTGCGCTCCCCACACGTCGGGAAGCTGGCATCTGATGCAGCGGAGGGGGGGCAGGGCGCAGGAGATGTCTCCTTTTGTTTCCTGATTTGCATGGATGTTGCCGCAGAATGGTAGATAAGTGGTGAGACACAATAAGGTAGCACCATCACGCCACTTTCCAAGTCTGGCTTAATGCTACGTTCATTTCATATTGGCTGGCTGGTCAGATGGCGAAGGGTTTTTTTTTTTTTTAAAGAAAAGAAAAATGATGATGACAAACATTCATGTATTTGGAGAAGTTTAAAGCAACACTATGTAACAATTGTACCTTAAACAGCTTGAAAAAAATTGTGCCGCTACAATAACTTTTAATATGGCGATTTGTGCCACAGCCATCGGGGGCCTGTGGGGAGAATACTCCACTATGTACGATTGTTGAGCCGCCCTGTCACCTGATCTATCGTAACTGGGTGTTTACGACACTGGAGTAAACGTTAAATACCTGCAGGGGGCGCTACAAGGGAACAACTACATAATGGGGCTTTAAAACAATTGCATGATTACACACTTGGACAAGTTCTGGTTCGTCTGGTCTCAAAGGCATCGTTTGTGTTTCACATAATGGTATTTTGTGATGGATGTGGAAAGAGAAGAGTTTCTGATGTCCGTTGTCTTGACGAGCAGTTCCTCTCATGTTGACATGTGTTGTGAAAGTCTTACATCCTATGTATTGAACGTTTATAAATCGGTTGGACGATTGACAGACGTTTATCGATATAAATGTCTTTTTTTTAATTGTTGTTTTCACCAGTTCCTGGTTCTCAATGTAAGATTGTTTTCCTATGTCTTTGGTGATGGTAAACCAGGTTAGCCAGTTGGTCCACCATGGGCTCTTTCTGTATTTTCTGACATTCTTAGGCTAATAAATGTCTAGGTAGATTCACCAATAACCAACACAGCTGTTGGTCGCTGCCCTAGTTGAATACAATGCATGACTTGCTGCTTTCTCCAGGTGGAGAAACCATCAAGAACATCAAAGAGCAGTCTCGTGCCCACGTGGAGCTACAGAGGAACCCACCGCCAAACACCGACCCCAACGTGCGCATCTTCTCCATCCGAGGCACCCCTCAGCAGTTGGAAAAGGCCCGCCAGCTGATCGATGAGAGAATTGGGGTAGGTGGTCTGGCTCTGGCCCAAAACACTATTGTCTGGCCTGATATTCATGAGCGCACATGTCATTGTGGAGAGCCGCTGGGTTGCTGTGGTCCTGGTGGCCAGCAGGATGTCACCAGAGGTTAAACATAAAGAATCCATCAAATGGACTTAATGGAGTGCATCAGCGCCCGGCCCTGCCCTCTGACCTTGCCTGTTGGCTCCCTTTTAAACACAAGTGTGGTCCCTCACTTGCCTCCTCTTCCCTTTCTATGCTCTAGGGCCCAGGAATGGGGGGCAACAGCAGCTTCGGTATGAATCCCTACAACCAAGGACCAACCACTCCTCCTCAACAGTATGCTTCAATTTCTTGACAAACCATCTCAAATTTGCGTGTAATTTTCATGTTTTACCGTTCAGACGTGCTCTGAGGGTAAGAATGGGATTGTCACGTTTATTACTGACATTCAATTGTCTTGTTTATTTTTACATAAGTGGGGCTCAGACGTTCATGACTGGAGGAGGATGGGGTACAACTTTTCAAATATGGCAGCCTCAAGGCCAACAACAACAACAACAGCAGCAGCAGCACAACAACAACAACAACAACAACAGCAGCAGGAGCACAGTAAGTAAAATGCACCAATAACTATTGTAGCTGCTGAAGGAACCTGACCAGATATGAATAAAATTTACAATCAATAAATCTGATGCGTTCCCAGTTAGATCGTTCTGCTCAATGAGCAAACACAAAATATGGAAATAATTTTCTTTGGCCTTTTTATAAATGTCTGAAAGCGTAGCCGGGCGGGTTTTATGTCAGTTTCATGTGCTGCCGTGTATTCAAAGTGTTCAGCGGGCGAGGATACAATGGCCGTGCTCCCTGTGGCTAACCAGCTCTTTCCTGTACAGACTGATTTTATATTTGCTGTCGATGGAAATCATTATGAATCGGATGAGATCAGAAGGTGGAAAGTAAAAAGCAAAGCCCCCCCCTCTCAGTAACTGGTGGTGTTATCTGTGTCTGGTTTCAGGTCACAATGGATCCCAGACGAGCCAGATGGACTGGGAGCAGTATTATAAAAAGCTAGGCAAGAGAAAAGGATATTTTGTTTAAACGTCCACTTTATTCTACAATCTTGTTCCACCAACATTTTAATCTAAGTTTCTCTTTTCTTATATAATAGTAATTTGTTCATTTTAGCCTGATGAAGCCATTTATTCACCATGTTGGAAAGATAAGCATAAATCCAATTTACATCTTAATCTTTGGTCACTAAAACTGAAAAGTCAGTGGGGAAAGGTTTTATTTAAGGCTAGTATTAAAACACTAAATAGAAACTCTTCTGTTCGGTTTCCAGGTCAGCAAAACCAAGCCCAGAGCACTGCTCCCGAATACAACAAGTCCTGGGGTGAGTACTCGTGGAAGTATTTCATTAAGAGCTCTAACAGATTTCTTTTTGAGCTCAAACCAGCAGAATGACTTAATTTACTGGATTCCAGCTCTTATGTTTCTTTCCTTATTATTGTGTCTTTCCCCCTTAAGGCCAGACAGCTGGTCCTGGATCTCAGCAGACCTCTAATCCGGACTACAACGCCTGGGTGGATTTCTACAGACAGCCCATGGCCTACTTCAACCAGGGCGCGCAGCAGACACAAGCCCAGGGCCTTCAGGTGAGAACCCACCGCCTGTGTTCATATTTACCACCGTGTTTTTATTATTGCCAACAAATCCCAGAAAAAGATCAAAGCCAATCATGTTCTGCTTCTCAACACTTTTAGACTTCCATACTTTTAGCTCTCGGCTTCTACTGACGATGTTAACGTTTTAAGAAAAGGCTCTTCAAATATTATGACTGTTTTAAAAAGGCTTAGTCCCTTCCTCAAACCGCTCTGAACTGTCATTATTAGCACATTAAACTTTAAAAAAACGAGAGAGCTGAAGCGATTAGGGAACAAACCGAAAATTGACCTTCAACTTCAATCATTTAATCTGTGAAAGAAAATGTTTTTTAATAGTTGTTGTATGTCAATGAAGCTCTATGGCACAATTATTACTGGTTGGATTGGTTGACATTAAGAAAATATAAAATATCATCTGATTTCTCTTTT
This sequence comes from Liparis tanakae, assembly GCA_036178185.1. Taxonomy (NCBI): domain Eukaryota; kingdom Metazoa; phylum Chordata; class Actinopteri; order Perciformes; family Liparidae; genus Liparis; species Liparis tanakae. The sequence continues at coordinate 11,506,547 of CM070090.1, read as the reverse complement.
TATATCTCTAAACAAATGTCAGTGGAATCTGCTGCGACATTGTCAAATGTGAACCAACTTGTTTTATTCCCAGGATCATTAAGAGGAGACGCCCAGGGGAAAGACTTGAATCACTGAGGATGAAAACAACCCTTTTTTAACCGAGGGGTTCTAGATTTGCAATGCCTTGAAGACTTTTTTTCTTAGTGAGAAACACTAGCTGTAGAACGACTTATATGATAAAGTAATATTTCTAAAAATCAGGAACAGTTATTTGTTACTAAATGCTTGTGTACACTGTTATTTTGAATAGACAGTATCTGGGATCCCTTTTTGGACTTGAGAGAGCTGTTTCGTTTTTCTATATTTTCCTGTCTTGACTCAGATTGTACCGCCAAAACTGACCCAAGAGTTGTAACATTTCAAAAGGCAATATGATCTATTTTTTCTAGTTTTGTTGAAATGAAACCATGATTATGTGCTTAGCAGTCTTGAATACCATTTGTCATAAGAGGTTTAAAAGCGTGTGTTAAAATGTTTTCTTTTTACAAAATTCAGTGAAATGAAACTGTGATGTTTTGTTACAGGAAATGTATTTTTGTTACACGGTTTAAAAACAAGGATTGATGTCTACCAGCGGCAATAGTTCTGATTTAATTCCTGTTGTGCATTGTATGCTGTTTTTCATTGTCATTTTATTGTACTCTGGTTTAAAAAAGGTGCAATATCTAATTTCACTTTTGAAACAAAGATGGGTTCTTTAATATTTTGACCGACTTTTAACTTGTAGTTTTAAGATGTTTTTTTTTTCAAATTGAAATGTCATGGATAATGTTATTACAATTATCTGTCATGATAGGATTTAGGGGGATGTTGCAAATAGCTTTTTTGCCTTTGCTACCTTGTACAACTATGTATATATGCTCATATATTTGACTGTTAATTTAAAATATATATGTCTCATATATATATATATATACTTATATAAAAAATATTTTTTTTCCTGTGATCAGTGTTGCAGGAAAATTGTCCCTCTTTTTCTGTTCCGTTTTCATCCTGAAAATGTTCAAAGATTGTGAATGTGTGATTTGAAATTTGATGTTGCATCTCGTTATGAAGAAAAATAAGTGATAGATTTTTGTGTATGTTCTTTACCTGAACTATTCAAGACTGCTAAGCCTCTGTACTTCTACCTGTGTAATAATTAATATAGTATTTTATGTTTTAAGTATTATGATCAAAAACTGTCTTATTTGGTACCTCCCAGTTCACCAACGCCCCGCTGAGCCCTCGCTGTGGACTTAGTGGGGCGTTGGACTCAGTCCAATGCTAATAACTTTTTAATTAATTTTTTATTTCTTTGTGTGGTCTAATATAAATGATGCGTCATTATGGAAAAATTATTCTGGTATTAACGTCATTTCTTAATGAAAAGGGATATAATTTCAAAATGTCTAATTATGGTGTTTTTTTTCCTTTGTGTACAGTTAACCATGTATTAAAAACATCCAGACTACCGTTGGTGTGCACTGTTGAGCTCATTTCCATTACATTGTCAACATTTGTGTTTTGTTGCCGTGAGAGAATAGAAAGAATATATCGGTCAACTGTGTTTTAATGAAGAAACTCAGGATATTGTGGGACTGTTGTTCCTTCCTTACACCTGACTTTGGTATCTGCTATCGGACCGGTTTCATTAGTCTCGTCACAAAATCAAAATGTGAGATCTCAGATTGCCTTAATAGCAACTTAATGTTGACAATTTATTTTATTTCTTCAGATTTCTGTTTGCGCGGTTACAGAATTGAGTTTAATACAAAAAAAAAAATTGACTGATTGATGTCGATCCGTATCGTCTCCTTGCTCCCTAAAACAATCCATGTAACATTCCCATCCCTCCCCCTCTTTGCACATGTTAAATGTCCACTTCCAGCAGCACGTCATCCCTGGCTCTCCTGTCCAACCCCCCCCCCCCCCTCCTCCTCTCCAGCCCCCCCTCCAGCTTTGTCACTGCACATCTTTGCACTCAGCAGGGAGACTCCTTCCACGGGGGACCCTGCGTGGCCCCATACCGTCCGCTGCATTGATGCAGGGCAGCTGTTTCCAAATCCAGCCCTTGATTTTGATCCTCTTCCTTCTTCTTAACGCGGCGGCGTCCCCGTGGACACTTCTGACCTGGTGGTCTATTGTGGCGGTCTAATGATTTGGTTGTTCCAGGATCATTCAGACTGAGTTTGAAAGGCATGATTATTATTCATATAGACCTTTCTTGCACCTTTGCTCCTTCAGGGATTATTTTCTGCTGCAGCATGTGAACCGTCCTCCATAGAAACAGGAATGTAGAGTCGGACAAAGGGCGCGTGATGTTTTTATTGTACAGTGGAAAACTCTTTGGGGCAAATTGGATGTTATGCTAATTTAACTTGACAACACACAGTATTACAAGCCTTAAATAAATTAACAAACATACAATATGGGAATATTAAAAATAGTAGTTGCAGGGAAATAATTCACATTGTGTTTTATTCAATGATAAATGTTCTTTACGTAAGAAGAATTTCCTTCTACTTTGCACTTTTTATTTCTTTAATAATTTAGTTTCAGTTATTCTTACAAATTAAGTTGACTTGTTACTTAAAAAAATATATGATCAGTTTATAAAATATATTGAATAAAGCAATACAATGACACTATACCTTGGCGGAAGCAGCCTCAAGAGAACCTGTTACTTTTGACACTTTAAATGCATCTATCCCCTTGTATTGCACTTTAATGGGCACCACTGAGGCCCATACACTGAATCACTCCTATATATAATGACTAATCGTTTTCTCAATTAGTCTTATTGATCTGTTCAAAGAGCGTTGGAAGAAGTATTCAAATCAATTTGCAATACCACAGGGTGAAAATAATTTGTCATGGAAACATTTACTTAAGTGAAAGTATTTGCATCAAAATATATTTAAAAGTACTTATTTCATAAAAATACATTGAGTGTCACCAGTGTTGCATCTTAAAGGTGGAGCAACTTGTAATCCTTAACATTCAATCATAAATTATTATTTTGTATTCCGGTAATTGAAATTTGCGGTAATTAAAGCTGTCAAATAAAGTATATAGTGGAAATGGAATGACTCGAGTACAACATTACTGCACTGCATTGAGTGATTTTCTAATTGTTGGAGAGGATGAATACCCTTTCCCAATTTAATATTTGAGGCTTAACAATTAAAAAGCTGCTCTCCTCGCTGTGTAAATTAAGGTAAACTGCTCCTCCACATCAAGCAGGTGTCGTGACTCCCCCCTGCGCTGTCCAACCAGGGAGGGTGGAGGACCCCGCTCTTTGGGGAGGGAGGAGGTGGGAATTGCACCACCTCGCTCACCTTTGCAGCCGATGAGCCGATCCTCGGTCTCCTCCACACTGTGGCACCGTAATCTGTTTTTAATGACCCTGCGGAGGATCCCCAGAGACTCTCTCCTCCCAGCTGGTTGGATGACAGCACTGTGCAGGTGTGTGCGCGCGCGTGTGCGCGCGTGTCACTGATTCGTAATGTGAATAGTTTTCAAAGGGGATTATTAATTTACCAGGAAATAAATATATATTTATCGCGCAAGTAAGAACATTAATATATATATATATATATATATATATATATATATATATATATTTTTTTTATTTAATTATAATCGTATTCTATTTAAAAATGTGTCTTTTACTTTAAGTTATTGTGTCATTAAAGTTTAAACGTTCACATGTATTACTTTGACATGACCAAGTCCCCACCCCCCTTCCACCTTTTTTATTTTCTCTCAATAAGCTTAAACTCGGCTATTTATCCACAAACAAATGATTTTCTTTGATAGGTTTCCCAGCAGCTCTTTGAAATAAAACCATTACCGCATTCTTTGTGCAATAATTGTCAATCATCCACATTAAATTGATAAGCTTTAAATGGACAGAATAATAGCTTAAATTGTTTTACAATGGAACAGCTAAGCAGGATAATTTGCTATTGCTGACATGCCCGCGGCTTTACTAGCTCCAGATAATGCCATAGGTTAATGCATAAATAAGCAAATCAAATCCATGCGTTACCCCAATTCAATTCATTTAATTCCTCTTTAATAAAGAAGCGGCCCCACCCCCTGTCCTTCGCCATTTACCTCGGATTTGTGCGATGAATGCTATAAATGTAAATCAATCTAGATGAGAAAGAATCCCATTGAAAGAGCAGAGAAATTTCATCTGGGAAAAGGAGACAAATGTAGGAGGGGCCCGCTCATAAAAAGCAGCTGTTTCACAGTAATCTTTTTTCGTGCCCTGTCACTCACCTTGCCTTTTCACTATCTCCTCAGCTACAAAAAAAAACTCCTTCATTGTATTTAGTTGCCATATCTTCTTTCTCATTAAATTGCCATAATCCATATTCGTCCAGCGAAAGAGAAAAAGAGAGAGAAAGAAAAAGAAAGAAAGAAAGAGAGAGGGAGCACAACCTGCCCCTTTTTCGGACAATCCCCTTGTAGTTGTTGGAGTGAAAAGAGGAGTGCATGGATGTCAAATTGCCCTCAAAACACCATGAAAGATTGATTTGCAGCACTTTTCAGGGCCCTGACATTACTTGGAGGGGAGCTGAATAGGAAACCTGTGAGCCGGGGATGGAATAAAGATGTCCTCTCTGCTGGAAAAGAAGGAAAACTGCCCATTTAGCCCCAGTCCATCAAGCCCAAAAAATAGGCAAGAGAGGAAAAACACAGTGGACTGTGACTATAGAGAAGAAAAGGGCCGTATATACTCATCTAAACGTTGTCACAATACCGAAGGGGCTCCGAACAACCATGAATATTAAACCGCTTACCTCAACAAGGGCTTGAAAAAGTGAACCACGTCAAAGCAGCTTTGCATTTTTTGCATGTGAACAATGCTGTAAAAAAACTCCACGTCGAGCTTGTTTCCATTCTTGTGATTCCCGCGCTAACTCCTCACAAAAAAAAAATATTACTACTACCACATGAATAACAAATGCATGAGAAAAAAATGGGCGAGCAACTCCCAGACTCAATGACCCACTTGTGCACAGAACCATTATCACTCCAACTTCCAGAACAGTCTTTATTCTCTATGTTTATAACCTGACACCTGGTTGCATTATGTTTTTTTGTTTGCTATTAATACAGACATGTTTTTTAGTGAAATCGTTATATTTAATTATATTTTACATTACATTGCATTTACAATTATTTCTGGCTTTCCATGCGCGTAAAACGTTCATCATATGTTTCTTGATTCTAAAATATATGTACCGACAGTTCAGACAGTTTCAGCTTCGCAAAAAAAAATGCTTTAATTTTGACTTTAACTTTAAATGCAGATAACTCCTCAAATGAAGTTTGGGCAACAGTTATCCTCTCTAGTGGGTCGGCTGCGCGCCTTGGATGTCTGCTGGTGCGCTGCAGCGGGCAGCTCCTCGCGGCGAGGGGTGTGTCATTAATAAGTAATTAGACAGGGGTCACACTAGCCACTTATATAAAGAGACCATGCGCAGCCGGGCAAGGCAGCTTTACGCACAGACGGTTTGGAGCAGAAGGACGCACTGAGGAGCAGCTCTGCTTTCTCTTTTTTTTCTTCTCAAATCGCTCCATTTGCAGCTGCAACCGCTGTTGTCACTTCGCAGGGTTCTTCCATTTTTTTATTTGCAACATGGGCTCCGTGCTACCCGCCGACGCTTTGGCTCTCAAGTCTGGATTTAAGTGTCCGAGCCGCTCGCTGTCAGACGTGATCACCTCGGACATCCTGCACAGCTTCCTGTACGGCAGGTGGAGGAACGTGCTGGGCGAACACCTGGCGGAGGAGCGGCAGAGCGGCAGCCCCAAGACCGCCTTCACCGCGGAGGTGCTGGCGCAGTCCTTCGTCGGAGGTAGGCTGACACGCCGGTCCATGTGATTCCACTTGGATGTTATCATTGAGCTGTGCGCGGTTGTAATTCGGGGTTGTAATAATGTCAAGGATAGATTTAGTTAAATGTGTGTTTTTCTTATTTTATTACAGTTTTAATGAGTCCTGTATAGCCTATATTTATTTTCCAAATAATATTTTTAGTTTTGATTGTATCACCTTTTACTTTATTTGTTCACTGACATACACATTTGGGCATTTAGTCCCAATAATATAATCTCCTATATGTCCTCATTCAAAGAAGATTATACCTCGCCCAGGAACAAAACACATTCCACTGCCCGTCTCCCACATTTATTTGCCAAAGTTTCTCTCACTCAACTTGTTGCTGTTTTCTACATTTTCCCTCGTTTGCTGCTTTTATTTCGACCCATTTAACGCGTTAACCCTTTCAGGGCGCTGGCACCTCGCGTTTCGAGGCTTGTTAGGCGTGTAGCTGCCGCTGATTGAAAGACGCAGGGCATTAAATTAATTTGGTTAACTTTGTGCTTGACCTGGGAAAGTTTCCACTTAAACCTCGAGGAGAGAAAGCGTTCCTTTCTTTGAGACGTCCCGGGTTTTTATCCCGCATTCATCAATCTCCGGACAGTCTCTTTTCCTCTCTTGGCAGCTATGGGGCTCCGGAGCTTTTCTCTTTCTCTCTCCTTAAAAGATTTGCTGTTCCTCGCATAATGCACCGTGAAGGGTAAATCTAATGCTATTCATTGCATGTCAACCATCTAATCGCCTTTCCATTTTTTTGTTGCAGAAATTCCTGAGTCTTTTAAACAAGTCCTCATTTCATTCAGCGCAAATTTATTGCTACAAAGTTCTTAAAAGGATAATGAATTTGGAATTAGCCGTTTCTTTTCCAGTAAACTTTAATGAATATCACATCTGAAGCATGACAAATTGCTGGACCCTGGGCAATAGAGGACCATTTAACCCCTATTCGGCCGGGCTTTTTGAGAAGCCTTAAAAAAAAAAAGATCTTTGATTTTGACATTAAAGAAGCGCACGATTTTTTCCCTTCTTTTTCCCCCTTTATGATGGGGATAAAAAAAAGCTTTCCGAGGGGGTTTCTCTGCCCAACAAAAACTTTCAATTCAACCAGATAATCGAATTAAACGGAGGATAAGGTGTAGCGTAATATTTCGTGACTAAAATAAGATCCAGTCCATTAGCTGCTTTCAGGGCTTTTCCAGCTCTCCTGTTGCATGAGGCGCGTTGGCATCGACTCAGCATTTACATGACTCTCTGTGTGCTTATTGGAATTGCCTTTTGGTGCAGTTGTATTGCACATGTGTTAATGCAGTCTCCATTTGAAACATCTATACATATTTAGCTTCCATTTAACATGCTCACGTTTCTTATTTCTATTTGCAGAGGTGCAGAAGCTGTCCAGTCTGGTGCTGCCCAGTGAAGTGATCATCGCTCAGAGCTCCATCCCTGGAGAAGGTCTGGGCATCTTCTCAAAGACCTGGATCAAAGCGGGGACCGAGATGGGCCCTTTCACAGGGAGAGTCCTGTCCCCTGAACACGTGGACCTGCTAAAGAACAACAACCTCATGTGGGAGGTGAGCTCAGACTTAGATTATAGACGTCATTCATTCAGCTTGCAGCACATAATGCGTAAAACACCGACCAAGTTCAGCCGATCCAGAGTCGGTGTTTTATAACTTCCTCTCGATATTTACGCGTTTTTTCTCCCTGTTGTGCGCGCTCAGGTGTTCAATGAGGATGGCACGGTGCGCTACTTCATCGATGCCAGCCAGGAGGACCAACGCAGCTGGATGACTTACATCAAGTGCGCCCGGAATGAACAAGAGCAAAACCTGGAGGTGGTGCAGATCGGCAGCAGCATCTTCTACAAGGCGTCGGAGGTGAGGATGGACTCGAGTATGTTGAGAAACACTGACTGGGCCGTGAGTGGTTTATGGGATCTTATTGACCATCAACAATGCAAATGCCCTTTAGAACAGCGCCGTCTGCCGGCCAGAGGAGGGATGATTGGATATGTGATTTCTGTAATATAATACAGATATATTCATTGTCATGTTGCACCAGCCACAAAGCCACATACTCATCATGACGTGTGCCCTCTTTCCTAAGACTATCCCGCCAGACCAGGAGCTTCTTGTCTGGTATGGAAACACCCACAACACGTTCCTGGGAATCCCTGGAGTTCCGGGAATAGATGAAGAACACCTGAAGAAAAGCAGGAATGGTGAGTAGCCCAGATACTTTTACGGATATATCTGCATCATAATTGTAAAATATATCGAAATACAGATACATCTGAGCGGCAGCACCCATCTGAGACAAACTTAATCTCATCTCCCTCCTTGTTGTTTCCTCTGCCAGAAGACCCCCACTCTTGCGAGGGCCCTTCCTCTTGCTCCCCGCCCGCCCCCACGATCACCGCCGGTCGCATGCGCTGCGTCATCTGCCACCGCGGCTTCAACTCCCGCAGCAACCTGCGCTCCCACATGCGCATCCACACTCTGGACAAGCCGTTCGTCTGCCGCTTCTGCAACCGCCGCTTCAGCCAGTCGTCCACCCTCCGAAACCACGTGCGCCTGCACACCGGGGAGCGGCCCTACAAGTGCCACGTGTGTCAGAGCGCCTACTCGCAGCTGGCGGGCCTCAGGGCGCACCAGAAGAGCGCGCGGCACAAACCAGCGGCGCACGTCGCTGAAGCGTCGTCCAAAGTGTCTCCTCCTCCCCCACAGATGACGTCCATGTCCCACCACCAGATGCCCCTGGTGCACCACATCCCCACCATGGTGCTATGATGACACGCGGAGGGACAGTCACGCAGAACAACGATGCACTTTAGGTTCTAGCTGTAGTGGAGAAGTAAAGGAGACGCTGATGGGACAGGCCTTCACAGGAAATAAAAGGAGTTGAATATATTGCCTTATTTGTATTGCTTGTTTATTTGGCTATATTGTGATCAGAATTCCAGCAGAAAGATGTTTTAATGTGTGTCTGTATTTTGGAAAGATGAATATATGCTGAAAAACAACACTGAAGATTTTACAAAAAAAATGTTATTATCTGTGTAATCTTTAAACCTGTGTCATGTACATCACCACAAATGTGAGACTAAACCGATATTTTCTACATGTTTTTATTTTGCATCACATCTTCGCCAGCTCAGGTGAAAACAGTTAGAGATTTGTAGAGCAAGTCGACACTAAGGGACGTGGCCACCGGTGTACATTGTTTCAGCTGCATCCTCACTGTAAACTGAAATTGTCACTTTAATCTTGCACAGACTGTATTCTATACTGTTGTGTATTGGTAAAATTGTATTGAATGCTATACTGTATATGTAAATGTAAATACATTTGTGCTTTCTTCTATTCTAAATAAATATGATAAGATATAACACATGATGGTAATTATTCTCAGAATTCACCCATCAAAAAAAATGCTGCTGCTTTCCGGGCGTATATATATATATATATATATATATATATATATATATATATATATATATATATATATATATATATATATATATATACGACTTAAGATCATATACGTCTTTTTCTAATCCTTCATGGATATCATATATATATATATATACAATATATATCATATATCACAGCAGTACGTTTGAAATACAAATAGGAATGAATCCATCACTTAAATAATTATTTTATTAGGAATTAACCATTGCTGAGAAACAGATCAAGGTTCTTGAAATAATATAAAGGTTTGTATTTGTTTTTCATACCAGTAAAATAGGTAAAGAAAGGTCTATAAACAAACCTTCCTTCCATTATCTAAACTGACTGTTCTGCATCATGGGGGATTTTAACTTTCTCAGTTGGCGACAAGTCAAGCAGAGTAAAGCAGGTGGTGGGGTCAAACACTGGACAGGTAAACAGCACATTGGCTCAGTGCCAAAGCCCCCCCCCCTTCTTTGTGTGTCAGCCCTTTGATAGACTTGCAACTTGTTCAGGGTTTACCTGGCTGCTGTTTCTCAAGGATTTACATGTCCGTTTCTTAGAGAAATGTATTTTACTTTTATTTTACTTTTCTGAAATGTTGTGTATTCTCTTCTTTTGAGTTACCATACTGTCCGTGTTCTTGTCGCGTGATGTCTGTGGATGCACGTTTTGGTGTTTTGATGAATTGCTAGATGGACCAGTTTTCCACCTTTGTGGACAATAACGTTGTTTTCATCAAAACCCTTTAATGCATTGAAAAGGAATATTTTATGTTTATCAAAGAGGCGGACATTCTGAAAACGTTTTAATATTACACACTGTAACTGAGTGATGAATAAATCAGTGTTCTGTCTAGCAGCTGCTATCAAAAGGTAATTGCAGTTGTTTTGTTCTCCACAGGGTGGCGCCAGATAATCAGAAAAAGAGAGCCTCGTAAGAGAAAATTGATCCTTTCCTCGAGAAACAGTTTGGATACTTACATTACAGAGATAATGACATGATCTTCATAACCACATACACAATTCATTGGATTAACTTGCTGTATTGACCTCGTTGTATTTATACCATATACATAATTGGTATACAGGAAATACGCCATTTCTGAGCCACTGCTGCACATGTCTGCTGTCAGACATTATCCAACTTCCAAACAAGGAGTTTTCAGACAAGTCATCATTATAACAAGTACAGAGCAACAAAGATCAACACACTGCAAGTTAATGAACTTCAGAAATAAATAAGGTGGATGGGAAATGTGGCCATCTCTTCTGTCCAAAAGGAATTAAAGAGGATTTTGACTGGATGTTGTCTCATCATTAGAGATTGTCCACACTTTTGAACCCACACCTTGAAGAAAAAAAGACAGTTTAGCCATCACATCGACATTGGTTCATAATATCAAATTAGTTTTATTTCCCAGCTGGGAGCACCTTGACACTGGTATAGTGATCCTCTTGTCCTGTCCTTCTTTGAGGAGCCACAGCAAGAAGCTATCCACGCTGCGGCATGGCGCAGCGCTGAAGGAAGGAAGAAACAGACAGGAATATGTATATTATCTGTTTATAGTATCAGTGGCACTGCTCCTGAGATCATGTTGTGGCAGGTAATCTGATCCCAACCATATCAGGTTTAACCCGCTCCATTTTACACACAATCCTATACTGCATTTTCATGTTATAGTCTATATCTGATACAAATGTATTTCTCACCACAGTGAAAATAATAAGCCTGTTTATTGGGTAAAGATGTCATTCAATAATATCTAGTTAATAAAACCTTTTTTTGCAACAAAATTGCCAGTTTAAATTGTATGAAACAATTTGAATACTTACCAGAGAATATTTGTCAAAGCATAGATCCAAATGAATGTCGTCCTTATGAGTTAGTCTTCAAGTACTCCGTTCCAACGTGATCCGACGAGCGTTTATTCTGTAACAGAGACTCAAACTCACTGACTGATGGGCCACCACACAGATACAGGAAGTATAGTATTACCGTTATGTCTTTTCCTTAATGTTTCCTTTTCATGTTTGTTTCAAAGACATGAAAATGGTGAACAAAGACATATTGCCACTAACAGTAATTAATATAACAATTGTGTCCACGTTTATCTTTTTCAAGTCATCTTTTCATGTGTATACTTATGTGTATATAATAATATATATCCATCATGAGCATTTAGTTGCAATAACAACTGCAATCAAAGAGAAAAGTACATTTAATTAAGAAATAGTGTAACATTGAAAAGATACATCGAAAATAATAGATATATTAATACTATTATATATTAATTAATATTAATATATTTAGTAAAAATACAAGAAAATCTGAATCAGCTTCGTGATAATTTCTCTAAATAAAAAAAAAGTGCATATATTGTGGCCAAGAGATGGTTTCAACATAATCAAGAGGAAAATGTATCTTAAAAAACAAATAGATCGAGTTGGACTCGATTGGCCGATGATGCTGTGATCTGTTAGTACAGTCTTGAGCGATGATGCTGTGATCTGTCAGTACGGTCTGGTTGACTCACCGCTATTGCAGGATTGTTGTCATTTTCTCTGTGGCTATCTATCGGCTCTAGCTAGCCGCTTGATTTTCTCACCAACATACTTTGATCCAGCAGGTGGGTCACAGTTTGTCAACAAGTGTTACCTGAGCCAAGCTAATTTCACCCTACAATGAAAACATTAGTTTATAAAACAAACCACCTGTTGTTAGAAATAAATGTCGTAGCTAAAAGTTGAGAGCAAATGTCAGCTAACAGCTAGCTAGCCGGCTAGCTTAACGTTAGCTTGATGGGCATTTCTGCTAGCATAGTTTGAAATTAAACTTAAAAACTACAAACAAACGCACGCTCGCCATCAGATCGTTATCTATGCGTCGTGGCATAAGTGACCAGAGCAACTAGACAGTCTGCGTTCAGTGTCAACACAGGAACGTGTGATGGGTTTTAACTGTTATGCACATGCGACAAAGATGTCCATGTTAGGTCATCTTCACCCGACGGGCTGTTTATTCAAAGAGGAGCTGCTTGTACTGCTTGAGTTAGACGAGGGGGTCGATTATGTCTCATCAAGTGTAGTTTCCATGCATTTCACGAACGTGACGCGCTGTTTGAGCTTTTAATTGAGGACGCGCCACGTTAACGTGGCTCTTTCCCAGCAGCAGCTCGGATGCTGTGCGTTGTGCATTCCCTCACACCCTCCTCTGAGTGTCTCTGTCCCGGAGTAGCGCAGAGGCCGAGGAGCCGGCACGGAGGAGAGAACAGTGATCGCTTTAATAAGCTGCTCGGTGCTGTGCATGTCTTGAAATACACACCGGTGGGCTCCAATACCCGTAGAAGGTGGGACCTCTAGTTATTATTGGATGGTGTCACAATAACCTGAATGATTGCAGGTTTTTTTCTTTTAAGATATACTATATATACTTAGTTATATGTCTTATTTCTGTAAGTATTTATTCCCCCGATAGTTCATATAAAAACAATTTAGTGATTAGATGTTTTTACTCAAGGTCAAGTCGGTATTTGTCTTTGCTACACACAGTGAAGTGAAAGTCTGTTATTAATTTAAAATCTAGAATAAAAAAAAACGTTTCAAACTTATCGGTGGAATATTATTGCTAAGAGTAAAAACAAATACTGACTTTAGTTATTTTGCAAGATCTAGCAGTTTTTTTTTAATCGGTCAAGTGCATCCAACCCGATTTGAGTTCAGGTCATGGCTTTATTATTTTGACATCCGTAGAGCTACTTAAGCGGAACTAAACATGACATCACCTCCACGTACATGTGATGTGTGTGTTGTACACAGGATGTTAGGATGGAGTGTGGCCCAGTCCTGCCGGACAGCCTGGTGTTGGAGATCTTCTTGCATCTTCCCCATGACGATGTGCTTCGAGCAGGTCTGACCTGCAGGCAGTGGCTGGCTGTGTCCAGAGATGAGTTCCTTTGGAGGGAGCTGTTCTACAGCTACTACCGCATCCCACGTTCGGTACCCCGACACCCAGGTAAATAATCTGTTGTTCAACAGAAGAAATAAAATTTAGTTGTATTCAGTTTAAAACAACCACAAACATTAAAACCAGCTCTGAGTGTAGATATTGAGAGGCCTGTTGTCGGTTTAAATAACATCTATCTTTCTTTGTGCAGCGGCGGTGTCATGGTACAGGGAGTTCAGGCGCCTGTTTGACTGTATCCCCTGTGTGGAGGTTCAGACGCTGAGAGAGCACACGGACCAGGTCCTCCACCTGGCTTTTTCTCACAAGGGTCACCGCTTCTCCTCCTGCTCCAAAGACTGCACTGTTAAGGTAGAGATTAAAAGGTTATTGAGGTTACCTTCAGCCTGGACCTTTTTTCCCCTTCTGCCAGTGTGAAATGTGATTGTGTTTACAATTTGGTTTCTTAACTTTAGTAGAGCTTTTCTTTTCTCTGGTTAACTGGTAGTCCATCTTCAAAGTAGGCCAACACACTTTTAAGAGCCTAAGTGAGCTCCAACATGTGGAGCATTGTTACAGGTGTGTTTCACAAATGTAAAAATAATCTCTTTGTGTTGTTATTTATTGCCCTGTTTATTACTCCAGGTTGTAAGTAATCTTTATGAGTTTCACTAGAACTTTAATACATCTTAATCTTAATTCAATCATATTTTTTAAATGTTGGACCGTGTCTGCTGAGAAGCAGCTCACCTGGTGAATTAGGACCTGCAAAACAGGTGATTTGAAACTCCAATCAATAGTTTGGCAAAAATAGGGTCAGACTAAAAGTAACCATAAGACTTTTTCATCTAGTCACCTCCTTGGCGTTTATTCTTCCTTCATGGATGACGGAGCTGACTTGACATGAGTCTGGATTTCTTGGTTCTTTGAAGCTTTAAAATGAATCTGGAGCTGTCAAAGCAACAAGTGATGAAATGCAAATCTGAAGCAAAGCAGTTTATTAACGGCTGGATCAAGACATTTTAGGGTGAAACACAAACATTTTTATATTGCGTGCCTTCTCAGATTCAACTCTTAAAAAAGGGAATACATTTCTGGTTTAAGATGAGAACAAGCAGGTTATTGAGAAGTCATTATGATCTGTTTGTGAGAGTGTTGCCTATCCATGGAACAATGTACTAAACAAAAACTAATTTATGTGAGAGAAAAACAACCTGAACTAAAATATGATATGAGTATTAAAAGGCCAAGGGAGCCAGAGCATGTGACATTTAATTCAGCAGTATCACGGGAAGTGTATTATTTGAACACTTATTAACTTGCTTTGCGGAAAATTGTTAATGTGACTTCTGCTTGTTGAGAAACTTTAGTACAGTTTCATTGTCACAGCAGGTTTATGATTATGACTGTCTCCTGCATGTGCATTGGAGCTCCACGATCAGCAGATTTCCTAAATGTGTCACCTCACCGTCTGATGTTGTCCTTCTTATCATCCACTCACTGCTTTTCAAACCTGTCCTCTGGCTTCTTGTTTGCAGCTATGGGACACGGAGCGGCTGGACGGTAACATCTCGATGGTGCACAGCTCCAGCATGCGGGAGTTTAACTGGGGCTACACCCAGTTCTCCCAGTTCAACACTGACGACACCCTGCTGCTGGTGTCTGGTGTCTATCTGGGCCCACACCACTCGTCGTCGGGGGAAATCGCTGTGATCAGTCTGGGTAGGAACCAACACCCCCCCTCACATTTGGTCTTTCCTTAACTAAGAGTTAGAGTGTGTGTGTTTGAAACTCTTCCATTCCCCCCATGTCTCTAAACACTGCAGACAACTACACGCTGTTGTCGCGTGTGAGCAACAAGCCGTACGATGTGTTCGGCTGCTGGTTGAACGAGACCCACCTGATCTCGGGGAACTTGCACTGGATCGGCAACATGACGTCCTGCTCGGTGCTCTGGCTCAACAAAGCCTTCCAGGTGAGACTCGGCGCAGCAGCCGAAGCCTCTTTGGTCGAGCCGGTCACAAACACGTTGGGTGGAGAACAAAAACAAAGACACGCTCGATGTCTCTTTTCTCCCCCCCTTTGGCAGGATGTTGAGTCGGAGAACGCCAACGTAGTCAAGCGCCTTTTCAAGATCCAGAACGTCAACGCCAGCACCATCCGCACGGTGATGGTGGCCCACTGCCGTCGCCACGACACCCCGGATTTGCTGCTGGACTACGAGGCCCAATCCCAGGCTCGCAGGCAGAAAGGGCAGCAGCAGCCGCAGCAACACCAGCCCCTCCTCTTTGATCTGGGAACTTCCGGCAGTGAGGAAGACGATGATGGCGCTGAGAAGGGCGAGGAAGCAAGGCTTCCCACGGCTCACTTAGCTCCGCCCTCCATCTCAGGCTTGGATCATGTTATACAGGTGAGTGGGAGGTCAAACTCAAGGCCTCTTGATGCTTTAAAACAAATCATACTGTTCTTCATTCCGCCTCTTCTTTGTGCTTCTCTTCATCCCTGTTAGAGTTGTAAAACTGTAGGGCGCACGGAGTTGGCGATTGAGAGCCACGTGGCTAAGGTCATGGGCAAGGCCCACACGAAGGCCCCCGAGTCCAGCCTCACTGAGCCCTCTGAGGCTGGAGACGGAGAGGACAAAACGTACCTACTCTTCACCACCGGCAGCCTTACATACTCCCCTCACCAGATTGGTAAGTCAAGCTGTGGCATCAACCCTAAAATCTGAAGAAATAATGCCAGAATTTATGAAACTTTGTATCAGAACAATTCCACACGATGCTGTCGGTCACTCACGGTCCTGTTTGCCCCTTTCTAGGTATTAAGCGGATCAAGCCTGACCAGATGACCACGTGTGGTCCCGTACTCGGGGAAGAGCGGAGTTCAGACGCGTTTTTTGATTCCCTAGACCATGTTATTGATATCCATGGACACATCATTGGGATGGGCCTTTCTCCAGACCACAGGTAATACAATAAATATGTATAGACTCGGTATGCTTTCCAGTGGGCTCACATTAATGAACTGGAATGGTGACGGCAACTTCCGGGACCAATGACAAAATATGCCCAAATCTCATGGGATGTCTCCCCAGGAGAGTGGAGGCTATTATAATCCTGCAGATGTTCAGCTTTCACATAGCGATCTAATGTTTGTGTTTTATGTTTTCACAGATTTTTCAGCATATTATCAACTTTTTTCAGATTTCTGTATGGCATTTAATCATGAATTTACATCTTTCATTCATCAGGTACCTTTATGTGAATAGCCGGGCGTGGCCAGCCGGGTGTGTGATCTCCGACCCCATGTCCCCTCCTCCCATTGCCGAGGAGATCGACCTGCATGTCATTGATCTGAAGAGCTTGAGGGAGGAGAGAAGGAGTCTGCGTGCTCACCGAGCCTTCACGCCGAACGACGAGTGCTTCTTCATCTTCCTCGACGTCAGCAGAGACTTTGTTGCCAGGTTGGTGTCCAGAGAGCAGCTCTTCACACAGGCAGCCCTCGCCATTCATTTGCCTATATTTTGCCTTAAAAGTCATCATGTATGATAAGGGAAATCATACTGTAACGTCAACACAAGTCTTGTGTCGTAGAATCATCTGTGTTTCCATGGTGATGTTACGTTGACAGAAGCGTCACAGTGCTCCCGTGTTTACATGTGACGGGAATCATTTTGAGCACCTGTTGTCGTGTCATTTATTTACAGTCTCCAAAGCAGCGACACTCGCAAGATGATAATAATAATAATAATAATAATAATGCATTTCATTTTTATCGCACTCTTCCTTCAAAGAATCTCAGAGTGCCACGCAGATAGTGAAAAAACAAATAAAACCGATTAAAACATAGTTAAAGCAACCCATAAAATAAAAAAGAAGAATGTAATATGATGTAGGAGATACACCTGCATAACAATCCATAATGAAATAATTTCTTGCTCCAGCCCCACGTATAACAGACTGAAGCGAGTATTTTGCCATAATGTTGAAATAATGACGAACGCGTCTGCTGACTACGTCTCTCATCTCCTCCCCGTAGTGGAGCAGAGGACAAACACGGCTACATCTGGGACCGCCATTACAACATCTGCCTGGCCCGCCTGGCACACGACGACGTGGTGAACTCGGTGGCGTTCAGCCCCGCCGACCAGGAGCTGCTGCTGTCCGCGAGCGACGACTCCACCATCAAGGTGTGGCGGTCGCCGCGCATGATCCGCCTGACGCAGGCCCCCGCCCGGCAACCCAGGGCCCGCAGCCTCCTGCCGTCCTGGCTGAGCCGCAACAAGAACTCACCGTCTGCCAGCAGTGTGAATGGAAAACCATGAGTCAGGTTGGAACCCACGAAGCAGGGGGGAGGAGGGGGTGGAGGAAGTTATATATGCGCTGCATGTATATGTACAGTGTGGTTGATGTCGGGTTTTTTTGTTGCTTGAGGACACACGGCAGCCCCAGCGTGTCGCGGTGACAGGAGACGGGACGCGACTCGGGGTCGTGACCCGTGTGAGCGCCGTCGCGTCGGCGTAGGAGAGAAAGCCCCTCGGTCCGTGTCGTGTGGACAGTGATAGGAAATGTTCTCACAGGTAGAGATAGTGGAGCGTGACACCCGAGTGCATAAAGAAGACCTGTCACTACCCAAGCGACGGTGTTTGTCTGTTCTTTTATCTGTGTGAACCGGTCCGGTGCACTTTAGGTGTCACGGGATGTGACGTCAACGCTCCAGAGACAAAACCTTGTGATCGCGGCTCATCGGAGGCAAAGTGCTGTAACTGAGAATCACTTCAGAAATGTATTCTCTTATTAATGGACATGTCCAATTTATGTTTTGAGTAGAAACACCCGAGAACAAATTTTTCTGATAACTATACAACCGTTTAAAACCAAAAGGGACGACGACCGTCAGCTGCTCTTGGTGCAGCCAGCCTTGGCTTTTAATTATTTCTTTTCCCATCGTTTGTGTCCCATAAATGATCGATCCCTCTATTCAAAGTAGAATTATTGAGTATCTTAATCTAGAAGAGTCGATGAGGAACAGTTGGCGTGAAGCATGACTGAACAAAAAAAAATGTTTGTTTGTGTGGCTTATTGTTTTTTGGGCCTATATTATGTAGAAATGTATTTATACACCTTTATTCATTTGTAGCACAATAATGCACCCTTTAATTTTGTCCGGCTCTCTTAAGCGACAGATAAATCAGAAATTGGTCTCCCAGCTATTTTTTATTTAAGAAGAAAACATGCAGATGGATCACTTGGAACCTACGAATTTATGTCTTTTTGTGACATATTATACTGTGACTTTTAAAGACATTCTATGATATGGCATTTTTTTCTGGCTCTTTTATACTATACTATTTTATTTCATGACATTTTTCACATTTGTTCTGACTTTTCTTTCCTTCATACTACATACTAAGACTTCATACTACACTATTGCTTCTTAAAAACTTTCTTTGACAATTCTTTACAATGTTTATAATTTGACATTTTCATGACATTTCACTATGGATTTTGTTTTATGACATTTGTTTATATACATTGGCTTATTTCCGACTTTATTTCAATATACACCTTTCTCTTTTTCACAAGCTTATCTACAAGGTACCTTTTCGTGACTTATGACTATTCCACGACACTAAACTAAACTAAGTTAACTGACTTATAATGTGACGACCCCTCCTGTCCACCAGGGGGCAGTGTCCTGTTTCCCGGCTCTTCTTTGTCTTGCAGGGTGTTGCTCATCAGCTGTTGTTTCCGGTTTTAAAGCTCAACACCTAAACTTGGAGCTTCTCTTCCTCGTCTGACACGACTGCTGTTGTTTTGTTTGCTCTTGACATTTCCAAATATCCTGACTGTATACTTCAATAAATGTGTTCTCACTGTTGCTCTCGTCCGGTCACCCGTTTGTGTTTCAGCCTTCGAGCTGAGCAACTCTTTTTACAACATACTATAGCTTATCGTTTTTGTTTTACAACATACAACATTGCCTTTTTTGTCATTTTAATAGAATACTGTACTAAAATTATTTTTCTCAAACTTAATTTTTTTTACTAATCTATGACTAAAGGGCAAGCTTTAAAATGATTTCTAATATTTTTAACATACTATATTTTGTATAACATAATATACTTAATTTCTTCATGAAATACTATACTACAACTTATTACTTTTTTCCAGCATATTAAGACTACTTTGCTAACTTTCACTTAATTGCTCTTAAAGCAATGTGAGGCTGAATCTGACGGGAATGTTCATAGTCTTGCAGGTTTCTAGTCTTAAAACAAGGATTGGACAAATTGAAATGAGGTAACCTGTTTCTCCAGGCATAGACTTTATTACACACCGTGTTATTCAACAACCCTTATTTGCATTTTGCTTAATGATGAACTTTTGACAAAAAACAAGTACATGTATTATTTGACAGACCTCGTCTTCTAAGGCAAACGCTCCGTAAACTTGCATTCACCGTGTGGATGTTTGACTTTAATGTATCATGCAGTCCAGGAGGTCTGTGTGTGAAAGGCTTTTACAAAGAAAGTAACATGCAACTAAGAATGAAACCATTTCCAAGATTATAATCTCACATTCTACCTCCAGTTCTACAAATGCAGAATAAAAAACTAGATATTCAGTTTCTCAGGAAGATACAAATAATGTGTATTGATGCAAACAAAATAAAAATTTTAAACAATCTGAATCAGAGGTAGGATATGCTTTCAATTATCTTGTAAACGCACTTCTTACTTGTTTGAGTTTACTACAGACTGAGCATTTCAAACAGCGTGCCTCCACATTCGTCACAACAGCAAAAGAGGAACAGAGAAAATACATAATTAATGAGCTTAACATACAGCCGGCCAGAACCGGTTGTGACATCATGGTTTATGGTTTTGATAGTTATGTGGTTGTTATTTTTACAGGTGACATTTTCCATGCCAGAAGAGGGTTGTTACAACACGTCTCATCACTCTGGCGCAGACGCAGACATGTTGCACAGAACATGAAAAGCCTCCGACACCCACAGGGGAAATATTCATAAGTGACTATTTGGGGAAATCAGGTAAAAGTGATACTTTTATTCTAACCCCATTTGTGACGCTTCTCCTCACTTAAACGATTTCTAGAAATACGATGATAGTTCAGAGTTCATCAGTACTGTAACCTTGATCCAACCTGTCTGAGGGTTATGCTGCGAGCTAGATTCACAAGATCAGTCAACGGCTAGGTGCTCTATAGTTTAAAAGTTTAGGTATTTTCCTCTAGTAGGGCTCTATCTATTATTATTTTAATTATTTATTAATATAGAGATTATTTTATTTCTATGAACTCCCTTCAAGCCCAGGATACATATATTATAAAAGGTAACCAAAAGCATTAAACAGTCCAAATCCCCAAAGATTTAAGTTTTTTGATTATAATTTCATGTTGATCTTTTCCACGCTGTATATGCATTACTTCATAATGATATTTTGAATGGTCCCAACTGTTAGTGAACATAGCATCACACTTATACATGCATATAAAAAACAATGGAACAAAAGCAGGAATAAATGTAAAATTAATTCACTATAGTACTTTATTATAGTCATTCACGTCAAAGTAGTTCCTTAAAGGAGTTGTGTTTAACATCCGAAACATTAATAAAGTATATATATATATATATATATATATATATATATATATATACACACACACACACACACACATACAAAAGTATAAACACATTTATATATGTATTCATATTCTATCATAAAGCACTTGCATAAAGTGGAAATAAAATCAGCAATTACATGTTGTGGCTTTATCCTAATATATATATATATATATATATATATATATATATATATATATATATATATATACACACTTTTTTCATAGACTTTATGATTGAAGCATGTATAATAAGATTATAATGTGAATGTAATATTGGGCTAATATTAGTTAAAGATTTCTAGTAATTAGTAGCACTAGCATTGCTTTGCACTGAATATTAAAAAGGTATACATTAACAAAAACAAACAATATATATATATATATATATATATATATATATATATATATATATATATATATTCAACTGTTAAGAATGAATTAAACCCCAAGCAGATTAGCAGACGTCAGTACCAAGCTCAGTGGTGTGAGGTGCAGACGTATCTGCTGACGTCAAACCACACCACAATAAACAAACCGTAATCCTATGACTTAATTATATTTCAGTCTTGTGTTGGTGTCCCCGGTAAGGATACTTTAACATTGGTTTCTATGTTTAATAGGTGCAGGGGAAGCACAGGCCTATGTTTTGATTGTTTATTTAATTAATTAATTTGTATTATTTACAATACATTTTAGTACTAAAACGTCATCATAGGGACAGTTTGGGTTCTGTTGGTGACAAATCTGTTTCGGTAAACTGTGGAATGTAAACTGAATTCACAGGGTACTCAAAGATAAATGATATAATCACTTTTAAATGAACTAGTCGGTTGCATACGATTACATTTCAGCTCGTTGCGTTGTTCAGCCGGCCCGGTGCAGCCGGGTACACGCCGTGGCTCTTCACATGGGGGCAGTATTAGATGTTAAGGTCATATTCAGGATTTAAACAAATAAATCCTGCAGAAGTTGAAATGGAAATGTCCACCTGTGAGATGGATTTGACCCGTTTGACCCGGGTGTGACGAACCACATAATGCTATACGGCGTATTCTAATTATTATAACATAGTATATACTGTATACAAAGTATTTGATACAAATATTTGTTATATGATTTAGTTATAAGTTGTAAGCTTTCATTTGAATGCCAACAGGGTCACATTAAGATGATTGCAGGCCTCTTTCATCATGACAGAGATATTTAAGTGGCATCCTTATATTTCAGTGTTGGATGATTTATAATTTCTATGAGTATAAACAATAGAGTTCAGCAGCAGGATGTTTTGGCTGCTTCCAAAAATGTCATACTAACTAACTATTTTTCAGAATTGTGTTTCAAAAATTTGTTTTGTGTATGAAATGGAGAAAACTGTCATACAGCGTTTCCTCCCAGTAATGTCGTTACAGACACCCAGTTTGTAATAATGCGAATATTCATAACATTTCCACTTTAATGTTCCTAAAACTCAAAGCCGTAACTCCTGCTGACGACTTTAAAACTGAAATAGTAACTTTTTATGTCATTCTCAGCACTGCCAAAGTCTTAAATTTACGAGCTATAAACAGAAATAGCTAAACCTCCGTAAAGCTCGGCTACGAGTTACGGTATCACGAAAGATGGATTTCCGTGAACATCACAGATCCACCATGTGATTGAACACAACCTCGTGCATCCTCCATAATGTGACACTTGGTGACATTCTTATTGTATAGTTGAGATATAATGTAATAATAAAGTCAAATTATGCATAGTTAATTATTATAAATACTGTCATAATATAAAATATAGATATATATTTATTTTTTGCTTTGGTGTAACTTCCACAGACTACACCTTACAAGCCTGTGAGGTCTACGATAGCTTTGATGAAGATGGTATCATCTCTCAGGTAGGGGCTCTTGCCCGCCAGCTTCGCCAGCGGACAGAAGAGCGGGCAGCCGCTGGCGATGTTCATCTCACTGATCGGCCGCTGAAAGGAGGTGGAGGTGACATCCGGGCGGAACGCGTCGATAATGTGCTCCCTGTTGTTTTGATCCAAGAGCATGAGAGTCACCTGGGGGAAAGAGGAGGAGCTTGTTTTCAGCCATTTGTTGCGACGTTTGCGGATCAAAATAGGCAGAAACTGTTTTTAAAGAGCCGTTACCTTCTGGCTGAACGGCCACTTGAGCAGAGCGTCACACTTCCCCCTCATGACGACGAAGAACAGCGAGAGGTGCGTTCCCCGACCCGTCCCGTCGCCGTTCAAATACAGCCTCAGACACATCTTGTAGCCGTATTTGCTGGAGTAAAACGCTGCGAGGAGAGAAAAGAGGAATCGACACCGTTACCGCGAGCTTGAAAACAGCCTCGCGCGTTAATGGGAGTGACACGTTCACTCCCTCAAACACAACACGGGCGGAGTGAAGGGAAATTCCAATCGACTACACGCCAACACAACATGCAACCCACATGATCTCAGCTCACTGAAATGCATCTGACCCAGGACACACCATGTGTACAGGGGGGCCTTTAAGGGGGGGGGTGCGTCCTTCCTCTCACCTGGGGAGAACATCGCAGGTGTTCGACCGGCCACAGCATCCTGTCTGCGGCGGGCGAAGTCGGAGACTTTCCACACAAATATCCCGTCGTAGGTGCAGAACTGGAGTTCTCTGAGCAGCTGCTCGGTTTCAGACAGCTGCAGGTCTCTCATGGAGACGGTCCGCTCCAGCTGACGCACTTTATTGGAGAGGTTTTCAATCTTTTCCTGGTCTAATCGATGCTGATGGGAGAACGCCTCCAACGTCACGGAGTTGCGCTCCACCTCTCGGTTCAAGACGCAAACAATGTTTTCTAAAGCGTTCACCTGTCAGAAGAACAACAGTGGGGAAAAAAAGGATTTAGTCAGCCACCAATTGTGCAAGTTCTCCCACTTAAAGAGATGAAAAAGGCGTGTAATTTTCATCATATGTAGACCTCAACTATGAGAGACAACATGAGAAAAAAAAAAAAAATCCAGAAAATCACTTTGTCTGATTTTTAAAGAACAGACATCTTGCTTGTTTGTTATTGACCAAATACTTATTTTACCGAGGAATTTACCAATACATTCTTTAAAAATCAGACAAAGTGATTTTCTGGATTTTTTTCTCATGTTGGCTCTCATAGTTGAGGTTTACCTATGATGAACATTACAAGCCTCTCTCATCTTTTTAAGTGAGAGAACTTGCGCAATTGGTGGCTGACTGAATACTTTTTCCCCCCACTGTACATTCAGAACCTGTGACCATCAGCTATGCATCAACAAAGAGAATTAAAGCCATTGAGACTCGCCTTCTTCTCCACATCCACAGACTGCATGGAGGCTGCAGCTCCGGTTTCCGTAGCGACTCCCTCCTCAGGAGCCCTGTACAGACCCAGACCTGAGTCCTCCTGCCACTCCCCTTGACCGGGAGCCTCGGCACGAGTCCGGGACATGGACAGCACCATGGGCAGCAGCAGACGCAAGTGCTCCATGGTGCTGCCGTGCTCATGGTCGCCGAGCTTCCCGCTGTCGGTCTGAGGAATAACAGAGCTCGTTGAGACGCCATCGTAACTTAAACAAGTGAGAAGTGAGAACTTTAGCACTGCAGGACATACATGATGTTACTTTTTAGGATAGTACCGTGTTGTCCATCGGTTTCAAGGTCAAACATGTTTTTAATTAAATACATTGTGTGAAATAGAGACTATAGATGGTCAAATAGACAATTTTATTATCATTTTAAATCATTTATATTTCTTGCGCCAATGCTAATGAATAGTTGAGAGAAAAATAATTGTGATAATGAATTTTCAACTAATTGTTTTAACACATATCAGGAAAACTCATTTTTCATAGGGATCTCCTGAAAAACTGGTTTGAAATATTAACTTTATATATTAACATTTATAACATGAACTGTTTAACATATTAACTTATAAGCAACACAATTAAGTTCTGATCGGCTACATCAACGCAGCTGGAGGCAGATGATGGAGCTATGCTAGCTGCCAGGTAGCCTCTGGCTCTTTATGCTCCGCTAACCTTGCAGACATATTCATCTTCTCATATAAAACTTGTCCATAAAGTGAATGTGGACATTTCCTAAAATGTCAAACTTCCATTAAAACGCCTTGAAAACTCGCCACCCTCCAAAAACAGTATTTGCATCAAAGTTTTTGGGAACCTGCTACACTAAAAACTAAAGGAAATAAATGAATTTTGACAGTACATTTCATTAGATTACAGTACATACCACATATTTACAGCCCACATCACTGAACGGACAGGCGCTCTTTGACTTGGCGCACAACTTGCTGTGCTCAGTGAACTGAAGGTGGAATGGTAGAAAGAAAAGAGAAACGGTCATGAGTCGGTGGACCAACTCCAAACCGCCATCAACATGAAACAGAAAAGTCAAAGTGAAGCTCAGGATCACGTCAGACAGGAACTAGAGGTCATAAAGGGAATTTCAAGTCTGCCTTCATTAAAAATAATACGTTAACCGTTGCGGAATTCACATGCATCTAGTTTCGTGGTACATTCACCGTAACTTGTAATGTAACTGTGTCGTAACTGTGTCGTAACTGTTGTTTGTGTTTTCATGTATTTTGGATCACTCGGGGCCAGGTGTTGCATGTGTGCTGAAGCTATGAATGCTCTGTAGCATGAGTCCATTCAGTCACTATTCAATGCTGAGGAACAGCACAAAGAAGCTTCCCATCACTCTATAGTTTTATTTTACAAGTATAACGTCAAGGAGCCTTTGGTCATAAAGTTGTCACACATTATATTGCAGATTTCTTTGAAACCACTTCCCTCCAGAAAGGGATTAATACTGAAAGTTGAGGCGCAGCTCTAACCCTTTCTCTTGGGATCTTCTTCTTGCCACAGTCTTTGCATTGTAAGGGAAACTTTAAGCAGATCTCATCGTGGGCCTGAAAGACACCAAGCAGGAGCAAGGACATATTATTTTGTGTCCAGTGTACACAACAACTGTCTCACACTCGATGATCTCAATCCCTCACCTTGATTTCTTTAAAGTTGAAGGTCGTTTTGCAGTATTTACAGTTGAGCGTTCGTGCTTCACATTCTCTCTCGTCATGTCTGTCCTTCTCCGTAAGAAGGATTAAGGTTAGGCAGGCCTCGCACGGCACCCTTTCAAATTCACAGCGGTCTTCATGCTGAGCCTTAAGATGGAGGACAGATATATGTTATTACAATGTTCTCACTGCCCACACGAATCTGGAGTTCATTGTGATTTTTAAATGATGCCAAAGAAAGGCCGTTGGTGTTACTGCATCTGTGCGTGCAAATGGTGTAATTCACATGGCATCATGCCACGAAAGCGTGGCAGTTTGTTGTATAAAGATGGCACACCCTCGGCAATCTTTGTTCACATGAATGCTCTGAGCACATAGACATGCCAGACACGCCTGCATGTGTGGTACAGGATGTACCAACAGCGTAGAAAGATATCACCTCAGTGCACTTATTTACAAAAGGGATTGAAAGTAATGATCATTAAGTTGTTTTCTGGTGTAATTATGATGATCTTCCTGTTATTAAATGATGAGAACTATGTACAAATTAATTATTTGTTCTATATCACTGTTAAAACACAAAATATTCTAAAGTTGCGAAGAGGTTTTTTTCAATACCGTGAAACAAACCAAACAGAAACGCCAGAAGATGAATAAATGAAATGACATTGCGAGACAACACATTACTTGGAAGCAATGTTTTGGCCGGGAGATGAAAGGGGCGGACCGGTCGGTGACGTATTAACGACGAGGAAGTGATTCTCTTCCAGAATGACCAGCCACAGCACGCTGGAGCCACAGAGCAGCCCACAGGTAGGCTAGCCCGCTGAGCGCTTAACTGCTCACTCTGCACACACACTACACTGGAAACTCTCAAACCGAATATGAATCATCTTACACGGCTTTCCAGTCGAATCCCCCCCCGCACCACTCACACCGCGTTTAGTTAATCTTTCCAGCTATTTTTGGCAGTGATTGGAAAGATCTGCACTGTTGTTAACTAGCCAAGTATGTTGGTGTATTACACAGCATAGTAATCATTTCTTAAAAAATGTATATCCAGTTACACTTTGATCACATGGTCAATAAATGATCGTTCTTTTTTTTTTTTTTTACAGCGTCAGCAAGCTAACCAGTCAGAGCCACATTTGCAAATCATGCTAAAATAATCTCCAGCTCGACGCTCTCATTGTAGATGTGACCCGCCATCACATCGTTTCAACATTTCCTGTTTAAAGTCTGATCTAGATCGGTTAAACAGTACAATTGTGTAAAACTACAAACATCCTTCTTCACAGAAAAAGCATGAGGAAGTCGACTCTTTACTCAACAATCTAACTTGCCACACAAATATTTAGTCAAAGCAAAACATTTAAAAGAGATGAGGCAACATGCGATTCAGAGGGGGCTTTTCTGTGAGCGTACACCCCCCCGTTGACCTGCGGCCTGTGGTGTGTACGATCACAGAAAAGGTTCTTTGTCTGAACAAGTTACTTTTATATGTTATTAACCGTGAGGAGAAATGAAGTAGTTCCCTTGTGAACGGGTGCAGCCTTAACTCTGGTTTCATGGTCATGTAATGATTAACGTTACTCCCTATCAGGAGTTGAAATGGCCTTTTATATGCTGGTACTTTCCCACTGAGTTATTGTTGTTATCTGAGCTGGTAACATGGGGACTTTCCAGGCTGCATGTTAAGTTTCACTTCCTGTTTCTCAGCCTCTACAGCATTGCTGCAGGGAACAAAGTGACCCTGACAAACGGCTGCAGACAGTAGATGTCAGGGCAACCTCTCTGTGCTTTGTAAATATTGAAAAGTCCAACAGTATAAGTTTGGGTGGAACAAATCAACACTTGTACACAGTTAATCTGGGCCAGAGTGGACAATCACTTAAGAAGAAAGCAAAAAGCACACCCACAGGGACAAAATAAAAGCTGAACTTAATACTTTACCTCATAATCTTTTATTGAGCCTGTCCAATCACAGCCCTGGTTCAAACACCTGGCAGGCAGACTTGCTATTTCTCGACCAGCTGCATTGTCTGGAAATGCCTGGTGGGCGAACACAGAACAAAGTGAGGGGAAATCCTTCAGAAAATCATTATAATAGCCAACAGACATGAGAGCATTGTGTGACGAAGGAAACTCCCATTGGGCTGGTCACAGTCCCATCGTTTGAATCAGAGGGAGTGAGGAATAGTTTTCAAATTACTCAGAAGACGACTTATCAAACAACAATGTTGGCTGTCAAATGATGCATTTCATAACTTACCTCATTACTATTGAGAATGGAAAAAGGTTCCTCATATATCTCCTCTTGGCGGCAGGCTTCACAAGGCTTCGGCCCGCAGCTGACAAACACAACAGGTATGGGACTTTAGCAAAGACAAATAACTGGATGGTTCTAGAAACCAGAAACAATGTCCTGCTGATTCATTACAGCAACAAGTGCTGAACACCAGTATGGCCCACAGCTCAATTAGCTGTCAAAATAACAAAATACACCGGTAGCAATAGAAGCTTAGCGCTATATAAATAATGAAACTTGAAAGGTGTGGGAAATGTATGAAAACAAGTTTCAGCTTTTGTAAGACACATGAATAAGTGCATAGGGATGTCTTTATAACACGATGTATTCTCATGTAGAAGCAGAAGTGCGTTTCCAACAGGTCAAATGAAATTTCAATTCCCCCCGTTTTGTATAAAGGTTACAAAGTAGAACATGTGACGCAATATTTCACGTGGAAGGGAAGTCACAGGACACAGGTTTTGAAACCATTCACATAAGTCACGTGTAAATAAAGGGATTTTGCTGTTGTGTGAATGTTGGAAGATTATGCCTCATGATGTTCTCAAACATCATTAGACATCAGCTGATAGACCAATGTATTTGTTGTAAATTCCCTTTTCACAAGTCAGTGACAGGAGAAAGACAGAAAAGAAATAGAGCCCGTAAGAAAGAGTCAGCATTGTCAGTCCAATCACATGAGGGATGAGTCTGAATAAAGTCTTTGATCTTGGGCGCAAAACATCCCCAGAGGCCAGCAGAGGTAAGAACACGGGGCGTGCTGGAGCATGTCCGGTGAGAGGGAAGGATGAGGGGGTGAGGGGCTTGCGGTCTGAGGACCTCCGGCCTACCTGGTGAGCAGCTTGAAGCAGTGCACACAGAAGCGGTGGCCGCACTGAGCCTGGACCGGCTTCCTCAGGACCTGGAGACACTGCTGACATTTGTACTTATTCTCCATGGGCACCGACAGCACACTCTGGGGGATCCCTGGTAAAGGGTTGGGGCAGTCCAACGAGATTCGGGCCATTCTTCTCCATCAATCTTGTGCTATATCCTGTGAATGAATACCACGGATAACAGCTGTTAACAGTTAAACAGTGTTATCGCTGGCATACACATAATGACTGACAGTTATTACTTGATTAGGTCGGGGTCAAAGTTACATATCCTGGAAGTGTCAGCACATGGGACATTCAATAGTGGGACTGAGAGCGCAATATGGGCAGCATGAAAGCCTTTAATCACAGGATTGTACAATGGGAGCATGAGGCTGATTCATCATTGTGAAACCTCTCATGTCATCTGCAAGCCAAATGATGTTTGCATGTTGTAATAAATGGGATGGTCATTTTGCAATATATACAAATAACACATGTTTTTTGCATATAATTCAAACAGATGTAAAACCATCGAGACGTCAATGGAACTCGTCTGCGGCAAGGAAAACATGTGGGGAAAACAAGTTTGTGTTTGTTTAGGAATTGTCCAAAGGGTAATAATAGCAGAACTATTGTCTAATTCACCAACAGGATGTCTTTGCTGTGAACCTTATTCATGCACCACGGTCAAATGGTTTGTCCTTCCAAAAGGCTTTCCTTAGCCACGAAGCAGAGATCCGTGCAATTTCGTTTGAGTCTTTCCAAAAACATAGTGGTGAGAGATTTGTTTGATAAGTTGCTGTAGAAGTTAAACATGGTGGGGCTGTGGTGGTTCAGTAAAGACAAAACTCTGACACCAAGAGACATTTCCCAATATCAGGGAAACGGAAGACATTTTCACCGAATTAAAAACACTTCCCAAAGGTTACAAACAAAACAGAGCCAACCTAACACAGTTCAGGAGATGCATCCCAAACACGCACCGCTATGTACTCAATGTGTCACTGACTTTTCTCTCTCTCTCGTTACGCCATCGACATTTTAACGCTTCCAATCTTTCAAACTGTTGCTAGGGGCCAGTGAACTCCAGCTATGAGTCATAAACGCTACGTGCTACATTTTTGCAAACACTTTTGTTTTTAAACATGTGCACCATTAACTACTCTAAAGATAGACTTTTATCACAGTTAACACAAGGCCAATAATTGTGCCTGTGCTGCCATTAACTAGTCACTATATACTCTGTACACTACATATGCAGAACAACATAATGCACAATACACATAATGCACATTCAATACAAGTTGGGTGTGGTTCCAATATTGACAATAACCTTTTCTTGTCTGGTATCTGTGCTTTACAACTATTTAAACTATGTAAAGCCCTTGTGTTTATGAATGGAAGATTCTTTGCTTGGGAACTACCAAAACATTGTTGTGAAATCTCAAGTGTTTGCAAGTTTTCCATCCAATAAAACAATATGTTGCTTTAGGAATGTTAGGCGCTACAAGGAGCTGTTGCATCGAGTCTTTTGTGGTAATAAAATAGTTACAATGACATCTACGGGTCAAAGTGGTTCTGGTTCAAATATTGACTGTTGTTTGTTGCACTCTGGACCTGACTGACCAACATCATCATAACCTTATCCCATTATCCAGGGTAAATAAGGGCATGGATAATATATCTCATCAGCTCCCTACTCTCAAACAATAAAAGCATTGTTCATCACATTAAGCTGGAAGTATCGCGGCCAGGAACCGAGCATGTGTTCTACATTGGTGGCAACGTCAAAGTCGGACTAAATAGCCTATTGTTTGCGTCCATCGTTTCCCCTCATGAGGTTGTGTTACCTCAGTACAAGAAACATGCAAATGTTTCCCTGTCACAGTGCCAAGTGGGTTAAGTAATGCTGCACACGGATGCAGAAAGTGGAATTGTATCAGTGGGCATGCAAGTACCGTGTGCCACAGAACATATAATAAAATGTGTCTCAGCAAACTCTGCAAAGATTATAAGCTGATTGCAGCTTTGCGTGCCACGACATGAAACTGCAACTGGTTTTCTGCAATGTTGCAAGTTAAGGTTGATTGATTATATGTAGTTTATCTGGTTTGAACTCTACTCTAGAAAGCCAAGTAGAGCACTGTTGTTTCAACCTTTTCATTTGCTTGGGTCATCATATACTTGAAATGAATTTATTCACCCTTTAATTAAAATTATTTTTGTACGAGAAGTTTTTCCAGAATGTAAATCTATCTGTTCATATTTCTTTATTTGACAACATAGCATTGTTTGGTTACAAAAAAAATATATTCTGAGGAAAATGTATGTAAATTATGTGCACGTATGCAAATGATGTGCCTTGGTAAAAAAAAAAGACAGTCGGTCAAACAGTTGAGGCGGATATAAGCTTACTGAGCTCTGGTGATGTGGCTTAAAAGGAAACATCTGAACCCTCTTTTTGGTCATACTTATTTTTAGGAATTTAAGCCTTTTCCCAGACACAGGAAATCTCCCAAAACGTTTGTGTAAGGAAGTGAAATTATGAGTGGCACACACACACACACACACACACACACACACACACACACACACACACACACACACACACACACACACACACACACACACACACACACACACACACACACACACACACACACACACACACACACACACACACACACACACACACACACACACACACACACACACACACACACACACTTCAACCAAGTAAATACACATTTACATGGTGTGTGAAAAAGCAATTTGGGTTATCTTACAGTGAATGTTCTATAATAATGAATACTCATAAAATTGTCTTCTTCCACTCTATAGATCATGTCAACCTCAAGAAGACTGCTGTTTGAGGCAAGAAGACAAATACTTCACTTCTTAGAAAAACCCTGATGCTGTTTATCATTGGCAAGTCACCGGCGTTTGACTGGCATCATTCCCTGAATGCATATCTCATCACCACATCCAGTACACGATGACGAATACGTGTGAAGATTTCTACATACTACTGCATGTTGAAACCCGTTTTGTATTTTGCACTTTTAAATGTATTTAAACATGTCCAAATGGAACCGAAAGCTAAAATGATTTCATTACCTGTAAAACATTGTTCATGTTCAGTGATGTAAAAAAACAGCCTCAAACTGAACAATGAGGCAAACCTTATTTAGGGCATGAATACACCCAATATCTCGTTTAATTCATGCACACATTCGAAACTTTGAGATATAAACCCAGTAAAACCCTAAAATCAAGCATGATGGAGAAAACATCTGCCGATTTCCTTTGCATACACTCCAACATCCTGAACAGACTAACACAAAGACCTGCATCTGTGTACACTGGCTGAAACGAACTGAAGTAACATGACAACAAACACAACAAAGACCGAACTGCATCTGGACTTTAAGTTACACTTGTTAAAAGTTTCTGAAATAATAATGAACACCAGTAGTTGCAGTCTCTATCAAAACGCCTTAAAGAACGAGTCCTATCAAACTGCCCCTTCAGTCTTCACATCAATTCCCTTTGTATCACACATAACTGCTCCTCGTTGCCTTTTAAAGCTCCTCGCAGCTGTTTGAAGCCTGAAGCCTCTACTCTGCCTGCTCCCTGTGAACTCGCCTTATCTGTTCGCCATGTTCTTGCAGAGTCGTGAAGCTGCAAACCTCTGAGATACCGCGCAGTGAACAGCCGAATATCTACTCACCCAGTACAGAAAGTCTGCCGGTTTACGTCGTAATCGCAACCCAAACGTATTTCAGTAAAGCTACACCCACAAACCCACGTCACGGAATTGGTTTGGCTAGATACGAACATTTTGACTCACGTGGGTGACGTTACTTCCCTTTGGTGATGGAGTTAAATGTTGACCTACACTTCATTCACTTCTGGGTTTGTGTGAGTAACGTTAGCTAGCAGACACAACTTTAGCTAACTTAGGAGGTGTTTATAGGTTCGGCAAATTGTCTGCTCAAATGGCAAACTGCGAAGTCATTCACCTGGAAAGCAGAAACACGGAGTTGTTTTTCTAACCTCGGCCTCTTTACCTCTTCGTCAATAACGAAACTAGTATTTGCCCGCTGTCGCATGAAGAAGGACAGCTCGCCATTTAGCTGTGTTTACCATTTCATTGCTACGTGCGCTTACTTTCATACATGGCAGCGGGCGGCAAAGCGAAGTCTCTCTCTGCATTAGAGCATTCAGCAAAACTGGCCAACACCGCCCCTTCGCCCGGGCTGCCCCGGAGTACAAAGTAAGTGCGGTTCTGAGTTGACGCATGCGCATTAGCGTCCAAAATGTGGCAGCCCGTACTAGGTCGACCTTGCCAGCGCTTACATCGGCTATATTTGATCTCCAAAGGTATGAGTTTCTACAGATAGCTAGGCGTTTCCGCGTTAGTTGAAATGAAAAGCTACCTCTGATTTTCAAACTAGTCTTACTATCTAGATGTAAGTTAAATTTTTAACACAGAACTATGAATGTCGGAGCCTAGTGGCATCATTTGCCAGAGACGATCGGCTACACACCCCTCCGCTAATCCTTGGAACTATTAAAACATATTTAAATGTTATTTATTCTCCCTAGACTAAAATGGTAACATAATTTAGTAGCCTACAAAGGAATAGACCTCTTATGAATTACGATTCGTCTCGCATTGCTTGTCTTGCAGGCATAAATGTCAACTGAGGAGAACTACATCATAACAAATGCACTCAAACGTAGGTTAGATTTGCCCAAATAACATACACTCTCAAGCATGCACCAGTCCTGGTCCCAGTATATATGCTTTATACTGCATTAGTACACTTACTGGCTCCTAGTGGAGAGCATGTCGAATGGTTTTGCTTTGACAAACATCAACAAACTAAGTTTTTATGAGGTCAACATGTATCAATTAGTGTATTTTAAGTAGTATTTTCCCAGTAGTGTAAGTGTTTCTAACGCTGTCCCACATTGCTGCTCAAGCAGCATGTGTCCATAGCAGTAGCAGCGTGCTGACAGACAGCTGCTATGATGGGCTGTATCCTGGACATATCCACACCACCCCCTTCCAGAAAGCCCTGCTGGCTGTTGGGTCAGGTGTGGCTGCACTACAAAACCCCTACAGACACGGTGAGACTTACTGTCTTCTTCTTTTTTCTTTTATTGAAAATCCATGAACCGTCAAGCTCAATTTAACAAACGTGATGGTCTTTTTCAGACCTGGATACACTATTCTGTTATTTGGATTGTAAATTGATTAGCTTTGAGAATCAATTGTGTTAAATTTATCTCATTAGCAATTGCATTCTAACTGAATATTATAATGTATAATTCCAATTGTGTTGCCTTTCAGTACAGTCAAAGATAAAGACTTGAATGTCTCATCATACATAACGTTTTCAGTGAAATTAAACCAACAGTTGGGGACTGTACCCAAGGTTTCTTTTCTCATGTATTGTTGAAGTACAGAATTGAGAATAAATACAAAGCAAGGCCATATGTCGATGCAGTTACTCTGAAACTTTCAGGGAGGAAGAGAGCACTAACACCTGTCCTGTGACATTTAGTGTAGAGTCTGCAGGTGTCATTAATGTTCTCCTCCTGCCTGGGAAACAGCCAGGTTATTCTAACTCCACACCCACCATTTCAATGCAGGCTTTCTGTTTATCATTAAAAAAAGATAAACCCGATGACATCATAATTGATAGTTTTAGCCAGACTTAAACAATCTTCTTCAAAGCAGACAATAAGCAGCTGTTTTCACCGGCTGACTCCTAATCCCGGTGATGACTAAACTGATTATTATGTGGAAAATGTCTGTAATGGCCCTGAAATCAAGTACATTTAAACTATATTACACACTTTACTTGAAGCATATTATCAATCTAACATATTATATAATCTTTAAATCAAATTGTACATTAATTTATGGGCATTAATTGTAGATTCAGCAGTAACCCATCTCTATTGTACATTTAATACTATAATTGCATGATGAAACTCTACAGACATGGTTGCAGTGCTCGGGGAGACGACAGGACACCTAGCGTTAATAAATATCAGGGACAAGATGAGAAACGACCCTGAAGGCCACACGATCCTTACGTGAGTCACTGTAGCACCGTACAGTAACTTTCAGATTTTTAGGCACTTTTAACAGCCTTTTCTCTTCCGTGAATAACATTTTATTATGTATGAATTATGATCGCAGAGAAAGGCCGAGGATCCGGCTGTCTACACTTGATTTGAAGGAGATGGCCTCTCTGCCTGACGGCTCTTTTGGGAGAGAATACCTTCGTTTTCTAGAGGACAATGTGAGTGTTGGTGTTCAGACTGATTACATTATCTAAGAATTCCCTCTTAAGTTTCTGTTTCGTCTTCACTCATGCTTTCACTTTCCTGTTCTGTCAGCTCGTGACCCCTGACTCGAGGGCGGACGTGAGGTTTGTGGATGATGAGGAGCTGGCGTACGTCATGCAGAGATACAGAGAGGTCCATGATTTGCTCCACACCTTACTGGGCATGCCCACCAACATGCTGGGTGAGTTATGC
Organism: Liparis tanakae; assembly: GCA_036178185.1. NCBI lineage: Eukaryota > Metazoa > Chordata > Actinopteri > Perciformes > Liparidae > Liparis > Liparis tanakae. The sequence continues at coordinate 11,470,821 of CM070090.1, read as the reverse complement.
TTCACAATTTGAAACTGAAAAGGGAACCCAAGATATTAAGTCATGATATTTCAGTCCATCATTATTCTGCACATATCTTGTATCTCCCATCCTTTCATCTGGATAAGTCTGTTTCTGCCCCTTTTGCTGACTTCAGGGGAAGTGGCGGTGAAATGGTTCGAAGCTGCTCAGACGGGGCTACCCATGTGTGCTCTTGGAGCTGTGTTGGGGCCTCTTCGGCTGAATCCAAGGTACAATACCAGTGTTTGGACCAGAGTTTGAACTGCAGTATGGTCCCGCTGGACCACGAGATATTTAGTAGCTGTATGGAGCGGAGGTAGTCTGCAACTAACGGATATTTTGTATTAGTGATTCATTTGCCAATTATTTTCTTGATTAACAAATCATTTTATAAGAATTTGTGAAGAATGACTATGTCAATCTCTCAAAGCCCAAATTGGCACAATGTCTTTTTTCTGAGTAACTGTCCAGATTCTAAAAATACTCAGTTTTATATGTTATTATATATATAAAAATACAAATAATATTATTTAAACAATACATTAAGAATATAGTTGCCAATAGATTGCATTTGACTTATATATTAGTCAGCATATCATTTCAGCTTTCCTTTAGGGTCTTTTAAATTGTACCTAACATTTTGAAAATATATATTTTTCTTTACATTACCCCAACACTGAAAACAATGCGGCCTTCTGAATATTCTATCAAAAATAAATGTACGAAGAGTAAACATATGAGGTTTTTTTCCGTCCGATAAGAGAAAACACTGTATTATACTTCATTAATATTGTTATGATGAACAAATTCCTGTACACTGTGTCTTTACCTGTAAATCATGATTTCTTCCTGATTCAATAACTAAACTTCCTTGTGCTTTTGGGGAACTGATTGATCAGAGATTGTTTCATTGTTCATTGTTCCAACATGCTGAACCTTTCCTCTTGTTTCACCTTCATCAAGCCGCTTACAGTCGCTGTTCACATCCTTGGGTCCTTGGGCTCTGCAGAATGGTCGTCGAGCTCGCTGTGTCCTCAGCATCTTCTACGAGAGACGATGGGCACAAAGCGTCGAAGACCTCCGACAAGAGCTCAACATAGAGCCCCCGCCTGTCATTCTCACTGCTACCAACAGTAAAAACACCTGAGGAAGACAAAGAAATCCGAGGAATGAGGAAATTGGCAAACATTTAAAATGTGAATAATTTGGGGTGAAGTACTTTCAGTTGATCACATGTTTGGTTGGACAAGTCAAGTTCAGTCACCACCAGCTGTTGAGAAAGTGTGTACTTGTATGAATCAATTAAAAAATGAAGTATGTCCGTTATTAAATACTGAACTATACGATACTTACCTGGTGTGAGTTTAAAACAATCATATTATAATAATATGAATTATAATTGTTATGCTAATATTTGGCAAGTGCATTGGTATTTCTTTTACTGTTGTTCTCATTTAAAACTGCTAACAAGTTATTGAGAATTTGTGTAATTTAGTGTTGCTTAAAAAGGAACCTCAGTGCAGCTGCATCTGTTATTTCATCACAAACTGTTAAATCCACGGATCAGAAAAGATGAAGAGAACCGTTTTATTAAATGATCATGTTGCATCATACATTTAGTTTAGTGTCGCTGTGTAAACAAATATCTTGATGCACACATTCAAGCCATCGTTTTACATTGTAGATATGACAGTTAAATGTGAAAGATAAACCCCAATGGTGATAGTTTCCCCTCCAAATAAAGGATTTGAAAAAAAAACCTACATCTTTATTGTTGTACATCAAATGTGATCATTTATTTATATAGTTAGGCCAATTAAACTGCTAATTATATTTCAAGTTATCCTTATTCAGTGAAATGGCAACAAATGGGCTGTTATGTTACAGCTCAAGAAACAACCAAGATCCTGACTTGCTACCTTCGTGAAGATCCCCGACTTCACCCACCCAGAAACTATTGAAATCATTCTTAAGATTAGGTAGGAGATTATTCTTAGACATGCCCATCAGTGCTATAAACAATGCCTTATTAGGATTTTAAATGTCACTGTAGTGAGTCAGAGGTCATGACGGGATCATAGTGTTTCCCTTTCCCTCAGGTTTCCACACTCCTTTCGTCACCTAGAGTTTCTAGATCTCTTCACACTTCTTGCTTTGGGGTTATTGCTCTCATACTTCCTCAAACATACATGCATCTGATGTTAAAGCTATATGCCAATTGTCTTTAGCAGTGTGTAAATTCACAAACATTCACTCAACAGCTACCATGTATGTGCTTAGTTTGTCTGAGTTTTAGTCTGATTAAAATCAGCACCTGTAGCTGTCCGGCCCTGGAGAAACAGTCCTGATCTGAGAAGCACCATCATGACATGAGCTCACTGCATCATCATCATCATCATCATCATCATCATGACATGAGCTCACTGCGGCACCATGTGAGCACACATGGAGCTGCAGGGCTCATGTTTCTGATCTTGGTATTGAAGGTTTAATTAGTTGGAATGCTTCAGCAGTCCAACTATTGTTCTTGTCTTCTTTAATAAACTTAAATTCAGCTTCTTCAGGAATAGAGGGAAATTACTCTTCAGCTGTTGATATTATAAATATGTTATGGTTATTATTTTGAATGGGATCACAATGGAGAAAGTCAACTTTAAAAACGTTGAAGATCTTCATACTTTCAGCTAATTCAATAATAATAATAAAATGTTGACATAATCTTCAATTTTTACTGTATATTTTCAGATTTTTTTTTATCTTTCCACGTTTAAAATGATTAATATTTTTATGGAATAAATAAATGGTTTCCGATGTAGCAAAGCTTCAAATCCGCTTAAACTTGTTAAAATTTAAAAGCTTACAATATCAGCATACATTCAGCTGCTTCACAGTAAGAGGGCTGTGAGTTTGATTCCCGGTCGAGGTGGTCCTTCTGTGTGGGGTTTGCATGTTCTCTCTTTGGCAGCGTGGGTTCCCTCTCCAGCTTCCTCCCACAAAAAGACATGCTCAGGTTATCTGTTCTCTAAATTTCCCAGTGTGAGAATGATTTTTAATGCTTTATTACAGATGTATTAATTTTGAACTTTTTAAAATTTTTCATTCCTTTTTTACTTTTTTCATTACTATTTAACTTTTTTATATTGTGTGTGGGGCTGCACGGTGGCGTAGTGGCTAGTACCTTCTCCTCACAGCAAGAGGGCGGTGGGTTCCAAGTCGTGGTGGTTTGGAGTTTGCATGTTCTCCCCTTGGCAACGTGAGTTCCCTCTCCCTCTTTCCCCCACATTCCAAATACATGCAAATGTTTATTGATCTCTAAATTGCCCATAGGTATAAGTGTGAATGGCTTTTAATTTGTTATTACTTTTAATTACTTTACTACTTTTAAAAATCTTTTTTATTACTATTTAACTTTTTTATATGCAGGTTAGTTGTTTAGGTTAGATGGGCTGGGCTGCAAGGTGGTGTAGTGGCCAGCACCTCACAGCAAGAGGGCTGGCGGTGACAAAAAAACGTGAAAAAAAAAATCAAAGATAATTTGAGAAGAAGCATTTTACAGTGGTACGGTTCAACTCCCGCCAGTGCCTCCAGAATTGTATCGTGTATTTGAATTTCTTGGTTTTGTACTTTTGGTGTTAAAGAGAACTTGATGCAGTGTGAAAAGTAAACTTCATGTAGTCGCTGTGGCTTAGTGGGTTGAAGTGTGTGTTTGGTGAACACGATGTCCTGGGTTAAAGCCCCGGCAGTGACCAAAATGAAAATCACAAAAAAAAAAAAAATCTAGCCCTGGATTCAAAAAAATTGGGGAAAAAACAGGAAAATAATTAATTGCTGCGAACAGAACAAAGGGGACTCATCGTAAAGTAAACATCTGCAATTCTATCAGCACACGTTGCCTAATCAAGGCCCTGCTGCTCTCTTCTTAATAAATGTCTAAAAGGTTAACATGCATTTGCCATAATGTCCCATCTCAGGCCATGACAGCCTGGAATATTAACGTCAGCCATGAGGAACAAACACAAAGACCAGGATGTCGTTACGTTTACAAACCTTTAATAAAATCAGTTACATTTTCACTGATGACATTTTCTTTGGTCTGGTATTAATTTCCAGGTAATATAGGAATATACAAATACTTAGCATGGCAAGGCCGCATGGCTTACAACAAGTCTCCATCAGTGAAAAAGTATGAAGCAAAACTATAGAAGCATTCTTTTAAATCGTATCCCTTTGAGTAACGTACTGCAACGCTGGCTGGGTGGAGCCGATGCTGGTACTTTGTTTAGAACCCTTTCTGACCCGTCAGACATGACATGATACGTTTCATTTAAAACACCAAGACCAAAAGACCAAAGACAAACAACATTAGCAGGTAATAAATCATTTCAAGAATCTAAACTCTAAAAAGGTCCAATAACACTGGTGTAGTTTGTTGGAAAATGGCATCACACAAACCTGCAAACAATTATTAAGCAGGTAACTTGAGCAGAAATGATTTAAAGTCCTTCTGAATCTTAACGTCACTGGTTCCAGTCCAGCTCTCTAGGGAACAGACACTCGTCTGTGTTTTTACTTGTTAATATGAAAGTAGTAACTGCATGAATATGCTTTGTCCTTCAACTGTCTGGAAGATGCTTCACACCACATTTTATTTCCAGTGGTTTCTTTGGCTTGCAGCTGAATGTTTGGTATGTTTTGCAACATTTATGCTGAATATTGACCAACGACATGCAGACATTTAAAAAAAACAAAAAAACAACATACAACTGGTATTAAAAAGGCACAATCCGTAATCTAGATGTAAACATAAGGAACTAGAAAAGTTTAGAACGTGCAATCACTGCCAAACTGATTAGAATACAAAGACATGAACAGAGGCTGTTAAATATTACAGCAAATAGTAATGTTTGTAAAGGTCTCAGTAAAACACTTATATGTTCAATTATAAAACCCACTTCATGCTTATACTCATTATTTAAATAGAACTTTTTGTTAGAAAATTATAGACTCACAAAACCCTTTTTGGTATCCTAAATTCAGTTTAAATTCCAGTCCAGGTCCAATCCTTCATGGTCATCTTAGAAGCCTCTTAGTCCAAGTTCATATTATTTATTGTTCATAGTGCTGAATGATGCACTGCTGTGAATCACATGACTGAGGTAGAACATTAATCGGTAAAAGGATAACTTACTTGTTTTAATACTGCAGTAATAATGCCAAGAGTTAAACTACATTAGAAATCTGGATAATACTGCGACTGAACTCTGCATATCTGCAGCGACGATGATGTAATCAAGGTTTCCCCTGGGAGCATCTTGGCTGGAAAGGTGCCCCAGTGAACGGGTCTTGCAGAGGTGTTCCCCCGATGCTCCAGGAGTGCAAAGGCCCCACCGCCACCGAACCCACGGCGGCCCGCCGACCGATCCTGGAGACGACCCGGTGCACCGCCACCGGCTGCTGGAGAAGAGGAAGGGCACGGACCCCCAGAGACTGAAGGCCGGCAGGAGAGGATCCCGGGAGCGGGGGACACCGGTTGCTGGTTTGAATCTGCTGTGAAGCAGACTTTAGGATGAGAGCGTTAGCAGCATCGGCGTCGCTGGTTTCCTGCCTCTTTCCAAACGGAGCCTGGAGGAAAACATCAGAGGCGTCAGCAGGTGGAGATGAAGAAGAAGAGGAGGAGCTGCCGAGTGCCATCTTGCTTTCCTTTTCTGCCGTTTTAAAAGGGGCCAACTGGAAGACATCAGAGCTGACTGGGCGGTTTGGGGCCTGGAACTGGGATACCTGGGATACCTGGTTGACGGGTGGAAGCGGCAGGCTAGTGGGAAAAGCTGGTGTTGCATGTTGCATCATCTCATCTGATGGAAACATGTGTTTATTATAAAGACATGCAGCAGTCCTCTGCGGGATCCTCAGCCCTTGTTTCTCCACAGCGGGCTGCACAGAAGCCTCGGCCAGCGCGTTACTGTTTAGCTCCCTCTGCAGGTCTGTATGTGGAAAACACGAGAGAGCGGTCAGAGGTATACGCCAACGCTTTGCTGACCTCTGAAGCTTAAAGACAGATTTTTTCCATCTATGATATTAACAATTGCAATTAATGCACAGGGTTTACATTTGTATTCTTTACATGTATGCGTTAAACTTTGTTCTCTGCTACATGCTCTTGTAGTAATTATTTTTTAGGATCAAAACCCAATAACTTAAAAGTGGTCACAGCGAAATTGAGTTGGATTTTAGTGAACGTTTGTTCTTTTAGAACATCCTCTATCTGCAAGCTCAAATGATGTGAAACATTGCACGCCACGTCCTGCATTCTTCATGTCGATAGATACTTCAGTTCCAATAATGATAATAATAGTACTCGGTATTCTTTTTTTCACATAAACACGAGACAATTGTTATTACCTTTTGGTTATTAGAGATTTGGACTGAATGGGACATTTAAGAGTTGAGAATACGTGTCAGCGCTCGCTGGAGACCAACTCTCTGCAATAAGATGATTGTGTGTGATTAGTTGGTCAGAAAGGATCCTAAGCCACTTATTTACAGGTGCATCCCTGACCCTTAACTCTACTCCAGTTAGCCAAGTGAAGAATAAAAGCCTTTTGGAAGGTAAAGAAAGATAAATTGACATTTTAATGGGGCATGAAGGTCTTACCTGAGTTGAATTAACCTGCTATATGAGCAGAATAAGAATTTGATTAGTGCATCACAGAATTAAACCTCTTTGTGTATTATGCTTAAAATAAACAAATAACTGACAAGATCAATTAAGCCCTGAGCATCTCACCCAAAAAGTTGTTTTCATATGTAAATAAAGAAGTAAGTCATTCCCAAGACCTGAAGACAGACTTAACTAAGAGGTTGAAGTTAAGACGATGTCTTAAGCAAAGATCAAAATGGGAAAAATAATTACACGGCTGATATTTGTTCTTTTACTGCCAAAACACTTTAAACCCAGTAATTCCTAAGTATTATTTTGTTTGAATTACATCAACCACTATCCTGGACAACAAAGACAATCTTACAATCAACACTCAACACATTGACATTCACATTTGTATTTTATTTGCCATCCGTTTATAATTCTTTAATTATCTCACAAAAATAGAAGGAGCACACGATACCACAGCTCTGATGCAGGTTTGGGCCATAAAGACAAGAGGTGTCTCGGAAAAAAAACACTCAATATCATCATAGAATCAGCTTTTCACTTGTGGCAAAACAACAGAGGAAATGAGGGGTGTCCGTTTCATAATAATCTCACGACCTGCTTCACCGATTACAACAGCACACTGGCGGCTACAGGGAGAAAGCTCGGGAGTTGCATAGGTTCAAACAGTAACTACGAATGTTGTTCAGAGCGAGGATCATAAAGAGGATGATAAAAAGGTGTGTAAGCCTTTAGTTGCACATGCAGCACCTACAGTAAATACAGTTGCTTTGAAACTAGCCTCGTGTTCCGCTCTCGTCAAATTATTTCAAAGACCAGACGGTGTCATTCAAAATCAAGAGAAATCAGGAGTTCTACACAAAATAAGTCAACATCTGAGAGGTTACGGAATAAAACAGGACAAAAGCAAAGAGGTTTAAATTCATGATGGTGACCTTTTATCATCAAAGAACAACAAATGTATTCAGTTTTGAGTTGATGGTTTTGAGGTGATTTATCTGGTACTGCATGACTAACTTGCCTTCGATGTTACACTTATGCAAGTTGAATATATGTAACAAGCAAGTGGAAACCCATTAAGATGTGAGCAGATTTTTTACATTTCTTGTTATGCTTCAAAAACAAAAAAGCACCAAGTCTCTTAACGCTCACCTCCAGAAGGGACTATTTTAAGTCAGAAAAACCATCACTTCCTAAGCTGAAATGAAAAAAGGTGTGGAGGCATCTATTTTAACATGCATGCCTTATAATGTGGATCCTACGTGTGCCGATTGGAGCTGATGGTTTCAAAGCCTGCACAGCTGACTTAATGCTCAGTGATGCATCTCCAGCTTCAACAGAGCCCCTCACACATGTACCCTCAGACCAATAGTCTCGACTGTAACACGGAGCGCAGACTTCCCCTGGGGACCGGCAACAAGCACCCAACTCTCAGATGTAGCTGGGACTTCCTGAGAGAATCCAGGGGGGCTGTGCTTTCAGAAGAGACTTTAATGACAACTCAACTGTGGCCCTATTTGCAGAAAACAACAACACAAGTGGGCAACTGGAAAACACATCCAACAATTCTGACTCCACACACACACATACATACTTATCATAACACGGTATACCAACACACGTGAACATAACATTCAACAACACTGCCATGCGTTTTTTTGATATGAATTTTGTGATCACTAAAGCAGGTAGAGCAAAACAAAGCTTTACAAAGTACACGTTTCCAAAAGGGTTCGAGTTTAGCGATGAAATGAAACAGGACTGAGATTGGAGGTCAAGCTCCCGCTTTCCAGAATAAAAATATAATCCTTCATCTGTCCGTGTAAACAAACAAAACACAGGCTCACTTTCTTTTCACAAAGGGAGAGGTGGTGGAATAAAACATGGGGTTCAGTCTAATCTCCAGGTGGAACAAAGACTAGGATTTTAATTTACTGACAATAGTTGAATAGATAAAACCAAGAAAAAAAAACTTTCTCAACACACAATTCCACAAAGAGGAATGAAATATTTATATAGAGTATTCTTCAATATTATTCAGTGATTATGGTGAATCATAGAGATTTTTTCATTAAAGGCTAATATTCATTTTTTACATTCATTCTCTAACACTATTCATATTAACATTTATTAACAGGAAAACAATGTCATGGATACATCTATATATCTATAGATATATAGACCTATCTATATATCTATAGACATATCTATAGATATATCTATATAGATATATATGGATATATGAGAGATTTCACAAGTAAAGCAATATGTTTTCCACAAGTAAAGCTTCATGACTTAATATTTACATGGGAAGAATAACCATCTCTATGGTCTGGATAGGAGCCTGCAGGGGTCGCAGATATCTATTTACATAAATTAGGAGTGAAAAATGGCAGGAATGTAGGAAAGATTGCACAATGTGGAATGAATGCTTGTGTAGATTTTAAACAAAAAGTGCAAGTGAGTAAAAATATATATTTTTTATGCCATATTAGACTGTTTCTCTTGGTGCCAAACATGTACCTGAATGGTCTTTCTCTAGATAAAAAGTATTGCATTTCTACTATTTCCTATTACTTTATTATTCAAATTATTGTCATGATTTCATGCATTTTCTGTATGGCATACTGCTATAAACACTCCTAAATAAACCAGATTCATCATTTTATTCCCAAACTTTTTGCTTGCTTCAAGGATGAAATCAAAACAGCATCAAATATTTAGAGTGAAGCTGATATACTTTTTGCACCAGTCAGCAGTTTGATCACACATTATTTTCGGGACCGGTCATCACAATGACTCAGTCTGGTAGTTATGGATGTTTTGTTTCCAGGTTTGGATTTTTCCTTTCATCTCTGGAGCTTTAGGTTGTTGAGACAGGAGGTAACATTTATGCTACTGTGCAAATCAGGCTACACAACTAAGTTTCCCTTTTATAGAAGAAATAAACTGACCCAATTTGAACAAATGGTCATTCAACTTTTCTATGGTTCCTACTTTAAAATGTGCAAATAAATCTGGGGAGGATAATTCAAAAAAGGCAAACGACAGCAATTTCACTTGTGCACGATAATTACTACAACCACTTATAACTATGCCTATTGCACATTACGACAATGATCTTCTATTGTTTGCTATGCAATATTGCTCAAACTCAATCGTAATAATACATCCAGATGGACAGAGAGATGTCACGGTTAATGATTAGAAACAATGATGTTAGTGTACTGGCCACTTTTTAACCCAATGGGCGACACATGAGACGACAACAAAGAGAACATGTGAGTGAGAGGGTGAGAGATGAGAGGTGAAGAGAAGCCAGATAATGCAATTGACGCGGCGGAGAGGACAGGTATGAAGACGCACTGAAAGGCGAGGGACGTTTCTACTGTGGGAACTAGAATGGAGATGACAGCCGGGGGGGGGGTGCGGGAATCTAGCTATGACAACAGTGCTGATTGCCGTTATGCTATGCCAGTCTATGATCCAGTGTTATAGCTTCTACAGGGGGAGCCGCCTACAAGTCGATGAGCTGGTCCACCAGCAGCATGGGGCGGGCCAAGCTGGGCAGGCTGGATTCAGAGCCGCCACTGTTACTGCGCGAGTGGCCTCCTGAAACTGGCCGGAGAAACAGGGGGGGGGGGGGAGGAGACGAATACGGGCAAACAGAGGGAGGAGGGGGGAGGAGGAGGAGAGAAGCAGAGGAGCGGGAGTCACGATAAGCACACAGAGCAGTCAAGGAAGGAGAGAGGGAAAGAGAGAGAGAGAGAAAAAGAGAAGGAGAGGGCATAATTTACCCATTTATCTCGACTGGTTTTAAAACATTTTGAGGATGCAGAAATAGTGCAGGCACCTGATCCTGTTACGAGTATGTTTTACGACTTTATTACTTATTTAGCAAATCAGCATGTGACTGAGGGAAACCCCAAAAAGAGCCAATCACTGTCTTTAATCCTAAAGACCAACGTGACCCACCTGTACCTCCGGGTGGAGGATGTAAAGACTCACCTTGGGAGTTCTTTCGGCCTGTGACGGGGATCGGGTCAAACTCGTCCTCGGCGTCTCCGTCTGCGGCGGCCTGCTGCGGCTCGAAGTCTGAGATCAGGAGAGACGAGTCTGCAGAGGAGAACAGAAAGGTGGGCGGTCAAAAGAAAGCACATTTATACCGTTGAGTGAGTAAAAGGTTTAGGAAAATAGTTTGAATAAAAACATTATTTGTGTTATTAGATCATTGCAGAATAGATGCTTCATCGAGACATGATTTAGCCCAACGACAATAAGACTCTTTATCACATAAACAATTTCATAAAATCTGCAGTTACTGTAAAACCATATCGGAAGCTCTCCAGCGGTAGAGAGCGTGTTTCATGAGATATTATGAGGAGGGAGCTGCAGTAATTAGGATCATGCAGCTGGTGCACACAACCAGGCTGTGATTCAGAGTCGTCAACAACAGTCAAACGCCTTCGTTCACCAGCCAAGAGCCGGAGCCACAGCTGTGGAGCTCTCCATGTGGGACACAGAGGGAAGAGAAGCACTCGGATTCGAGCAGGACCATCACGCTGTTGTACACAGGACAACCATCACAGTGGATGGAATAATTCACTTGCCTTTATCGTATGAAGTTATATCAAAACTCTATCAAAGACTATTCAAAGTCTGAAGTAGTTTTTTTGCCCTCTGGGGTTGACAAAAGCTTCAACTGAAATTAAATTGTATTTTTGGGCCTTTTAAAGCATGAATATCAGCTCTGCAGATCACATGGCCTGTGCTCTCATTGTACTCTATATCTTTTAGTTCCATGGTGGCGCCTCCTATCTTTGCATTGATTTATTTGAACAACGTTCTCTATCCGTCTATATCGATGGAGAACTTGTTTCCATGCAAAACAATCAGCTGCAGAACTGGTAAGTGAAGACTTTGTAGGTCAGCACACGGAGCTGACCTCGGTCTCAGAACTATTTTTAAACCATCCAAGGACCTCAGTAGAGTAATCCGACATTGAGGAAGTCTTCAGAGTCTGACAGCTTACCTGCTAGAGGCTGTGCACAGTCTCCAGACAACAGACTGAAATCATCCAGAGCAGAAGAGACCGAGGAGGTGGGAGCAGAAGAGACCGAGGAGGTGGCGCTGCTCGGAGCTGGAGGGGCGGACAGACCAGAGATCAGAGAGCAGTCCAGGAGAGAGTTGTCTGTGAGGAGAGGGTCTGCGTTGCCAAAGGTAGACAGAAAAGAGGGTCAAGGTTAGTTCAATAGTGCGCTGACCATGACTGAGGTCACTGCTACTCGTCACAAAGTTGTACGATTTGAAGACCTTTTTAGCTAGAAACAAAATACATGCCTGCTTGCAATGGCACATGCGGAACTTTAGCAGAATCCTCCACGGAGCCACCGAAGGGATCGGACAACGACAAGAGGTCGGGAAGCATGAGTGAAGATATGTCTGGAGATTTGAGTCCTTCAATCAGCTTCTCTGAAGGCAATGAAGAATTACAGCCGGTAAAGGAGACGTACTTCAGCAAAGTGCAATAACACTATCAGCTGTTTCAAAAATGTAAAAGGCTCAAAGTAAAATGTCATTATTCATTCTGATCATTTATTCATTTTACTAACGATTAATGAGAACAATCAACACATACATTAAAGTACTCAAATAACATACAGTGGGGAAAAAAAGGATTTAGTCTGCCACCAATTGTGCAAGTTCTCCCACTTAAAAAGATGAGAGAGGCCTGGAATGTTCATCATAGGTAGACCTCAACTATGAGAGACAACATGAGAAAAACAAAAAAAATCTGGAAAATAACTTTGTCCGATTTTTAAAGAATTTATTGGTAAATTGCCTCTCTCATCTTTTTAAGTGGGAGAACTTGCACAATTGGTGGCTGACTAAATATTTTTTTTCCCCACTGTATATCATGATTTTATTTTTTGAATTGGACAATTTCCTGTATATATTTATAATTTGACCATACTAAGGCGTATTTTTGTGCAATATGGATCCGCGGAGAGAGATATTTACCTGGAGCCCCCGACAGATCGAGGATACCAAAAGGATCCGGGACCACCAACAGAGAGGCTCCTGAGTCTACGTCCAGAAGGGTGGACGGCCTTTCAACTAGGAAACAGAAGCCGAGTTTGAGGGCAAAGCTCAGACCATATATGAAGCCCAACAAAGAGTCGACAAATGCATTAAGGGAGGATTTTATATTTTAGACCAATTCTAACTATGAATACCAAGTGTGTCTTTTTTTAATCTGTAGCTGGTATTAAAAATAAAAACTATAAAAACTAAACTACATCCAGTTTTCCACTTAATTCACACGTCAACATAAACACAGAAATTCCATAAGTGCATTTGTGTCACTCTAACAGACCAGATTAAACTTTATGAGGTCTCTATGTCTAGAAGACTCTAGATTATGTGAGACTCTAAGCAGCAGTGCTACAGAAGACAGTATCTTTCTCATTAAAGAAAACATTAAAAACAATTAGTCAATCAGTGGCTACATTTGCTAAGTACAGCAGCATCACCATCAGGACTCTACATTTACGTCATCAGAGTAATGTCATTACAATGTTGCATTTCCTTCATTATGACCAAACCCTTTTGTTTTATTTACGTGATGCACAATTGGCAGCTTGCTTTTGAAAGCTTTTGAAAGCAGCTCAGATTAATGATCGGGTGCATTAACAGGTTTATATTACATTAGATTCCTTCAGACTCGAGTAGTAAAATGCATTAGTACAACAGTGGTATGGAAGTGGGGAACAACCTATCGAAATATCTTTACTGTAAGTCTCCATCTGAGCGACCTCGCCAAAGAATTGTGGTAACAAGCGCTCAGTGTCGACAGTAGGGCCATAATAAAATATGGAAATTATAACAAATGTTTGTAAAGAAAAATCATCAAAAGCCTCCATAACTAGCATCAGATTAGTTTAACGTAAAAACAAAATATTTTCTTTATAGTTTAACAAGATTAAATTCCTATTGTGTATTATTATCATTATTATTATATAGATGCTTTATCACACTTATTGTATAATAATGACTAAAATAGTGAAGATTTTGAGATAGAACCATTAAATAAGGAAAATGGATTCATGTGTGTCACAAATAAACATTCTACATGAAAGCCACGCTTTTGATTCCTGTACAACTCACACAATTGTTTTTAAAAGAAATGTTGCTAATAATTACAATTTTAGACGATAATAATACTTACATATGTGCGTCAATTACTCAGACAACTTAGTTTAGTTCTCTTAGTGGATCATAAAATGTTGATGCTTTTGCTTTCACACATAAAGTATTTGCTTTTTATAAAATATCTTTACATTTCTTATGTTAGTCTAAAAAATTATTGTACTAACGGTTTGAGTTTGTGATGATGCCCCGATCATCAGTCTGATACGAGGCTGAAATCCCCCCCCCCCCCTACAATACCTCAGGACTCATCACTGTCCCTTGCACTTTATCATTTTGCCACTTACTGTCACTTTACTTCACTTCACTTTACTTTACCACTTACTGTATACTTTTTTTGCACTACATAACGTCACTTTAAAGGAAACCCATGCTGCTGTAAATGTATCTACATGTTTATAACTATATGTATATATATATATATATATATATATATATATATATATATATATATATATATATGTCTTGTCTTATCTGTTGTTGTGTGTGTATCTATATGTCTTATCTGTTGTTGTGCGTGTGCACTTATTTGTTCACCGTAGGAGGGTGAGAAACGTTTTTTCGATTACTTGTATGTCCTAACATGCGTAGAAATTGACATTAAAGCTACTTTGACTTTGACTTTGACTTTGACTTTGACTTTGAAAGGGCCTGTGGGGTTTCAGAATTCAGGTCCATGAAGAAGAAAAGTGCATTCAAGACAGCTGGGACATACCGGTATCTTGGACTGTATTATCCACAGATGAGGCCTGCAGGCCTGGTATCAACTCCTCTGAGGATGATGGCTCAATTTCTGAAGGTAGGTCTGAAAAAAAGGAAATTCACAGTTAACAGTTTACAACATATTACAAATACCACACATATGCATCACAGAAGTACTCATAATAGTACCAGTAGACTTTTTGTCCTCGGTTTTGAATTCCTCTGCAGTGAAGTTGGAAAAGTTGGAAAAGTTGTCATCGTCAAAAGGGTTCCATGTGGGGGGGCTGGTGGCATCACTGGGTGCAAGAGCAGGGGGGCCATCTTTGTTTTGATCCTGATCTCCTTTCCCGACACCAAGCTCAACAAGCTGGGCGGTGCTTGGTTGAGATGCAAGTGATCTACGGGTAAAGATACGCACAGAATATTATGAATAAACTACCAGGCAACTTGAATTTGAACTATTCATTCGGTTCATGCCTCATCCACACGTGCGACGTACTGGATGAGGGCAGCTTCTTCGACAGCTCCATGAGGCTGCAGGGAGGAGTCGCTCCCTGGAACTCCAGCAGCGCTGCTCGCTGTGGCGTCACTCGGTGTGCGCTGGTGGCCTCGCTCTTCAGTTGTCTTTGGAGAAGCAGGTGGAGTCTGATCCGAGAGGAGAGAAGGGAAAGCAAAAAACATGAGATCAAGAAACAGTCCAAAGAGGTCCTCACAAGTCCCAAAAAGCCAAAGGTGTCTAAATGTTAGACGCAAATGTGTCCACAGGTCATGTTATTAACTTTTCATTTCAAATCACAACCAAATATAGTGAAGGAAAAAAGTCTCAGGCTAAAGAAACAGAAAAGGGAGCAACATTATTTGAAAGGTAACAAACAGAGGTAGTAACTATTATTACAATACGTGTATACCTAAGGAACAAGGCGGATGTAGACAACACAGGCCATGCCACTTAAACCATTACTGTGACAAAGAAAAAGGGAAATCAGTTCCGACAGCTCTACAGCGATGTTGATGATGTTTGACGCTGGACGGCGAGCAGAAGGCCACTTACCGTCTCAGCAGCCTTTTGGCTGATCTCAGTGGAGGCGGGCTGAGCCTGGGTCGCTGATGGCTGAGTTATCTGCTGCTGCTGAGATACAGGCGTCTGACCACAGGCCGGTTTGCTGGGTGCAGGCTGAGTCGGGGGCTGCTGAGTCGGGGGCTGCTGAGCCTGCTTGCGCCGAGCCGGGCGTTGAGGTGGAGCCGGGCTCGATGGAGTCTGAGCCGCCTGCTGGGAGGTGGCGCTGACCACAGAGGGAGACGTGGTCTGCTGCTGGACTATTGGCTGTGCTGGCTGTTGGACGTCAGCCTTGGTTGCTAGTGACACGACTGCTGCTGCTGTTGCAGTCTCTGCTCCTGCAGCTGCGGCTGGCTGCACCTGCTGTCACACAAAGACATATGACAGAATCAGACGTCATGCATTCACTTACAGAACAGCTCAACTAAATTAGTGCTCCAGGTCCCATGAGCAGCTAGGAATATATATTGACTGATAATACATATTTTGATTATCCATTCATGCTTACAATTAATTCATTTCCTGATTTAGACACAAGACCATGGGAAGGTTTTAAATTGCTTGTTTTTCAAGGCCAACCAATAAGACCTAGATCTAAAAAGATTTGATTTATAATGATTCAAAACTGAGCAAGGCATCAAATCCTCATTTTTACAAAAGTGGAACAACACTGTTATATTTAGTTTTCTGTCAAACTGCAAATTGATTAAACAAACAGCACTCATGTGAAGACCCATGTATGCCAGCTCCGACACAAACAGCCAAACATGCATTAGACTTCCCTCAAGGTGTTTGCTCACTTTTTTGCATAGAACAATACGTTTCACAGCTTATATTCATTTGCACCTGCAAAAAGCTCCTCTGTCCGGTCAGTGAGTAATAATTGGTCAGTATCGGTAAGTACCTGCTTCTGTGGAGCCACAGCCTGTGTTGAATTGTTCTGTGACTGGACGAGGGGCAGAACTGGAGGCGGAGCCTTCTGGGACTGCAGAGCTGCAGCTGGCTGAGAGAAGTTTAAGCCGACTCCTGTGAGATGTTAAAAAGAGCACAGACTATAAATGAATCAGGAAACGGAGAAAGAAATGTCTACAGATGTGGTTAGATTGCTTTAATTTGTACAAGTCTTAACTAACATTTAATTTAGATTAGATTAGATATCCCTTTGTTATTCCCACAGTGGGGGAAATTCTGGATCACAGCAGCAGGTGCACATTAGAGCATTAATAAAAGATACAAATAAAACAATAACAATACTAAATACTAATACTCATACCTGCAAACTCATAAGGGGTGAAAAATGTGTCAAGAAAAAATGTCCTCTGAATAATTCAGTGATCGGGCCCTAATAATATTAATAACAAAGTTACATTGTCATTATATATAATATGGTTAGTCATTTATGAACCAACTTCCTTTTTTTGGACTTGTGTGCTCTGCTGAGCTTTGAGTCTGTTCCATGATTCTGTTCCTTCCTCTACCTGGTTGTCATGATCCTAAAATTATAACTTCTATATGATACCTGCAATAAATATCATGATACCTGATACCAGAATTCAATACAATAAATACGATACTGGTATATTTATCTATCTAGTAGCAATAAAAATGTTTTTGTTGAAGCCGAACCCGAAGATCAACACATCGCATTTGTTCCGTATCAGTAGTTGACCCCCCACCCCCGCTCCCCCCCAAAACAAAAACTCTTCCGATCTGCACTATTCACGTGAATGACCTTTTTTTATTTCAAAAAGATGAATTTCGCCGAAAAGTGACAAGTTTGCAGGTATGAATAGTAAAATACTGAATACACAGAGGAAACTAAATATATACATAAGGCAGTTTAGCTGACGCCTCTTACAATGATATACCGTAGACACAGCTATGGGAAGCAATGCGGGGTTAGGAGTCTTGCTCAAGGACACATCGATTACGGCATGCGGAGCCGGGGATCGAACCGCCGATCATCTGATTAAAAGTCGGACCTGCTAACCACTGACCTACAGTGGCAGCATTGCAGTATCCATTCCTGTATCTATGCACATCTTTATTCAAGAGCGCAGATTATTTTCACTACAACGGATATGAGAATAAGGACATAGGAGCTCTGTACATACCCACAGGCTGGGCTGCACCAGCTGGGAGATTAGCCCGCTTGCGAGGGGTGAGAGCAGCAGGCTGGATGGGTAGGATGCCAGCCGCGGGCTGGGTATGGGCTGCTTTGGGCCTCTGGCGAGGAGTGATGGAGGTTTCAGTGGTGGGAATTGGATCAGTCAGTCTGGCAACAAAGGGAGCACGTTGGCCTTCTTGGTAATTGTGGCAAATAGTGTTAACATAATTATCTAATGAGTATCAAACACTGACTGCGTCTAATTACTTCCACAAGATGTCGGGTTACAACTGCTTTAATGGTGAGCAGGTTATGCTTGCCTGGGTTTAGCCTGGTTCTTCTTTGCTGCCGCAGCCTCACTCGCTTTGATCGGCTCGGGAAGTTTAAAAGGAATTGGAGAATTCTGGATTATAGAAAGAAAAATGCAAAATCTTTAAAAAAATCGAATTTCCATAAGACAGCTTTATCAATAACAACCGGACAATGAAAACGTCCATAATTCTTGCAGTTAGGAAGAATGAAGAATATCATCAACGAGCATTTTTCACTGTTTGAAACTGATGAAATAGGTCAGATCCTCCTCGCAGTGTGATAACTGGTTGGTCAGGCAGACATAGCAGAAACCATTGACACGACTTGAAAATCAATTCCTGATGAGAGAACGTTAAGTATTTCCAAATATTGCAGTGGACGCTGGTGCTGGGAGACACTGACCTTCACATTCTGGACGGGACAGGTCCGCTGAGCCATTTTAAAAGCAAAGAAGGACACCTGGTAGATATCTGGCCTTTTGTCTGGGTCTGGCTCCAACATGTACCCTGAGAAACATGAAGAAACAAGACGGCCTGACTCAGAAAGTGGACAGTTGTAAAAGTCAGAAAGTATTCCCAACACAAGCGCATGCCTTTGTGAAAACATGAATTAA
This sequence comes from Liparis tanakae, assembly GCA_036178185.1. NCBI lineage: Eukaryota > Metazoa > Chordata > Actinopteri > Perciformes > Liparidae > Liparis > Liparis tanakae. The sequence continues at coordinate 11,452,154 of CM070090.1, read as the reverse complement.
GGTTGAAGAAGGACTAACGGATGAGGCAGTGAAGGTCATAAGAGTAGCGCGAGTTGTCTGGAATGGTGAAACTGCCATCACAGATGGCCACCTGGCTTTCACCAAAGGGCAGAGTGAAGAAGCACACTTTGTAGAGCAAACAGCCCAGCGCCTGGAGAAGAACACAACATGCACGCCCCGTCACACCCGACACAGGAGAGGAGAGGGTTGATAAACAAGTACCCATTTAAGAACAAATAGTCACTAAAAGTGATATATCTGCTACTTAATAAATCAACAGGTTTAATATTACTCACGGGCCACGATGTCCAACTTGGAACTGTGATTAATAGGTATTAGGTTAACAAGGTATATCAATATCAATACAATGAGCCTGTTTCAATGGAGGTATATACAGTGGATGTGTTACTGCTCTACGGGTATCAGAGGTCTGTCTTCCTCACTCACCCAGACATCTGCTTTTGTGGTGATGATCTTGTTGTTGTAGAGGTTCACCATCTCAGGAGCACGATATGATAAAGTGGTGTACCTAAAAGGAGACGTGGAAGAAATAGTATGAACACACAATTGCAAATGAAAGTAGCGATTTTATGCATTACAAACTTAAAGCCCCATTATGGAGTTTTTCCCTTGGAGCGCCCCCTTCAGTTTTGGAGGTATTTAACGTTTACTTCAGTGTCGTAAATACCCAGTTACGATAGATGCAGCCTCGCATACACTTGTATTGATGACCAGACAAAGTCAGAAACCAAGAATCCTACATAGCGGAGTTATTTCCCCACAGACCCCCGATGGCAATGGCGGAGGTGCAAATCGGCATATTAAAAGTCTTTTTAGTGGCATAATTATTTTCAAGCTGTTATTTTAAGGTACAATTGTTGTATAATGTTACTTTAATGTAGCATCAAACAAAGCCAAACAGTGCTGTGCAGAAGCCTGCAGTCTATTTGAATTATGAGGTGTAAGATTCAATTAGCCTGAAAAATGATATATCTGCTCATGAATGAAAACCAGTTTTTTTGCAGCCATAACTAGAGGAGTACTAATGAATGAGAGCTATGAATATCGCCACAACAGAAGAAAAGAGGCACACACTTCTTGATCTCTTCCTCCACAATGGCCACTCCTTCAGTCTCCGGGCTCTGGAACTTGTTAGTGGCGCTGCCGAAGTCACACAGCACATAATGACCCTTGTCATGCAGGAGGATGTTCTCCACCTGGAAATATACAAGAGATGAGACTGACAGTCACGTAGAGCAACACGGAGGTTATACATGAAAGGACCGTGTGAGGAGGCGGTGCAGTAATTGATCAATTATGCCAAATCCAACACAGCGGTTTCCTGCCTCCTGCAACATGTACACTGGAGATAATGATGAATACAAAAGTCTTCAGGACTCAAGTCAGTCAAAAATGGCCTTTTCCTTTTATAACACAAAGTACTTTCACACACACACACACACACACACACAAAATGAACTGTTCAGTTTAAAGAAAATGTAAATCAAGAAATCTGAACTGCAATAAAAAGTTTTGTTTTTAAGTTTTGTGAATGGAATCGACTGAGTGACAGAAACTCAAATAGGATGCGACAGAAATAGAAAGTCATTTGACAACTGACAATCTCCTCTCTCCTCCTATTAGAGCTATTCATCATAAAACACTACTTCCACTCGTAGGTGTTGCCCCCAAGTTAACACAGCATGGGCTGCCTGTCCCGTCCTGTCCTACACACGGCACAGCATTTCACGGGAGAACAATGGCAAGATGTGTCACCTTGAGGTCTCTGTGGATGATGGGTGTCTTGCGCTGGTGCAGGCGAGAAACGGCATCGCAGGTGTCACAGAAGATCTGCAGCACCTCCGCCTCAGTGAAGCCGGTCTGCAGCCTCTGATTCATCAAATTGACCACCTGTCCCCCTGTAGGAAAAATATCAAATCATACAGCGCCACCAACAAAAGGTACAAAGCGTCACTGGGATAAGACTGAACGCTAGCTTGGGTGTGTTATTCTTTTACAGCACGGATATTGTTCAAATCATTCTAAACCAGCGACCCAAACTCAAACTCCATGAGTAAGTGAAGCACATTTCCCTCTCAGCACTCACCCTTGCAGTAGTCCATCAGTATGAGGACCTCCCACACATCCCTCGATCCCATGGCCGTAATACTGGAGTCCAGGTAACCGACAATATTCTTGTGACCGATCAGGTCTTTCTACAACACAGACGCGCATTCAAGAGTGTTACCAAACCACTGTGTATACAATGGGACCCAAAAAGCCCAACATCTGTAAAGCTGTTGCATAGTGAACATACAATGTGAGCCCTAAAGCGGACAGAAGAATTTCATAGTGACAGGACTTTTTACTCTGCATTTATTATTCTGCAAAGATGCCACAGAAGTGACCAAACGATATGCGACACAAGACAAGTTTAATACCATAAATCATTTAATTCTATCTGATTATTGTTTACTTTAGAGACTCAGTTGGAGGCCATAACCTGCAGAGAGAGCTTGAATAGAAAAGCAGGAGCCTCTTAGGTAATGAACACATGTCAAGTACTTCGTCTGAGGTGAAGCACTGTCTGAATGTTTGTCTGTCTGACAGTCGATGTGTCTGTGAGTGTGCGTGTGCGTGTGCGTGTGCGTGTGTGTGTGTGTGTGAGAGAGAGAGACAGACAGAGCAAGTAAGTGAGTGAGAGAGAATGAATTGGATAAAGAGCTAAGGAAAACATGTCTTGTGATGGATAATAATGACACACCGGAGATCGTCTTTAAAGCAAATTTCACGGCCCATCAGCATTTGTTTCTAAAGCAAAACTAGGACCATAGTTGTTAGAATGTAATGAATGTGATTCTGTTGAATGTTTATACAATCAGCCATTTTATGTAAATGACGGTCCATTGATGCCTGCCTTCCTTCCTTCCTTCCTTCCTTTCTGAGTCTAAAAGGGAAGAATAAAACCTTTGTGTGAGCTAACTGAATGTAGGAATCCAGCTACACAAAATGTATGAAAAAATGACTCTCCAAGACTTTTGGTGGAATATCTACATATTGAGATAAGCTACCATGACAAATATGTATATTATACACTAAATAAATCTAATCTCAGGCAGTTTCACCAGGTCAAGAGATCAGGTGATACAAGGATAGTCTTCCACTGTATGAGCATGTGATCCTCATGTACATTACATTCATAGCAGGGACACATTCAGCTCAATGTTATGTACACAAGCGAAAGGAATTTGGCAAAGACCATAAAGTGGAAAAACTAGAATTTAAGAATGTTTGACGAATCTCAACAATGAATGCGTACAAAAATAACACGGTGTTCGTACAAATAACACATACAACTCATCCCACAAAACCTCGTAGGGGAAAAGCAGAACATGCAAGATGATACTTTGAAAACAAAAAACAAAGCACACCAGATAAATAAATACAGTTCAACCATTCAAACCTGCAGACTGAATGTGTACTCAGCACTTTTTCTTAGTCATTCTCGAAAGAATAGAGAATTGTGGATTCATTGGAAATGGCAGGGAAAATTTGAATTTAGTTTAGCCTTCATACAGTATGTGATGACACATAGAAAACATTCACATGAGCTCAGAGGGAGAAGAAGCAGAAATATTTAACCTCAGCCACTCACCATTATTTGAATCTCGCATTTGCACACCTGCAGATCATGCTCATTGTTGACATACATCCTCTTCAGGGCGCAACGCACCCCTTGGTTTGTTCGCACAAGGAACACAATCGCAAAGCCACCTGCAGGGTTGAGGATGAGAACACATTTGAGTCAGAGATGAGAGACATATCACACAAGATTATTGCCAGATTATATTACAATCAATACAAAATGTGTAAGACGAAACCATTTCTTAGTGCATCAGAATTTTGGAAATGTAGCTGACGTGCCACATTTCTACACTCAATTGCTGCCATAACTGTTGCAATCTGTGTCCATGAAGCCGTACGTCAATAAGAACACAATCAGGAACAAATGGTGCAGCCTTATAGCCGTATGTATTAGTCATGTTATTGCTGCAGGGTTTTACGTAGGGGGCTAGATCGAGGCCAAACCATCTGGTATAGCTCAGATAACAAATTCACTTTGCAGAGTTTAGTTGTGACAGAGTCATCAATTTCAAGTAGACATCACGGCTTGTACTGCATCTTCAGCTTGACATGGGTGAAATGCTATTATATGGCCAATTGAGGCCGAGGGTTTGCATCAATATTAATAATACTGTAAAGCAGAAGTAATCAACCACGCCATGTGGTTAATAAGCTTTTGTTCAATCACAAGTCAATAGAGTACACTACAGACATTTACAGAAGCAAGTGCATCACCACAAAATGTTCTTATTCCATTTGTATACTGTAGTAGATGCTCTTGGCACACATTTACTTATTCAAAATACTACAAATAGAAATGTTAGAATAACAAATATGTGTTCCTCCTCAAGTTGAAAATTATGAATATAATGATCAAGTACAGGCCTCTAATTCAGCATCAGTATTCTACCACCACTCATATAAATACATCTAACAATCACATGTCAACACCAGCTTTCATTGTAAACTAAACCCTCAATTATTTTTTTAAAGGAATCAAACAACCACTGTCCAGCACCAGGTAGGTCTCCAACTCCATTAATCACACTTCAAAATCATAACACACTGAACAGTGTGTTAGTCAGAGCACAGCTGAGAGAAAGCAGTAGGCCTCGTTATTTTTTTAATTTTTTTGCATTGATGTATCCAAGATACATAGATGCAAAGCTGCATCGTTCCTGTGGGGATGCCATTAGGCTACATCCCTGCTCTGCCGTGCCATTTTTTGCATGTGGCTCGCAGGACACACATCACACTCTGGCTTCAACATGCATGACACTTTAAGTGTGGAAACAAACAAACAAACCCTTCTCACCTTCAGCAATGATCTCATCGACAGTAACTTGGTGCCGCCCGATGGTGAAGGCTCTGCCGATGACATTTCCGCCTGCATGACTAGACCCAGAGCTGGTTCCTCCTCCAGAACCAGGCCCGGAGCTCACCAACTCCCGACGAGAGTCGAAGAACTTCCTCATGTCGGCGAATTGACAGGAGCGTTTGCGGCTTCAATCGCAGACGCACGCACGGATAAAGTGCTTGATTCCTGTGCGCTGAGTTATTGCACTGATATATAACGCAGGACAGATTGTACGGTTAGACCTGAAGACGTCGAAGCTTCGAGCAAGTCTTACTTGCAGCCTCAAAACATGCAGCGATGCCTTTGTCACTTATAATGTTGAGACAACACAGATTTTTAGTGGCAAATTTCCCATTTGCTTGCCAAAACGGCCAGTTGGTGATCGCTAGAGCGGTCGCGACTCGCTGTTATGTAAGTAAATTACACCACCCAGGAGGCTAAAGCATCTCCAGAGGAAGTATTTATGTAGCTATCCACGCAGCGGTTCATGGTCGGCTGCTGCTGATGATAACACAAGGTTCTTCTCCATCTCGTGTAGCCATTAACAAGCTAGCGAAGTGCTAGCTGCTCACGCGCTATGACATTTCGTGTAAGGTTATCCAGGTTATCCTCTGAAGATAGTGTCTCCGAGGGCGATGTATCCGACGTCTAACTTGCGTGATAGCGTTCCCCGAAAAGATCTTTCCATCCTCAGTCAAGTGAAGCGACCGTTAGGCGGCACATAGCTGCCTGTCCAGATATTTAATTGCTCCCATTTACATTAAAGCTTAGATTTTTAGTAAGCTAGCGCGTTAGCGCGAGGCAGCCGTATATCAACACAGACACGCGCATGGGCGACAGGAGACTAAAGCCTCCGTCTGTTGCAGCTGGAATGAGAAACCATATAATTTGACATCTACCAAACATTCGGCAGAGGCTTCAACCCAGCAGCCTAATCTCTGCAGCCACAGCAATCTTTGGCTGCCCGCGATATCGCAACATCCTCGCTGTTGCTGTTGACGCGCGGACGGAATTGTGGGTAATGTAGTTTGGAGCGCAGCTGCAGCCTCCCCTCCCCCTCGCGTATGAGGTCATACGCCGCGTTCAAGTTATATCGCTCAGTCCGTACACACTAGAAGTGAAGGAAAAACGTTCACTGTCAGACTCGAATATCTAATGTGTTTTTTACGGAGGTTTCTGCTTGAAAAAATATTGCTAAATAACATCAAATATCAAGTTAGTTGTTATTATGTCCTAAATCCGACCTGCTTGGAGAGTGAGGGCTACGCTGAATGAAGGCTATTTCGTTGGTTGGAACATGCCACAAACCACTAGATGCCACTCTATGCACTGTCCCTTTAAGTATTACAAGTAAAAGTACTCAATGCAGAAAAATGCCATTGTGACGTGTATACTATCATCAATCAATCAATCAATCCATCCATCCATCCATCCATCCATCCATCCATCTATCTATCTATCTATCTATCTATCTATCTATCTATCTATCTATCTATCTATCTATCTATCTATCTATCTATCTATCTATATGTCTGTCTATATATCATATCATTGGAGTATTATTACATGTTAATGTAAAAACAGGATTTTAGCCTATTGTTTTTATTTGTTTGAGGTGGAGCAGTTTTGAAACTATCTCTTTCATGATGGGTTCATCAGCGGACTATCGTTTTGGTAGATTGTACACATTTTGAAAACTGTCGGACATGTTTCACAATTAGGCAATGCAGAGTTTAAAGTGACACCATCAACGCGTTTGCTGTCCAATCAATAGTATACCATTCTAATTTATAAAAAAAACAATAAGAAACAATTAGAAGCAACACATTATCACATTCTTGCAGTAATATTAAAGTTGTCAAACAATTGTAGTAAAGTAAGAAGTACAATATTCCTCTGCAGTTGTTAGAAGCTTCGACATTCCCTGAATGCAGCGTGAAAGGAGGACCCTGTAAAAAAAATTAACATCAAAGTGGGTGGGACGTGACAGCGGCTATAAGTTTTAGTATAAGCTTTAGTTTTCTGGTACGCTGAAGCTTTGACCTTTCGACGGGCTTCACGCGCACCCTTTGTCTCCAGCACAGGTAAGACGCGGTCCGGGGTCACTAAGTCAGCTTCCCGGGTGTTTTGTGTCGTTGCCTTCGGCAGAGAGCTCCGACTGAGGCGCGTAATCCTCCGTCGTCAGGGTGTGCCCACCAACTTCTAAGTCAAATGTGTCTTAGAAAGCCAAGTGCTCTGCTTCCTGAATCACGTTGGTTGTGACTCGTTCGTAACATCTTTCTAATCGGACTAAATTATCCTGAGAATTATAGTGTCTACGGGTTTTTAACAATGTTGTGGAATACATTTCATTTTGAATAACTCTGGAAACAACTGTATTGTAAAGCCTTTCAGTCTTTGCTTTTAAACTAACGTTTATTGTTGTGCAATAGCAAATTAATTTGCTGACGTTGTAAAATACAATATTCAATAAATGATGCATTTGAGATGAATCCCCACTAAGAGAAAAACAGTTGCATCCAGGATACTTATCCCAGGTATAACTTAGACAGGTGCATTCAATGACCTTCACGCCCTGACACACACCTAATGTACACGTTTACACAATTAAAGTGAATATTGAAACACACTGATGTGGTGCACAAGTGGAGTAGTGGAGCTACTTACCCGATGAACAACCCACATTGTGTTTCAAGAGTATTGTTTAAGAATGTTTACACCATTTGTGCTTAAAAAACAGGATCCACTTAGTTAATTGTCATCTGTGGTCCATGCACGTGTTGTGACGTGTTTGTGGGAGTCACCTGCCCCGTATTCACGTCACAAACGCTCATTGGAGGCTGTTGACCTACGCACTGTTAGGTCAAGATGTTAGGTCAACGTTAGGTCAAGATGTTTGATTAGTAGGTGTCTCCGCTCTCAAATGACTGTCTGAAAACTTCATTGTGCTTGTGTGAGAGTGGAGGGGGGTCTTGTCAAAGTAGAACATGAGGATTGTGTGCTTTCTGCAACACTATTGTAAACTAAATTAGTCTTCTCAATAACTAAAAGGATTTTGACGAATAAATTATAGCCACATCAGATGTAAGTTGATCCCTACCAATGGGAAACAGGGTAGGAGTAAAAGAAAACTCCCCCGTTGCTCCCGGTGGCGTAATTACAGGTGTGTCCAAACAAACACCAGCCAAATGAGATGAGATGATGTATGCAAGAGAGCCCAAAACCTAATGCCTGTGAGGGAAACCCTCTCGAAGACGATGAACCACATACAATATTGATCAGGGGTTAATGAGGATCACATGAAAACGCCCCTGACACCTGACGCTGCAGGGAATGAGTCTTATGTCTGTTATGAACGGGTCTTTTGCGCGAGGGACAAACTAACATTTTGTGTTTATTTCTTTTGTAGCTTTCTGCACCTCCAGTTTGGAAACCCTCATTTTCCTTCTACAATGGCAGCGGTAAGTCCGTCCCATAGCTGAGTTTCCATCTGTGCTGAACAAACTATATTTGTGTAGTTTACGTTAACTAGATTTACATTTATTTGCATCCTCGGCATCAAATCCTCAGCATCCTCAGATTATACACGGGACATCAGACGGTGTTGTTGTGCTTGGTTTTGAATAGGCCTGAGCAGCAATTTAATATTAAAATGTTTAATCTTTTACTATCATTTTATTGCAATATGTTACTGTTGGCTCATGGCTGCGACTGTAACTGGTTATACAAGTATTACATCTAGCTGCTGTTTATTTAAAACAAACACAGACAAGTTGTAGTGTGAAATTATAATCATATTTTTCTTGGTGTCACATTTAATATTACCCTGCTGCAGCTCAATGCAATGGTCATCAGTTTAGCCAACTTAATCAATGGGAAGTCATAGAACAGTTGGGAAGTCATTTTTTAATTTAGAGTAAAATTGACCATTCTAGCTGTTAGCTGGATGTTCTCCTATTAGTTGTTATGAATGACTAAAAAAGTTTCACAGCTCTTACACTTTAAATGATAACATATATCTCTTTGTGACACATGAATCATCCCCTCCATATGTTATTAAAGACATAAATACCTTATGAGCAATTATTTGTCTGAAATGTTGACAAACCCAAAAAAGAACACCTACAAATTCTTAACAACAAACATACAGAGAACAGAAGTGTTCATTCAAAAAGCTGAAACGCTTGACACAGGATGTCTGTTATTTCACTGAAAAGTACATTCATGTGAAACAGATGTTTCAAATCCTCCAAACACCTCGGACTAAGAGTGAGGCTGAAAGGACAGCAACGAGGAACCTTCTCCCCTCATCAGAAACATGTGCAAATGCACACACATCCTCCTGCACAGCAACAACAGGCAAACAACTGTTTAAGTGTGTCTGTTTATGTCTGTCATTTATGTCAATTGTGATCAGATTGGAAACCGTGGAACCGTGACGGAGGCGTCTGGTTTCAATGCAGAAGCAGACGCCCAGAGTCTCAGAGAAGCCATGAAGGGAACTGGTGAGTGGTCCAGACGCTGTCATCACCAAACCATCGTGAGCTAAATATGGGTTTGTCTGTGTCATCAAGAACACACTTCCATGGGGAAAATGACTCTTTTCTTGGGTCTCCCTCCTCCTCTCCAGGAAACTATGAAAACTAAAATCACTGTGTTGTCATGGCAGCTTTAAGTTTTCTATTTCCGTAGCCCATTCGGCTGCAATCTGCCTCACCTCCACTCCCTGTGTTGTAAAGCTTTTTCTCATCACTCCTGATGTGGAGGGAAGATTCATCTTGGCCTTGCAGATCATGCAGGGAGCAGTAGTACATTGACATCATTATGGGCTGTTGCACTGTCCTGAAACCGTGTTGGCTGGTCTGCACCCCTCAAAGAGAAACATTCAGGAGCACATAGCAATGCCCTTTGTTTCACTATCGGCACATTCATGGCATAGCATGTTGACGCTGTCGGGGTTAGCTCGCATAATCATCGTCAGCTGGCTCCAATCGGAGGTCTATTGAAAGCAGATGGTTTCCATGTTGAAGCAAACAAACAACTGTGTGTTGCTGCTGGTGCTGATTCCATGTCCTTCACATTGGGGCTGAACTCTGGTTCTCAAATTAAGCTCCAAGAATAGGACTATAGGATAATAATTTAAGATGGATTTAGTTTGATACGGTTATAAGATTCTGTATTGTAATATTATTTCTTGCAGGCACTAATGAGGACGCTATCACCGAGGTCCTGGCACACCGTACGGTTGCCCAGAGGCAGCGCATCAAAGAGGCCTACAAACAAACAGTGGGGAAGGTGAGCGTTGTGATTGAGCTGCACTCGAAGCCAGCAAGCAAAGTTCCTCTGTGATTGTGCTTTTCAAAATCAGCCGACATGCATGAAGCAGGAGGAGCACAGAAATGTCAGTTAGTAGAATAATAACAATAAAAAAGAGCATCCTCTCCATGGTGTATACTCTCATCGGTCTTTCACTTGAGGTTCCTGTATGGCTAATGTGCAAGTTAAATATTAACTGTAAAGCAGAAATAGCCGCTGTAAACAAAGACCAGGGCAGAGAGGACCTTGTCTTCTGGAGAAAAAAGAAAAAAAAGGTCCCTACCATAAAAAAACAAGTACAATGAACCCACAGAAGTATGTTTTCTACTGTCTGTTTCTTTGTTTCATGATTATAAGTATCAATATGTAAACTAAAAGGGAAGTTGTATGTTTATTGTATTGACATAAGGAGATAATAACCAGCCCTTCGTGCAGTGTCCTGTTCAATGTCGATAAAGTTATCTGAAAGCTCCAGAGAGGGAGCTGCGGGAAAAAAACTGAAAATACTGTGAGAGGAATCCTCGCAGGCAGAAAGAGTGAGTCACGTTGCCCTTGGTGACACCCACATGTGGTCACATAGGCGAGTTGTGTGGAATCCTGTGTCCAGAAACCACGGCCTCTAGTGGAGACACACACCCTGCTGCTGGACCTGGTGAATCATGTCTCATGGCCACGCTGGCAGCACAAAACACGAACATGAAGCCAAGATTTACTTATTTGAATTTGACGACGATCGGCTTTCGTTACAGATGCACCACTTGATTTGAAATATTGTGGTACTCTGAATAACCGGTGGTCTGTTTCCCTGTTAATCCATCTGTTCCTGTCCTCCTGCAGGACCTGGCTAATGATCTGTCCTCAGAGCTGAGTGGGAACTACTGTAGCGTCGTTCTGGGTCTGCTGATGCTGGCGCCGGTGTACGACGCCTACGAGCTGAAGACTGCAATGAAGGTCAGAGTTTAGGATCATATGATGGTCTATTGTTTATATTGTCAACAAATCACATGAAAAGACCAAAGCCAAATTAATGAATTCATCCTCAACATGTATTGATTGTGTATCGTCCAAAGCCGGAGTCATCTTATTCCTCTGTACAATAGAGTATCTATCAGACCCATTTTTGAACTGAGTGGCATGTTCCTTCATTACAGTATTAACAAATACAAATAACAAATTCACATTTTACTCCAGTTTGATTAAGAAAATAAGTATGTATTGGTGACATGTCTTTGGGCCTGAGAGACACAAACAATGTAGAGAGTAAGAGCCTTTTTGTTATGGGATTTGTTGACAATAATATAGAATACCACCAAACATATCCTTGTGAGCTGCATTTTCTTTGGTTGATAAACTTGTCATATTCTCAGAGTGACGCATCACACCCTCATGTATGTTGTTTCTAACACGGGTCCAAATCCATTCATCAACAGGGGGCTGGAACTGAAGAGGCCGGTCTTATCGATATTCTGGCTTCAAGGACAAACGCTGAAATAAAAACCATCAATGCGATCTACAAGAAAGGTACGTCTCACTTCTGTGAGCAGAACTCGTGACATCCGCTCACGGTCCGTCTCAGTGTCTGTCTGTTGGCTGTAATGACACTCGATATTGTGCATCAGTGACTGCGTCTCTATTCTTTATTTTGGAGATGCAATGACATCCGTTATTAGAAAACATTAATTATTCATAGCCGTTGCTGCTCTTTATGTGTCCGTTTATTGTTTGTCTCATAGTTTTTTGTGGCTGTAATGACCTCAGTCATCAAGTATTGCCGAAGTGGTTAACAATGTATTTAGATGTGTATAAATAGTCTGTGGTGCTTTGTGTTACGTGTATATATTTTTTTATACAAACATAGTCTAGATTACAACCCAATTATTATCAATTAAACCTTATTCAGTTGGACATTTTTGATTTCCATAGAAATATCGTGGGTCGTTATCAGTTTGTCTTGATGTCTTTGCTCCATAGTCATTAGAATTAAACAAGTATTTGAATTACATGCGTTTTATTTTATTGTATTGTCATGGCAGAATATGGAAAAGACTTGGAAGACGCTGTGTGTGGAGACACGTCAGGAATGTTCCAGAGGGTTTTGGTCTCTTTACTGACGGTGAGCCCAGAACCTCTTCTAGCTTTGGCCAATGGGAACGTTTTAATTGCACATTTTTAAATCACAAAGAAGTGCATTCTATAAATTGTAAATGAAAGGTAAGGTAAAAGAACAAATCAAGCTTATTGTATAGAAGTAATTATAGTATACGTAGTCGCTTCCTTGCTGAAAGGCATTACATCAAATGAAAATATTTGGATGGTTTTTTTGGAGGCGTAAATTGTCGGTAAGAATTTGGGAAGAAAACCTTATCAACCATTATTTGTTTTCATAACGGGAAGCAACGGGCGCTTCTGCGTCATAAAAATAAAATGCGTTTCTCCTTTTTCTTTTTCGCTTCACCAATGTTGCGCAATCCTCCTCTGGCTTCCTGTTAAGCTGCAGTGTTTTCTGCCCTGCAGGCGGGCCGCGATGAGAGCGACAGAGTGGACGAGGCCCAGGCGGTCCTCGATGCCAAGGCAGGAACGAGTTCAGCTTCTTTAGAAATGTGTTTTAAATTATGACCCTCAGTTCTGTTTTTTAATAGCTGTGATTTATAGGAAATCTTTGAGGCTGGCGAAGCACGATGGGGCACGGACGAGGTGAAATTCCTCACGGTGCTTTGTGTGAGGAACCAAAAACATCTGATGCGAGGTATTTTTACAGCACATTCACAAACATCTACACTCTTCATATCCTGGAGTTTGTAAGTGAAAAAACTACTTGATACAGAAGTCATGGATCCGTTTTTGGACAGTGACAAAGGTTACGATTGATAATTAATTCCCAAGACTTCAGTGGGATTCAGAGAATTATAATGTATTATCATACAAAACATACAATGAATATGATCTTCTTAAAGCCATCAGACCTCAGTCGGACATTTTAACTCACCGGTTGTTGTAAAACAGATTTTATTAATTGAAACGTAACAAAAACACAACATGGAAGACATTTTCTTTCAAAAAAGGAGGGGCCAGTGAAACGGCACGGCATTCTCACTAGAGCAAAGGATTGTTATTGCCCAATTATAACTGTTTTCCCTGAAATGTGACATTTTAAATGTGACATTTTGTGTTGAATAACTTTAATCTTAATACATGAACATCATGAGCTTGATAATGAAAAATCTGTGTGTGACGTTCGTCCTCTTCCTTCAGTGTTCGCGGAGTATCAGAAGATTTCTGGGAGAGACATTGAGGACAGCATTAAGAGGGAGATGTCCGGATGTCTGGAGGACGTCTTTCTGGCAATAGGTTTGTTTCTGCTCTGACATGCGCCATCAAATCTATCATCTATAATTTATAAAGATTCAACAATGTTGAGAGCTGTGACCATTCAAGTTCAAATGAGCACAGACCGTAACTCCAAAGTTACAGACTGTGCTTTGCTGGAGAGTCTTCCACTGCACGTTCAAAACGGCGGTCACACACTTACACCACTCAGTTTATTGTGTACATGTTGTGAGAGCTTTGCACCTCATGTGCTGTGGTTTGTTTTTTCTTCATAGTGAAAAGCTTAAGGAACAAGCCGGCCTTCTTTGCGGAGCGATTATACAAATCAATGAAGGTAAATATTTCATGCTCCTAATGGAGCTACTAAACTGAAATGTGAAGTCACTACACAAATGAAATCTCTCTGTGTGTATGTATGTATGTATGTATATATATATATATATATATATATATATATATATATATATATATATATATATATATACACACACACATACATATCTCTATCTATAAACTCCAGCGCGATACAAACATGTTTTCTCTCGTCAGGGGCTGGGCACTACGGATACTGTCCTCATCAGAATAATGGTTGCGCGGGCGGAGATCGACATGTTGGACATTAAGGAGCAGTTCCTGAAGATGTATGGCAAAACCCTCTACTCCTTCATCAAGGTGAGGCTCGGGGAGCGGAAAATACCCAAGTCAGCAAAAAGTCAGCAATACATCAGCTGTGATATTAATATTATCATAATAATTGCAATTATTTATATTGATGTTTTGCCTTAATGTAGTTTTGAACTGTGACAATACTTCAATGTTATATAATTTTTACATTTCAAAGGCCTTTTTATATATATATATATATATATATATATATATATATATATATATATATATATCTATATATCTATATCTATCACAAGCCTTTGCCAGTTTAGAGTTATTCCCTACACTCGTCCTTTGAAGTCTCACAGATCTTTTTCTCACTGTGTAGGGAGACACATCTGGTGACTATCGCAAAATCCTGCTGGAGCTGTGTGGAGGAGAGTGAAGGACATCAGAAAGATGAGCAGCTCTCTTTATTTCACATGATGAGCTATTATTCTGTTTCCTCTATCTTCCTTTCTCCTTCACATTTCACGGCTTGAACGTGCCTTGTTTCACCGTTTGACCTTTATTACCAATTAAACCAAAGACCAGTGACCTCTTCACACGTCTCCTTTTGTTATTGATTCTGTGTTATGGATTAATTAATGGTATTAGAGATCTTTATGCTTCTCACAAAGATTACACGCCTCCGGCTCCCGGTCTTGTTGCAGCGTGACGATTTCATCACTGTCGACTCAGTGAAGTGCATTTGTTTAATTGGTAGCAATTACTCATTTGTTGAGTCAGCCCTTTGTCATTTGACTCAATTACATTAACGGGATGCTAGCTTGATTTGGGAGGCAGTAAAATGTGTTCTAATCAAGTTAAGGAGAATGTCCCATAGCTCAAACAAGCATACACAATCCTCCATTTCAGAGCAATACGCCTGGAATACATCCGGTGTTCTGTCATTTTTTGCTGCCTTGTAAAAATGTGCTTCCCGCTGTATAAACTGATAGGTGTGTATCGATTCATGCTACCCTATAAAAAAATGCTACTTTATGGTTTTATACATCTGTACATCAAATAAAGACATAAAGTAAGTATTTTTTTCTGTCATGAGTCTAATTATAAAAAGTGTAATGAAATTGATTTATATCAGGTGATGTCACTCACCGTTATCAGCCGTGCATAACGTGCATGACGTGCATGCCGTGCAACTCGGAAAATCGACTCGGCGCATGCGCAATACCACAAGGTGACGTCACTCACCGTTGCAAAGACGATGGGCGTGTCGGAAAAAACTCGAAAAAACTCGGAAAATCGACTCGGCGCATGCGCAATACCACAAGGTAGCGGTTTTTGACAAGCAGCATTAAATGACAGAACACCGGCAGTGGTTGCACCCTAGGAGACCACTAGGTGGAACCAAAATAACTACATGACATCTGCCTGAAGCCACCGGGAGCCGAGAAACTGTCAGCGGCATCTGTTGTTTTTTTCTGCTGCAAAATATGACTCACTCCCTTTTTAGTTTCTGAGGAAAGTTGTCAAACGTGTTCTTTCGCTGGCCTTGGGCAACATCGGACTGACTCTTGAATCTGTCTGCCGATGAATACTTTCATAGAGTTTACAGAACAACGCAGATCCCTGCAGCGCACTCGCTCCGTGGCATCAACAGGAAGAGGAGGATGAACTCTGTTTCTCACCAATCACACTATCGCACATCCAAAACGACTGCATCGCTTTCTGTCCTTGAGGGGATGCAACCCTCTGTGGCCATCTGCTGAAAGTCATTACGTTAATTCACAGTGCTCGGGTGTTTTAAATGCAAAAGCTGAAGTCGATTCCAGAAAATGTAACATTGTCTCAGATATACATTTTGTTTTTTTGCAACTTTCTTTGTCCTTGTATCCTTACATGAGACAACCACGGGGGTGCTGTTGCTCAACGCTTAGCATGTGACATTATAGAATAATATTAGGATATAATTCAATAATTCAAAATAAATGCTTCTACTTTATCATGTTCTATATATATATATATATATATATATATATATATATATATATATATATATATATATATATATATGCCTTTTATGAATCTTCATTTATTTAAATTCATGGCATGCACTCTATTCATTAGAGACAAAGAGGATGGGTTTGATCTTTGACTAAATCAGTAACAATCACAATAATCCATCAACTATTCTTAATGTGAAGAAACACAGCCAGATTTTTGTTTTGTATATGCACACTTGATTAAAAAAAGTTATGAGGTTTGGGATGTTTAGAAAGTCCTTGCTGACTTCAGAAAAATCAAAACATCATGAGGTACTTACTGAACACAAGGACACAGGTTGTTTTTTCACATCTTAATAATCCTAACAGGGATTAACACAATACTGCACATATTACCATGGCAACAGAAACTGCAGATTTCCTTGTTTACTCTCCACTCAACCTTCTGTCAGCTGACGTATGTAGAAGGATGAGATGTACCAGAAAATAATGAACGTCATGTCAACAAGAATAGTTCAAGACTACAGCTACAGTTAATGGAAAGGAATGCTGCTGCAGCTTCAACGTTACCTTGAGACAGAAAGCCGAAGATTGAAGAGTCATCGTAAATCATTTTCTAATTAAATCATAAATTCCGTGGACAATTCATGAAGGTGATATTTTTTTGGGGACTAGTGGAAATCAAACAGTCAAAATACACACTTAAGTGTTTATTCTATTTATATACATCTGTAGATAATCTCATAAAGTCAACAACGGTTAACATGAAATAATATCTAATATATAACATTTTCAGATTTAAACATATCATTTCAGAAAACTTGTAATACAAAAAAGGATAGTGTCTTATGAATGCAATAATCAACTGGGGAAGTTTCCATTTGTGGACTCCAGTTGGCGGTTGCTCCCCAACAAAGCACAGCAGAAGTGTCTTCCTGTATACATGATACATGAAGTGCCCTTTCAGTGGATTAAAAGCGATGATATGACCTCAAAGGTACTTTCTTTATTCTGCTTTTTTTGTATTGTATACCCTTAGAAATACTCCAAACCTTCCAGTTTCATTTACATGTATTGGAGGTTTATATATTTCATTCATAGCCTGATGTATAGCACTAGCACATTATATTCTTAGGACATGGGAAACCTTCTATTTTCCTATTTCTGCGGAGATAATAAGAGATTTCCACTGACATTTCTCAGTGGAAAGTTCTGGTCAGCAACAAAGTCGTGTGGTTGAAGTGCTCATGGGAGTGGCAGGTCAGCTGGACGGTGCAGATTGAAGACCTTGACCAGAGGAGGAGGAGGAGGCCAGAATGAGTCACCATGTGGCAAGATATCTGCAGCGGAGGAAACATGTCACTAGGGTGTATTGAAGCGACTGCTGTTGATAGTCTATCCATTTGTTGTTCATAGTAGCAATACATTTATGCTGGTGGGTTTACAAAATAAGTTATACAGTATGAAGTTTGCATATAAACAAAAATATTGCTGTCGTATTCATGCCTATATATATATATATATATATATATATATATATATATATATATATATATATATATATATATATATATATATATCATGTTATTGTGAGCTGGCCAAATAGTTTATTTATTAATTAAATACTTACACGCTTATATATAAGTCTCCCCTCTTGACTTGGACGATTAACAGTATAATAACCGATTTTTCATAAATTGCAACATCCTGTCCCTCGCTTCTCTTGCTCTCCGTCTGTTACCTGCTCTCCGTAGTCCCATCAAATTAACACTTGTCCACCCATGACAAGTTCAAGGGCTACTCAAAGAGGATATTTCAACAGTTTACCAAATATACATCTTCCATATTTTGCTGATGCAAAATGTATTAAACACCAGTGATAATTCAACCACTCCACATTAACATGAATACATATCAAAGATTCAATAGGTTAAAAATTCCCCCCTGGGGATGAATAAAGTGTATATCTACTATCTATCTATCTTACAAAATTAGCTGGGTATACTATATTTGAAAATGGACCTGTCGATACAATGCAGCCCAGTTCAACAGTTCAATTTATGTTTATAAACGATGAAGCCTCGATGACCACCAACGTTAGTCACGGAGTTCCTGCAGGTTCTGTGCTCGGACCAATTTTATTTACCTTATACATGCTTCCTTTTAGGAAATATTATCACGAAACTCTCCATAAACTTTCATTGTTATGCAGATGATACTCAATTATATCTATCGATCAAATCAGAGGAGACCAACCTGCTCACTAAAATGTAAGCATGTCTTAAAGACATAAAAACTTAGAGGACCTGCAACTTCCTGATGTTAAACTGTCAAAACTGAAGTAATTTGAAGTAACACCTCACAGATGAATTGGTGATGTGATTTCTTTAGATGGCATTGGCCTGACATCCAACACCACTGTAAAGAATCTGTGTTATCTTTGATCGGGACTTGTCCTTAAACTCCCACGTGAAGCAAATCTCACGGACTGCATCTTTTCATCTAAAAAATCAGACACATCTTGTTTCAAATAGATGCGGAAAAACTGACTTATGCGTTCGTTACTTCTAGACTAGATTACTGCAACTCTTTATTATCAGGCTGCTCTAATAAGTCTCTTAGGTCCCTCCAGTTGATCCAGAATGCTACAGCTCATGTTCTCACTAAAACCAAGAAAAGAGATCACATTACTCCTGCATTAGCTGCTCTGCACTGGCTCCCCGTAATATCAAGAATTACATTTACATTCTTCTCCTAACCTACAAAGTCTCGATTGGTGATGCTCCATTATATCTTAAAGAGCTTATGGTATAATATTTCCCCACTAGAGAGCTGCGCTCACTGAATGCGGGGCTAGGTGTAGTCACAGCGCCAATGGTATCTGTCATATTTCTTTTAAAAGATAAATAACGTTTCTCTTTGCTGCTTAAAATAATTATTGTTATCTCAGACAGGCAGAAAAAAAGTGTCCACTTTTAATTGCCCTCACAAAGGACCGACACTAACTTAATGTCTTTTTCTCAAACACATTTAATTAGTAACACTGCATACATCTGAATTTCGTCTGGGCGGCTGCCAGAAATAGAACCAGAAAGAGAAAACCCAGGTAGTAAAATGTGTGACACCATCCATCAAGGCATTGTGCAGGACACCTGGGAGAAACACCCCACCAGGAAGATAATGTCAGTCAGTGGACGGCCGCTTTGTTCTAATCACAGTAGAAAACAAGGAGAGGATGGAGAGAGTTAATTGGAACAATGGGATGGAGGGAGAGGGAGCCGATTACAATCTCTGGGGATGTGGAGATAATGTGCAGTCTCTCTCTCACTACTATAGCCACTTGTTAAGTTGTTCATGGGCTATATTCAGAGCGAGAAATTCAGAGGCAATTTTGTGATGTTATTTTCAGCGCCAGTAATCTACTTTGACCAGTTATGCTTTGCAGCTCCACTAAACTTTTAGATGAAGTGAAATCACGCAGGATACTTCATCAGGATACTTTGTGTACAACCTAACCATATTTGTATTCTGTGAACCAAACAAAAACAGCATCCCCAAGCATTGCCCTTTTTCGACTTCTTTTTTTATCAGAGATTATTTAGATAGGTGACATTACATTTGTGTGTGTGTCAGGGGTCAAATGATCAAGACCCATAGTTTGTATACAGGAGTTGTAGGTTTTTCTGGCGGTTTTATACATCTAACTTCTCTGAAACTGCTGCAGGTGATCATGGGTTTAATTTCCTGTCTGCTGATTTTACTCATTTCAAGTTTAAGAGCATGTTAGGTAGATATTGCAGCTTTATGTAATCAGTGTTTCTCATTTGTGAAAACACTTTGAGACACTTTTTTTTATTTCTTACACTTGATGATGGAGCCTATGGGGACCTTGGCAGCAGTTATTCCACCTTGTTGACATCGCTCCCCATTGGACACAATAGCATTGACACAAACAAATATCACCATCTTTTAATGGACAGGCTTTTTTTTTTTTTTCAAGGACATTTTCTTCCTCGTGCTACTTTACTCCATCTGGCATACTCGCCTGGATGGAAGCATTGCACTGGTAGAAAGACACGTTACTTCACATCTCTCTGCAGTGGTCAAGTGGTCCTCTGTTCCTCTGTGTATATTTGCTCCGATATTGGTAGGGACTATTCTTTTCTCCAAAAATATTGTGAGGGACATGTCCCTACATTCCATATCCAAACGCTCACGTTCTCTAAAGCTTCGATCCTTTTGTTTGTGATGGTGCCCACAATTAAATGTCTCAGCCTGACTGCTATGTGGAACCAAGGACATGTAACTGTGAGTCACAGTGCACTTTTAAACCTTTTATCCGGAGAAGGTTCTGTGAACAATAGAATTACTGGAAGCCCTCATTTGCCAGCTGGAGTTTATGTTTTGTTAAAATATTGCACTAACGGCATATACATATAATGTTAAATCAGAACTGGCTTCTGTGCATGCCTCGACAAACTAATCTAGCCGCTCTCAGATAATGTCCTGCACCTCTGGGAACAGATCAATAAATACTGTTACTGTCATTATTGTAATCTGTCAGCCCCGACCGCGAACCAATCAGTTCAAGATCAAACGTCATCGTCAAGTCCAACATGAATCTTTTTGGGTCTCTGCCATCTTATTGGCTTACTGTCCTTTTCACAGACATCTTTCTCTCTCGCTCTTTCTCTCTCTCTCTCTTTCTGAAACAGCAGCTTCTTCAACTCACTCACTGAGAACAAGCGCACAAGGAAGGTTCCCGCTTCATACTCACACACTAAGAAACACCAACACAGGTGAGTTACTGTGTAATATTGGTTCTCTGTATGTGTTTGAATGTTTGTTCAGAGGAAGTGAAAGTCTCTTTTCTCATAGAAGAAGTCAATAGAATAAAATATAATTGATTTATTAATAAATATGATATCTTTGAATCTATCTTGCAATACTACTCACTATGTTCACTATCATCTTCTTTTAAATATCAAGTCACTCTGCTTTTGTTTGTTTTTAATTGAGGCAAAGCTGTTATGGCTCAAGGAAATATTTATTTGGACACTCTGGATTATGTAATATAATAATAATAATAATAATAATAATAATAATAATAATATGATAATAATAATAATAATATGTAATTTTTCTAATGCCCTTTTTTCTTTTTTCAATACATGTGCTTTGCGAGATATATGGGTAGGGGGTAACAGCATGTGCCAGAGCGTGGTCATATCTAGACTTCTATGATAAATGTAAAGCAAATAATGTGGGAGATGAATATGAATCAGGCTTTGCATATGCTATTCATATCATTGAGGAGGGGAAAGCCAAAGTGAACATGAACACAGCTATCTCAAAAGAATAAAACAGGGGGTAAACAAATATGCTGTTTGTATTATTACTTGTATTAATGTCTGCATATGTAATTTAGTTAGTGTGGTTACAGACCAGTGTTTAGTATTTGTCAGCATCAGTGGAATATGTTTTCAGCGTGACTGCGGAGCTGCATTTTTATGCATTTTCTTAAACAATGAAAACAATCGTGTTAATTTGCTGATTATTATTGTCACAGCGGAGAATGAATTAGAGAGATAATTAAAGTAAGGTAAGACAGTAATATAACCTTCCCTTTGGATATTAGATATGACTAAAATCACTTAAAAACAATATGTTTAAATCAAAGCCAGCTGGAATGTGATGTCTAAATAAGGAGAATAACTGCCTTGTCAACTTTATATTGTTAGTGTTTTACGACATAAAAATAAATTATTATATTCTATAGTCAAATTTCTTATGTTTCTCGTGCACCTGAATTAGATTACTGAATTAAAACTACAGTTCATGGACACAATAACAAACAAAAACTTTAGTTTTTGTTGTGACTTGTATGATGATTCATCTTGAAGGTCATTTTTTAGAGAATATTTGTTATGCATAAAGGTAGTTGACTTTTCTGCCTCCTTATCATTGGAGGCGCTCTGTTTTAAATACAGTTCAAACGATCATACCTGCAGACATAAAATACAATATTTATCTTTATAACCCAATTAGTACTTTAATTTTAAAAGTCCAGGAAGGAGCACGTACTGAATGTGGACTGGTAGCTGGAGAGGTGCAAGCTCTCCCCTTGGGCACTGCTGATGTGCCCTTAAGCAAGGCACTGAACCCCTAACCGCTAATTCCCTCCAACTACATGTCTTTGGGTTCTCATGTGTGTTTGTCAAATTAAAAGGAGTGAAACTACTTATTCCACCAGGGGATCAAAAAAGTAATTATTCTTCTAAAGCAGACACATTGACTTTGAGGCACACCTAAACTCAAACCTAACGGCACCCCATGCTATCATCTTGGATGCTACAGTGCAGAAACAAAATTAACATATGTACATTTCAGTGGAGAAAGCACAATGTTAAAAGGCCTTTGTGATTATACAGCCTTTAATAGCGTGTGAGAATGTGTCGGAAAGAGCAGAATTATTTCATAATGGTCTTCCATTTAGTAAATGTCATGAAGATAATGTGGTCTACCGTTACGTTTACAATGTTCACGCATTCCTCGGATCAAATATACGCAGACTTGACATTTGGAGAGGTTGCTAATGTTTTGTAAATTATTGTATTTTGTCAGACTGAGCTTCGCCATGGAGGGTAATCACAGCGGCTCGTCCGATGAGAACAGCTCCGCCAACCGCAGCTCCCAGTTTGCAGACGTGGCTCTGCTGCAGAGCTTCAAGCCTCTCATCATCCCCTGTTACGTGCTCGTTGTGGTGGTGGGAGTCTTTGGGAATTACCTGCTCCTCTATGTCATTTGTCGAACCCGCAAAATGCACAACGTCACCAACTTCTTCATCGGCAACCTGGCCTTCTCCGACATGCTCATGTGTGTGACCTGCGTCCCTTTCACGCTCGCCTACGCCTTCAACCCACACGGCTGGGCTTTCGGCCGCCCGATGTGCTACCTGGTGTTCCTCATCCAGCCGGTCACGGTCTACGTTTCAGTCTTCACGCTCACGGCCATCGCCGTGGACAGGTGGGTGGGGCCTCTGCGCTGCAACAATGACTCCACCAACATCACAAAGGGCCTTTTAAGACATCTTTAAAAGTCCTTTGGTCTGCTTTCTCTCGACAAGCCAGAGATTAGACAACTAGGAAATTCAACAATTATCTGTCATCAATTTCCATTTCTACACATTTATGAATTATAGAGATGTACAGAAATACTTTCAATAGCACCAATTTAGCATGAGCGGCTCACGATTTAAGCGTATGTCTAAATTAGGACCTCCTATTATAAGGACTTATGATTCAGAGTGCTATAATATATGATGTAACTAAGACTCCTCTGGTTTATTATACATTCATAATTAGTGTTTGATAGCTCATATAGAGTTGTTCAATTAGGTACAAATTATACATTAATTCTATCCTTTAAAAAATCCTACATGAGTCAAACTCTCATTTTTTTATTTATGTAAAAGAAAATTTTGCAATCATTTGTGAATTCATGAATGACCACATGCAAAACACTCGGCTGCTCGCAGCCGTGTGCGACTGATGGGCACGGACCCAAATCCAATTATCCAGCTTTACACGTTGTGCACCAACAGAACAATGTGCTGCAGAGACGTGTCGCCCGGTAGACCCCTGAGATCCTCCTCCTCTCGGCTGCTCACTGTTATATGAATTCAAACGGCTCCAGAAAAGCTTTTTTCTCCATTGCTGCCCTCAGATTGTTCATGTATCCTCTTTCAGCCGAGAACAGCCACATCAAAGGAGGCTTCTCAGCATCAGCTCTTCACTGCAGTTACCATATACACCTCTGCTCACTCTAAAGAGTTGAACATGTAAAGGATGTTCCTCTTTTTCTTATTTTCTGTTCGGATAAAATGTAAAGCTCTGTCTTTGTAAATGTTTTGATGGAGAGTGCAATGTGCTGAATAACCTCCACATAAACTGGTGCTATATAAATATGGGTTAGCCTACAATATCATTATTATTATGATAATTATTATTATGATAATTAATATTATTCTTATAATTATTTTAATAATAATAATTATACTATTATTATTATCGTAGGCAGTTTTTCTTTTGAAAATGTATTAAATGCATTGATCTGAGATTATGTGACGTTTAGAGATAATGAACTAATTTAACATGAATACTTTAAGTGATCTCCTGTAATATAAAACACACTCATTCCCACATGGTCTCATGACTATGATGCATTAATTATCCTCATTATAATGCTCCACTGGTCCTGTATTGCAGGTATTACGCCACCGTCCACCTCATGAAGAAGCGGATCTCCGTGGCCACGTGCGCCTCGGTCCTCGCCGGCATCTGGCTGCTGTCCTTCGGGATGGTCGCCCCGGCGGTCGCCCACACCTACCACGTGGAGTTCAAGGAGGAAGGCTTCACCATCTGTGAGGAATTCTGGCTCGGTCAAGAGAAGGAGCGACGCGCTTACGCGTACAGCACGCTGCTGGTCACGTACGTGCTGCCGCTGTCGGCCGTCTTCGTCTCGTATCTCTGCATCACCGTGAAGCTGAGGAAGTGCGTGGCCCCGGGCCACCGGACGCAGGGCCAGGCGGGAGCTCAGCGAGCACGCAAGAGGAAGATCTTCCGCCTGGTTGCGCTCTTGGTGTCTGTCTTCGCGGCGTGTTGGCTTCCTATTCACGTGTTCAACGTGCTGCGAGACATCGACATTCACCTCATCAACAAGCGCTGCTTCCTGCTCATCCAACTGCTGTGCCACCTGTGCGCCATGAGCTCCTCCTGCTGTAACCCCTTCCTTTACGCGTGGCTGCACGACCGCTTCCGCACCGAGCTGCGGAAGATGTTCACGTGTCACCATCGCATCGGAGGGCCCGCAAACCACGGCGCTGCCAGCGTGGTCCTGTAATGGCTGGCGGGGATGCGTCGACTGTTTCAGAGTGGTTTTGAAACAGTTTTTCATCGTGCGCTGTGGAGGTTATCCGCCCGGCACCCAGCAATTCAATTCAGTTTATTGTATATAGCCCAATATCACAAATTTCAAATTTGCCTCAGAGGGCTTTACAATCTGTACATATAGACATCCCTGACCTTTGACCTTACATTGGATCAGGAAAAACTCCCAAGAAATAGAGAAACAAATTCAAGGGGAAAAAGGGAAGAAACCTTCAGGAGAGCAACAGAGGTGGATTCCTCTCCCCAGATGGACAGAAGCAACTTATGTCATGTGACCAGAAGGAGTCATTACAGAGTAACAACACATTTAATGAATATGACAGAGTGTATGAATAGTTGGTAGTAGGCATAGACCACGATCCAGACCTCCATGATCCATCAGGCAGATGGAGGTAGAGAAGGGGGGCATTAGCAGGGCCATGGCAGGAGACACCAGACCCAGCCAGGTCCTATGAGACACAAGGACTCTGGAGAGGAAGCATATAGTAATGTGTGATGGAGAGATTCAGTACCCTCCCCCAGAATCATTAACAGCCATCAGTTTAATCAATGTTGTGTTCAAAGACGATCGATCGCCATGAAGGTGTTAGATGTGAAATTCAAAAGTAAACCTGTAATTGGTCCATTGGTATTCATCCTCTGTGGATCACGATTGTTATACATTTAATATCAATCTAGCCATTAGATATATTTGGTGTTAAAGGTCTTGAGCTGAAAGGGTTTGTCTCCTCAGAATCCTGAGCGCCCTTTGCCCAGGACATTTCATGGCAATCTGCCAATTTCATCAATATAAGCATGTTGTCACTAAATAAAGGGTCGCTAGTAACATCATGACTTATCCTCTGGGGATAATTAATATCAAGAGCAGATTTAATGAAAACCAGGATATTAATTTGTCAGATAAAAAAACAGCCCGGCGAAAAGATTTACTACAACTCCCTCAGTAGTTAATTAAACGTGAATAAACTGCTAAAATAATTAAGAACACTGTGGAGACATAAAATGAGTGCAGTATATTGTACATATGCTGCATATCAGACTTGTATGTCTGGAGCACACGTCAGTGAGGCAGAGGAGAGGAGCTCTTCAGCGTCTCTTTTAACAAATGAATGAGGATACATTTTTCAAATGACCTTGGGAAGAGCTTGAGGTGTGCATGTTGAACAAAGAGTTGCTTTATTGGATATTAATACAAAATGAGTCAGTTCAGATTGTGTTTGGAACGCTCAGTGCAGTTGATTGTGTCCTCTGCAGATGATCGTTAACTATGTATAATGAATGTAAAAACAAAAGTGATCATTGTGTGCTGGTTGCTTCTGTGCTGCTTTGTGTTCTCTGCTTTTGTTTCTATTGATTCCTGATATGGATGCAAAATTAGCAAGACTGAAAAATGTTTTTCCCCCACTTCCTTTATTATGTTTGCATTCAAGCCGTCAAGCCCCCTAATCCGAGTTCTCTGTACACGTGTCTCCCTCCTCCTGACAGGCGAGGCTCATTTCTCAACAGAATCCATACGTTTCAGGTGCGATCGTCATCATGTGAGCTCCAGCGACGTGGAACATGTGTGCCTTTGTGTTTGCTCTTTTCCATCGTCAACATGTGTTGGCATGAAGAGACTGTGATTGAATCTTTTTTTTAAGTGGACTTTCTCGTAGCTTACTGTACCCGGCGTATGGGATTTGTGATGTGACGCTCACATGTCTGTTCTGAGGTCTGTACTAACACATTGTGGGATCTTGTGACTAAAAACACAGATTGAATGACCTCTTCTGACCAATATAACTGTAATTAAATTAAATTCCATCTCACTTGGTCCCTGTGTGGTTGTTCTGCTGAATCTACTTAATTTAATTAAATAACAGGGAGGACAGAAGTGTTTTATGCATCTCAACTGGAGCTGATTAGGACATTGAAACAATGTGAGAATTTATTGATTGTTACATCACGCGTGGTGCTTGCCAACAACAATGTACATGTCCTGCTGTCCAATGATAGTTGTTCCTCCGTCAAATAAACCCCATGAAGCACACTTCTGTTTCTGTTCAACAAATTTACATTTCTGATCAAAACGGGAAAAGCTGCCAAACGGATGAATTCTACCATTTTATATGTGGGCTGCACGCCTTACGCCTTGTGTTCTTTACATAAAGGGGCTGAACTTAATCATAAACTATTCAGAACTCAATTGTTAAATCCCAGAGGCTGCTGTGATGAAATCACTCTTTGAATAATTTGCTAATTATATCACATCCTGATGCAAAGAAAAAAGATGTATATACGTAAAGGTGGATTTTATCAGTGTAATTAGTCGTAGCCAATATTCAGAATGTCATGCTGGCATTTTCAGTGACTTTGTGAATGAGAAGTAATATTGTAAAAAAAGGTTCTGAAAGTACTCATTGGGAAGTCGCTATTCAATCAACACAATAGCTGGAGGCTTAATTGGATTTCTCACTAGCAGACGTCTAGATTTCTTCACGCTGAAATATAAAAATGTCCCAAGAACCACAAAAAAATCAAATTTTTCTTTAATTATGCAAAAACTATAAATGACCCCAACATCACACATTTGGAACCAGATGAATGCTTTCATACTGGGATGTGGACGATGTGCACAGCCAAAAATGTAAGTTATACACTATTAATACCATTAAACATTTCCTTTAAAAAAGCATTTCAGTTTGTTGAGTCGAGATCTTAACACTAAATTGTAAATTTATTTCACTCCTTCAACACAACATTTGTGTACCACTTATAAGCATCAAAGCAAAAACCATAATCTGTGACTGCATAACACGACACACAAAAGGTGGTCGCATCTCTTATCACAAACCAAATTGCATGGAAATCAAACATCAGAATAATCCGGCCTCGGGGGACAGCGGGTACAGATTTGTCATTCAGAAAGCATCTTCTGCGTCAGAGCGAACTCTCGAGCTTCCTGAGGAGTGCGGATGTAAGTGTCGATTTCACTGTCGGAGATGTCCTCGTCTCCATTGACATCCGTGCGCTCGGGCTGCTCCGCTCGGCTTCTCTTGGCCTGGAGCACACACGGCGGAGCGAACAGGACCCTCTTCCCCCAGTTGGCTGCTGGCTCCGGGCCCTTCAGAGTCTCCCCGGGCAGCTCAGGATTATCGCCGTCTGACGGCCGCTGCGTCCGTTCAGCGTTTAGCTCCACGGACGACGCGTTTGGATTCTGATCCCCGAGCTCAGAGATGTGGGCGGGAGCGTCCTCCTTGGTCGGAAGCTCCTCGCAGCTGGCCTGACCCTCCGCCAGCAGAGCGTCCTCCCGGGCTCGGAGGGCCCTCCTGAGCAGCGCGTACCTGTGCTTTAGAATATCCTCCACGTGCTTGACCACGTTGCCCGGCGTCACCGCCTCCCTGACCCAGGGGATCTCCCGTCCCAGCTTGCACAGCATCTCCTTCATCTCAGCTAACCTCATTGTCGCGGGCCTGTGCTTGCTCACTTTGGCAAGGTGGCAGAATTTCTCCAGAGACAATTTCAAGCGGTGCTTGTTGGGCTTCAAGGACTGCCACGACAGATAGATGGCGGCCATCATGATGGGGATGGGTCTGCGGCCGGTCACGATCCAGCTGTCCGCCGCCAGCTCCACCAGCTCCACGGCACGTTGGGTCAAGTCCTTATGGCTCTCAGCCAACTCTTCAGGAACATGAAGTGAGCTAATTTGGTAGCTGACAGAAAGAAAAAACACATTTTCAATAAGTCTTAAAAAATAATAATTTAAACCACCTCTTGAGAATTAATTAAAGCAGTTGAGCCTCTTTTTTGTTCGATAGCTTTGCAGCGGACAGACACCTTTAAATGAGCTATTGTTGACTCATTACTGCATTCAATCCAGACAAGAGCTGCTCCCTTAAAGTCCAGTCAGTCCAGAGAAAATTCAATAGTCTAAATTTCAGAAAGCTTAATCTCTTCAAAAATAAGAAAGATCTTCTCCACTTTTGTGGAACAAAGCTAAAGGGGCTAAGGGGATGACGGGTGACTTATAGTAGGCTTGGGACATTTAACTTTACAACAGATTGTAGAATGATGTTAACAACCGGTCAGTTTTCTATGAAATGACTCATCTGAGTAAGGCAGGAACATGAGAATGGATGCTCTCTTGCTATTGTAGAATGTAAAAATAAAAGAAACATAGTTGAGGTTTAATGTTTAACGATCATGTAGCTGATGAGGTCATTAAAGTGCCCCCCCCTCCCCGCCCTCAACACAAACATTCAGACCTTCGTCTTCTACTTACTCGTGACTGTGGGCCTCCATCACATCCGTGATGTTGACGATCGGAGCCTTGATGTTGAGGACCTTGATCATCTCGATGTACAGCATCCCCATCACCATGGTGTCGGCGTCCAGCAGGCAGCTAATGGTCGCCATGCTTATGGGCCAGTTGAGCAATCGGCAGCTGACAAGCAGACAGCAGCCGGCCAGGTGCTCTTTCTTCTGGAGGCTCACTCTTATGAAACTTTCGTGCTGATAAGCCTGCTGGTAATAGGCCTGCGCAAGCTTTTCAATCTCACTGTTGACCCTGAGGATCCGACATATGGATATCACACGCTGAAGACCTGTTGGGGGGTAAGAAAGACAGAAGCATGTGAGAGCAGCGAGACCACCCGTGTCTGTGTGTGTCTATGTGTGTGTGTGTGTCTATGTGTGTGTGTGTGTGTGTGTGTGTGTGTGTGTGTGTGTGTGTGTGTGTGTGTGTGTGTGTGTGTGTGTGTGTGTGTGTAGAAGAAGAAGCTACTACCTAACAGTGTCATAAGCTCCCCCCGGAGAAAAGATCTCACCTATTATCAGGTTCATACATGGCTTTTTGGCTCCAGCTGTGGATCGGCTGTAGCTGACATCTGGATTATAAAAGAAATAGTCAAGACAAAATCCAATGGTAAACACAAATGCATTATTACTAGTTCTCTGGGCCTTTTGTCCACAAGCCTAAACTAGAAAATGTCGTACGAAATGAAGATGGTGTGGCTTCTACCGAGAGGTGTTTATATACATATAGAGCGAGCGGGGAGAGATAGAGAGAGCACCGGGAGGGGCATATATTATGCGACCTACACTGCTGCCTGTACGCGCGGACAACATTCTGGTGGAAGATAAGGAATTGTCAGATTAATAATAAGCCTGCAGGGCAATAGTCAGTGCGCTTGCAGCAGCTCTATGAGCCTGCGGCTCCGCAAGCCACACCGAACAAACGCGTGTTCAGCCAAAAGCCCCCGATGGATGAAACTGGCCATGTAACGCTCCACGAGGACGCTGCCCACCGGGGGACACGAGCGTCTCACTCAGGACGAGTCCCTCTGCAGTCAAGAGAAGATCTACAGTAACACAAGGATGCTGCATAGTTGTCATCTGAGTGATACATCCCAGAATGTACAGGGCGTGTAAAACTAAATGAAAAAAATAAAAAGAGTTTCAAGAGAGCCACGCACCCACGAGCACCCCCCCCCGTCCAACTGAGTGTAACAAGTTGACAATCACACACACACAAACACACACACACACACACACACACACACACACACACACACACACACACACACACACACACACACACACACACACACAAACACACACACACACACACACACACACACACACACACACACACACACACACACACACACACACACACACACACACACACACGTAATTGGTCTGTCTCTGTGACATTTTTGAAAAAGCTGAATAAATTAAATTTACAAGGCAGAGAAAAGCATCTTCTTCACCTGGCAGATGAGATCAGCCATCATTTCCCTCTGAAGCAGGAGCTGTGGGAGAGGCGGCTCGATTGAGGGAATATTGATTCCTTTGAGAATCGGAGTGAATGGGCTGAAACCAGTGATTTGGACACACTCACAGTATCCCGTCTCAAAGAGCACATCTCTTCCACTAGAGGGTACTTTAAGAAATACCTCCCGCTCAAGTGCCCGGGATGACCTGTTGAGACATCTCTTCAGAGTGCAGCTCTGCTGGAGAGGACCATTTCATCAGATAGATGACGTCCGGCTCTCCCCGGAGGCTGAGCTTTACGGCGCAAATACTGAGGGCGTTCTGGCTTGGTGTGGAGAGGGAGCATCCACTCATCAGACCTCTGAGAGATCAGCTTTTCTGCTTTCTACCTCTCTCAAAATGAAATACAGATCTAAGCTCAGCATTGAGAGTGGCCATCTCAAGTCTGCAGCCTCCATCATATCTTAAGGAGCGTGTAGTACTATATTGCACCACTAGAAAGCTGCGCTCACTAAATGTGGGACTATTTGTGGTCCCAATAGTCGATTAACGTAGAATGGGAGCCAGAGTCTTCAGTTATCAAGCTCCTCTTCCACCTTCAGCCCAGGAGGCAGACACAGTCACCTCCTTTAAGAGTAGACTCAAGACTTTCCTCTTCAATAGTCTTTATTGTCAGGGCTGAATCAAGGTCACCTGGTCCAGCCCGTAGAGATGCTGCTATAGGCTTATAGGCTGCTGGGGGATGTTTAGGATACACTGAGCAGCTCTCTCCTCTTCTCTCTCTGCTTATGGATGAATGTTCATCTCTCCATCGCACATTACTAACTCTGCTTCCTCCCCGGAGTCCTTGTGACTTCATGTCTCACAGGGTCCATTGGACCTGGCTGGGTCTGATGCCATGGCCCTGCTGATGCCCCGCCCACTCCTCCTCTCTACCTCCATCTGACTGATGGATCATGGAGGTCTGGATCGTGGTCCATGCCTATTCTATTCATACATTCTGTCACACTCGTCGAATGTGTTGTAACTCTGTAATGATTCCTTCTGGTCACATGACATCAATTGCTTCTGTCCAGCAGGGAGGGAGAGAGAGAGAGAGAGAGAGAGAGAGAGAGAGAGAGAGAGAGAGAGAGCTCCTGACCCGATGTGAGGTCCTGGGACAGACATGTATGTGTACATATTGTAACGCCCCCTGTGGAACATTTGTAATTTATGATGTTGGGATACCAAATAAACTGAATTAAAAGAACAGGTTAATTTCAGGCACAATAAGCCATTTGCCAAATATATTATTCTTTATCATATATAATATATATTTTCATTTCCCCAACACACTATGATTGCTTGTGTCTGATTGAGCAATCTGGTTTACTTGAACGTCATTGCATTTTTTTTGTATTCTATTAATTTGACTCACAAAGTTATTTCAATAACAATTTTGTTACAATGTGGCTTGCGCGGTGGATCGTTCACATAAGTCTTCCTCCAAAGTGGCGCGTGACAGCACACCTGTGCGCACCGCTGCCGTCACGTGACGTACCTGAACCTCCCAAGTACACGCTTTCACTGGCCAGCGCGTCCTCGGACACCACGGAGCCGCAGTCCACGCACACCTGCTGGGCTTGGCAGTACAGCGCATCCTCCACAATGTTGGAGCCGCCGCAGCCCGAGCACCTCAAAGCTGCACGAGACATCTTTAAACAGAGCTGCGAATACTAGAAGTGAACAATAAGAAACGGGGGGGTTAGCTTAAACACCCGCAGTTACAATAGTGGGCTCGCCATTAGCACGAGAAAACTTTACACAGCTGAGGGACTACCAGGGAACGTCGTCGGGGGGGCGCACAGGAAGTGTCCGGGTAGGTACAACTGTTCGGAAGTCTAACGTTCCGCTTGGCCCTGACGATATTATAGACGACAGTGCACACCAGTAGATTGTCAATCAAGGTTAAATTAATCGGTAAACTCCTACTTTTTAATGAAATTAGAAACTTTTCAAATGTGGAATAAGCACAAAGTTCATGAGGACATGTTCGAGGGAAACATAGTGAATCTCAAGGTGTACACATAGGGGGAAACTACAGAGATGTAGGAATAGCCAAATACCAGTTTTTCAGAAAAAAGAACTTTATTTAATTTTGCATATTTTAATACCATAACAGTGCGCTAATTCAGTGAACATCATGTTAACAGTGTAAGAAGCGTAAAGTGCCTTTTGGGGGGTAAGTAGAATCATGTAAACCTTAACATTCAATACAAGAGCAAGAAATGTTGATGACGAAACTCGAAAAAGAAAAAGAAGGCCGTTCTTCACATTGAAGATATCTCCAGGGTACAGGAAGCGAACGCTCTATAAAAAAACAATTACAATTGTATACAAATACATACAGTAGTTCAGTCATGTTGGCAAGTAATTTCTGGAAAGAATTTAATTAAGACATTTACATATTACAGGAGTCAAGAAATATTGCTAGTTATTTAGAAAAATGTAGATCATCTTTGTCCTCATTAACATCTTTGATTGAAAATTAATATAATTCCTGAATTGAAAATAGATGAAACTGTAATAGCTTCTGTAAGATGCCTTTTACAAAATATATTTAAATCATTATCAATATGAATTTGCCAACATTGTGAAACCTTGTAAATCCAAACTTTTACATTTCACAAGTATGTTGACGTTTCTGTTACGGTACCGATTAGGACCAGAGAAGCAAAAGTGTCAGCTGTGAATCCACCTAGGTAACTTTTTTCAGCGCGTTCATGGACATGAGAATACTTGGTTTCTCTTCTATGACCCGCACAAGCAAGTCGTCGATGTACTTCTCCAGTTCTGCTACTTTTCTGTCTCTCTCCGACAGCTGTTTTTCTTGTTTGAGCACCAGAGAGATGAGTTCCCCCTGAGTCAGCTGCGAGTAGGGTCCTTTCAACCCAGCGCCATTGGCCTGTAAGAGTACATAAAACATAAAGAATATATATATATATATATATATATATATATATATATATATATATATATATATATATATATATAAAATAAAAAAAATGAAGACGCAATTGGAATATTCAAATGTTGCTGATCAAGCATTTACATTTAACAGATTCTTTCCTCATTTCATAGATACAAATCGATTACCCCGCCCCTACAAGATACCCTTGTTTTTACCTGGACTTCACAAAGGATGCCTGTGGAACGGTTATCTTTTAGGCCTTTGACGGCTGAAACGGACTGCTGTTCCAAAGGATCAAGAGGTTTTACAGGCTGAAGCCTGCAATAACAAACAAGACACAAGTTAGAACAATTTAGGCATCTATTGGATGGGACTTAACGGAAATATAACACTAAGTATTAAAGCTGCATAATTGTAACCCATTCAGAAAAATGACTAGTCAAAAGAGAATGTATTTGCATTAAAGCTGCTAGCTCACTTATCCACACCAACCGTATCAAATACAAGATGCTTGATGATACAAGCAAAGGGATGATGAATGAGTGTAAATGAAGAAATATTAATAGTAATGTGTGGCATTATAAATCTTTCTATGAAAGTCATTCTCTTTAATAAACGAGGAGATGGATGACTTGTATAAAAGGGTCTGAAGCGTCTCACCTGCGTGGCGTCGCAGGCGGCCCCACCTTCAGCCCTGCGTCCTCCCCGGCACTCGGCAAAGACACCGGCTGGGACTCGTGCAGCGGAGCCTCCTGGACACGCACAGGACCCGCGGCCTCCGACATGGGCTCACACGCGAGATGGCTTCCACCGTCAGTCACACCGGCACCACCTGCACTACGCGCCCTCTCAGTGTTCTGGTGGATTGAAGCGCTCGACGTGGCGGCTATCTTTGCAGGAAGATGGGGAGCGTGGGCTTTTGAGGATTTTGTTTTCGCTCGAGACGGAGCATCTTTACCAGCAGCTTGCGACACAACCGGAGCCAATTTGACTGAACCAGTATCACCGGAGGCGGTCGAATCCTCTTGGGCGACATTTTCAACTTCACCGTCTTCAAATGGATTCAAACCAACTGGTTTGGCCTCAGAGCCACGAGACACGTTTTCATCAGAAGACAGCGGCGTGCTGCGCTCCGATGAAGACTCTTCTTGCACGGAACGAGGTGGAGCTGGAGCAGAACGTTTACCGGGTTTCACCACATTTGAGATTTCTTTGGTGGCGCGACTTTGCGTCGAGCTCTGGTTGATCTTTTCCTCAGCGGGAGTCCGACCTAGAGGAGCGATCATTTGCACCGAGCGCTGAGGGAGAACGCTGACTGTTTTGATGCCTCTGTCTTTACCCTTGGTGTTAATGTGCGCCGGCTGTTGTGTCGCTGCATCCGGCGCCCTCTCAGCTTGACGCCTTCCTGGAGGCTGAGGAGCCGCTCTCCTCTCCCGTTGAGCGTTGATCGGGTCCTTTTCATCAGAGGAAACGGGCTTGCTTCTTACCGACGCGGCTGCAGGTTCAGCCCTAGAAATGAGACAAACTTCATGAGATTGAAGCATATTCTTTAGTACTCAGGGGGGACAAAATATAACTTTACTTGTATGTTGAAGTTGGGAATAAAAGATATTAAAATCTAGTGATAAAAATAAGAAAATACAATTATTTTTTTTTAATTAGAGGAAAAGGTAGACAGAATATCGATAGAAAAAAACTATGTAGAATAAAGTCAATGTTATGTATTAAGACGGTAAATAATTTAATCTTCTAAAATAGCATCCTGAGCTCAAAAAACTTTACCGTCACACTCGTGGTTTTAAGTCATTAAAGTCATCCTCTACCCTCGTCACCTGCGATAATGAGGCCAGACTCGGTTGACAACAGAAACATATCCTCGCTCACGCCGACCCAACTACACGCAAACAAAGCTCCTCGAGTGTCAGGGCGGTGTCGGCTTTGGGCCTCGCTCGAAAAGAGAAGTGCCGAGAGGAACTGTAGCCGTGACGATACGTGAAACAATAGAAAGAGTCACGACCATGTGCGGAAAAAATATCATCTATTAAAGTTAAAGATTTTGATTCCGTTTCCCACGGCTGGATTTCATTCAGGTTCATAGACGCTCACCTTTGCCGGGAAGCTGGCGGCGCGGCGGCAGAAGAGTCTCGAGTCTCCTCAAAGGGATTATTGGAAACCTCTTCATCATCAAACGGATTCGTGGAAGAGGAGGCGGGGCTTCCCACCGCAGGCGGCTTCCCTGCAGCTTTGCGTTTGGTTTTGTCGTTCCTCTTCTGCTCTTCGACGTCTCTTTTTAACTTCTCTTTCTCCAGCGTTCTAGCCTCCTCTTCCTTCTTCTCCCTTTCAGCTTTCTCCTCTTCCTCCCTTTTCTTATTCTCCTCTTCTTCAATCCTTCTCCTCACTCGTTCCTGTTGTCTAATTTTTTCTGCGACCAATCTCTCCTTTTCTTTCCTGCCATTCTCCTCTTTCTCTCGTCTTCTTGTCTCTTCTGCCTCCCTTTGCTTTCTTTCCTTCTCAAGTCTCCTTTCTTCTAGCATCCTCTTTTTCTCTGCCAACTGCTCTTCTTCCTTTCTCCTTACCCTCTCTTCTTCTTTTTTCCTCCTTTCTTCCTCCACCCTTACCCTTTCTTCTTCCTCACGTCTAATCTTCTCTGCTTTAATCCGTTTCCCTTCTTCCTCCTCTAGTTTCCTGTTTTCCTTTACCAATCTCCCATATTCTTCCTTTTCCCTCCTAGCCTTCTCCTCCTCCTCATGCTCTCTTCGCTTCCTTTCTTGTTCCTCAAGTCTTCTCTTTTCTTCGTGCTTTTCTACTCGTCTTCTCATAATCTCTTCTTCCTCTCGTTTCTTCATAATCTCTTCATCTTGTTTCTTCCTCATCTCTTCTTTCTCTTGCCCTTTCTTCATCTCTTCTTCCTCTTGTCTTCTCCTCATTGCTTCTTCCTCTAGTCCTTTCTTCATCTCTTCTTCCTCTTGTCTTTTCCTCATTGCTTCTTCCTCTAGTCCTTTCTTCATCTCTTCTTCCTCTTGTCTTTTCCTCATTGCTTCTTCCTCTAGTCCTTTCTTCATCTCTTCTTCCTCTTGTCTTTTCCTCATTGCTTCTTCCTCTAGTCCTTTCTTCACCTCTTCTTCCTCTCGTCTTTTCCTCATTGCTTCTTCCTCTAGTCCTTTCTTCACCTCTTCTTCCTCTCGTCTTTTCCTCATTGCTTCTTCCTCTAGTCCTTTCTTCACCTCTTCTTCCTCTTGTCTTTTCCTCATTGCTTCTTCCTCTAGTCCTTTCTTCACCTCTTCTTCCTCTTGTCTTTTCCTCATTGCTTCTTCCTCTAGTCCTTTCTTCACCTCTTCTTCCTCTTGTCTTTTCCTCATTGCTTCTTCCTCTAATCTCTTTCTCTCTTCCTCAGCCATCTCCTCCTCTCTCCTGATCCTTTCATCTTCCTCCTTACTTAATTTCTCTTCTTCAATCCTTCTCTCTTCTTCCTCCAGTCTCGTTTCCTCTGCTAATTTACGCTCCTCTTCTTGTCTCCTTTCTCTCTCCTCTTCCTCTTGTCTCCTCCTCTCTTCATGAGCACTTTCCTCCGACATCCGGATCCTCTCTTGTTCCTCAAACCTCATCTTTTCCTCACGTTCCTTCTCTTGTCTTCTCACCATTTCCTCTTCCTCTTCCTTTTGTCTCCTCTCCTCCTTTTCCCTCATAATAGTCTCCTCTTCCTCCTTTCTAACTCTCTCTTCTTCGATCAGTCTTTCTTCTTCCTTTAGTCTTAAATTGTGCTCTGCCAATCTTTCACACTCTTCTTGTTCTCTTTTTACCCTCTCCTCTTCCTCTTGTTGTCGCCTCCTCTCTTCCTCCTCCCTCCTAATCCTTTCTTCTTCCTCCCGTTTAATGTTCTCCTCTTCATACCTCATTTCTTCTTCCTCTCGTCTCCTCTTCTCATCAGACAACCTCTCAAGATCTTTTCTCCTAGCCGTTTGTTCTTCCTGTTCTTTTCCCCTCATCTCCCCCTCCATCCTAAGCTTTTCCTCTTCCTCTCGTCTTAGCTGACCTGCATTCTCTTTTGTGTTTTCTATTTCCTCCTCCTCTTCTTCCTCCTCTTCCTCCTCTTCTTCTGTCCATGGTGAATACTGCCTCACCACCTTTAGTGAATCCACAGATGGAGAGCTTTCAGGGACGTCCTCCATGGATCCGTGGCCTGAACTGGCCAGACTGAAGTTTGATCCGACGCGAGAGGGCCGGGGCGGCGGCTCCTCGCGGTAAACATGGCTGCCATTGATGCACACGTTGCTCTGTTCTGCAGCGCCATGTTTCTGGTGACCGGAGGAGGCATCTTTGCCGTCCGAGCTGTTTGAGCGTTTATGTATCAGGAACTTGAACTTCTTCTTACCTGGAGGGACATGGGAAAGTTAACATGCATATAATGACAGAGTACTAGAGAAAATAAACAAGATAGTGGTGATGGTGTAAATAAAACATTTAGAAGATGGTTTCTCCCAACCTTCAGAAGAATCCACATTTAGACCAGACGACTGGCTGCCGCTCAGCGAGAGGTTCTTTGCAGTGAGGACAGACATGGACTGAGACATGTTCTTCTGCAGGTTAGACTTGTGGGAAAACAAAGACGTCAGCTTATGCTTCTTCTTTTTATCGCCTTTGACCGCGGCTCCCTCCCCGTCCCCTTCCTCATCGCTCTCCGTCAGAACTTGGGTGAAGGACGGCACCACGTCAGATGCAGTGTCAGAGTCCTTTTTCTTGCCACGCACTTTGTCCTTCAACTTGCCGAGGCGAGATCTGGATTTGCTGGGAGCCGAGAGGTCAAACATGCTGGCAGTCATGTTGTTTCTCAGGAACTGGACGTCCAGCAGCACCTCTCCTCTGTCTTTGTCTGCCTTGCCAGTCTTGTCCAACAACTTAAACCATCTGTTGAAGAGAAGCATCTTATTAGAATAACATTCATTAAGAGCATTTGCACACACTTAAAACATTCTTTGACCTGCTATAAACAGATTTGTTGGCCACTTGAGGGCAGTGGAAATAAGACAAATGCATCTTTAAATGTAATATGGCAATTTCCTTTACAGATCCTGCATATAAAAAGAGAAACTTAATTGATTTTGGGTTTTGTTTGTAGTCCTCACTCCCTCTTAGCTTCATTTTTGGTCTACCAACTCCTGAGAGTTGGCTGGCACCCATGTAGTGTGCAATACATAGAGATTTGAGAGCTTAAAAAGCAAAGAGAAATGATGCTATGAAAAGAAAGTTAAAAGCTGCATGTTTGACAACTAAACAATCATCTGAAAATCTAAAGCAAGAACATTTGAATAGTGTCCCTTCTGTTTTATATACCTTTTATAACTTTTAAGATGCATCGCTCCACACATCAACCAGGCATCAATAAGAAAATGGTTACATTCACGGAGCATTTCTTCCTTACATACCCATCATCTACTAAACGGCTGAAAGGAATCAGACACTAAAAGACGCATTCATGAACAGGACGTTGAGGTTTAGACCTCGTCAGCTTCTTTGTGGAAACTATTATCCATCCTGTCGCAAATAGAACGTGACTCAGCAGCCACTTGAATGTTTTTGGAAAGTCTGAGGACCCGAGTTCAACCAGCAAACTGACCATGAAGGAAATGTTTATCAAAATAATAATAATAATAACACCGTTCTGCCTGTGACAGCCTCACATGTGAGGAAGTTATGAATGCTTGGACTGTTTCTACTTTTTTTCAACTATATTTTGAGAGCCTTTATAAATGTTTTCAATGTCTCAGATCTTAATATAACTTACTACTTTAGGACCCGACTCCACATATATTTATACCCAGCAGGCTTTCTGATGAACCATTATGCCTCGGAGAAGCGTGCCATGTTCAACCGTGGGCATAAAGTGACCGTTCACAATCATCTGACCCGGCACCAGTCGGCCGTGGTCACAGGAAGCCAATGCTTTAAAACTCATCACATTTATAAAACAACCACAACATTTAAGTGTAGCTGGACAATAAGATAACATATGGATACGAACACTGATTATATCCTCAAACTAACATCTTCGAATGCAAATCATGTGGAAAAACCTAAACCAAGTCATTAAACCTTCCACCAGACTAGGTTTGCAGAGCATCTAAAGCTCAATGTGGCCCAATACCGACAGGAGTGTCTCAGAAAAAGCAGAATACTTAAACAGAACAACGAAAAGAGGCAGTCAGCTTATAAAGTGCCTATCTGGCAGAAATGTTGAGGTCAGCTCACCACTGAACAAACAATTCAAACTGAAATTTGGATTCCTGGGGAAATGAGGAAATGAGGAAGGGGCCGTGGGGGGCTTTCTGTGTGTCTGTTCTTGCAATGTGAAGAAAAGAAAGTTGCCTTCAAAAATAAGATTGTTTTTTATAAACTACATTTAATAACCTAAACAGAAAGGGCATCAAGAAAAGTTGGTATCCTTTAAATATATTCGCATATTGAGATATTGTGTTTCTGCGCCATACACAGTATTTTTGTACCCTTCATTTTGACACAACTCTCTGAGATGAAACGGATATAAAATAAACACAATCTATTCTTCTTGGTGGTACAGACATGGACAGTCACCCTCCTCTTCCTCCTACTCCTCCTCCCTAAGCACCACTTCAGTTGTGTTGCACAAACAAATTAAGGAGGGAAATGTCTTTTCCAGGAAATTGAACACGTGAGTCTGCAGTCACAGCTCCCCCGTCTCCAATACTGCTTACGAGTAATGGGGCTGTGATCTGCACATTTCAGGCCTTGACATCATAAATATTCTACTAAGGGGCGTCTTCATGATTTCCCTGATGAATGCCTTTCAACAAAACACTGCTGGATAGTTATTGCATGCAATGTCGAGTGTGTTCTGTAGCCGTCATGTTCTTAGTCTCACGCAAAGTGACGGTGTGAAGTTATGTGGTATGAAGTTATAAAAACTAAAACAAGATTTCATCCGATCCCTTTGTGGCATCATTTCATTTTTTTAAATGGCGTCATTGTCAACGTAGGATTGTACTGAATACAACTCCTATAGATAAATAAATATTATAATATAATCCAGTTCTAATGTAATTTTTTTAAGTAACCAGTAATTTTAATAAATATACATTTTTAATGATAGTTTAAACAAACAGTGTGTAATTAGTATGCTATATATTATATTACAATATTGTACAAGGAGTGTAGTTAATAAACTACTGTATGCTTTACTGTACCCTAGTATAGCATAGTACAATAATATTGGTAACCAAGCAGTTCAATATAATCACAACCCTGACCTTTGAACAACTACTTGACTTTGCTGATGCCAACAGATGACACATCGACACCAATATGTCCGACATGAAGTAAAAAAGGAAGCTCTGGTTCAGTTTACACACACGGGAAGTTGCAAAAGTGTTTGTGCGTTCTCTGGTCGGGTAATAAGCCGTGTGCAGCACGCAGAATGAAAAGTGACTTTCACTTAACAGGGACTGTATGATAATGATGAAGGAGCTGCCCTTAAACTCCGTAATCTCATAGAGTTGACAGTGTTCTGCCAGAAGGATAATGTATGACTCAATATTTTTGTACATATATTCTACTTTCTGCACACACACACATACATCCTTCCTCTTGAAGCCTGCCCCCCTGATAAGACGGCCTGACTCGAGTCTTTCTTATCACAGAGCACAGATGTGCGGGTGCCAAAAGAGCTGTCCGAGTGAGTAAAACCACTCGACAGTGACAATGTCCAAGGACCAGAACAGTCCAGGGCTCACACCTGCGGGTCAGAGAAGTCAAACCGAAGCCTGCGCAAAGAATACAGACCGACAGTAACATGAATCCCCTTTACATCTAAACTGAATAACATTGTTAAGGAAAGATACACCTGCAGTGAAGCCGTTTAAAATGTCAAAATGTAACTGAGACTTGCCTTACTAAAATATCCACACTATAATGCTACTATAGGTAGTATGAGGTTTTTAATATGGAGGTCCCATTTTTCCATATCCAGGCTTCAAAGTGCAGGTGCTCTCAGGCCTCTTTCGATAAGAGGCACAGCAATAAATGTTGTTCACTTCATGAGTAGCCTAGCTGGTGTGTGTTTTATAATCCCCTTTTAGTTGTTTAGGTTCTAAAATGTGCCCTTTTCACTTAAAGACGTTTCAAAAGAAAAACGCACATTTATAAAAAGGTCCAGAAACTAAATAAATGTCTATGAATTCAGTTAATTCCCATGTTACGTCTAAAGGTTCCTGAATCCTGTTGAGTGACCACTTTGCTTACAGCAGGGCTTTCTTTAGCAAACACACCTTCAACGAGTAGAACTTGGTGGACTATAAAATGGTTGTAGTCTACTGGCCGCTCATGAATACACACACACGCATGCCTGTCGTAGTTCAGCACTGACATAGTGGTCTTGCTCAGAAAAACTGACCTTGCAAGACCGTCTGTGTTGCCATCTTTGTTTGCCTTTCAGAGATAAAAAACGCCAGGAATGTGAGGCTGAAGCTGGATTTAGCCTTCCGAACCAAGGTGCATTCTCCGAGCTCACAGAGAAAGACCAACACAAATAATAAGTTAAGCATTTACTCTGCTGATGTGATATCTCGCACACACACGGTGAAGTTCAGTGTAGTGTACTGAGAGAGTTGGAGGCAGAATACTATGACAAGTTATTTATGACCAAGTGCTCATTTAATGAACTCGGATCCGATTTAACGACGGATCGATTTACTGAAGCAGCTTGACAGCTTACTTTGTTTCATAAAAAGGTTTGCTAAAAAAAGAAAGATCAGACACCACATCTATAATGTTTGATGATAAACAAAACATGAACAATCTGGCCTTCCTGGACTACAATAAAACTAATGCGCTGACCCAAAACAAACAGACCAGACGAACCAAAGCAACCCTGGAAAGGTGGAAGTGTGTGTGTGCGTGCGTGTGTGTGTATTTAGGCTTCTGTATGTATAATACCGGTCAAATGATTAAGGAGTCAAATTCTCAGAAACAGACGTTTATTGGGGAAAGCGTCCGTTGTTGACAAGTTCATTCAGTTAAAGAGTTAATCCTTCGACTCATGTCTTTCCACTGAGTAGGTAATGCTGGGTGTTTCCTGAAGGCTGCTACCAGGGGAACGAATCCCTTAAACTGCACTAGAGCGAGTGTGTGTCGTGATGCATGGCTTGTGTGTGTGTATCATGATGCTGTGATTGTGCACTGAAATACCTCACCTCAGTGGCAAAAAGGTGCAAAACATCCCAGAGACTCACTTCCAAAGAGTCGTTTTTAAAATGCACAAATTAAAAAGGGGGAAACGTATTTATCTGGCAACATTAAGCAAATGCGGCATCATTTTGTTATTACAATTGCAAACATTTCACATAAACCTGCATACTTGTATCCAGAGCTCTGGCAAAAAACAACAACAGTGCGTTTGATGCTCAGCCTCCTTAAACATGCAGTGACCATGTGGGTTATTTATTTAACACCTTTTTACATGAGAAACACCTGGTCTGTTCTCGGGTTCAGCTGCAGAGGCATTTTATTACTTAAAGAAACTTTAAGAGCATTATTTCCTTTGCGCCACTGGGCGAATCCACCAGGAGACAGTGATGCCATTTGTTTGGAAGATAAATAATATGTATTGATTAGCTCATTGCCAGAAATAGTTTCAGCCACACGGTCGGATTTCTTATGACAGTAAACTGAGTTGGGTGTTGGACGGTCTGGACTCTGGGACTCTGTGATGAACAGTCGATGACACACTCAACAAATCAATCTGTATGACTCTCAAACTATCCATCGTTTCTTTGTATGACTTTTAAACGTGCTTCTCTGTGGACTTACTCGGTTTTCTCTCGGGTTCTGTCCTCCCCGAGCTGCAGCAGGTTGACCACCGCCTGTCCGAGCAGCTTGTCCGG
Source organism: Liparis tanakae (assembly GCA_036178185.1). NCBI lineage: Eukaryota > Metazoa > Chordata > Actinopteri > Perciformes > Liparidae > Liparis > Liparis tanakae. The sequence goes on along the minus strand of CM070090.1, from coordinate 11,408,355 downwards.
ACCCACCAGCGCCCGGTGCAGGACGTGGACGCGCAGCGTGGCGCGCTCCTTGCCTCCCGCGTCCTGGTGCGCCAGCGGCGGCAGGTCGAAGGCGGCCTCCTCGCGCCACGCCGGTGCCACGCTCTTCTCCACCACCGAGGTCTGGAACTTCTCCTTACCCACTTGCATGACCGCGTACGCATCGTTCGTGCCGCCTTTCCCCTTGATCCTGAGGCCCCGGGCTTGTTGCACCGTCACCTGGACGCTCGTGGGACACCACCGCTGAGCCGCCAGAGACATCGTGAAGCCACTCGTTGCCGGATTAACGGCGCACCGAAATGAAATGCGACGGTCCTCCACCGGTTCAGGGTGAGACTGGGCAGAAGCGAGGAAAAGCGCTCCCGGGGAGCTTGGGTAAATTTGAGGAAACAGCTGATTTGGGCGTGGTTACACCGAGAGGGGTCCTTGGTTTAAACGAGACACGCCCCCCAGATTAACAGATTACACGAGAGGAATTTGTCCCACTGCTTGGCCCATTCAACCCACAACAACCATTTACTGGAGCCAACGGGCCCCACCTGTCACTTGTGGACACCTGTCAGAGCGCATCAGCATCCGATCAGCGACACTCAGAAGAGGACTGAATGATTGATTTGAGTGCTAACTCAAATGGACCGTTTTTAATCGTCACAGTCCCTTTCACTAACGACATGTTCCTGTTCTGTAATGATGTAGAGTCACAGTTCTATCTATTCAATTCAATTAATTTCAGTTTATTTGTATAGCCCAATTTCACAAATTACAAATTTGTCTCGGAGTGCTTTACAATCTGTACACATAGGGGGGGGGGGGGGATTTAAAGTTAAAATACATTCAATGAATATGACAAAGTGTATGAATAGTAGGCATATTCCACTGAACATCTTTCCAATCTAGATCAGAAAACACGAGACGTCTTCTCCAATTGTGACACGGAGAGGAAACACAGGACACCTGACAGGCCTGTGGCAGGTGATAGGGTTTCTCTGGTTGGGTTCAGTTTCTCATGCAGCTCCAGTTTGAATCTTAATCAGCTGGGCAGAAGTGAGGCGTCTGCGTGGATTTCAGATGGATTGAATGCTCTGTGCTTGATACCTATAGTGTACCTCAATGCATGCTGAGTTAAACCCTCAATTTCCATAAGCCTGAGCAGGATAAGGTAGGTATATAAAAGTATACTGCTGCTTTGTGCTGCTCATGCCACATTATGCAAGATGTATGAAGCCTGACTCCTGCTGTTGGGCTAAAGGAAAAATAAATGATCACATTTCGTGTGGATTTTCCCTGCCTTACATTGTGTACCAGGCCTGGATATGTTTGATATAACTTTCAGTTCTTCCCGGTGCCCAGCGAAGATTAAAGGCAAAAACACATATAGAGCATTGAGCCACTTAGCAAGGTGACGCACAAGTGTTGGCTCTGCCACTGTGTGACAGCGATGGAACAATAGTCGGACTAGGCACTGGAAATGCTGCAGCTTTCTTGATGGCTGTGCATGTGTTCAAAGAATCTTTGAAATCATGTCTAATTATTCACAAAGAGGTCAGTGTTTTATTGTGATAAACAACAAGCTCACGTGGCAGTGAAAAGGGAGGCAGGAAAAGTGAGGTCACTAAAGGACTTTGGTCTGTAAACAATTGGTTTAAAGACAAACTGACCTATTAGCATTTGTATGTCTCTACATGTCGGAGCTTCCTGTACTGTAAGTGTAACCATTCTCCTAATTTCACATCATACAAAACAATGTGAATAAATATCAAATTATAAAAACACTTTTCTATCACTCAGTCAAGTAACGGTCACCATAAGAATCAACGTGAAGCTCACTACTGGGGTTCCTCAAGGCTCCGTCCTGGGTCCCCTCCTCTTCTCTCTGTACACCAATTCTCTCGGCTCTGTCATTCGTTCGCATGGCTTCTCCTACCACAGCTATGCCGATGACACCCAACTGATCTTCTCGTTCCCACCGTCCGAAACACAGGTGGCGGCGCGAATCTCTGCCTGTCTGACCGACATCTCTCAGTGGATGTCTGCACACCACCTGAAGATCAACCCTGACAAGACCGAGCTACTGTTCCTTCCAGGGAAAGGTTCCCCCACTCACGACCTGACCACCACCTTCAACAGCTCCATGTTGGCCCCTACCCTGACTGCCAGGAGCCTCGGGGTGACGCTAGACAGTCAACTCTCCCTGACGGCCAACATCGCTGCGACAGCGCCTTCCTGTAGGTACATGCTGCACAACATCTGGAGAATACGACCTCTTCTTACCCAGAAGGCGGCGCAGGTTCTGGTCCAGGCTCTGGTCATTTCGCGCCTCGACTACTGCAACTCCCTTCTGGCTGGTCTACCTGCTAAGGCCATCCGACCTCTGCAGCTCATCCAGAATGCAGCAGCTCGACTGGTCTTCAGCCTCCCGAAATTCACCCACACCACTCCGCTCCTCCGCTCTCTTCACTGGCTACCGGTGGCGGCCCGCATCCGCTTCAAAACATTGGTTCTGGCGTACAATGCTCTGAACGGATCGGGCCCGTACTATCCGGGATGTGGTCACACCGTACACCCCGGCACGTTCGCTCCGCTCGGCAACAGCCAACCGACTTGTGACTCCGTCACCTCGAGCTAATCACTCGAAATCCAGACTGTTTGCTGTCCTGTTCCTCAGTGGTGGAACCAGCTCCCCACTGACAGGACAGCAGAAAGTCTCTACATCTTCCGCCGGAAACTGAACACGCACCTTTTCCGACTATATCTGGATTAATCACAGACTTGCACTTTGGTAGCACTTGAATGGCTCTTATTATGGTACTTTTGTAGTTTGACTATGTTGAGGAAATGTTACTTTCTGTATTCTTGTTGTTCTTAGTTTGTACTCTAGGTTGAAATGCACTTATTGTAAGTCGCTTTGGATAAAAGCGTCTGCTAAATGACATGTAATGTAATGTAAAAAGCTCCACCTCTGTAGATTCACATTTCAATAATTAATAATAATAAAAAGTATTCCAGATTTCCCAGTATGAGATGTAAGGGTCTGTATTTATAGCGTCACACATTTACTGTGTCCTCAATGTCCATCTGTTGAAGCTGGATTCTTTTATCCTCTTCTTGATTTTCATCCTCCAAATGTGTGTCGTCACTCTTGTCCCCCGCTTCCCGTTCACCGACAAGAACTTGACTGTAAAGTTTCTGCTGCTCTTCCTTAAAAGCATCTTTTACTTTCTCACGTTTCAGACCTCCGTCCCTGAGAGCACACGACAAAGAAAGGAAAACAGCATCAAACCTGATCTGTAAGTCTGCAGAAGAGCATTAGTGGATATGCCAACATTAAGGGAGCCACAGTACAGTGTGCAGACCTGACCTTCATCTATGTTTGTATTGCTGTTTTCTATTGTTCCAGCATTTAAATGCTATCAATTATGTGACTATATGAAGACTGTTTTTCTTAATTTTGTTTCTCCAACATTTGAGGCAGAGTTTATGAGAATTAGAAGCATGTACTATTTATCTTAATGAACCAATGTCTTATATTCACACAACATCAGAGGATGAAGACGCACATAGATCGTGTTTCCTTTTGCTAATTTTCTTTAAAATTCACATTCGAAATGCATTTATATGGAAACTTGGCTAATGACCCACCAAATGAGATCCACTAATCCTCCTTGTGCAGCTATGGCGGCTTTCACTCTGTTGGCAAACTGCACCGCATCCTCCCCTTCCTACACCAGGACATTACAAAAGAACAGGCTCAGAAAAGGTGGGGAAAGTCCTCCATTGAACAGAATAAACAACAGATGATCTGAAAGTTGCGTCACTCATTTTCATAATGCAACATATCTCTTTGTAAAGTTGAGTTGGTGTTTCACTTCTCTGTTCATAGGCGGCAGGTACCAAACGCTGCAGACGATGGCCCAACTGCTCATCATCCTCAGCAGATAACTCACCAAGCCAAACTTACTGCTGTTCCAGAAAGCATCCCCAAACCGAGGATCGTACTGCAGGAAGGACGCAAAGCCAGATCAAGCCCAGGGAAGTGCAACGTGAGTAGAAAGGAGGGAAAAGACAAAGAGGTGCCTACCTTAATGGCAACTGGATAGACTGTGCAGGCAATTTCAAAGATACCCTTTTTAAACATCATCACTGATGTGTTGTTGATGCAAGTACCTGTGGAAGACACGTGTGGAGCTCTCATCGACCCTAAACAACAGATGTTCCATGCTCCGCTCTACAGGTGTACCTATCAGGATGATGTCATCGCACACACCTTCAGGGAAGATCAGAATGGGCTGCTTCGTTTTGTCAGCAACATGATCGCTTAGCCTAAAATGACAAAGCAAATGATCAATATATAAATAGTCCTACCATAAGCCTCAGTTCATGGAGTACAATCTAAACTGATACTATTATGGCAACAACCAACACATTATATAAACTCATAGTCCGTGGTCTATCTCAAGTTGAAACGTCATTAGAGTTAAAAAGAGTAGAGGTATATTTTTTAGACTATGCTCACTGAAAAGCGTTTTGCTTGATGGGATCCATAAATACATACTGATGTGACAGAAACTGATGGGATTTACTCACAACCCTGTCATCCGACTGACCATGTGTGTGTAAAACTGTTGTACCATATGTTTGAAGTCAAAATGTAAAACATATCTCGAAGCCAAAATCAAATGTTTGCACCATAAGCTCATATTTCAATATTTTAAACCTAATCTAAACCATGAGCACTAAGTGTCTTGACATCCATTCATGATAAGACACATAAAAACATATACAGGGCTGAACTAAGTCTACTGTGTACTATAAATCAAAACACACTGAGCTGATAAGTGGTTGTCCAGCTGTGGGATTGATTATAACACCACTGGAGATAAGAGCAATGTCGACTCTGAGAAGATGCATCGTTACCGTTTGGCCACTAGGTGTCTGTCTTTGACTTCTGATCTTTCAAACCAGATGTGAGGAGAGGATTTAGCCATGGCTTGCTGGATCATTCCCATCAACCCTCCATGCACCTGGCCAACCTGAGGGACGAGTTAGGCTCGAGTTCAGCTAAAAACTCATACTCATCTGTAGTTTGTCATATTCATTCATTCTTATGTAGAAAGGAAAGTGAGAGACACAAATGTTTCTACCATAGAGTAGCAGCCATCATTGGCCAAGATAATGACATCAATGGGCATGGTGTGATTAGACACGCAGATACCGCCAGTCTTTGATTTGTTCTCTCTGTAATTAAACAAGTTTGTTTGAGACACCGACGCACAATTTGGTGACTTGCAACTACACATCGTACACACTTCAGCGGGTACCATTGTGTTCTCTTGAATGCAGATATTAGCAAAAAGCTGTGAATTTGTGAATATTACTGTTCTGATCATTATAATGCATTCAACATTCAACATGTCGTACCTGTTGTGATAGGTGATGAGTGCTGTGAGAGCTCCCACACAGATACGGTAACACATCAGATGAACCTTCCCACAGAGATAGAACCTTAACCTGAAGACATACAGCATCATGCCAGTCATTACTGCAGTTTCCTTAGGATGTATACTTCAAGGGCCAACATACTGAGACAGTCATGTAGATGATGATCATCTTTCTGGTTGAGGGACCTGTCTTCATGTGGATGCTTGGACTGTTATGAGAATTGGGGGACACTTACTTTCTATTTGGTAAAAAGCCAACCAAAGTAGTGAAGACCAGAAGCAGACTAATGCCAGTGACCGCCAGAGTAACCCTGCAGAAAAAAAAGAATATATAGCTGGATCAAACCAGTTTTTCACACTTTCGCAGCTTTTTGTAAAATGAGATTAAGTTTACTGCCTCTGCAAGGTAATCGGCATGCGTGTGGCGGCTCTGACCTGAACGGCAGCAGGACACCGTAGCGGATGAGAACTCCCAGGCCCCACAGGAGAGTGAGTCTCATACTGATGTGATGGAAGTTGTAGTTGCTTCTAGTCAGCAAGTTCCAGCTCTCCAGTTCCTGAGCCGAAAAGCGCTTCGTCACCTCGTCATCCAAGATGCTCTCCACGCCTCTCTGGCAGAAGAAGGAGATGTCCGCCATCTCAAACTCCGGTTCTGAGGGCAGAACGTGGGCAGAACCTCGGAGCTCCAGGATCTGCTGCTGCAAGGACGACGGTTGTTCTTTGGCTATGATTCCTACAACGAGAATGGAAAGTATAATAAAGACATACATTTGAGTTAATGGTCATAATAATACAGGTACAGTACACTAAGCATTAATCACTGAGGAATATCAACATATTACTTGTTTACCATTGCTATAGGGTTTATAGAGTTGTTGATTCTTCTCCTTTGCTTCCTTCTCCATTTGTGAGGTTGCCCACTTATTTGTAAAGGACAAAAAAGATATAACTAGTTCAGAAAACAAGATTGTCAAGCAGCAATGAAGTTGGCAGTAAAAAGCACCGCAGTGCAACGCTCTGCAACAGACAACATCTTTTCCTGTGAAGCTTGCAGTTGAAAAACAATGCAGAGAAATTGCAGACACATTCAACACATTCCAGTTTAATTTTAACACCTGTTGTCAAACTTACTCAAGCATGCTTAGATCACAGTTTTGACCCAGTACTCTACATACACACACTCCTACAACAACAAGTACTCCCAGACCTGTTGCATGAAGCTTCAATGATGACACTTCCAAAGCTCTGAATGATGCTAAGGCTGATTTAGATGTATTGGCCACTAAAGCCAGCCTACCTGACATAAAGCTTCCTGTTTTCCTATCTGTGAATACCAAACACTTGTTTCCTTTCGGAGGTACCCAGAACTAAATGAAGAAAGAAGAACCAAGTTGTCCGTACAGACTGAATAGCAATAACAGTGAGCTAATATTGCTGTGATGCTGCCATGTCACAGGTGGAACGTTACCACACACAAAGGCACTGCGATGCAGGCAGAGAGAACATAAACAGGGGTCTTCGGAGGAAAGTCACAGGTTTAAGATTAATCAAGACAACCTGCTGTCAACCAGCGTCTGATTGGCTGACCAGCTCTCAGGGCTCAAACACGGCCTTATCCAGAGCTCTGCCAGTCAACTACGAGGGACTACTGCCCCTACGACAGATGCCTTCAATGGAAGGACGTTCAAAAAATTGGTAAAACAGTCAGCAATTCTGCTCAGACGACAGGTATGTCCCTAATTGTCAACTTTGATCATTTTCACTATTATTCTGAGTGTTGAGGGGAGTCCTAAAAACACCCAAACTGTAGGACCACAATGGCTGAACGTGTGAGGGGAACAACTGTGGGTTCTCTGTACCATACTCAAACTATTCCAGTAGATTAACTTCATCCCAGGAGTCTAAGCTCCCTGCAGTATCTGTACTACCCCAGATAGTAGTCCCATGGAGAAAAGCTCCCCCCACCCCCTGCTGTCCGTCCCAAAAAATAAGTCCCTGAGGAAACCCTGTGCCTCTGACAGTTTCCCTGACCTGAGAGTCCCATCAACAGGAAAACTTTATTTAAAAAAATTAAATTGGTGCGATTTACGATGCAAAAAGTATGTTGTGAAAGATTCACTAGCATCTCAAAGAGTTCTGATCCCCACAACCACCGCAGTTTATAGGTAGGATATTTGTTTTCTGAAAATGTTGTACAATGTAAAATCTATAAATAAACCAACACTCCTTTTATAACTACAAAAGACTTAGATTGTGTCTGCTATACTTCTAATACTATTGTGCATTACACGGACACCAAGCTCACCTCAAAGATCTTGAGAAGGGTCCTCATGTAGAGTCTGCCGAGGCCAAACGAGACTCCAAGTACAGTCGGCACAATTATGAAGACGAACAGAAGAGTCAACCAGACATAGAGACACGTGATGGAGATGCCGAGGCACCTGCACAGAAGGTTGTCAGCTGGAGGTGTAAACCACGTCATGCTGCTCGGCAGCCGAGGACACACAGTAGGCGTAGCAGTAGTAATGGGCTGCACACTACGGCGAAACCCAAAGCTTTAAGGAAGTCTCCTGGTTGGTTAGAAGCCCGACCTGGAAGGTACAACACGAGTGAATCATTCATCTGACCAAGACAGCACAAACATACAATGTATGAACATTATATTCCTCCATGTTCTCTTTCAGGTGACGTGTTCTACATTGTGATAGACTCTAAATGACCTTTTGAGTAACATCACACTTTGCTGATGGCCAATATCTCTGCGCTGTTTTCACCCACATCGTTTCTAGTCATAAATGATTGTGATATTAACATATTACCGATATCATCAAGAATCCAGGGCTACAGTTTAATAATAATACTGGTCTACTGTTGTTGGGGATCTTCTGTTACTGAGGGCCATTCTTGAAAGAGACAGTTAAAGTGCAGTTTTCTTTTCAAAGTAACTTGATTTCCTCTGATGGTTTTGTGACAGCATGAAGAACAGTGATTGCAGTTTTTCAATGAGTGAAAGACTGTTGTAGTAAATTGACAGACAGTGCCTTATTGTATAATAACTGGATGCTTTGCAGGAATTAAAACTGACCAACACATGTCTGAGTTATTCTCCCACGGCTTCAGTTCGACTGTGAGCTGGCCACACACACTCTGTTTGTAATGAGCGTCACAGTAACGCTGTCATCTCACATGAAAGCTCAGCAAGCACCTGTTTCAGAGCGACGTGGTCTTTACGTGAACCGTCATACAGCAACAATACTTCAACTCAACCATCGTCATTGATAATAATGTAACGTTAACTTACCCTGCCGGTGTTTGGGATTGAGTATTAGGAATAGGCATCACGCTACTTACGAGCGAGCTGCCCCGGTTAAAAATAGCTGTGCCGGTGTTAGTTCTCAGCTCTTACCGCGCTAACGCTCGTCGTGTGCCGGAAGAGGATTGAGACGACAGACGGTCAGGTGGTTCTCCATCTGGACAGCCCAGGATGAAGAGCATGGCTTTTTGTCACGATGCTGGAGCTGCAGACTGTTAGCAGCAAGCGGTGTAGCGGTGTTTAATACGATCACACGTCAACGTGATGTGAAATAATGTTGAGAGGAATTATTATCAGCATCTTTTAGTACTCAAGGTCAGAGGTCAGAGGTCAGCCCAGTGCTCTCTCACCTTTACAAAACAATGCAATGCACAAGGAGGTATAGGTCAAACTAACAAGTGTGTGTGTGTGTGTGTGTGTGTGTGTGTTTATAACACTAAACAGAAGGCTTGACAGTGTGCTTTTTGTAAATGTCAGAAGTGTGTTTGTCCCCATCTTCATTGTTGATGAGCTTCATTCCACATTTAAATGCATTCCTAATTATTAAACACACTGAGATATTTGATGGAGCTCCTGTTGGCTTTAAAAACATCTCAGACTCCATCTCAACTACAGACAGGAAACTTAAGTTGAGAAACTTAATTTTCTACATCAATCCAAACATTTTCATGTGAGGGTCGAGTTTATTTACGTCGGGGACTACAAAAAAGGAATTTCCTTAAAAGGATTAATATAGTAGTTTTTTTCTTTTATGGATTTGGTTGATGATATTTCTCCCTATATGTCCAAAAACTAACGTCTCCGTCTGGACCAGATAATGTCCTCACAACACTGTTACATACACACACACTAAATTGCTTCTGTGCTCAAGTTCCAATAAAAAAACTTTATTTGTATATATTCTGCTACAAATATCAGTTGTTTCTTGCATGCATAGTTTCAAACACTTAAGACGAGTAAAGTCACAAAGTAAGATTTCCCTTTAGGAGAATAACTCAACTTTATAGCATGCATAAACCCATGTCCATTTAAGAACAGTCAACCGATAATTTAGCTGCCCCATGAACCAGAAACGACATTTCAAGCAGCCGTTTTGAAAATAAAATCTATTGGATCATGTTTCTAAAATACACTGAATACACTTACTACACTGAATGAGACTTAAATATTATTGTTGTAAACTTTCTTTGGCTTTTTTCATGAATTAGCAAATGCTGCCCCTTTATAAATATAGATAATTAAGGTAAACAAGGATATGTTCGGGGCGGTTTATGTAATATGTTAATTGTTCAATTCATTTTGAGGTATTGAAGTTAAAAGTGTAAAAGTTGTACCAAAGTGAAAATCACTTCAGAACTGTTCTGAAGACTCACAACAAGTACATTTATCAAAGCTCTCTGATACAAATGAAAGCACGAACATAATCTCTCTTTCATGTCTAGAATTAACGCTCTTTCATGTTTATCACCGACGCTTGTGAGTAGATGATCTGTCACACTCTGTGTAACTCTGAGTAATAGTCAGAATTAATAAAACATATATGGAATTCAAAAGGCCTATCGCATTCAAGAACTAGAGAACATTTCCATCAGGATTTTTACATTACGTATATCTCACAGTATGATGGGCATAATGTTATTAAAGTAAGAAGAACTGCATCAGTGCTACTTTACACATAATTACAGAACAACTATTGGCTTGCTTTAACCAATGCAGTCTTACAGGACGTATCATAAACCTACAGTGTTAGGGTAGAAACAACAGTATGCACAAAACACAAACACAGCGTTGACAGGGTCACACTACATGTTACATGTTGCTATATATTATTTGTGTGCTTAAGATGTCCTCAGCTTAAGAGAGGACTGTGCTATATTGGTATCGCTGCTAGTTGAAAACTTTACATTTTGATTTGCTACAGTTATCAATATAGTGTTTCTCAAACATCCCATTCCCCTTAACCCATTGAGTCAACCACCACATCAACATTAAAAATGCTATTACGAAAGGAAAATATGCTTTTTTTTTAAACATACTTTGTAAAAGTCAGAAATCCAGCTGTTGGTTTTGTGTTCTAAGAAACATCAGCAGCATGTCATCAGCAGCGTGTCATCAGCAGCGTGTCATCAGCAGCATGTCATCAGCAGAGTGTCATCAGCAGCAAGTCATCAACAGTGTTGCTCTCAGCTGCAGTCCCCAGCCGTTGTGCTCCGGCATGGCAGTTTCAGGGCTGGGTTGATATGTTTGTGTTCTTGTTCTTTGACAGTTCAGAAGATCCAGATCCATCGGCGCTCGCTAGTGGACTCTCTCCTCTTCCTCCCACACCAACAGAGAACCCATGTCGTGTTTTCACATGTCGACTCCGCCATGAACTCATCGAGACATCATCCGCACAAACTCTGGGAATTAAAGTAAAGGACAAAGTGTTTTAATGCTTCAGTACAACATTTTCAATGACATATGCATACCATGCAGCACAAGTGAGCAGAACTGCTCCTTAATGCATAGAAATGTCTTTCTAAAAGGACGTTTATGATCACCAGAAATGTTGCTCTACAGAATGACAATTCTTATGTGAGTAAATACATTGTGTATTTTAATGCTACAATAATCCATATTATTATTAACTAATCATAGCATCTTTCAGCTCATTATTTGGGTTGTAGTTTAAAAGTTTAAACTGTTATGGTTCACTTTCAGCGCTCTGTTAGCATTGTTCTGTCTTCAGCAAAGACCTCGATGTACGCTGCCTCGCAGTAAACAACAGACAGTCGGCACCAGCTGGTGAACATCGGGCAGCATCCAGCAGCTACTTCTCTCAGGACTTCATTGGAGAGCAACAACTGAGCGAAAATACGAGTGAATATTGAACAGTGCAGTACATTTGTCACGTGTATACAAACACAACACGGATCAAGGTCACAAATCGGGACACCAGCACACTATAAAGTTTGTTATTATACAACCAAAGACAACTTCTTCTGTTCAATCCTGCTCAATCAAATTATACTTGGACATTATTGCTGAATGCGTGCATTAATAATGCAGGGGAAACATGACATTGTGCAATTATGCAACTCGGAACAGCCCTTTCTGATTTTTTCATCACTGACAGACTTTGCATATTTTTCTCCGTGAGGTGAAACAATCCCTGAGGATGGAAACAAATCTGACAGCAACCTCCTGCCTTCATCCCCTCACCTCACCATCAGCATGGTATTACGGTAGAACACACATGTTGGGGTTTTACTTTGAAACGTGTGTGTTTCTGAGAGACAGACAGAATGATACAGAAGACACCGAGAAGGTATATGGTGTAAGCCTGTATGATTTACAGGCTCTGCCCACAGTGAAATGTGTAAAGCTCTATTAACCGCTCGTATTGCACGCTGCTCCGGACTCTTTACCTTCAAAGTCCACATGCCCGTCTCCGTTGAGGTCGATGTCTCGTAAGATGTCCTCCAGGTCTCTGTGTCCGACCTGAAAGAAATCAGGTTGTGGGGAAGGTGTGAACATCCACGGCACAAACAAAGGCAAGATCCTCGAGTCTCAGCAGACGGCACGATTGATGCGCAGCATCCAACACGAGGACCGACTCCCCCAGCAGCTCCGTACCTGTTGTCCTAAAAGCTTTTTCATCGCCTCTCGGAGTTCTGCTGTGCTGATCTGGCCGTCACCGTTAGTGTCAAACTGAGAATGATGAGAGAAGAGGGACACATGAAAAACGACGACCTAACACTCGTAGACATCCTGGAGATTATTGTAATTTCTGTCCTCTCCATGTCTGTACTCACCTCCTTGAACGCGTCCCTCAGCTCCTTCACCCCGATCATGTCCGCCGTTTCAGCCAGAAGTTTGGGCCCCATGAGTTCAACAAAGTCCTCAAAGTCAACATGTCCTCCCACTGTTGGACGGATTGAGAAGAGGAAGAGGCAATAACCTTCAGCGTATTCTTACGGACAAATAAGGACAAGACGTGTTGCTTTATTTGTACTCTGCTGATAATAATAATTATAAATTATAATAATAATAATAATAGTAATAATAATAATAGTTATAATAGTAATGATAATACTAATATTAATAATAATAATAATAATAACTTTATTTATATAGAAGAGTTTACCAAGTGCTCTACAGAGAATCAAGGCAAAACAAATAGAATGGTAAAATAAAAATATAAAATAAAAAACAACAGACAAACTAAAATAGGGGAACCAAAGAACTGCATAAAAGGACAACATCACTTAAAAGCTGTTCTATAATAATGGGTTTGATGAGTAATGTGTAATCCTCAGCCCCGGCAGTGATCACATGCACGACTGCTTCTAAATGTTTGTCAGAGGAATGGGGGAAAGGATTAAAAGACATGCACACATACACAGTTTTACTTACAATTCATGTTGATCTGCTGGCTCAGCTCGATTAGCTCCATCTCTGTTGGCATGTAGCCCATCGTTCTCATGCAGTTACCCAAATCTTTACAGCCGATAAACCCATCTTTGTCTTTATCGAACTCCCTGAACGCCTCACGCAACTCTGAGAGCGATAAAGACGGGGTTTGAATCATATAGAGATGAACAAATTATTTGGAAATATTGTGAATAAAAAACAGAACAGAAAACAGTGTTTTGTTGTTCCTGAAATGTGCCATACCATCCATTTCTTCTGGCCTCAACTCTCGGTCCTGTGAAGGATCACAGTGCAAGGTCAGAATCCAAACACTGCTGCTATTTCAGGATTAGGCCGTTACGAAGCATTTCTTACACAATAGGATGCTGTACAACAATAAGTAACTGCAGCGGTGACCAAGAGTCTGCATGCTTCCTTCCAGCAAGAGAGGAAGAGCTTATCAGTGACATCACCTGCTGCAGAAAACATGCAGACGCGTTGCACTGTACGACAGCCGGTTTAAAGATAATGCAATAGAAGTATAACAGCAAAAACAGGATCGCATACAGGAAGATGCAGAGACGATGGTGAGCAACATTTTCTTTGATTTGAGGTTGACTGAATAACATGACCCCATCTCAACCCCTGCATTCATTAAGAACAGCCATGTGAGAGCTCGTCATCGGAACAGTCAGTAAAACAGCGGTCCTCGACAATGAGGATTTCAACATCCCTGTTTTCTTTAAAAAGCGAGACCGTAACGCACGTCGTTGTCACCGCTGGAATTAGACGAAGAGAGAAAACTGTAATGCGTCACCATAACCCGGTTTAAGTTATACTGATGAAAAAGTCCACCAATGTGTGTGAGTAATTCAGACTCATGCATAACTGTACGCGTAGACACACACACACACACACACACACACACACACACACACACACACACACACACACACACACACACACACAGCCTTGCATTCAGCATTCATCCTATCAAGAGGGCAGATTGCACAGTCTACGAATGCCATCTTCTCATTTCCACTGCGTTTCTTTACATGCTGTATTTGAGTGTTGACGTTACGGTGAGCGGTGATCACTACACTCATTCATCTCGTGTCTCCGTTGTGGTGCATGTCCTGTGTTGGGTGCTCATCTCTTGCCATGCATGCACATGATATTGTCTGGACTTACGTACAGTCTGCCGGCTTTCAGCGAAGCCCTTGCGTAGAAAGATGCACGCAGGCCCCAGTACGTTGTGCATAGTGGCTCCGTTCTGGGCCATGGCCACTAGTGGCTCAAGGTAGGCCCCCCCAGATCCCCCCTCCTCAGAGGACTGCACTGCTTTGTAGTTCTTCTTTTGGTCCTGGGGCAGCATCCGAGGCGGGGGGGCAGACATTGGAGCAGGGGCAAAGACAGGGGTAGAGACTGTGACTCAGACTGTGGCAGCATGGAGGGGGGGTGAAGGTGACAGACATATGTCTGTCGACAGAGAGTCATGCGGTCCTGGAGAGGTGGACAGTCAGGTCAGTCATGGAGAAGCACCTCAGTCAGTGGGAAGAGCAACTGATGTCATCCGTGAGTCTGCCCTGTAGGGGTCAACCCTGCACTGTGACGCAGAGGGCACAGCGTGTTATAGTTGATGCTGGAGTTAACTGCCTCGCAGAAATACAATGTCCCACTGACAGCCTCACCAAACAACTCTTTAATCTTCATCTGCACATGTTGTGCCAAGCTTGTGATTAGAGGACAGCCCTAACTACCCCTAAACTACAGCCAAAACCACAGCTATGATCATTTATTTTATCAACGTCATTGCTGAGATCGGGGGGAATGGCAACGTCACAATAAAGTCCGACAGGGCGAGAAACACAAGCAGCCATCGGAGAGGTCTGAAAGAAATCAAAGGATCAGCCAATTCAGGTGCACACACTGCGGTTTTATCTCCAAATGAAGTGGTTAAGATGATCTGATCGCTCATGATTCTTGCCTCATCCCACCCATCTCAACGCAGACGCTGGTGAGATCATAATAATATGATAGACAGTATCAAAATTAAGACCAACGTTATAATAAACTGGGATATTATATACACAATTTGTCGGTGGTAAGAAACAACAAGATCCACAGGTGTAGACATTTAACTGACAGCATTATGATTCTAACTAATGACGCAGTCTAAATGTGTTGGTTGTAATATGGTAGTGCGGAGTCTGGAAGTAGAGGAATTAAAGGATCGATGACACAGTGTATTTATAACGAGATGGGGTAGTTGTTTTAATTACATTACAAAATAAGGGTTTTGTCTAGAAGATTAGGCTTAAAGTTCAGCGAGTCATTTCATTATAATAATCACCTATTAACTGACTAACCAGGGGCCATAAAGTGTTCTCCCAAATACAGAGGAGGCTACAGGTTAATTAAACGGGTAATTACTGCTGGCCAGTGGACAAAACAAGCCTCTTCTCAACAAAGACCATTCATTGCTCCGGCTGATATCTGAATCAGAGAGAGCAGCTGCCTGATGTCGGACTATCTACGTCAGCAGCGACATATTTTCTTACTTATAAAACATAAAAATTATGATCACGTCTTCAATCCGCACCATGTAACATCCACCTCAGTAGAGGAAGATTCAGCTAAAAGTGAGTGCTGGACTCACTGGCACAGCAAATTACCAAGGGAGCATTTTTGCTGATGCTTTGAATCTCAGACGTAAGCTAACCGTCTACAAATGCCTTTACAGTGACCATAAGACATGAATATGCAAGCATATAATCCATGCACATTAATTATGTATAACACGCTCTACAAATGACCGTCACACTCCATCTGTTACCACGCCAGTCTTAATGCCAGTTCATGCATTCCTGTCCCCACCACAGGAACGCATGCCCACTGGGTAATCTGACCAAGTGATGCATGGAGTTGGTGCGTGGATATATCGTGCCAGAAAAGTACGACGAAGCCGCCCGCTTGCAGTTATATAACCAAAAGGAAAAAGCCACTTCAACCTATTTAGCGCAGATGGCATCAACAGTTGCTTGTCATATCGTGCTTTCTCAAGGATGTGCAGCTGTGGATCTTAAGAAAGCCTATTTGTGGGACCGTCTGCCTTCTACACTGAGAGTGTATTCAAGCATACACTAGTACGATGAGGACAGCTGATAAGACGTATAGTACAGACGGAGGTCATCTTCTTGAGCCTTTAGAAAAATGGCTCTGAATGCTCTTCCCTCGTTCTTCAATTGCACACTGGTGTTGTCATCTAAACGCCTCAATTGGTTACATCTGAGCTCGTAGGATCCGGCATAGTTAAAGGACTACGCCTGTTTGCAACATTTCTACTGACGGATCACCTCCCGCATGTGCAGGTTCAACAGCTTAGAAATCTTACGCTGACCGGTAAGGTGGCATCCCTGTGCAAATGGAGCCGACTTTAATCAACATTATCCAAATTCACCTCAGCCAAATGGTCGAGCACAAGCGGCACCAACCAACTCCTCTGACTTTTGTCTAAAAGGCTAAAATGGGTTTCTAGGGGATTCAGACATGCATTCATCAGCGCAGAAGGAACTTGTATCGAACACACCAACAACATAATACAAAATGCAATAGTTATTAGCGCTGCCTTCAAAATGCAAAATGAGTTTTCCACAAAGTCCAAGTTAATAATAAAGACTGTACATTCCTAAAATGGTCTGAAACTACAGCATAATAATAATGAAAAACTATTTTGTTATACTCCCATGTGCTGGGACTCAACACAGAACACAGGGACAGCCAGTCAGACGCTACAGGGGTCAGTCAAATAGCTTTAAGTCAAGTTGGGGTCACACCATGAGACGAACATGCACCCGTCAGAGGATTCAAGGAGACCGCAGCAGACCTTACCTTCTTGGTGAAAATTTTAAGCGACTTTACAGAGTTGCCCATTGCACGAAAAAAAAGTCCTTCCTGTTTTATGTTTTTTCTCTAACCGTGTCTGTGTGAGTGTGGCTGTCCACTGTGAGTGTATGCATGTGTGTTTGCGTATGTTCCCGGGCATGCGTGGGAATAGGAGTGATTAGAAAGGGAAAGAGAGTTCAGTGGGTCATCGACTAATATAAGAGGACACTTGGAACAAGGCAGGGAGAGGAGCAGAGGTATCATAGGGGGGGTAGGAGGTAGGAGGGAGAGGACGAAGGAGTGTACCGGGAGGACCTAGAGGCAAAGACGCCGGAGGGTACAAGGGGACACTGAAACAACAGAGGGAATATGTAAACAAGGACAAAGGACAGATCAGAACAAAACAAAGATACGCGAGGGAGAGGAAGCATGCATGTGATCGAGTGAGATGCAAGCGGCAGGAGTAGAAAAGGCAAGATTGCTTATTCATTCCATCCTCTCTCCGACAGTGTCTTTCCTCCCTCCCCTCTCTACTCTCTCCCCTCTACGGTATCTCTCTCCCTCTCTTCCTCTACCCTCTCTTTCTCAGTCCATCGGTCTGTCTTTTGCTTCTTTTTTTTAACCCTTACTCTCTCCAATTATCTTGCTCACTCCACAGTTTCAATCCAATGCGAATGTGAAAGAAGAAGCTTGTTTGGACAAGCATATCACCTTCCCCTGAGCGAGACGCTGGATACACTAATCCAAACATGCACACACACGCACACGCACACACAGACACACACAGACACCCACACACACACGTACACACACACACACGTACACACACACTCTCGATTAAATACACACAGTGGAGCTGTGGAGCTAAAAATATCCCACATGCTCTCTATTCACCCCCCACTCTCCCACATTTCTACCCACTCATCCCCCAACATCCATCCCCCACACACACACACACACACAAACACGCGCGCGGTGAAGCATCACAATGTCATGTTAAGCTTGAAGGACAGATCAAAGCCAAAATGTGCAAGAAATCACACATGGGTTGTGAACTACTATGGATGCAAACCAACACGTGAAAATGACAACACACACACTCAGGCAAAGAAATGCTCTCTCTCAGCCTCTCTCTCTCTCTCTCTCTTTCTCTCTCTCTCATACACACACACATGTATTGCAAAGTCCTGAAAGTGAGTGATGAGCTAAAGATCAAACACCGCTGACACTCGCAGTGAGCAGTAAATGCTAAATGGACTTGTATTTATGTGTAAAGGGCCTTACTCTCGTCAGCATTCACACACAAGCATACACTGATTAAGGGGGGGGGGGGCTTTCATTCAAGGGCCGCGCATCCATATACCTCACACACAATCACGCCCAGCGGGAGCAATTTGGGGTTAAGTGTTTTGCCCAAGGACACATCGACATGAACTGGAGGAGCCGATGGAAGACGAGCCGCTCTTCCTCTGAGCCCCCCCCCCCCCCAAACAAAAGCAACCATGTCAAGGTACTTGTACTTTATGTATTTTAGTATTCTCATTTTATGTTAATTTATACTTACTACGTTTCAGAGAGAAACATTGTACTTTTCACTCCACCTAATTTATATTACAAATATATATGATCAGCTTATAAATAATGAATAGTTTTGTGTTAATTTACCAAAGAGTATGTACAAATATATCAGCAGTTTTACCAGTGGCAACATTCAATTTGTATCCATAGTAATGCATTAGTAACAATAGTGATATAACACTCTACAATAAGCAGTATGGTACATTGTAGAATTGATCCTTTTACTCTAAATAAAAGATAAGAGATAGAACTCCATTGAGAGTAAACATCTTTGAATATCATTTTCAGGTTTCTGCATCACTTGCTCGCATCAGTGAAGGTCAAACATCCAAGTGAACAAGGAAGAATAAACCAAACACATGTTTGGAGCGGACGGGTACTTTAGTGAGGATCTGAGTTTGTCTTCCACCATCGTCTAAAACCACAAAACTAAAAACCTTCATTAAAAGGTGTTTACCATCCGTATTGACTCCTGAGGCAACTTATATAATACTATATAATACTAATAAACATCCTCTCCTGTTCAACCTTGTCTATTCTCTGCTATTTAAATGAACATATTCACGCCGAAGTCGCTTCAGATCTCGCTCCCATTCAGTATCTCTGCGGCTGCTCTGTGTTGTTTAGCGGATGATTCACCCGGCTTCTCACCGGAGGCTCATCGTGAACTTCAGAACACATCAGGCGTCAGACACAGCGGCCGTCAGCTCTCGTAATGTCAGACCATCGTGGGCACGGGCCTGAGATCCTTTCCCCCTTTCTCTCTCCACTGTATCCTTCTCACACACACTAAACTTTGCATAACTACTTTCACACCACAAACCGGCAGCGTTTCACGAGCATCTCAGGAGAAAATTCAACTGAGGAATATCTGGAATCACACGCAGATTCAAAGTGATTCTTTTGAAAGCATTCACTGTGCGCACAATGCAAAGCAAAATATGAATGCATGAACTAGACAGGAGGCTCATGCAAGAACAAGAACAAACAAAATAGCTTTTGCTTTTCACTGAAGATCTTGAAGTCACATATAATCCTGTCTCATCCACTGCCTTCCATTGTGCTACATGAGCTGAGAGATGGAGGATGGGGGAGGACGGGATGGATGTAACGTCAAGCTCATGTGCTCATCATTCGCTTGACAATTTTTCTTTAGCTGTTTTAAATGGAGAACTTGTGTCTCTTTAATTGCATTTTATTTGCAAGGTGAAATGACGTGTAAGTAACCCAGTCAAACCAATCCTTTCCCTGGAGCTACTGAGTTTCCTTCACAGCCTTTTCTGATGCAAAGATAAAGGGATGAATAGAGGGACCATGAGATTTGTTTTTTTGTGCACGTATTCTTGACGTCATTGGACAACTTTCATGCTCCAGGAAATTAATACATGAGAATGGTTAAAACCATCCGTTTTCATGCATTTATTCTGGTAATTCAGTGTAATTTTAGATGGTTGTTCATGTGAAATTGGTCTAGTCAAGCGTCTACTGCGTCAGCAGGGAGGAAATATTGTCTAATTTCGTCAATAAACCTCTGTTGTTTCTCCTCTGACTCATTTATCCCGTCCTCTGTCTCATTCCTTGTCTCTCACTGATTTCCCTTTTCAGCCCAGGTCTCCATGAATATTTATCATCTTCATTCGCAGGCATTAATATTTCTCTGCCTAATCCTCGTCTCAAAAAAGAGATTTAGCCAAAGAGTGAGTTTCCTACCTCCTTCCGTGCCAGCATATATAAAAATATCATCTGTGTCTAAAAATAGCCTACTCTAGACATGCCGGAGGCATATGCTGTGGTGAAAGTGATGATCTCTTTCCTCTTATTTCCACCCGTCCTAAATCCACTCATTGTGTCTTTTCTTGTCAAGCTAGGCCTCCCCTCTCTCTCTCTCTCTCTCTCTCTCTCTCTCTCTCTCTCTCTCTCTCTCTCTCTCTCTCTCTTTGTACAGATGTCATCAATGTCAGTGTGACCCTGACAGAGGAAGAGAGATTTTGCGAGGGCAAAGAAAAGAGAGAAAAGTGAATGACAGACAGGAAACGTTTGTGAGTGTGAATGAAAGATGAGTAACAGGAAAAAGCAGCGGAGGAAGTGAACGGCTAATCTGTGTTTTAAAACCTTTCCTCCCATTGTCTCCAGAGCTGTCAGGTGGGAGCAGGGAAGTGAGAGTTGATGAGACGTTGTCTTATATAACAATCATCAGGTCTGCCAGCGCTTTCTCCTGATTCATACAATTGCCTCGCTTCCTTCTCTTTCTTTTCCTTCTCTATCACTTCTCCTGTCTCACTGATGTGACGTACTGTGGACCGTTAATCCCTCTCACTCTTTCAGTTCAGACCTATTGGAGGAGTAAGCGGTACTTGCTCCCTCTGCTGGTTAATGAACACATTCTTTCATATAAATTTAATTTAAAGATAAATGAATCTCCTCCATAATAAATCTCTCAGCAATAGATAATAGACGGGTCTGTATCGCATCTCCGGATTCCAAGTGATGTTATAATTGAGAACAAGGTCACTGAAGGTCACGGTCGCGATAGTTAGACTCTCCTGAAATAGAAACTGAATATCTACAGAGAAAATAAAACACATTCAGGCTCTGTCCTTGGTCAAGGTGTCTGGTGTAACCTGGATAGTTTAAATACTTGAGTGTGCAGAAATAATGAGAGTTGTGTTATGTTATGTCTCTGGTGCATCAATATTTGAATTGTTGCATTCAAACTATGCTTTATCTAATAAATACCATAACTTACCATAACTCATAACCTATCGGCAAAACCCATTCAAGCAGCAAACATTTCCCCTGACTAAACTCCCCACTTCTTTTTTGTTTACAATCATGAATCATTCATCTTATGACTGTGGATATTTAATTGGTAGCTTAAGAAGCGTGGAGACCTGCTCTTTTGTTCATGAGTTTCTCAAATGTGCTCTGTCAAGCATCACGCTTGCTCAAGCATTTCAATATTTATACCAAGACAAACAAAAAAAACATTGCGCCCTCCTCCAGGATCTCCAAATCAGGCTTGATGGGCTATTTTTAGATTTTTCTTTTCACAGGCAGCGAATTAGTTTTGTTGGGGTTATGCAGATCTTGATGTTACGTAAGGAAACATGACATTCCTAGCGTGTAATATCTCCCTCTGTATTCATATTATGGATTGCTCTGCCACATTTAGGAGCATCAAAAACATGTAATCTTGAGTGTGTGGTCTCTAAAATGGAACAGCTCGGTAAGACGCTGAGCCGGTGCATTATAAAAACAATTGGTTTTCATTCTCACGCGTACGTTCACAGCTGCGTAGTGTCACCTCACTTCACGGTGACATCACAGAAAACTGGCGTGACGGTTTATCATCATCAGAGTAACCTAACTTTTTGATTTGATGTTTTTTTTAAATGAGTTGTTGGTTATTCCTGTTATTTGTTTAATATATCACAAAAAAAACATTCAGAGCTCAAGTATCTGCAACTATTCAAATGTACAATAAGACTGTAGAGAAAACATTACAAGGGGAAAACATATTTGATGGAAACAACCCAACATCCACTCACGCCCGCAGCCCTCGAGACCTTATGTAGCACACGCTGCTATTTTGGCTTCCTGGAACCCCTGAGACTGATTGGAGCTCTGGCCTGGATTGAGAGGAGTTATTTCTGGAACACATTAGCGTTTTGGGAGGTAATTGTCTCCTCTTGAGCTTTTTTTATCATTAACACCGAGAGAAGGATTTCAATGGAAGAAAGAAAAAGACAGAAGGGAATACATAGCCTGTTGCTACGACCGCACGATGTGCTGGAGTCACGGGAGGAGCAGGCGACCGACGTGTTAGTAAACAGGGGATGCAGGGAAGAACCTTTATTTGCTGCTGACCCTCTCGCCAGAGTCTCACAGTAGTACATACATGGCTTATGTGCATGCGTGTGTATGTGTATGTGTGTGTGTGTGTGTGTGTGTGTGTGTGTGTGTGTGTGTGACAAGCTCTCAATGAAAAGTTTTCCACTCTGGGGAAAGTTGATCCCCCTGCTGTTGCTCAGGTGACAGGCAACTGAAAGCGACTGTATTCATGTTGAAATGCTTCACAGACTACCCCCCCCCCTCCCCGCTTTCCAATCATGCAACTGATGGATTCCAGATTTGGACTGAATGCACGCATGCATTTTTAATCTGCTCAACTATTGACCAGAGGCCCAGTCACCCATGGCCTCCAGCTGCACCTCCCCTATGCACCTCCACCTGCTACCACCAATCAGCTCCGCACATCATACATTGTTAATACGCATTCACGGCTACAGTAAAGTTGAGAATACAGGAGTCTAGATTATGCAACTTTTAGTTTGTTCAAAATATTGAGAGTAAAACACATTAATACACCTGGTTTCTTTGGGAGTAAGACTGAACTATGTATGTTGTATCATATTTATATCTATACTCTATATATATGAATTAGCAATTGCTTTTTTCCACCACCTATATGACTATATAATTGCACCCAGTGGATGGGGATGTCTCTTTGCATTGCTTCTCTCAAAAGTTCTTTTTGTTGAGGAAAAGCTCTCCTGAAACCTGCTCATACAGTATTTGAAAGAAATCGTACTTGACGAAATATGCATTTAAAACCGAAGTTGAAACACAATTGTCATTGACCTCGTAAGATATTACTTCCAGTGTTGAGACTGGATTATTGACTCGTGATCACGATCCTTTATTTACCAGTGTTTCACAACATCAGTGACACCTATAGACACTAGTTTAGTTATACAGTTTGAATGATCTTTTCTTTGCATTTACCTAAACAAACAAACAAACGAACGCATCCGTTCATAAAAGTTGAATTTCGTCTCCATGCTCTTACCTGCCCAAAGACTGACTTCACTATGGGATGGAGACGGGAGTCGTGCACAGACGCGGGAGCGCTCCGTCGTTTGGCCGTGCGGTTGTTCGCGGACTTCACAGGTGCGCCGGTCACCGGAGGGTCCGAGCTGAGGCTCGAGGAGGACCCGGTGATGACCCGCTCCCTGTGCTCGAAGAAGAATGCCGCATCGTCCGGTTGTTTTGGATACGAGGAAGTCGTTGAGGGCTGCCTGCCCTGCGGGGAGCCGCCCTGCTGATGAGCTGCAGGAGGCAGCTCCCCCCGAGGGGAGTCGTGGTGCTGATGCGAGTGTTTGGACCGGGAGGACTTGCTGCGCTCTTTCTGGTGCAGACTCGTCCGGTGTCTCGCTTCCTCCTGGGAGTAACCGTCATCCAGGAGGCTCGCCTGTCGGTGCTGAGAGTGGCTCTTCTGCCCCCGGTGATCGCCTGCGCTCCGAGAGTCGGCATGTCTTGGTTGGCAGAGAGGTCTCCGAGCACTCGTCTCGTAGTCCTCCGTCCATCCGGCATGATCGCTGCCTCCAGCATCGGTGGGATGATGCTGAGCCCGGTGGTTCCGGTGGTCGCGTGGACCGCTACTGGGGTGCGCAGACCTGCGGTTGAGCCCCGAGGATCTCAGCAGGGAAGTAGTGGACTCGCTTTTGGGGAGATTGGAGCTCATCGTTCGCTTTCTGTCGCTCGGTAGAAGAAGTGACGCTGCTGGAGGCTGGAGGTCGACTCTAGGAAAAGAAGGCAGTCCTGCGCCACGTGCAGGTATTGCGCATCAGCCAGTTGGACCCCGCTCTCTAATCCACGTGCACACGCGCGACCACCACTGCAAAGTCCACGCTGGGGGACGAAGTTGAGGCAGCAGTCACCTGATCGAGCGTTGGCATTGAATGTGAAGTGCAGCCTGATGGCGGTCAGTGTGACGCCCCGTAGGGGGCTCCGCTAACTTCGGATGGCAAAATGCCCAGCTTCATGCCGCATATATGTGCACGCGCAAAGTTAATTAAGAAAGACCCACGTCACTGCAGATCATTTCCCGCATAATGAGCCGCTCGATGTTCGCTTTCTACTGTACATAGCTTTCGAAGCTCTGTTTGAGCCATTCGTTTATTTAGCATGTTTTTTGTTTTTTGTTTCATTGCACATATCAATAAACGCAACATTATGGAAATCGACAGATTTACTCAAAACTCAATACGTATCTTCTGGGACATCAATGCCAGTGGACACGTGTGTCATAGCTTTGTGTCCTCTAGAATCTAGATGGCATTTAACTAAATAGCATTTAGAGATGCTAAAGCATGCAGGATGGACTAGCAATCAAGCAAATCATGAATAGGTGAACATATATGAGTAAACAAGGATTACAAAGTTTACACAAAAAAGATGATAAAGTGAAATTATTTGACACACTTCAGCAGTTATTAGGTCTCTTGAGCTATGAATAGTAACATGACCTTTTTGCAAATAACACTGAGGCACCATGTGTTCATTAGTCAGCATCGGGATAAACAAACAAGTCAAATGTCTATCACTTGTAAAATATTTGTTACCAAAACAAAACTAGAGGAGAATATATTCTACAGTAAATAAAAAATCACAATGCACTTATTTTTGAGTCTGCTATAGCAATATGTTGACAGCATTTGTTGTAGAAGAATAAGAAATACAAAAAATCTCCCAGATCATTTAATTTCTGAACCTACAATTACCTAACTCGTAGTCGTGGGACATTTGTCTCATTTGCTTATGATTGTCTTTTCCCCCTCCTTTTTTAAATATCTTCATTATGTATTTGTGAACATGTTAATACTGTTTCACTCAGATTAGATTTTATTGTTATTTTCATTGAAGTTATTTAATTTAAAGTCATTCTAAAGTATACATTTGCAAATGTTGGCCCATGGTTGCACAATCTGGATACACAAATAATGTCAACATGGTGAACTCAAAATAGTAAGAGCAAATTTCAAAAGGGAAAGAAAACCACTGAGAA
The DNA here is from genome assembly GCA_036178185.1 of Liparis tanakae. NCBI lineage: Eukaryota > Metazoa > Chordata > Actinopteri > Perciformes > Liparidae > Liparis > Liparis tanakae. Next base: position 11,382,884 of record CM070090.1, on the reverse strand, counting down.
TAGCAACATGACAATCTTTCCGTCCCATCTGCACACCTACGGTCATAAAGCTCGCAGCAGCTGTCCGGGGATGCAGGGCAGAAGTGTGTAATGATGTCAATACATGGAGCCAATTAGACACTCCAGCTCTCACGAATGGTGTTTCACAGTGAAAGCTGACAAATGAACAGATGTTTGCCCTCCTCTCTGGAGAATTCTTGTTCTCTGACATCTGTGTCCTTGCTCCAGGGAGAGGCGAAGCATCTTCTCCGCCGCTTGTCCTCCCCCCTCTTCCACATCGGCCTGCTTTAGCTCCTCTACCTTCATATCCTCCGTGCATCTCATCCAGTGCTGCTGAGCCATCGTTACTCTGCTATCAGCTGTGACCATAAACCCATATACTGTCTCCTCTCTCTTGTATGATCATGAATTCCAAAAAATAAGTTTTAATCTCAATTTTGGGACTGTTTTAAAAAAAAGGTTTGAGAACATGTCATTCCTATGATGAGTACATCTTGTAAATAAAAACATTTCAATATCTTGCAAATGCTGCCTCTCTCGCTCTCGTTCTCTCGCTCTCCCCTGCTTGGGCTGCAGCGATGGACATAAGCCTCAGGGTGCATGACCCATTTCGTACGCAGTGACAGTAAAACAACAGGAATGTGTCATAAAGTAACACCTATATTGAATAAGACCCCATGCAGCCAACAAAATAGAATAATACAAAAGAGGACACTGGGAATTTGTTATTGTTTTAATCTGGAAAACATAGTTGCATGTCATGTTGTAACTAAGCCCAACAGGTCAGATGGCCAAACCAAGTTTCATGTTCACAAAAAATACAATAAATGGGATTACTTTCTTATATTTTGTATATTTTGTTCCAAAACCTTTTGAAAACCAAATGAAAGACTGAGATGGCTGAGGATAAAACATGCAAACAAATGTGTTAACTTTTTTTAAAGATAATGTTGTTATTCTTTTGCTGACGCTTTCTGGGTCTCTGATCAACTTTGTCCCCCCTGTAGAAGTTTAGTACTCCTGAAAGATTAATCACCTGGGTGAATTATTAACAACAAAGCAGCTTGGGGCCTCCAAGGTGAAGAAAGAGCTCGCTCACCTGAATCATCACAACATTTTGCCAACTCTTTTATAATGAGCACTTTCTGTAGGATACGATATCGACACTACAACAATACAACCAGCATCACATCCAGCATGAACCGAGAAGCCGACACTTTGAAAAAGTTCAGACTAAAGCTTTCTTGTCATCAATGGACGGCTGAGATAATGACCTTAAACAGATCAACACAATCAATAATAACATATTTATGCACGAGCACAGTCAATTCCTCTTTACATTTCTATGATCACGTCTCGCAGGTTTGCAATGCAGCTCCATTATGTTATCTGATAATGTGTATTATCGTGTCATGTGTAATGAAACTATATTCATAATGAGGCAAAACCATAATGTTCAGATTAGTTTCCATACAACTTGTTATCGAATCTTCTCCATTATTATGGACATTAGTTCAATAGCGGGACAGGTACAGTAACGTTCAGATATGCTGTACATATTATTATCCAGGTGTCCTGTTCAGCATTATGAGCTGTAAACCTGAAACCTTTTGGTAAACAGCGGCAAATGATGACAGACGAATATCTTAGAGTTTTTACAAATATTTAAAAAGGCAGAGGTCATGGTTCTCCGGTATAGTTCTCTCGGTTGGTCAGAACATTCTATTAAGCCTCTTGTAGGCGTTACTCCTCATGGTGTTCATGTAAACAATGGAGATTTATCAACAATATGTGTTGATAAATCGTAACGTATAGATACAGTTTCTTTTGGAAATTTAACTTGGGGTCACCTATAGTTGAAATGTTGTATTTGTTGTGGCTACATTGATTTAAATAAAATGATGAGCCACTATATAAAGACTAGCAGCTCTTAAAAAGAAAGCGTCCATTTTCTTGACATGACTGTGGATGAGTGGGTATATCGACATTATGACGTGTTCACAAGCTTATTTCCAGTCAACCGCAGCTGAGGGAGGGATGTGTTAATTCCTTTGAGCTTAAACTGCTTAATTTATACCCACTCCAATAATGGTTTCATCTCAGTAAATGGAGGACTGGTGCCAGTTCAATCCATGTCGCTGTGCCCAGACACAGCAGGTGTGTTTCATATTGAATGGGATGAATTAAAAGTTAGAAATAAAGTCCACTGCAACTTACTAGTGAAGAAATATAGTTAATGCAGCGCAAAGAACAACTGTTTTATTTGTGGAGAATTCTTGGAGATTATATTATTTCATAAAACAAGCAAAGATAATGTTCTCCTCATATATTGTCATAAAATATGCAAAGTTACCTTACTACTTTGGTAAAGAGTAACACAAGCTGGAGTAAAGGCAGTAATTAGCATGAACATGTATAGTGCATAATATTGTTAGTATGTTTTTGTTTAACAGTCTGTGTTTTAATCATTAGTTTCAAACATACTGTGACAAGACCGTTGCATAAGTGTACTGCAGTGAAGTTACAGTAGCGTATTTTTGGAATCATTCATTATCTATGACTTCAGAGTGTGATCCACATGATCTCAAATGCACTCGTCCATCTTTACGGCCCCTTTTCATTTCACTCTCTTTTTATTCTTCAGGGGTGACTCACCCAGATGAAAAATATCTACAAACTATTTACAGAGAAAGAATATGTTGGCCACTCATCTGTCCATCAATCTCCAAATGTACTACAAGGCATGTTTTCAATTATATAATCCAAACTACCCATTAACAAAGACCGGACAAGTGACATTCACTCATTGGAACACAACAACCTACAGTGGTATGGTAGGCTCTGGACGCACCTGTCTTTGCCTATAGTCACCTTTTATTTTGTATTTTTTTGGATTAACCAGCAGCCGTACACTGGAACTGGCTGGAGTGTCGGACAAGTTGTTCCCTGCCGGCCTTTACCATCACACCCAGTCAACAGAGTAAAACTCCTCCAGCCAGCCTCCACTGGGCCGCCCTCCACTGGGCCACCCTCCACTGGGCCGCCCTCCACTGGGCCGCCCTCCACTGGGCCGCCCTCCACTGGGCCGCCCTCCACTGGGCCACCCTCCACTGGGCCAGCCTCCACTGGGCTGCCCTCCACTGGGAAGCCTCCACTGGGCCGCCCTTCACTGGGCCACCCTCCACTGGCTCTGCTGCAGGCTCTTTGAACTGTATCAAAGTGTTCTCCTTTTGATTCTCTTTGATTGCATACTCCCATAGTGTTGTTTCTTACCATAACACAACAATGTTGCATTCAAATATGCATACTAACATCATTTGTGGATAATAATAATAATAATTTGACTACACCAGAACACAATTCAATATGCTGCTATGCTTAGAATAGAATAGAATATAAATAGAATAGAAACATACTTTATTAATCCCCAAGGGGAAATTAGTTGACAACAGAAGCAGCACCGATAAAACTAAACACAATAAAATATAAGTATAAGAAAGAAAGAAAGTGACAGTGCATAAAGTAAAGTGTGCAAAGTGAAATATAAAATACAAAATAACATAAAATAAAATATATATGTATATATACACAGCATATACACAACATATGTGTAAATGTAAATAAAGCACTGTAAAATAAAATAAAATATATATATCTAGATAGTGTGCGAAATGCAAAGTGTGTGTATGTGTGTAGTGTAAATGAAATGTGTGCAGTGCAGATCAACAGTGTAAGTATGAATGTGAATATGTACAGTGAATTATTGCACGTTTCTGGCAGGAGGTGCTTTGTTGTAAAGCCTCATGGCCGTGGGCAGGAATGTTCTCCTGTAGCGTTCCTTGTTGCAGCGGAGCGAGACGAAGCGGTTGGAGAACGTGCTCCTCCTGGAGGAGGTGGTGGAGAGGGTGGTCCGGGTTGTCTAATATGGACAAAAGTTTCTTCAAAGTCCTCCTCTCCACCACCTGCTCCAGGTGCTCCAGCTTGCAGCCGGTGATGGAGCCAACCCTCCCAATCAGTTTATTAAGACGGCTGGCGTCACCGGCCCCGATGCTGCTCCCCCAGCAGAAGATGGCGAAGTGCAGCACACTGGCTACAACCGACTGTGTGCTGCACTTCGCCATTGTTAGTGTGTCAAATGCAGAAGGCCCCACTGCCTCTGGCCACATTTAGAAGTCGGCTTCAAACCGTTTACTCAATGTCTGCTGCAAGACACGTGTCCACATGTATCGCCCTGAGATAGGCTTGTTCAACACCTTTTTCTTCACTTTCCCCACTCCTCACCTGGTCCTCTCTTACACCTCCAGCGGCCTCTTATTGCCTCTGAATCTCCTCCTTAACCAGGCGGTGCTATGCTCAGTCAAACTCCTCATACTAATGCTGTATCTGCAACATCCCCTTGTCAAGCCTGAGCCTGTACAACGGCCTCCCTGAGGTTACGCTTCCTGCTTACTCAGGTGGCGCTGCACTGCAGCATCCCCAGGCTGACAGCATTGCCTTCAGCCCTACGTTTGCACATTAAACTCTTCTATTCCAAAATCGCACCAACCTGCTTCCGTTTGAATGAGGAATACATCTTATGTAGCAAAGAGGATACCAAACCTTTTGACTGATTATGATGCATCAGTGCAGCAGCAAAGAGATTTTCTCCTGAAAATACGTACATCATCTCCCCCTTGTGTTGAAGTGTGGAGTGGCCATAAGCAGCACTGGACAGGAAGCATTTAAATCCCACTAATGCTCTATACTTCTCCATTGGAAAACAACCTGCCAAGGTTACAGGCAACATCACTGTTGCCGGTAATATTGATTAATCAAAGCAACTTGTTGTAAAATTAAATTAAATATAATATACTGCATTAAGGTAATATGAAACTGTAAAGACAAAGCAGCTGACTCTCATGGCACAGGTTTCTAATGGGTCCCCAGGGTTTGGCCCCAGCTGAGGGTCAGCACCGGGGGCAGCTGATGCCAAAACACATTCAGCACCTTGGTCCGCGAACAGAGGACATTGTGGATTTAAGATCAGCCTTCATTAAAAAACACACACATATATATATATATATATATATATATATAGTGTAATTAGTTGGCAGATTATCAGATTGGCTTTCCTCCATCCTGGCTGGCAGACTTAATCCAGTAGCCCACAAGCTGGAACTTGTTGCCCATTGCTGCACCTGTGGGGATGCAATTAAATATGTTTGGGTTGAGCTTTTTGGTTTCAGTGGTAACTTTACTGAATCAACTCCAAGCTGAAATGAAAATGAGTCAGGTTGGAGATGGACTGTCTGAGGGCAGCTGCGTTGTGCCCACACGAGTCATGTTCTCGGCCTGAGCTCGTGCCACTTCCAGGTTTGCTGCCATCTGGGGAATCTGAGGATTTGGGCTTGTTAATAAGTGCTGCAACAAAAAGCACAGAAATATCTGTTGAACAACTCTTGGCCAGACAGCGTTTTCTATGATGTGGCGTAAATGTGAACACTGACAACAAAAGTTATTATTTTCCCCAATTTTGAATTTAAACAATTGCACAGGGTCTAAAATCACGTTTCTTCCTTCGCTCACCAATTTGTGTGTTTACTCATCAACAGATGGGTGAAGAGTTGGAGGATTTGTCATGAAATGCCAATCAGTAATTATTTAGTAAAACAACCTGTTCCAACAGTGACAATTACTATCAAGCCTCTGTACCGAGAGGCACAAAAGACACAGGTGCATTTTGTTTTACTGCCTCTGGTACTTTGGCACACTTCACACACCACACACACACATCATATTCCCAACAAATAACCCCTCTTTGAACTCATATATTATCTTCCACTTTTACAAACAAAATCCTTTGTGACTAAAATGTCTTTATTTAATAAGGATCTTTATTTCAGGGAGATATGGGTAATTCTAATGTTGCAGGCGTCACCCCATAAATCCAGATTGGTTGTTCATTATTACATAATTCATTTTTGATACGGTGGGAAAGTAGAAATGAAGACATTGCAGAGTTCGACAATTTCTAGCAATACAAGGAAATGTATATGAATACTGAATGTGTTATAATTGAGCTGTGTTGAAGGCACTAAACAGTGACATGTCTAAATGGAAGTTTGTTAAACTTCCACACACAGATGGTGTGACTGTGACCTCTGTATGACCTCGGTGTCACTGACACAGAGGTCTCTTCCAGTGTAATGGTACAGAGAGGGATCGCTCCTTCCTGATACTCCGGGTTAGTGAACACCATGGACACAGGGGAAGAGGCATGGCGGGGGGCGTGGAGCTCGGCCAAGTTGTCTGCAACTGATAAAAACAGTATTTCGTGTTTCAGACGACGTCCACGGATACCCGTTGCGTCATGTTCTTTTGGGAAATGAGCGTGGGGTGTTAAAGATAAGCTTTGGTCATAGTGACTCCCTCTACTTTCACATTTACCTCCGCGCAGTAGCCGGTTGATGGAAGGGAGGTCTCCACGAAAGGATTAGCCGCGTGCGCGCTGAGCGGTTGCAGCAACAGTTCCTCTTCAACAAAACGCGTCTTCGATGGCTAAATACAAGCCCTGGCTGGTGTGCTGCTTCATCTTGGTTGGGTTGATCAGCGCGGTGGCTCTGGTGTGTCTATGCATCGTCTCGTTAGTGGGCAGAGAGTGTGCCGGCGGCAGCTTCGCGCACGCGGCTGTCGCTGCAGACTCGCTGCGTTGCTCCGAGATCGGCAGGTGAGTCACTTTCTGAAAAGTAAGAATGAGTTTGGCTTGACATATTGTATCTAAGACCTTTAAATCAATGCGTAATGTTTTCTCTAGCTTTTTGGGGGAAATGTACATTTTGCATAAATTGTGTTTTTTGTCGATGTGTAGAGTATTCCCATCGCATATTTCATAATTTTCAGAAATTACTTAGTTATTCGGAACTCTGTGTACGGTCAGGCTGCACCTCCCTGCTCCTGTGGGTGAGATACAAAGCTGAACTGAGCAATGGGATAAGCAGTTTAAGAGATTTAATAGGCTCTGTTTGAAGAATAGAGATAATGCCTGCATAACTGTGTGCAGGCTGACCCGGGCTCTCCAAGTTCTCCTGTTGGATGTGACTGTAAAAGGAAACCAGGTTTCTAAATCCACTAATTTATTTTAATCTGTTGAATCTGGGAATATACTATTGAATGCAGTCATTTGTCAAGTGGTGAGCCAACATGTGGACTCCATCAGTCTGTCATCATCCAAATATAAAATAAAGCAGAGGTGTTTTATTTGTAATCACTGACATGTGCATGGAATTTGTGGTGCGGTTGCAGTACAGAGATTGTCTTTAAACTCCTCACTTATCACCATAATCTACTTTAAATACCTACTAAGATTAAAAAACATATATATATATATATATATATATATATATATATATATATATATATATACAAATTAGTGTGGCCTGTCAGATAATCAGATAATTTCCCATTCAAAAAGGAATCAGTTTATGATATCTACTGTATGACTATTATCAACCAAGTGTTGTTCTACACACTGTTCACATGACCCTAAATAAGATTGTTCCAATTTGATTGTTGCATCTTATTCCTCTAATGAGACATTTTCCCTAGTTAAACCCAAACTACAAAGCTGGCCTCGCCTCAGCAGAGCCAACACATTCCCGTCACTGACCTCATTCAGAGCTTTCAGAGCCAGTCCAGACTTAACAAGCTACTATGCTGTGTTGTTTAGTATAACTGAGTTGGATAAGCCTTATAAAAACAAATGAGTATTCATAAGAAGAAAGTCCAATTTACAAAAAAACAAACGTATCTCTGTCACCATCGTCTTCCTGGCATGTTGCCTAAACTACCGGCATCAGCACATTATTTAAACTTGCCTCTTGGCAGCACTCTGACACTTTGGAACCCCGACGCGACGCCGCCAGGTCTAGTGATGCGTGCACCTATTAACACATGTGCACAGTTGTGTCTGTGGGTGGGCTAGTGTGTGTAGTGAGTAGTCAGAGAGTGTGTCACTGACCGTGTGTTCACACAGTTCCCACAAATCAAGTGAGAATGACTGGGAAGATGTTTTCAGGAGCATGCTCCAGCAAGGGGGGTCGGCAGTAGATGGCGCCATTGCAGCTCTTCTGTGCACATCTGTGGTCAATCCTCAGAGCATGGGGATCGGAGGAGGATCCATAGTAACCATAAGAAATAAAAAAGGTGGGTCTTCTTGTTTCGTTTGTGAGAACTCAAATGATGAGCCTCGAGTTGCCTGTTCATTCTATTTGCTTTGTTCTCTTCTCAGGCAAAGTTGAAGTCTACAACTTCAGAGAGACTGTCCCACGGACTTTTAAAAGTAACCTGTTAAATGACTGTAAAAGCTCATTGGGACTGGCCACAGGTAGGCAGACTGTAAAGTAGTTTAGAAGACGTTTCATACTTCTTTTCTGAAGGGTCATTGAAGCAGTAATTAGTGGGAACACTTTACCCGGGTACATATTACTTCTAAACACTATATAAACGTTAAATAAATGGTTTATAACATTCTACGATATAGTTGTAAGCAGATGCAAGGCCACATTCAACATTTTATTTAAGTTGCCACACCTATCGAAAAAAGAAAAACACAAGTGTAGTTCTGACTGATTGAATTGAGGTTAGATACATGTTTTGCATAAATTATTTCACAAATGTAAATATATTTGTTGACCCGAACAAATGATGTACTTTGCAGGCAGCCAATGGATCGGCGTTCCCGGAGAGCTGCGGGGCTACGAGGCCGTTCACAAGCAGTACGGGAAGCTGCCCTGGGCCAAGCTGTTTGAGCCAACCATCAAGCTGGCCAGGGAGGGCATCGCTCTGCCGGCGTTCCTGGGAAACCTTCTGAAGTTCTCGATTGTGAAAGATCACGTGGAGAAATCTTCTCTCTGGTACAGCATCTCAATATCTGCTTCTACTGACAGAGAGCTTTTAAAGGTCTCAAAACTGTTAACAGAAATGTTTATTATAACATAGTAGTAGATAACTACTATCACTGGAGCCTTCACTCAGGTGTGTCGCAGCGCTGTGTCCAGGGCTTTCCTGAGAATTCCTGGTTAAACTCATTTCATAATTTGACGTGAGCCTGTTAATGAACTCCCTCTGGATTTCACATTGCACAATAGTTTCTCCCAGTTTCACCCTTATTGGAACCCTTTTTGGATGAGTGGAAATGATTGTTATTCTCGATGCACATGGCTAAACACTATTGCTCCCAGCATATTATTTCAGGGAAAGGGTTTAGTGAGCCAGCGATAAAATCAGTATCCACCTTCTTTTGTAAATGTTTGTGAAATTTTGCTCCTACCAAATACAAGATTTTTAAAAAGTTGTCTGCGAGTTAAGTGTATTGTGAGCCTGAGAGTGTGTTTGCTTCTTCTCTGCAACAATGTGCGTTTAGAAGAACTCATGCAGAACATGTGAGAACATTGTGGTGATTATGCACAAAAGATATATTAATAATTGCAGTAATGTCTCTTTGGGAGAAAAGTAGCCCAGTGAGGTCACAAATTGCCCAAATTATGATGTGCAGCAGTCTGTGTTTTCTCTTTATACCTCTGGTGTTTTCATAAGTTCTAATATATTCTTTTACATCAATACTTTTTTCACAGTGAAGTTTTGTGCAACAAAAACAAAACTGTTCTGAGCGCAGGGGACATTCTGAAGTTTCCTAAACTTGCAGAAACCATGGAAACAATTGCAGAGCAAGGGGCCGATGCCTTCTACACGGGCAAGATAGGACAAGACTTGATCCGAGACATAGAAGCTGCAGGTCGGTCCAATTTCACAATACGCTGTGCAAGTTGGGAATTTAAACTTCAAGATCACACTTGTATGTAATGTAGAGCAATACAAAGTGAAGAGGGTTTAAGTTAAAGAAGTTGTTGTACTCTTCATGTTTCTCTTAGGTGGGACTTTGAAAAGTGAAGATCTGAAGTCCTTCCAGGTGCGTGTGGAGGACGCGTGGACAGTTCCTGTGGGAGACACTAAGATGCACTTCCCTCCACCACCTGCAGGGGGGCCCCTGCTTGCCTTCCTTCTCAGTCTGATGAAAGGTTTCATGAACTGCATTAAGTTCTAGGCTCTTTGCCCAATCATCTGAATTCTGAAGATATTGTAGTGCGTAATCATTTTGAAGTCTGTTCTCCTTTTTCTGCAGAATTCCCCTCGTCTCCGAAGTCCCTGGATGAGGACCAGAAGATCGAGATGTATCATCATTTCATCGAGGCAGCCAAGTTTACGAATGGACAAAAGAAGAGCATTAATGATCCCATCTTTAATGACATAAAGGTTGGGTTCTGAGAGTTTTTATTTTGTAATTCTTCTTCTTAAAAGACCAAGTTCATTTCATGAGCTGCCCTAATCTAATTAATGATAAAACAGTGACATTAAGATCAATTGAATTATCCCCGAGTCAGCAGTTCCCATCCCCTCTATGCAGCATTTTAGCATCTTGCAAAATAACTATGGTTGTTAATTTTCTATATTTATATGTACTAAATGGTCGACTGACAAATAGCAACTAGCTGGTGCTAAAGAGCAGATATTTCCATCAGGAGTTGCTGATGCCAAACAGAGCTGAAAGGAGAGGGAACATTTGATTTACTTTTGCCAGGTAGTCAGAAATAACTGTTATTCCATGTCTGCTGGGATTCTAAGTAGTTTAGTTTATTACATGAATAATCTCTGGCACCATGTACAACAACTCTCATATGGAGAGACTATATTAACTGTGCCAGATGCGGCCCCTGGAGAGGTAGACACACACTAATACTTCTAAAGAAATCAATGGACCCAGATTTAATAAACAAAAAAAATATGTCCAGTGTCCAATAGGTTAAAGTGAAAGTTTGCAATTTTTGGGAGTACGCTCTCATGAGGGTTAGACCAGAAGATTTATAGCGATGACCTTATAAACTTCTAATTTACCTTTTAAGTAAGAACATTTGTAACTGTTCCTTTTGGATATGTTCCACATAACTGCTGCGTCTGCTTCAACTCCAGCTGTTGAACACCCGTCTTTATCGTCACTGTAAGATGTCCATTCAAGGCTAAATGTGCAAACAAATTAACAATCTTAAAGTTGAGAAACAAAACAACCCCCCCCTAAAAAAGATTGTAAAAATAATCCGAGCCACCGTTTAAAACTCTACATGCTATTCCTCTTTCAGAGTGCAGATCATTTGATTGATCCCTCCTTCATTAATCACATCAGAGACATGATCTCCTCCAACCGCACCCATGACAACTCTTACTACGACAACGCCAAGCCCTCCCGTGACCACGTGGGGACGACTCACGTGTCGGTCCTGGACCGAGATGGACTGGCCGTCTCTGCAACGAGCACCATAAACCATTTGTGAGCAGGAAGCCACTTCGAGTTGATTATTTCTTTTTCTACCATAAAGTAGATATAATCTACTATGATGTAATAACTCAACCAGTCAGCCTGCTATGTTTTGTTTGGTAGATTTGGAGGAGGCATCTACTCTCCACGAACAGGCGTCATCCTCAACAACGAGCTGGGGGACTTCTGTGGGAGAGCCGACACTGTGAGGGCAGGTAAAGTCGCAGACGTCAACATGGACTTTTAAAATGAGATAACGGAATCAAAGACAAAAATCATTCTTAAACAATGGGGTTTAATCGTCACAGGTGAGCGGCCTCCTTCCTCAATGAATCCAGTAATACTGGAGTCAAAGTCTGGAGGCCTCCTTGTGATTGGTGGATCAGGAGGAAGCATGATTACCTCAGCAGTGGCCTTGGTAATTAAACTGTTTTTTTTGCACACCTGTTTGTCTGCTTCCTCATTTGTTTGCTGACATTATTCTCCTTTTTTTCTTGTAGTCTATAGTAAATCGCCTGTGGCTCGGGATGAATCTGAAAGACGCCATTGCTGCGCCGATCGTCTATGTGGATTCTAGCAACAATGTCAATTTTGAGCCTGGTTTTAACAAGGTGAGACACGCATGTCCTCTTCCCGCTGGCCATTAATGGCGGAGATTACCACATCCTAATCCTACAAAGTCTGCATCATTTTACCTGTAATACATTTAAGTGGTAATAATTTGTGTTTTTTGTGACCTCAGTCTGTGATAGATGGCCTCGCAGCTTTTGGACATAAGCCAGGCAGTTGGAAATACTTCTTCAACGTAGTCAACGCGGTGGAGAAGGAGAACGGATGCATTGTGGCCGTATCGGACAGCAGGAAAAACGGGATGTCCGCTGGATACTAACCACACAGACTAACCACACAGAGGCTCCGCCCTAAAGACTGAACTTTAGCTTTGAGAACATGTGCCAACAACCGAATGTGAGAAATGTGGCTCTTTTTTGGTGAGTCACACAAAACTACCAACCTTAAAAGAGGATGTTGGTTTTATTTGTGCGCATCTTTTTAATGACATTGTATTCAACAGACTTCTTTTGAGGCGATCAGATCCCTCCTTATATAAACACATTTTAAATCCTGCCAGTCCCCACACACACACACACACACACACACACACACACACACACACACACACACACACACACACACACACACACACACACACACACACACACACACACACACACACACACACACACACACACACACACACTCTAACTCGCAGGAAGCACAGCATGAAGCTGCTACTTGCTGCTGAGGCATAACCAAGTCCTGTATCACAATAATAATTTATATCTACGAGTGTTTCACTTTGTATCTTTGTGTAAGAACTGTTCGTCACTTTTTAAAGTGACGCCTTGCCAAAAAAGGAAACTTTTACTGTGACCTTAAACATGTTTACCGTTCGTGTGAAACAACCCTTCAGGTCCCTGAGCATGTTGTGAGGTTTGTTTTAATATCAAGTGAATGCTGTAGAATTTCATCTAAAATTTTTTTACAAAAAGATAACCAATGAAAAGCATACCCGTATTGTAACACCACCACAGTGTAATTTTGTATTTGTATTTTTAACGTTGAAATGCTTTGTAAAAGAATGAAAAATGTTATAACTTTTAACTGTGAATATCCGTGTTGTCGCAATTAAAGATCGATGCCAAACGAGGACGAGTCATCACGTGTCTCACGTACTTTTAAACCACAAACCCGTTTGAGCTCGTATTTCATTCGACCCCAAAACGTGTCGTGATGCAATGTGATCAGCAATAATCTGCTTCCTGTTTGCCTGTTTCAGAGCATCACTTTGGCTCCGAGACAAAGGAAGCAGCAGCAATGAGATTCATTTCAGGAGAGTCTTATGAATTAGTAATGATTCCTTAAGTGGATTCTGCTGCGTTTTCCTTTGAGGCGCTGGATGCGAGTCATGAGAAGATGCAAATTGTAGCCTGTGTGAAGCCCCACTGTCATTGTATAACAAATGAGTTAATCGGGATAAGTTGTGACTTCATAGCTTCATGATATGAACCTCTTAGCATGGATAACAGCAGTTTTAAACATCATTTTACACAACGCAGAAAACGTCTGCAGCAGCAGTTAAATTATCCACCAATGCCTTTAAGTCACAAAGCCTATTGATGAAGCCAATTATCTCAGTTGATGTTATATTATAGAAGCATTTGTTTTTTTTTGTAACTGCCATTCCAGGCGGCGGGTCACTGTAAGACCCTGAGCAATTTATATACACAGGTTCTTTTTTTGCCTGAAGCGTAAATAGGGTTACAAAATCAAGTTCATTATAACTATGTTGAAGTGAGATTCTGCTTAATTGGGCCTTATTCCAGTGTGACTTGCCCAATTCTATCTCCTCAAACATAATTGTAATCACACCTGGGAATGCATCTGAAGATATTTTAATATCACTTTGCCGGGCACAGTGGTGGACTTCAGGGCTGGGACACAAAGCGCCCCATATTGATGCTGGAGACATTGGATACAGGCCGTCCTCCGCCCTCTCTGCCCACACCATGCCGTCAATAAAGGCAAGAACACTTAAGTGTCCGATTAATGGCCACCGTACACCTGAATACAATGACATGATACAAGTCAGCTGGAAGCCACACAGCTGATGAATGAGTGGTTATGAGGAACGACTCCACTCCTCTGCTTTGATCGTGTCATGGCTCTATAAGAAACGTGCCAAAAGGAATTTGAATTTCGGTTTTCATTGGTTGCTCCACTGCATTGATCCAAAATTAAATATCTGGATGTATTGCCATTTGCTAATACTTTAGTACAACACAGTCCCAGAGGATGAACCCTATTTGGGCTTTGGTGATCCCAAAGTGTTTATTTAGCATCACTGTGTCCAATACTCAGTTGATGACCAAATACACTACTGCTCTGGGTTTAGTGCCAATATTGCAAATGTTAGCATGCTAAACTAAAATACCTGTTTAGCTTCGTCATGTCAACATATTCTCTGTAAGCAGTTTAGCCCTCTGACGTTAGCCTTTAGCACCGAGCTATGGCTGCGTAGTCCTTACTGAGAACCAATAGCTGCACACCGTCTCGTTGAGCTTCAGATGACTTGGTGTAGCGACGTGAGAAGCTCACTCTGGTAAGCACAATTAATGAGACCCAAGAACAAAAATACTTGTATCCAGTGGTATGCTTTAATAATTAATAGCAGCATCTACATGTCAAGTGAAACATGTAAAATAGAAAACGTTTGTATCTATTTGATTTGACAAAGAACAATAAAATAAATGATCCATTCACATGCAGATTGTTCATCATTTTTGCTTTTAAATAAATATGAGAGTTGGGAATGTTTAACCACTTATCATAATACTTTCCATCACACATACATCTGTCATTTGTAGCAAAACAATTGATAAAAGCACAATCAAATCAGTAATTATTTAACATTGACATTCCAGCTGAGAAAAGAAAAGCCCTGAATCCATGCGGCAACAGCTGCAACGTTATTGTGGGGTCATTACAGGCCGTTGCACTTGTGGGAAATTACTATAGTCATTAAATAGGATTTTTTATTGTCCCTTTACTTGCTTGACACACCTCCCTTGCTTTGCCTTTACCCCATATAACAGTTAAAACATATTTTTTAAATGACTTAAAAACTCATTTGAGGTCTGTTAGTTTTGGTTAATTCTTTCAGTGGATATATACTTAATTAGGAGATGAGTTTTCTAATTACTCACGTCTGGAACAAAACCAATGGGAAACAGCTTTACACTGCTAATGATCTCTTTTTTTAAGTACTTCATAAATAGGTAAGAATTGTACATATTTATAATTATCGTCAGTATTTTGTTCACACCGTCAAAGCTGTCGCTTAAAATTGCATCCGGTGTCTCGTGTATTTCTTAATTCCATGAAATGATGAAGTGACATAGAAGTGCATTAGACACGAGTCAATATTCATAATTAATTGCAGACTGAGGCCCTTTGCTTCGGTTACTAACGAGCAAAAAGTCAATTTGTTATCAAAGTTGCGTGTCGTGCAGCACACAATCGTTAGTCTAACTTCACGAGAGACCGATTGGTGCCCAAGACGGCTGACGTTCCCGTTTCTTTATTAAATCTCGAGTCTCTGAGCTCCTACCTCTGGGGTCAAGGTTCACATGGAGTTTCTCTGCTAAGAGCCGTGTTTACGACCTCAGTACCCTGCGGCGTACGCCCACTTGCGAGGATCCGACTGAGCGTGCAGTCCGTCTTCAAAGCGCATCACCGCCTGCACCACAGCTCCTGTTGATTTGAGGAACTTGGTCTTGTGGTTCTTCAATGTCAAACCCTCCAGGACTCTCTGCAAACAGGAGGATATATGTAGACAGACTCTATGCACATCAAGGACAAATGAATAGCTGCATGTACAATCTGGCCTCCGGCCTCTATTCCTCTCTTCATATCTGACCACAAACTAAATGTTGACCATACCCGAGCGGAAATATGCGTCTCTGCTTGCCTGAAGGTAAATATAATGAACAGGATGCCGCTCATGATTGAAGTGCCACCGCTCAGTGGCAGCTGGGCTTCTGGTAGAAAGATTGTCTCCCTGCACACCGCCATGCCATTAGTCAACGACGTCAGTATTGTTTGCGGAGAGTGACACTCACTTTGTCAAAGTCCGGCTCTGCTACAGTGGCGTTGGGACTCAGCTGGTTGTGGAGCCTGGGATGAGTCACAGCTTTCTTTAGGTCGTAGTCGAAGAACAGAGCATGCAGAATCACCTACCAAACAGAAAACATGAACTTAACAACCAATGTGTGTAATAACAGTCATTATCATCATCACTTCATTAGTTTCAATGATCATTTAAACAGCTACAACAGCATGCAAGTTGGTGTGTCTTACCTGAGTGATTGAGGTGGTGATCTTTGTCCCTCCAGAGCCGCCGACCACCATCTTAACTTTGTTGTTTTTGTCAAAGAGGATGGTTGGACACATGGAAGACATTGGCCTTTTCCCTTTGAACGTAATGGTAGTTTAAGTTAACCAAGTGTTTGACCTTTACAGAGCCTATACAAAGTGTTCTCAAAATGTTAAAATAAAAGTTTGAAATGGCTTTTCTTGTGTAGATACGTAGAGATCCAACTACTCAAGTGTATTTCATATTTGTTATTAATCACTTTGTGGCGGTCCGTTACATTTTGAGTGTCAAATCCCCAGTTAACTGTCATTTAATGTTTTAAAACGATGAAATATTGAAACCTTCCAAGGGTGGTGAAGACATTTGCTCCACCGTTTAATATGAAAGCACATAAACGCATAATCCAAAAGCCAAAATTCGGTGTAAAAAGCCCATCTATACCATTTAACCGGTTAATGTGCGAGTCATCCTCTCACCTGGCCTGATGAAGTTGTTGGGTGAAGGAGGCACTTCGAAGACGTTTGTGATAAGCGGAGAGCTGAAGTCGTCCATCTCATTGTTGAGAATTATCCCCGTTGATCTTGACATGACTTTAGAGCCCAAACTGCAGGAAAACAACAGTGGTTAAGATGTCGGGGGAGTTACAGAAGAGAGTAAAACATTATTGGTGAAGGTCAATGTGTAAGTCATACTAAACGTTGATGGTGCTGGTGGCAGCCACAGCGCTTCCATCTTCTGCGACTACAGAGAGGTGCGAGGTCCCGTGGTCATCGGGCAGGTAGAACTCTGGCTCGTAATAGCTCATGTGGTGCGTGGTGTCATCCGTGATCTTTTCCCGGAGTTCATCGGCATAGTAACGGGAAGTCATATTCTGGATGAGCTTTGGAAGAGAAACGCGGGAAATAATCAATATGTCTTGTTGTTTATTAAAAAAGTAATGATACTCTTGATCCCACAAATGTAAATCAGGCAAAGTGCCTGCTATTAAATATATATATGCCTCTAGTCACTCATTTCTGTGGGAGGAAGTAGCAGCAAATCACAGATTCCTCCATATATTTATCGCTTGTACTACATGTTTTAATTTAGGTACATTTACCCATGTCAATCATTTTACTATTAGAAAAAAAATCTATTATTCATAATGTATGTTGTAAAACATTGATACTGCATTGGTCTGCAAACTAAGCACTTCAAATACGTTCCTATATAGCATTTTAGTTCCTGCTCAGTGCAGCGAAATCATGATATAACTTCATATTTGTAGGCACTCACAGCACCAACTCATCTTGTTTTATATTGAACAAGTCAACAAACTTTGACTTAAAGTACCTCAATACCCTCTGAAAATCTGCTTTTGCTGATCCGTTGTTTCCCCTTGCTGTGATAAACAAGTCTACCCCAGTAAACTATGACATCACTGGATTATTTTTGACCAGAGAAAAGACTCCTCAGCTTGTTTCTGTACAACCACTTGGGCAAATCGCTGTGCTTGCACATAACACCTTTATATATAGTGTGTATGAGAGGATGTCTGACGTGTGCTAGTACACTGCACTGAAGCAGAACCAGTGACCTTACATCTGTGATGTTGAGAAACTTCGGATCTCCAAGTAAGGTCCTCTTTGCATAAGCAAAACGAAAAGCCTCCACGATGCGATGGTAGGTCAGGATCTGTTTCTCTGTGCTTGCCATACTATCTGCTGTGAAGTTGTACCCTGTAGAAAATGTAACAATCATCAGTAACTCGATTTAAAACCACAGCTTCACTCATCTGTCCTCAATCAGACAGCTGTCCGTATGAGGAGACAGCTGAAATAGACTCAACTTGCACTGTTCCGGTGTTTCTATTTAGTCTAAAAGCTGCTGTGACCAGACCATGAGTGTTAGCCCGAGCTGACAGTCACTGGGGGGGAGATGGGGGGAGAGGTCGAGGGAACCAGAGAGTTTGGGTTTGATGAGTTTCAGCTGTCGGACAGGGGCAGAAATCACGGTAAATCAGCAGGATGAAAGTTCTGGGCGGTCACTGAAATGTGTGCACGAAGCCTCGACCACTCGTCTGTGTCCAATTAGAGGTGAATTGAGTGAGATTAGCTCTAGCGTGGGAGACAGGGGGCCGCAGTGAGTGGGTGGCCCGTCAGGAAGGGAACGGTTCAGAGAGATTCTTTAATTTGGAAGGAAGTTCCCCGTCTAATTCTCAAAGGCGGACACCATCACTGGCCTGAAGCCTCACTGAGACCGCAACATCTTAGGAAAAAGTTGAATCAGGCAGATTGTGATGTACACAGACAAGACATATGCACATACATACATACATGCACATACATACATACATACATACATACATACATACATACATACATACATACATACATACATACATACATGCAAATACATACATACATATAAATGACAGACCAAGGTAGCAATAATTTGATTAGCAACATGTTCATGAATTTTACCGATTAGACTCTGGGCCTCTGAGTTGTGAAGACAGACTGCAATCATCTTTGGATCTTAATAACTTCAAAGCTCTCCTGTCAGGGTTACAGAGTCTCTCCCTCAGGTGTCATGGCTCCAAATTGGAGTTGGTTAAATGTAAACCTAATATTGTTTCGTAGATTATTGCTGTATGTTATTTGGAGGCACCATCTGTTGCAGCATAATCAACTCAAGTCCTAATATGTAAAGTCTTTTTTAAAGCAATACAAGAGTGATTAATATGTCTGAGTCTATAGTACACATATTACATTTCCATATGGAAAATCGGTTTCTTGCAAATAATCTATTAAAACGGTGTAAAAATAACAATTCACAGTGTACAGTTGGTGATTTGCTGGATTCATCTTGGCCACAATATCCACATTTCATGGCAATCAAATAGTTTTACACATTTCATGCAACTGCTGCTGCTATGAAAGGCCTAGGGTCAGTAAAGCCATTTAGGTTTCCATCATGCACATTAAAACAGGGGTTGTTATAATTCCTCCTGTTGATTAAAAGATCAATGTAAATGATGGAGGACAATATAAAATAGTCCTAGTGTTGTGCAAAAATGTACTTAAAAGGTTAAAGTGCATCAGAAAAGCATATTTTAATGGCCAGTATTAACAGGGGGAACAATATATGGCAAAACCTGTTTCAGTGCTTATACGCCTACTTGATGACTATAAGATGGTACATTGCCTTTACTCAACTAGATACCATGATTGTATCAACCACATTTTGGGGCAATCGTTGAATAAAGTGGAAATGTTTCAGTCTGTTGCTGTAGTTAAAAGAGGGGAAAGGTAAAATACACCAACATTGACTGCCTTTGGTTCTTAAGAAGTCTTGTTTCATGGATCTGGATTTTTTACTTCTTAAAATATACGTTGCAGTCATACATGTCATATGATTCATGACTTACTATAGTCGGGCATGTTTATACTTTGTAAAACAAGTATACATTAAAAATGAAGGTCTGTGTTTTACAAAGTCCAAGATCATCTTCGTTAACCAAGACAACGCTTCTAGAGTAGATTTTGTGTGCAGAAGATCAACATGCGGTTCACAGGGAGAGAGTGACTGGCAAAGAGACGGCAGCTCACATTAAAGCACTCCCACTCGGGACATTTTTGGACAAAGTATCGAGGCTTACCATTCAAGATGTTTAGTAGCAGCGAGAGCACAGGGCCGCTGGCGGGGGCATTGGGAACCGCCATGGTGTACTCCCCCACAGCCAGCCTCAGAGGCTCCTCATCCAAGACGGGCTTATAATCCTCCAGATCCTCCATTGTGATGATGCCGCCTAAACACGGATCGACACACTGTGAATGCACTCTTGGACAGAACACAAAGATAAATCCTCCTGAAAATTAGCTATGCACATGGAGGTTCACGTTGGTATGTTTTAATCTACGCTTGAAGTGTTTTTTGCAATTTACTTTTAGTGGTAACGACGATAATGACAATATCCTTGTGAGCGAGGTGAATGTGCTTCACGGGTACAGAAAGATGATGTCATCTGCAGAAATTGCTTTTTGGATTGTAAAATACATTTTCAAATTGGGTTTTTTAACTCTAGATGTGGAAACTTTAGATTGCTACTATATCTCGTAGACTTTTTCAGACTGTATGACATTAGACAATAAATATAATTTAAATAAAACCTACCTGCTGCCTGAATATCCGTCACAAGGCTCTGAGCCAGCGGTCCCAGGTAGAAAGCATCAGGACCCTCTTCTGCTATTTTACGATATGTTTTGGCAAGCTCGGTAAACACGATGATGTCATTTTCCTTCAGAACGGAGCCATCTTTCCCACAAAACACTTCACTGAAATAGAGGAAATAATCTTACGCTCTGAACTAAACATTCCTAAAATCTCAACTAATCAGCAGTGATCTTATATTGCTCAGGCCTCTCACCACAGGGCTACGTCGTTGATGATGATATCCCTCTTACTGGACAAAGCTGAGGCAAGTGCCCTGCCCAAAGGAAAACCTTTTTCTGCAAGCTCAATGCTTGGCTGGAACAAGTCCTTCCAAGGCAGTTTGCCGTGTCGTTTGTGTGCCATCTCATAACCTCGAATCTCCCCAGGTACAGCAATAGACAACCCTCCTACCAACCATGGAAGCAGAGGAAACAAAGACTTGGAATATTGCCTCCAAACACACCTAAAGAACCAAACTTGTGTTTTATTCCCGAGTATAAGAGTGTGTCAAAGCTTTTAAAGCATACACACTCTGGTTTGTCACTATTAAAAGGTCATTGTCTTTCATAATACTTTTAATTGCAGCTTATGTCAGCTAATGCCATGTCTGAAAGCGCTGGTTAAACATTACCTGTCTGGGATAGGTCTGTGCTGTTCCCGAACATGTCCTGTGTTGCATTGCGTGGTGCCGTCTCCCTGGCATCAATGGTTTCAACCGTCCCTGTGTACAGGTCACAAACCAGGAAATTAATTTAGTCTTGAGGTAATCGGGAAGTCGAGTTAAATTGTTGCTACAGTGGAAAAGTAAACGGAGGATTTTGTGTTGGCAACATATGTGGAAGTACCAGTTTGAGCATTGTAGATAGTGAAGAAAAGTCCTCCTCCGATGCCCATACTGTGAGCATTCATAAGTCCAACGCACAGTAATGCAGCTATAGAGGCGTCTACTGCAGACCCGCCCCTTTGCAGTATGTCTCTAGGGTCAAATCAATTAAAACACAGGGATGGTTAGTTTTATAGGCAAAGTAAGGAGAGTACAGTTCATGCTTCCATTTTTTGTGGATGTAGGTGTCTGAGCAACGCGTCTGTCCTGATGGATGCTGCGTAAGCTCTCACCTGCCGACCTCTGAACACGGCCCAGCATCCGCCGCCACAGCTGCCTTCAGGTACACCTGCTCACCCGGTTGCTTCCTACTCCCGACACCATAGAAGACGCCCACGAATGTGGCGACCGATGCAAGCAGCAGCAGCGCCAGTGCCGCAATGATCGCCTTCTGTACCATATTGATAGTGCAGGAACAGTGAATGCTCTACTCAATGCCTGTCAAGAGAAAATGTAAAACATTTTTAAATTTATGGAAATTTAGCTGCAAAGAGCTGCACATTGTAAAATCATGCAAACGCACATTACAGATGACAATACTGCATTATTAGCAGTATCAATAATGTTGTGGCTGGATTTCCACCCAAAAGGACACAGAGTGTTTGGATCAGAGTTCATTTCACGTAGATTTATTTGTAACCAACAGTTTCACAAATAAATCTGTCCTGTGTCCGGTATTAAAGACAACGATCTACCTCCAGATCTGTCTTTAACATATTATTTATACATCACACTCAATGCAGGTGCCACCTCCGTCCACTCCCTCATTACATATTAGTTATTGTCACTCAGTGTGACCCCTGTCCCAGTCCAAGCCGGTTAACTTTAAGGAATGTGAGGTTTCTTGCTGAGGTTACTCATCTTATCGTTATTGTGTCTCAGCCTCCTGGTCCTCGCTCTGCAGTCTCCTCTCTACCGGTTCAGACTGGAGCAGCACAAGGCCGCGGGGTCTATCTATGTCTGGCATTGTTGACCCTGGTCTGAGGGAGAGAGCTGTGTGTGCCCTCTTAATCATCTTTGTAGATGTAATTTAAGCCTAATATAACACAATGTAAAAGTTTAATACACCCTATGTATATATATGTTGTGTAAGCACCCAATTTGAAACAGAATGGACAAAGATAATAATCAAGTGTACGGTGATCTCAGGTCTAGGTAATGCACCGTTATGTCTCAACAAACAAAGGTTGTTCGGACAGTTTTACAACTCAAACTCGATTAAGATCACAGTCACACTTCAGGCGATGCATTCGGTGGCCCACAGCGCCGACTGTGTGCGACGCAGCACGACCAACAGGAATATTTGAGTAAAGCTGATGAATCACCTCCTGGTTGTACTTTCAGCAGGCAATAAATAATAATTTAGCTTGAAAACACTCCAAATCACACCAAAGGAAAAAAAAACGCCCAGCAATAGTTTGTTGAAACATGGATACAAATCATTTTTCGTCCCCTGCCTTTACATCTCAAGGAACAAAGTTGCGTTAGCAATTAAAAGCTCAAGAAACTTGTGAACTTTAAAGCTTATCCTTCGATTCAACTTCTTACCACCTGTACTATTGAGTTTAACCTTCACAATTTCATAACCATCCCCCCCAAAAATTCTAACTTACCTGTTGTTTATGTTGGGCCCTCGGCAACAAGTGAGCGTTTGCCTGCAGGAGTTGATAGACAGAACACTTACTCTCCTTCTCAATGGGTAACTCTCAAAGCCATTACACTTTAACCCACACCACCATAAAACACTTATCTTGTGTTATGAAAGTGAGGGAGCAAAATGCAGA
Source organism: Liparis tanakae (assembly GCA_036178185.1). NCBI lineage: Eukaryota > Metazoa > Chordata > Actinopteri > Perciformes > Liparidae > Liparis > Liparis tanakae. The sequence continues at coordinate 11,359,743 of CM070090.1, read as the reverse complement.
CACAAAGAAACGGAAATAACCTTTTTTTTTTTTAACTGCCCTTACGTAACTCTCAAATAAATAGTTATTTTTTTCCAATCTTCAAAGAACTTTGTAAAAGAACATAAAAGAAACATTGTACTGGCTGAACAGTTCTCAACAGGGCAAAGATTAACCCTGGTCTGCTAGTGTTTCATTTCAAATAGATGACACATGGCTATAGGTCTTCAACGCTTTCACAAAATGACAGCAGGGATCCGTTTCACAGCTCTGATGCAACGGCTCACAAAACCTTTGATGTTTAAGTTTGAAATAAAGTGCCTCCTCACCGGGAAAATGACGGCTTTCAGGGCTGCGAGGGAGAAGATCACATCTGCCAAGTGGGGAGGAAAGAAGAACAAACTGCAGAGGAACAGTGTGTAAGGGTGCAGCGCTGGGGGAGAAGGGTCCGTTAAATAAGCAGCCAGGCCAAGAGGTGGAGGCCTACAGGGACGGGGGACTAAACGTTGACACCAGGAACAGCCAACACAGGTCATCCCACAATACCTTCTACCCCCTTTGAATGAACCCCTAAGGTCGGGATTGAACTTCAAGGCTGCAACATAAAAAGGTTTTGTTAAATCTTCAGACATCCTGAAGGCGCTCAATGCGGTGCATGGGAGCAATTTGAGAAAAAGTTCTGACATGTGGCCTTGAATTTGATTCCCAAAGAAATTATGTTTTTTATATATATATATATATATATATATATTTATTTCTCTTTAAGAAAGAAATTTCCCTTCGAGAACATATTCAACCGACGCAAACTCTTTCCACTTTCATCATCAAATGTGTATTACTGTGCAGTTTTATCTTTCAATAGAGAAACATCAACTTCCAAGCAGTCTGCCATGGCAGTCACTGTTCACTTATTTGGTCTCTACATTGGACTTTTAGTAACAGCTGTGATAACAGCAACACTTATTGTTTGTGTTTTCACAGCTGGAGCCCATCAACTGTACTAAATATCCAACATTGGTTACATAGCTACATGTCAAACAGAAACTTAAGAAAGGGCATGCTATGTAGGAAAACATCACACTTAACCGGGCACTTACAAGCTGACAAAACATGGTCAACCATCCTGCAATAATGTTTTACTTAAATGATAAGATTGCTTTTTTGTTTCATATTTCTTTAGGACAACCATCTTTGAAACACAACACTGAGACGTTTGACAATGAGCAGCCCAACGTAGCTTTATACTCGGCCTCCACCCGCCTGCCACACACTTTGACAACAGTTTGAATCCAATACTATAATTATTTACAGGTTTTAATAGAATTTTCTCAACATTTGTCCCTTTATTTTTCTTCTTTTTCTTGTAAATATAATTGTTCGGGGCATATAAAGAATGCATGTCAGAGTCTGATCAGATAAGACACATCAAGAGCCTGTAAATCAATTGTTACACAGGCAGAACCACAAGACACCTCAACAGATATACGAGTTCCACTCTTGGCTCGACTCCCATCTGATGGAGGACCCCACCTCCATGAAGAGTAAGAGACACCGTCAGTTATTTTCACATGATTCACCCTCTATATTAAATGGCTGGAGGCACATACACCACAGAGTGACAATGGTGCGCGTCATGCAGCGAGGAGCAGAATGAGACGCTCCTTAGTGGATACTAAATATCATGAAACATTGCTTTCCAACATACGTCTGCTCCTGGAGCGTCCTCCTGGCTGTCAACTCCGTCACCTCCTGCACCGAAACATCTCGCGGTTTGCTGCATCAGTCTGGAGACACAACATGCATTTAAGATGGCTGAAATGTCAGTTTTATTTGATAGTTTAGAAGAAAAAAAATTCACCTGCACATAAATCAGCAGACAGACAAATGAAGACATGCTGCATTTAGCATTGTTGGCAGTAGGTTTCTTTTTGTTGCTGCACATTAAGTTTATGATATGATATTCCTTTATTCGTCCCACAGTGGGCAAATATAGAAAATCACAGCAGCAGTGCACATCAATGAAAATAAATATAATACTACAAACTAAATACACAGGGGGGAAATTAAGTAAAGTACTGAGTAAAATGCAGAGTTTGCCAGGATCTCCAGCGATCTACTGCGATTTAGTTGTGCAGCCTGACAGCAGCAGGAAGGACACACAGTTTGGTTGGTCTTCTGTTAAGTTTACCTAAAGTTGATTTAATTCCCATTGATTTATTTATTATATATTATTATTATTATTATATTATTTATTTGCCAGTGCCGAGAGTTGCTGGTGCTGAAGGAACATCTTGACAGCTCTTAACAAAAGATACACCCCTGAAAGCAATGCTCTTAAATACAAGAAGTGGCCAATCAGAATGTACCAAGTGCCAGCCACATCATGGGGGGGATTGGATTTCTAGTTTAGAGAGTTTCTTTATTTCTTCAGAGTATATATATATATATTTTTTGTTTTTGTTTTTTGCTTTAATATTTGTACCAACATGTTGCTGTTTTTTTCTTAGTTTAGTTGTACTTTGTTGTATTCCTTTGTTTACACATATATGCTGATCAGCTGTGTTCCCCTTTGTGTACAGTGCATATAGTACAGGTAAATAAAACCCTCATTTTGAAAATCCACCTGTGGCTCCTCATGCCTGCCAGCTGGGTCTCTCTCAGAATGATCATGAGGTGTGTGACTGCATACAACCCCAAACTTAAATTTACACATTAAATTGGTACAAACCTTGTTTTGTGGAGAATGCTGTTTTTTCCTCAGACTTTGGTAAAAAGAGAAGCTGCTACCAGCTCAAATCCAGTGTCAACAAGAAATAAGTTCACGGACAATCCAGTAGATCCCCAACCCAGAGAATGAGGTGTCCAGTGAAATCTAGACAGCGCCTGTGAGAGCCATTCGACTTTAGTACCAGCGTGATTGGGATGCATCACTACTGTTTCCATGGCTTTGTATTTAGGATGGGGGGCGGCACAACTTGAATGCAGTTTAGAGGTTAAATTAAATAGCGATGCAAGTCTCGTGTAAATTGTCTCACTTAGCAACACTTACAAAGCTTTTATTTTCCACTTTAGTTTGATGAATGGACTAAATTAAGTCAGTTAAGGACAAGGTGCATTTATCCACGTCATGATGGATCAAGTCTTAACGCTCCTGTTACCTTCAAAGTTACTAACATCTTTTACCTTTTTTGACCAAAGCAATTAAAACCTCCAGAATATGATTAGAATTAATATTGTTTCCCAAGTTTAAGTGTCACTTTATGTTTGTTTGTTTGATGACAACCTAAATAGCCCTTTAAATAAATAAAAAAGTTGATATTTCTTATATGTTTTACACAGTGGAAAACAGCCTGGGGTCATATTGAAACCAAAGAACACCAACGCGTACAAGTTGTGTTCAGGACAGTGAAAACATATCATCATGTGAATTTTATGTTTTCCCCAATAAATTAGGAAAAGTCATGAAATATGAAGCAAAAAAAAAATGTCAATCATTTTTTGAGAGACGTTAAACATTGAATGGGGTCAAATTGACCCCAAAGGTAATAGGAGGGTTAAAGAGTAACTGGATGAAAATGTGTTGTTTTACCTTGTGGAGAGTTTCCAGTCCGCTGCACCTCTAACCACACCCAACGGTGACATCACAGTGTGCTGGTGCATCATGTAGGACTCTTATACTTCACTGCATTGTCCACTTCCTCTTGGCTTCTCATCTGCTCGCTAAGTCACATGAGTTTGCCTTTGCTTAATATCTTTTGGTTTTGTGATAACCAAATACAGACAGTGACCCTCTAGCCACTGACTTTGTTTTCCTTCTATTTAGCAAAAAATACTATTAATAACAATTATTAAAAAAATGTGTTGAGATAAAACCATGTCAGGTACGGGCTTGTTGCTCTTCTTTTAAAGATGCATCATCACAAATGAATGTACATCTTAAATTATTAAAGCCTCCCCTGATTCTCAGTAACAACATCTGTCTGGGATTGATTCCCATTAGATTATTATATCATTACATAACATAATAGGCAGTAACAACCTGGATTGATTAATTAAAGGTGTACTCTCTCTGATTGACTCAGGTCCCATTAAGCATGGTTTGCGTCGCGTGCATGTCCTGTGACTCCCACTCTCGGGCTGTGCGGAGATGCACGATCTGATTGGCTGAGCAGCGCACCAGCTCTGAATAGAGCAAAGGATGCCAGAGTGCTCAGGCAGTGCATGGACGGATGCAGCCAGGGGGACGACGGCGAGACCCGGCGCACACGTTGTTGTTGTTGTTGTTGTTGTTGTTGTTGTTGTTGTTGTTGTTGTTGTGTAATACTGCTGCTTTAAAACTTTAAAGCAAGTAAAGTGTGATGTTTTGGCTGCATGTTGTAAAATCCCTGTCAGTACCACCGACACATCCTCTCGGGAGCGATGGGTTCTAAGTTGACCAGGCGGAGAACTCTCGATCTGGAAACTAAAGTGTCCAAAAGGAGCCGCCAGAGGAATGACAAGCCAGGAGAGAGCGAGCCAAGTGGCGACAGAGGCGGCGGAGACTTCTTGTTTACCTCCTTGATGCTCAAGTCCGACAAGCTCCCGGGGATGCTGCGGAGAAACAACCACAGCCCTTATGTCCGGCGGGTGGCGTGGATCCGGGACATCCAGAGGCTCCTCCGGGAGCAGAGGATGGAGCAGGCAGCCGAAGTGCTCAAACTGCTGAGAAAGGTAAAGGCGGTGTTGTGTTGTCCATGAATGCGCTGGGTCTGTCTGCAGCCTGTGGGGCTGTTATCCCAAATCTAAACGTGGCTTCATCGACGCTGTGTGGTGGTGTTGTCGTGCACATGCACGGGCAACAAGTTCAAAGAGTATACAAGGCATTTCAATTTGTATTTGACAAGACAATTACTTTTTAATGTACTGAGAAATGTGTTAGTGTCAGCAGTTCATTCAGTTGACGTGTACTTATTTCAATGTGACATGCATTGCCTGCACACATATAGCAGTGTCTGCAGTTTAATATATATAAAGCGCAGCTGTCAATTGTTGGAGGAAATCCCACTTTTCATGGAGCAGGTGTCAGTGTGTGAATGTGTAATACAAAGTTAAGTCATCTACTCTTTGCAAGTTCTCATAACTTCACTGACTTAAGGCTTATGGCTTCTTTTAATGTCCCCGAGGGGAAAAGAGGCACTCATAATGAGACTCTTTTAAATCAACCACCTGTTTAGCCTGAAAGGGAATGGCTCATAGGAAGCATATAGTTCAGCCTCTGAATATTCAATCAGCTTCACACAGCACAGAACACTGAGGATATTATGTGTTCGCCCGGCACCAAAACCAATTCAAGAAGACCTGGTACTTATATTGTGTACGTGACAAACATTGTGATCTTTTTAGTATATGTGCTATCGAAATAACACCAAACACTGTGATCTTAAGGGAATGATTGGCTTCTTCTTTTTCTTCTTCTTATAACACATGATATACTATATAGAGTCAGACTATATGCCTCTTTTTCAGGTTATAATCAAATATTATGTAAACAACTTAAATGAATGGTAAGCCATATGATGTCTTTTTCCGGCGTGTAAAAGAGCTTTGTACATAAGAGAGATTAAAGAAACATTTTAAATATTTAAACCCACATAAGAGGTTCAAACACAGTTTATACTTTCATGTGGTATTGTTAAATGGCTTTACCTGTCAAACACTCCATTGTTGTCCCGCAACGATAAGGTGTTCATTTCATGCATTTGCATCTTACCTTTTCCCACGTAACACCTCCCCTGCTCTAATCCTCACTTTCTAAATATGTCTCCAAACTAGAGAAGAGAAAAAAAGCAAACGTTTATTTGTAGCTGTGCATTGTTTAAAGAAGAGCAGTTTTGAATTACAGACAAAAGCAGTCTGATCCAGAGGGCCCCCGTCATGCAGACTCCCTCCCCATCTGTACGGTGCCCTATGGAATAAATGTTGTGATACGCAGGTGTAAAGCAGAACACAATGCTGAGGAGAAGCTCCGGGTGTGTGAGAAGATGTGCAGGCCTTTTCTGCCGTGCTGCACATAATCCATCAACTGAGCAGGCAATAGCTTTGGGGTGATTTTAAACCTCATCAAAAAGGTTCATATTTGTATAAAGCAGGAGGGAAATGAGTCGGGCATGCCTTGCTGTACGACGTCAGTGTTGCTGTCGCTGTTTGTTGAAGCGGTCCTGCTGTCCGTCATATCTCAGACAGTAAGGATCAACTGGTCAGTGAGCAGCACGGCTTCACATCGCTGTGCATTCAAACTGCTCCCGAAGCAGGAACACGCTCTCCATCACTCTGTGAGGTGAAACCACGGCGCTGATATACGGTTATATGTTGTCGGGGCCCAAGCCAAGTGTCTGAATAACAATGCTTCAAGACGGGGGGGCCGGGGGGATACACGAGCAGTAGATCTCCTGTTGTGGTTCTCCAGCAGAGAAGCAGATTTTCTTCTGGGAGATGGATGGATTTTAAAATAATCACGTTGAGTGGATGGAAAGTGGAACATGTTTCTTTCATTTTGATGATTACAAGGAGGAACCAATAACATCTCTGTACGCTGCATCTCCACGGTCATTCCTCTGGGCCATTAGGTTAATTAGTTTGGGATCTTATACATTATTAAACAAAGAATCAGCATATACTCATATAAATTATGCTCTACAGCACAGCGAGTACCCGATGTGCAGCGATAGAGAAGACACTAATTAAGGTGCTCCGTGCATGAAGTCTGAGGTTAGCTGTCACAACAATGTTTTATTTATTTATTTTACTCAACTGAAAAGCGTCAGCACAAAATCGGTGGTGCTTCTGTGATTGTATTAATAGTCAACCATTAATAGGTTTACGGTTGGAGTTAGGTTTCCCAACATCCTCGTCTTCCCCCGTCTGCTTCTCTGGATGCATTATATCCATGAAAATTAATACATTTATAAAAGTTACACAAACCACATTAAAGATGTAATTTGATATCTTTGTGAAACACATATTCACTTTTGTGCTGGGAGCGGCAGGTTAGCGTAGCTTAGCATAAAGACTAGAAACAGCTAGTGTGGCTCTGTTTAAAGGACCTCCCAGCACCTCTAATAGCTCACTCCTTAGCATGTTTTAAATTGTTTGTTTCATCCAAACAAAATATTTAAAAACTTTTCACTTGGGGTTCATGTGTCGAACTATTTCCTGGCCAGACCCGGAGAATTCAGCCAGTTGTCTGGTGACCTCACAGTGAAGGAAAAGTTGTTCTTTGTACAGATTGAATGAACAAGATATATGTTTTTTTTGTGAACTTTAGCAGTTTATAGTCTTTGTACTAAGCTAAGCTCAGAGAACCTTATGGCTGTAGCTTTGTACTTTTCAAACAGATATAATGTTCTCGTATAAACTTAAACAATGAAGTGATTATTAGCATATTTCCCGGCGAATTATATTTAAATAAAATGTTGATTTATTTAGATTGGAAATTGGATAGAATGTGTAGAGAAAGTTACCCTTTAAGTTCCCCCTTTATTTAAAGTGACAGTGGTAATATAAGCAACATTCCTCATCAACTACAGTACACTAAGTGTTCATATTTGAGTGAACAAGAAGAATATTCCTCACATGTCTTGTCACATTTGACTAAGCTGACATATTGACCTCGTCTTGCTTGTCATTTATAATTGCCAACAGCCTTGTTGCTGCTGGCCCGGCGTTTGTGTCCATTAATCTTCGGCTTTTCAGTTCATATTCACATCCACATAGTTATGACTTCCTACTTTAAATTTGAATATTATTTCATAAAAATCACAACATTTCTTCAAAGCCTGTAAAGAATATGAAATGCTAAAAAGTAAGTCCACGGATCTGGACACCTGACAGCTGCCACAGGTTTCTCAAACTGAAGCAGAAAACTGGTCGGACTGGATTTTGTCACACTGCAATTTATGAAATTGGATTAAAATGAAGCGCGTGTGTGGGATGATGTTCTGCGGTTCGGAGCGTCTCGCTTTATTTAGAGTTTTTGTGATGAGGCGGACGTCAGATTAGATACGCAACTTTCCCGAGGACATTTGTCGTGGGATCTGAGGGCACACTGACACGTACGCATGCATCCATGCAAACATTTCATTAGCAATCAGTCAAATGAATCCACAGGATCAGATCTCTGTGTGTATTATTATTTTTAATGGGCTTCGTTTAGAGTCCCACTCATTTCTGATGCTACATATAACACACATCATTGTCATAATATAATCTTTAAAGTCATTTATGGACAGCTGGTGCCCTCAGTCTGTGCTGAATGAATGTGTATTGAAGGGAGAGGGGTCTGGAGGATGTATCCGACGTCAGGGAATCCCACAGAGCTGTAATAAATCAACTCAAAAGCTGGAGGAGGAGAAAATGCTGATGGCTGTTTTCCTCTTTGCCTCCACTCTGGCCCGAAGTGTTGGCGCTGTCAGAGCGAATAGAGCACGCGTTACACTGCTTCCACCTCCAGCCCACGGGTTAGAAAGCTTTTCAGCTCGTACAGATCTGAGTGTATTTACTCCTCAGCTGAACAGCTTCGACTTGCACTGTTTCACAAGAGGACGATGGTCCTTTAAAACTTGTTTGTTTCTTCGGAGCAGCCGTCGTGTCACGATGTAACACCATGTATGAGGAGGGGAATTGTTCTTCATCTTTTATTCATCTCGTAACCTTTCGCTTTCTGTTCTTTGTTGAATTTCCTCAGTTTCAGTATGTGTGTGGGTGTAAGTGTGTGTGTTTCTGTGTGTGTGTGTGCGCAAATAGAAACAACCTGAAGATGATGAAAGTATCATCAACAACTGGGAATTTCCTGATTGTTATATTTGAACTGGCCTTCACAACACACAATATTTACAGTTAAGACAGACGGTTAAGTGAAAATGAAAGACCCTCGGGCCAAAACCACAACTGAAACCTGTTAATGAGACAAGAGGACCAGAGGGAGTCTTATTCGCTTCACTAAAGAGACGTAACTGAGAAGTAACTGAAGAAAGACCCAACCATTTTTATCTTAGCGTACTGAAACGTCCCCGTCCCCCCCCACACACACACACCTAGACACCCTCCTCTAATCAGTTGCACTGGCTGTTAACACTAGACCTTGGTAGCAGAGCCTTATCAACTTCCCCCGCAGTGTGATAAGAGGGCAAGATGAAAGGGGTGATGAACAAATCTCATAAACGTTGGATATGTTTCCATTAAACAATCCATGTAATATCACTTGCATATTAAATGAAGCGTGGTTCAGACATGGATGTTTTAAATCAACTTATTTTCTGACTGTCTATACTGTTAGTTTTAGTAAAAGTTAACCCTTAGCACTCTCCTTTTTTCTCTCAGGATTTGGGACTCCAGGGAACGTCACTCAATGAAGTTTTGTACAAGAACGCAGCTTTCCTCAACCTGGTGGACCCCATTTCTCATGAGCTGCTGCTCAGTCTCGCCCGGGACCTGCAGTGTCCAAAAAGGGTGAGAATCCAGAAAGATCCACTGTAACGTTCATGAATTATGAAAAAGGACATCTGCAGAGCTCACATTGATAGACATTAATTAGCCATGCCACAGTGCATGTGTCATATTGGTTGTTATGTTGTTGTGAAAACAATGAACTGTCAGATTGATTTGCACAAACACAACTGCAGAATTAAACTTTAGTTGTTACCATTAGCATATTGGATTTTTAAGCATGTCTTGGAGTCTCTTAAAATAGTTAAATATAAAGTGATATATTAACTTGTATTAATAACATCACAGATTATGGAAGTAGCTGGCTCATGTTTAACAAGGGGTTGTGAGAGTGGCTGAGGGCATTTAAAGTCACGTTAAGTTGTATGTATTGAGCCCTAAATCCCCAAGAGCTTTACAATGTATACATTGTGACTTTACATCTATACTGTAGTTAAACCTGCTATATTCTTTGATACTGCCTACAGAGTTCAGTAAGATACTAAGATAAATCCATAAATCACTGCAATATTGTATTATTAAAATATTATAATAATATTAAAACTGACATTTCTTTCACAATAATTCCTTATATTTGAACATGTCCTAATGGGCATGTTTCCAGCCTCTTTCAGGCAAGGTTCACATTGAATTTTGGGTAAAATGTTAATTATTTAAGAGTCCAATTAAAAAAAGCTGCACTTTGAGGACAATCTGGAGGTCGATTGAGAGCTGCCACTCACTCCCAGCTACAAAGGTGTCGCCTGCATGCTAAAAGGTGGGTGGAGAGGTGAGGAGGGTCAGGGTTTGGCTCTGCGGTGGCACCATGTGCTCCGTCTTTCCTGCTGCTCGTGTGCTCTTTCGACACATTGGCAAATGGTGGCAGCTGTGCTCCAGGACCTGCAGGTGTATGAGAGTAGATCTACCTACTGGAAAGCGTGGGCAGCTGCCCGGTGGACATCATGCTGAGATCAACAGGGCTGGCAGCCACGGTCAATAGCACCGAGGCCTGTGGGTCAGCATGGCTGTGGCTCTCCTAATGGGAGCACTTTGAGGGCTCTGACCAGAGGCAGCTGGGATACAACTGAGTCTGCTGTGAAGTCCGATGTGTCCCATAACAGACACCGCTCACTGCTTGTGAGGGAACGTACACACACACTGTTAACTTGGGGAAATGGGGCCTGACAAGGTGGAGGGTTTACATTTTTCCATTTTGATGTAGGTTTATGTTTTGTATTTGAAATATATCTTTAAAAATATCACATTTCAAGCTTCCTTTGCACATCTGTGGTGCATATTAGAGGTTTCATTAAGATGTTAGGATTTAATTAATTGAATTAACATTCAATTTCAAACAACTTGTCCTAGCTTCTCTTGTTACAACTCCCTCACATTGGTTTTAACAAACCATTCACAGCTTCAACACAATTTATAATGTACATGCAGTTGTCTTATCTGTAAATCATTTCAACAAGCTCTTCAATTATGCATATGAAATACCTTCAAATCTGTGTGTGGTCAATAAAATAAATGACTGGCCCTTTCTGTAGCAGTTGGTATCTGGACCTAAATGCAAACACACAATTCCAGGGATCTTTGACCTTTTATTTTAAGCTCTGGAAACAGCAGGCAGAGTACCGATCAAACACAAGGCTGGGGGGTTCCCCGGGAGTCGGGCTAGCGGGTTAAAGAGGAGATGGGTCTGTGAACACACACTGGAGAGTCTGGCACGAACAAAACAAAGAACAATCCGGCAAGTTGTGTGTAGAAGTCCGGAGCCTCAACAGGGGCTTGATTAGTAATCAGAAGCAGGTGTGTCCACAGGTGAAAGGAGCTAGTCTAACGAGGTGGGAGTGACTGAAAAACACGGTGTGGACTGTGGAGCTGAACTGTGATACTTAGGTGATTTATGCAGAACGCAAACCAGCTCGACTAGCACGGCATGCAAATCCGAGATATTAAAAACACAAATTGCATTTCAAACTCGGCATGCGGGCGAAGGCTGCACAGAAGCAGCTCAGAGTGGCTGTAAAACAAAGAACTACCAGTCATTACAGTTATCTCAGATCTGCCGTTATCTCTTTTCAGAAAAGATGGGTTTGCTCAAGATGAAGTCACCCTGGTCCAGTCTTTACTCACCGAGACAGACGATAATCGCCTGAGAAACTCTTATCTTATTGCTGTGTGCTTTAGCGGGGAAAGCCCTGGAGGACTGCAGAGAGAGTGAGAAGCTGGCAGCGTCCTCCTGACTGGCTGGCGACCCGTGGCAGGATACGCTGTCAGACGTGACGAGGGTGTAGAGAGGCAATGTGCCGGATTCCAGGCCCGGCAGCTGCCTCTGTGCCCAGCTCTTTCCACCACATTGATATGTATTTAGACCATATACGCAAGGACACATCGAGGACCCTAAGATGCGTCGTTTGTGAACGTCATGAAGCGCATGGTCATCAGGTCATTTAATCTGGATGCACTCCACTTTACGGCCCCATGATTAATGTCTCAGAAGGCTTGCAGTGTTTAGTGACTTTTTTGATCCTTCCACGCCACACATTCACAATTTCCAAGAATGATTTCAAATTGTGAATCAGTATGCGCGGCTTCAACGTTGTGTTCAGTCATCCAGCCGGCTGAAACGGCAGCAGTGGTTATTTTGAAGTACGGGGCTTGTGTTTTTTTGCCGACCAAGGAAAGCAGTGGCAGCGGGAATGGCTTCATCGCCTTGAGGTGAATTAGCCCCGTCTTTCTTCCCTCTTGCCACATTGCCTTTCTCATGTTGTTGTGTTGTACGACTAATTAGATTTACCCTGCTCAGCACCACCCATTCCATCTGAAGCCTTTGACGGAGGTGGGAGAGAGAAAGGAGCAGGCATGGAGGAGGGGGAGGAGAGACATGGAAACTGAGCGACGCAGAAAGGGAAAAAGGAATTCATGTGTTTTCACTGAAGAACATGTTTGAAGCAGCTGTAACACTGTGTGAAAGTCAGTCCATCTATTGCAGGAAGACAGAAATATGTATGTTTGTGTTTTTATTTTTGTCCTTGTCTGATTGTTCGTATAGTTGGTTGTTATGCTGTTATGGAATTTTTATTTATTCGTTGTTGTTTTTGGTTGTCTCGTGTAACTTGTAAAAACTCCAGAATGTATAAATGAATTTAACCCTAGAAATCCTTTTCGTCTTTGTAAAGTATACTGTTTTATTAGTATTGCTTTCTTTTAGTGATTCCCTTGAATAGAGGATGGTTTAGTCACATGTATTCATCAACTGCCAGTTTTGATTCGTTGTATGAACTAGATTAACATTTGCTTTCCATCATTCGTTCTTTGTGTTGAAGGAGACCGACTCGTTCAAGTCCACTAACAAGATCTGCCGCCAGCTGATTTACCACCTGACCCCTCACTCCAAGTGGACGAGACAGAGCGTGCCCAGGAGGAAGTCTCAGGCCTGGTGAGTACGTCCTCTTGGCTGCTGCCATCCATCTGAGGGACAGTAAACACATCGTAACCACAATCATCAGTGTAGCGCATTCATCTCCACGCAGCCTCTTTGAGATACCCGTCTGACATTGAGGAAGTCCTCTTACAGTTTTTTGGGAGATTTTCTTCCAGCACATTATTGAAACCTTAAATATTGTGCATATAATAGATTTATTTTTATTTGTGAAATTTATTTGACTTGAGATGTAACTTTTTCAAATCACCAACTTGTGTCACAGTGTCTCAGGAGGAGGATCTCTGCATTTTCACACTTTCCCCTCAGCAGCAAAAACTTTTTCAACGTGTGGAACAAAAAATAAGCAGCAGAAAAATGCTGGAGGCAGTGGCTGTAGAAATACTGGGTGAGCCAATAAAGATGCTCTTCAACTCAAGTCACAGGTACATTTGTGGAGATGCTGTGAAAGAAAGAAAACATATTTATAATGCTGATCAGGAGGTTCCTTCTCCCTGAACGATTAACCCAGATTGAAAGATTTTTTGACAGCTCGACTTAACTTCTCTCGGTTGCAGTATTTCCAAATTACACTCGACAACAAGCCGACTCTGGCGGTGTGCTCATTAGCGAGCTGTGTCTCTCTCCCAGCAGCCACTGCGAGAACTTACCGGTTCTTTTCTCTGTGAATTCGGCGCCAACTAAAAGTACCAGAAATAAATATCTCAGGATCAAATGAAGCGTAAGGACACAGCCGACATGGTTTCACATGTTCCTCTGATATTGCTCTCTTCATTGAAGCTCTCTCTCTCTCTCTCTCTCTCTCTCTACCCATCACCACCCCTATCTCCCCCTCACCTTTCGACTCCCTCGTCCCTCCGCTTCCCCTCCATTTCTCCTTCCTCTCCTCCTTTTCTTTGTTTTTTTTCTTCCCTTCCCTCTTGCGAGCGTCCATTTTGCTCACCAGTTGCCACACAGAGCGGTTCTGCAGTTTGAGTTTGAGACAGAGAGAGAAAGGGGGAGGTGGAATCACTGCACGGTGGCCGATTTACAAGTCACACATTTCCCTCTTTCCTTCCGCCTCGCTTTGAATCGATCGCAAACTTGATCTGTTCATATTTAGGAATGCAAAAGTTTTCATATCGCCGTTATTGCATCCTTACTTTTTAATTTTTTTCAAGTGATATTGGAAGTGTAGCCAGCTGCAGCCTCCTCTAATTGAATGTTTTTTATGGATGATATTTGCTCGGCTGCAAATCTTCATGTTTTAAGCTGTATTACTCCAGCCTGCATTGCTTATGAAACTCTGCAACTGCCAAGTTGTGTCACACATTGCATCTCAAAGCAACGTCATGTGTTCCTCTACAGCCTTGAGCCAGCTTTCTGAGAAGCAGAGTCCCCAGAGGTTTTTTTTAATGTTATTCTAATTAGTATTGAATTTCAGATTCATCAAACTCATATTCTTTTATGATGCTAAAATTGCCCCTGCCGCACATTGTGAAGGGATTGGACTCTGACTGCAGATGCTATTTCATTGCCTGTCTTTACTGCCGGGATGTGAGGCTCTTACAGGCCATTACAGACGTCTTCAGTACAGTTCAGGAAATGACTGTGGATTAGAAGACGACTGAACTATTTTATTCAGTGTTCAGAGTAGCGAGGGAAATATCTGAGTGCATCTGGTATTGTTAAGTTATTTGAGTCAGTGGAGTGTTAAGCAGAATAGAGGACAGAATCGAGTTAATTTCTAATACGCGGCCGTGCCGCCTGATAAGAGTGAACAAAGCAGCTGTTTGGGCAGATGTTACCAGCTGTGGGTGAGCTCCGATAGTCTGGCTGAATCCTGATATTCGACCTAAAGGAGCTTTCCTCCAACAGCTGTCCAAAAGACTATTTATTGCTTTTATATATGTGCATATACAGCCTAACACTTATTAAATCAGGGCTGTTGGAGTTGTATCAAACAGTAAATTACCAGCTTAATTTGAGGAGTTCAGCACAATGAAAAAATCTGATGACATTTAATTTCACAAAATATTTGAAAAGAAATTAATTGCAAAATAATTATTAGCAACATTCAACAACAAGAAAAAGCCCATGACCTCATCTGTTGAAACTCTAACGTCATAATGTCATCATGTCTTGTCTTCATCATTTTCATTATGACACCAGGCCTATGAGAACTCCCGCTTGACTCAAACCCAGTCTCAACATGACAAAGAGGCTCTTGTTCCTCCTTCTGCTTCTCCACACGACCCTTCCATCGTCTTCTTAAGGTCTCAGCATCTCTTCACTCCAGACTCTGCTCCTCTCATTGTTTATAGAGGAATATGAAACATCTAATTTAATCTTATTGTCGTGGCAACTAGCGCTGCCTTGTGTTCCCCCCCCCCCCCCCCCGCTACATCTCTAAACACACAGTATTACTTTTCCTCCCCGCTTCAACAAGATAAACCAGCCGTTTCCCCATATTTGCTCGTAGACCAAAAAATACATATTTACAATACAGCATCACACCGAGCAGCATGAGAGGGAAAAGTCCTCGAGGCTTCTCCTTCTAATTCCTCAGCGGCTTTTCATCAGCTCATCAGAGAATAGCTCGCTGGGATTCTCTCTCCGGTTTCTCCCTGCTGCTGCTACTAATTTGTTTTAATCTTTGAAGAAATCCCCTCTACCTCTCCTCCTCGCTGTTATTTTGAGCCCTTCTGCGTAACATGATCCTTCCACTGCCAAATGCACTATGCCTTCCATCTTTGAATTCAAGCTTTCTCTGCTGCTCAACCCTTTAAAGACATGTACGTTGATGCACTTCAACATCTATCTGGTTTGCATTTATTTGGTCTTATATTCACAACAAGCTGTTATATTCAACACCTAAACAATATTTTAGTTGTTATGCATGTAATGTATGTGTGTGTTACCATATCTTTGTTGCTCGTTCCATATATAATTAAATCTAAATTCATCTTAGATGGAGAAGACGAAAGTATCGCTAGTAAGGTATAATTTACAGTTACAATACACACAATTAAGTAAAGGTCAAACTTTCTTAAGATTCTCTACTTGTATGATAAACAAGCCACACTTCAACGTTGAAGTTGCCTAAATACTGTATGAATGAGATCATGTGGGAGAGAAGTGTAGCTCTGTGTGGCTCTGTGGATAAAAGGGTTAAGAGACTGAAGGGTCTCAACGACTTGTTGATGGCTTGTAAATGAAGTTTTGCTCAGACATGGTTTCCAGATATTACATCTTACCAACGTTTATTATTTACTTGAATGCCAGTCTGAGGTTTTACAGCTCAAAGTGAAACGTCTCAACGTCTATTGACCAGATTGCCATGAGCAGTGTTTGGAAGAAACTCCATGTGAGTCGACCCAGTCCTTACCTTGAGGTGATGCCCGACAGTAACCAGAATAATAACAATAACAATATAAGCCATCGCCGACAACCTGAATGATCATTCTTGCTTCATGCACTTACTGTACATGTGGCATCCGGGCACTGAGCCATGCATGTGTCATATGCCTTCGACACGTGTATGACCTATTTCTGGAGTCAAGCCCGAGGTGTGCCCTGGAAGACGGGCTCTGACTCAGCAGGCCTGACCGCTCACTAGAATAGAATAGAATAGAAATATACTTTATTAATCCCCAAGGGGAAATTTGTTGACATAGTAGCACTGATAAACTAAACACAATAAAATATAGAAATAAGAAAGAAAGTGACTGTGCATAAAGTATAGTATGCAAAGTGAAATATAAAATACGAAATAAAATAAAAATAAAATATATATGTATATATACAACATATATGTAAATACAGAAATGTAAAATTAAATAAAATATATATATATATATATATATATATATATATATATATATATATATATATATATATATATATAGACAGTGTGCAAAATGCAAAGTGTGTGTAGTGTAAATTAAATTAAATTAAATGAGTGCAGTGCAGATCAACAGTGTAAGTATGAATGTGAATATGTACAGTGAGTTATTGCAAGTTTCTGGCAGGAGGTGCTTTGTTATAAAGCCTCATAGCCG
This sequence comes from Liparis tanakae, assembly GCA_036178185.1. Taxonomy (NCBI): domain Eukaryota; kingdom Metazoa; phylum Chordata; class Actinopteri; order Perciformes; family Liparidae; genus Liparis; species Liparis tanakae. The sequence continues at coordinate 11,342,814 of CM070090.1, read as the reverse complement.
TTGGTAGGAATGTTCTCCTGTAGCGTTCCTTATGGCAGCGGAGCGAGACGAAGCGGTTGGAGAACGTGCGGGTTGTCCAATATGGACAAAAGTTTCTAGCCTACAAGGTAGACTCTTAAGGCAAGGGCAAACATATGACAACACGGGGCAAAGAGTGTTCGGGAAAAGAGAGTTTGCATTGTTGAGTACACCAATTTTATTTTGTTCTTTCTCTGCTTGTATTTCAAAGTATTCCACTTAACTGCCAGCTGCACTCAGTCTGCTCAATCTGCTTTCTAGCTACTTGACCTCCACTTTTAATAGAGACTTAAAGATCCAGCCGCCATCCTCGTCGATGAATAATTGAGGGATTCCCGCGATACAGGCAGAGTTCCTGGAGGATGAGGGGGAGGAGGAAGAGCTGCTCAGCATCCATCGCTCCAATCTTCAGCGAGGGCAGCGAGGGCACAGGGCCACAATAAAATAATGACAGCGATTAGACGTGTTGATCGATAAACACAAGGTTGAAGGTTTTATTAATGTAACAGATATTTTAAAACGGCTTTAAGTAAGAACGTTTCAAGACTTCTTGATCCGGGGATTGAACCTCTGTTAGCCTCTCTTTGGATGGATTTGACCTGTAGATGTGAGATGAGGATGATGAGGCTGCTGCTTGAGAATAACTTCACACAAGGATTTCTTTGCTTCAGAGGATCTGTAGGTTTCATTCCTTTTAGGCTGATAAGATCGGTCCCCAATCATCAAGACCCTCGATCCATGATTTCATCACTGTCTTGACATACTTTGGCATGGCAGACGCAGGCGTACTCCTCCACGCTGTACAGTTATGTAATGCAAACAGTTTTCTGTGTTCCGGCGCAGAATTCTTCTCTCCTAAGCATCCAGTTTGTCACATCGGATCAATCATGGGTGAATTTTCAGCTCAGCCGTGGAGAACATTTTACACACTGCTCCGGTGCATTATGGTACATTCTATACCAAGAGGTTTTATAATCATTACATAAACATCAACGCAAATGTGTTTTTATGTTTGGATGGATGTAATGAGAAGTAATTGTGTGTCATACAAAATAAATAGGGAGATTTTCACTTTCTTCTCTCGATTTTTCCAGGAAACATGATATCATATGCTCCCTCTTTCTTTACCTCTCAATTATTGGGTGTGGCTTGCAAAGCAGCCAGTCTCATAGAAACTTACCATCCTCCGGCGTACGTTCTGAAAGTGTAAAAAAAACCTGAAGCTGAACAAATAAAATTGGAAACTGTAAAAAAAAATTGAAAGATGAAAATATAAAATCTGTGTGGTCATTTTGGTATTTTTACCATCTATTTATTGCAATTAATTTAGTGTCGACCTCAGTCAAGACTGAAAAGGAAAGCAGCTGTTGATGCAGACGTGCTGCATCCAACAACAATTCTGTCGATCGCAGGTCAAATACAACCCTGTATCACGGAAAGTACATTCCCCCAGAACTAAAACATAATGTGCAATTACATTTGACTGAAATGTCATTCTCCCCGGATTACATTTGACGTATTACAAATACGTCTCTAATCAACGTGGAGCATATGGGCCGCAGATGACGCAACCAGGCCATCGAGAAAAATCCATATCACTAAAAGATGTTTACAAAATATGAAGATATGAATATTTTCTCATCCCTTACTATCGAGCTTGAGTTCATATGTAGTAAGCTCATAGAGCCTGGCTGCTTCGGTAAGGGAGGGAGGGAGGAAAGAAGGAAGGGAGGAAGGGAGGACCTCCCTCGTGCTCTCTTTATGAAGTACAGAAATAAACAGGCAGTTCTTTACTAGTTCACTTTTCCAGCACTTGTTTTTACATTAGACCCTTGCATGCTCTCCCACTGACTGACGCGTATGTGTTATACAGAAGCCCGGAGGCGAACTCGCTGAAATCGATCCAAGGAATAAACAGGTCAAGACCAAAGCATTGATGCAGCAGAAATGATCTGACTAATCCCATGAGTCCCTGGAACAGCATCCACATCCAATGTTTCTCAAGCGCTTTTATTCCATTCCCCTCAAGTGTTTCTCTGCATGCTCAGCAGAAAGTACATTTTGAATTTGTGTTAGTTTGTCCTCCCAGTTGAGATATAATTGGATACGCCTCTGATCCGATCAGGGACACCCTGGCTTTAGCCAGATTGTTGCCATTTTTAGCATATGGGCCACAGATGATGCAACCAGGCCATCAAGAAAAATCCATATAAATATGTTCACAAAATATGAATATATAAATATTTGCTCATCCCTTACTATCAAGCTTGAGTTCATTAAAATCCATGAATAAGAGCATCTTTTGGGTAGCCACATTGGTGTATCCTCCATGCTAAGCAAACCTGCTGCTGCGGTGCTACCTTCATTTTTCACACACATCTTTATGATACAGCTCTGTGAGACACTCGCTAGAACAAGCTTAATATTCAACATAAATATTCATGCTAACCTAACCACCTGCTGGAACTAGCATTATGTTGTTTCACATGAGTGTTAATGTTTTTCCTCATTAAACTCATAAATATGCAATTTATAATTGTTAATAATGCTGTTAGTTCCGTGTTACATACAGGTTTTAAAGTGTGTGTTATTCAACGGGTACCAAACCATTTAATTATCCCAAAACATTTATTAATTTTTGCAAACCAGACTCTCTTATAACAGACACAGACTTTGTTATACTAAATCCATCAGTAAATGAACACGAGGAGGAAATATGCCCCCGTAGCACTCCCCGTGTCTCTGATATATTACTGATTCATGAGCGTAAATGAAGGGGAACATGTATTCTATGTGGGCGTCGGACAGATTACAAGTTTCTTCTGCCATTTCCTTTTAGCTCTCACCCTGGTGGCAGAATATTGAGTGGTTGTACAATTGTGCTTGCACAAATGTCAACGTTACCCGAGAAGAATATACAGTATATTTTGGTTCTAGCCTTTTTTAAATGTTCACCTCTCACCTCTGTCTTTTTAAGGATAGAGGAAGTGTTTGGATGCATTCGAGTGGAAATTGCTTTGCAGAATGATGAAGTAAGAACGCTTCGATCTCACGCTGATGATGAGCACTTTACTTTAGTAACATCCGGAGAGACAACTAGACAGAGTGGAGACTAACCTGGCCCTGAGGAACACCAGAATACAGGAATCAATGGATCTGCCTTGACGTTGAATGGAGAAGCTTTCATCTCATCAGGGGATGTATAGCTCAAACGAAACATTATTATCGTTATCGTCACTTTTATTAATAGAGAAAATGTCGATGCAGAAACGTTTATAGTAGGTTTTAGTAGAGATTTTGAGGAAATCACTTCAGGGCCCTGACAGAAGGTACATAGCTTCCTTTGGTGTTACATCGGGGGGGTATACTTGAAGAGATTTGGGACCAGTTTTGAGGTTAAATGCTGCTAGTCATGGGCACAAAAGCTCATTTATTTGAGCCAGACCATGGACTGCTTGGACTAAGGCAGGTTGTGAGCTTTTCAAATGTATTATTTAAGTGGAAGCACTTAATAAGGAATAGAAGTGGATCCAGGAGATTGAGCATTAGCAGTAATGATTATGGGTCAGTGGGTAGCAGGTCCGTCTTTCAATCAGGGGGTTGGAGGTTCAATCCCCGCCCTAGTGTCCTTGAGCAAGACACTTAACCCTTACTTGCTCCCTGTAGCTGCGTCTACAGTGTACAAATGTAACAGGATTGTACGTCGCTTTGGATAAAAGCGTCAGCTAAATGATGTGTAATGAAATGATAAACCTTTCTAAAGATCTTTAACAAGTGGAGGTTATAAAATTCATCTTAAAACACTGTTTCATTAGAACGATTAATTAAAAGACACATTCTCATATGTTCTTCTGACCTTCTCTATGAGCTTGTTCTCTCTAGCCTGCACTCCATTTAAACATCACAAAGATGTTTTATTTCCTACCTCTGGGGTTTACATAACTATAGAACAGGAAGGACCATTGCTCGGTGTGTAAAAGTTAACAACATCCCCGGGGAGAGACAATCTATGAAAAACAATTAGATAGTCTGCCTGAACCCACATTTAGGCAGCCAGTATTTTGACACACGGGAGTCTGCTTCTATTAGACTGTATCGGTTGCTCCAGAGACATCAATAAATAGATTTCTCTCAGTTGTTTGTTTCTAAATGAGTCCCGATGCAGAGGACGCTCTTGTTTCCAATCACGTTGATGGGAGCGCGCTATCCTTTGAAGCTGTTTCTGTAGCTCGTTTGTGTTTGTGTAGCTGGTCCGAGAGGCTGTGCACCTCTGCCTCTGAGCATGGCAGCCACATCAGAGGGAGACATGAGACATTGTGTTGTTTATGTTGTTGTTGTTTCACGCTAATTGACTCCAGTGTACACTGTGGCTTCAGGAGGCTCGCTGTGCTCCCGGGCCGCCTGTGGGCGGAACTGTGCCCACGGAGGCAGAAGTCTGAAGTCGTCTTTATTCCGTCTCATTAAAATCACATCAGAGCCCCCCCCCCCTCCTCCCTGCATCACCCACTCAGCTACAGTGCCACTGCCTATACCCTGCCTGACTGTGTCTCATGAAGCAGATCCTCCTACACAAACATATAGGCACACAGGTGAGAGCAGACACGTGCACAGACATGTTGGGGGACAGGTGCTCAAACCAAAAAAAAGGGCATCTATCGGCAAAATTATTTATATATTGATCGCTGTAACTTGAAGTTAGCGAGTAACTAAAACACATTGTGTCGTGAGAAGACATTCAAAAAAAAAAGCTCAACAAAAATGAAATGTTTTCTATTAACAATTACAACAATTATTATTAGTTTTTATTTACAAAATGATAGGAGCGAAAAATGCCATAATATAATAATATAATAATGCTATAAAAAACAACTTACTAACCTCGACCGCTTGGTCATGCCGAGAAATATTAAACCTCTGTAACAAAGTTATAAAGCCTGAGTCTGATATTTCCCGGCATGACCTCACTCTGGGTTAGTAAGTAGTTATTACAAGTGTTGTTTTTTCTAGTGTTTACTCTTTTCACCCTCTGCAATGCTCATACAAGATTGATCTTTGTAAAACTGGAACAGACAAAACAAAGAGAAACATGCCACATAAAACAACGTGGTACAAGGATAGCAATCATAGTTTAGCTGCAATTTTCTAGCTTTGAATTATTGTGACATTTATAAAATTAATTAATAAGTTCAACATATTTTTGAAATAGTCTCAATAGCATTTATATACAACACAAATAAGATGCCTGCCTGGATATCTCTCTGTTCATTAAACATGACGTCAGTAAACAGCCGGACAAGGCTGTGAAACCACGGATTTCGTGAGTTTTTTGTTTATTTTCTTAGGAAACGTCGGACCGGTTGCAACGTCATGTTTTCAGCAACGCTAATGTGGACGTGGTTCATTTATCACCAAACAACGTCAGGGGCCAAACACCGCCATGACCTGTGTGCCTGATGCTGCGGGTCAGAGGAGAAGGAGGCTGACCCGTTTAGCGTGGCGAAAGAAAAAGTGTCTCCAGCAGAAAGGACACTTTTCTGATCCAGGGATGAGGGCTGGTGCTTGAGCACCACTGGGGGTCCATAGTGCACGTGCCTGGGTGAGAGAGAAGGGCACCTTTCGGAAAACCAGACTATAAATACATTCCAAGAGAACGATTGTCGATACCCATAATGTGTTTCATTAAGGTAAAGTGCAGCAGCTGCACAGGGGTACAGTAAAGCCTCTGAAGTCACAGGGGGCGAGTGGGCCCAGAAGATGCAGGTGCAGTCACTTTCCTGGCATGTTCAGATGCTACAGTCAAAGTCAATAATGACTGAGAATGGCTGAAATGGTCAATTAATGTATTAGTTGAATTAAAAATGTCAGAAGAATCAAGGAAGTAACATCAATTCATAAATTCATTATTTAGGGACTTTGTCAAGCAAAATATATTGTAATTAGTTTGGGGATTCCTTAACTATGTTAGCTTTTGTTTACTGTTAGCATCCTGATGTTTACCTCTAGCACAAAGCTAGAGGATGAGGAGGGATCTCTGATATATACACATGTAAATACATAAATACATGGTGAACTAATCTTATATTAGGTTGTTCAGCTGTAGTAAGACGGCATTGAAGGCCTAGGTAGAAAGTACACGGCCCGCCACTGGTTCAACCCAATAGTATTTATTTGTTTGTCTTAGACTGGCCTGAATATCTCAAATGATCCAGTAATTCACAGATAAAATGCAAAGACCTAGAGGCTCAGGTAGCCATTTGAAAGAGAAAAGTAGGAGGGCACCGGCTCTTCAGAAGATCACATTTAGAGCAAGACAGACACTGAAATTATAAAAGGGAGGAAATAGGCCAAGAAAAAAAAAGAGAAAGAAAGTGAGAGGCAGTGAGCAATACTGAAGATAAGAAGGTGGGAGAGAAGAATTATGTCCTGCTGCGGGAATCAATAATCTTGTGAATCACCACCCCGGTGTGCTACGGATCTTTTTCTTTCCCTTAACCCAACACAAAGGGTAATAGATGTAAAGAGCACCGCCGGATGATTTTTAAGGCTCCTAGACAAACCTGAGAGAGCAAGAAAGAGAGAGATAGAGAGAGGATAATCCTCACTGTGCCTGAGGATGCAGAGGGACACCCGAAGGCCAACAGGGCCAAGACAAAGGGAAGATAAACCTTTAAGCAGAACATTTCCTCCTGTTTGACTCATTCCTTCGCTCTCCCAAGCATCCGCTCCGTTGTTATGAGTTTGGCAGAAGTCTCTTCTCTGAGATGAGAGTGAAGACCAAAGCAGGCTAATGCACTGCAGCTCCTCCTCCCAGTGTGATGTGGTGACACGCATGCAGCGCGCTCAGAGCTCTCCTTTGCATATTTAACCACTCTCTGGTGAACATTTAGTTTCAGATTGCAGTGTGCTATCAGAGGCAGTGAGGAATGCAATGTTCCAACCCGACAAGTGAGGATCAAAGTATTTCTCTAACAGATGGATTCCCCTCACACCCCCTGCCTGAAGTCCTCTGGTCTGAATTAGAAGATAACTTACCTTTAGCACTCGTTTCTCGCCCAATGTCCCTATAGTGTGTGTGTCCGTCCATCCTCTACCATGTCGTCCAAACACGGGAACTCACACCAGGGAGTTCCCATGTTTGTTCATCAGCTTAAGAGCAACATTTTCTTTTTTTGCCTTGTTCACTTTTCTAATCTTTTATTTATATCTTTACGTTCTTTGATGGTTGTTTTGTACTCTAAAACTTAGAGATGACTTTAAAGGAGAGGAGCGACACCCAGAATCTAAAAAACAGCCGATGCTTTTCATTAAATGCCATTTAGCCCAGGAGACAGCATCTGTTGCTTGAGCGACTCGGACCGTAACGCGTTTAAATCCTCTACATTACTGAATGCCACATCCTTCACACTCTACTGGTGGATGCAGTTATATGCGTTGCAGTCCTCCTGCACCTGTGGGACATTGTGGCATCCCGTTACATAAGCTTTTAAAAACAATAGCCCCAGTAAATAAAGATTGTTTGTCTTTTCATAGTTTTTGGGAAACCCAATAATAAGTGGCACACCATATTTGAGCCTCAGAGACTGAACAAAGTGTGTTTCCATCTCCCTCTTTGAAACAGCCTGAAGACCACGCTGAAGAAGAAGCTGTCCGGTGATGTGGTCAACCTGTCGGGCATCCCGCTGTCCGGCCGGGACGTCCACCGCGTGGCCTTCTACCTGCAGAGATGCAGCGAGGCCGTGTCGGCCGTGGACCTGAGCTTCACCGAGCTGGAGGACGATGGCTTGCGCCTGCTGCTGCCTTTCCTCGGCTGCCTGCCCAAACTGAGCATCCTCGCCGTCAACGGCAACCGTCTGACGACGGCCGTCCTGAAAGACCTGACGGACGCGGTGAAGGATGCAAAGAAGTTCCCCAGCATGGCGTGGGTCGACCTGGGCAACAACGTGGATGTCTTCACCGTGCCACAGCCGCTGCTCGTGGCCCTGCGGCGCCGCTTCGGCCTACGCAGTAGCCTCCCCACCATTTATGAGTACAGGGAGGCACCGGCGTTCAGCGGCCACCACGCAAACATGGAGACGTCTGCGGAGGAGCCCAGTCTGTGTGACGAGGGAGACGGAGAGAAAGATATTAAAGAGGAGGAGGACAGAATGGAGATTCGGGCCTGGGGCTTTGGAGAAGAAAACACGTAAAAGATAATGTGCCGCTGTACTTCTGTGGCAGGTGGTCGCCCAGAGCTGCTGCCCCTTCTCTCCCTCAGTATCACCTTAAAATAACTCTCAAATAAGTAACGGTGTTGTAATTCCCTCTGGACGCTCCGCCTACTGTGCAGTCTGTGGCTGTCCAGACTGTAAGAATTGATCTCGGGATGAGTTGATCTTCACTTCTCCGGGAGGAGTTGACCCCAACGTGTTTGCCGGCTCCCAGTGCGTCGTGTTGCTAACGTGTTGTGCTCTCACACCTCCATGCTTCTCATTATTTGCTATTGTCCCCTGGGGGTTCAGTGCCTTGCACAAGGGCACCGCTGCAGAAGTGCTTGAGGAAGGGCGAAGCGTTATTAATTCACACACCCCGAGCACTTTTATCCAGCGAGTCTGATGTCGGCCCTCTTGCTCTGTGTCTGTGGCTGACAGAACAAGTCATAGTAACTAAATCGGTTTCTTAAGAAATATTTTCAGGCATTTTCTCAGGCAGACACACACACGCAGACACACACATGCAGACATGCACACACACATGCAGACACACACATGCAGACAACACACACGCAGACACACACACACACACACACACATGCAGACAGACACATGCAGACAACACACATGCAGACATGCACATGCAGACATGCAAATGCAGACACACACACGCAGACACACATGCAGACATGCACATGCAGACACACATGCAGACATGCACACACACACACACACATGCAGACATGCACACGCAGACACATGCAGACATGCACATGCAGACACACACATGCAGACACAAACACACAGACACACATGCAGAAAGACACATGCAGACAACACATATGCAGACATGCACATGCAGACACACACATGCAGACATGCACATGTAGACACACACATGCACACACACACACATATGCAGACATGCACATGTAGACACACACATGCAGACATTCACATACAGACACACACATGCAGACACACACATGCACACACATGCAGACAACACACAGTGTTCTGGCAGGAGCGGCCGATGGACTGGTTGCGGCCTCTATCGGGTCTTGTTGGGCCCCTTTAGTCTCAGATGGGGAGCTCAGCATTTATTTTTCGCTCAGCAAATAGAACTAGCCCCAGATTATTTTCTCCTCCGCTGGTTAGTGACTGATTCTATTCATAAATCAGAACACGAGTCAAGAGAAAGGTGCCCAGTTTTTTAATGGTGCACACAGACAACGAGACGATGACCAACAGCTCTCATCTTCTCTTCTGTGGAGCGACAGCGAGCACATCCGTCTTTGATGTGGCATGAGTTTCTTTCCTCCGTAGGCGTATAGAGCTCATCCTGTTGTGTGGTTGTAGAGCCATGGGCATGACTGTTTACTGTAGCGCAGACGGGGAGCATGTTTACATGTACGTTCATGTTTCATTACATTTGAGATTATATTTGGGGGGGATTCGATAAACAGTTGCTGCATGTGAACATCTGCCTCCAGATGTTAATGTGATCTGTTCTCTTTCCATGCTGTTATTCAGGAAATGATGTTTGTTTACAGGGATAATAATGAGTATGTGTGTGTGTGTGTGTGTGTGTGTGTGTGTGTGTGTGTGTGTGTGTGTGTGTGTGTGTGAGTGTGTGTGTGTAAGACATGCACAGTAAATGACTACCTTTTTAATTTACTCATTTGCATTTAAAAAGAAAAGGTCCTTGAATACATAAGCTTTGTTTTCATGGTGTGTTGATATAAGAATAGTTCAGCCACATCCTAAAATAAATGTTTTATCTAATTTTTTAAACCATGGAGCTTCATTCACTGTCAGGATCAAATCCGCTGTACATTTACAACATTCTGATTTGGGCTCATTAAGTCTTGGTTCGCTTTTGAAGTAAAGGTTGTGTTTTCTGCTGTTGCTTGAAAAATAAACACGGTTTGAGTAACATTCGCCTTTTGTGGAGTTTTTGTAAATGCCAAGTATAAAGCAAAAAATACATTGATCTCATTTGAAGAATAATACTTCATATTGAGTTGAGCTCAGTGGTGTAGTCCAGGGTATACGCAGGTATACAACGTATATCCACTTATTTTTCAGTCAGCATTGCGTATACCCACTTGGCCACTTCCTAATCACCGCTGGTGCCTGGTGCGCATTATTTATAAAACAGGGTGTTTATCCTTTGCTGTATGGCAGGGCTCTTCAATAAATGTTTCTTGCGCGTTAGACCAGTGCCAAATCGCCATATTAAAAGTCATTGTAGCGGCACAATTTTTTTCAAGCTGTTATTTTAAGGTACACTTGTTACAGTGTTGCTTTAAATAGCTCTACACATTTATTTAAAGATAAACTGGCACTTACTACACGAGTGTCAGATGCACTTCCCTTCCAGCTCTTGGTGCAAGAGAAATACTTCATAATATCTTAATACTAGTTATCTACACAAATGCATGTTTAACAACACATCCAAAACCCAATTTTAACATAACAGCAAGTGTAGCACATCGTACTTTTAGATGAATAAAGTGTCTTTTAGATTGGAGGTCGCCGCCGGGATCACAACCGCAAATGGAAATGACCACGGTGCTGAACTCATCCACTTCATCTGGAGGAGGACTACGTTACAGTACAAGTATGTCAGCTCATTTAGGGGTTTGCAGACAATCACTTCCCTATTCAAATGCCTTGGAGCACAGGTGACAAACACAAGGCCCGCGGGCCAAATCCGGCCCACCAAGCTTGATAAACGGTTACAGGGGTAGGCTTCAATAATATCCACAATATGTAGAGCATCACTAACTCGGGGAGTTGGGTTCATTGAAGGTCTTTGGTCTGGGATGCAACAGGCGAATGAATGATGTGCTCGTAACAAAATAAAGGAACTATAGTCCATCTTCCCTGTTTCAGTATCAACATAAACAAAACGGCTCACACGGACGTTGATGTAAAATAGTTGCAAACAGGCATTTGTAATACGCGTTGTATATTTTAAAGCAGACAACTAGATAACTATGATTATGAGCAGATAGAAGGTCAAATCTGAAGAAAAACGGTTCGGATAATTTTTTAAATTCAAAGATTTGGTCCTGAAACGTGCAAACGTAGCATATTCATAACACATCCATCAGATAATGGGAAACATTAGCCTATACTCCCTATAGCATCAGGTGTCTGGCTCCCTGATGGATGTAAGTAAAATATTCACCCTTTCTCTCTCCTCTATTTTCAGTCCCTTCTAACTCCTGAGGGGAATATCTGTCTCTGTAGCTGCTAAATGCTCCATATGTCACCAGCTATAGTTGTTAACATCTGTCTGCTGTTTGGTGGCTGCACAGGAAACCATCAGTGGGTTTTTGGAAATGTTTTTGCAACCCACAACAATGACCTGAAAGAGCTCCGTGGAGCCGAGGGGAACAGGAGTGACAGTCGTTTAACGGCTTTCACGTGACACATCGTCGTGGGATATATGGCGTTATAAATATGTTGGATTAGTGCATCTTTAAAAACTCAACGCAACAAGATTGATGAAAAACTAACCTTTTGTTTTGGTCATGAAGAAATCTTCACATTGAACATCAACCCTTCCCCAGCCCTTGATTGAAGGTTTGTCTGTGGATAACCACAATTGAGAAGATGAGAGTCTAATATATACATATTGTGTATGTTCATATTCCATTGCATTGTTTATGATTCAGATAAACAAAGAGTGTTATGATTTCATGTTACATTTTACACAGATTAATAGGCCTCTGTCCGCCTCCATCACACATAGATTGAACAATAAAGGCCTGAAAGTTAGTAATTGTTCTCATGTACCCCAGGGACACGTTATCTGGGGCAGCTGGTATCCATGTCAGCGTTTTAATATAGTGTGTGTGTAAGAGCGGTGCCCTGTACGAACCTGTCAGGGGCAGAATGATATAAACATCCTGCTGACTTGTAGCCGCTCTGCTAGCGAGGCATTTTCGTGGTCACGGGGGGGGAGAGCCCGAGCCCATCCATCTCCGATCCCCGCTTGTCCCTCAGAGGAGTGTCGGATAACGGAGCGTCCTCTTCTGGTTTGTCGCCAACACTAAAACACCCTGCTGACATTTAGCAGCTTAAGTACCAGGAGTCTGTGCTGTTCCTCAGACATAAACCGTCTGTCATGTGCAGCAGTGGGGAGTCACAAAGCACCGTTCCTCCTGTAAAGTAATAACAGTAAGTTTGGTTTAGAGGTAACACAAACTACAGCCGACAAAATGATCATGAAGGGGATTCAACACCTCATTAAAACACACCTTCTTGACCTTGAAATCAGCAGAGGACAAATCCGTCTCAATATAAGGTCCATTTAGTATCTGCCCCAGAGCTTTCCGTCATACTTCTGTCATATAATCTGTAAAGTGATGTTTCACTAACAACAACGTCACAATCTTGCTTACATGTGATATATTATATGTTAAGGAAATGTTACTTTCTGTATTCTTGTTGTTCTTAGTTTGTACTCTAGGTTGAAGGTTGAAATGCAGTTAATGTAAGTCGCTTTGGATAAAAGCGTCTGCTAAATGACATGTAATGTAATGTAACATGTTCATCATATCAGCAAAATTATGTAACACCATGTTTTGCACAACTCCTACTGGAGTAGTTGTGATTTTGACATGGATCATAGACAGGGTTTGTACGGTCATGGAAAACCTGGAAAAGTCATGGAATTTTAAAATGGTAATTTCCAGGCCTGGAAAAGTTATGGAAAAAAATAAAATCATAAAAGTTTGGGAAAAGTCATGGAAACTTGTTATTATCACATGTTCATTTACGTCGAGTTTGAAATAATTATTATGTTCTTTAAAGAAAGACACTCAGAATATAAGCAATACGATACATTTTCTAAATTGTTCATGTTTATACCGAGATTTCAGTTTGGTCATAGACATTTGGTTTAAAGTCATGGAAAAGTCCTGGAAATCCATTGGTCAAAATGTGTAAGAACCCTCATAGAGCTTCTTTGTACTCTTCTCGTTTAGTTACAACACTATGTGAAAGAAGGCCGAGAGAATATGTGATCCCATCATTATGGATCATCTCGGAAAAGTCGGTCAAGACGATTTGACTCCTACTAAACGAAACAGTTCGGCTCGGTCATTATTCGCTGACACGGGACGTGAGCAGTAACAGCTAGGCCACAGATTAGGACACTCAGTGATGTAGGAGGCAGAAGGAATGTTTTCATTCACTTGCCCTTGTGTTTCTTCCTTCCTGTGGTCTGATCCTGACACCAACGCTCTCACAGGATCTTCTGTTATGACAGAAGCTCCAGGTCGAAAGGTCAGATCTCAGACCCACATTGATCACTTGAGTAAATGTACCACAATTACCAAAATACATTGAAGCTAGTTTTATTAACTTCATATACTTTATACAGTATTTTAGAGTAGAAGTAGAGAATCTCAACATGGGGGTCAGGCCTCAGTAAAGGGTTACAAGATAAATCTGAAGGGTCATGAGATAATACATTTAAGGTAGAGAAAAAACAAGAAACACAAATGTGTTCTACTTTTCTCTAATCCGTTCTTGTTGTCAACATTTTGATTGTTTGACCTCTTTGGGCCTCGAGCAGTTATCGTAACGTAGCCGTCAAACAACTCAAATCTGAAACGTGACAAGGGGCCTCAACCCCCTTTTCTTTTCCTTTCTTTTTGTAAATGGCCACAAGTCAAAAAGTCTGTTAACCTTAGGTTTCTCTAACAATGTATGTTATAGGTTTATCATAGCTTATTCAGTAAGTTATAGTTACAATACATATTCAGATCAAACAAATACATTATGTATTATTGTATATTAAGATCAAATTAGACTTTATTGATGCCCTGTATGATATAAAGTACTTAAAATAAATCCACTTTTACATCTGGAACATCAAAGTAATTTACAAATTAATGCACATATGTAATCCAATAAAATAATAAACAATGATGTACCTTTATTCTTTAAATACGTGACTTATACTTTAAAGTATTTCTACATTGCTTTCGTACTACTTTTACTTAAATAGCATGTTATAATATTCTCACTACTCTGACAATGTGTTGAACTCTTTCTGCAAACACACACCGAGCCGCGGGTCGCTCACCATAGAAAGCATCCACGCGCCACCTAGCGGCGGATGTTGGCAGCACAGGGCAGCTGTGAGACGTCGGTTCTGAGTGGGACTCGTCGGCCTGAGATCAGCTGAATGTTTGTATTAAATCATGCATTTCATCTACAATTCCCGGATGTATCTGGTCTCGGTAGGAGCACAATATTATAGCTATGCAATAGTTTAGAAGCAATTGTATGACTGTGTATGCTAGAAATCATGAGAAACATGAAGTGCAGGTTTACATTGCATAACACAAAGCTGAGGGGGCGCGGTGGGGTTTTTGTATTGCTCACGTTACGCAATCGCGGAGCTAGATGTTTGTTGGCCAATAATCCTCACAATGCTTAAACTTGTCATCTGTTTCTCATTTTAAAGTGTATCAACTAATCGTAAATCAACGCAAGGCGTAATCGTTCCCATACAAAGTGGGTAGTTAGATAGTTTCGCTTTAACATTTGTTTCCCCCCAGGAGAAAACATTTTCCAGTAAATAGGTGATTTAAAAATAATTCCCATGACACAGTCGCCTTTGTCAGAAACTGCTTCTCTGCTATAGCAGAATGAAAGAGTGATGACTCAGATTGTTCCAGTTGTGCAATAGCGCGAGCGGCTGGATGGCAGCTGTGAGAACAAAGCACATCAGATGCTAATGTGACACCACGAGGGAAGGGAATTAATATGCAAGGGAGCTTGTTCACTCTATGTGCCATGAGAGCCCAGGCAGAAACACTTCAGTGGTCCATTAATCAGAAATTAAATCAATAACAACTCTGATATTGAAGTGTTTAAATAAATGAAAAGGCAAAAATGCCAAAGAACCTCTGGTTCCAGCTTCACTGCTCAGACACAGAATGGACTTCTCAGGGAAGAAGGAGCCACCTTGTGTCCAGTTGTTATGGTTTTCAAATGAATATGTTTAGATACATAGATTCTGATGATGAAGGAGCAGATTAATACGTGTTTTATGGAAGAAAAGAAAACGAATCGTAGACACATTTCTTTTTTTACGTTTTATAAATTGATGTTAGGACATCTATAGCCACAAAAAAAGGATCTAACTTTAATAATAATTAGATTAGACTAGATATTCCTGTGGGACTCATAAAGGAATATCTAATCTAATTATTATTAGAGTGAGATCCTTTTATTTGTCTATAAATGTCTTAACATCAATTTATAAAATGTAACTAATTAAGATGACTATGACTAATCAATAACAAACATAGTTTTTTTAATTTAAGCATTTCAAGATTTATTTCATCTAAAAAAAGTTGTTGAAAGGCCAGTGGTTGTGAAACCTGAGAGGAAACTGAAAGAAAAAGAGAAGAAACAAGAGTTGACACAAATAAAGTTGGTGCTCTAGTGGTCGGTCAAGAGGTGACAGGAAACAGAGTGTGAGAGACTGAGGAGAGACATTAACAACATGGACATATTTATATTTACTATGACATGTTTATTCTCGCTGTTTACATTCGGATAAAGCCGGATGGAGAACGTCTCTTTTTTCATTTCTATGACTTCACCCACCGGCCTTTTCCCCTTTGTTGCTCTCTTAACTTTTGTTATGTGTCTGGACCCAACAGCATAACTCAGACAAGATCAGTGACCACGGTACCACGTTAAAGTGGAGTTTGTTTACTTGCTCCCAGCAGGCTGGGACAGAGTCCCAGGTCCAGATAGAAGAGCAGACCAGCCGGGTCAAGGCCTGAGAAGAAGGTTGACAAGGAACTGGGCGAGGCAGGCAGTCAATCAATCAGAGAGAGAGAGAGAGAGAGCAGGGGTCCTCAACACAGAGAAGGGTAACATATAAACACCCTGTTCTCTGTATCTCTGGCAGTTCTCTTCTCCTTCGTCTTTGGCGGTTAAAGTGTCCGGAGAGTAGATGTGAGTCAATGCAGCGTCTCTCAAACACAACACCTTCCGTGAGTGAGTAAACCCCAACTGGGCTGCACGGTGGCTCAGTGGTTAGCACTGTCGCCGCACAGCAAGAAGGCCCCGGGTCCGAATCCCAGTCGTCCCAGGTCCTTTCTGTGTGGACTCTGTAAGCGACTTTGGGTATTTAGAAAAGCGCTATATAAAATGTAATGTTATTATTATTATTTAACTGTTGCATGCTCCACTGGCATCCTCACAAATAAACTACCAAGAGAGAGAACAACTTGACCCCATCCTGTATTTGTTAATAGAAAGTTCAATAATGATCGTGTTTCTCAATATGGTTCATTCAGTCTGACTTGCATGTAGATATTCAGCTGATCTTAGATTGGTTAAATGGAAGGAAAGAAGTTCATCGGGTTTCATGTGGTTTTCAAAGCATCAAGGTATCTTTTGGAAAACAGTGTGCCAGTGAATACAGATTATTCACTGACAGTTTTCATAGTCTGGATGAAGACTGTTGAGCCCTGTGGATTCATGTGGATAAATGAGGGCACTGCTTCTGGAAAAAGAAAAGATGTTTCAATGCTTTGCACCATGCATAATTGGAATAACTGTCATTGTATTTAAAAGAAATGTCAGAGTTAGATATGTCAAAATCTACTAAAATAAAAGCAAAGTATATACATATACCCAATTGATCATTTAAAATGTGAAAAAGAGTTTGCTCACTTCCAACTTTGATATTGTAACACTGTGGAAGAAAATGCAGGCCAAGTCTAAACTAAAGTGTGTCACTGGGTGCCTGAGGGCCTCCGCAGATCTTTTAATGTGGTTCTGTGAAATAAGATCAACATAGTAGGGTCACTGTTTGATGTACTGGAAATGGCAGAGAATTTAAAGAGACTCAGGCTGCAGAATAATACTCTATCTGCAAAACTATGACACCTTAACATAATGTGTTGTTTCCTGCTCTACTGTTGCAACATCTGCATAACTTATAATTGGAGTCTTTGAGCTTATATATACAATAAGAACACAATGAACAGCATGAGCAGCCTTCCTCCCTTAAGGCTCAGCTACAGCTGAACGATAATAATGATGTGGCCGCTCTATCTGCTGCCCCCTGCCGGTTCGCAGGGGTACCGACCATGTGACGGAAGAAAAACCCCTCTAATCTCTTTACTGCAGACAGCAGCCCGGTGTGTGTGCGCACACGCATCACACACACACACACACACACACACACACGCACACACACACACACGCACACACTCACACACACGCACACACACGCACACGCACGCACACGCACACACACACACATACAGGCTAAATGCGGCGGTAAATAAGATTGTAGACGCATTTACTAATGGAACAAAACGGAAATAACACATGGGGCAGGAGGTAATCTCAGGTTTTGCATCCTACGACTGAAGTAAGAACAGAGGGGGAGCTCACACTGATAAAATAAATACACAAATATATTTTGTGAAATATGAAACTGTCTCACGTGTGATGCATCGAGCAACTTTCTTGTACTGTAATAAGTGTTCACTAGAATAAACCTAAGAAACCGTGAACATAGCACGATGCGTCTGTCGGGCTCACACATGCGCCCGTACGCGCGGCCCGGAACGCCCACTCCGGCGATGTGTTCAAGCGGATTGGTTGCTAAAGATACCAGCGCTCTGTGATTGGCTGCGGCTCCCTTAGCCATTACGTTATGCTTATTCCACACACACAGGCAGCTGGAGAGAGGGAAGACATAATGGTTTGATTCCCTGTGCGCTCGCAATGGTCGTCGTTCTGACATTACTCGGCAAATTCCTCAAACGGGAGGTGCAATGAAGGTACGTGATCGATGTGCACTTCGTTTACCATTTGGATTCGCTTACGATGATGGAGATGTCCACTGTTATTCCGCACGATGCTGCACCGAGAGGCAGGGAATACCTCCATCCTAATGTCAATGTGATGCGTTCGCGTGCACCGAGTTGCAATTACATCAACAGGCTTTGGTTTAAACCCAGCATCCCCTGTTTCATTTGAACTCGTCCACCAAGACATCTTAAAGATATGTTTTTTATTTTATTTTTCCCGGCGAGCTGGCGGGTCTTGGGATGTTTTTCCTGCATCTCCAATCGTCCTGATACACAGTAGGTACAGTGTGTCGCCTCCTCTGTGCCTGCTTTGACCCCAGTGTGGTAGTTCAGTGGACTGGAGGCGCCGGAGCGACGTCCGTTCACCACCGGGCTCCTAATCCGGTCTAACGAGATAGAGACTGAGATGTTTGGAGAGATCCACCTCTCAGGTCTGAGCTGTGGCAGGAGTCTCCTTCCTCCCTCTCTCCTGTGGACTGTGTGTGTATGTGTGTGTGCATGTGTGTGTGCATGTGTGTGTGTGTGTGTGTGTGTGTGTGTGTGTGTGTGTGTGTGTGCTGTGCGTGCGCGCGCTGCAGCTGCAGCACAGGGAGAAAAGGTGATGATGCTGTCTGGCAGCTCGCGCTCGGGACGTATAATGATGAAGAGGATGGCGATGATGTCATTGGTGCTCTGGGTTTTGTGGTGACAGTCACGGTGAGAGCTGGGGTTTGGAGCCGGACTGTCGCTGCAAGCATCATCACCATCATCCTCATCATCATCCTCACCATCATCATCATCATCATCATCATCATCATCATCATCATCATCATACTCATCATCATCATACTCATCATGATTAGTAACCTACTGTGTACACACACACATTCTGAAGAATCAATTAACTGAAGTCATATTGTAGCTGATCGCATGCATCAATGATCTCTTTAAAAGGTGCACGTCTCCATTTTGCAAATATTATTCAAGATTTGCAAAGTTACAACATACACTCGTCCAAATACTTCACTTAAGCACTGTTTTCAATGTAGAAGTATTTATACTGTGAGATCTTTCATAGTGAAGTATTGTGATTTGTGTGGCAGGCTTGAGGGTTTCCCCAAACAGCTGCTGCGAGCTTAAAGCCAGCGACGCAGCTCTGGCTGGTCAGGTAGGCTTTTTTTATATCTAAATATCACATCATAAATGGAGTTAATGAAGGAGAAAGTGATGTTTATATTTTTCAAGTACACTGCATGTTTTGGAGTCATGTGTGTTTACATTCAGCACATTGCAGGGTGGAATACGGTTATTTGGTATATTGGCTTTTGCAAAAGAAAGTCTATTTAAGCTCAGCCTATTCCTTAAAAATGTAAAGAAAAAAGGCTAAACATGGCTACTTACAACATTTGCAAAACTCCCTCCACACTGCTTGAACAAATTAAAATATGTCTAAATCTGCAGTTA
The DNA here is from genome assembly GCA_036178185.1 of Liparis tanakae. NCBI lineage: Eukaryota > Metazoa > Chordata > Actinopteri > Perciformes > Liparidae > Liparis > Liparis tanakae. The sequence goes on along the minus strand of CM070090.1, from coordinate 11,323,292 downwards.
TTGATTAGTTTGAATTAACAGGTTTTACATATAAAAACCTACAAGAAGTTCATACATTTGAAGTAGTAAAGAGAATAAACATGCCAGCTGTATATTAAGCCACTACAGTGTGTTGTAGGTTCAGGCCTCGACCACAGGACACGAGTTTCTGCTGCTTAAACTCAGCAGAAACAACTTTGATCAACAGTCATTTAACACTGAACAGTCACATTCTTCTTCAATATTTTCTTCGAATCCCACTTGGGTAAAATGTTGTGTAGGTCAAGCACTTCTATCCTGTTTGTCAAATGGAAAACAAGAGTAGGTGCTGAACCCCTGGCAATGCACCCCATGTCGCAGGAAAACAAAATGATGACGTGATATTTTATTGACTAATTTGGTTTAATTTGGGGCGGAAAAGCTTTCCCACCCCTGTGGAACCGACGGTGTACTACATTTGATAAGCATTCATCTCAAAACAGGAGAACACAAAGTATTTGTTATTTCAACCAGGCAGGACGTGGTCCACGACGTATACTTTTACTGTTTCATTCTCAATGCGTCGTGGATGCGAGTGCTCTTAAATCTCTGATGTAATTGTAAGATGTCACGGCGATGCAGCACAGCGCAGCATGAATATTCCAAATGAGACACCAAGCTCACTTCGGGGACATCTTCTAAAGTCGGCGAAGAAGTCCGAAGCTGTAAAGAAAGTCCAGGGGGAACAGCAGAGTGACGGCTGTGGCTGTAAAACAGTCCCGTCATGGTTTGTTATTGCAGGACAACCTCTGCAGCAGTCTATATCTGTTTGTATTTCCATACTAAAAGTATTATCTGGGCTGAATCCCCCTCCCACTCCTGCATTTGGAGTAAACCATATAAATCTGTTATTTTGCAGACACAAATCCAAACGTATCTGAGTAACGCCTCGTTTGAATGAAACGTCACATTTCTCCCCATCGTGTTTTGACCGTGGTGCGACTGTGGGTCAGTGGGGAGCAGGTCCGTCTTCCAATCAGGGGGTTGGAGGTTCAATCCCCTCCCTGGTCGTTGTGTCCTTGAGCAAGACGCTTAACCCTGTATTGCTCACTGTAGCTGAGTCTACAGTGTATGATTGTAACAGTATAGTAAGTTCCTTTGGATAAAAGCGTCAGCTAAATGACATGTGATGACCACCGGCAGAAAGGCAGTGATGAGTTAATGTTTCCGTGGCGACGTTACATTAAAATCTCGACAATCGGGCAGCTGAATTCACTTTTCACCGTGGGAGTGACATTTCTAGTGGGTGCCAGAGAGAAGAAGGAGGCTGGGGGAGATTCAGCAGAGAGAAAGAGGAAATGAAAAGTGAGAGTGAGACAGCGGATGATGGAGAGATAGTGAGCGATGAACCTGTCTATTTAATGTTTCACGATGCACGGTTGTTTGCACTGAAAAGCATTGATGATTCGGTATATATATGTATACTGAAGCCTATAAGTGACTTGCTTGAAAATACATGGATTAGGGACGATATATACCATTAGTTAATCAGAGATTGTGTAATAACAATATACGGAGCTGGACGATGAAACGGTGAAGAACAATAGTGAAATATTGAAGTGAGAACATTTAATATTATGTAAACCCTGCTACAAAGGGTTAGGGTTAGGGTTAGGGTTAAGGTTAGGGGGGTTAGGGTTAGGGGGGGATGGAGGGATGAAGAAGAAGAAGAAGAAGAAGAAGAAGAAGAAGAAGAAGAAGAAGAAGAAGAAGAAGAAGAAGAAGAAGAAGAAGAAGGGTTAGGGTTAGGGTTAGGGGGGTTAGGGTTAGGGGGGATGGAGGGAAGAAGAAGAAGAAGAAGAAGAAGAAGAAGAAGAAGAAGAAGAAGAAGAAGAAGAAGAAGAAGAAGAAGAAGAAGAAGAAGAATGAGAATACATGGAGGGATGAAGGGATATCATATATAATAATAATAATAATAATAATAATAATAATAATAATAATAATAATAATAATAATAATAAGGATGAGGACCTGGGAGAGTCCTGGGGACCAGAATATGGTACCCAGGATGTCTAACCTAGGTACTCGTAGACTGGGGGTGGGGGGGGGGGGGGGTGGAGGGATGAAGAAGAAGGAGAATACATGGAGGGATGGAGGGATATAATATATAATAATAATAATAATAATAATATAGACGCCGCTCGCCATGGGGGCCCTTTCCTATCTAAGGGGAGGCATCATGAAGGAGTTATGCCGAGGTGTCCTCTTTTTCACAAACTCAAATCTGGTCAACCTAGGCAGTATGAGCGCAACGCTGGAACCCTGAATGTCCCACAATGCAACAGAACAGCATGTTTCATGACAAACTCTTCTAAATGCATCTATCAAAGCCCACACCTCCAGTTTGTAATGCAGGATTATGAAATGACCTTAATTACGTCATGAGTTATTTTACCACAGACATATCAGGAGTAGATAAATCAGTAGAAGTAAGGAAGTCACTCAATGTTTTCTTTATTTTGGCGTCAGACTGATTTTCAGTTCAATAAACACTCTCGTCTCCACATCACCCATTTAGGCCCCAGAGGCTCCCATATGGTTTCACCCGTCTGTGCTCGTGCAATTTCTGAGATTTTGATCCTCGAAAAACTAATTAAATGAGGTCAGATCACTGCACCATGCGAGGCCAGAACATTGCTGATTTGCCGCCCTTTTTTATTTTTTCTATTTAAATATGTGTCCCAATCACATTTTTTTGGCTTTCCCCTATCATTCTGTGTCAAAAGTGGCCAAAATATAGTGTGTGTGTATATATATATATATATATATATATATATATATATATATATATATATAGATAGATAGATAGATAGATAGATAGATAGATAGATAGATAGATAGATAGATAGATGGATATATAGATATGTATAAAATAGTGTTCCCAGAGTAATATCTTTCACCAGTAGAGAAAAAATAAATGATACAAAAAACAAAAAAAACAAAGGCCCACCCATGTGACATTGGCTCGTGTCACTATTGTCCGGGACTCCCCGCCTGCAGAGTGCTAATTGAAGTGACAGAGGGAACTCGTGCTGATGGCTCTCAGCCAGATAAGACTGATTTCACGGCCAGACTGCAGCGGCTCCTCACATGCAGGAAGCACTCCTCCTCGTGGCTTCGCTCTCATTTGAGGAAGGCTGTATGTTTTTTAGCAGCTGAACATCAGGACAAGCTTATGCCACGGACAAATAACTCAAGTTGTTTTACATCATGGTTTTAGTGTGCGCATAAAGCTGGAGGCGTATCGGGATAAAGTGAGCTGCTTGTGGCAGAGAAGCAAACTGATGGAGAACCTGAACTGCTCTCTGCTTCTCAAATTTCAGGATTTGCTAATTGACTCTTTTTATATCACTTTAAATGTAATATATTCCGGTTTAGGACAAAACAAGTGTATTAAAGATGCCACTTGGGCTGTAATGGCAATGATCCATCCCACAAAGCATTCTATATTTAATGATAGATTTAACCTTTACAAATCCCTGCTGACCGTCTCTGTGCAGAAGGGGCTTCCTCCTCCTTAACGTGACTCTACAGATAGAGCCGCGTTCTTAAGATTGCATAACGGATCCCTGAGCCGATGGGTGAGGTCGGATCACAGGGTGTTTGTGGCGAGTCGGCGCGCTGCCTTGAGAAGAGACGTGGCTGGAGCCGGTGAATTCCATTGTTTTCCGCATAGAGACGGGAACCACAGAGGGCTTGCATTATGCTCATGTCAGCTATTGATTCAGCCGGCTGGGGAACAACAGAAGACGTATTCTCTCCTCGCGGTCCCCCCCTCCCTCCTCCTCTCATCAGTATGCCCCGAGGAGCCGTGGCTCCCATCACGCCCTCTCTGCTCAATGTGTCTGGCCCGTCTTGCAGTCAGTTACACATCCAACCCACTTTGATTTTACGAGCCGAGTGCACCGACTTTTTGCCCGTCTGCATGTTTCCACAGCAAATAGGGAGGCAACATAGAGTCTACCTCTTCACATTTGACCCTCACGAGATGTGTGTCGTGAGACAAACACACCCTCCGCATGGATTATTTGTTCATCACGTTGTTCAAAATAATGCAGTGATACATTTAAATTGCAGGGCTCTTTGGAGATTGTCATTAATAGGAGCTTTTATAGTCTGCTTCTGTCTAATTATCTCTAACCTCAACGACTATGCCAGAGCACTCTCAATAATGTGCTGCCCGGTGTCAACACTCCTCTCGCTGTGTTTCCTCTCCTCACCCGGACCAACGGAGTCTATCTCCTCGAGCGTGTGTTGGTAATATTCAGAAAGGGACTGGATGACATAGCTGACAAGGTCATATTGTTAAAAACATTTCACCAATAGTTTGTTGATGTACATGACAGGTAACCAGTTAAAGACAACATTATAATAAAGTGCTTGCATACTGCACTTACTGAATGATTTATCACTATGGGAACGATGAGATGCTGTAAGGGCCTTTACGGTCAGCACATCTAAGAACGATGTTTGTAGAGCCAAATATTCCAAATATGGCCGACTGAATGTTGTCATCCAGATAGGTAGACACTAACAGTTTATTGTGTGTGTGTGTGTGTGTGTGTGTGTGTGTGTGTGGTGTGTGTGTGTGTGTGTGTGCTCTGCAGGCGGGGGCATCGTCCATGTGGGCGTCATGCTGCGGGCTGCTGAACGAGGTGATGGGTACCGGCACGGTGCGGGCGCAGCAGCCAGGCTTTGGAGCGGGGGCGGGGCCCTTCCGCTTCGCCCCCAGCGCCGGGTACTCCACCTACCCCCCCACCAGCTCGGGGAGCGCCGGACAGCTGTGCAAGGCTTGCGGACTGGCCTTCTCCGTCTTCAGGCGCAAGGTGAGCAAGAGTTGTGGGAGGGAAAGGGACGCCGGGTCCGATAGTAGATGATTTAAAGATGAAAGTGATTTTCTATTTTTATTTGGAGGTGAGGAAACTATGTCTTCGGACCGCATGGTTTCACTATAACAAATCTAAGTCATTCTTCATGGTCATTTGGTCATCTTTTTATTGTCAGAATGATGTAATCCTTGCATGCAGTTAGAGCCGGGACTATTCCACAGGATGCATTCAAGGTCACTGACATTCATAATACCGAGTCACTTGCTGAAGATGTTTTTAATGCAAAAAGAATAATATTGTATTGATTCACACTGAAATACAACATGTATATTTAACATTATCACCTCCATCACTTTGTTTCCCTCTCAGGGTTCAAGCCCTGTTATAGCTTATTTATTGAACCTTCATCATAAAGAGTAGGTCGTCTGAGCAACTTCCTGTCAACAGATAACAGAAATAAAACAGCAAGACGAGACGGCCATTAATAGAATGGAATAACAGCCAGTAAACGAGACAAAGGCTCAGCTAAGGCATCCATCACAGGCACGTACAAGATGTCAGGGACAAAAATAAAGACAGCAAGTGGTTTACTGTGATGGGAAAGTTGAAAGACTCTGCGAGTGGACTTTCATGCTGTTCTGACGTGAAAGGAAACCAACATCTATCTTGAGGGCAGTGATGGAAAGTAACTAACACTCAATACTAAGATTTTAGAATGCATGCTACTTTATACGACCACGGCACTTCATTTATCCGTCAACTTTGATAATTACCTTTCAAATTAAGATTTCAGATATAAAAAAACGTTTGAGAAACCTTTGAAATAAACTCTATTGTCCCAGAGAAAATGTGGTGTACAGCAGTGTAAACAATAAAAGGCTGCTTACACATTGGTGCATCAGCATCGACAATATATCATATATAACAATGTTTCAGCTATATGGGCCTTTCTTTTGGTATATTTTGTTTAATATTTTTGTAGTCTTGTAATGGTAATTTTAAATAAGAAAACTACCACTGAGTTAAGTTAGTTGACCTAAAAGTTTGTGGTGGTTTGCTTTGGAGAATAGACGTCCACCACTGGAGGCACAGAAAAAGTAGGTTAATAATTCACTGGCAAGTTAAGTTCCTCTGAGGACACACACTCATATTCCTTCTGGCATTGGCTCCGCTGAACATGTCTGCGTTTCACGGCCGAGAGTCTCAGTCAGACACGATGAGAAGGCGTCAGATCGCCATCCACACACCAGTTGTCTGTCTGACAGCAAGGCGATTCCCCAGACACACACACACACACACACACACACACACACACACACACACACACACACACATACACACGTGTGTCAGCACGATATTTTCTTTGTATTAAAAAATAAATAACGCACAAGGAAAAATATCTTTTGGGTGCATATGTTCTGCGGTAGATAAAAGATAAGAACATGTTTACAGCCTTGCCTGATCTGCTTTCCGGACCATTGTTCTAAGCGTCCTTCTACTAGCTGCTGTGCATCAGGAGCCGTCGTAATGCCAGTGAAGTATCAAGCATCAGCTTATCCCCTCACTTTACTCATCCCCAAACAATAACTGAGCACACCATGAGCCGATGTGTCAGGTGGAACCTGCTGTTGCTGCTTTGCATGTTTTCTCTTCGCCAAAGCAGGAAATACATGATCCTCAGTCATATGGGTGAGGTGGAAATCATGAATATGAATCTGATAGTTATTTTGACCAGTGGGTTTAGGGTTAATTGACTAATTCTGTCAGCGCTAATATCAATATAAAAAAATATTTAAATCTAAACTAATCAAAACAATGGTAAAGTTCCATCTTTTCATATCTGACAAAACTCTTCAGGCATGTAAAATAAAAGCCTCCGCTAGAATTGAGGCATAATCAATTTGTGAAAATATAACAAAATCCGATCATGTCATGATCCCACTTAGTCGTGTTACCATCAGCAGCAGCTTCAGCGACTTCCGGTTACATCTTTCTAAGCTGAAATCAGTGAGACCGTTTCCATTAGATGGTTCATTTATTTACGGAGGATAAATAGTTGAATAGGCTCACAGTCAGACATCGGGGCCTAATTAAAAATGATCTAAACAGTTGGTGTTGAAAAGAAGCTGAAGCTGATCACAGCTGTCTTCACCTCTTTCCTCTCTCCATCAGCACGTCTGCTGCGACTGTAAGAAGGGCTTCTGCGCCCTGTGCTCGGTGCTGCAGGAGAACCTGCGCTGCTGCACCACCTGCCACCTGCTGCGCAGCACGGCCTTCCAGAGGCCTCGGCTCATGCAGCTGCGGGTGAAAGAGCTGCGGCAGTACCTGCTGCTGCGCAACATCTCCACCGACACGTGCCGAGAGAAAGAGGACCTGGTGGACCTGGTGCTGTGTCATCAGAGCACCAGGGAGTCCCCGAGACCAGTGGCGCAGAGACCAGTGGCGCCGAGGCCAGTGGCGCAGAGGCCAGTGGCGGAGAGACCGGTGGCGGAGGATGAGGAGGATGAAGACGAGGAGGACGAGGAGGATGAGGATGACGAGGAAGATGAAGAGGACACACATGAGGAGGATGAGGAGGAGGAAGAGGATGAAGGGGGAGACGACACAAACAGTCTTCACTCGCTCCCCCACTCGCGCGCCGCCTCGCCCCCCTCGGCCACGCGCTCCCCCTCCGACCAGTCGGCGCTCTCCGCCTCTCAGGGAGACGTGCTCAGCCCAAGCGACAGCTCGGGGACCAGCAGCCAGGTGAGACGTACGCCCGATGTTCCCGCACAGATAATTCCCACACGCCGTACTTCTCCCAAATCTGCCCTCATTCTATCCAAAATAATTAATTTCACGGCGAAGAGAGCGTATTCACGAGTTTCAGCGGGACTGCTCTGAGTCAGGAGAAGACGAACTGCCTCCAACTCAAACGTCTTTAGATGTTGTTACTTTCCTTGTTATTCGTGCTTTATTCTTCCATTCGTGTGGTCTTCTGTGGTTTTCATTATCTTCACGCTGAATTAAGTGTCTCTCCCTGAAGATCTACTACATTTCACTGAACCTTTTCCCCTTCGTTGATATTATAAAAGCTCAGATTCTCAGAGCAGGTCCAATGTTCAGCAGAATGTATACGTGACAGCAGGAAACAGCTGTGTGTGTAAGTATGTGTGTGTGTGTGCTTGTGTGCGGGTGTGTGTGTGTGTGTGTGTCAGGGGGGGGGGGTAGTGCCCTCAGACCAGCCAGCGATGCCGCTTAAGCCTTTTGCCTTTCACTCACAGTCTGTTATGTCACAGAAACGCCACAGCGGTTAGTTTGTGGCACATAAAGGTTTTACAGATTCCTTTGGGTTGTTTATTTTTCCAACCCAAAAACAACTGTGTTAAACTGCAAAAAGTATTTGTAAAAATTGTTAAAATGACATCCAAACAACATTTTAAATCATAAATCTCAATATAAGATGACCGTAGCTTTCTTGGACACGTAGTTTCTGCAGTGAAAACCAATGTGACAAAAGAACAACGTGCAATGTTAAAGAAGAAATATGATGAAATTATACTGAAATAATATAATATAACTCTATTGACTTGACATATAGGACACACTATTAATGCAAAGCCCTGGAGGTTGCGTTAACTTGTCTTTTCTCTTGAACTATTGCAATAAGATAGAAAGGTGAGCCGTGGCTGTCTATCAGTACGTTTTGATGAACATTTCTGAACATGTTCTAAGATTGAAATCTAAAAAAGGTTGCGCTCTTTGAGTGCTTTCCAGTAAAAAAAATGTAACATGAAGTCAACTAAACGTAGAGGTTTGGCTCTCTGCGTGTGTCGGGCTGCTGCTCGCGTTTTAGTCTTGCCTGACACGAGCATGATGTCCGGCATCCAGCAGCGCGACCCTGACGGATGCATTATTAACACGTCTTGCTTCCAGGGGAATGATTGGTCTGCTGGAATATGCCAAAACAGAAAGAGGCGGAGGGTTTTAGGTCCAGAAGCAGAGGCTGCAACACGATACCACACAGTTACAGCTCATTCCAGACCTTCCCGCGCTGCCTTTTGTCCAGCAGATAAAAGAATAACGAGACGATAACCCCTCTTGGAAGCGTATAAATGGCGGAGATAACATTGAGCTATACACTCAAACCAAATAGAGTCTGCACTATTCTGCGCCTCCGTTTACTCCCTTTTCATCCAGCAAATTCAAGACTTCCGCCTTCAAAGAGAATAATGACCCGCTGGGTTAAGAGCAGCTGAGTCAGCGTTCAAACACCTCTATTCTTTCATTAGACGTATGAACAGTTGTACTTTGAAGACTTCGATCGCGGGGAGATGTCAAGTTGTTGTTTTTATGATGGCATTGATACTCTCATGGAGCTAGAAGAAGCGATGAATTGTAATCGGACACAGAGCATCTCGTGATGAATATTCAATCCAGTGTTTTCTGCCTGTCAGTTCACTAACCCCCCAAATCTGAAATGAGGAGTAATTTTTTACTCCCAGCTTGTATTTTACTCAGCGCCGCGTGCATCTTATTCAGACAGCAGTGCAGTGCTTTGATATCAGGGGATTACACATTAAAATCAATGTGTTTTTAATAGGCGGATCAGTGTGTGAAATGCTGTCATGAGAATTTAAACTCAAATGAACCTGAGTGTGTTGCTCCCGACTCAAACAGGAGCAGGAGGATACTCCAACCGCGTCTCTCTTGAACCTGGAGCCCACGGAAACTGTCATGGAGGTACAACATTTTGCACCTTTTCAGGACTAAATAGTGTTTTTCTAGTAGAAGAACCAAGATCATTGGAGATTCAGGGAAGGCACACTGTGTTATTGACCGCAGCTCCGTCTCCTGTGTGGGTTGCAGGTCAGTCCGGCGACACAGAGGAGGATCAGGGCCTCGCTGTCTGATCTGGACAACGAGGAGGCGATAGAAAACCTCTCCGTCCGCCAGCTGAAAGAGATTCTCGCCAGGAACTTTGTCAATTACTCCGGCTGCTGTGAGAAGTGGGAGCTGCTGGAGAGGGTGCATCGACTGTATCGAGAAAATGAGCAGAACAGGAAATCCAGTACGAATGTTTTTCATGTTTTTGTATCTACTCAATTTCACATTTTGACTTTCCAAGTTCTGCACGATGAAGAGAATCACAACTGTGTCTTCTTCTTCTCTTTCAGTGGTAGATGTGAGCATAACAGCAGGTAATTATTGTCTGATTATCATATTTCACAGGTTGCCTTTTATTAACACATTTATCTAAATGTGCGTTAGCTCCCTTGATGTGATCTCAATGTTAAAAAGCAACAGTGTTTTACACAGAAGGGTCAATTCACTGTTCCCTGAACTAATGTGTTTTCTTTATTACTGCCCATTCTTATCTATAAAGTGGTTGCATATCCTCCACCTCTCTGCAAAAGTGGAGTTGGAGGTAAGATGTTTTCATTAAAAGCCACTTTACAGCACCTTTGCCATCTCGTCCATGACCAAATACCAGGTACACCGCACCCATCATCTGATATTTGGAAAGGCATGCTGCAGTATCTGTACCCACTTGATCCCTTGTATCATCCTGCATATTATCACATTATGCCCACTTGAGTCATCGTCTCCTGCCTGGTTCAGTGTCTCCTCTTTCTGTCACTCGTGTTTCTCCTGCAGCATCATCTCATTGTGAAGCAGAGACTCTCATCCTGTCGTTAATGCACTCGCTCTGAGAGCTTTTACCTCTTGATGAGACATCATATTACTTCAGTAGCAGCGCGTCTCCATCAGATGTAATTACATTGTCGAGCGTCCTAGAGGTTCTCTTGTTGACACAAAGGGCTCCAGGATCATATTAGCCCACTTAATAGTCGGACGTGTAGGGACAGCAGACTCGACTGGCGTTTCCCCGTCACACAAGATATGAGCAGCAGGTGCCACATTTAGGCCGTGTCGCCATCAGCCAGCAATCAGACACTTGACTGTAAACCGGTGCACTGGCGTCATTTGCTGATGTGATTATTTGCTTTGCTTTATATAGTAGCACCTTTAATTAACAGATTATTTATAGTGAACATGCAACATAGTTGCACAAGTCTAATATGCCTCTTTGGAAGACAAATAGCTTAATATTTATAACAATTATTGTTTTAGACCATCTCTTTTCTTCTTTTAACTACTCTAATCCAAAAACTAATCCTTAAGTATGGGTATGTCACTAATTTAAGTTTCTGTCAGTTTGTTTCCACGCGTCTGCTTGTCTGACACTTGGAATGTGCAAGATAAAAGAGTTAAATGGATCAAATACTTTATTTATTCTCCATTTTCTGGTTTAAAATTGTTATTAGAAATATTAATTCTCTTTTTTTAAACTACCCCAGTCCCACATTGGGCCTTAGCGCACGTACCTGAGGCTTAATGTCAGCCGTCAGAGGGATTTCAACAGGTTTTCAACATGGATAATAATAATTTTGCCTAATAGGTGAGAAATGTGTCAGGAATAGAAGAGAGGATCTAAGTGAGCCAGCAGCATGATTTGGTTCTGTTGATCATTCACAGACTGCAGCAGCTCCGGTTAGTTGTGCAGCATCTGTACAACAGCACTGAGCCCCACAGTTAACGATCCTGAAAAGAAGCTTTGTAACTGAAAAATAACACTCCCCCCCCCCCCCCCCCCCCCCAACAGATGGTGTCAAGGCTCAACTGGCGGCTGATGACAACTTGTGTCGCATCTGCATGGACGCCATCATCGACTGCGTGCTGCTGGAGTGTGGTCACATGGTTACCTGCACCAAATGTGGAAAGAGGATGAGCGAGTGCCCCATCTGCAGGCAGTACGTCGTGCGGGCCGTGCACGTCTTCAAGTCTTAAAACTGAGCTCCTCAGAGCGGACCTCAGGCGCACTCGTGGCCCGAACCCTGACTTTATCACCGAGGACGAGCTACTGTGCATGAAGTCTCGCAGGGCATAATGCTGCAGCAGGCCCGAGGAACTTCCCGGTGTTTGAACCCGGGCCGTGGCCTCTGGACTACCATGGTCTTTCCCCCTCTCCTTTACTAACTCATGCTCCAGCCTCACTTCTCCTCCTCCCCTGGTTGACCGTCTGCACCGAGACACTCGCTCTCTTCCTCTCTGGTCTGGTCAACACAGCAGAACCCTCCGCCATCCCGTTCTGCTCCCCATCCTCCCATCAGTCTGCGCTCACAGGAGAGGAGGGGAGGCGGTCCCATGGATACTCGAAGAGGATCGGGTTGTTCCCTTGATCCCAGGGTCAGAGTCAATATGGTTTACACAGTCACGCCACACGACGCCGCGTCATCTCCCTCAGTGTTCTTTTAGGATGTGCAATATTTAAAAGAAGAGACTTACATGTGTTTTTATTAAATGTCCATTTGTCAATCCAAACACCGCAAGCACCGGGTCATCTCGTCTCGCACACAGGGGGGTGCAAGCTGCCAAACGTCATGCCTTTTGAACGAGATTTGGTTCAGATATTCATCTCATAGCCAGCAAGCTCGGTGTGGTAGTTTACTTTTTTTCTCAAATGGACTTTAATTGTGACATTTTGGACCACTTGCTGTGTGAAGGCCGTGATTGTTTACTCATCGGAAAATGCAGTGCACGGATGTGATTTCTGCCGAAGACAGGAACAGTAAGGAATGCTGAGCTATGAGCAGTTTAAGGGGACAAAACAGAGAACATCTGAACTCAAGGCCCACTAACTAGCTTTTTCCTGGACTTTTAATACAGGCTTTCATCAGTAGATGAGGTTGTCATGGAGATGGGTCAGCCTCCGTGACTTAAGGTGGTCGCATATGACGGGGAGATCATTTAAATGGCCTCATCCTTCTCCTGAGGACGACCACGAGAAGAAAAAGCTAATGAGTGGACCCAGAGGGAAGATTTCTTTTGTGATCTTCTTTTAAAAGACTTGTCTCAATTTTTATTTTAAATAACTGCCACCAAGCAATTCCATTTAGTTTCCATGTCTACCAAGTGTCTTTCTTTGATTGTGTTGTCCGTTAATGTGTCGCTGATCTTAAGTAGCTGACCGGTGCTACTTCCTCTTTTCCGAGTGTAACATCAACAAACCTTTAGACATGTTGTCACGGCCTCCTTCCAAAGGTCCATCACAGAGAGTGAGAGGCAGAGAACGCCTGGTTTACTTTAACCTTTTATGCAAATAAAACACTTTGTTTTCTCGTCATGAGATCCAGTAAACTCAGACATCACTAAAATGTGTGTGTACATTATGCTTGTGGTACTTTGAGAAAAAAAAGAAGCTGAATTCCTGTTAAGTGAATCGCATAGATAGCTTATATTGTTGTTTACTTATAAGTCATTAAATGTATATTTTTCCATTTACTTGGGAGGCGACATGATTTCAAATTATAAGAAGATAAAATATACCTTTCCCCCCCCCCCCCGAATGTATCTCTGCTGGTTTTCGGTGAGGAGAGATCCTCAGCCCTCTGATCACGTCACTCTCTCACCATTAAAGTTGCGTCAGTCGTGGTCTCGCTTTCTAGCACTTTTTGTCGCCGCCTGCTTCCGATCCAAAGCCGACACGACACCGAGCGCCGTGACACACACTGTGACTCTGTACGTCTGTGTGTGGAAGATATCATTCATTGGGCAGCTACAGCGGGACCAGAGGAGGAGGTTATCATGAGCACGCGTAACCCTGGATCTTTATATTTTGGAATGTTGAACCTTTTTATTTTGGTAAACAAGAGAAAAACAATTTAATAGATTCAATAAAATGCAGTATTGCAAACCAGAAGGTAAAGCCCTGCTCTTCTTTTTGTAATCGGCTTGGTTTTGTTCTCTGACAGCCGACGCCGTGGTTGGCATACGGTGCATTGTCACATATAAATAATAACACTCATCTGATAATAGCAATATATAATATATAATACTAACTCACACACAGCTCCGTAATTAAAACGAATTTAATATCTCAAAGGTTGACTTGACTTTTCCTCGAGGCTTTACATGTACATAATGTACAGATTGAACATTTACAGTAATGTACTAAAATATTTAATGGAAACATGTTGCTTGAATAAAAAACAAACTAATAACATGTAAATGTAAACCCACTGAAGTGTATGAAGTGATAGTCAAAAAGACTTTCTCTTTAAAAAAGTTTATCTATCAAATAATGTAACTGTTGAGTGTGACATTTGTTAGACAAGTTTCAATAACAAAATTAGCATTTTTTATAGAAATGGACATTTGGATGATGAATACATGTGAAAGAAAACATACAAGAAAATGCTACTGACTTCAAATAAATTATTTTAAAGAAAATAAACAGTTAACGGATGTATATTTAAGTGGAATCTCTGACTTAAAAAAAAGAACAAAATAAATCACTTTTACATTTGCACAAATCTTTCAGGATAAAATCTTTCTTGGTCACAGAGTTTCTTAACCTTGTAGTGAGAAGCTGATCTCTGGAGATTGACATGGATTTGCTGCTACTGGCTTTATATCTTTTATATTAAATATATTCATCTCTGTTGCTGGAAACAATAAATACAATACTGCTCTCTTACTATAATCTCATTTTTGTGGTCATGATGATGTTGAAATATACAGCATAGATATATTTCAGCCTCTCGGTCGGTCATGTCTGTCAAATGGGGGAAAAGCTGCCTCGTCCAAAAGACTTATGCAAATGTCTCATCTTAATCTGTTAATTGTTGCTTCTTTATTTCTTGCATGATTCCACACTGAGTCCAATGTGTGTATCATGTGGAGTTCAGCTGACAGGAGTAAACAGATGTTTTCCAACATTTTAGTGTTGGAAAAAAAGAGCTTTATAGACCGTACACTGTAAAGTGTTTGTGTGAATACAGTCACATATTCATATTTACTGTATCAGTGCAAATTGTATCATTGTATGAAAAACTAAATATGCAGTACCTTTGTCTAAACAGGGCACTGAAACATAAATATAAAAAACACACAGATAGAAGCTGCCGTCCGTCCTACAGTTTGGTAACACATTGTTGGACCTTTGCCTCTCAACAATTAAGAGTTTAACAGTAATGCCGATTGATTATCAATTCCAATGGTATCATACTGTACAGGGGTGCAATCAATGCTGCACATAAATATATGAAACACTTTCTGATACAAAAATATTACTAAAATGCAATAAACTTTGCATCGGAAACCAGAAGATAGTCGTGATACGATACGTAAACAATCAATATATAAAGAAATAAATAGCTTATAAACAAGTGCAAACAATGACAAAACATTTTTTTTTGCAATATTGCCTTCACAGGACAAGATTAGCATTTTGACAAAATTAGCATTTTGACATCACAGTCGTCTGCTGCCTCCGTGTGGACAGGCACGTCCCCGCTGGGGAGCAGCACACAGTCCTCTATGTTCCACAGTCCTCTATGTTCCACAGTCCCCTATGTTCCACATTCCTTTGTGTTCCACTGTCCTCTATGTTCCACAGTCCCCTATGTTCCACATTCCTTTGTGTTCCACAGTCCCCTGTGTTCCACAGTCCTCTATGTTCCACATTCCTTTGTGTTCCACAGTCCTCTATGTTCCACAGTCCCCTATGTTCCACATTCCTTTGTGTTCCACAGTCCTCTATGTTCCACAGTCCCCTATGTTCCACATTCCTTTGTGTTCCACAGTCCCCTGTGTTCCACAGTCCTCTATGTTCCACATTCCTTTGTGTTCCACAGTCCTCTATGTTCCACAGTCCCCTATGTTCCACATTCCTTTGTGTTCCACAGTCCTCTGTGTTCCACAGTCCTCTATGTTCCACATTCCTTTGTGTTCCACAGTCCCCTGTGTTCCACAGTCCTCTATGTTCCACATTCCTTTGTGTTCCACAGTCCTCTATGTTCCACAGTCCCCTATGTTCCACATTCCTTTGTGTTCCACAGTCCTCTATGTTCCACAGTCCCCTATGTTCCACATTCCTTTGTGTTCCACAGTCCTCTGTGTTCCACAGTCCTCTATGTTCCACATTCCTTTGTGTTCCACAGTCCTCTATGTTCCACAGTTCTCCGTGTTCCACAGTCCTCAATGTTCCACATTCCTCTATGTTCCACATTCCTCTATGTTCCACAGTTCTCGATGTTCCACAGTCCTCTATGTTCCACATTCCTCCGTGTTCCACAGTCCTCCGTGTTCCACAGTCCTCAATGTTCCACAGTCCTCCGTGTTCCACAGTCCTCCGTGTTCCACACTCCTCCATGTTCCACAGTCCTTCATGTTCCACAGTCCTCTATGTTCCACAGTTATCGATGTTCCGCACTCCTCCGTGTTTCTAGCTGATCTTTTGCAGCAGCTTCTCTTCCAGCAGTTCAAACTGCACGCTGACGGACATTTCTGCCACGAAGCGGTCGCATCCCGCCTTGCTCACCTGTTTGCAGTAGCGCAGGTCGATGTGACAGATGCTGCCACAGCGCTTGAAATAGGTCAGTGACTGGTCTGTGACCCTGTTACAGACTGTGGGGAGAGAGAGAGGGGGGGGGGGGGTTAATGGGTTTTAAGAGGAAAATAACTAATGATGTGTAGCGCATCACCTGCACTCACACATGGATTAATCAAGCCTTTACGGTATTCTGGGACATGAAACCCTCATTACGGGGGGCCATGGGTCAGGATACATGTGGCCTGCTTTGTGGTTTCTATAACGGCCTGTTGATTTAACGCTCTTCCCATGTTATGTAATTCACAGAGAAGATGTGGTCGTGCAACTACAATAAATTGAATGAAATTCTATAAGAATGTATTTAACAATGTGTGAATCATTTTCATGCCTTAAAAACTTAGCGCCAGAAACTACAACCTCTCTAAAAAGGGTTTATACAACAAAAAAAATTAAAACCCTTATGAAGGTTTTATGTATTGCAGGATTATTGTATGCGACTGCGTTAGTTTAAATGAGGTGTGCTCTAATAAACTGGCCCACTTTCACACAGACAATTAGAGCTGTTTAGATTGATGTTCTTGCTTGCAGACAGAACTTCTGGTATCAGCTTTTTTAAATCATTTACTATTGTCAACTATTTGACAATGATTTGACAACATGTTCTCTGTGCTGCATTACAAATCCGTCCAACGTTCAGGTCGCTCCAAGTTGATTTGCTGAAAAACAGTCACTGTCTGGAAGGACATGCAATAACACTGGTAAAGTGAATTAATCTATGGAATTGATGTACAGTATATATTCATTAGAAGTGGATCACAGTGGACACAACGACTCAAGACATCTGACGAGTTCCTGTCTGAGCCATTCGGGGGAGCAAGTTGAACGCAGGCAGACAAACAGCCGACCGAGACAGGCTCCTCCTACCTGACAGGTTGACGTCGGTGAGCGAGTCTCTGGTGGTCGTCCCCGCAGCGGTCAGGGCGTTGACGGACTGGTCGTTGACGTGGTTGCAGTAGCTGAGGTCCAGCTTGGACAGCGAGGGCATGTAGCGTATGATGAGGCGCAGAGACGTGTCGGTGATGTCCAGGCCTGCCAGGCGAAGGTCCTCCACATTACGCAGTTTACTCCTGTTGTCCAACTGACCTACAGCGGGGTCACCAGATACACATGTGAATATGGCTGAGCATATGAATCAGCCCTGTGCAAGAAGACAGATGTTTGAGGCAATATCGTGACAAATGTGCTTTTTATATAGATAGTATTACGTTATTATGTCTTATGTAAGGTTTTTTTCTGAAGCCAGATGTGGTTTATTCTGGTTTATTTATTAGTTTGAGTCCCAGTGAGGGGGAGAACGTGTTCAGCTTCTGTAATGTTTGGTGCCTCTAAGTGAAATAGAATATTTGAGCATTGTACAGTTACAAGAGGGAAGTCATTAAAATCCTTCACATTTGATTGGTCGGTTAAGAATGCAGCGTGACGCGGATCGACTGTCGCTCCACACAAACCTCCCCTGTCACTAAAAGTTGCAGGTTGATTGATTGCTGGATTATTGGTTGGAACTGGCTGGTACACGCTATTTTAAGCACATGTAACAGTTCAGCTCCACACCTTCCTTTTTGTATTAGTTGTTTTCATCCTGTCTAACTATCACGTCATTCCAGATCCTGCTTCCCATCTCGTCAGTCCAACTCCCTTCACCTGCCTCTGATCACCTCGTTAGTCCCTCATTACCTTCACCTGGTCCTCACGCCCTTCTCACCTGCAGCCCATCCCCTCGTTAGTCCCTCACTATTAAGCTCCCTCACTTCCACTTGTCCTCTGACAGATTGTTTTGTGCACGATATGACCAGAATCTTTTTTTTCCCCCATTTAATCTCGAGCCCTTATACACTTTCCTACTACAATCACTAGAGGGCCAGCTGTGTATTAATTAAGTGAAAATAGTCACAAACAAATGCAGTATTTACTTAGCTGCTGTTTTAAGAAATTATTTATCTTTTTCTTGAATTAAACTATGTATATCTGCAAACTATTTTTTATATTTTTGTACATACAAGTTATATTTCAATTTCGCATCTCTCGGATTAATTTATTATTTCAACTAGAATGGGCACTCGGTAGAGCGCATACCTTCACATATCACAAGATTGGGCATTGAATTATGAACATTTTGGCATTAGTTGCATGCCAATTGGATACAAATTGACCGTGCTATAGTAAAAACAAGATGTTGACTTTGTCATGACCTTGTCCTTGACCTTTGATCCGATCAATCCCAAAATCGAATCAAATGGTCCCCGGATAATAACCAATCATCCCACCAAATTGAATGCGATTCGGTTAAATACTTTTTTACTTATGCGAATAACACGCACGCATACACAGTGATCATAACATTACCTTCCGCATTTTCAATGCAGCGGTAATATTAACAGTAACCTCCTCTTACTGCATGATGTCGCTCAGCCACTAAAGCTTCAGACGGTGTGTGTGAGTTGCAGGTCGGTACCTGGCCTGTTATCCGTAGGAGGCGACAGCAGGTCCCTCATTTGGGAATCCTTCAGTCCCTCAACCCACTGGACATCCAGAGTTCTCAGAAGAGGACAGCTGGAGGTGCAGAGAGCCGAGACCGCCACCCAGGAGCACCCTGACAGCAGCAGCACCCGCAGAGCTGAGGACACAGCAGGGACCTCTGACATTAAGACACAAGTCACTGATCCTCTGTCTATTACATGACATATGTTCTTTGAGGCCACATCACAGCAGGCCAACTATGCTGCAGACCCTCATTCAGTCTGATGAGGAAGGGTGCCATATTTTTTCAGCTTTTAGGTCTCCAGAGTTTTAGTTAATCTGTAGTAAGAAAATAAACCAACACAGAAGCAGTGAGCATTCTTATCTAATTAGCTGATGCAGCAAAGAAAACCGACTGAGCCTCGGGAGGCACAATTACCCATGTAGAGGATCAATATGAGGATTGTAATCCATTCAAAACCACCAAAAACTATTAAAAACCTGAAACGGTTGTTTTACTGTCCGTAGTACAGATACCAACGTAAGGGGAGTGACTGAGTCCTCATATCTCGACAATCAACAGCTCAAATTAAACCTTTTCTCCTCCAATAATAGCTTCATTTTCACACACATTGTCATAACTCTTCATCCATCCATTCTCAGGTCTGACTGATCCAGACTCCCCTCTCACCCGCAACACTTTCCAGCTCATTCTGGGGGATCCCGAGGCGTTCACAGGCCCGCTGGGATACATAATCCCTCCGGCGTGTCCTGGGTCTTCCCCGGGGTCTCCTCCCAGTTGGGCATGCCTGGAACACCTCTAAAAGGAGGCGTCCAGGAGGCATCCGGATCAGATGCCCAAACCACCTCAGCTGACTCCTTCTGATGTGCAGGAGCAGCGGCTCGACTCCGAGCTCCCTTCTGATGTTGACCTCCATACCCCATCTCTAAGGCCGGCCCCCCTACGGAGGAAACTCATTTGGGCCGCTTGTATCGACGACCTCGTTCTTTCGGTCACTACCCAGAGTTCATCCTTTCAACCAAATGTTTATAACAATGTAGTGAGAATAACTACATGACAAAAGGCCATCAGATCCTTCCCATCTCAAACACCGAACACACAGCATCGTCTCAGCGAGCACATCCTCGTCTCCCTCGTCTCGCACCTCGTTGCCTTCCACACAAAGACAAACAGTGTGTTTTTTTTACCCGGCAGTCTGTTGATAAGCCAGCCGAGTTGTTTTTTGGAGATGTTGGTCCAGCCGAGGTCCAGAGCGACCGGCTGTCTCCGGATGATGCCGCTCAGCATGAGCGGTGTGATGGACTTACAGCGGTTCAGATTCAGGTGCATCCAAAGCCTCTTGTCGCAGCACCTGGTGAGACACGCAGCAGTTACCCTACCGGCGGATGTCGTGCGGACGCCGTGTTTTCACCTGCTCATCACACGTTGTACTCACCATCTGTTCCAGGTCCTGCAGACACGCATGGACACACAGAGATCCCTGTGAGTCAGGTGGCCGAACACGGCCATCCACATTTCTCGCCGCATAACGTGCGCCTCGCCGTCGGCCAGCGGGAGTCTGTCCGGCGGAGGACTGATGGGAGGGGGCCGGATCACATGGCGCTCCATCTGGATGCATTTTGGCGGCGACCGGCAGGGGAGTGGGCGAGGGCAAACGGGTGTGATCTGCGCGCCTCTGTTCCAGCCCAGCGGCGAGTTGGCCTCCCCCCCCCTGTGCCGCAGCCAGTCGCCCAGGTCGCTGCTGCCGTTATTAAGCGTCCATCGAGGCTTTTGGTCCTCTACTTCGTTCTCAGGCTCCGTCTTCACAGGCCTGTGGTTCTGATTGGCCAGGTCGTCCTCCGCTTTCAGCGGGCGTCTGCTGTGATTGGTCGAACCGTCCTCTGTCTTGAGGGCCCTGCGGGGCTGGTTAGTGGTGGAGTCCTCTGTTTTTAGCGGCTTACGGATCTGATTGGTCACAGAGTCCTCGCTCTTCAGCGGTCGACGATTGTGATTGGCTGAGCCGTCCTCCGTCTTCACCGAGCCGTGGTTTGGGCTGGAGGGACAGTCTTCGGTCTTGGGTATCTCCTGGTTGAACTCTTTGCTCAGCTCTTTGTTGGGGAGGCGTCGACGCTGATGGCGAGCCTTTAGCTGAGCGGGGTTTCTGTCCTGTGCTTCTCCTGAGTCGCTGCTCGGTCCAGCTCGGGGAGAGTTGGTGGCTTGTTCGCACGTTCTGAGCAGTGGACTTAACAGGACCTTGGCTTTGTCTTCTGCACTGCTGTCTCTCTCTTTTTTCACTATCTCCTCTTCTCTTCCCTCCTCGTCTTCTGCTTGGTCCTCATCGTTGTATTCATGTTTCCCCTTGAAATGAATCCTGTCCAAAGGAAATCCATCTTCTTCCTGATCCTCCTGGTCATCGTCTTCGTCGCCGTTATTATTCTCTGTCTTGATTTGCCGCAACAGCTTCGGAGTCAAAAGATCTTCTGGTTTTGAAAGCTTCTTCTAAGAAAAATGTGAAGACACAGAATTGTGTTTTGAAATCAGTTGTTAGTTTAGCAGTGTGGATTTTAGGATAGTTTGGGCATTTTTCAGTTCACCGAAGAAAAAAGAAAATATAGCTCCAAACTGATTTACAAAAGGCTGACGTATTGTAATTAATTTTACTTTCACCAAAAATAAACTAAACTATTTTTAAGAAATAGTCTGTGACACTTTTTTGCACATTTTAATATAGTTGTTTAATTATTCCGGTCTCAGGTCTTCTTTATCACTCACCTTTTGTAATATTCACAATAAATTGTACTTGTGACATTATTGTTCTTTCTCTGCAAATTACACACAGCATGGTAACAACAACAAAAAAGTCTACAAATTGAGTTGATCCAGCTGCCAAGGAATTGAATAATCACATTTTCATTTTTTCTGAGCAATTTAAGTGAAGTTTAAAGCCACAAGGGGAATTAAACTCTGAATGGACCTTGCAGTGAACATATTTGTATCAACTTCTGTTTCCAAGGTCAAGTGCTAAGAAACAAATATGCATATGTGAGATACATACGAGCGTTTTAATGCCCTCTATTCGGAATAACTGATAAGATGGCAGTCTTACCTTCTTTTTCACAATTACAGGTTCATCATGGGTGTCAAAAAGCTTTCTTTTTTTCCTCAGTGGGTTATCCTCTAGCCGTGGACGCAGCGTACCATCCAGAGACAGCAGGGGAGGACGTTTTTTCGGAGGCTCGTCCTCCTTCCTCTTCGGGACGTCCTCCCGCTCTGCCTTTCTCTTGGCAGCAGACGTGGGACTCAGCGCAGTAACAGCGGCCGTGGCCAACATGGGCGTGTCGGGCTCCTCTTTTGAATCCCGGTTTAGCCGCGGTTCTTTCAGCAGCGAACCAGGAAGGTTTGACGCATACTTAAATCCTGGCCCCCTTTTTTGCTTTGAGGCCAAAAGGTTAGAAAAGCAGAGCGCACAACTTTATTTCTCTTGTTCTGAGTTTCTAAGACAGATATAACGTTTGATTTATGTTCATGCAGATACTTACTTTCCCTGTTTTCCCAGCGTGATTGCACTTTGGGCACTCCCAGCAGTTTGGCAGTTCATCATTGATGACTCCGTTTGAGTCTTTCACCTAAGCAAGAGGAGGACATACGGATCACGACTCACGGCTTTTTTTCAGACATATAACACATAATCAATCTATCATCCATAAACGCAATATCTGTTTCCAGTAACACAAATGACTGGTTGACAGATGTTGTGGTTTGGGTTCACCAAACGTGAATTTGAACTTGACCATCTATACACTGTCAAATCCCTTATTCAAACACCTTTAAGTGTGCGGTGGGCTGCATTTGCTTCAGCCCACCTTCCTCTGACAACATTCAATACGTACTGATGTTGACTAATTTACCTTAAGACAGTTAGGATGAACAATCTCATTGCAGATGGAGCACTCCATGAGCATAAGGTTAAACTTCTCCTCCTCATCCTCCACTGTGTCCTCTTTCCCTGCCTCTCCACAGACGAGACACACTGCTGTGTGTGGCAGGACAGGCTGCAGACAGAAACAGAGGCTTGAAGATGAGGCTGCTGTACCAGACCAACGTCCTCCTGAGGAACCAGAGCTCTCGGCCACAAGTGGGGTGGACGGACTATTTAACTCACGCTGTCACTCACGATGTTTCCATTGATGTACGGTTCAATTACATGCTGCACTGGCGTGAGTCAGCGATCGCCGATGTTTTGTGTGCATGTTAACTGTGGATGAAACAGATGCTGGTTGCATCACCTCATTTCACCCCAGGCTGCGATGGACTAAGGCGTGTTCTTAGAGTACTGCCACGAAGCAGTATTAAGTGTGCATCAAGAGTGGGTGGAGCATATTGGCATATCATCTTAAAAGTGGGACATAGTTGCCAAACCGCTGCAGACTGCAAGTGTGGGATATCGGGAAAGATGCCAAGTCTCTCTCACGCTCTCAATTATTGCGGTCAATCATTCAAAGTGAATCTTACACATCGTCTGAATATGATGCAGAAACAATCAAAGCCATTCTCTCTGCGTGTCTCTGTCCGTGGTGCTGAAACATGCAAACGCAGTCTTTGTCTCTCTCCTTTCTGTGACTACAGCTGCCGTTTGCTTTCCGCTGCTGCAAATGCGTATTTCGATGACATGTGTTACTACCATAGCAACCATCTGAAACACACTAGTATCCCCCCCTGTGCTCCCCTCGCAACAATGTCGAGCACCAACCTCAACCTCACAAAACTGTGTGTTCAAAATCAAAAGGAAAGCAGAGGAAAAGAAAAGTTTAAGATTTGTAGAATATATAGTTTAGAAAATTGATACTACTCTCATTTCTGCTCACAGCATATTTAGCTAGAGACAAATAGCAGTTAGTCGGGTTAATCAGCAACCTTTTGAGATGCTTCTTTTGACCCTTTTGAGAGAGGCAGGCCAGCTGTCCCCCTTGTTTTTAAGTCTTTATGCTAAGCTCAGTTCACCTGCTGGTTCGAGCTGAGAACATTATGAACAGTGAACTTACTGCAATGCACTGCCTCATGATGCAGGACTGCTTCATGCGGCCCGGCCCACCAAACTTCTTCATGTCTTTACAAAAGTGGCACTCTCCACACTCTGTCCGTAAGCACGCTTCACACTTCCGACAGCGCGTCCTCCTTCTCCTGGCACCAGATGTTCCCCGACCGGCTGACAGCTTGACTGCTGATGCAGGAGAAGCTGCCATCTTAGGTTTGGGCCGGTTGAGAGGCCGCGGCTGAAAGGATGAAGAGGATACAGTGTCAGGTACCTGGACTCATAACAAAACACATACAAACAGATCAGATGAATCAGTGTGTTACTGTATAGATGTATTATTATAATGTATCCTTTATTGATCCCACAATGGGGAAATTCTTCTCTTCATTTGACCCATCCTTCGTTATGAAGGAGCAGTGGGCTGCAGCGAGGCACCGCACCCGGGGAGCAGCTGGGGGGGTTCAGTGTCTTGCTCAATGACACTTCGGCCTGCAACTAATGGGGAGAGCGGGGATCGAACATGCTACCTTGCGGTTACGGGACGACCACTCTCCCAATACTGAGCTAAACCTCCCCCAAATTATTATAAACATATTTAGCAACAATATAATGATCACATGTAGGCTACTTAAATTTAGTTAAATATTTACACAATACTTTGAAGCAAATGTATTGTATGTGATGTGTCAAAAGCAGCGAACAGCATTATTATCTTTCACAAAGAGGACTGCAGATGCTTTAGAAACATGATCTCTAGGCACTACCATCAGATTAAAGTAGAATCCAAAGAACTGAATCGCATTGCATTTCGATTAATAATGGTGCTTTGGCTCAATAATAAGCACTTACAATAATGTACATATTCTATTAAATTCAGATGTGGGCATTGAACCCTTATTCTTTCTTTGCTCTTTCCATCCCATGGTCAATAGATCCCAACACAAACATATCCTATATTAATATAAATATACACATATCCACATACACAGATATGATGATGTGTTTTTTTTCAAGCCCAGGATCCAGGAGAGAAACAAACAAATTAACAACGTCCCTGGGGGCATCTTCCAAATGTAGCACTTCACTTGCTTGCATGTTTCTACATCAAAGGAAAACTGATATCACACATGGAGCCATTATTCTGTGTTAGGAAGGCGCCGACGGACCTACAGCGGTTCACATTCAATGTGATCAAACTGGGTAACGTAGATGAGCTGCCTTTGCTCTCCATCCTTATTGTTCTAGTATTATACATTCTCCTCCTCGGGCTCAGAACCCGACCGCAACAACATATGTGTACCGCGAACACCGCGCGTCAAAGGACCGCCAGTCGTGCCCGTGTGAGACGACATGTATAGCAATGTGTGAGATGAGATAAACAAGGAGAAGGAGAGCAAACGGCTGCAGCTCTTTGAAATGAAGACCAGATTTCTTTAGTTACAGCAGTGCAGATTCTCCTGGAGTCAGCATAGCAACAGCCACGTCCCGTTCCCTAACAGAACAGTCTATGACACACCGACTGTAACCAATAAGAGCCGTAATGACTCTCTGGCGGAACAAGAAAGAAAGCTCAATCTTAGGCATATTACGATCATTTATTCTAACAGTAGCCATGAAATAGACCGGCATTGGCAGTCAGATATACGTTTACCAGACAGGATTAGAGTGAAATATTAAGGGGGGGGGGCTATTTTAGGGTACTCAAGGGGATAACAGACAGGAGGTCTGCTCCAGAAGATCACTGGTATGAGACTAAATATCCTGCTCATATCAGAACCCATTGATGAAATATCTGATTACAGCTGAAACCAAAGCTGTAACTGCATGTAAGAGGCAAACACAAATATATTTAAGGAAGCTGTCCATAGTGTGCCCTACATGTGAGTGGTCTCTAAAGCAGGTATCCTTCTGATGATCAGAATAAAATGAGCAAAGAAATAAACACACTATCACTCCCAGTAAATACGTTCTGTCTCAGGTTGAAGTGTTTTTAGTTTTCCGCGTCGCATTAGGAGCTGTAGTATACACACACCTCTTCACGGCACATAATAGACACGTTTCCTCAGTGCGAGGACAGTGCGAGTAACCGACACGTAATTGAGTGGCTCTTCAAAGCTCATTCAGCTGGGAAACATGATGAGAAGCAGACTTTAATGTTCATTGACACTGGAGTGGAGCCTCTAAAGCTACTGTGGAGAACAGTGGAAACCATTACTGTGGATGTACTTAACATCACCTTAAACACATTGGAGACAGAGCATACTGAGCACAGATTGCAGAAACAACAGGACATATTGTTTTACCAAAAGCCAAAGAAATGGAGATCACATACACACAACACTGTGCTTTTTAAAGCCAAGAACACTGTTCTCACATTAGTATTGCTTCTTGTTTATGCTGCCATGTGGAAAAGATTCATTTGCATAACAAATGTGTTCAGACGTTCTTGAAGGGATTATTTTCTTGTTCTATTTGATAAACAAAGTCAAAAACATGTTTGTTGTGCTAGTACACCATGTTGTGTTTCGTCCAGATGGAACATATGACAAGAGGAAAGTGGAACAAGTGTTACACACTAACTTGAGTCCAACCTCTGGAGAGCGTCATTACTCAGAAGCTGAGGGTAAAGGTCGACTGAACAACAGCAACGGTGTCGATCAGTAGAAGCGCTGCACGGAGGATGCAGAGCACGCTTTGGAGATATAGTCGGTCTTAAATGAAATATAAAGTTGTTCTGGTGCCGGATGCTTTTATCAGCTACACTACCTCAAATCTAAACGTGCATGTTCTTCATATGTTACGTATGAACCCTGACCCATTTACACGCCTGGAGCAAACAGAACAGAAAATGTGTTATGTATTATAATATTATTGGTCAAAAAAAACCAACTTCTGCAGTCAATGTTCTTCAAATCCAAAGAATGAATGTGAGGGTGTGTGGTTCAGAGTTAAGTAAAACAGAAATTCTAATTAACTTTCCATATTTCTTGCTGTGCAAGCAAGTCTCATCTTAGATCTCTCAGCCATTTACACCGAACAATGTTGAAAATCCCTTTCATAATAACCTATTCCAATGAACCCATAAGCTTTTCTTAGTTCCACTCAGATGATTTGTATCTGGTTACAACCAAACCAGGAGCGATTAATCCTCTGCATCTACATGAATTTACATTCCTCTGCTTTGAAACAACCAATAGCAGCCCTGAGGCTCTGAGCTGTATAAACACAGCCTTCCCCTATTGCTGGTTTCACCTGACCGAAACACACACGAATACACACGCACAAACACAAAAACACAAGGGCAAAAATCAAAGACCAAGCGCAGAGGCTAAACTGAATGAATGCATTTCTCTCCAGGAAGCTCCATTTCCTCGCTGCCCTGACATGCTGCACACTGCTCTGTCTGGCACGAGCATTCCTCTGGTGGCCTCACTACACCTGCCTGCAGAGATTGTGTGTGCTAACCTGCTCAGAGTCTGAATCGTAGTCCTCATCATCAGCGCTCAGCGACATGGCCATGGCTGGTTTCCACGCATCGCCCAGCTCACGGCAAACTGACACGGCTGCAGTCTCCTCCTCCTTCTACTCCTGCTCCTGCCGTCTGGCCTACAGCCCTCCCTCCCACTCTAAAGCTCCACAATACCACAGGCAGATGTAGGAAACACAGACAAGCCTGTCTCATTAATATGAGCCCACTCCCAGGAAAACAGGAGGGGTGTTTAGAAGCGCAGGGCCAATAGGAGGCGGCTGTGCATCCGAATATGTGCTGGGGGTGTCGGGCTCCATCCAATGAGGAGGTGAAATGTAGAGACAGTGTTGTCATATTCATGATGGGTATCACATGGAGAGGAGAGAAGGCTCCACTCAGCCAATAGAGCCAGATGGCATCTCATTACAAAAGGCAAACACAAAGAGGCCCTACGACCAGCAGCTGGCCTCTGGGGGGGGGGGGGGGGGGGGGGGGGTCCACGGGGGCCATAAAACCAATAGAAAGTTGCCTCCATACATTCAGATACGACACATCCCACCCACCTCCTGTTGAGGCCTCTCTGACTGTGACACACTTCATGGCTTTATTTGGACGATTCATTATTCATAGAAAGTTTAAACGTGTGTAGAATATAAAGCATATAAAACAGTGAGCGTAAATAGAGTTATTAATGTGTATTTTTCACCACAGTTAAATATATATGCCTCCACATGTGTACAGTGTAAGAGACACACACACATGTGGATTCACTACATGTTGAAAATAAACACTGTTCATCTGTGTGTCATTTCAATAATAGTCATTTTGACCTTTAAATGCTAGATATATGAGGAAATGGAGGAGGTCATTATTTGTATTTTTAGATTTAGCCAATAATTGTAGAAGCCTTGATGTTGACCTTCTTATTGCCGCCTGCTCAGCTTAAGACGCATTGAAATATAAAGATAAATCAAATAGATATTATACACACTTCAGACTAGCAAGTGTTCACAGCTGGTCCAGCGCAACAATATATCAATCTCACATGAACTTTGTCTGAAGACGTTTTGTGTACAGCACGCTGAAGACCAAAAGGCACATGCATAAGTAGTATTTAAGAAATGACTATCAGCACTGACTGAATATATATGACTGACAATTTACTTTATTCATTTCTATATTAAACATTGTATACCTGGTCTGAAAAATGTGTGATGTTTTAAATGTGTGTGTGGGGTGTGTGTGTGTGTGAGTGTGTGAGTGTGTGTGTGTGTGTGTGTGTGTGTGTGTGTGTGTGTGTGTGTCTGTGTGTGTGTCTGTGTGTGTGTCTGTGTGTGTGTTCTGAGGGTTGACGTTGAAAACCAGACACTTCTTTGACAGTAAGCCAAATGTATCAAAAGCAGTTTATTTTTAATTGTATGCCATTAAATAATTGTGTTATCCTGTTACTGGTTTTGTGCTGTCACTACCCATCAGTCACACATCAGTGAGCTGTGGTCAGTGGGGTCATTTTAAAACTCCTTAAAAACATAAAGTGTACTCCTGCCATCTCAATGTGCATCTATAAAGGTAAACATGGTGAAGACCATGGAATGAAAGTTTCACAAAACTAGCCTCAAGGGAAAAGTTCAGAAAGGTTAAGCACCACGACTCAAGTGACAGGGACCTGGGGTCAAACCAGTCTGCCCATCACCAGTGTTCAGCTTCACTGAAGGATTCTTACCTTTATAGTTTTCTTTGGCCAGTAAACCACGGGAACTCCAGTGATTGCTAATTTGGGATCATCATCAGCATGTTCCTTTAAGACAGCCTAGGCAGCCACAGAGAACAGACGCGTTATTGAACCGCTACGTTGTGAAAACGACTGCGCACTGTGTCCTCTTTTTGGTGTCTTACCTTCATGTCTTCCAGCAGGGCTTGTGGGTTCTCTATTCCCTCGGGAACACACTTCTTGTTTTCAGGGAGCAACTCCAGCTTCTCAACCAGCGTCCGAAGTCCGCTCAGTTCGAACTCGGTCAAATGCGTCCATTTATTCGGAGACTCCGAGGCAGGAGAGTCAGAGGGGGTCTGAGGGAAGTCCAGAGAGGTGGAGCCGGGGTTACAGCTGTCCTCAGAGTCCACCGATAACACCGCTTTGAGGTGCTGGCCCCGCCGGGTGTCAGGAGAGCCGGGTCCGTCCTGCGCCGCTTTCTCCGCTTTCTCACTCTGGCCATCCCTGACTTCGCATGAGTCCTCGTTCATGTCCTGGCTCCTTGAGTCTGAGGAGGGGCTCTCTGTGTTCGCCTTGGTCTCATAGTCTGAAGGGACAAAACGAAAGACAGACTGTTGTATCAAATAACGCATCATGTTTCCACGTTGTACTCATTGTTATATTGTACCAATGATACCAGCTGCAGAAATAATACATCTGGAAATAGCAACGGGCTCCTCTGATCCGCCATCCAAACACAGAAGGTCACCCACAATGCACCCTTCCAAGGGGATGAGCAGATGCATTACTTAATTCCACTCACCCATCAGCACAGGCTCTTTGCGGATCTCCTGAGAGAAGTAGGAGCGCTTGGTGAGACAGTGCAGGTATCTCTCCAGGACATACCAGCATATCTCGTAGTAGAAGGGGAAGCGGAACTTGGAATGAACCTGAAGGAGGAAAAAAAACATCAGTGTGACCCTGAAAAACACTTAGTATTAATATGCACTCAGGTTATCTCGATATTGGTGGCTTTTTGTCATAAACTGATTTCTTACATGTTGTGTAATCTTTCCCATGTGTACGCTTAACCAGAGTTGTGTACGTGTGTGTACGTGTGTGTATAAGCATGACAGAGACATGGACCTATGACAGTAAAGTCTGTGTCAAGAGATTATTACGCAATCACAATATGTTGTGCTCCATCACTCCAGACACTGTCTTAAGGGACAAGCTGCAATCCCACAGGCTGGCTTAAGTTCTATGTAATACACTTATTAGTTTGCAGTGATACAGCTTTAAAACCTATGAGAATTCTTATTTTTTGTATTTATATATGGCCTAAGAGTTTCAGAATATGGATTATGGAGTAGCAAGAAGATTACCACACTGATTAGCTACAAAAATATTTATTTTCTTTCCAGGATTTAAAAAAAAAAATCAGAATCTACACTTGAAGGGATATTGCCACAGTCAGGGTACGGTTGGCATTAAAACTTGCTAAACAACTATTATATATATATTAAAGTTGAAAGGAATGCACCGTCCTCTGATGTATAATCGTTTAGATTCACTTCCCTGCATGCCCCTTTTCTTATCAAGCTGCACATGTCTCACAACACACAGGTAAGTATTGCTTTTGAACTCCGACACATCTTCCTGACTTAAACATTGATATCTGTTTGTCACTTTGTCACTCCCAAATAGTCTGCCCTTCAACTTGTATCCCTTATATATCCTTCAATCTCAGGCAAATCCATTTCTCCGCCCTCACATCTCTCGTTCTCTGTCTCTTGCAGGTGAACTCTTCCTGGTTCTCAGAGAGATTTGTTTATCATTCATCTTAACGTATTGCAGAGCAGGCCACCGTTCAGCAGCGGTGAGGAACCCCGCGAGGCTCTTACCTTAGTCCTGTTCTCTATCTCGTGGATGGTAAGCTGCATAGGAATGTTGAAGCTGTGCAGAATATTGCCTCCAAATACCAGCGTGTCCTCTGGAGTGTAGACAGCATGAATCCACCCTTAATTACAAAAAGATTCAAGACATACACAAAAGAGATACAGAGGATTCATGCAAATTCACATAGTTGAAGAATATACCGTAAAATAGTCAGGTAAAGCCCAACATTACCTTTACCATGATTATATATAGATATATGATATACTGTTCATTGAAGAGGTGTCTAATCTCTTTATAATCAGCCTTTCCAACACACCAGATGGGATAAAGAATGTGTATCCTTGCTCCAGCTCCACTCTCTGGCATCCATCAGCTCTGTCTCCCAGGAAGATATCACTCTGCTTGCCTGTGAGGACCCAGTCCTCATAGAGGGCGAGGTTATGAGGGGTCGGAGGCACGAGCC
Source organism: Liparis tanakae (assembly GCA_036178185.1). Lineage (NCBI taxonomy): Eukaryota > Metazoa > Chordata > Actinopteri > Perciformes > Liparidae > Liparis > Liparis tanakae. Next base: position 11,291,994 of record CM070090.1, on the reverse strand, counting down.
AAAACACCTGAGGATAAGCAGAGGGTTATTTTATTTAGAGCTTATACTGCACAGTGGATGCCAGATTCAGTGAAATATCTAACATTGTTAGAAACACTTTATATTACCACACATGCATTTTCTTAATATCTCACCTTAAAGTTTAATGAAATGCAAATTGAATTGAATGAAGATTTGCTGCACACAAAAGCTGATAAGAGACGAACATTAACTTACTTTTTGTCCCTTGAAGACGTGATACCAAACCGAAGTTCCGCCAAAATCGATGTGGAAGTCTGTGTAGCAGCCCTTCACACTCATCAAACAATACCTGTAGTGGAAAAGGAGACAAGAACAACATTCAAAAGAGTCATGTTGTAGATTGTGAGGACGTACAAAGTATAGATTAACATAAAAGATCTAAAAAGGAAAAACACAGCTCAGCCAATTAGACGACAGCGGTATTTTTGGCTGTGTTTTGCTGAAAGCAGCAGCTAAGACACAGAAATAACTCAACAAGAGCACGACAGCAAAGACAATTGATCACAATGGGACAGCTCTCTCCTCCGGGAAGTAATTGAGGAATGAGTAGCACTCTGAGACATACATGATTGAGTAAATTAGCCAGATGTGAGCAGCTCTGTTTATCTCATAACAACATTTTTTGGGGGGGAAATCCTACATTTCTTGAACGAGAGATAATAATGACGCAAAGAGAGACGTAATAATTTAGGGCTGCAACCCACTATTATTTTTATTTGCAAATAATAATATGATTTTTTGGGGATTGATCAATTGGTAAGAGAGTTGTGAAGAGAATCACTTTTTCCCAGAGCCTAAAAGCCTCTTTAATCATTTAGTTGTAACATAAGCGTGTCAGCGACAGCGAGCATCCCTTAATAACTAACCACGACTAGTGCCACTGAAATGAAATGTTGGCGATGGTTGAAATAATAATGGAAAGTATTTGCAACTGTATATCTGTTAAACATGCTCCTAATGTATTCGATTACGTACAACCAAATCCATTTTCCCTTGCCCTCATCTAACTATGAGCATTATCTAATATTGTAATCTATTTACTGCGAATAAATATAAATCAGCAGACAGACTCAGATTGAGGGGAGGAGATACGAGCAACTGGGGTTACAAGGAAAGATGCAATTACTCTTAGCTATGGAAAGATTGGGAAAGCTGATTGGCTAAGAGGTGTATGTGCAGTCAGACTACAGCCGTTAGAAAAACCATCCTCCGATGTGGAGAACTCTGCTGCCTAGCAACAATCAAGAGCACTTACATGAGATGGATAACACCGACTGTATGCAGCGCTCTACAACAATGACGGGATGTGAGACATGAGGAGAAAATGTTATTATGTATATACTGACAAGGGAGCAGAGATACCCCCCCACACACACACACACACACACGCACACACACACACACACACACACAAGTATGTTCTATATCTACACATTTCCTTACTTTTACTCATGGACTTTCACAGATGTACAGCTCAGGAGAGATGGTTGTGAAAGTCTTACCTTTGCACTTTAGGGTACTTCATGTCGGAGATCACATTGGTGGCTTCTGTTTGGCTATGTTTCAGATCGGGGGGCCACATGTTGTCCACCCAGTCGACTTGATCGACCTGTGAGAGCGAGCAGAACTGAACTTGTAACCATCGCGGTGTTGTTCGTCAGACTTTCTTTAGATGTGGTACCACATTTGTGACCTTTTATGTCATCGTACAGAGAGTGTTATGTTGTATTACCACTGTGGGCCGCTTGATGAGGTTCTCCAGCTTAGTTTGGCTGAACTCTAAGCTGATGACGTTGAAGAGTTTGTCCCGCTCTTCCTCCGGTGTCTCGTAATAACGAACAAACTGAGCCATGCTCATTTCAGAGCCCTTCTGAGTGCTCACATCCATGACGTCCACAGACCGACGACTCCCTGCAAGCAACAGCCACAACACAAGTTGACATTAACCTTAATGTCAATAACATATATACCATTTGTCTTTAAACTTGTCTGAGAATAATCAAGCACACTAGTGTTACATTTATAAAGTGAAAATCACAGATTTCCCCATGAACAAGAACCGCCTAATGCGTGTATACCCCATCTTCACCACTAGATGGAGCACCTACACCCCAATTGTGTTTAGACTTCATTCAGCTGCACTTTAATGTGAAAGAAAATTGCAATTTGGAAAATATCCTGATCAAATTGTTATTATCAGTGGTATTTATTAATTTTATTGACTTGTTTCTCATTTTTAGGCTAGTATTTAATTAGTCAACATGTGTGTTTATCTATCTTATTTCCCATGATTATTGTTGGCTAGACATATGGTTTTGTTGCATACTCGGTACAATATTTAAACAAAAAGCAGCTTTTTGAACATATAAACATTATTTCAATAAGCAAAAGTGTGGTTATTTATGATATATATATACTACACGTTATTTACTATACCAACCACACTACATAATCCATCAGAATCAGGATAGTCTGAACAGATGTATTGAACCATATACCTTCCACAAACATATGCTGTGGAAGTACAAATGGCCTGAAGCGTGGATATTCTCCCACTAGATGCTTTTGTTTTTGTTCTTCAACCACTCTAATGGCTATATCAGCAAACGTACTTGCACACATATTTGTCTGTGTGTGGGTGTGTGTGTGTATGTGTATGTGTGTGTGTGTGTGTGTGTGTGTGTGTGTGTGTCATCATACTTACCAACTAAGCCTTTAATTTCACTGACTGTGAATTCTGGATCAGGCATCCTGTAAATGATAGGGGTTGATGTCACTCAGTTCACATAGGTTACCGAGCGGTTAAAATGATAAACATACAACAAATCTAAAATGGGTTCATGTAGCATCACAAGCACTATCAATTATTATTGTTAAGAACTATCTGTAAGCTGGGAAATTCACAGAAATGTTGCCTCACCTGACCCCGAGTCCATCTTTCTCTTTGAATATGAGTGGAGTCCTCAGAGCCTCCCTTTGCACGTATTCGTAGGAGAAGTCTGCAAGACATTGAGTGTGTTATAGACCATGGCATGGAAAGGAAAGCAAATGAATATTGGAGTAATTATATGTATTCTTTTCATCAATTTTATAGCAAAATATAAATAACCGTAATCAAAAGAAAAAAAGATGTCCTATGTGTTTTACTTTACCTTTACCCTCCATGAAGTGGACAAACGTGTCGTTGTAACTGTCACTGACAAGCTTCTCCTCCACACTGAAACCTCGGATGTTTGCAATTTCTTCAACATCGGACAAATCCTCGTTTTCGTCGTACATCCTTCGGCAGATGGAGCGCTGCCATTAAAAAAACAAAATATGCATTAACCGTTAATTAACAACTAAATATATATTTATCGTTAATTAACTCTCTCTGCCATAACGGCCCCTTCTGGTCCCCAGAAACTGCCAGCATGATGGATGACATGACATGTACATATGAGAGTGTACGTGAAACCAGAATCAAATCCCATGTATGTGCACATATACATGGCCAATAAAGCTGATTATGATGTATTGTATCCCTAACTTTAAAACTGGAGCAAATGGTCCTTTTTTATTTTATTTGTTTAAGTAACATTGCCAAAAGAGTAAATAGGTGTTTCCTAAATGTGACGTCAAGAATAATACACAATAAACGAGGCATGTCCTGGGGAAAGACAGGATATATTATAGTGCGTTATTCCATAATGTTTTGCAGGGTTTCACTGATCTAGATGTCGCTTTAACTGATCGTCCGCTGCACTGGTACAAATGCACAATAAGTCGCACCGTGTAAAACGCGAGAGCCATGGCTTCTCCCCGTGGCCTCAAACTTGCGCATCTTAAGCGACTTGACAGACGTCCCGACGTTTACAGCCGCGGCCGTTAGCTTAGCTCCCTAATTAGCTGCCTGCCAGCGTCGCTTCACAAGCTAACGTTAACAGACGGTAACTACACACCAGCCTGCGTCCGGATTCCGCACACGTCTCCACGGCCTGAGCCATCGTCGTCCCATCAATGCGTCCCAGCCGCTCGCTTTCGGAAATGCATCTTCATGCGGAGTGAAGTTACAGGAAAACACTTAGCACGCGTTTCAGGTTCAAAACAAGGGAACCATGTTTTTGTGTATTACGTCACCGCCAGGAACCAAAACATTGCTGGACAGCGTCACGGCATGTTAGTTCACTGCTTTTCTGCTGGTCTTTACAGAGAAGATCAGTCATCGCATCAATCACTGTTGATAGTGGTCGAAAGAGGGAAAGCGTTACGTTTTAAACCACTATATAATCTAACAGTGCAGATTTATGTGCTGAATAAAAATCAAGCGATACAATTAGCTTGTGATTATATTTAAAAACATGTATTTATCTATTTTCATTAATTTTGGTCGTACGTCCTATTCATGTATGCTGGACGTGACGTGTGTCACGTGAGCAGGTGTAACAATCTGCTCAACCGACTAAATTGACAGCAAGATTGACACTCGCTCCACACTGACGTGGTAATTACATCAGTATTAACTAAAGGGCTGATACGTAATCTCACAGCGGAGGAAATGCAGCCGGCAGTCGCCTCTGGAGCGGATGTTCGCCACAGCGCGCGCAGGCTCATGGGTAATGTGTTGCAGGCGGTACAACACGCTGAGAACCGGTGGCGGAGGGTGGGGGGGGAAAACAATATATTCCGCAGTTCCGTCAGCTGGCGAGCCGAAAAGCTTACTAAGTGTACACTGTTGGCATGTTGACCGCCTGTTTCGGTCGTGTTCCGCGAGAGTAACGAGGTAACTGCGTCGGCGCCGCTCCTCGCCCGGTCCTTCGACGACGGGAGCAACATGAGCCTGAACGAGCACTCGCTGCAGGCGCTGTCCTGGAGGAAGCTGTACCTGAGTCGCGCTAAACTGAAGGCTTCCAGTCGGACATCCGCTCTGCTTTCTGGATTTGCCATGGTAACGTTGTGTTGAAACCGCCCTCTTGCTCTTCGTCGGGCTTAATCAGTCATGTAACATAGGGTGGTCACGTGTGTGAAGTTATGCGCTGTTCCCTTCCCTCCAGGTGGCCATGGTGGAAGTGCAGCTGGACAACAGCTATCCATACCCACCTGCCCTGCTGATCGCCTTCAGCGCCTGCACCACGGTGCTGGTGGCCGTTCACCTGTTCGCTCTGATGGTCAGCACCTGCATTCTGCCCAATATCGAGGCTGTGAGCAATGTCCACAACCTCAACTCGGTGAAGGAGTCTCCACACGAGCGAATGCACCGACACATTGAACTAGCGTGGGCCTTTTCCACTGTTATTGGTACGTTGCTCTTCCTAGCCGAAGTGGTTCTACTCTGCTGGGTCAAGTTTTTGCCTGTTAAGCCCAAATCCAGTAATGATACCATTTCAGCTGGTGTGGCTGCTGCTATTACTTCCACCTCCATCATGGTCCCCTTTGCTGTAGTCTTTATAGTCTTTGCTGTGCATTTCTACCGCTCCTTGGTCAGCCACAAGACCGATAGACAGTTTCAAGAGCTGGAGGAGCTCTCTAACCTCACCAGGCTACAAAACGAGCTGGACAACAGAGGGGAGTCTTCCATCTTGCCAAGCTCACATTTCCCCTAGTGAATGAAGTGTGGTGGAAGTGCATCTCTGGTGGAACTCTGACTGCTCGGTAGGCCCTGGAGCCAAAAGCCATTGTTGGCTTGTCATTTTGTACAGGGATGAAGATGGCTCAACTCTTTGTTGTGGACTTTACTTTCCTGAAAAGAGTTGTATTTTCTAGAAAACACGTTTGATCGACTGTGAACTCAAACATCTGCCGTAATGCATGGCTCGAAATTGGAAAGTCTGAATTGAAGTCTGTATTTTGATAGTTGCTTAATGCTTCTTTTTCATTGTGCCAGAGATCTAATAATAACAACTTCACATTCTGTCTGTTGCCTGCTGCATTTATTTACTCAATTGTCAGTGAACATTGCATTTGTTAATATAAACCTATTGCCTTGTGCTTTGTGAGACACACGTATTTAACTTGTTCCTTTATTCACAGTTTACTTCATTTATTGTATTGTCCACAGATTTTTTTGTAATACTTGCTGTTTGTAGACAGATTCAACATATGCTTAAACTGCAGTACTATTTGTATAATATATTTGCAGACATCTGTAGCACAGGCTGTTGAAATAAACACCTTTATATTAAGTGGAATTCAAAGTTTTAGAATTTCAAAAATAATGTGGATGTACTATTTGAAATGATTTTATCTACGATGCAAGTCATAGATATAAAAAGGGTTAAGTTCATGAGTATTGCAACATATCAGTTTTCACAGTGTATCACCCTGATGCCTCAATTTATAAAGCCTCACACGAAAAATTAAGTGGATTTGTCATTTGGATTGTCACCATATTAATTGAATCCTCTGTGTTGGTAATAAACTGCTATAATATGTTCAAATGATATCACTGTTTTCAACTCATTTGAAATAACAATAGATGTTTTTGTTTTGCTCCACAAACAAGAACAAACTATTTGGTTGTAAATATTTTTGACAAAGATGAACAAACTGAATACCATCATGCCATTCATTTTCTTTTTTATTCTGTCCCTGTGAGTGAGTCCCTGTGCAGTGGGAACTTGATGTTGATTCTCTCAAGGTTGTCCGACTGGGCTTCACTTAAAACCGACTGCATGTCCACCAGTTGTAGCTTAAAAAAAAAGATATGTTCATATTTTAGTCCACAACAATCCATTGTAAAGTGCTTTGTCAAATCAATTGTGCCATATTAGCGGTTACAGAGTGCTTGTAAAAGTATAACCAGAGTGAAAATGTACCTGTGGAATCAGATACTTTGTTGGTGTCAGTGCTTCATTCCTCCCCAAATCTGACAGGGTCCCACACTTTGCCACTCCATCCATCCAAATGCCTTCATAAATCTGACCTTTGTCAGGATAGTAGAACTTTCCGGTGCCATTCTTCTTGCCATCTCGCCAGCTGCCTTCATACCAATTTCCATTTGCTTGGGCACAAGTTGGAAAGGCACATTTTAAAAACTCCCCTCTTTGCCTTCAGTACAATATAATCTATTGTTGAGGTTTAAAAAATGTGTGTAAAGCAAAGTGGTCTTACCAAATCGGATGGTTCCCTGTCCATGATTCCTATCCTTTAGCCACTCCCCCTCATAGATGTCTCCACTCTTATAGTACATCCTTCCCCAGCCACTTCGTTGGTCCTCACTCCACTCCCCCTCATAAACAGATGAGCTTTTGTAGAAGTGCATCCCGTACCCCTAAGATATAAGATAGAGCATGATGCACAGTGTATCACAGTCTACATATATGTTACAGTGTGCATGTATACCAGCATATCTAATACATACATGCTTCTTTCCATTTTTCCATTCACCACAGTGCTTCCTTGCATACTCCTTTGTTTCTGGAAGCAGCTCACTGAGGGTAGCGTATCCATCACGTTTCCCAAATTTCCAATCTCCATTATAAATGGCACCGGACTTCTTCCAAACCTGACTTCCCTTCCCTTGAAAAAAAAAAAAACATGCAACCACGTTAGCTACAGTGAGGCCACAGTATGTTACGCTTGACGCAAACACGTGTTTACAGATACACATTTAATTGAGTGGGGAAAGTATCTCACCATGCTTCTTGTTGTTCAGCCACTCTCCAGTGTATTCATTACCACTGACGGAGAAAACTGTGCACCGCAGTCCAGATTTCTTTGACTGCGTATCCGACAATGTTGTCAATAGCTGGTGTGCCTGAGATATTTTGAGGTACGGCATTGACAACCCTATCACATAAATACGATGTTATGTTTAGGAAACGGCAGTGCATGAGAGAAAAGTTTGAATAACTACGCCATTGAGGTAAAAAAAAAAGCTGAAAAATGCGAAAAGGAAGCAGGCCATATAAGGCTGGTTATATAGCAAATTGTGCTTAGTTAACGATAGTTATGTTAGTTAACGTTACTTTACGGTGTGACTTCCCGTAACACCGTCGACATTAGGACATACAACAGGACATACTTGTACCTTAGGATGTGTCCAAGCGAATAACTCACTAAAACACAAATGAATAGTGTTATAGTCCACGTTTAACGTGTCTGGCTGGTGTCGGCAACTGAGAAAGGTCTCCGTATTCGCTGTATCCTAGCAACAGAGGTGTGGAGTGTAACTTTGTTTGCTGCAATTTAATATTAAAGTTACATGTGTCTGTGAGACCCAGCTGGAGTCTGCGATATTTTGTTTGTAAAAAAATAAATATTCATTTATTTATTCAGTGTCGCCAGGTTCAGTGGACAGATTTGATCGTATCGTGTTATTGTGAGCGGCGGCACTCTGACCCGCCCCACGCCTCCTCTGATTGGTGTATCCTGATATTCCTATAAACCCAACCAATAAAGGAAAGGAGCACAAGCCAATCAGAGGCGGAGGAGTTACGGTGTGCGCATGCTCTTTGTCGCCCATTTAAAAAAAAAAAAAAACGCTTAAGAGTTGACAGCCTGCGGGAGAGGGTGAAATCTTGTGAAGCTGCTCTCCTCGCGTCAGCCAACAACTGCAGCACGATGTCCAAACCGAAGTTTCAAACGGAGTGGGAGGAAATTGACGAGGAATATCAACAATTACAGGTGACGGACGACAGAATTAGACGAGATAATCGTAAATCGCTGGCTTGTACCGTGTCTTGTGTTGCTCCGACAGCCGATGCTCTATTGGCTGCTGTTTGGATGGTTATTGAATATTCGCCATTCATTCTCAGCTCTGCTTTATGCAAACCCATGTGTTGTTGGAGGAACTATCTACGGTGTTGACTATCTTTCGCTGGATGGTTATCATCTTTGACTTTCTCCGTGTTTTACAGCCGCTAACGTAAAGTAGCAGTGTTCTTGTCTTGTTTTAGGCGGCTAACCAGCAGCTAACTGTAAGTTAGCTAACAACAGACTGGAGTGTTGCTCGGTTGATCCGTGTTGACTGTAGGGGATTGCGACTAAGTTGCAACGTTTTTAAAGGCAACTTCACGCTGCTGCGCGATACTACAGCAAGTCCGAGACATTGAACGCATCATCACCACCCACTAGCTCCACGCTAGCAGGCGAGCTAACTTTAAACAATAACGTAAGAAATCGATAAAGGGAAAGAGTGCAGTTCACTTTGAGGCATAACACAGCATCATGTTTACTATGGTGTCGGGGCACCGCCACCCTACCGGGACGGAGGCCTCTTGGGCCATCGCGTTTTTTCAATCTCGAGCTGATCCGTAGGGAAGAGGATGAAGGTGCATGTCAACTGTTCAGGATGTTCCTTGTGTTCATGTTGAACTAGTATGTAATAGTTCACCTGCACTGACTGTCTCCAATTCATTGTCAGTTGCGTCATTGTTTATTGTACATGTGTGGATCCAATCCTAACCGAGGTTGCATCAGATACAATTGAGTGTGTACTGGTAAAGGTGGTGTGTGTTGTGTACATGTGATCAGACCCTAGAGGACCACAGGGTTTTCTCTGCTGCATTCACACGTACACTCACAAACTAGTGCTGATGGGTACTGTGCACGGGAAGCAATGGTCTGGTAGCATTTAATACATATATACTGAAATATGCATGTCACTGCATAATGCAGTGTCATGTTTGTCTTCTGATGAAAAGATCCAGCCATATTTCACAGATTGAAACGTTTCTATCTCTGCTGAATGTAGACGTTAAAGCTTTTCAGTGGTAATTGACAATGTTTTGCTTGGCAAAGATTACGACTCATTTTAATCTTTTTAAGTGTTCAGTGGAATATGACAAGTTAAATGAATGTTAATCACTCAACAGCACTTAACAGCATTTCATTTGTTGATACATTTGTGAGTGCAGAACGGCACATGTTTAAATTGTATGATCTGTTAGAGTCAGACTTTTTAGTGGTTACAGTTTTCCTCTGCTCACATTGTGTGTTTTTTGTTTGATGACTAGGAAACTCACAAAATATACAGACAGAAACTTGAGGAGCTCACCAATCTTCAGATGACATGCAGCAGTTCCATCAGTAAACAGAGAAAATGCCTAAAAGACTTGAGGCACAGCTTGACCAAGTAAGTGTTGATCAGGACCAAAAACTAAATTTTTCTTTAACGGATCATTTACTCACACTGCAGTCAGTGTACTTTACTAACTCAAAATAATAAAACTATAATAATTCCCTTTTTTCTGTAGGTGTTCACAAAAGTGTGACGAGAAAGAATTGAAACTAATAACGGATATCAAGTCCCAAATCAAGGAAAAAGGAAATGTGTTTTTTGATATGGAAGCATACTTGCCAAAGAGAAACGGGTCAGTACTTTTACTTGTTGACAATTCATTCAACTTTCCAGACGGTGATTATTATCTTTCTGTCATGAGTTTTTTTTTCTTTGTCTGTTTGTTCTCAGGCTGTACCTGAATTTAGTCCTCGGCAATGTGAACGTGACACTTCTCAGCGACCAGGCAAAGTATGTCAAGTATTCACCCTCAAGGACGGTGTGAAAAATATGTTTTGTATTTGTGTATGTTGCATCTTTATTTTAACCTCAATTTATTCACATAGATTTGCCTATAAAGATGAGTATGAGAAGTTCAAGCTTTACATGACAATAATTCTGATGTTTGGAGCCATAACCTGCCTCTTCGTTCTCAACTATCGGTGAGAGAACTTTTCCCCCTCAACCCCTCAATCATCTTTGTTGTTTATTTACTAAAATCCAAAGAGCATCTCGCTATTTTATTTCCTGTGTTTTGTTTCAGAGTCACTGATGAAATCTTCAACTTTCTGTTGGTGTGGTACTACTGCACGTTGACCATAAGGGAAAGCGTCCTCATGAGCAATGGCTCCAGGTATGTTGGGATGTCAATCCAGAGCACCGCAGTCTGTTGGGACTGAAAAGGAAAACCACTAGAGCACTGGCTCATAGTTAATTATTTTTCTTGCTTTGTTTTATTCAAAACAAAGAGTTTGATTTCTCTATGATGGGAGAATTTTCTTTTAATAACCCATGTCCTTTTTATTTTCCTTTTTGTGCTTTCTAGGATCAAAGGTTGGTGGGTGTCTCACCACTACGTATCCACCTTTCTGTCGGGTGTGATGCTCACCTGGTGAGTTTTTGTCTTTTTTATTTCTTAGTGTGACAACATTGTTTTTCTTTAGCATTGAGCGCAAACACGTACAGGTTAGCGACTGCAAACACAATAAAGGCTGCACTTCCTTTATTTATTTTTTGTTTACCCGTGTGTCGTCTCATAGGCCAGAGGGGCCCATGTATCAGATGTTCCGGAGCCAGTTCCTCGCCTTCTCCATCTATCAGAGTAAGAATGTAATCTGTTTGTTTCGCTGCCGTGTATGTACGACATGTTGAAGGCTCTCTGAGTCATTATGTTGTTTGGGTCATAATCAGAAACATCTTTGTGGAGGTCTGGGTTTGATGTAATTGAATCAAATCTGCATCCAGTGCATAATTACCTCAGTGAATCTATTCAGGAAGTTTGGTTGATAGAATCATTTCTCAGTTGGAATGATGTCTTTTCTTCTCATTGCGCCGGGCTTACCGAGCATCAGGTGGTTATTTCTCAAAAAGCAGCCGTTGGTTCTGCGGTCTCTCAGACGGGGAACACGCCGTCTCTCTCTGTTGTCTCACCACCAACATTGCAATTCAGTTTTTTTTTTTTTTTATGTTGACATGGGTCAAGTGTAGCCACACTTTGGAGCAGCTGAGGCTCTCTGCCTTGTGCCGTCAGTCGGTATGACATTATCAATGACAGCTGGGGGAGATGAAGGAGAACTACGATTACATATGCATCCCTTTCTAAGTGGCGCTGCAACTAGAGATCATTTTTTCATTATTGATTAATTGGTCATTTATTTTCTTACTTGATTTAATGATTAGTTTGCCAATGCCTAAAGTGAAGTCTGGTCTGGTCTGAACTACAGTGCAAAGATTGGAGTAGCTGTAACCAGAGAAACTATTACAATTGCTAAAGCGATTCATTTATTATTTAAGTAGTTGCCGAATAACTTTCTAATCAACTTTACGAATAAATTCAGTTGCCATTTCAGTTCTACTTGCATGTTGCTCTTTGCTATTGAATAACAAAAAGCAGATAATATAATAATTAACTTCCATTCACGTTTTGAATCTGGATTCACCTGCAACTTTGTGCTGCACCACACCACTGTGTTTTGTAAGTGACATCAACATACAGTCAATGGACATCTCAACCTATGTAGAGGAAGTAAACACAACTTTACTCAAACTAATAGATGACCCATATGGAACCAATTTGAGTGTGTGTAATCAATTGGCATCTTTAAGTATTACGATCTTATTAGATAACGATAAGTTGAGTTTTAGATTCGGTGTTTCACGGACATCCGGCTGAAGATTCTTCCCCGTAGCTCGCTGATAATGGTTGCATTTTTAAAAGATTACATGCAACAGTTCCTCAAACCAGAAAGCAGAAGTCAAGTCGTTGTGTACACTCTTGTGGTTCCAGGTGTGATCGAGTGCATCACATGGAGACTCGTGTAGGATGTGATCCGGTTCTGCGGTCGGGGTTCTGCGTGAGAAGTAAATGTTTAAACAGACCGATGTTTGAAAACAAACACCTTCAGCTGAAAATGTGACTTTTTGTTTTGAGAACATAAAGCTCCTGTTTACGTTCTGGTGTTTGTTCGTGAGCTGATGCCAGTCCTGCCCAGCGGTTTCCCTCCCGACCAGCTCTGAGATCCGAGTCCCAATATGTGTGCCGTTCCAGCGGCGGCTGTGTGGTAATGCGTCGTTGCTTCCCGTCTGTCCTCCAGGCTTCGTTCAGTTCCTCCAGTATTACTACCAGAGCGGCTGCTTGTACAGGCTGCGAACTCTGGGGGAGAGGAGTCAGCTGGACCTCACCGTGGGTACGTTGGAAGCTATTTTTGGCCGTAGTCATTTTCATCGTTTGAACTCTTGAGCCATCTGCAACACCATGTCTGGAGAAAAATGGGGGAGAGGTCAGAGGTGGAGACGGTTGTTAACATCAGTATGCTGCCGAGCAGATGTGTGGATACCTCCCGAACATCGCTTCTAAAACCGTTTCTAATTGATAACTGGGTACTTGCGTGTGAAGCATTTATTTGATATTCTGTGTTGCGTTGTCCCAAAGTCACCGTTCCACCTTTGTGGCTCTGCAGAGGGATTTCAGTCCTGGATGTGGAGAGGCCTCACGTTTCTTTTGCCATTCCTCTTTTTCGGTCATGTAAGTCCAAATGTTTTTTTGTTTTTTTTCCTCCCTACATCTATCAGGGTTCTTACAGTCATGGAAAACCTGGAAAAGTCATGGAATTTAAAAATGGTCATTTCCAGGCCTGGAAAAGTCATGGGGAAAAAATTAAATCATAGAAGTTTGGGAAAAGTCATGGAAATTTGTTATAATCACATATTGCACAGAAAGGTTTGAAATAATTAGTATATTCAAAATATAAGCCGGCGTACGCTCTCAATACACAAAATGTTCTAAATTTTTCTTTTTTTTTTACCGAGATTTCAGTTTGGTCATGGACATTTGGTTTAAAGTCCTGGAAAACCCATTGAAAAGTCATGGAAATCCATTGGTCAAAATGTGTAAGAACCCTGATCTATCAAACTCCAGCCTTACGTTTATCAACAAATGTATCACAATCAGGAGGTGCTTGTATTTTGAAAACTATTTTACAGCCATATTTAATCTGCAGAAAGTGCATCAATGGATGTATCTTTTAAGAGCTTCTTTTATATTATTATTATTATTATTATTAGAGACTGCATCAGCTGAAGAGGTTAATGGGGATGGAAGTGAAATGTGTTTGTGCAATCAGGTCGTACGTCAACACTGAAGGTTAATGCCTCCTCTTCCTTCACAGTTTTGGCAGCTCTACAACTCGGTGACGCTGTTTCGCTTGGGAAGACGCCAGGACTGTAAGGAGTGGCAAGTAAGGAACCCACAAGCATTGTTTAAATGTACAATAGTTATATCAAGACAGACTGGATGGAGGGGAGAAGTGTGACAGGCTTTTAAAAATCTTGTTTGCCTTTTCTATTTATAAGCCGTGTCCACACAAATGTATCTCAGGCCTCATCTGAGTTGGTGACTCGGGTCAACACGTGTGCTGGCAGTTTGTCTCCATCAATCTGGTGCCGCCCACATGCGTGACTCCATTTCTAAATGCTATCCACACATCCTCAGTTCAAAATACCAGAGAGCTACAGTTTGTGCTTTAACATCTGTTTCCCCCTCTTTCTTCCAGGTGTTTATGCTGGCTCTGACGTTTCTCGTCCTCTTCCTGGGGAACGTTCTCACCACTTTAAAAGTCGTCCACCAAAAGGTTCAGAAAAACCAGGAAAAAATCCCCAAAAATGACTGAGGCAAAAAACTCCTCCGGTCCTGACAAACGGCCAGTAATTTTGAAGCGGCGTGCACATTGGCTTAATGGACCGACCAATCGGAGGCCGGAAGAAGACTGAAACCACTCTTTCTCTCCGGGACAGCAGCAGCAGCGTCCAGCCAGCGTGTCTGGCCCCGCGGGCTTCTGCTTTCTAATGACTCTGCACTGCCGCTCAGCGAGTCCCAACACAACGTGGCGTTCCACGCGTAGGCAAGCGATCCGTCCCGTTGATCCTGTACATAAAAAGTGAGCAGGACAAACGTGTTTTTTATTTGGGTGTTTGTGTCAGCGCATGAATCCGTCGAAGCCTTTTGTTCAAATTATATGCAACTCAAACCGAGCCGGTAGCGTCAATCAACCGAACGGAAAACTGTTTGCCTTCCGAAGACCGAGCGTCCGCCGTGCGCTTCACGCCTCTGTGAAGTGGCAGTGGTCAAACGGTCTCTGGACAAAAATTGGACACGATCAACTTGGCACTTAATTTCTAGGTCTGTGTAATGTTTCATGTGTAGTTATGAACTATGTTGTGCTATTTCACTGCTAACAAGTGTTTTTGTTTTTTTACAAGACTTGTAGGTTGATAACTTTCACCTGATACTTGACTGCCTCTCAATTTCAGAAAAAAAAAAATCTCCTCCTGTTGTCTTTTTTGTCCTCAAATAATTCCAGACTTCAAGGGAATGCAACACCGTTCCTCCCGTCTGGCAGCGATTGCAAAAGCCATAACTTTATTGTTTTGTACAATCTCACGCCTGAACTGGGTTATTTGGCTGAGTCACAGGAACACAGACACAAAGGTGTTTATTAAAAACGTTGTTCTCAGTGAGGATTAACGAGAGTTTTCATGTGAACTAACTTACATGTTCTCACTCACTAATTGTAATGTCTATGTTTATCTGTTTTTTGAGGTCTCACTCTTTCAAGTTTATCACACACTTTATCACAAAGCCATGCGCAGAGATTTTTCATTGTTTTTGTGCTGAAACAAAGAACGTGCTTGTTATGTGACGCTGTACAAAAGTATCAAACGCTGCTATTAGTGCCGGCAACGATGAGTGAAACTGCTGGGTCATTGTCTTTCTAATTCCAATTAACATACTAAATTAATATTTGTATGAATTCCCTTCTGGCCAAACCTGAAGCGTTTGCCCTAGTTGACAGTCTTGGCATCCGGTTCCTGTCTCGCGCTTGTTTGAAAGTATTTTTGTTTTTCATCAGTGTCGGATCTCTAATGCCTTTATTGTTCCTCCAGCCTGTCGCAGCAACGTCTCTTTTATTTAAAAAAAAAGAATAAGAAAAAAAAGACTAGCGTTTCGTTATCATTTCCCAGAAAGTAATCATGGTGAAGTGAATCACAATGTTTTATGTACCACTTTTATTTAGGGGAAGGTTACAGACCAAAATGTTACATGTAATGCAAAAGCTGCCGGAACGCACAAAACAACTTGATTTCCTCATTTGTACGCCGTAGCTGGTGAGCAACGTGATCCTCGTTCATGTCTAGGCTGTGACTGGTGCCTGGGTGAGTCAGTACCAAGAGACGGTTTCTCAATCTGTGTACATTGTTGTAAAAAAATATATATTAATAATTAAACACCTAATTAAATGTGTTGCCATTCCTGTGTTTTATGTGTGGGAAATGCCGCCATGGTTCAGCCATTGCACACATTTCGCTTTCCTTGCACCAGGGGGCGCTGCTGCTGAAGAAAAGAGCTTCAGGATGACGCAGCTACCAAACACTTTTTTCTTTTTTACTGGAAATGAACTAATCCTGTTGGGTGTTCAAGTTTTCTTTCTCACAACTGTTAAAGCTACAGTACATGTATAGTATATACAACTATAATGTTATCTACGTGCAGTTTTTACACCAGATTGAGACATTTTAATTTACATGAATTACATTTTTGTAAAAAACTATTAAATGCAGTTGAAGAATAACTAACTTCAACTTTATGTACATTTCCATAAAACACAACTTTGGAAAGGGTACACACTTTCGATCAAAAAATGTAAGTACTAAACATGTCCATAAAAATACATTGACGGAAGGATTTTTGCATACAAACCTGCTGCTTCTTGCAAAACTGTCTTCCCTGTTTAGTCATTAGTTATTTTCCTGTAAGGGTAAAGGCTGAGGACTCATTGAGGCCCAAACCTACGGGACGGGTCAGAGCTTTCTGAACCGGTGCTCATACAGCGGTCTCCACACGAGGACGCCTGGTCTCTGAATGTCTAACCACTCACAATGTGAAGGAATGGTTTTCAAAAGGGAAAAAGCCAGTCGAGTCCTCTAGATCGTTTTATCCCGACTTTACAAAACGACACATATCTTCTTCCTCTTGTAGTTCTTTTGCTTTCGATTAAAAGCCAAAGTTCTTTTGGTTGCCTCCCTGAACACATCTTCCACGTTCTCCTGATGCTTAGCCGAACACTCGAGGTAGAGCACTGCATTCATCTGCTGCCGGGTCTCCTCCCCCTGCAGCCCAAACACACCAAGAGTTAGTCTCTGAGCTGATGAGTGTGTATACTTCTGGAACACGTGTCTCGTTGCGTTGGCGCCGTGTCTGCAGGTTCTGGTTTGCGTGCTCTTGCACATTGCAGTTCACATCCTGTACCCTCGAGCATCAGGCCCGTTCTCACGGATGTCTGAACTCCTCTTACCGTACCTGTGTGTAAGTGATGGCTGCCTGGTCCATAGCCTTGAGCTTCCTGGCACACTCTTCATCCTTCCTGAGGTCAGTCTTGCAGCCAATAAGGATGACCGGCGTGTCCCGACAGAAGTGCTTCACCTCAGGGTGCCACTGGGTGTACAAAATAAGACTTTAAGGATTGGAGGCATTCTCCGTCTGCTCTTTTTAACATCAGACTTTGTTCCACAGGATTCAGAAAAGAGAGCGTCCCAGCAACACAACCCTGAGTCCTACCTGCATGCACACAGGGTCAATGTCCACATGCAGCCTCCGTCACATGAATTAATCACATCGACAGGAATGCAGCCAGCAGACAAACAATCATGAACACACAACTTTACCAGGAGACCATGAACGGTATCTCGGCCCGATGATAGACATGATCACCTTTATCAGGACATTCTCGTGGCTGGTGGGGTTGGTCACGTCAAAGCAGACTAAAATCAGATCGGCTTCTTGGTATGAAAGCGGCCGTAGTCTGTCATAGTCTTCCTGTCCTGAAAGGAAGAAGGAGAACGGTGCCAATGTTAGCTGCTGCGTGTAAAAGTGAGCACGCACTTGTGAATGACCTTTCGTGTCACGTTGTCGGCTTTGGATGCAACAGCCTGACCACGAAGATACGAAGTATGCTAGGGCAGATGTATTAAACCACATCCTGGACCCAGCTTCCTTTTACGCTGATGATGAGGCACCCTGCTGCAATCGTATCAAAGATAAGCAGCCAGCTTTTAATAACTGCTCTGTTCAGATAGGAACTTCCCATGTAATCCCAAAGAAGTACAGCAGCTTGGAGTGAAGATAGGTATTGTTCAAATCTATTATTAGTCGATGCTAAATTAAAACACAGTTACTCAGTTACTTCATTCCAACGTTAAATCAGGAGGAATGATAGGATTATTTGGGAGGTAAACAACCCTTTCTCTCACTAAACTTGCCTCAAAAGTTGATTCCTTAACACAATATTAAAAGTTACTATAACGTGCAAACCGTTGTTCTGACGGAAAGACAAAGTTGCCGATGCTCTGACGTAAACACGGACCTTTACCACTTCCTCTTGACTGTCAGATAAGAACAGCACGATGAAGACGGAGGATGTCTGAACTTAAACCTCTTAAACATATAAAACTATGAAATGATTTATAAACGGTTATCTGAGTCAGAATAACAGTATGCTTTGTTTATATGTTTCTATACTGAACTCCACTGAGTGGTCTCTCCAGTCAATAATAACCATGGATGTTCATCGTGGAGGTGAAGTGTGGTGGTCTTACCAGCGGTGTCATACAGGTTGAGCTTTATCTCTTTTCCTCTGAGAGAGATAGTGGTGACATATTTTTCGAACACTGACGGTGCATATTTCTGTTTTTGATACACAAGAGAAAGAAGTGCATTTTATGATACAACCATACTGTACACATTTATATTCTTCCAAACATCTGCCCATTTATAAGTTCTCTCATTTGATCTGCAATCCCTGTAATATCAGGAAACGAAGCCCACTTGTTTATTTTGACAAAATAAAATTGTTGGCATGTTCAAATTTCAACATTATTATACTTCCGATAATGGTAAGACAAACATATCTTCAATTAATATGTATTATCAAGAGATGAGGTACAGAATACATGACATAGAAGCGTTTCTTACCTCAGGAAAATCTCCTTTAGCATAAACCAACAGAAGAGATGTCTTCCCACAGCCTCCATCTCCCACTACCACAATCTTAAGTTCGTCTCCTCTTTTCGTGGCATTATCAGAAGTCATTTCACTTCCAGTCAAACAGTGCCAGGCAGCACAGGGATGAAGACGCTCCCTCCAGATTTAAATTAAATACATCGCAACACTTATGTACACTTGGAAAGGCTGAGGTGATGGACAGGCAGTGTCAAGCGAGAGGAACGGAAAAGCCTCATGGTTTACCGGGTAGCTCGCTCTGCTCACCACTTCCTGTTCCTGTCACATTGAAGTTGTTTCCAATTGACCCCCTACACACTTCTCCTATCCTATTGTCAGTCTGCTCACTGAAAAGCATCTCAAGGTAAGAAGTGAGAGGCATGTTCCACTTCCTCTATCGGATGTGCATGCCTTTTTCCTTTTCTGGGTGGGTACTCAACGTGAAGCACTGCCTCCATCAACAGAGGGGAAGGGGGGGGGGGTGTCTATGAGTGTGTGTATGTGTGTGTGTGTGTGTGTGTGTGTGTGTGTGTGTGTGTGTGTGTGTGTGTGTGTGTGTGTGTGAGAGAGAGATAACACTGAACATATTCACTGTAATGCTAAAGTTAAGTCAGTGATAGATTTCTAGATTTCTCTCTATAAAGTCATGAATGTGAAGCCTTGGTATGCTCTGATGACGGTGTTTGTGTGTCTGTGTGCGTGTGTGTGTATGCGTGTGTGTGTGTGTGTGTACATCAGAGCTTTCTCACTTTCTCAGAAACGTACACCGGTAGATGGCCATGCCTCTCTTCTTCTTTGATGAAGCACACAATCTACAGTAATAAACCAGCTGCCTCACTTCTTAAAATGTATGCATTTTATTTGAGGTGGCCTTTTCATTCCCACGCATGGATGTTTGAATCTAAATGGAATATTATTTTAATGATAAGCCAATAAATATCACTCTAATTTACATGGGATTCCATGTCCCAAGGATTGACCTACATTTATATATATAAATAAATACATACACAACACACATATAAATACACATATGTGTGTGTGTGTATATATATATATATATATATATATAGTTTAATCAATTTGTATCTGATTGTATACATATCTTGGTATTTATTTAAACCTTCATTGACCAGTCTATATGTCAAATCTAAACATGCAATTGGTCAAATGTGGGCCATGTTTATTACTGCATTTTCTTTTTAATGTGATTATTTTAAATCCCATGCAGTATTTTGCCAGCAATGTGTCAGTCATACTTGTCTGTTGGGTTTGTATGGCTGAACGCAGCAGTGACATCACAGATTGGGGCGTCAGGATAAACTATTCTCTCATCCCAGGGTGCAATGTACGGACATCTTTATCCAGCATCAAACTAAATAAATAAGCAAAAAAAAGTTATTTGAAGGCTAGATTCTAAAGTACATTATGTTACTTTACTATAAGGTGTATGTGTGTGTGTATATATAAACATGTATGTGCTGCTATTAACTGGGAGGCTCTGGGTGTGCAGATGCGCTGCTTTGAGGAATAAAGAATAAAACAACTTATCAGTGTTTGAATTATGTTGAGCCAGATGTGGTGGAGTGATCCAAAGCAACTGGACATTCAGTTCAGTTACTATTGATATCAAATAAATGGGATGATTGAGAATGTTGTGTACTTTACAGTATATGCAATACAATTATATTTTTCCATTGGGAACATGTCTCAGCCAAGTCGATGATGGCTATAATTACAGAAACCGTTAACAGTGGGTGTCAGGAGAGAGTAGTTCATAGAGAATGAGCTCACATAACCAGATTTCAGAGTCATGTTGTGTTTGAGGTTACACTTGAGTCAGTATCTGATCTGCAACATTTTCTCTCTCATAAAAAGGCAGTGAAACTCTGTTTAATGTAACGCTACAAAGCCAAAGGTTATATTTAAGTGGTCTCGGTTGGGAAAATATGCAGTTAGATAGGAGTGGGCACAATTACAGCAAGCTGTCCCTTTAAGAGGATGAGCTGGCACTGCCTTTTTTAAGAAAATTGTTTTTAAAAATGTTATGTATTTTGCCAGAATGCATTTACTAAAAGGGAATTTCACCTGTAAACGTGTTTCTACAGCTGTCCCGAAGCAGCATGAATTGAACTCACTGTGTCATTTAGTGTAGTATCATGACAGGCCTAAAATCATTTTTTTTTAAAAGGTAGATATTACAATAAAAGTCCATAAAAAAGGAAAAACAACCTGCTTCAATTTCAAAAACAATAAAACATAAGAATGAGGGTATAATCTATTTATTTAAATATTCCAACAATACACAAGTGATACTATTGCCAAGTAACAGACTACATCACAAGCCAGACGTGGATTAGTAATGATACACTACATATGCACATATGTAAGACCTAGAAAGAAGAAAAGACAATATTTTACATATTAACAGGAGCCTACCACCAATGAAAAACATGAATAAGCATACCCATCGATAAAAAAGAAACACGATAGGAGGATACCTGATTTGATTCAGCGAACAATCCGTCAAAATAAAAGGCTGAGAAAACAAGGGCAGAAAAAGGAAGGGCAGAGCAGTTTGCCTGACTGCCTGCTATATTAACTCCATAAAAAAAGCCATAAAACCGTACTCATGTGACCCAATATGTTCTACAACACGGTACAGTGGTACAAGCTGGGAAAAATACCCGTATAATACATTTAAAAAGTGCTTGTTTGAATTACAAGGTGAAACTGGTAGACCATAGAAAATGAATATCGTTGCATATAAAAGGATGTTAAAGTGTCCTGTAGATGTAGGCTACAAAATATCCACACGTATACAGCCCTCTTTCATCAATCAATAAACAAAGAACATTTGTCAAAAAAAAAACGTTTTTTTCGTCGTGCAGAGAGACATCTGTCCCGCAGAAGAGAGGCCAATCCTCTGTGTGGAATATTCCAGTCTGTCAGCGGCGCGCAAAGCTGAATGGCGAACCCGCAGGAGGAGTTTTTTTTTTTTTTTAAACAAAGGCCTATAAATAACCTCATTGGCGGATTTGAACGTAAAATGTTCCTCTTTGTTACATACATAAAACCTTCTTCACATTTTGTCCCCGCTGCAGTGGGGGAGGGGATCTAGAAAGCAGGTTAGGACAGAGCAGAGCGCTGTGTGCCGCCTCGTGACCTGCAAATGGAGGAATGCGCGCACTTGGCAGTCGGAGCGAACAAGAAAAACAGGCCTCACACACACCAACAACAAATGCGTGTGTTTGCTGAAGCACCAGGTTACACAAACACACACACACACACACACACACGAGCACGCACGCGCACACTAAAAAAGGGAGTGCGTAATAGGCACCGTACAGTGGCCCACCTTAAAACTCCCTTCTTTTCAACTCCTTCACCGAAACAAAACGATAGAATCGCATCTTTTTAGTTGTTTCTTATCTGCAGCACTTCAAACAATCGATGCAAGAGATCCCGCCGGAATTTTCTTATCTTTTTTTTTCTCGAGCTAAAGAGCACGCGCTGAAGCCCGAAAGCACCCCCCGTGTTATTTCCCCCCAGATACAGACAACAGGGCTGCTGCAGAGGACTCCCGATGACCTTATATAGCAGTGTGGGGGTGCAACACGCGCGAGCTCTCATGGCAACCGTCCAGAGCTCTCGGATTACTGCCGTTGCCAGGGCGAGTCCGTGACCAGCAGCCCCAACACGCCACTGTGTTAACGTGTCCTTCCCTTCGCGTACTGGCGGCACCTTTTTTCTTCTTTTTTCCTTTCTTACTTCTTGTTAAACACACACCAATTCGAGTAAAATCTCCCCTTCCCGCCTGCGTCGGTCAGTGTTAAGACTTCCTGTTGTCGCACCGTGAAATGCCCTCGGAGCGAGGCGCTCGCGCCGACTGAGCGAGCCTCTCCCAGTTATGGCGCAGCAGCGTTTTACAGCACAGTGCTCTCCTTTGTCTGCAAAGAAGCCATTTTGAGACAAGAACAGCAGAGCAAGCACAGCCAGTGTAGCCTACCTACCTATGACCAAAGGGTCTCTTTGGATAAAGGGAAGCAGTGACATGTACGAGATTTCTCCCCATAAGAGTCCTTTCCTCGTTTAAGACTTGGATTACATGTTTTGAATGGAAACTGTAAGTTTACAATATCAAACGAAAATACGAGTTTTGGTTAAATATTACAAACGCCCATACAGTTGTACTGAGAACGTTTTTACCACACGTATTTATTGTTCATGTCTGTCCTGCAGTATATAATAACACATAACTTGAACATTTACGCACAAATTGGCAAATGAAGTGAAATAGCTCAAAATACATTACCTTTCAAAACAACATTTCCTTGGTTTGTATATGATGTAGCTGAGTTAGAAATATCGAAATTGAAGAGGTTATAGCCTACTTGACGGCACTCCTGTCTTCAAGGAGAGAGAGGGGAGATGGTTTGCATATTGCCCACACAGATATGATGCTTGAAGAAGCATATTCGCTGGCTGCGAGGCAATGCCTATTGATCCAAAAAGTAAAAAAAAAAAGAAGCTTTCTATCTTTCGTGCTAATGGATTCCTTCCTTTTCAGGAGATGATATCCAACTCCTTATTAATGCCATTATTAGAGGATCCGAAGATGGAGCTGAAAACATTCCTTCTGCCCGGGCGTTTAGGCCCGTTAACGGCATGTCACCAAAGTGCTGAGGTAAATATTTTCACCATAAGAGTTCTCCCTCTGTTTCCTCTGAAGTTTTATTTAACCGTTGTAGACGGTGTTAAAGGCTACTGCACGGTCGTCTACCGACATTTAAATATACCCTTGTAGCAAGGTCAAGCCGACGATTACACTTCGGACGCATTTGATCCGTTAATGGCAAATGGACGACACACACGTAATCGTTCTTGAAATTGTCTCCACAGTTGTATGAGGTGTAATCTACAACGCACAAGCCACCACGGGTATTAAGCATAGCTGTTGTGAGAGGAAAGTGTTTAAGACATTAATCAAAGAAAATGGGTTATCAATCAACAGTCAAAATTATAGGAAGCACAATAAACTATTTTACAAAAGGCCATTCGTTATTCATGGCCTGCTTTCTGTCATTTAAGCAGCAGTGTCATAATCTGGACTGTAGGATGTAAATCTACATGTCTGCATGCAGTGAGCATATTTAATATAGTAGTCTATGACAAATGCAAACATTTCTGTGATCAAATAAGCTCAATAGATAGTGACATAAAAACATGTTTAATAACAGTAACTGCATGCCTCACATTTTACATTATCAAATAAGAAAAACAATTTAAAAGGATTATAAAAGAGTTGAACTTACTCATTGTTACTCATATCCTACAAAGGCCATATATGCAATGCCAACAATCAGACATTACTTTAACTGTTGTTTTCCTAATTTAACATCTGCAAGATCACACAACTGTTTATTCACAACATTTGGTTTCTTTTCACTTAAGCAATATAAATACTATTATATGGGTGTGCCATGACCTAGTTAAGACAAAGATGGATTCCAGGCAAAGGAAAAAAGGCTCAAGATGTCACAGGGTATTACATCCAGTACATTCTCTTCCTTCTTCTCAATCCTTTAAAAGGAGGAATCATAGTTTTATCATAGTCCGTGAGAGACGAGGAAATCAAGTGTAAGATCCCCTTTGGAACAAAGGAACCCCATATAGGCCATTGAGTCCTGTTTCAGGAAATGGCTGCCGAGAGCGCGCGGCCCCCTCTCTCTGCTCTCTGCTGAAGGACTCCTGCGCCGCGCCTCTAATAGCAGAGCCGTGCCTCTGCTGCTGCGCTCTGATTGGTCCGCTGAGCTGCCGCTGTTAACCAGCCAATTGCCCGAGCACTGCAAAACACCAGGCAATGTCAAACCAAAAAAAAAAATGTATCCGACAATATGCTGTTCATAAATATATAAATATATATTTTTAATTAGACATCCATGTGGGGTTAAGATTGTATAATTAAAAAACTCCAACACACCGGCGTGGCACTATAGTTGTTGGTCTGGACCAGACTAACTGACAGCGAACAAACAGCCGCATTCCGACGGTTATCAACATTCACCTGGCTGTTAGATTTAACCCGTTACCGGAATACATTCGTATGTTAATCGCAGTAATCTGGTAGTAATGTCACATTAGCATAGTCCTCTGAGCAGCGGTGTCCCCATTTTATTGTTTACGTTTTAAAAAGCAGCCCGACATGTATGAATTAGTGAACGACAAGTCAGTACAATAAAACCCCGCGACAAAAGCATTATTATTAGCCTTAAGGGGCAGTTAAGAAGATATTGCCCCTGTGTCTATCTTGTGTTTGCCATTTGGGTAAATGCAGACGACAGATTCCACACAAAAATATTTAGAGATTTAGCGACGCCGGTCTGTAACCACGTCCATGCTAATATAATGTATACGTACGAACATTATCGTTTGAGTCGATTAAAGCATTACAATTCCATTAAACGTTAAAGTATAATTAAATGAGCGCCAGAAATATAAACGAGTTTATAGCGAAAGTGCGGCTCGCGTCGGCGGTGGGCAAGCCTAGCGGTGTATTGTGGAAGAGACAGAAGCGACAGACCAGAGGCACACAATATGTGTTGGCTCTCGCCGAAAAGGAGGCAGTATTCTTCAAGCTAAATCATGTAATGTAAGCGGCGAAAGGAAAGCGATTTCGTCTTTTCGTCAATTAAAGAATAATCCCTCGATCGGACGAACCATGTCCAAGCCAGGGGAGAAAAACAGATTGAACGAAGACCATGGCAGAAAGCAGAGTTCAAGTAAGCTGGTTCTTTTTCCCTCTTTCTCCAGCGCTCCTAATGCCTGTTTCGGTAGCTGGGATATACGCTAGATCCCGTTTTTGGCCGCACTTGGGTTAGTTACTTGACCACCAACGCCATGCATCGTGTGGCTGTTTCCAAAGTGTGTCGGCGGTGGTAACGGGACCGTGTTTAGCTCCTGGCTCACGGTAGCTCTCCGTGTCGCTGCCTGTCGTTTCAGGTTTGGCGAACGGCATGGACAGTCATCCCGTCTGCGGCTCGGCGGCGGAGAAGCGGAGTCACTGGAGAAGTTACAAGTTGATTATCGACCCGGCGCTGAAGAAGGGACAGCACAAACTCTACCGCTACGATGGACAGACCTTCAACATGCCCGTAAGTGGACCCCCTTTGACGCGGAGGAACGGGCGACAATAGTAACAGAGTCGCCGACCTCCATGATGGGTTACAATGTGGCGGTGTGGCGGTGCAGTGGCCACGGGCGCGCTCCTGCACCTCGAGCGGCGGGTCGGATGGGGTGGCTTTGAACGCACCGCCGCGTTTGCTTTGTGACAAACTTCTTTGCAACAAGTTCGCAACGCGTGAAGTTGTGAAAGTATGGATAACATAAGCGTCCCCCCCTCTCTCTTCCCTCCTCCCCCTCCCTCTCCTACAGAACCCCGGGATACCACCGGTGGACATCGTCCGAGACCCGAGGATCGGTCGTCTCTGGACTAAGTACAAAGAGACGGACCTACCGGTGCCGACATTTAAGGTATCTGTTCGGACTCAGCTCTTTCCTTGAGGAGACGTGGGGCTGTCAAAAGCTGCAGACACACCCCCCTTACTTAACTTTGGGATGCCGATGGAAATTATGATGCCGGAAAGAGGCTGTTAAAAGCAAAATAACGAGCACTACTGTAGTTGCATGTTCGTCGTACTACTCTGGTACTGATCTCAGGTCAGCTGTCAGAAACGGCACCACGCGCTGCAACACTTCCCAGGATGCCCCTCTCACGTCAACCCCCTCTCCTCCTCCTTCCAGATCGATGAGTGTTACATCGGCCCGGTGCCCCCGAAGGAGGTGACGTTCGCGCGGCTCAACGACAACATTCGGGAAGGATTTCTTACCGACATGTGCAAAAAATTTGGAGAACTCGAGCACGTGGAGATCTTGTACAATCCGAAGAACAAGAAGCACCTGGGGGTCGCCAAAGTGGTTTTTGAGAACGTGAAGGCCGCCAAAGTGGCGGTGCAGTCGCTCCACAAGACATCTGTTATGGGAAACTTCATCCACGTGGAGCTGGACCCGAAAGGTAAACAGTGCTTCAGTCATTCGAGGGAAAGATGTGTAACCTACATTTATGCATGATCAGGCGTCTCTCTGCTGCAGGAGCAAGCCCTGTTGTATTCCGAGGGAATTGACGCCTTGTTTTGAATTATTAGGAGGGGGGCAATCACGTGTGTACATTTACTGTGCTGCCTGGTAACGTGGGATAATTGAATTTCATTGAATGTAAGTCTGCTCCCACAAGCCTGCGCTGAGGGGGCTGCTACTCCCTCGGTGCCTCATTTCAGACCCGTAAACAAACCCAAACCAATCTGTCAGAGTCCGCTTCCCCTTCACTTTGTCGCCGTTAAGTCACATTTATATTGTGTGACTGAAATCCTAGTTGGCTGTTCTGTCAGTAACGGTGTTAAGATTCAGAGACTCTGCTGTTGCTTTTGACCAGCAACATTAATTCCTCTTTAAGGCAATGAAAAGTAATTATTATTTGACTGACATAAGTTGTGTATCTGCGTTCATATGAAGTTAAAATACTGACTTATGTTTTTAATCACAATCTGAATTTTGGTTGTGGCTACACATGTGCGATTTCCTAAACTATTTCCACAAATGTATATATTTTATTCTTTATAAATAGTCTTAATAAGACTTGTAAGTAACACGTGTTTCATCTAGTGGAGTCTTATTAAGACTTGTCTGAGTCGTTATAGTTCATCTTATAATTATGTAACTTCTCAGGTCAACAAACGTTCATTGACCAAATTCATTGAACTGATTGTTATAGTTCATGTACAAATAAGCGGGCACAAATTATATGAAATTAGTTTGTAATGCGCCTAATTTAAATATGTGTGCACTATAAAAGGAAACTGCATTAGTGTACCAGCCAATGTTTATATTTGAGTTCAGCTGCTCGATGTTTTAATAAAGCCTGCTGGCATTAAGCCTTCTTTTTGTCATTGGCATCTCACCAAAGCATGTTTACTCTCTGCAGGTGAGAATCGCCTGAGATACTTCCAGCTCCTGATGAACGGCAGCTACACTCCTCTGACGTTGCCTGTCGGGGGAGAGAAGGCCCGGGAAGTCTCCCCTCGTAGCCTGGCAGAGGCCCTACTGGTAAAAATGCGTTTTACAACATGTAAAAAATATATATACAAATGTTTCATTGATCAGGGTTTTTTAGAAATCACGAAAAACTGTCAGTGAGAGTCAGACGCTACTGTAGTGTGAACAGGTTTTTACAATATCAGCCTGGGGTTCACGGACTTGCAGTGTTGCTTTGTAGAAATAACTGACCAGTCTAAGCTGACATCCTTATCTGTAATCCATTTTATCAGTGCAGCAGGTGGTAGAGTAGAGCAGAGGAAATGTTATCCAGGCCTGTGGACTGAAATGACAAAGCCGCTGAAATGTGCACTTTGGCCTCGTCGCTCAAGATGCCTCGGCCCCCGAGCTGGAATACCTCTCCACTCGCTGCTTCCATAAAAAAAAAAACTATCCTGGGATTTGTCATAATTGGTATTTTGGCTAAAAAATCACCCAACATTTTTCCCGACTGCATTGATGTAGTAACGTTATGTGTTAGTTGAGCTGGTCATGTTTGCCCGTGACCCCTGATTAACCCCGACCCTGCTCGTGTCCTCTAGGCCTGCGAGCCCATCCGCAGGCTGTCGGAGAGCAGCGCGTCGGCGGCTGGTGGAGCGTTGCCCCCGAGCAGCTCCACCACTCCCGTGTCCCTGGAGACGGGCTACTCCAGCTTGAGGCAGGACACGCCCCAGTCCCAGGGAACCCCTCACACCCCACGCCAGTCGGGTACGCCCTTCTCGCAAGAGTCCAATTTCTCCAGCCGGCAGTCCACCCCGGTGTACCCGTCCGGCCGGGCCGAGAGCTCCGGGAGCTACAAGTCTCGCCGGCACGAGAGCAAGTTCCAGGACGCGTACAACCGCCGGCCGGAGAGGCCTCAGTACCGCAGCAACATGTACAGGAGCACGACGTCGGAGCCGGCGCCCTTCAAACAGAACCAGCTCACGCCCTTCAAACAGAACCAGCTCACCCCGCCTGAGCCTCCACCCTCCACCCCCGCCTTCACCTACACGCCGCCTCTCCCCGCGACGCCCAACTTCTCGCCCTACCAGGCTACTCTGCCCCCCGCGTTCCCCCCCTCGGAGCCCGCTTTCCACAACCCGGCCCAACGGGAGGGGGAGTACCTCCGCCCGCCGGAGCCGCCCCTGGCAGCTGCCACAGACTTTTTGCCCGTCGCGGAGAGACCGGAAACTCCTCCGATCCCGGAGCCCCCGCCCGAGCCCATGCCGGTGCCCCACCCCACCACCCCTCCTCCTCAGACGCCGGAGCACTGCCCCTCACCCGGCTCCCCCACACTCGATCTGGAGCGCTATAGCCTGGATTCCCGCATCGAGATGCTCCTCAAGGAGAAAAGGACAAAGCTGCTGCCGTTCCTGGAGGAGCGCGACTCCGACACGGAGGTGCGCATGGAGGGAAGCCCCATCTCGTCCTCGTCCTCGCAGCTGTCCCCGATCCCCCCTTACACCAGCGGCTCCCAAGGCGGCCAGCAGATCTCCCGACCCTCGAGCACAGGCCTGGAGGACATCAGTCCCACCCCGTTGCCAGAATCGGAAGATGAAGATCCAACTCCCGGAACGGCCTTCCTGATCAAGAGGATCAGTTCTCCGGTCCAGGAGACGACGAGCAACAGCGACCTCAAAGACGGACATCTGCGAGGAAACACTCCCACCGAAACGGTTGAAACGGTAAGACGCGTCTTTTCTTTATATTTGTATCGAACTAATGTTGACATGAAAAATTATTATTTAAAATCGCCCATGTGTGAAGTTGCTTTTCACCCCAAAGAACAAGCCGAATGTAGCTAAACCGAGTTTAATGCCGGCCTTGGCCCGTTGACGTTTACTCCCAGCGGTGACGGTCACACTGAGGACACTGGACTCCAGGTCTAGTTTCAGGGCACAGGGATCCTAGTAAACTTTCCCTTTTTTGTGTCCTTTTTTTTTTCTTCATCACGCCCCATGAAGGAAGTTTCGATCTCAGTCAATGTCCGAAGGGCAAAGACGGTGTTTGCTATTTCAGTTGGGCGCTGCTTTTATGCAGCGCCCAACTGAAATAAGATCGTAAATAAGCCAACAAGTTGTGTTTTACCTGTTGAAGAAAAAAAAGCAGGTGCTTATGTGTGCTCAGCAGTCTATGGACACACAGGTAAAAGCTGTAAAAATCCTCGTTAACACATGCAAAGCAGTTTGAGTTGGGATGAAAAGTTCCCGACTGAACTGCCAGCCTCACAAATACCTTCACACGCACAGGAAGCTGCCCTCCTGGTCTGGAGTACCACCGGCGGGCCTGTGCTGCTGTGTTTCTGCATTTGGTGTTGTGCGTGGAGAAATTTGAGCGCTCTTATTTCCGCTTTCTAACACTCACCACACGCGCACACGGAGGAACACGCCGTTGGGCAGTTAGCCCCATTCGGCGGCTCACTTCCTGCTTTCGCTGAGCTCGGCTGTCGGGATTGGCCTCGTTGGCCGCTCGCGTCTCACATTTCAAGTTATCTCGAAGCCGGCGCTGCAAACGGGTCATTTGGATAACGAGGCCACTCCCACTCCCACGCCGTGCTCGCTCTCCTTAGTTTCACTTCGGCAGCGGTTGTGACACGGATCCTTTGGGTGATGATGAAGAGCAGGGGAAGGAGATTCAACATGCGGACGTGTTGTGTAATGTGTCGTCGCACAAACACGATCCGCTGTGACCCAGAGCACACGGCGCTGTTTGGAAACATGCTGACCAGTGACATGGGTCAGTTGAGTGACTGTTCGCCCAGAGACTAAACTTTGAACTGCTCTCATTTGTTGCTTTTATTGAATGATTCACAAACCTCTGCCTTTTGGTTCTGACCCAACGGCAGTACTGAGTGGTCTCATTTACTTCTTCTGTCATCAGATATTTACTGATTTGAAAGTTTTTGAACGGCGGCTTGTGTTCAAACGTATATGTTTGTATTTCTTACGGTAAAACACCCCCCAAAAAATGTCAGACTACAGCCATTACTGTTGGTAGAGCTGAAGAGGCTGAACTCGGACTCTGAACTCAAGGTCCACTTACGAGCTTTTCCCCCTGAGCTTATCTCAAGGCCTTCAAAGGTCAAAGGTGTTTGCCGCGGTGTTGACTCCACATCCTGACAGGTTGTCCATTTCCACGCAGGCTGCTCAGTCGTCGGGGGAAGACATGGAGATTTCCGACGACGAGATGCCCGGGACGCCAAACAGCGGCGACGACTGTGGCAAGGGCATCGTCATGAACTCGGCCGTGTCCCCCATGCAGACCCTCTCCCTCCCTCCTCCCGGCTTCCCGCCTCTCCCGGTCGGGTACCAGATCTCGCATCACCACTTGGCCGGTCACTCTGCCGTGCCGGGTCACCCTCACCTGGCCGGTCACCCCGGCGTGCCTCACCACATGCTGCCGCACATGAACCCCTACGCCCACAGCATGATGCCGCTGGTGCAGCAGATGGAGCTGATGAACTGCTTGCGCTGGGAACAGTGGAGCACGGTGCCCATGTCCTTCCAGATGCAGCAGCAGATGCTGAGTCGCATGGCTCAGACCAGAGGTCCCTATCAATATCCACATTTCATGGAGAGCGCGGCGGCGGCGCCCTACGGGGCGCCCTACCAGCCCGTGACCGTGGCGGCTACGCCTGCCGCCGGCGCAGCGGCAGCCCCCGAACAGCAATGGCAGCATCCCAGTATACCAAAGTTCAACCCCACGGTTCCTCCTCCTGGATACGAGACCAAAAAGGAGGATCCCCACAAGGCCACCGTTGACGGTGTGCTGCTGGTCATCGTCAAGGAGCTGAAGGCCATCATGAAGAGGGACCTCAACCGCAAGATGGTGGAGGTGGTGGCGTTCAGGGCCTTCGACGACTGGTGGGAAAAGAAGGAGCTCTCAGCAAAGGTACGTTCAAATCACCTCCAGATACAACAAGGGGTTAACTCCAGCAGCAAAGATATCCTGAGCACACTTTCCTGTGGAAACCTTTTGTCCTCACTTTCTGTTCAGTATAAGGATGTCCATGTTGTATGAATTATTCATATATGATGGAAACCATGTTTGCGAAACAATCATAGAACAAATGTTCAGGAAGAACATTGAGCAATCTAAACATAACTCTGTTAGAGGATTAAGACAGAAGAGGAATTCAAACAACCTCTTTTTGTAGTTTTAATTCATGCGTCTCACTTTTTAATCGACCTCTGGAGAGACACCCAGCCTGAGCTGAGGATTCAGAGAAACTGTTTGAATTAAAAAAAGATGCTGTTGAGAACACATTGTCGCTGTGATAAAGTAGAGCTGCAAAGATAACATCAACAATCAAGTAAATAAAACTACAATTTGATCAATTATTTGTTTAATTCATTGATCAATCAATACCAAATCTGAATTTGAATGTGCGACTTTGCTGCTTTAATTTGTAGATCTGGTTCAATTGACCACTTTTGGGTTTCGGTATGTTGATCAGACAAAACAAGCGGGTTAAAGACTTCTTCACGATCAATTAGAGAGATAAACGAGCGATCTCTGATCCTCTTGTCTTTGCGCAGGTGTCTCTGACTCCAGTGAAGGGGGCCGAGGGGAAGGAGGAGGAAAGACCCAAACCCAAAGAGACGATGGGCTCAAGTCTGCTGGAGAACTGGAACAAGGGCGAGGGCCTGGGCTACGAGGGCATCGGCCTGGGCATCAGCCTACGGGGCGCCATCCGCCTGCCCTCCTTCAAGGTACGCCTCCGTCTTCACCTCCACGCGCAGGACGGCGTCGCTCCGCCGCCGGCTGCTTCACGGTTACGTGTTGTGTTCAGGTGAAAAGGAAGGACCCGCCCGAGGCTGCAGCGGCAGGCGACAACAAGCGAGCGCGGCCCTCCACGCCAGTGGACGACGAGCTGGAGGACGAAGGTGACGCTCTCGCCGGGTTTCTCCTCTTTCTGCTGGCGGGAGATTTCCAATCGCTCATTCTCGTCTGCCGGCTTGTTTTTTCTCCTCAGACCGCGATCGAGACGCGGCGGAGCTCCCGCTGGACGACTCCAAGATGGACACCGACAGCGCGTCGGGGAAGCGGCGGCACTCGCGGCCGCTTGAACTGGACAGCGAGGGAGAGGAGGAGGTGGACACCTCGGGGAAGGAGGAGGAGTCGTTGTCCGACAGGGAGGAGGAGCCTGATAAAACTCTGGCTGCTGATAGGCTGTCGTCAGGAAAAGTACGCCGTCACTCCTCCTGTGTGTTCGGCTACTCGCATAATGTGTGTTGACTGATCCTCATGGTCTCTATCATCTCTTAGGAGAGTGCCGACGAGGGGGACGACGATGAAGACTCATCCAGTGAGAGCGCCTCCTCAGATTCATCCGATGAAGGTACTTTAAATACGAAACAGTCGGGTTTTCTTTTAGCGCCGCTGTTTCCTGTAAGTAATCGATTCTACGCCACGTTTCTTTCAGAAGGGGAGAACTCTGCTTCCTCCAAAGCCAGCTCCGACTCCTCAGCCGAGAGCGCCGACTCCTCCGAGTACGAGCTGAGCTCGGAAGAGGAGGAGGAGGAAGAGGAGGAGGAAGAGGAGGAGGAGGCGGCAGTACAAGACCTGGAGGCTGAGGGCAAAGAAGCAGTGACCTCCTCGTCCTCGTCGTCTTCATCCATGTCCTCTTCGGATGAAGACGAAAGGAAGGCGAAGACCAAGGCCCTGCGCCCTCCTTCGGGGGCGGGGCCAGAGGAGGAGGAGGAGCTCAACATCAAAGCCAAAAGCAGACCTCCTAGTCCCAAGGTGGAGGTGACGGAGGACCTGAAGCCTCCGTCCCCCAAAAGCATCCCAGGTGAGTGTCTGCTGTCACACACACGTGTGTCATCTAAACAAAGGTAACATTGATCCCGGATGTTTTATTAAGTGAACGTCTTGTTGTTGTCGTCTAGTCGTCCAAGACAAAGACGTCAGAGCGGACAGAAACATTCCCGCGGTGAAGGAGCATGTAGCAAACCTCCGGCCGCCCACTCCCACGGGCGCCCTGCCCGACAGCGACCAGGAGACGAGAGGCAAAGGTAAAGAGGAGCCGGAGGAAGTGCCCAGCACCCCCGGGCGGCTCGCCCTCTCCCAACTAGACGCTAACACGCCCGCCCCCAAAGCGCTCTCTGCATCTTTAATGCACCTCCCTCTCCTTCCTCACCCGGCCGTAGAGGTCCGTTCCCTGCTTCATCCGCCCCTCGGCCCCCTGCCTGAGCTCCCCCAGCGGGCCAGGCTCCCCACGGACGAGGACATCCCCCGCACGCCGGGCAGGGACCTGATGGAGCGCACCCGGAGTCTGGGCAAGTCCCAGAGCACGGACTCGGTGCCCGTCACACCCGGGACTGACGCGCCGCTGACCGGTAGCAGCCTGTTGCTTATCTCCCCCCACATCCCCGCTAGCCCCTTTTCCTACCCTGCACAATCCCCGGTCCTCAGTGCCGGAGTCCCCCGCACTCCAGGAAGAGACTTAACCTTCACCCCTGTCTTCCCTGACCCCACAGCACTGGCCTTTAATAGGAAAATATCCACTGAGAGCCTGGACGAGAGGCCTGTTTTCAAGGAGCCGCCCATCAGCGCTCTGCCTAGCCAGGCCGCGGCGGCCGGAGCCGAGCCGTCGCTCGGCGGCGCCGAACATCCGCCCGCCGGTCTCACGGTCGCCGTCCCCGCGCTGTCGGATGCGGCCGCGTCCAAGAAGAAAGCGGGCCGGCCCAAAGGCAGGAAGCCTCCGGCTGCGGCCGGCGAGTCTTTGGATCTGTCGTCCGACTCGGCGCTGCCGAACGACGCGCGACTCGGCGATCCGTCCGCGCAAACCATCTCCGCCGTCTCCGCCAAGACGCCTCACCACCCGAGCCTGGACTTCAGGGAAGGAGCGCTGAAGGCCCGGACGGTCCTACCGGACGAGGACGGCTTCCTGTCCTACGAAGAAGAGGCGCCCGTGGTCGCCAAGCCGACCCGGAGGCGGCGAGGCTGGGAGGAGCTGCTGCTGGGCAGCCTGTCGCCCGTCAGCTCGCCGCTCCGGCCGTACTTTAATCCACGCACGGAGTTTGAGGAGATGACCATCCTGTACGACATCTGGAACGAAGGCATCGACGAGGAGGACATGCGGCTGCTGCAGGTCACGTACGACAAGATGCTGCAGCAGGACAACGGAAACGACTGGCTCAACGACACGCTGTGGGTCAACCACCCTTATATCCTTTACTGCATGACTCACAGCAAATGTATCAGAGTTTAAAGTGCTCCTCAAATTAGTTTAAAGACAGGGTCCATACGGTCATGGAAAACCTGGAGAAGTCATGGAATTTTAGAATGGTCATTTCCAGGCCTGGAAAAGTCATGGAAAAAATTTAATCGTAAAAGTAACACAAAAAAAAAAAAGTTTTTTTCAGAAAGACGCTCAAAATATAAGCTGGCGATAGCTCTCAATATGCAACATTCTCTACAGTTTTCATGTTTATACCGAGTTTTCAGTTTTTGGAAATTTGGTTTAAAGTCCTGGAAATCTATGGTCAAAATGTGTAAGAACCCTGTAATGAGTCCAGTGGACTCAGCTGTTGGGTGTAAATCACACAGCGGCGCCCTCTGGTGGTGAAAGCCAGGAATGTTTTGGCTGCTATTCAAAGAGAAGATCCCGTTTAGTTTCTTCCTTGACTTCCCGGCACCTACCAACATCCCGAGGGTGAAGAAAAGGAGACGAGACGACGGCATGAGGGACCACATGACGGGCTGCGCGCGAAGCGAGGGCTACTACAAGATCGACAAGAAGGACAAGATCAAGTACCTGCAGAGCACCAAGCTGCAGTCGGACGAGCCGCCCTTCGACACGCAGGTGAGGGGGACGTGTTCACGGGAGAACCTCGGGGGCCGTGATGCAGCGGGGCGAGAACACGTCTGAACGCCGTCTTCCCCTCCGCAGGGTATGAGTATTCCAGCGCAGGTCCACGCCTCCACCAGATCCGGGTCGGAGCGGCGGTCGGAGCAGCGGCGGCTGTTGTCGTCGTTCGCGTGCGACAGCGACCTGCTGAAGTTCAACCAGCTGAAGGTAAACGCCGCCCGGCTGAACCTCGGCGGCGGCGCGACGTCCGTCGTCGTTGGAAGTCGACCGACACGCGTCTCCTCTTTTTTTCTGTCAGTTCCGGAAGAAGAGGATCCGGTTCTGCAAGTCGCACATCCACGACTGGGGTCTGTTCGCCATGGAGCCCATCGCCGCGGATGAGATGGTCATCGAGTACGTGGGACAGAACATCAGACAGGTGAGGGGGACCTCGTTATGTCTTTAGAGACGTATGAGGGATTATACTGCGTGTCGAGTTTGGGAGTTCACATAGAAAAGTTCTGATGCGCAGTTCAATAGAATTCTGTCAAATACTCCGGGTCATTGACGGGGTTGAAGTGTAATAACTGTCGTATAAAGACATTTCAACGGAGTCCGATCTCTAATGAGTGCCGATCCTCTCAGGTGATTGCGGACATGCGGGAGAAGCGCTACGAGGAGGAGGGCATCGGCAGCAGCTACATGTTCCGCGTGGACCACGACACGATCATCGACGCCACCAAGTGTGGCAACTTCGCCCGTTTCATCAACCACAGCTGCAATGTGAGAGCAGCTTCAGCACCACGTGAACCGGCAGAGGAGGAGTGTAATACACCGATAGTAACACATTTCTATCGTGTCTTCTTTCAGCCCAACTGTTACGCAAAGGTCATCACTGTGGAGTCCCAGAAGAAGATTGTGATCTACTCCAGACAGCCCATCAACGTCAACGAGGAGATCACGTACGACTACAAGTTCCCCATCGAGGATGAGAAGATCCCCTGTTTGTGTGGGGCGGAGAACTGTAGGGGAACGCTGAATTAAACGTTCCAACATCGAGGTTCCCATCTTTTCCAGGTGAGAGAAGAAGCTGTTCCGCAAAATTATTTAATTCAAGTTTTCAAGACCGGCACACGGCGAGGAACCGGCGAGGGAAGGTCATTTTGCTTTTTGATGGAGGAGAAGACCGCTGCAAGTCGTCCGTACGGCCGTCTACACACATTGAACTCTAGATTGTTTACGATTTATGGTGCTCTTGAAATAAAAGAAAACGCATCGTTTTTTTTTTTTACGCCTGCCAGTGACCCAGAAGTCACTCCAACACTTGACGTCTCGTCCGCTCAGCCCGGACAGTATTTCAGCTACTCTCACATCCTCCCTCTGGTTTGTACAGTTTTACACTTCTTTTTAAACAATGTCGATTGTCTCATAAGCTTTACGTACGCAAGTGGTACAGAAAAACAAACAAACACATGTACAGCTGCTTACCAACACTGCTGAGATGCACAAGCCCGCCTGGGAAAGCGCCTCTTTGGGAGAAGACGTGGCCGGGCCTCTGAGCCGACGTTCCCGCTCCTACCTCCTCTGCACCGGTTTCCTCCTACGTTAATCAAACTGACGAGAAAAGAAACACAAATGGTTGACTCCTGCCACAACATCTGGAATATTTGGAAATCACGCCTGCTTGCACCAGCCAACGATGGATCACGCTGCTTCCTATTAGTTTATGCAAAAAGTTAAAGATCACGTGCAACACTTGTGTTTCTGATAGTCCAGTGTTTTCCACTTTTGTTTCTGTCCCTCTCCTTTCTAGTTTCTTCAAAGACACTTTCTGCTGTGCGAGTATGTGAGTGTGTGTGTGTGTGTGTGTGTGTGTGTGTGTGTGTGTGTGTGTGTGTGAGTGAGAGAGTGTGTTCATGCCTGGTGTGTGAGGCTCAGAGTGCACTGCCCCCTGTCGGCCTCAGCGTTTGCCGCCCAGTCGCCTTGCAGAGGGAGAAACATAAAATTGAATCACTTCCTCTCTGCATCCGCTGGGCAGCGTCTGGAAACACTTGTTGAAGTGTTTCAGCTTGTGAAGAAATGACGTTTCCTTATTTTTAAGTGCCATATGAATGTGTAACTGTCTTTGTTAAACTTGAGCCGGCGACGGACACGGAAGTCACACATGTCGCCGAGGGACGTTAACATGCATGTGCAAAAGAATTGCTGCCTATCTCTGTCACCGCGTGGGTGTCTGGCTGATGATGATGATGATGATGATGATGATTCCTTCATCTGTATCTGGGATGACCGTCTCTTGTTTGTGTCCTTTTTCAACGATAACACTTATTACTCGACCAGTGTTCAAAGTTTCCCGCGAAACATGGAGTGTTATTGCGACCCGGCAGCCCTCCTGCAGGGGTTGTTCTTTCTTTATAATCTCATTAGGGAAAACAAAATAGTGAATGCACTAGAGGCACTTCTGCTTTACCGCCAATCGCACCCCCCTTCAAGACCAAGTCAGTCACTGCTTTTCATTCAGTCGGATCGATTAAGAAGAGTTTCTCTTTTCTTTTCTTTTTTCACCAGTGATGTTTATATTGTATATGATAACTTGTACAGATGATCTAAAGCTTTTTTTTTTTTCCTCCCTTTTTTATCTTCATAAGGGTAACACTTTTAAGATGCATCTTTCTCTCTCTCTTCTTCTTTTTTTTAAACAAAAGACTGAGTATTTAAAAGTATTTTCAGGGATCTGTAAAAGGAATCTGAAGGTTTCAAAGGGTTGTTTATTTGAAGCAAAAGGCCCACTGTGTAAAGGAAACGTCTCCACCTCCATTTTTGAAAGATTGTTTCTTGTAGAAACGTCTTCGTTTTCTGCCCATTTGCTTTGTAATCCTAAAATGTGTACATACAGTAACTGTGAATACAATATGAAAATATATATATATATATATTTTTGTTCCCCTAGGATTTGCTACGTGAACACAGCTCAGAAATCTTTGTAACATATGAGGAGAGCAATGAGCTGGTAGCAGGAAATTCAGCTTGTGTCAAGCTTTGTTTTTGTTTTTTATTTTCCGTTGTAAATTCTATGAAAAGTTGTTTGCGGTGTGGAGAAAAAACAAAAAGGTGCATAATCGGCATGGGAAAAGGATTGAAGCATCAGCCTGTTTCTCATGTCTATTTATTACACAACAAATGTATGAAAATGGAAAAAAATTGGAAATAAAGCAATTTTGCATACATCATTAAACGGTGGTTGTTTTTCATGGGGTTGACAATCTGGAACAAGAAAATAAATCCCAGTCCTAGTGCTGGTGTTTCATGACTGGAGGCAGCTGACCAAACAATGAGTGTGTGTCAGGCGGCTTGATGGAGGACCGTGTCATGTGACCCACTGTTCTCCCACAAACACACACACAGGCGCTATGTTTCACACCAGCAGCCACAAAGAACAAAAGCATTCAGCAGTACAGTTGGTGCATGCAGAACAACAACAAATGAAAAGATAAGCTGGACATGATGACTGACATGTGGATTCTTCATGAAAACCCATTTGATATGAAGGACTCCCAACCTGACTTCTGATTTCAAGAACTTGTTATGTGTTTATGTCTCAAGTCTGTCCAGACAGCTCTCAGCTCTGATGAGTGGGAGGTGGATTTGATCCCCAGTAATCCACTACTTATTTATAGTGTATGCTCCAAACTGGACATTTTAATGGTTCTATATCTGACATCAGGCGTCCAGAGAGTGAACGCTCAGATAACTGATGGAAGCAAGTGGTTTGACTCAAGCCGGCCAAAAGGCCTCAGCTCTCCTGAGTCCACCCATCATTTACTCTTGATTGAAGCTTATTAATCAGTCAAATCCGCAGCTGTGTCTGATTAGCCGGACGTCACCGTGGCTGAAGCTCATTTACATAAACAGAGTCCATAAATGTGTGTATTATATTTCCAACATGGGGCTGCATGTGCTGCTCGTGTTAAACATTTTGTTAATAGAAACACATGATCATTAA
The DNA here is from genome assembly GCA_036178185.1 of Liparis tanakae. Lineage (NCBI taxonomy): Eukaryota > Metazoa > Chordata > Actinopteri > Perciformes > Liparidae > Liparis > Liparis tanakae. The sequence goes on along the minus strand of CM070090.1, from coordinate 11,252,294 downwards.
GAAAGAAAAAGGTTTCCTGGGAGAGACAGAGTGTGTGTGTGTGTGTGTGTGTGTGTGTGTGTGTGTGTGTGTGTGTGTGTGTGTGTGTGTGTGTGTGTGTGTGTGTCACATACCTCAAAGCTAAGATTGTGTGTTGTTTCCCACTCATGATGTCATATATGTACTGTAGCACTGTTGGTGTTTAAGTCTGTTTGTGCCTGCTGGTGTTATTCGAACGTCTCACTGACAGATGTGAAACTCACTGAAGCCTTTTTGGATGATCGCCTCTCCAAACCTCATTACTCAAAAACAACAACAGCAAATACGACTCAAAGGGAATGCACATTGTTTGAATACAGCGAAAAGTATGAGAAAATGGAAGTTAACTGTCAACTTGTAAGTGTTAAAACCCACAAAAAAAAATATATATATATATATATATTTTTTTTTTTTTGCAGGTGTGTTTGCAGTCATTCCATGCAGCCTCGAGTCCTTCGCTACTTGCTGCTTGTTGGTGCTTTTGGGTCCTGATGATGCACAAGCAGAATATTATTTTTTAGAAGGCAATTGGAAACCAAACGCACTAGGACCACGCGGAGCAGCATCTGACTCCTCCCCCTGCCTCCTCTCGCGCAGCTGCTCTGCGCGCCAACAACGTCCGTGAGTTATGTGTTCAGACACAAAAGACAATTACAAAAAGTTATATTAAAATATTTCGAGGAAAGTAATTAAAAAGTAATCGTATAGCATGTCGAAAAAAGTCATAATAATGTATCATTAAGTAAGAAAACACTTTTAGTCAAACACAATTTGACTTCACAATTCTTAATAGTTCTCTATCGTCCACCTTTTCTTTACAAACAAAACATTCATTCAAAACCTACAAAAGACGAAGAAATTCCATTTATTTTCATAAATCTTTCATAAGTCTCCAAAAGTATAAAAGCAATACTTTTATGTTTGCAGTTCCTTACCCATCAGCATGGAATAATGTATTATACTCCTCACTTTACACCTTATTTCTAACATAACATTTATTATGAATAGGATGGCGTGAACTGTTCCAACATAGTTCATGCCATTAGTAAAAGTAATTTTCTTGAATGCCCAAACATAATATTGTTTTTGACTGAAACGCTGAGATCTGCACTATGAAAATACATCAAACGCATCGTTAAAGCACATAAACCACATGAGGCATTTTTTTGGAATATTTTTATTTTGTATCCAGAAAAAACTTGTGCAATAATTTGATTAATGATCAAATACCTACAATACCCTTTCCTTCCTTTATTTGAATCACTTTGTGACCCTAAAACACATTTCAAGGCTAAACTCACAAACTGTTAGTCAACAGACATCATTTATCACATTTTTCAATATTCTAATCAAGAACAGACTGCAGAGCACAATCATAACATCTAGCAAAGCACCAACATGTTACAGTACTTTATTCACAGTTTGTATCTTTATATCTATTCTTTGCTGGTCATCATCTAACTGTCACATGACTCCACCGCTGAGCTCCGCGGCTTCGCCTTCACGCGTCGTTAAAGTTGGGAGATGAAGCGTCCCAGCAAAAGGATTGGAAGCAGCTGCAGAGACGCGCCCGAGCCGAGGGGCGGGCCGGACGTCCCGCTGAGGAGTTTGGCGTCTTTGGACGCGGAGACGACGCGACTGAAGGTCGGGTGGACGTGTCGGAAGTTGTTCTGCAGAGGCGTCACCTGCTCCGCATCCTCCTCCGTGGAGAAGATCTGTGAGGTAAACTGGGCCAGCTGAGGAGAAGAGAGATGTGATTACGTAGAGCGCTCGGGGAACCGGCTCTTCGTGTTCTACGACGGACACGGGAGACCTACTTGGGCCCACGAGATGTAGATGGGAACTTCGTACAGAGTCCACACGACCACTTGAGAACACGGCGGGGTGGTGAGGCTGCCGTAGTAACGGTAGAACTGACTCATGTTGTGCCTGGGCAGGAGGTTCATCAGCGGGAACGGCTTGATCTTCGTGGTTTGGCCTTGAAGGAGGACGCACAGGAGAACACAGTCACACACACACACACACACAACACACACACTACGCACGTGGCTTTCTACCAGCGCTCTCTCACCTTTGTAAGCCACAGAGGACAGCTTCTGGGCGATGAGTCCAAAGTGCACGTTGTCTGCGTAAACAACCTGAAAGAAAGCTTCAAATAAGCGCGTTTGTATTGGACAGAAGCTCAAAGACCAGAGCAAGTTCAACGACACCGACGTCAAGAAAGAATCCAAGAACCGCCAGTCCAGTCGGGTCATCCAGGGCCGCCGTCATGTTGGGATGGATGGCCTTCATGTTGACCACGTGCATCTAGAGGTCGACACAGACAGCGCGGGCATTAAGGGAAGGCCGCGCCGCCCCCGCCCGCTGGCCGACGGTGCCGAGCTCGTCTACTGACCGTACTGTACCTCCATCGGGTATCTGCGTCGGTCCACCGTGTGCTCCGAGCCGTTGGTGGCCGGGCCTCCCCAGTGGAAGTGCAGCTGGACGGTGTGGTACACATCTGGAAGACCTCCCCCGCTCACCGACATGCCGTCGCCGACCTGCAGAAGGACTGAGAGAGCAACCGCAGGCGTGTAGTCGGCGACACGATGGTGCCCGCGTTGGTGACGGTGTCGTCGGCGTATTCACCAGCGTGCCCGTCGTTCTTCAGGGTCCAGAGACCCGTCTGGGTCACATCGAAGCCCTCCAGGTGCAAAGCGCCCAGGGACTCGTTCCTGGTCATCTGGTGGTCCAGATTGATGGGAGAGTGATGCTCCTCAAGTATAGGGTGACAAGACGGGAACATGTCTCCCCACGCGTAAGGATCTGAGGACAGTGAAGGAACCACATGACACCTGATATAGTATACTGGATATCTGTAGGTTCAATTATTGACCGTGGACAGAGGACAAGACGGAACAGCTATTCTGGAGCTTTTGATCAAATCCCACAATCTTCCTCTTCCTCTTCCTTACGGCTTTAAGGACTTCTCGTCCATGTTGGAATAAAAGTTTAAGATCGATTTAGCTCTTAGTTTAGAAATTAATAAAACAATCTCATCTCAAGTTCCCATTTAGTTCCAAAGATTCCATTTCTTCTTCTTCTTGAGGAAGTTTAGAGGAGAACATTTAGTCACATATTGAACCAGGTGAGCAAGAGCAGCTTCACAGTATATATATATATATATATATATATATATATATATATATATATATATATATATATATAGTGACAGTAAGTAACATAACTTAAATTGTTTAAAATAATGTGCCGATTACAGTAGAGTATTAGCTCCTATTGGCCAGTAAATGATTCACCCCTGAGTGTGGACACAGTGCCACTTTATTGAGGGATCATATTCTTTAAGTCGTATTCTGTGTGCTGTAAAACAAAAGAAGTCCATATGTAGGTCACTTACCACAGCGCGGCTCATCGTAACAGTAGTCCTCTGAAATATAATATTGGCAAACATTATTTATAAATCACACACGATGAACACAGTCTACGGACCCGAGCAGGACCCTCACCCGAAATAACGAAGGAAACCAAAGTCACGAGGAGAGCGGCGGCCCAGACCATCGTGGGATCCGCAGCCCGGAGACTCCTGACAGGTGTCGGTCTGAGGCGGACCGGGGGCCGCTGAGGACGTCCTGCTTTAATGGGACCGGGGGTGAAAGCCGAGTTTTATTTGCTCCCGGTGTGATCAGTGAAGCGTGTCATTACCAGTCTAGTGGTCTTTCCTGATCAACGGGCTCATTGATGCAGGACAGCTTCACCCCCTCCTCCCCGGCCGCCGCTGCCAGCAGAGATGCCCGGTGACCAGTAACAAGACCTATTCATCCCACGGGGAAGGCAGCGGACGAGGAGGGGACAGAATATATATATATAGTATATATATTATTTTCTTATTATTTTGGGGGGGAATTAGAAGGATGTAATTATTTCACACAGTGATGCAAGTTTTTTTTTTAATCTTACAATTTGAATGTTCTGTTTCCACATTATTTAGATAGATAGATATATACTTTATTAATCCCCAAGGGGAAATTTGTTGTCACAGTAGCAGCACCAATAAACTAAACACACAAGAATAAAGTATAAAATATAAAAAAACAGGGATGAAAGCTATAGATGTATACAAGTAAAAGTGAAGTATATATGTATATACAATGAAACATATGTATATATACACCAAACTTTTTTAAATGTTTTATTAAGAGGTACAGAAGGGTGTTGACATGTGCCTCCTGTAACTCTCAATTTGTTTAAATAATGTGGAAACAGAACATTCAAATTTTAAGATAAAAAAACCTCTGGCATCCCTGTGTGAAATAACATGTTATATTGTTAAAGCACCTAAAAAAGATATCCTTCCAATTCAAATATAAATGTCCTCCATGTGGGAAAGTCCTTGAGTAAAAGGGTGTAATCAAACTTAACACTTTTTATATCAATATCCTAAACGCGTCCACCTGAAATAATGATTTCTTTCAAACTTTATGTTGAAATACACCAAACACAACACCGTGTTCCCTTTGCTCATCACCATCCACTTGATAGCATCTCTTCTCCGTGGCAGAGCTTCACACAGGTCGTCGCCGCGGTGAGGAGCGGACATGGAGTCCGTCACTCCTCGGCCCGCCCGAACAAAGACGCTTTTCTTCCCCCACAATGCTCTCCGGCCGGGTATCGCTGTCTCTGCTCCGCCCGCTGCCCGTGAGTCACTGCGAGGTGCCATATATCCGCTTTCTTTAAATTATCTGAATCTTTTGACTGCCCAGGCTTGAATGTATCCATCAGCCTCCATCTCACTGTCGGGGGGGATTTCCCCGCATCCCACCTTAATCCTCTGTGACATTTGGTGGCCGGAGGACTTTCCTGCACTAAGTATCGTGACGGATGAGAACCGACGGAGTTCAGTATGATGCTGTGTTCAGACCCACTGACGCAGGAGTCCTCCTTCATGGTGCAATTTATTTGGCATTTAATTAGATGTACATCTACCTCAGAAAAACACAAGCTCTCCCTGCAAATTAAGCACTTTAAAAAAATAATTAAAGGCTATGAAATAAAAAGACAATGACATGTATTGTTTGTTGTATTGTACATGAAACAAATCAAATCCAATAAAAGTTGTTCTCACAGCAGCACAGAAACTACAGCGTACAGCAGCTGTTGGGTCGCGGCAGCTTTCTGACCCACGAGCTGAACATCTTTACAGGAAAAGGAAAATCTCTCAGCATGCCAACGAATAAAAACATGCACTGCAGCTCCAAAAAAAGCAGGTTGAAAAAATAAAATCAAAGCAACTTGGATGAGAAATAAAAAATCTAAACCAGAAAACACAAACACACACACACACACACACACACACACACACACACACACACACACACACACACACACACACACACACACACACACACACACACACACACACACACACACACACACACACACACACACACACACACACACACACACACACACACACACACACACACACACCTATTTCCCCCCACAATTTATGAGATTTTGTTTCTGGGATAATCCCCTGTGGATTATCAATGCCCCAAAATAAAACATGTTGAAGAATATTCTTTGTACATTGAACTCAAACGTGAGTTCATTCAGCTACGGCTGGTTCTGTCGAGCGGTTTTGAATGCTGGTGGTTTTGGGGTCGACTCGGGTTAAACTTCTCCAGGCGTCGCCACATTACTCATCCTTGAGCGAGTCGAACGATTGTCGTCATAAAACGGGTCTAACAAGTTCAAAATATACAGTTTATTTTTATTACAATTTTTTTTTTTTTTTATACTGCAATCCCACTGAGAAACGAGGACGTCAACAGAGCCATTAACACCAAACGGAAATAGACACAGCTGCAGTCAGTGACGTTCACCAGGAGCTGAAGACCAGCTCCGTAACCGAGACAACGGGTGCATCGTGTGAAGAAACACATCTGAGCCGGAGGGGCAGCATCCAAACGGGACATTTAACAAACGTCTTTGCGGAGAAACTGAAACAAAATAACCTGATTACTGAGGGATGAGGTGGTCACTGAGCTTTTGAATCCCTAAACGTGGTTCAGTTACTACGCTGCCAAGAGGCGATGATGAAGGAACACGAATGGGCCGCTTGCATGATTAACCCGCTTCATGATGGGAACAGCCATCTTAAATAAATTGATTTTCTCAAATTTAATGACAGGATCGGGTCCCGAATCTTCACACGTACGCTGGAGACGCTTCATCCTCAGCCTGCGTCTATCTCGTGATAAAATAATCAAGATCACAACCTGCGGTCATAATTTATCATCAAAAAGAACACGATAACAATCTCAAGATATTTATCAGTACCACAACATTCCTTGATACATAATGCCGTGTGTCAAGCATATTAAAAACCACTATAGCGGGGAAACTAACCGTACTCTCTCGCAAGGTTTGAACCTCGTAATTACAAAACGTTTGCTGCAAATACGCGCTATAAACCTGGAAGACAGCTTCATGTATCAGACTAATAAGAAAGGGCGGGGACAGAAGATTCCAGGAGCGAGTAGAAATCGAGACGTGGGACATGCCGCAACGGACAGAGCGGATGAGAACATCGTTGTCTGGACCGTGGGATCGACAGACACGCACAACAAACACGAGATGACCTCACCGCCCGCATGTCACTCTTGTGCTCAGGTGTGACACACGCACACAAATTTGACCGACACAGACCTGAAGGGGTATTTACATTTGGGCCTCTCTACCAATCGGGCCAACTCTGAGATGTTTCTAAAGCTCTGCTCGATCGATGCTAAAAGTAAACGGGGGTTTCCCTCCGTGAAGAAACAGTCCTCGGCTTAAAAAAAAAAGAAGAAAAGAAAAGCCACTCGGAGGCCGACTGCAGAGGAGTCTTTAGGAAGCGGGCATCCTCGCCCGTCAAAGAGACGGGTTTCCGTCATGTCTGTACAAACCCGATCCCTCCCTGCAGTCGGCATTTTGGATAAAACAACGTTGGTCGGCCGCGACCTTGCCGGCGTTGAACGCCCTTCGTGACCTTCCTCAGCCAGCGGGTCACGTCCGGATGCGGCGCCCTGCCGTCCGTCCGCAGACCTACACGGCGGTGCTGAGGGAGTCTGCGGGCATGGAGGTGGGGGCGTGGCCATCTGTGGGGCTGTCGGGCCCCACCAGGAGGGTGCAGCTGTCTATGGAGTCCTCCCTCTCCTGAGAGGGCGGAGCCGAGTCCGCCGCGGGGCCAGAGGCGTGGGGGATGGCTGCCTGGCGCCCGTCGACCATGGCGTTCATCTGGCTCGGCAGCATGGGAACCCCATGGCCTGCAGGTAGCAGAAAGAGAGGGAGTGAAGGCGGGGGCTCGGAGCTGTACCGGAGGTGCGTGAACACGCCGCTCGCCGCCTACCGAGGCCCACGAAGAGGAGGCTGTCGGGGTTGATGGAGGCTTCGTACGGAGGAGGGGGGTCGTCAGGGTGCTGGATGTCGGGGTACTTGTAGGCTGCGTACGGCGGAGGAGGCTCCTGGAAATGGAAAGCTCCTCCCTCTCCGTCGTCAGACAGATGCAGGGGGGTGAGGCCGGTGCCGAAGGCGTCCGGGCCGTAGTCGAAGCCCGGGACTCGTCTCCCGAGGTTGAAGTGGTGCACTGAGCAGAACAGACAAACACGGCGTGTGAAACAAGTGCACTCAGAACACGTCCACAGCATCACCTTTTCAGAGAAACCTCCGTTACAGAACTAATCTCACCACCAAGAAAACAAGGGTTGTAGGCTCCTGAATCTTTTATTAGAAATATTCTAAATAAGCAATGAATGACTTTGCAGAGCACTGTGTGAAGAGTGGAGGTCACCAGAGGTCACCAGCTGCCCCCCGGGGCTAACGCCACGACGCGCTCCACACTTCAGTCACATTTGAGACCATATTTCATAACTTGGGAGGATAGCCATGACTAGTGCAGCCCCAATGCACGGTAGAGGAGAAACTAGCTCTAATAACTGTATTTACATAGATCCTCTCAAGAACAAAGTGCCTCACAATAAAACATGATACAAGTTATTTAATAGTTGCAACAACTATCATCAGTTGAGAAAAAGCCACAAGAAAGAAAGAAGTCCTAGGAAGAGATGTAAATGAAGAAATCCACTTCCTTTATAGGAGTAGCCCAAAACACTCGACTGCACAAAGGATTATTTGTTGTCATTGTTTTAAAAAGCACTATTTGACTTAATTATGTTTTTCTCTGAAGGGACCACTTTGTGACTCTTTCCTAAACAGTATAACAGCACGTTGTTATTTCAGTATATTATCTATTTATTACCAAAGCATTTAGCAGAAACACAATTATGATTGGTAATGAAATGAGTGTGTTGCACATTATTATTATTGATTATGTGGTGCTCCTCTAATGTTTGCTAAATACTCACAGTTTCCTCCAATCAGAGTTTCGATGCGTTCGCGCCTCCGCTGGCGGAGCCTGTGCACCATGAAGAGCAGCAGAGAGAGGATGAGGAAGGACGAGATGCAGCTGACGATCAGCCTCATGCCACTGGCCATCGAGTCAAACAGACTGTTTCCATCTGGGGGGAAAGGAAAAGAAAACTGACAAAATAAGAGCGTCACGAGCCGAGAGCTCATCGGAGCTCCCGAGTCCGAGATCAAGATGAGACCATTTGAAAAGTTATACGTGACTCCATGAAAACAAGTTTGGACTAGAGTAGAAAGAAGATGCACACATATTTACTGACTAACTGAATTTAAAATGTAATTTGAAAATAACATGTTGGATCTCTCTAGCACACGCAGTATAAAGAGTAAAGACTCGGAAATCCTAGGAGACTTGAGAGTAAACCCCCAACGATAAGAGGCCTGCATTCGGTTCACGAGGCAGTACCTGGGTCCAGGCAGGTGAACTTGCAGCACTCTTTGGGGTCCTTGCGGAAGTGCTGGCAGCCCTGCGGACGCTCGCACAGCGCGGCCACGCACATCTCGGGCTCGCCGTCGTGACACGTGCAGCTCAGACACGGGTCGTCCCCCTTGGGGGTGAAGTAGTAGCCCTCGTTCACAACGTTGTCTTTTATGTCCACACACGTTTGTTCTGTCGGGGGAAAGACATTTTTCGAAAATAAGCATCACATGACAAAACTAGTTCTCTACTTCTCCGCTGTAACCGGCGGCGGGAGCACGTACTCCTCTTGCAGAGGAACGGGAACTTCTTGTAGCAGTTCTCGGCATGCCAGCTGTGCAGGCCTCGCTCGTTCATGCTTTTGATCTGAAAGCGCTGCAGCTGGGCACAGAAGACATTGTCCTGGGTGGGAGACGCCTCCCCGAAGTTGGTCAGACCCTCAGGGGGCAGAAACACCTGCATGGACCCTGTTGAGAAAAATAAATAAATAAATCATGTTCTGGAACAGTAGTTAGTGTTCTAGTATTTAAAAAGAGCAGAAAGAGCACGTACCCTTGTACGCGACCTCCCAGCGGCCCTCCAGAGAATGGTTCTGATTGGTTATCACATACTGGTAGCCCACCCAAAACCTTAACAAAAACACAACAACGATAATGTTTACATGTCCTTCATCACATGGTCTTCTTCAGGGTTTCTGATCAACCAGAACTGAGTCCTTCATGTGGCCACTAGATGGCAACACCATCACCCAGCTCTGCTGAAACACACTGAACTGTATATGTGTCCTGTTCCGTACTTTGTTTCATGAAAATAACATTAAAGATTAAGCAGGGCAACGTATGATTTCAATATGTCAGAAGAGTTAACTTGGAACTGAGAAGGTTTTAATTTTGAGACTTTAGTGAATTAAAGTGTTCATGCGTGTTCCGCCAGTTTCGTTCTGCGTCCAACAGAAAAGACAAAGAGCAGCAGGAGTTGAACAGACTCGTTTGTTTGCATTTGTCTTCGTACATAAATTTGAAACATGAACTAAAGTCAAACTGCTAAATGACTGTAGAAACTCAAAACTCTGACTGAACACTAATAATATCCACGAAGTGAAGCTCTTGTAACAACCTCTGATCAAAAGGCGTTGGCGAAGCGAAGACTCACTTGCACTGGTCTCGGCGCTCACACACTTTGTCGTCGAAATCCACCTCGATCTTCAGGATGAACTGCAGCTCCTCGTTGGTCACAAAGGTAGCCAATGAGCCGTTGACCTTCTGACACGTGTCCACGGCCTGCCAGTAGTTCTCGTTCCTCAGGTACACTTTGTAACAGCTGGACGTCTTCTCGTAGTGGTGCCACCCACTGGGGCATTTCTCTGTGGACGGAAGATAAAAACGTTAACGTGGGGATAAACAAGCGATATCAGAGCGCTCTCTGTGACGTCTGTATTGCAGATTCCACAACACGATCAAAGGCGGTCAACGGGGGGACGCTCACTGTTGAAGCGCACAGGCTGAGCCACGCCGATGACGTCCTCCACCTGGTCGTAGCCGTGGCCAAAACGAAACCGCTCCTCCTTTATAGCTGGAAAGAAACGACTTTAGGTCAATACGCGTGCACAAGGTTTTAACACATTTTTACAGTACACTTCTCTTTTCTAGCTTTTTACTTACATTAGCATTTCCTCTTAATTTCTTTCAAAAACACAAAATACCAGACGGTGATACAGATTTGAGGAAGATAAAAGCGGAAGCAAAACGATAATTTATTAACATTAAAACCGTGCATTTTGTATTCTTAAGGGATCACAGTGAATCAAATATCTATAACTTTCTCTCAGGAGACTGAGGCTTGACTGACGTCAGGATAAATCTCAAATTATTATAATTAGTCCTGTCATTTATGCAAGAAAATGTGTGAAGAAAGGAGTCTTTTTAGAGATGACATATGTCCCTAGTTTATCTCAGTTTATTGAATCCTCACAGGAAGACCAGCTGCACATAAAAGGGAAACTTAGACATTGCAACATTTCCACAGTGAAACTAAACGTCAACAGGAGCAGTCTATCACCTATTACTACTCATGTGCTGAGAACTAACTAACTATGTGTGCGTTTTAGCACCGTTTAGCCAAATTATTCAAATAAACTCGGCGTTCCGTTTTGTTCAATGACATTACATTTGTTGACAGGACAGACAAAACACACTTTGTTCTGACCTCCCTCTGCTTTGAGGAATAAAGAGTAACTCCGCCCCCTAAAATAAGACAAACTATTGACATTTCGAGAGTTTAGCAAAATGTTAAAGCTTATAATATCTTTCATTTTATTGTAATTATTATTACAATTCTTGTTATTTGACTTCCTCCATCAGCAGAACATGCTATTGAATACAACTGGTCTTTTGTCTGCAGCCTCGCTTATTTCCTGTCTGTGCTCGTTGCCAACGGGATATCGACACAATACCTTTTTCTTTTCAACGTGCATTGAAGTTCTACGGGTCAACAGTTTACGCCGGTATTCGTCTGTGAGAGGATTGCTCCACCTCCGCATGTTATTCAACAAAGAGCTAATCCCAAACAAGAACATTGATTTCCGTGCGTGCCGTTGATGGAGCGGACAGTAAGCCCTCACCGACACATGCGTGAGCATCGTTTGGCTTTTCTTGCCTTCCTCTACGAAACCACAGCTGCTCAGCACAAAGGGAACATTTCAATATCTGAACAAGCAGAATATACTGAATAGACTCTTTTTTTTTTTAAATACCTTTTTATGCGTGGATAAACATAGAAAACCAAAAAACAAGTCGATCGATTCCTGCTTTTAGTGCACGTTCGATCGATAAATGTGTTTTCACTGAGGAATTAATAGAGACGTGTGTTTAAAGCTCCACCGGTTCACAGCGCTGTGTGTTGCCTTCTGCGGTAACCTAAAAGCATACTGCTGTGTGGCGGTCACATGCTGGACTCAATCCTCAGTAATTCCTATTATGCGGTCAGAGATCTGCGGATAAGGTCTCTCTGGATTTAAGGGGGCAAACAATGGGATTTTGGGCAAAGGCTTAGCGGTGCAAACGTCCATGCAGCGTTGGAGAGATCAACGAGCAGTAAACAAAAACGGAGACACATGTGCGGCCACTCAGTTCGACTCGGCCTCCCCCTGCCATCCGATGGGCTCCGTCCAGATCGGCTAGTCTTGATTTCTAGAATCCCTGTGGTGGATTAGGATTTATTTTTACCAGCAGACTTAAAACCTCCTCTGCTTGATAAAAGCAGGCAGCTAGGTTGGAATGTGTGTGTGTGTGTGTGTGTGTGGGGGGGGGGGGTTCAGGTGTTTGCTCTCACGCTTCAGGCTCTTTCTGCCCGTATGTGGTCCACATGCATCACTGAACCTCTTTGGATGCAGAGTGCATCCTTAAAGCATTCTGGGTGCATCACACCTGTATCTAGAGCCGCTCGGCTGTGAGCTGAACATCCAAGTGGGAAAAGGTCCCGGGTGTTGCGCCTCTTTGCGCACATCAATCATGTTATGGATGTTTGGTAACAGAGTGGGTGTGAAAGGGCTTAGGAGAGCTATACTCACGGGGACAGTCCATCTCGTCACTCTTGTCCTCGCATGCCGTCCAGCCGTCACACTGCCAGGACATCGGGATACACTGCATCTTCCCACTGCGGCAGGCGAACTGCCCAGGGCTGCAGCGCTGCTCTGAAATACAACCAGAGGAGTTCCTGTGGTCAAACCGGCATGTGTGACCGAGCCGCCTCCAAGCAAGAGGAAAGACTGAACGAGGCCACGGTGATAGAATGAGAACTTAAATGGTGACGGGGTGAATTTGGGGGGTGTAGCGCACACACACGCACAAACAGATTTTGCAACTGGGTGCAAACTGAGTATCAGTCAAATCGGACCAGCGCCACCGCTGCACCAGAGGGATGAACTTTGGGCCAAAGCGTTTCCCCCAGCTGTAAACAACAGGTGTTCTCCTCAAAAAGCCCATCTGGGAACGCTTTGGCTGCGTCTGGTTGCTATGAGACAGAATATCCTCTTTTTAGGTTCATGAGGTTAAATACATTTTTGCATTTTGTATTTCATTGTTTGTGTAGTTATTCAGCGCTTTTCGCCTTCTGTGCCTGTTTTATTTGATATTTTGGCGTTGTGATATTTGTCCCACCCCTCCTTTACGGTGATTGGACGGCTGGGTAAAAAGCGACAGTGACTTTTCACCCAAAGTTGAGTTTCTTTAGACTTTTTTGGGCGACCAGGAGAAGCACAAAAATAAAAATGGCAACGCGCCAAACCATGTTTGTAGCATATCGTAAATGCTAAAATGCGGTGTGATCCCATTGCAAAGAAAAGAGAAAAGAACGCTGGCCTCAGGAGAAAAACGCTTCGCTAGACAAAGCCCCTAAATCAGCAGCACATTCACACCCACTTCCTGTCAGCGCGACGGCCCACTGGCAATATACTGGGAGAGCACAGGAGGAACTGAAAGACCACCATCGCAAGATGTTGATACTGGTCCAGAGGAACATTGAAAATGAAACAGGAAGACTGTTTTAAGCTTGCGCTCTCGTTATTAGGTCAAATGGAAAGAGGTGACCTTGGACCGGCAGCACACACTAACTTCTTTATGTGTGTTTGTTATTGTGGGGAAGTGGGTCTTCACATCGTGTGCGGTTGGCGGTTGCCTCGTGTGATGAAAGACCTCCTCTGTCTATAAGCACTCAAATGGGTCATAACAATGTTATTGATCTTATGCGAGAAAGTTCCACTGACGCTCTCATTTTCGAGAAGTAAAAACATTAAACTATATTAGCCGCTTAGAAAATATTTATTTTTATATAAAAAGGAGATCCCGACTTCTTTTTTTTTTTTTTAAAGGGAGGTCTCTGAATACAATCAGAAAATATCCAAAGGGTCAGCAGCGGTCCAAACTGAAGGAGCTGTGGACATATTCTGAAAGAAAGAGCAGACAGCCACTTCACTAAAAGATAAACTGCGTGCTTACCTGACAATAATCTTGCCAGAGCTAGCCGCGGACCTGAAACAAACAGAAACAATAGAGTGACTCTCTGAGTGTTTAGGGGACAATATTCATCCGGGTTGTGCTGCTCACCACGTTGTGTATAAGGATATATATATAATATTATTCATCCCGTCAACATTCCTCTGGCATGTCCTCGTGCTCGGTGTCTTGCCCATTAGAGGGGATTTTAAACCATCTGTTCCTGGATACAGGCGGTCACGTTGAGCCACGCAGCTCGAGCGCCCACTCGGGTGACAAACAGGAAGGACTATTTTTGCTTCGAAAAAGACTTGGGAGCTATTTAGAGTGACTATTGTTTTATCTGTGACGTTACCCCACACGGACCAGGCGGTCCGGTGAGACCACAGAGGGACGACCGACACGCCGCTTTACCACGGTGATCAAAAACCAGCCGTACGTTGTACAAGAGTTCTGACCGCTGCACAAATTATTGATGAACCCGATATTTAAAAACTAAACAAATATGAGCATCTGACATTATCCCACAAAGGATTGATTTACAACCCAGGTATACATAACGATTTTCCCACAATCCTAGAGCGACCTCACCAAATACCTTTAAGAAACTAATAATTCAACTGCAGCTTCTCCCTGGTCCAACGAGAAACTGTTCAGATCTTAGAGACCATGACGAATCATACGTTCAAAAACAGGAATCTCACATTACGGCAGATGTAACCTTGTTCTGTTCTACTTTGAATACGAAGAGCACAAACATAGTCAAATCAGGTCGTATTGACCAACATGTTGCACAGCATCCTGCCAACGGTACGGCTCAGACAGCTGGGACTACATTTATAAAGAAATGATTTCAAAAGTATTTGGTTTTTACTTGCATGACATATAAACCAGTTATTTAGTGAGAATCCTGTCTTTTAAAGAGTCAATTAATGGTAGTATTTAAAGGCTTCAACCATTTCCCCATCGGACTAGGTTTAAAGAGAGTTAACGCTGCATGAGGCCGGGACTTTATCAGCTCTAGACGATAAGAAAACGGAAGGTCAGGGTTGGAAAAAGTCAACATATCCTGAAAAGCCGACCGTGATGCAGAATTGCAGATCACCTTCGCTCTGCCTGTAAGGTGTCCCCGCAGGAGAGACGCGTCTTAGTTGATGCCGAGTGGATTGAGACGCATCACAAACCAGTCTCCGTCTCCAGGGACTGAATACATCGTCATTGATCCCATCAAGCCCCAATATGTCAAACTGATGCATAACGTAAGAAACCATGTGTCCCAAATATGATGTGAATAATTAACGCATATAGAATGATGGACCAGGTGAACAGAGCTCTGGGCTTTCACAGTCGATGGTCAGTCTGAGTGTAAACGCCTTGCTAGATAACATCATGATGGGAATATATGAAACTCACACTGTGGCTGCAGGGCGACACTACGAAGACACCCAAGGACTTTTATAGTCTACATATGTTTTCAATATTGTAATAAGAGATGCTGCTGGTCCATGTTAGCTTACTGGGAAGCTAGTGAACAAACAAAACACAAATCCAGCTGGGGACTGTTTATCTCAAATGTAGCCGACTCTTTTTGGGCTGCGTGCGCTCACGACTACTAAACAAACGTCTGGCGGGTACGTTCTGCTGCCTGGCCCCGGGTGAGGACAGAGATCTGTATTCATTATTACTTTTCCAATAACTACTGCTGGGAAATTCACGAGAGTAGAACGTATTCAGATAGCGGTAGACTTTTCTACTTTAGGTTATCAGATACGACATGCTGAAGGCTTGGGCATCTCCACATTTAGAAAAGGCCTGTATCTATAAACAGCCTGAGGTTGAGCTGCACTTCCCCCGACATTTACTGAACTTCGGGGGGATTGAGATGGAGCATCTGAACCGTCGGTGATCAACGGCTTCCTGAGAGCTTTTTGTCCACATTGGACACAGAGGTTAATTATTTGTTTTTGAGACGAGCTAGAACAGGGGTCAGGAACCTTTTTGAGACGGAGTGACATGCTGCTGTAGAGACGATCAATAACAGACATTTAGTTTAATAAAAGAACAAAGACGTCTTTAAGAAAAGGACCTTAAATTACTTTTGCTGTAATCTGGCGCGATAGAGAAAATTACAGGAGGGCGGATTTTTTTTTTTCCAACTCAAAATTGTCTGGGAGCATTTCATTTATTTATTCATCTTTATACCTCGTGAATGAATGCACTCCAGGTCAAATTCTTTCTAAAACAGAGCTGTTTGGTTTGCAAATTATTAGATGGGCAACCTACGTGACAACATTTTTGGGGGGGGAATTTGGATTTGACACTTTTTCAAAACCAATATGACAATGACAACACTTGAAATGGCAAACCGAGTTGCTCTTGAATACAGAGCTGTAGCTGAGTTTTACCACAGGAGAGCGTGTAATGACGAGGGTTATTTATAGAGCCTCAGGGATAGAAAGGATGAGTTTTACAGACCTCAAGCACAGAACACCCTAAATCTATCTGCAGGCCATTTCTGGGATATAGAGACAATTTCCTTATTTGTAGATCACTTTTTTCCCTGTTTCAATCCTATAGCCGACTCAAAGAGTATGTGTATGTAGTAACTATGTATTAATGGATTTTCATTGAGCCAGTGAACACCTCTTTGCTGTTGTACATCAGAGTGTAACATTATCTGTAACCAACTGCTTATTAAGTTGTCCTTAACAAAATCACTACTTCCAGTATGTTGGACAGTACAGACATGAATGGACCGTGTGGCTTTAAAAAGACAAACAATGTCGGTATATCCAAGGTTAAGAAACTAAATAACTATCAACCACAACTGTAGTCTTCGTCAGTGAGCTCCAAGGTGTAGAAAAACATCTGACTGTTGACGAATGATGTTTGTCAAAAGTGAAACTACAGACAACTGTGTTGAACAGATAGTGATAAACAAGCTGCCAGTAACTATCGAGTTGATCTGCTAAGTTACAGATGTTTTCCCCAGAGTATTGTTTGGCCCAAAGGCATTCGGCCACTGTGTCAAATGTTCTTCCACGCCTGGTGCCCTTCCTGCGGCTTTGTTGGGAAACACACGGGGAAAGTTCACATCAGGTGGCCAACTTACTCATAGACACATGCATTGCATGGCTCTGTAGTGGGAGCACACTAAAGCATCCACAGGACACCGTGCTGTGCATATGATCATATGTATTTTTGTCAGATGCGTTCACTATGTTGTGCATAGTATGTAAAACATACCTGCATGAGCAACCCACAAAGACAGATTTGCATGTGAAACCTACTTGAATGCTAAAAGTTATTCTAATCATAATTCAGATGGAGAGTATATAAAGACCAACTACATTAAAATGGTTGACATTTGAATGTGTGGCTCACTGGCATGTATCCAGAAAGCTAACCAAAGAGCCGTTTAATTTTACGATGCATGTACCTCTGCTAATCAGCAGCAGTGATGCTGTCAGACCCCTAAAGACACCGTGAGACGGCTCAGGTCGACCTGGAGGACAGGAAAAGTGTTTCATGCTCACACCAACTCAAACTTTTTTAATAGAATTATGTTGCAGCAAACTTGATTATGTCTAAATCCAAATCATGTGGGCATCAAGCTTTAGGAAGCATGCACGCTGTGGAAGAACACACCCTCTGTGACAACACTAAAATAGTTGGACCCCCCTGTGGAAGACTTGGCATGGAGGCCACAAGATCCCCCAAACCACTACGAGTGGATTCAAACAGAGGACAATAATCTTTTCAAAAACATTAAACCCAAGACTAATATATGGACGAAGATAACCGTCACCTTTTCCCTCAAGGTATTTTAAACAAAAAGATGTTGTGTTCACTTACAATAAACACTGAAGTCCATTTTGACAAGATTGATAATTACAGTTTATTACGCTCTATAATTGAGTGCAGATCTGCCCAGGAACCAAACACAAACTAACTTAAAGAAGTAGGCAGGGTTGCTTGCACTGAGATTTCCAGCCACTCCTTTTCATCAAGCAAAACAATAACATGTTTATTCATGACTTGATCTGATAACAGTTGATGATTCATAGGCTCCCAGAGCAGGCTGAGCCATTATATACAATCATTCCTGCTTATATCTATTCAGATGTTCAACCCTAACACGTAATCTAGAAAAAAGGCCATGGCCCATGGGGATTGCTCAATATGTGGCAGTTGTCAGAAGGTGTGCAGCCTGTGTGAATGAGCAAACTGTTACATGGAATATATCTTTTGTGGAAGTCCGGACATATTTGTTACATATGCTGACAATAAAACTATCTTGTATCTTAAATTCCCACATTTGTCAGGATAACAAGATCAGGCTGACAGGAAACCACAAAATAATTGTAAGTTAACTTATCGTAAGTCGCCTTGGATAAAAGCTGCAGCTAAATGAAATGTAATGTAATCTTCTCGCTGCTTAAAGGAATTGAGGAAAGGTGTTGCAGGTGTTTGTAATCAACGCCCATGAGCAGGCTTTCAATTGAGACAAGTTAGTTGAAAACATTTTCCTGTTTGATCTTTAAAAATGGTAATTTTATGACTTGACTCCCTGAAGAGGCCAATAATGTAATGTAATTGGCTATATTATTGAAGACAAACAGGTACACTATGTTTTTAATGAATCAAGATTGTGTCTGCAGTTCGCATTGAACACAAACCAAAATCATCTTCAGGAAAGTGTTACGACAGTCACATTACGGTGTTGTTTAACCCTCGGACGTTTGAGTGTGTTGCTAAAAGATGAGTCAACGAGGCTGCTTTCATTATGCAGCAGCATGAATCTCTGACATGCATTTAAAACCTTCAGCTCCACGTCTAAGCAGACAAACATTTAGGTTAAAATGCCTGTGAATATATTCATCTTTTTTTTTTTTTTTTTTTAAAGGAGTGAAGAAACACAAATTCTCAATACAGCTGTATTAGTGTCAAAATAGCTCATCGAAGAGGAGCATTAAAACAATATACTGTGGTAATATGTTTTGTAGTTTAAGGATTGCACAAGAGGTTTCTACATTGATTGTATTGTTGAGACTGCAAGGCGGTCCTCCACACCGTATCAACAGTCGCACGACAGCGGGTTAAAAAACTACCAGAGCCCCCGGTCTGTCCAGCAGGCCTTTCCGCCTGACCCGCCGCTCTCTGCTGTAATCTGGTTCTCTCCTCCATGCAGAGCCCGCGGGAATAAAACAACTCGGATATATTTACCTGCCCGTGGTGGGTCCGTTAACGAGAGGACAAAGAGGAGAGAGAAGATGACGAAACTGCTGCTGTCAGCCTTTGGCAACATTTATCCTCCATTCATAGTAACTCCTCTATCCAGAAATTTTACAAAATATACTGATGATGTGCACCGCCGCCGCCCTCTCCCGAGTTACAACGCCAAACTCTGAACACAGTGCACAACCATGTTATGCCCTCAAAGCGGCAGCTGAGGGAGAGCAAGCAGCTTCATATAAAGCATAGTCGAAGCGCACAGCGACACAGATTGTGGTTAATCTCGCCGAGCAGCTAACGTCGGCTAGCTAACTGGCGTCTGCGTCCGTCCGTCCTCTCCGGCTGCTGCTCAGTGTGGAGCCCGTTGATCCAAGATGGCCGCGGCCCCCCATCACAACAATCCCGAGCATTCGACACAGGCTGTCAGCTGGAGCAGCCGTCGGGGGGCGGAGTTAAGCCGCTTTCACCCAACACAAGATAACCGGGTTGCGCGCGTGTGTGTGCGCACGTCGAGATTATTACCTTCGCATTGAAAATGCGGAAGGTTATGTTGTGATCGCCGTGTATTTATTTATTTATTTGTACGCGTGTTACTCGCATAACTCAAAAAGTATTAAACCGAATCGCATGAAATTCGGTGGGATTATTGGTTATCATCCGGAGACCATTTGATTCGATTTTGGGATCGATCGGGTCAAAGGTCAAGGCCTTGAAAAGGTCAAAATCTTCTTTTTACCATAGTGCGGTCAATTTTCATCCAATTGGCATGCAACTAATGCCAAAATGTTCATAATTCAATGCCCAATCTTGTGATATGCGTATGCGCTCTACCGAGTGCCCGTTCTAGTTATGAGATGAATCCGTCCTAAAATATTATTAGTGAACGGATGGCATCGACAAAGAATGGCGCAGTTTATCATCCAGCACAATCCAGCTGCTTTCTTTCAGCTTGTTATGCATGTTAGAAGACTTTGATGAAGTGTGATTGTACCAATTATTATCTAATTATATATCAACAAAGTTTACCTGCATTTTTCTTTAACTCTTCTCATCCATTCAATCCAGTAAAGCAGTTATGTATGCTATTTGAATTTAATCTATTTCTTTTTTGAAATGGGATTTGCATTTCTCATTTGGGAGCCATTTGTACTAAAATTACATAAATATGTAGTTCTACTCTGAACGCTAATATATAATTAGCTTTGTTTCATGGTGCTGCTTCTCTTCCTGGCACAGTCCAACCTCCTTGACCTTGTGAGATAACCCATGGGTCAAACTTCCAAGACGGCAATTATCGAAACAAAAGGGAGTCTATGACAGAGGGAATTTTATGCCTTACTTTTGTTATCATATAAAATGTCTCAACACCTGTTCCTGTTTTTTAAGTACAGCTCATTGTACACATGAGGTATGTTCAGAAACAGGATTCTACCATCTACGACCATACACAAAAAGTTAATGAGAGTATGATTTTAACCGCTTTTTTGACATGATTCAAATTAAAGTGGGCACATTGACTTGACCCTGGACTAAAGCCCATAGGTTGGTGTAAGTATAATGTCCACAACTGAGTAAAATATTTTGTCACACATTGTTTATCCAACATAGGCCAAAGAGAAACATTCATAATTTACATATAAGGGAATTTTTTCTCTCCATTTTAAACACAAACACAAATGTCTATGAGGCCAACACTGAAATGACATGGCAGCATGTAGGGAGAGCTGGGCGATGGCTATTTGAAGCAGGTACTGGATTATATGAAAATATTATGCTGCTGGGTAGGTTACCCGTGTGGCATTGATACCATTTGTTATAATGGAAACAGCTGTACAACCATCTATAACACATTGCATTGGGATAAAACAAAATAAGAAAATCAAGCTGTACAATATAATGTGGACACTGTGTTTTGTCCCCTCAAAAGTATATATGAGGGATCCAGGCATCCGACTGAAAAGATGTGCTCTATAATTTTGAGAACGCTGGGTTTGAACAGTTTAAAAATAAGTGTTCCACATAACAATATGTCTTTTGTTCAATCCCGGCAGAGAACAGATTCTCTCAATTAGAAAAAATCCTCGGCTTTCCGTCTCTTGGGAAGTTGCAGCAGATCGTCCGTCAGTGATGTAAGGTCCTGAGAGCTCGGCGTCTTGGATTTGTTTGACGTTGGCGTTCCTGTGGGAGTGGCCGGGCCACCGAAAGGAGACTTGCAGCCCGCGACTTGATGTGAGGGCGACGGGGTGTAACTTGCTCGTAATGCTTTGTCCGTGTATTTACTCGATGTCCGGTTAACGAGCCTCTGCAGGGCGGGGGTGAGGGCTGGGCTCAGACCTTTAGGAGTAAGACTGCAATACAAAAGTTAATGTGGTCAGTTAATACAATATTATCAATTCCTCATAACTGCGACAGATGTTGATAGATGCAGTAAGCTGTTGTTACGCGTTGAGGCAAATATGACTCAAGAGGGCAGAAATATCTTTACCTTGCAAGGTTCTCCGTAACTTTTCGAAAGGCCTCCTGTTTCTTTGCACGATTTTTAGCGGCAGCTTCATTGGCCATCTTTAAACCCAGCCGCTCTCGTCTTCCTGGTTCTGGAATCTTTTCAAGAAAACACACACGCACACACGCAATGTCAACATCTTACAACAACAAAACAAAAATCAATCGTGAATAAAGAGTTAGCTACCACTGCAGGTCCCGTACCTTAAATGACGGACCATGATTTCTCTCAACAAATGGGCTGTCGGACCCATCCAGACGAAAGGGGGTGCTCTCTATCTCACCCCAGGTCATCAGAGGCGAATCAGTTACACCTGATGGGACAGAGACTGCTTTGAGAGATCTACTCCAAGTGGAAGAAGCATACCTGCAAACTCATGAGGGGTGGGTGGGGGGGTGCGGGTGACTTCTTTTTTTTGTATGTCACCACATCACATCCAGGTTGTTTGATGACACCTCAAAGCTTTTATAACTACAGTCTTTTGATTGTTCTGACCGCAAATCTAAATAATAATAATAAAAATTTACAGAAAAAAGGTCCTCTGAATAATTCAGTGATCGGGCGCTAATAATAGTAATAACTTTACATTGTCATTATATATAATATGGTTAGTCATTTATGAACCAACTTTTTTTTTGACTCGTGTGCTCTGCTGAGCTTTGAGCCTGTTCCGTGAGCATAAGCCTGTTCCATGATTCTGTTCCATGATTCCGTTCCGTGATTCTGTTCCTTCCTCTTCCTGGTTATCACAATCTTAAAATTATAACTTCTATACAATACCTGCCATAAATATCATGATACCTGATACCAGAATTCAATACAATAACATAAATATGATATACCATAATTTCAATACTGGTATATTTATCTACAGTAGTAATAAAATAAAATAACAATGTTAAAGCCAAAGACGGTCGCCGCGGGTGCCCTTTCCTATCTCAGGGGGGCATCATAGAGGAGTTATGCTTAGGGAACCAACATGGCCAGCGGCAGCAGTGGATGTTTTATTGCAACTGGATGTTTTTTTGATTTCAAAACGGCCAATTTCGCGGAAAGGTGACAAGTTTGCAGGTATGAAGAAGGCTCCTGAATGAGCCATATACACCACACAGATTTAGTTTGATCTGTCTCCAGACTGTAACCGAGACCCACTTACCAGGTGCTGGGGATGGCATGTTTTCAAAACCATATCCATTCACTGTAGGGGATTCATGTGGAATGAGCTCTTTCCCATCAGGTCCCACTTTACCCTGTTTGAACTGGACAGAAAACATGATACATCAGCTACCTCACTCGAATGAATACTTTTATTCAATTAAAGAATAGGCTGCCAAGTGTAAAATGTACCTGTGCATTGAGGGCTGCAGCCTGCTGAATCTGGCTTTTGTTGAGAGCTTTGCTGAATGGGTCACCGGCAAAGCGTGTGTTCTTGTGAACTACCTCCCGTGGCTTCTTAAATAGTTCATCATCGTCTCTAACGCCTGATTACAAAAATATAAGTGAAAACACAAGACATTGTATTTGTCTCTCACAGCGAAATATCATAAATAACATGCCTCCAATAGGGATTAATGCCACATAAATAAAAGAAGGAAATTCAATCCAAGTTTGATTATCTTACCCTCTGGATAATACATCAAGGCATTCTTCGCTTTGTACTCCCATGTCTCCAGTCCAGCTTTGACACACTCAAGTGCTGCTTTCTCCATGGATGGTAAGGCAAGGTTCTCTTCGTGGCGCTGAAAAATATCAAAAGTGTTTATACATTTTTCCAATGTAGCCTAGGGGTGAACTAATACTAATACCTGAAATGTCCCCCTTGTGGGACTATTAAAGGATTATCTTATTTTACATAACGTGCAACAATTTGGTCAACGGGAATGTACTAAAAATCTAATTAGGATCAATTTATAATACTTCTATGACTTTTAATTGAATTTACAAATGTAACTCTGCACACCAATACCTGTTTGTATTCAGCCTCAGCCTCATATAACCAGGAATGCCTCAGCCTCTCCTTGTCCTCTGCAAGATCCATTATCTGCTCAAATGATGCATTATCCTCACTGGTATTTTTAGCAAGGAAGCGATCCAGAGCGGGCAGCTCTTTCTCCTCCTTGTCGTCATCCTTGTTCTCTAGAAATACAAAATCAATAGATATAGGGTTCATTTTCTTGTGAGTATTTGTAATTCCATTCATTAAGACTTGCAGACTCAATATGATTTCAATATGTAATTTGAGAGGTTTCGTTGTAGTACACAGATACATATAATAATAAAGGACAGAACATTCCTGTGTTATCTGTTCATCTTCATAAAATAGATACTTACCCCCGCCATTAGTGGAAGAGGGAGACCCGCAGCGGCCCAGTGGTGTATCAAAGCTTGCTGGTGTCACATCTTATATACAAATAGAAAAAAAAAAAATGGAGGAAAATAGGCATAAACCTCCTTTAGACTGAATTTGTAATTCTATAAACAAGGTATAACAACATGAAGAGACAGGAGTCTACTACTCACAGGGGGCAGAAGATCGTGGTGTAGTAGATTTGGTCAAGGACGATCCATATCGGATGGATATCTCCCTCATTCTTCCCAGGTCACCCATTTCCTCCGCATCCAGATAATCCTTCTGCGCTTGCAATTTAGTGACATCTGGAAAGAAGTCCCTCTGGATGATCTTTTCTAAACTCTGTCGAGAGTAGACAGTTCAGTTTATTTGACTTTGTAAAAGAGAAGATAATGACAGATAACGTTGGTGCAACAAAGAACACTTATAGAAATTACATTAATTAAATGACTTTAAAGCTCAGACGACAGCAGAAAGTCTCTACATCTTCCGCCGGAAACTGAAAACGCACCTTTTCCGACTATATCTGGATTAAAACACAGATTTGCACTTTAGTAGCACTTGAATGGCTCTTATTATGGTACTTTTGTAGTTTGACTATGTTGAGGAAATGTTACTTTCTGTATTATTGTTGTTCTAAGTTTGTACTCTAGGTTGAAATGCACTTATTGTAAGTCGCTAAATGACGTAATGTAATAACGAGTCTGAGTTTAACTAAATCTGGTATTTTCATGGATGCTTTCTCTGTCGTCTGAAGACGACCGACGGCTCGTCCGCCATGTATTGTAGCTCGCGTTAGCTGTTAGCTGTTACCTCAATGTACTCCTCTTCGTCGAGGACCTTTCTGTGCGGGTTTCCGTTCTCGTTCTCGTGGGGTTGTTGCAGAAGAGCCATCGTCGAGACCGTCACAGGGACGAGAGTCCCGGACAAGGCTTTCCTCACGCTGGCGCTGCCCTCCATTGTGAACCCGGTTAGCCTCCGAGGAGAACGGCTTCGCTTAAAAAAACAACTGCGACTGATCAGAAACGGAAGTTTGCTTTTGTACTCGAGATACACCGACTAAGTATTTAGATCATGAAGGTCATACACGGACATGTAGGTTAAAACTAAGCGAACGTCACTAGCTGTTAAGTGTATCAGTTAGCTAGCTAGCTACCGTCAGCTAACTTCACAACCAGCGTACAAATAACGCACGACGTAAAGGCGAGAGTTAATTACGTCACCGGAAGTATACTGCCGCTCAGGAAATTTCCAGTCTAAAATAGATATACATTTCCGGTACAATAATCATATTAATTATAGTATTGTTATTGTTATATTTTAAGGTAGGGATCGGAGATGAATAAAGATTTTTTTGGTTAACTCTTTTATGAAGATACAAAGGTGTTCTTCAGTGCTCACATAACCACTATTTTAGAAGAGTGTTGTTGTGTTCTTTGGTCAGATATAAGGTATTCACTTCAGAATGCGTATATTAGCATTTGTAAAGAAATGTAGTTATATTTGATCAAAATACATGTTTTCATTTATATTTTTATATTAGCAATAATACAACTTCATATTACAATAACATATACAGGAGTCTAGGAGAAAGTAACAATTCAAACAATAATTCTCCTGCTTTTAAATAATTATGTATCTACAAAGCAATAACTCGCCCTCTGGCCTCACACAAATTGACTAATTGATTACATATCAAACTGCCTGGAGGAGTTTTGGAGGAATCCTGATGGGTTTATTAAATGTCAGCTTTTATATTGATATGATGCCCAAATATGTTATAGCTCTCAAAATAACTTTATTTGTTTGCAAGGACACTTTTTCACAACCATTGCAAATAATAACAAATTCCAGATTCCACACTTATCTTTCAGGATTAGTATTAGTATACTGGCAATCAACCAATCAGATACAGAAATAGGCACCATAAGTTATCCATAACTGTCAAAAAGTGTTTTTCTGGAGATTTTTTATAGCTATTATATAGCAGTAATATAACTATTATATAGCAATACAAATCCTTGTATTTATTTAACTCCAGCTCACACTCATTCATACATATCTTCACTTCCAATGCAGCGGTCATAGTATAACATTTAGCTTTCTGTGCTTCCCACACAAAATGATAATCTTTTCTGACGCCTCCACTTTGCTCTTCGGTTTTTAAACCAAACCTACCGGTAGAAAAAAAGTCATGTTATTTAGTTGTGATTCTTTTTACATTTAAATAAACAACAGCATTGGATTATCAACACAGGCAAACATTTAAAATATGTCAAATTGACTTGAGCTTTGATGAAATTCAGTGCCATCATAATTCTATTAAAATTAAGTGTTTAAACTTGCACACATTTTTATTACGGTAATAACCTGGAGCAGTCTGAACTAACTGTATCACGGTGAAAACATGACTATTACTTGTTGAGAGGCTGAATGTGTCTTACCTCTACTCTCTCTTCCCGTAAGTGTGTATGATGTGCTAGTTTCTCCCTTGTGGTCACATCTGGATACTGGTTCTGCAGAAAAAGCTCCTCCAGTGCATCCAGCTGCTCCTCTGTGAAAATAGTGCGATGGCGCCTGGTCCGCCTCTGCACCTGACCGGGGGACTGCTCCTCCCTGGGAGCATCTCCGAGTCTGCATGGGTCTGTTAGCATCGCTCGGGGCCACCCGTACTGACAGGCTGCAGGGAGATCTGACTTTAGGTTAGGGTGCAAAGTAAACAAGTCAACAGAAGTGACTTTTCTCATAAAGTGAATGGTATTGGTCTTACCTTCATGAATGAAATCAGTCTGGTAAATGTCTCTACAGTGGGAGCAGTAGCAGCAGCACATGCAGGTATGATGAACAGCCTCTGTCTGGCCTCCGACAGGACTCACTGTCCTCTTTTTTAGTCCAGCGCCACTTGCTCCACATGATCGTCTGTCTCCATTAGTGTTGCTCAGTATATTATCAATAGTGAAAGGAAAGTGTTGTCTCTCTATCCTGATCACTCCATCCATCTCCAAAGAAATTCCAATAAAACACAAGCTGCAATGATCACAGGATATTGACACGGTTTTTCGACAGTCGAGGCTCAGCCGTTTGTTCCTCTGCTTCTCCTCTCTGCACAACGGCGTGTCGGGCCCTTATAGTGAAAATGGGAGGCAAAAAAAAAAAGAAGTAAAAACTATAATCCCCCTTGTGGACCAGACACATAAAACGGTTGAAACTTAATTCCTAGCTAATCTGGGCAGTTTTGTGAAGAGGTTAGAGAGGACAGCAGATTCAGTTAATCTTGCCTCATTCCTTTCTCCAAAAGAAATCAGATTTCACTGCATAAAATGAAAAGTGGAGAGCTCCTAAGATCCTTATTGTTGAGGTTTTAGAGAAAAGGGGATTGCTTGGTATTAGAAACCTGGATTTAAAGATAAACGCTTTTTTTTGGTGTGGCCAGAGACATGTGTTCTGCTGAATTTGAGGATTATCTCCGAAAGTTATTTCATAATGCCGCTTTTCCCATTTAGCTTCATCAACATGTGATCTTGTGCAAATCAATAGATATGTTCAGAGTAATGACACACGTTCATGCTGCACTAACAACGACAATGCATACTAAATACACACAGTTTAATAATGGCTCATCTTGCTCGTGATGTGTGGTGACACTAATATATTTGTTCGTATCTTTACTCAGAAAACAAAAATGACAAGAATACATTCAGAAAAGGGGTGGTTTTCACTATCATGCATCATGTGTCTTATCTGTGTGGAGCAGTCTTTCAGCCTCACTTCTCTGACAATGTGCACAGCTGATGTAAAGCTATTAAAGGTTAAATTCATCCCGCGCAACAAATCCTGTGATTTCATACAAAGTAATACACCTTTTTTTTCCAGAGAATTAATGGATTTCCACAATCTGTCTTAAGCTCCTCTTATAAGGGCTTTTGAAAACAGATAACAATAAATACCATCCCATCCTTTTCACTTGGGTTTAATAGCATCCGGATTGTTGATGTATAGTTTGCGGAGCATGTGAGATCGCTATCTAGCAGATATTGTGGTCCTCAATAGAAGCAATTGTATCACATCCACATTGGTTCAACCAGTTCAAAATTCATTACTGGGGATTAGATTGATAAAGGTTCATTTTTTGTTGTAAGAGCAATATTTGGTACAAGAGGTAAAGTAAAGAAAAGCCACCCCCGCCCACATTGCTAATACGGATTGTTGTTGATATTTAGAGATCTGCTTGGATGGCTCTCTTAAGTTTAAAGTGATTTTCACCTGTAAAACTGACGTATCAGAAATGGCTCTAGTCAACATCCTACGACTTTATAAGGTCACTTACTATACTACAAACACACAACTCAAGTGACAAGACGCACAATACTGAGCAGGGTCTACTTCCCCACTCCCCAAAACAAAAGTCAACCAAAAGAACATTCAGATAAAGTGAGAAAACACGAGGGGGAGGCTTGAAAAAAAATAATTGTGATTGCTTCATGCCTTTCCATGATGTGATGCTATGCATTTTGAAGACAGTACGTTTATTATTTCTGGAGAATATTACTATGTTATAATTCCGAATTGCAATAAAAACACAATGATTATGGACACAAATCAAACCAGTACAATCGAGACACAGGATTACAAATACACCCACAAGCTGACTGATGATAAATGAGAACCCCACATGGTGTCAGTTAAAAAGCACAGCGTCTCTGTTCTTTGCTGGACCGGAGCCCAACACCTCCTGGGGAATGGGAGATTGCAGCTGTGAGACCAGAACATGCAAAGGATCAATCTTCCTCTCTGTTTACACCAGACTTGCTTGTGCATGGAAACACATTAACTGTTAAAGGATCAGAAAGGACTCGGTAGGGATACACATCAAGCAAAACAATCACGCGATTGCAGAAACTCCATATCTAATAGCTACGTACACATATTATGTTGCTTGATTCTAATTTGTTTTGCCCACACAATCTGAAAATGAACTGTGGGCTCTGGTGTGTAATTGTGTGGCTTCAAGGTCACCGTGCATGCTACATGTTTTGTTGTACAAGTATTGAAGGTAGAATGACTTTTAACCCATAGATGTATGTTCTATTACATACAACATTTTTATAGTTAGTTGAAATATTTGTTGATTATATTAAAACCTGTTTGAATAATTGTTACATCCTCACATGATAGAGCAGACATCACAAAGCTTCACAATTCTGTCTCGGACATTTTAAAATAAAAATATTGGTGCAACATCAGAGTTTTATCCTGTAAAACAGGGATTTGAAAAAGTGCAAATCGTGTCAAATGTAACCTTGGTTTGACCTATTAATTATTAATCAAGCTGCAAACAGTGAGAGACAACAAAGGAGACAAGGATCATGACAGTAATCGAAAGGTTTCAACAACAAAAACATTATATTTTATAAATGCAATGCAGAAAAGGGCTTGATGACCCCAGATATGTTTATCTTTGCACCCCAGGGTGCTGCCTCCCAAAAAGCTGAAACGACCCCTGCTCCGTGCCGGAGCAGCAGAAGAGGCGGACACAGAGCGGTGCGCCCCCATGTGACCAAAAGACTACAACGCGCGCCGTTGAACGGCAGAGCGACACAGCGCGGCAGGCAGCTCGCCACTCGCGATAACTCGCGTCGGGCAGCAGCTGGGCGGAAAAGGCGGGAGAAGACTGCCGCTTCCGCGTCCGCGCGCACACAACGCTGGGGCAAAATGGACGATAAGTTAATATTGGCCGTATTTAATTACCCAGAACTGTACAATGTCACTTTGCCGAATTACCGCTGTACGGAAAGTCGGGTTAATGCGTGGAGAAGCATCAGCATCATACTGGGTCTGCCATGTGAGTATTTCATTGTTTTCTGTTTATCACAACTTTACAGACAGTTATTTCCTAGCTGACGTTGTTGTGGACGATTAAACACGCATACATGAGAAACCGGTGTGTGCGGCTGGGAAATAGAGGTGTTTCACATGTCTCTTGTATGCCATTTTAGTTTAAAATATATTGTTTCGGTATCCGCGCGGGCACAGCCGCTTGGTGTCGGGGCAGCCGCGCGCACCGTGCTAGCGGTAGCAGCCGCGGCTCGCACGCTGTAGGCCGCGTTGCACCGCACGGCACGGTCCGGCTCGGCCACGGCGCCGCGTGTCTAGCACGGCACGGCGGAGGAGGAAACGTGCTCCGCGTCACGGACGGGCTGTATTTACAGAGCCGCGGGCTGCTTTCTTTTCCTTTCTTTAAATATCTCTCGTTAACGCCACGAGCTCCACATAAACTGGAAGCGGCGCCACGCGGTGAGATCAAACGCGCCAGAGCCAGGCGAAGATAATCAGACACATGGAGTCATGAGGAATTATGACGAGGCGGCAGAGAACATGGATGAACTAACGATGACCTCCAGACAAGACCCACCTTTCGGTGTTCTTTATATAACTTTATACAGACTTAAAGCCAACATACTTATTCGAGTGTTTCACTTTGACAAAGTTGTGTTTTTGCTATTTTTTGTATTATATTAACTGTATTAATTAGTCTATTCAGTTGCTGGCTCTTAGTCAGTTACACCCTTATAATTTAATATAATCCAATTATAATATTTTCAACACAAAGTTGTGGTTTTGCTATTTTTTGTATCCTATGAACTGTATTAATTAGTCTATTCAGTTGCTGGCCCTTAGTCAGTTACACCCTTCTAATTTAATATAATCCAATTAAAATATTGTCAATACTTTGGAAGATTATATTTAAAAAAAGGCATTCTGGAAGTGAATTTAGTCATCTTTGGCTCCATGATGTCATTTGTCCAATCGTTATAGACAGTTCATTAATTAATCAACAACCTAAATGCCAATATTGAAAATTAATTGCATTAATGTTGACTGCTCAAAAATTAAAGCAAACTTCACAGTGGAACAATTGAATTGCTATTGCATTGATTTGCCTGGTTTCATTATTATAAAACTATAGAACTTAAAGTAGTTTAAAGGGTATAGTTATTGTTTGGTCCATCCTGCTGTATTTTATCCTCGACTAGAGATCACCATCCACATACCAAGTCTTAAGATCGGCATTACTGGCCAACTTCAACATATTAAGAAAGCCTATATTCTATGACACATTTGTTGGGTGAGGAGAGATAAACACACTCGTCACAAGCCATTTGTGTCTGCCCCCACCCTGTGCAGCAGATTGCACATCTGCACAAAATGTTTGGGAACCTAATTGTTTGGGGTAAAATATGTTAATTGTAATTGTTTCCAACACTTTGTAGTAAATGTTCTAATTTAGTTTGCCAACTTCTTATGTTCATTTCTGTGCGTTGCGTCTCAATGAAACATCCTGCTTCTAACGCTATATTTCACCTTTCTAGCCGAGGAGTGTAAAAGAAAATGGAAGAACATGAGAGACCGGTACTTGAAGGAAGTCCGAATGGAGATCAAAGGCAAGAAACAAGGAGAGATTGCGCAAAGCCGATGGAAATATAGACAACTTATGAACTTTATCG
This sequence comes from Liparis tanakae, assembly GCA_036178185.1. Taxonomy (NCBI): domain Eukaryota; kingdom Metazoa; phylum Chordata; class Actinopteri; order Perciformes; family Liparidae; genus Liparis; species Liparis tanakae. Next base: position 11,220,808 of record CM070090.1, on the reverse strand, counting down.
CACCCTTCACTGGATCAAGAAGTGGTCTGGCAGACATCTGCGGTAACAATGACGACGACCACGATAATCCCGACAACGAACCTGGCAGCACCGAGAGAGAAAACACATCATCGGAGGCGGTCAAGACGCCGCAGTCCGCCATGAAGGGCCCTGCGAGTCAACCCAACCTCAAGCCCCAGGTAGGCTTTGGGACGCAGATCGCTTCCATGGCTCAAGACACACAGATGACCCAGCAGGCCAAGATGCCCTCGAGCCAACCGATCGGCCCCGTCAGCAAAACTGGACGAAAACGGCGCCTGATGCAAGAGTCACTTTTGCGGTCTTCTTTTCCCAGTGCACCGTCTCCCACGAAGTGGCTGGTCAAAGACAATGGCACCTCGGTGCCCATCAGGCCACGGGACGAGGACGAACTGTTTCTTCTGAGCTTTGTCCCCGCTCTGAAGCGACTTGCTCCACAGAAAAGGTGCGAGACAAAAATAAAGATCCAACAGATTATGTATGAAGCAGAGTTCAACGTTGCACAGCCCGGATCTCAAGAGAAACGGACGGCGCCATCCAAGCAGGACTAGGCCAAACGGACTTCTTTTATACGTTGTGCTTTATAAAAACCTCTTCCACAAAATATCTATTTTTCTTTTTTTACAGCAGTGGTTGGTCTGAAGTACATCCTTTTTCTAAATGGGAAATTCTATTAATGAAGAATAACTAAACATACTATTGAGCAAGTTTCTGAGTTTTTTCTCCACACAACTGGTTTGTTTTGCCCTGATTTGCATATTTAGGAGTAAGAAGAAAGAAAGCATGACATCTTTACACAGTAATAGGACAACAGACAGACTATGATCAACATCTTTATTTACATATCTTTACTGTCAATAAGATGAAGATTCACATTTAGAAAAGTGTTTTCATATTGAAACTCTAATCCAATCATTTAAGTAATTATTCAGTAATAATCTATAATATTTTTTTACATATAATTACAGTGACAGGCAACTAAGAAAAAAAAAGATGAACATCCTTTTGCAAAAGGAACACCGTTTCATACGTTACTCTTTCAACTGCTTACATGCATCAACACATTATTTTTTAACCTCAACTAAAATAAAGAAAAAAATGCTCCAAATGATTTTGATTTCACAAAATGAGTGAATTTGGTAAATGTTGTCAAAATGTGTAAGATCAGGTAGCTGGATTTAAAAACAAAATTCTTAGTACATTAGTGATCAGAGAGACAAAATGGAGGAGGCTCATGCTCGTATTGAGAGCATTACTCAGTAGGATTCTTTGCAGCAATAAAATATTTTAAAATAAATTCCCATATAAAAGATATGGGTTTGGAAACGTGACTCAACATCCAAATTGATGAGCGCAGGTGGTCTTATATAGTTTAGCACAGTATTTCTTTGAATACAATGATAGTACCAAAACAATACTCGGAGACTACCGAGAATGATCTCTTCCCATTTCTCTGACCTGAACAGCTGGTGTGAGTGATCAAAAACAACAGAGACAGACGTGTTGTAAAGAGCAGCATGAAGAGAAGCCAGCTGGTAGAATTACGGTGATGAAAATATAACAAATAATTTAACTGTGTTAATGAATTAATACTTTAGGCACCCATGTCTGGGTTTACTTTGAAAGTTGTTATCTTGGTATTAACGCGTGTCAATATTTGGGAAAAACTGTCATCATTCATCTCAAACATGGCTTTGTGTCAAGAAAAATAACAAAATAAAGTTACCAGAAAGGAAGTACCGGTAGAACATCGTGATAATGTCCCATATAATGTTACATCTCAGGAAAATAATTTGTAGTTGTCCGAAGTAGTTGTCTTTACCTGCATTTATGCAATCAGCAGCCAAAACATAATCACCAGAGCGACAAACAGGAAGAGTCGAGACAAAAACTGTTCGTCGGTGTGCTGCGGCGTCCCAGGGGCGGCTGTTAGGGAGATCGTTTAACAGGTTATTTCATATATTGTTGGTAAAAGACAGAGTGATCATGGTGAAATGTGTTGCACAAAACTACCTGGAGGTGGTCTGCCGTCGTTGATGTTAAAAGCTGTCGCAAAAATACCAAATGGAAAGGCACCAATTCCAAATGACATTTGGAAACCCCCATCGCCAAAGCCGAACCCTTGAAAGCCCTGTGGAATATGCGTTTCATCATTAACACGAAGACGTACATGTCGAGGACATGTGACGCAACAGCCAGTGAAATGTGTGATCATTCTCAAGAGACGTCTACACCTCATCGCTCAGCATTTAATAAACCCCAGAGGGACGTGTTCTTCTGTTAATGCATAAAACATGTTTGCTCTGCAGCACCTACATCATCCTATGTAAGGCTTTCATCATGAACTCATGTTACTCAAATCGGACACTGAAAACTACATGAAACTACCGAAGATGTTTGGAATCAAGAGTACCGACCTGGCACACGGTTGTGCTATCAAATACTCTTTGTATTACTATTCAATTATACTTGTGAAAAGTACTTACACCACGGTTTTCTGGCTCAGGCCTTTGGCCTTGTGGTCGAGGAGGGGTTCTTTCTCTAGAAAACAAAACCACGTTAACAAAAAATACAGATTTGCACTTTTCATGCATTCATAGCAGTTTATAGAGACACTTTGACCCGACACAAAAGCACCCACCTGGGGTCTTGTTGACCTGTGCTTCCTCGCCCGTATAGGGGGATTACTTTGTCTCGGCTAATGCCCGCTTTACATACAGGACACACTTGTCTGTTGGGTCTGGTCTCCAACCACTGCATGAAGACAAATAGATACTTAGGATCTGACTGTCTGCATTGGTTAGAAACTCAATAAAAATGCTGTCATTTGAAAGTTGTGAAGAAGGGGAAAACACAAGTTGGGTTCAGCTTACCTGATGCAAGCAAGGCCAACTGATTGAGAGGAGGTGCAACGCAACATGAAAGTTGACAGGGAAAAGGTTTGATTAGTAAAAAACATTGTCTCAGAACAATCTTGCTGTGCAAAATATACATTAGCTGGAAAGAAAAATGGCACCCATGTATCCTGTGTTCACGAATGAAAACAATGCACTAGTTAAGTTGAGGGTAAATTAATCTTCTAAAGAAAAAAGGAAGAACAATGGCTTCCTGTCACGTGGATTTAACTTATCTATGAAAATGAATAACTAAATTGGTTGACGCTAAAGCCCTAACGTGTCCTGAAATGAAAGAGTACAGCTAGAGTGATATGTTCTCGAGTTATAAGGGATGCACTGGGCTCAGGCTGGAGAGTGTATATGCATATATACATTAAGCAATCTAAACATGTCTGCTTACAAACTTACTCTACACTAGTATTTACAGAACACACTTTGTCAACATCGACAATAACAATGGATCCCCAAATGCAAGTGACCCAATCATCCCAAATAAGTAGAACAAGTGAATGAATGACATTCCTGCGAGTAAAACACGTTGATGCCTTGAGGGGTCACGGTGCTGACCTGTGACCAGGGGTCACAAACTGTCGCTGGTCCTCACCAGAAGAGGTGTCCGCACAGGCTGATCACTGCGTCCTTAGCGGTGTCCAAACAGATGTTACACTCGAACGTGCTGTCCTGGTTGCCCCCGTCGGCCGGAATCGAGCTGCTGGATCCGGGACTCGGGTTCTCAGTGGCCGCAGTGGAGCCCGGGGCTGGAGGGGGCGCCGCGGTGGCCATTTAAAAATAGATACACTACACAAGAGTGGAGGGTGGGGGTGGGGGGGCACCCAGCGCGTCACAATAAGTACATAGGGAGGCCCCGTGGATCGGGGTGGATCGCTAACAAAGAGGAGAAGACGATAGACGTTGCTCCACACAAATAAGTATTAAAAAGAAGAAGTGAAATCCGGTCAATGGCTGCTAGCTCACGCGAGCTCCCATGGAGAGACGAGGCTGCTACCGAGTTGCTAACGTTAGCAAGCGAATAAACTGACAGTTTGACTGCCAAACAGATTAATGGGATCCAAAGTGACGCACGGCAAATATACAATTATTAATCCAAAGTGTCGTTTCGACCGTGATGCTGTAACTGAAAATCAAAACTTGTAGCGAGAAGTTGCGAGATATCCGTGCGTTGGGTTGCATCACACATCCGCAGCTCGGCGTTAACGACGTTTACCGGTAGTGCATCCTGGGGAAGGCGGGGGGCGTGGCTACTACGTCATGAATACGTGGCTTCTGGTGCCCTCAGTAGCGCCTATCAGGTGCCCACGACTGACAAGGGGATCCACCAATCAGGCATCAGTATCTTTAAAAGTTTCAATCTAGGAATGAGCTACTTTGTTCACATATTTATTTTTCCATTTTGATATAGACATTTCATGATCGATGTATTTAATTTGCTTGAAATAAAACAAATACAAAAATAAAATACATTAAGAGCCTCCTGTTTGCTAATAGGGCTACATGTATCAAAAGGAACATTTTATATTTATAGAACAGAATACAGTTTGAAGATGAATTATATTTAATAAAAAAGCCTTAATAGCTTCACTTGTCCTTGTTTGCATAGATAACACAAGCAATTCATTCACACTCGTAAAAACAATTTAACACAAAAAAATGGCTAATCTATAACCAACACAGTCCAAATGACAAAACGGGATCGTTGGGTTGTGCAAAATTTGATTCTGTGTAAAAAAATCTATGAGATTATATCATCATTATGTATAAATCATTGACATATGAATATACAATATACACAGGTAAACATATCATGACATATGCTTTTGTCAATATCACCCTGCTCTTAAAGCATGTTCTGTCCTGTGAAATACTGATTGTCATTGATAAATAAGATTTCAATTTGAGTTTAGCCAATTTCAATTGGCTTAGTCTTTGAGAGATTGAGACCACCCGTTCGGATGTCCTCCGCCATTGCCTCCTCTATCCTTGATGTCAAAGACCGCTTTAGGGTTCGTTTAAAGTCATTACCAATGAACACATAGATAACGGGGGATATTAAACTGTTTGCTGCAGCCAGGGTGGCCCCCACCTTAAGGCCAGCTTGAAGTACATCGAGGCTGTGGTTCTTCAAGTCTGACTCCAAAAGAACAAAGCTATGATAGGGGACCCAGCAGAAGAAAAATGACAAGATGAGTACCGCCATGATTTTGTAAGGCTTTGTTGACTTGATGGTCAAACTTCTCAGCTTTACACAGAGCACTGAACTGCAGAACACAATAATTAAGAAAGGAATCAGGAATCCGGAGATGAATCGAGTCAGAACCACTGCCCTGTGACTCAAAGCTGATTCTGATTCTGATTTTGAACGGTAACTGGTGTAGCACTGGGTGACTGAGTCGTGGACTGTGGTTTGTCTGAAGATCAGCGAGGGCAATGTTAGGAGTGCAGAAAGGACCCACATGAGGACGACAACTCCAAATGCTTTGGGCACAGTCCGGTGGTTATGTGACCACACCGGAAAACAAATCATGATACAGCGATCAGCACTGATCAGAACCAACAGAAACACACAGCTGTACATGTTGAGGAAAAGGGCGTAGGAGGTGAGCTTGCACAAAACCAGTCCGAATGGCCAGTGAGAGGTGATCATGTAGAATATTTCCAGGGGCAAAAATGCACAGAAGAAAAAGTTTGAAATGGCCAAACTGATGTACCAAGTGGTGATGACGGTTCTTTTCATTTTCCATCCGCAAATCCAGATCACTAAGGAATTTCCTCCAAGGCCAATGAGCGATATCATAATATTGACAGCTACCAACACATGAGACAAAGAAGATTGGGAACTTTTGAAAGTCATTACTTCAGTTGTGAAGTTGTGGTTCTCCGTTTCATTGTCTGGAGTGTAATCCGCATATTCAAAATAATCCATATCCATGCTGGGTATTTTTCCTGAAATATGTGGCACACTATCTTTATTTACAAATATTTACACATAGATGATCACAATTGTTATCAAGTAAATATACATTTATAAAACATGTACTGAAATACTCACGTTATGTCTCGACGCAGAAGAAATCACTTTGTGCTGCCTTTTCTTCCTCCTGGTTGCAACTTCTCACTTCTGTTTTCTGGACAGTATTACTGACGTAAGCACAATCTGAATTGACATGGCATGGAAGTGAGAATCTGCTGTCCCTCACTTTCCAAAAAATACATTTTATTTTATTTGGGGTGAGACAATTTTCAACTGTTTAACATAGTTTAAGTGGTCCCAGAAGTCAAAACAACCACAGCGAATTATAATGCATATCTGTCGTACAACAGCCATTGTTACAAAGGAGATCCCCTTCACACAACCACAGCAAGAGACAAAACCACTGGACATCCGCAACCCAGGGAGGGCCTACACCAGTTTACCAGGAAGTGTTGCATAACTGTTCATTTTTGTTGTTGTAACACAATAGACAATAGATCTCTATTATGAAAAATAAACTATAAATATAATAAACATAATTCACTCCATCATGAAAATCTCACATCATGAAATGTACCCATACTATGAAATCACAATTAAAAGTCAATCACAAATGCATGTGTTAGTGATCATGTACTTATTAGCTCAAAACATATCACACACCTCTGTGGCCTGCTTGTTTTTAAATCCAAACTGATAATTTATGAAGATAACCATCTCCAATCCATTTCACTTACGAAATAATATCACTACTAATATAATATAATATCACTACTAATAATAGCAATTAACCTATTTTGTCTTTAATAGCAGCATATTAACAGCAGATGATTGTAGGTGATCGAGAAAGCCAGTAGGCTTCAACACATGGCACATTAAAACAAATCTTAGACTACATTTTTCTGTCACATTTTACATTGGCAGTGTTGTTGTAAGTATACTTCCCTAAAAAACATATGCAGTTATGTAACAGAAAAAAAGCCTAGTTAATCATTTTCAGTCAAAGACACAAAATTACCAACACATCTGTGGGATTTTGTTTTCAGAAAAACAGTCAATACAAATAGTTTCATATGACTTTGGCCGAAGGTTATTTATAAGTAAAAGTCCTGTATTCTCAGTTTGATCTCAATAGAATACTGAATTATTAATGCTGTAATCAAAGTAGCCAAAGTAAGGTATTTATCATGCAGAATGGCCTACCTTGTAATCTGAATATCATCATGCAGTGTTGTTATGTATTTATATGCCTTCTGCTTCAATTTGAATACTTTTAAATCACAGCAAAGATGTCACCTTGGGCTTTTAGTGGTTGTGTTGCGCAATTTGGAGCTATTTATTTTACTAATCGGCCAATAAAAAAAAAGAATTGATTGCAGTCCAACTTGAACGTGTTCTCATTGGTTTAATGATTGTTCACCATGGGGTTAACTACATTAGACAAATATATTTACCCTCCACTGTTTTGCCTAAACTGGACATGCGCAGATGGGATTGTTTTTCCCCCGTCCCTTTAAGTGACGTCACTAGGCTTCGCTAGATCCGCCCCTCGACGATCAAACTGCGCCATTCCCCTTGACTGTCAACATGGCGAATAGCGTAGCTAACAAGTGTCTCAGTCCTCTGGCTTTCCTCGCCAGGAGTCTCTCTGCTCCACAGTTCATAACCCGGTGCTGCTACCACGAGAAGGTAAAGCTCTTTTCGTCCGTTACAGCGTCACGAAAGGAGGCCGGTGTTAGGCCGTGTTAGACCGCAACACCGGGGTCACCGCGTGCTAGCTGCTGCGTGGCTAATGTTTACAAATGGTCGCACTAGAGTTTGTTAGTTGTATCTTAATAAGAGGATCACGAGGAGGTAAAAGTGGCCACGCGGATCAGGTGGTTAATTAGATGCAGCTGGTTTAGCGTGTCGCTGGTTTTCTATGGTTGTTTATACAAATACCTAAATGTTACATCACTGGGGTCATATGGCACGTGATCTAACATTAGTTAACACCATTTATTTCATACCTGCTGGTTAGTAAGTTCATGATGTCGCTTATTTGCCCCTCAGGTCGCCAACACTTTAATACAATTTACATCCGTTTAATACGCTTTCAGCAACGTGCTAGAAACCTGGAAATTGTTCTGTTGTGTAACTTCATAAAACGTGTATTTTCAACTTAACACAACATCCTAAACCACATGTTCAGGTTGAGTTTAATGTTGTGAAGTGATCATTTGATGCAACATTGCATGCAAATGTAATCAGTATAAATTATATATTCAACTTAAATTGGTTAATGATGGTAAACAGAATCTCTATTAACGTTTGAATGATTTAAAACCGAATATTTCTATTTTGTCTGTCAGGTAACTGTCTGACATTCCAAGCTGGATCACAGAGCTGTTGTTTAACTAATTGTATTCCACGCCACATAATTAGTTAAACATTGGAAAGATAAATAATGTGTATAACTTACTTTTGTGTAAACGAACTATAATTCAAAATATGTGTATTAAATGTCGTCCTTTATACAATGTCTTGTGATACAAGCTCAAAGTCAGAATGACTGGACAGGAACACAGGGGAGCAGGAGGGGAGGAGCAGGAGGAGCAGGAGGACAGGAGGACAAGAGGACAAGAGGACAAGAGGACAGACAGGAGGACAGGAGGGCAGGGGGACAGGAGGGCAGGAGTTGGTTTAGTTGACAATAACATCCTGCCCTAATCTGTTTTCCAATGTCTCTTATGTAACTGTGAATACTTGTAGTTGTATAACAAGACTCGATTTCTAATTGTCCCAGGATGCTATTGTGGTTTTGTTTCATCACATATTTTCCAGGATGGTGCAAGACTCAACAACTTGCTAAAACCCACTTTGACAAGTTGTTTTTTTTACTAACATAATAGTTCCTTTTATTTACTCTCTAAAGGTGGTGGATCATTATGAGAACCCGAGAAATGTTGGCACGTTGGACAAAAGATCCAAAAATGTTGGTACCGGTTTGGTTGGTGCCCCGGCCTGTGGCGACGTGATGAAGCTCCAGGTATGATGATCACTAAACACAGACGGATTACACCGTATGTACTGCATGTATATCTGTATGTTTGGTTATAGCTCAGTATTGCCATGAAACAATCTCCTGTTTATTTACAGTGAAGGAAACTGTTATTTTTAAAACTTACATTTTGGCAGATTGAGGTGGACGACCAGGGGAAGATTGTGGATGCCAAGTTCAAAACCTTTGGCTGCGGCTCTGCTATTGCCTCCAGCTCCTTGGCCACTGAGTGGGTGAAGGGCAAATCTGTGAGTTAATGCACTACAGACACTTCTTTCTCTGCCTCCTTGGAGTGTCATGCATTTCTTTTCCTATTCACATTCATTCTGCTCTTCTTAATGTGATCATTTATTGGAAAGGTTTTGTGTTTCCACTAACTGGGCTTTACCCTCCAGGTGGGCGAAGCTTTGCAAATAAGGAACACCGACATTGCCAAAGAGCTCTCTCTTCCACCGGTTAAACTTCACTGCTCCAGTAAGTTATACTGATTTTTTTATTTTATTTATTTTTTTTAATAAAAAAAAAAAAAGTTTTTATGATGATCTACTGCTCCACACATGCGTGTATATTTAATGGATCGAATTGTTTCTCATCAGTGCTGGCAGAGGACGCTATCAAGGCGGCCCTGGCTGACTACCGCCTCAAGCAAAAAGATGGCCAGCAGGAGGCAGTCCGAGCCAGCAGTTAAACCGAGCGCTCTCACTCCCAACTGGGCGCCACTGTTTGCGTCCTGCTGTCAAGAGGAGAAGTAACAGCAGTCCTCACTTTCCTGCAGTATTGATGAGGCACCCCTTGTATGTCGATGACCATTACACCATCGTAACCGGCATCCCTCCGGAGCAGTGTCCCACCAGGCTTTCTATACGAGTCTAAGGTCCTGATACCCTGCATACTGTGTCTTCTTAGCCTGTCATGTAAACGCACAATAAGCAATGTTTGGGCTATTGGTACAAAAGTGAGCCTTATTTTTGAGAGTGTTATATTTTAAGATTCTGAGCCTGAGGAGTGTTTAGGTTCGAGGGATTATTCTAGCTGCTCCCTAAGCACTGATCTTTTGGATATGCAATTATACGAAGTGATGAAAGGGTCCACTGGTTTAAGTGTAATGTTTATGATTAGTTATGAATGCTTTGTTGATGGTACGCAATAAAAGCATCCTGAAACCCAAATATGTTTATCAGGCTGTGGTTTTCTATACTTTACTAATCTTAAATATGCAAACACTGATCTGTAAAACATGATACCACACCATGTTTACTGGAGGGACCTCTATGCAGGAATGCTGAAGAAATGCAATGCACACTGAGCATGGAAAACATCCCAAAGTAAGAACTGTGTTTTCAAGCAGATGTTAATGAGGTTACTCGAGACATGTTTATAATATGGTGGGAAAGATGTATCCAGTAGCTAGGAAGCAACAGGTTGCTGCATGCATTTCCCTCCACTGAATATAAACACATTATTGCAACAGAAATAGCACTCATGATTTGAATTTAGCAACCTCAATACATCTTTGGAAATGTTTTGCTGGACCAATCGCTACTCATGGATTAAAAGCCTTAAAAAAACGATACATTCAAGTAAGTGATCAGAATAGTTAGAAGGCAGTTTTCTCTCCTGCGATGAGCTGAAGTGTTGCAGAGTCATTGTGGATATGCAGAGAGGGGGGCCGCAGACTCCTGCCCGGTAAAGGTCCCTGTGAAACATCTGGCTCTGGGGGATTCAGCTCGAGGCTTCCTGCTGCAGCTGCTTCGCTGTCGGAAAGTCCACACGGATCCTCTACCTGAGGGAGACTTGGAAGCTGCTGGTCCAGGGTGCTGCTGTCTGGATGACCGCTGTCCTCAGGCCTGCGGTCTGCTACTTTCTGACTGGGATCCCTTCCCTCTGCAGCATCGACACATTTATTTGGTGTGCGCAGCCTCTTGGCGGCCCTCATAATGTCGGCCTGCAGCTGCTTGTGAGAGTCCACTGGCTCACTCTCCTGCTCAGGAGCGGGTTTCTCCGGCACTTCATTAAAGAGTTTAGCACCTCCGGTTTTGTCCCTGTGGTCCACGTACATTTTTGAGGGGAAAGAGGAAGGGTAGTAGGCATTGACTTTGTGCCTGCGGCTCATGATGATTGCTCCACAGATGAGAAGGAAGACGAGAAGGATGAAAGAGCCTGTGACCAGGATGAGAAGTATGTTCTCGTCCAGGAAGTCCACAACTCGATTCAGAAAGTCCGTCTCCACATGGGTGGGGCCAACAGCTGTGGTTTGGTACTCAGAGGAGAGGCTGCTGGTGGGTAGAGAGGAAGTAAAGATGCTGAGATCTTCCTCATCTGCACTTCCTTCTTGAATACTGTAGAGCGATTGAGGTGTGGCAAAGCTGCAGCTGATGCAGAGCACCACGCACAGCCCAGTCAGCTGAAGGCCCGTCGGTACCATGGTTCACCTCAGGATCTGCAAACGACAGTCAGTAAAGGAAAAGACAGTTTGTTTGTTTGTTGAGAAGCAACGTACCACTGGGGGAACATATCCATCAAATGCATCAAAACACCATTGTTTTAAACTACTTGTACTTATTTCTGCAGCACATCAACAGTTTCATCAAATTCACTTGACGTCCCCAAAACAAAAATGGGTTGGTCATTACTCTTCACAGATTTGTCATAAAGTTAAATCAACTTCATCCCAGATTAGTCTCATCTTTTTACTCATTCAGATTATATGACATGTATTTTAAACTATCTGTATACCTATAGATATCACAAGGGGTATATTGCTGAATTTGAGTGATCTGGCCTTTTATCACAGCTTTAGTTATTTATTTGAATCCCACTCGGCTCACTGCTCAGTCGGTGTGTCAACTTGTCTTCTTATTCTGCTCCATCTGTGTGCAAGCTGGGCAACATGAGCCTCTGCTCATCTGGAAAAAGGGGGTCGGGTGTTTTTTTTTCCTTCAGAATTAATGGCACACTCACCCCAGACCAAATATACATGGCCACACATGCCTGTGCACATGTAACGCAAAGGTCAAATGCACACACATGCACACATGGAATAAATCTCTTTAATTACAAAAATGGAAAAAAGCTTGACCTTGATTCTGTCTTCGGTCCACTGTAAGGTCTAAAACTACCTTTTGAGTGTTCTCAGGCTACGTCCTCAGGCTGGATACTGCTCTGAAGGCATCATGATGCTGTCGCACCAGCCTCCTCAAAATCGACATGTGAACTAGCATCAAGAAACCCCAAAATGTGCCCAACATTCAAAGAAAAACCTCTGAAATGTCTAAATATTGTACTCACCATCCACTGCGGCAGAAAAAGTGTCTCTGTGAGAGTTTCCTCTGATGGAGGATGTGTGAAACCAGTCTGAATAAAAGTGAACTGAGAGAGAGAGTGCACAGCCGAGAGTTGCAAACGCTCCGTGAGCCACGCTACTTCTGCAGTTTCAGATTTCAGGCTGGAGGTCTGTCTGGATATGTTGTTCACCAGGAGGACAAATCCCTCCTTCTGCCTCTCCACTGTTCTCCTCCCCCTTCAGCTTCCTAGAGACTGTCTGCGCTCCCCGGCCTGCACACAGATTGTTCTTGTTAGGTAGGAGCCTATAATGTGCTGTGGGGGCAGGGGCCCCCTCCTCCAGTGTCCTGCATGGCTACATGGATATGCAAGGCCAAGGCAACACCGGCGGAATGATCAAAAATAACTTAACCACGATGAAACATCGCCAAAAAATCCCTCGAAGGTTACCATCACATGCTCTCTTTTGAAATATCTCGCCATGATTTTGGCGTGAAGAACCTCTGATTGACAGGCCGGCCTTTTCATCAATCTCAGCCTCTGACGCCGAGGCCGAGCGACAGGCCTGCCGGGACAGAGCGAGTCAGAGCGGCAGCCTGTGAGAGCGCCCGGCTCTGCCGGAAGAGGTTAATGTTTCCTGTGCAGACAAAACACAACACATCAGTCAGAAGGGGGCTTTTTGCTCCAAGGGCAATTAACCTCACACGGCGTGTGTGACCACCTCAGGGAGAAAGTGTGACTGCGTACACGAGTGAGCCCGGCGTTGTGTGTATGTGCGAATGCATTCTTGGCAACTCTTCTGTGTTTGTGATCAGTCAAGACAAGTCCAACTGTATATGGTCATCAGGAGAGTGAAACGAAGCCCTGCTTCTCCAGGTTTACATTGGTCTCCACTCTGTTGATAGTCACCAGCGGCGGTTTCAGTGGCACATAGCTCAACTTGTGTGCGTGTGTGTAGGTGTGTGTGTGTGTGTGTGCGTGTGTGTGTGTGTGTGTGTGTGTGTGTGTGTGTGTGTGTGTGTGTGTGTGTAGGGGCGGGCCTAATAAGCATTTAGGGCTGTTTTCTTTTCACAGTAAGGGAAGTGAATATGAAATCCAGTCCAACGTAGAAGAAAAGCCTTTTGTAAAGCCTGTCATAAATAAGGGAACTGACTTTTTGATTGTGACTGTTTGCCATTTAGAGACACGTCGGACATGCAACACCTCCAGCACAAAAAGAAACAGCGCGTTCTTGTGTTTTTACAGATTGCACCAGTGTTGAACATTTGCAGCACAAAGTTTATCTGAATAACTAGTTCTTAGCTATCGTTTGAAGAAAGGTCAACTTTGATAACTCCTTCTTTCACTGGTCTGTGATGTCAAATAATCTTTATGATGATAAATTCCAATTAGTTAAGCTAATGTGAACAAGCCTCTTTAGATTACACCGGTAAAATAAAGCACTCCCAAACAGACAAATATGACAAATTAGTTTAATAATTTATAGTACAGAAGCTGCATCTAAACACCCACATAAAGAGAGTTGCATACAGTTTAGCATTATTCAAATGACAACGTTTGCACAATGAAGCCACAGTGCTACGAGGACATACTAACTGGGAGGAACACCGGTCCCTGGACAGAAGCGGCCTTCCTGTCTCCCGTTGCTATAAGTGAAATACCATCGCGGCTCCGCTCAGGATGTTTCTTTGATCTCTCTCTCCATCCGGACTTTGACTCTTGTGGAAGGCAAGTGTACAATTATGCAAAGAGTCTTGCATGAAATACACATTGGATGATCCGACCTCCCCAAACACCAGATAGATTGATGGTTCTTGAACAACACTGTTTTGGCTTTCTTTGTATTTGTGGGTCTCCGTCTCTTACTCGAGCAGTGGATTGCGCCGCGAAGCCAAACCACAAACTTCGAACGGGAAGCACGACTTTATTCAAGCAGTCACTGTTTCCGCATCACTGACATTAGACAGGTCTGCTGACAATAACAGTATTTCCATTCAAACAAATCTGTCATTTTCTGGAAGGAAGCTTCTGAGAGTGACGTTATCCTCACTGTCTTGGTCGCTGTCGACGTCATCGTGGATCACCAGGACTCCGTTGGTGACTGGATTGCGTGGTTGTCTTGAGTAGGTGATGAGCTTCTCGGGCAGCAGGGCCGAGATGCACATCATCTCTGTTGTGGCCTCAGGTTTCTTGACTTTGTACTTCCTTTTTGACAGCTTGGTGCAGAGGATGATGGTAGAGACCATGAAAATGGTGGCGACTGCAGCCAGGGAGGCGATGGTGATGAGGCAGCGCTTCATCTCGCGCCGGTTGGAGCACGGTGCGACCTTTGTGCTGGGTGAGGCCTCACAAGGGGCTGTTGTAGTTACCACAGGGGATCTGGTGCTTGGGACGGGAAACGTATTGCGTTCACGAGGGATCAGGATTCCTGTAGGACTGGTGGAGACGTCAGTGGTGGAGACGTCGGTGGTGGAGATGTTGATGGTGGAGACATCAGTGGTGGAGACATCGGTGATGGAGACATCTGTGGTGGAGATATCATTGGTGGTAGAGACGTCGGTGGTGGAGACATCAGTGGTGGAGATGTTGGTGGTGGAGGTATCGGTGGTGGAGATATCATTGGTGGTGGAGACGTCGGTAGAGGAGACATCTGTGGTGGAGATATCAGTGGTGGAGACATCGGTGGTGGACATTTTGGTGGTGGAGACATCGGTGGTGGAGACATCGGTGGTGGACACTTTGGTGGTGGAGACATCGTTGGTGGACACTTTGGTGGTGGAGACATCGGTGGTGTAACTGGCAGATTCGGTTGACCATGTGGGGGACTCGGCGGCAGAGCTCCACCCAGGAGGTGTGGAGACGGGGGTTTTAGACACAGGAACCAGTTCAGACGTAGACAAGGACTCCGTGCTGGTGGGGAGCGCGTCTCTCACTGTGGGGTCAAACACAACGGCCGGCCCAGGAGAGGTGATGGGAGGTAACTTGGAGGTAACTTCAGACTCAGTGGCGGACGAAGGCCGCTGCGGAGAGTTAATGCTGCTGGTTTCTGTGGTGGAAGAATTCAGGTCAGACTCCATGGCATACACAACGGATGCTCCCCATAGCAGAGCCAGGTATGTCTTCATGTGGAGCGGCATCGTCGTCGTTTCTGAAATCATAGAAAAGGTGCAATGCAAGCGTTTTGGTTAAGAAAACAATTACACAGTCGGAGCCAAAAGACACACACATGGGGATAAACACAATGCGTCATGCGTCTGCTAGTGACAGGGTATGATGAAACGATCATGTGTCTGTCACCACACCCATTGCTACACGTTCACAGGAAAAACAGAAGTACTGCATTTAAGAGTATATCTTTAAAACAATCAGAATCCAAATATAAAGCTGTTTTTATATCAAAAACATAAAGAACAGGCAGCAAGCAATGTCAACATCAGATTTTCTGAAACTTCTGGAAGTGAAGAAAACCATTTTAAGAGAGCATTTGTGAACTTTATCCAACACCCTTACACAAAAGCAAACGGTAGATCACAAAAGCAGAAACATGTCCTTCCAGAGCAAAAGGTTTGGATGCGTCCTCAGAGGACCGGGTCTCACCTTGCTGCTGGTGAAGCGCGTCCAATCTGATAGAAGTTCAGCTCATCTCAGCCTCTCAGGGAGAACACCCGAAGCTTCAACATGCTTCTGTACCACGGCTCAATAGAAGAAACAGGAAATGTTCACACACACTATTTAAAAAAAAAAAACTGTCTCTATAAAACATTTTCAAAATATCCATGTACAGATACTTCCCTGACAAACACACAGCTTTAATATTGCATGATTGAGGAAGTGAAAATGATCAGACGTTTCTTTTTACTGCTCTACAATTGCTCAGCTACTGTTTTTTAAGCTCATCTAAGAAGATGAAATATTTCTTACCTCTCTGATGCAAAGTTATGGAGCGCTGATGCTCTGCATGTCCTGATGATCTGGCCACTACTATAAATTAAGTAGCAGGAAGTACTCAGTTCTGTTTCTCACATGTAAACTACTGATCACTTTAAGATAACGGCTGTGTCGTGGGGGTAAAGACATTAGGTGACAGGATCAGCTCTACGACGGCGCTCATGTCCAAGTAAAATGAAATAAATAACAAAAACAATCTAAAAGTCCTTGTATTGAATGGGGTTGAAAGGTGCTGGTTTGGTTGCCTTGCTTTAAAGAATGATAAACAACAGTGACAAATCCAAACTTATACAGTCTGTATCTAAATGAAAATGTGAATCTGGTGTGGAAATCTTAACTGTCATTTCCTGCGCTGCTGAGTCAGAGGAAGATGTGGTGGTTCTGTGTCATGAAGATAAACTTTGGCTGCTTTCCTGCTTTCAGTTTGCAGGTCTTTTGATTAAAGTAGTGAAACGTAGCCGTGCAGGAGAGACTAGATTATACACGAGGCAAGAGTTAATCAAAGTCACAGAAGTCACGTCCTCATTGTTTCTGCTAATGTGGGGAATGGAAGTGCAGTTTTATATTCAGGAAAATGGCATATTTAACCCAGCACGTCTTTAGATATGACATAAGCGAAGAAATACAAAATGTGTAAACAAATTCTACATACAGAGAAGTGTATTCTTTTAATTAAAAAAAGGTTCAAAATCCAAGATTGGGAGCATTTTGTTGCTTCTCAACAACTCTTATCAAGGCACCTTTCACTTAGTCAAATTCCTTGTATGTGTAGCGTATGATTATGATGCCAGCAGCCCAAACTAAGGCAGAAGTGCTGACAGAGCAAAGTGTTTTCCTGAGGGGGAGGCGGAGCGTTGGGGCCACACTTTTGCAACTACGTTTTCGCTGCCGTGATCTGCTATTAATGTTAAAACTAGAATTACAGCCTATGGTTTGTTCGCCTCCTCCAACCAGTAGAGATCTATATCTGTAAAAAGGTTGTAACGTTGTATCCTATTAGACAGTTGGGTGAAATTGACATAATCAGCATTAATATTTTATGTCTCAAAGTGTTTTGTGAGGTCACAATCGCCTTAGACCACAAACATGTTATCAGATCATGAGTCCAAGAAGATGTTTGTGCCACATTTGAAGGAATTCCCTTTGAGTCATGTTGAAACTGTGTTCATGAGGGTGGCCGGACAACTGGAATACACGATGCCTCTGGCATGCAGAGATGAACGTCTGAGAATGTGAGGAGGGGGGGGGGAGGCCAAATGAATATACAGATATTAAAAGAAAAGAGGTTTTCATGTGTAAATTCTTTATTATGTGCACAGAACTGTTTGTCAAGGGTTCAGTGAAACACAAGCTGGGCGAGTGGTCCCTTCCCAACACCAAATATGCACTGGAGAGGGCGACTTCAGTTTGACCCTTAACAGTGACAAGAGGCACCACTACATTTGCACAACATTTACACCAGAGAGATGCAGCAACCCCCCCCCCCCCTCCCTCCCTCCCTCCCTCCCTCTTTCCCTCCCCCATAAAACCAAATGTTAAATTTCAAGCCCAGAAGAACAAGAACAAAACGCTTAAAAGGAATTCTTCCACATTCAGAAATCAGATGCTTATCAATGAGCAAACTGGTGGGAGGAAAACAGTTTTCAACAGCTATTGTTAAAAAAAAATCCAGTTTGACTAAAATCAACCGAACCAGGTTGCGACTGGAATGTACAACAGGAGAGAAATTAAATGTAAAAGCAGCGCATGAAACGGCACACGATTCATATTTGGCAACACATAAAATAACAATGGAAATACTGATGCTACGTACAGTTTTTTTAGTAGTAAGTACAAACTTCACGTAAGAATGTTTTACCACAATTTAAAAAAAAAGAACGAACAAAAAGTTAAGACTTTTTCCTTCAACAAAAATGTCTTTTCTTCAAATGTGTACATGAGCTGCGAGAGTTTTTTCCTTTTCTCTGTGTGAAACTGGAGACTTGATGAGGAAAAAATAAGTTCATCTTGGAATGTCGGGCTTGGTTTCGTCACAGGACGACGCCAAGCTCAATGGAGCCGAATCGGGAGGATTTTGGCTGTGGCTGCCGCCCATTCGATTCCCAAAACAACCAACGGTCCAGGGGAAGTATGGCCCTAACTTACATGGCAACCTTGGAAACCTGGTCTTCCAGTCTGGCGATTCGACGGTCTTGGAGGATGACGCGGTCCCTGAGTGACTTAAACTCTCGGAGTACCTCTTCTAGTTTATCTTCCATTTTACGGTCCATTTTCTGAAACAGATAAACAGAGAAAGAATTAGCAGGGCCGAGTTCTTTAGTAGTCTCATTTGGCTTTCAAGAGGCTGCTCTTCTTTCCAGTGTTTACAGAACATTTTTGTGGGTGGTAACTTCTGTATCTTATCTACTTCAAAAATATGTTGTCAGAACTGAACAGTCACAGAACTGTGAGCCAAATACCAAAGTATGTGTTGATCCATAATCTTTGTGAATTATTTCAACCATAACAATTACTGTGGAGCGGAGAGATCCAATGCCAGCTAAATAAATGCTGAGTGAGATTTAAAAATGTAGCTTTTCATGAAAGGAAACGCTAATAATAATAATAATACAAATACAATACGTTGTAAAATACAGTTGTAAACAAAAATAAATCAGGAGTTGAAGTAAAACTAAGTGAAGTGTGACACTCACTACTGAGGGCTGCGGAGGAACGCGCTTCTGGACAGTCGAGATGTTTTCTGCTTTCGTGGCCGGCTTGGTTTCCAGGACGTTCGTCTTGACCACTTTCAGATCGCGGGCCTTCGTGGAGACGTAGCCGTCTTTCAGCGAGATCAGGAGAGGGCCGCCGTTCTTTCCGGCGAACCACTGCTCCGCCTCCAGGGCGGGATCGGGGCCGGCTGTGTCGGGATACAGGTCGTCCTGGAACAGATCCGACTGGTGGAGAGGACACAGGACATGTCGTATAGCGGAGGAAAAGGTCGTGGCTCTGAGAGAATATATTTACTACTTGATACAAACACAGACGTACCTTCCGCGGGACGGTCATGATGATTGGTTCACATTTCCTCTCGTGTAATTTGTAGAACCTACAGGATTGATGATGTGATTAATATCAGACACCACAAAACGGTTAACTGCAACATCAAATAAATATTCAAATTAAAACTAACAGAAATACAAAGTTTTACTTTTTTCTATCCGAAAGGAATATATTTAGTCATTAAATAAATATATATATTTGAAAGTCAAATGATTGATAATATAATATAGTTATTGGTGTTTTAATATAATTTCAACTACGAGTAAATGCAAAAATCAATAATGTGTGAAAATAAGTTGCAAACTTACTTTTAACTTACTTAGATGAGCTCTGTCCCTATTCTTTCTTCTATTAAAGTCAAATTAACTTTTTTTTAACAGCTGAAACAATTAGTTGATTAATTACAGAATATTAATAAGCAACAACTGATGGATTAATAGTTTACCCTTTTTTATACAAAAATGCCCTAAATTTATATTTATTATTAAATATATAAATATATATAGATTTTAAAATATATTTTCTGACATTTTATAGAAAATAGGAAATCAGGAGATGTATGGTTAAGAAAATAATCCTTAGTTGCATATGTCTCTCTTGGAGACATTAAATCTAAAATAAATTAATTGACGCTGACTTGCTCTTATTAAAAATCTGGGTATTTAAAATAAATGTTAATTGTTTAGTAGGTTAGCTCCACAAACTAACCGAATCAAAGTACAAAATAAAATAATAAAAACATGCAATACCTCGCAATTTCACACTTGTTGACGTCCAGCCCCCGTTTGGGCATGTACCCCATGCCTCTCTGGGGCTCCTTGGTGGAAAAGGTACTGAGGTAGTGGACAAACGGCGCCTCATCAGTGATCTCAAAGTACCGGATGCTGCTGTCCCCCTGAGCACACAGTCACAACTCGGTCAGGGAATCGAATCACCAGAACTGGGAAATCAATTTCTTTCCGTGGCTGCCAACCTTTCCACACAGGTAGACCACGTTGGTGTCGGGGTCATAGAAGGGCAGCAGAATCCCATTACTGGAGTCCATCTCTTGAACACATATTGGCTCATCCATGTTTTCCTGTAAACACACAAATATGTATAAGTAAGCAGCACTAAAGTCTGCCAATAATGAACAAATCATTCTCAGCCAATAAATAAAAAAAAAACACTTTATTTAGATCTGGAGAAGTGAAATCTCTTTGGATATAGCGCCCCCACCTGGAGCTGAGGTGTAATGAACATTTCCATTTGAAAGGAAACAAATAATCCTCATTTCACATTCAGGCATCACAGGAGAAACTGATGTAAACCACACTATTTGGACTTATATAAAACAGGTATGAAGCTGCACAAAGCAAGTGTGTATGTGATGAATCGGTGTGTTAAGGAATGACATTCACTCCGGTGACGTACAGTTTTCCACAACGCCAGCTGGCGCTCGCTCATGCGGCTGAATCCAGTGGTGAAAATGTTTCCGTTTGCTAAAAAGATGGCTCTCATTGGTCGAGCTCCCTCGTGAGCTTTGTCCTTCTCCTAAAAACAGAAACACACTCGTCAGATCGGACCGCCATGTTCGTAGGTGCGCCGAGTAAACAGCTCGGTGGGGGATTCTGGGAAAGATTATTCCACGCGAGAAGCATCCAAGCCCCAAATCCCCGGCGCCGTTTCAACTTACCGCAACAATCTTTTGTTTACGGGGGTCGATGACACGGACCTTCTTGTCCTTGCAGGCGGTGCACAGCAGGCTGCCATTGGGGCTCCAGCTGACACTAAAGATAACGTCAGGGTGCATGTCCTCCAGGTTGATCATGGCCTCCCCCGTGCCCACATTCCAAATGACGATCTGGTTGTCGCACCCTTAAATGGACACACGCAGCAAAGACTGACTACACACACCTCGGAGTCCGCGGTTATTTTAAGCCTTTTTGCATCACACAAAGCAACTTGACGGAAGGCGGTCTGCGAGATATAATTGGTCCGATTTGGAGTTCAGCTGTGCCCGGTGGACAAATGGCAGACGATTACCGCATCAGATATTTCGGGCCGAGGGCACGGGGTGAACCGCGGGCCTCCGTCAAAGGTTACCTGCGCTGAGGAGAACGTTGCGAGCGGTGGGATGCCAGGACACGATGCCGACCCTCTTGGAGTGGCCCTCCAGCACGACCACGGGCTCCGAGAGGGGAGTCCCCAGCCCGTTCTCAGGGATCTGCCAAACCTGAGTCAGGAACAGAAACCGTCACACGGCGGACACAAGCCTGTCCGATAAAATAATTCTACAGGACTAATCCTGAAGAGGACACTTCTCCAGGAGATTAAAGTTATGAACACAGATCGAGCACCTTTAATTCTCACTCAAAGGACACTACAAACTACAGTCTCAAGGAAAAACCTACATTTATATTAAATTGAGCAAATATTTTACAACATGAACTTTAAAAAAGGTTCTGGATTACAGCATATTGATAACATACAAAAGGCCCATTATTGGCATGTTCTAGATGTAAAATCAAACATGATGGGGGTAAAGTATGATGTAGTACTACTATTGTTAAAACAAATCAACCTGGAAAAATGCATTAAGCTCATTTGATCTTGGAGATTAACCGTGTCCTTACCATGACCGTGCAGTCCTCCGAGCCGCTGGCAATGACAAGGTCATTATGAGGACACCAGTCGATGTCCAACACGGGGCCCTTGTGACCGCACACTGTCGGGTAAACCTTGTCGATGCGGCCGGACTGCGGGACAGACGACAACGTTGTTACAAAGAGTGAGAGTCACACCCTCCTGTAAGCCAATATCTCTCAGAGGAATATGAAAATGTCTAACAGAGCTAATTTAACTACTCTGGAGAAGTTATGTTCAGTGCTTTGCATGATTACAAGATGATTTCAGACTCTTATGACCATCAGCAACCTCATCACACATCCGCGTGACAGAGAGAGCGAAGGTAATCATTGTAGTTTCACAAAATGCGCTCAGAAATAAAATAACATTTATTTATTTAATATTAAACAACATTTAATAGCCGACATGTCAACCAGTATTTCCTGAAGAGTGTATGAATGTGTGCTGAACTCAAGGATTCAGATGTCCTGATGCGCCTGACCGTCTGGGCCTGTTATGATCCCGAAGAATAGTTTTCAGAGGAGGACAAAGTTAACCCATTTTACCCGTTATGACCTCACTCACTGCCGTCCTTGTAGTACATCTGCCCCCCTGAATACACCGAGGAAGTTACAGTGGCTTCTCCAGAGGCAGAACATTATACAGCGAATAAACCTCCCTAACCCCGTGGCCTAGACGCCTAGAGCAATGCCGCTCCCATCCCCTGTGTGAGTATCATGTGTCCGATGAGCCAACTGGAACCCGGTACACATTACATGCCTTTACTACCAGGCAGAATTAAACATTGATCATCTCAGGTTTTTACAATGGATATGAGCCTCGGGCAGCAGCCGGGTCACAGCAGCGGTCTGCTGGCGGGGAAGCATTTAGGATTGATTTGCTACATGCTCTGAATGCTATACTATGATACAGTGTGCTGGTACATTGAAACCCTTGTCTCCCTGGGTCTGCTTTACAACTTCTGTGGCCTGTTTTGGTCTTCAGGTGCAGCGTTATATTCCCAAGTGACGGTCAAAGCCCACATGTGAAGGATTTGAAAATTTCACTGCAGAACAAAGAAAACCACCTCATCAACACCAGCCCTTATAAATACTTCATAAGAAAGTGGACCTTTACTGTAGAGGAGCATCAAAAAGATCATTTTAAAACCCTTGAAGGAAATGAGAAGGCGAAGCAAGGCGGCGCTCACCTTTTGCAGAGGAAGTACAAGAAAGGCTCCTCCCCCGCTGGCGTCTATGATGATGGCAACAAATTTGGGGTTGACGGCACAGAAGGAGCTGTCCCATGTGACCCGGGACACGCGGATGTCATCGTAGCACTGGTCGTTCCTCACGGCCTGACCGAAGACGTGGCGGAACTTGCTCTGTCGCACAACTCGCCGCAACATATCTGAAGAGCAATAAGAGGAGGAGCCAAAGTCAATCGAACAGAAAACAAAATGTGCAAACGGCTGTTTTTCCACATAATACTAATATTGTAAAGTCTGAGAATGAGCATCCTTCTGTCGACATGGAGTCTGTCGAGGGAGTCCTCGTGTTTTGTTTACTGCCAGCCGGCCGTCTGATCCGAGTTGAAGCGCACCGACTGACTCCGTTTGTTTCTGTGCATTCGAAGGACAGAAATGAGCTCTGCCTCCTGGAGGTAAAGTGTACATGACACACTGTTTTTGCTCCAGCCGACCTCATCTCAGTGTCATTTTACAGACTTGTGGAACTTATTGAAATAGTTATTGACTAGAAGGCCAGCTGAGTTAAAAAAAAATATTAACAAGTATAACAGATATATAATATAAAACATGAGAAGAAAACCAAACCCAAGCACTGTACTCGTCTGCCTTTAACAAGAACATCATGAATATCAATTACAGTAACTGTTTAAATCATTAAAAATACAAACATTGCCCAACATATAACCTTTATGTAATGAAAATAGATAAGATGTTCACAATAAAACAGCCTAGATTTCTGGAAATGTTTCTTAATGCCAACTGAAGGCATCCCAGAAAGTTAAATTAGCTCCTCTTCTGCAGCTTAGTGCAGAATAACAATCTGCAGTAATGTTATATTTTCACTACATGGCCTTTTGCTGCGCCACGATTCTGGAAATTATATTAATTGTTAATATGCATTTAATGATCAAATTGTGGCTCAGTGCCGCCTCAAGCTTGCACTCCTCTTCCGGTTTCTTCTTACACGCTCATTTATGCTCTCGGCCTTAAAGGGAAGTCATTCATCAGGACGAGACATTTGTTTTCCATTGTTGGCGTTTTTCCAACTCTGGACGGTGAGTTCTAATCCGCAGCCAAAACATTATGGAAATTCTCTGTAAACTGGACTTGTCTTGGCATTGTCCTTTGCAATTCCCCCCCAAAACTTCTGTCTTTGATAGGGAGTTAGGAGATTTTCCATCGAGTTGGTAGCATGTTTTGCTGCGTAATTATGTTAAAAATATCGTGTCTAAGGGCCATAATTAAGCTGCCGGTTAGAAGCGACGTACTGAGCGGATTATACCGGCTCCAGGATCGTTCTCCAGTTACTCAAACCACCTGCTTCTTCACACGCAGTCATGGATTTGGAAAATGGAAAAGATGAATCACGGCTCTTTTCACTAAATCTAACTTGGCAACATTAGAGATTTTTTTTTTTCCAGTTTTGCAAAGGACTGAAACAAATCTTATTGCATTTCAGATTTAAAGCCATCATGTTAAAAGAGCTTTGTATTCAGATTTTTTTTATAAGATTTATATATAAATATATAAGTGTATATACACACACACACACACACACACACACACACACACACACACACACAAATACATACATACATACATATATATACATACATACATACATACGTGTATATATGGAGACCCACCCACACAGGTGTTCAATTATTGGCCTAATGAGATCTCGTCTCAGAACAGGCTGTGCGATTGTGATTAATTAATTAATTATTGGTTAATGTGTAGATTATAGAGGGTATTTAACAAGATAACTTCAACTGTCACATTCTGAACTTTTACAGTCCAAAGTGAGGTCACACCGCATGACATCGTCTTAAAATCTTAGTTTAGATGATATCTTCTTCCCACATCACACACTCACACAATCTATTTTCACCCGAGTGTGAGATATGAGAGAAATGAACGGTTCTAGAGTGGATTACGAGACATGACACTTTTATGAATCAAATCCTCGCCCTAGATATAGTTGATTCACAGCACAATGTCCCCACAGAGCGGGGCCAGTGATTGTGTCGTTGCAGGGAGGCATAAAGCCTGGACAGCACCCAGCCTGGACTGCATAGCACCATGCAGCTGACAGCATACCAGAACAGTGTGTTCCCTCAGACAATATATTTACTCCATTCAAGACAGCTACACTCACTGCAAATATGCATGTGACTAAATGTGTTGCTCCAGCCCCTGCAGCCTCCAGTTGATGTCATCGATAGTGTGATTGCTCTTTGCCACTGTAACACCACCCGACTCAGGACATCACTGAGCATCATGGTGGTGGGCTGTCTTTGTTTCAGCAGTTACACACTAATCCTGTGATATTATCACCCGAGAGTGCAAGCTAAAGGGGAATTTATCTAGAATTAATTAATATGTAATCAGCAGCCCTGCAGGAGTCTGGCCTCCCTGGCTGGTCTAAATTGATGCACACGACCAACGAAGCACTCTCCATCACTTCAACTCAACATGTTATAACAATAGTATGTCGGCCTCTTTTTAAAAAAGGTGTCTGATACATATATTCACATAAATCAATGCCGGTGGACACAGCGACACTGTGCTAACGTTAAACAATGGTCGCTAGCTGCCGTTAGCTGGCGTTAGCACAACGCGCGGTGTGTCTCCTCCTCCGCGTTAGAACAAGTAGCTGTGAATTAAATATGAACATGGCGACGAGACTTAGTTGTGATTTTAAACGTTATTGCCAGTAAATAGCCAAAACAAGTCGTTAATGTGGAGGGGAAAGCTTGATTTGGCTTTGGATAACTTGAGCTAGCGGTGGTCGCGGAGGTTTCCTCCCTGAAACAACGGGTTTGTATTATGAGAGTAACGTCACGCTCCAGATGTGACCGTCACTCCAGAGCGAAACGAAGCACGTGGTGGCGTGAGACGAGGAGGCTAGCGAATAAATAAATACATAAACGGTATTATAAGTGTCGTGAAGTTTAACGTTGAAGCTGGTGCTCGTGGACCGCGTTCCCGTGTCCACGCCGCCCAGCCTCGGCAGCTGGTCCGCGGCTGGTCCCGTCTGAACATCCGCTGATGCTCAGAGACCACCGCAGACAAGGGGGAGGCAACCCGATGGGACTGATTTAATATAACACAAATAATAACCGCACACGGAGCCATATGACTTCTACATCCCCCCCGCACAGAGCTGTGCACAGTATAAAAAAGGTGCGGTGTGTCCGACTGCTCCGGCCGCCCGTCGGTGTGTGTTGCATCCCAGCCGCTCGTCGGCTAGCCGCCTAGCTGCTAGCCGCTAGCCGCGGTGGACCACAGCCAGCTGACGCAAGTGCAGATATTTCCACCCGAGGTTTTGGGCTGCTCCCATTCCCAAAGCCATCCGGGCGAGTTAAACGGATGCTGCGCCGCCTCGACCGACAGATCACATGCAAAATACACAATGCAAACAAATAGACTTTCTTCAGGCTTTCTTACCTCCTAACTCTATGCACGATTTTCGTAAGCACGGGGGTAATCAATCACAACACATGAGTCTGGTAGTTTAGGCGCGCCCTTGTCCTGCAGGACGTTGATCTAGTGTCCGTGTTTCCTCCCGACGTGCAAATATGTAGCCCGGAGGAAAGTGCTTTAAATCTATGAGTAGTTCTAGATGCCGGTTGCCGAGTGGAGCATCTCCTGTCCGCTTCTCACCTGCGGAAGACTAGCATTCGTCTCCTCTCATCGTTATTAAGTTCAATGGGGTACGTTGACGAGAGGCTACGGCACATGCGCAAATGAAACGCTCTCGGAAGGCTGTGTGAATGGGGATGGGGCTGCAGGAAAACTGGGTTTGTCGCTACTCGCTACATCCTCCTCGTGCCTTTTGTAGTAGACCGACTGAATTAATGTTTTTTTTGTTCAGCTATGCAACAATGTGGATTTTAAGTGGCAGCAGCATCGTTTGTTTCATGGTCCGTCCCCTCCCCCTCCGTCCCATCCAATCCCACCCAGCCTGCACTGCCCGAACACAATAAAGAAACCCCCATAGCCTGTAAGGCACCCACACGTCAGATCTTATGGGGAATCTTTTGACATTTTTTTCATGAATGTTTTAACAGAACATATTTGCACTCCTTGGGGTTGATTAAATGCAGGTTTAATATTTCTGTTATTTATTTTCGATGCTCACTTCTTGAAGTCTAAACCATCTAAATGAATTTGTGGAATCTGAATCTGAATAGTCTGTTAGAAGTGAAAATGAATGCGAGACAAACATTCTTAACCCTGGAAAAAGTAGCTTTGCAAAACCATCCCAACTCAAGAGACACTTGTTTTCTTTTTTTCCAAGGCTTTCAGTCGCATCGCCTGGTCTTCATCAAGGTCGAGGACAACTTTTATAGTTTTGAATGACAATTGTCATTTTTTACATTTATCTGTTCCTATTTTGTCCAGCGATATGTTGATGATCTTGCGAGTTGGCACTTGGTCTGCATTTATACTTCAACAGTTTTGAGTTGCTGGTTTAATATTCAGCAACTATCGATCACCATCACAAAGACACAAACCCATTCATAAATGTGTTTCTGTATTACTTCTTCCTCTTCGTCATGGTGATTTGATAATGCCTTACGCAGATCTCTCGTAGATTGAAATGTTGCACAGTCGAAATTTCTGGGAGCTTTTGATACAGAGCACACATCTTTAGTCTGATTTTTTTTAATCAGCACTTTTGAAGTATTTTGAATGTGCATTCCCTGCATCCTGTCAACTTTAAATACATATAATGTTGTACTTATTTTAGGAGGACATTGACAACCTTTAAATCAGGAATAGGAGGAGTTGTAGAAAGACAATTTGTTTCTTTGCTTATTTATTTCCCATCCTATTTATTAAAGTGTGGAGCCTTTAACAAGAATCGACAGAAGGTAGCGAAACACCATGGACAACTTGGTAGACTGCCACAGGGATAATCAGGGTATGCACCATGCTCTCTTTTACACCGAGGGGTTTATCTAATTCTCTATCTGATTCTCTATTTCACCCTGAGCCTATAGGGGTGTGGGAGGAATCCGAGGTTAACACAGGGAGAACATCCAAACTGCATTCACACAAGCACCCGGATACAAAAAACAGCACCCAAGTCACAGATGAAGTGATTTCCTGAACTGATTGACTCAACGAGTCTTCAATAATCATGTAAATGACCCAAGTTACAGTTCAGAACATGTGAAATGTTTGGGGAAACCTTGCTTTGTTCCCTATTGAATTACTCTTCCAAATTACATTCAAATTAGAGTTACAAGTTAAAATGTTGCTTTTCCAGTAGCAAGATTTAGGTCCTGTTACTACATTACTGACAGAGCAAGAAAACATCAGCTGATTTAAAGGAAACTGTCAAATTATAACGATTACCTAACATCGACGAAAAAGCCATGGTTAATATAACATTTTAAAATACAGACTTGGACCTTTAAATACGGACCAATTAGTTATTAATTGGCTCCGTATACAAACAGAAAAGTGTTAACCATCAAACTCCCAAGTAAAGTTGTACCATGATATGTCAAGTGTTTTTCTCATGACAGTCTGTGCTGCAGTTTGAAAAGTACTCTTTCATCCGTAGAAGACACACATTGTGCGTTTTCTATATAAATGCACCATAAAGAAAGGAAGACAGACAGAACTGATGTATCCAACCATGACATTATAAAGTCTTTACCTTTCTTTGGAAATTGTAGTTCTTCCGGTGGTCTCTCTTTGGATTTCCTTGGGACATCAAAGGCATTCTTCATTTGGGATACTTTCACACTGGGACCCTCTTCTGCCAACCGAACGGGAGCTTTGGCCCCTTCAGGTCTGACCTTGGACTGATGTCTCTGCAGTTGGTTAGTTTCTTTGATGATTTTCGCCACAGGCTTGTAGGAATCCACCTCACCGCCACCTCCTGCATTTCTGTTGCTACTGTGGTGCTCTTTACGCTTACCGTAGTTGCCTTGGTTGTCATTGCTGACTCGTTCAGATCGGTGCTCAGGGTAGATTTCTTTTTCCCACGAACGAGCAGGTTTTAATCTTTGGGTTTCATTGTTTGGTGTGACCTCAGGTATGTGAAGAGTCTCTGTGGACGTCTTTTTCGCGACAGGAGGAGGAGGCGAGTTTTTAAATCTGGATCGTCTCTCCAGGAATTCTCTTCTCTGCAACATGTCCAAGTCGTGCGGCTCTTCCTCTGGAGACAGATTCGCCACTCTAGCGCAGTACTCGTAGTCGATCATGTCTCCGTACTGATCGTCCATGTGTCCCAGTGAAAGTTGTTCCCAAGGGCTGAGGTCAACTGACAGCCGGCGTGCGTTGAATGGCGCCGTGTAAGCTCCCCTTTGGTCCCACAGCAAGCACATGTCCTGATTAGTTGGAGTGTTGCTCGGAAGATCTTTGTAAAAATCAAAAGTGTGTCTCCTCTTGACCCTTTCTGCAGAACGCAGATTATCTTTGCCTCTTCTTTGCACATCAGTAGACTTTAATTGTGCAGTTTTGAGTTTTATAAAGGGGTTCTTAGGTTTCTTGGGGACAGGTGGAGGTGGGCCTTTGACCTTTAACTTTTCTTTCGGCATAGATTTGTCTTTGGAATCACACGAGGCATCCGCCACCATTTGGGATTTACCCATGCTTGTACTGAGTTGTGTCTGCATGGTTGCGTCTCTCTTAGGCAACAGATGAGTTAAAGGTGGAGGGGTGATGACAGCGGAGAAGCAAACAAGCTTGCTCTCCCTCGTTAAGCTCGCGACCTGCATCTCTCCGTCACAGCCTTCATTCTCCGGTAGAGGAGGAAAGGAAAAGGAGTTGCATCGTTTCAATGTAAGTGAGGAATTGTCATGTGGTGGTGGCGTTTCAGAGTGAGAGGGGTGATAGTCGGCTGCTTTGCAGAGCGCTCTGCTGTCCTCCTCCTGGGTACACAAACTGCCGGCTTTAGCCCTCGTAGAGACCGCACCAGCAAACCTGCTCTGATGGGACTGATCTGCTCCCGCTTGTATTTTTTGTGCAACAAATTCTGAGTCGTGTCTTCTTTTATCATGTGTAAGGAACTGGTCTGCTTCATCAAGCATGTCTTCTGAATCCTCAGTGCTCTTGCTTGATCTTTTCACAAAGCTGCTGTGTCGTGTTGACAGGTGCTCCTCTCCCATGTTAGAAACTTGCCCCTTGCTGTGGTTGTTCATGTTTTGCTCCCTCTCCGCTCTTCCTCTCCCAGTTGTCCCGGTGTGGACAGCTCCGACATGGTCGACTCCTTTTAGCCGACACCTGCTGCCTGTCACTTCAGCCAAATGTTGACCCATTTCCCTCTCAAAACAGGCGTCGGGTGAAGCCTCGGCACATGCTTCCACACGGTCAGTCGCGACCGGAAGTGTGTCTGATCTTCTCCTGTTTTTCCTCTCGTCGCCCTTTTCTTGAGGGGCATACCTGGAGGTTTGTGGAAGGTTTACGCCACTAGCAGAAGCGTCTTCCTCAACTCTTCTTTTAATAGGCGATTGAAGATTCTCTGCCTTTATCCGTCTGCCCAAAGCGAGGTCTCCATCAGACGACATCCAAGTCTCATCCTTCTCGAGCACCACAAAGTCGTCCTCATTACTGGGATTGAATGAGGAAGTTAGAGTCCTGGTTTGAATGTCAGATCCTAACTTGCTTCGACCAATATCTGATTTCTTCCCATTTCCCTGCTCCTCCATAGTTGTAGTCCCAGTATAGACCACAGCCTTACTCTCAGAGCCTTGTCTTGTGTTTGAAGTAGGTCTCGTCTCCTCAGGGCTCAGAGCAGTTGTTGACTCCTCCGCAGTCCGAGTGACACTCCTGCTCTTCCTGTCTCCACCCACCCACTCCCCCTTGGTGTTTAGAGGGTGCTCCCGCTGACCTAAAGGCCTGATTGGCTGCCCAGTTTGGGGGTTAGTATGTGCAGAAGTGACTGTGGGCCCAGTGGACGAGCCACTGACACTGATCCATCCAATACCCAGAGGGGCCGTAAAACTGCCAGCCTCCTGATCTCTGCTCTCATCTTGTTGTGCCGTCTCCGACTGTTCGGTCTCTTCCGTTTTCCCCGAGCAGTCGGAGTTATCAAGCGACTCTTCATCCTTTTCCGACAGCTTCCCCAGTTTCTGACCCATGGTTGTTGCTCTGGTCTTATCAGTAGAAAAGAGAGAAAGAGAAAAATGTCAAGACAATGATGTAATGCGGATAGCTTGCCTGCCCATCCTAATGAAAATATTTTTTTCTATTTTGAATCATCTTGAACCTCTTTCTATTTTTGTATATTCTTCTATTACGCTCACACTTGCCCTCCATGGCCTCTCTATCTCCCCCTATTCTGTAGGGAAGGAATGCTGTGGTGGCTATAATTAAAGCTGCACTTACTGCAGCCACTGAGTCAGGAGGCCAAAAATGAATCAAGACTAGTGAGATAAGAGGTCAGCTGTCAGGCGCCAAGGTCAA
The DNA here is from genome assembly GCA_036178185.1 of Liparis tanakae. Taxonomy (NCBI): domain Eukaryota; kingdom Metazoa; phylum Chordata; class Actinopteri; order Perciformes; family Liparidae; genus Liparis; species Liparis tanakae. The sequence continues at coordinate 11,189,309 of CM070090.1, read as the reverse complement.
TGTGAACTATTAAAATACTGTCAAGACATAACTTATTAATCATTTAAAACCATTTAGACGCTGAAAACAAATGAAAAAGTCTTGAATTATAACAAAGCCTTATTTTCTAGGACTTCTCTAATTACTGATTTCATCTGCAGCACAGTGTTCGACATCATGCACTGTGAATTACTGGAGACAAGGCATGTTTGTGCTTCCCCACTAGCTGTGTGTTTATGGTTGTTTTGGTTACGGGTTCAGAGAAAGGTCACCTGGACTACGTGATTAAAGTCACAAGTGCTTTGACTTCTCAACCAAATAGTTTGAGGGCGGAGTTTAACCACCACCGACATGTTGGAAGGTGGATGAGCGATTACTGCAAAGGGAAAAAAGCTCAACAGACTTTAAAGTGGCATGTGGAGTATATTTAGATTAAAAACAAACTGAATGTGCAGAAGTATTGTTACATCAGGTACATGCACTTAAAATCAGATGAAATGCCAAGCGGACGTCCTTGGATTTCTGAACGGTGAGTGAGGAAAGAGAGGTGACGGAACCTCTTCACCTTTCATTTGCAACCACGTGCTGCGCTGTTGAGCTATTTCAAGCCCAAGAGGCGTTGAGTGACAACTCGTCTTTCAGGCCCGTCTATTTAACTAACGTGTTTGTCCACAAAACGTAAATAAAAACATTTCCTTCAAAGCTTGACTCCTGCTTATCTAGACAGGATGGCTCCTCTAGGGTCCTCGTATGGGACGATTGTAGAGTAGCTTAATTTATTTGTATAGATCCAAATTATAATTTGACTGTAACAATATATCTACAGAGACTCAGCTACAACACCACATGTTGAGAGTAATGAAAACCAGTGAGAAAGAGAAGATATACAACTGAAGCAGGAGTGGATACATTATAACGTATCAGAACATTTGCTCCACATAATGGATGAATTTCTAGAAATAGTTTTGATAGATACAGTTTTAAGTTAATCCAGAGCTCAGTTTTCATTCTCTTGCCTGCGTTTGAGCAGCAGCTGACAGAAGGATATTGACTCACTGTCTCTCTCAGTTATATTTGAGCTTCATGTTCAGTTAACAGTCAAACTCTAGCGCTGGTCTTCTACAATGTGGCTCCCAACAATCCTGGACTCATGCGTGTGCGAGCAGCTTTAGTGTATCTGAAGTCTTATTTTGGGATGGATGCATTGTGATGGCAACAACGGGAGGTATCTGTGACATTGGCTTGTGAAACTCCCTCCCTCATATATCTCGTCCCATTAGTGTCTAGAGACTTGTGACTTTGAGTACACAAACTTTCAGCCCGGGCTTAGGATAGGCTTTTTCCTTCTTCCCCCTCAACATAATACTGTATCCTTCCTTAGAGCATTAAGCACATCGGTGTACATATAACAAGATTAAATTCAAATAGGCATTACATCAGGATCATATTTGGACACATCTAGTTTGACAGTAAAATGTTCCCAGCATTCAACAAGGCAGGACGTGAAGCATCATAAAACGATAGATGTGCAACTATGTAGCAGCGCATAATACGTTACATACATAACCACAGGAGCATACGGTGACAACATGTACATTGAGATGAATATTTGTCTGTCATTGAGGAAGAAAATGTTCACTGACCGTTTACTATGACAATACTTCCATTCAAACAACGTTTTGTACGTTACTTAATAAACTGCACATAGAACCATCACAGATTATAGGTAAATACTTACTGAGAGCGATGCTCTGCCGGCCCGTCGTCCTGTAGGACTTTGGTCTTTCTGCAAGATCTTCTTCTTCAGCCGTTACCTGCTCCATGATGTCACACTGACTTAATTTGACTAATTCAATAAGAGAGCTCTCTACTCATTTATGAGCAGGCAAAGGCAAAAGACAGACAGAGGTGAACATATGATTATAGATGTACAGTTCATGCAATAACGGTATGATAACGTTATAAAAGTAAATATGGATCTTCTTCCCCCACCAAAATGTGTAAATACAGTGAAAATAGTGGTGAAATATTTTCAAATCAACTGAATGGAATAAAGAGATAATGCAGAGGAAATGGTTTATTTCCATGATAAACATTAGACTGGACATCATTTTAACAAAATGTAAAAAAAAAAGAAAAGAAGAAAAAAGGAAAAGTGCATTACACATGGACATTGGCAATGTACAGTACACAAAAGTTAACATAAAATAATTAACTTAACAAAATCGTACTCCCAGGAAGGTTTCTCGTGTTGTACTTATTCCACTCGTCTCCACCTCGCATGCTTTTGGGGCAGACTTGTGCTCTATACACTCTAGAAATGCCTGGATCCCCCTTTAAAATTGCAATATGTCTTAATATCCTTCCACACAAATTCCTCAATGTCTGGCTCTTAAGTAGGATTGTCAGTGTGATGCCTGCTGCCTGGGAATAATGAAATACTAAATAAAATTGTTGCCATTTTTAATGGAGCCTGAAGACATTTGCCTAAATCGCACAAAGTCTTTTTTTTGCTGTGGTACAAACACAAGAACTTAATTAGGAGTACTTCTCAATACACAGTCGCATTATCAGTGCTTTTCTTAATATTGACCATATCTGCAAGCTGATGTACTTATAGCAAATTGTTGAGAAAAATATGTACAGACTGGTGAATTTCAAAGACTTAAATCCATCCTTCCTCATGTGTTTATGTAAATGATAGTTGTCATTCCAGCAAGTAAGGTTCCTCAGCCAGCTATTGAACCAACCAGTGTACCACAAGTTTCAACAATATCAAACAAATACAATATTATTATAGGCTATTAATAAATGGAAGTCCATCAAGTATGCATGTGTTTGGGGTGGAGGAGGCTGCTGTGCATGAGCTTATGTGTGTTTGCATACATTATTAATTTGTGCCGAGTTATACATTTTAAGGAGCGTGGTTATTATTGGGAGTGAGGTTAAGTAATGTACAGAAAGCCAGACCATCAACACACTCACAGAAACTCTTGCAACGCCTGTGATGCTTTATGATGGAGCTAAGGCCAAGGTTAAGGCACTTAAATACAAACACAAATTCAAAACATGAAGCAGACAACCAAACTCAGTGCTGTGGTCTGGGAACGCAAACAGAACGATTTAGTGTTCGCAATGTCAAGCACACGGATCAGGCCCAGCTGTCAACACACTGAGAACAACCGGCTTGAATTAGAATCATACTCAATATGATAAGGGAAGAGGACATGTTGGGACATATGCTCATTTGTTTTCTTGCTGGGAGTTAGACAACAAGAGATGAATCTTATCTTTATGTTGCCACTTTCTAACATGTTTTAATTCTTCTATTTCAGACGTTTGTAGTATCAAATGCTGTCAACACATTTTTTTAAGTGCCTTATGTTACATCATGCTCACGTGGGGGAAAGATCCGTTTTAAATGGCAAACCCAAATTCTTTAAATCTAACGAGTGGAGCAAACCTGCAGCTCCCCGGGGTCGAGTCAAGGGAGGAGAAGAAACAGAGGAAGCATGGAAGTTTATACTGATCAGACTGAAAAAAAGAGATAAATCTACTAAAGGAAATAAATAAAAATACAACAATCTAATGGTCAAAGATGAATAAATAACTTGCATTCATTCTTTTCACAGTGTTCATTTCTTCTGAAGCACTCAGATCTTTAAACACAGTAATAACACTCGTATGTGCTTTCCCTGCATACCAACGGGGACCTTCCAGAACCGCTCCGGCACACCCAGCGTGCCGAAACACCACATCAACCCAACTGAAGCAACATCCCCGTGGCACAGCAACTTTGGCTCGGTGGCACAATTTGAACACAACGTGCCTCAAGCTGTATTAACGAGTACAACATTTACCGAATAACAGATGAGGAAAAGATTAAGATGAAAATCCTGTGAGTGCTGCTGGGCTTTGCAGTTTTCTAGATAGGTTACCAATCTTTATTTAAAATAAAGGAAATCTAGTCGTGTAAATTTAGATTATAATTTCAAATCGTCACACTAATACATATTTAAAATTAAATTCATAATTTTCATAATAATAATAATAATAAAATACATAGTTACTGTAAGTAAAGAATGGAAACACTTCTGTCCATTTCTGCTTTAGTGTTCTCAAAATAATTTGATTAAATGCAGCTATAGATTTGAATTGTGTGCCGTGTGTGAATGAAATACTAAAGTTGTGCTCAAGTGCTGAATCTATACATGATTAGTGTTCGCAGATGTTTGCCTGGGAACCTCGAAGATAAACGAGTACCCAGATGCAGAGTCGGTTCAAAAGTAAATGACAAATTTAAATCGTGAAAGGGATTTAATGTCCCGGGCAAAATGATATGGCTTTGGTTACATCTGGAAGTGATCAGACGAAGAGTGGGAAATAAAATCACATTTGAGCTCCTGATGTTTCCTGACATCTGAATGAATGACTGGAAAGTCTCCCAACAACTGAAAACATTTCTTCAGTCTTTTTCTTCGTCTCTCTTTCAGGCGTACGACGAGAGTTTAGGTTCAATTCAAACAAATCATCATCCAACTGACGAATGTTGTCAATTAAACTAAATAATGTCAAATTAAATAATATGTTTTCTGCCCAATTGACAATGTTTTGTAATAGACATGCGTGGGGGTAACGTGAGTGCTTTAAGTACATGATTACATTGACTTTAATGGAGGAGGTCGGGGTGAACCAGCCACTGTGCAGAGACAACAAAAGAGTCTTTGACCAAAACATTTCGAGATGCTTGTGGTCCGAGGTACAACACCTTACAAAGAGGCATAAAAAGGCTCACATCCTTTTTCAAAATGATTATGCTTACACATGAAATGCCCTTTCTTGATGCAAAAGCAGCTGCAGCAGGGAACGTACACGTGAAGGTCAGTGAGGATTCAGCCATCAGCGGTAACACGAGGAGATGCTGAACGCAATCGAAATGGGGTAACTGCAAACATTCATTGAGCTCCTTCGAGAATACTGTTGACGAGTTGGATTGAAAAATATTCAGTACACTGAAAGAAGCATGTCACTTCAGGTATTTCTCTTTCCATTAACATCAGAGGGCTCGTTATAGCTTTCTGAGGAACTAGAAAGGAACAACAACCACCACTGTCTCTGGAATACGCCAAACCTGTCTGTGGAGGGTAAATACGGCAGCATAACGCTCATCCCCACTGGGCAAGTGGGGAAGTGTGATGATCCTGTATGTGGTGTGGGGGCCAGCAGGCTCAGAAGAGACCAGATGAGCCTCCGTCCAGTCTGAGGGAGAAGTGGAAGGACACAGGAAAGTCTTCAGTCCTTACCCCGGCCAGAAGCCTTCAGCGAATGGTCAAGACAACCAGCCTCATCTGGACCTCATTGCCAGGAGACAATGACAGGACACTCTCTGGAAATGAAGAGAGGGCTGTTGCTGCTATGAGGCCGGGACATGACAGTTCAGGTCGGAGCAGAGCTGCGTTCCACCGCGGCGTCTCAAAAGGCCCACAGCCCTCATGAGCCCTCATGAGGTTCCTGCTGAAAGCAGCGTCCAACCTCCTCCTCCTCCTCCTCCTCCTCCTCCTCCTCCTCCTCCTCCTCCTCCTCCTCCTCCTCCTCCTCCTCCATCTCCATCTCCATCTCATCATGTACGAGTTACTGTATTAAGGCAGGGGCCCCACTGGGAGCTGGCCCTCCATGGCCAGGCTCGGCAGCTCCTCGAGCTGCTCTGCCCTCTGTCGCATCAGTTCAAGACCAAACTCTATCCCCATTCCCGGCATGTGCAGTTGGGCCAACGCCTGCTGCTGGAGCCCCGCTGCACCCCCGCGCTGTAAATCTAAACCTTCAGCGGCATCCCTTGATATTTCCTCTCCCTGCGGTTGGTCCATGTCCTCTGTGTCCACCGAGCTGCGGTCAGGAGGCGTCTCCTCACAGCTCATGGGTGAGACCCGTTTCTGGCGGTTGGCTAGTGGGACACCGGGGGTGCAGGTGGAGCAGCGGTACAGACGACTAGAGGGCTGGACCATGTGGGGTGGGACCACAGCGGGGGTTTGCAGGGACTGCAGAATTGGGGTGGAGGCAAAATTGGTCCCGGGTGGATCTATGCATATGGTGGGGATAGTGCAGTGGCGGGAGGGGTTAAGGCGGTGAGATCGGCCTCCTGCTGGACGGTCGCAGCGCCGCACTTGTGGCACACGCAGGCAGTCTTTACATGACTGATAGGAGGGCTTCACTTTTAAAGGGTTTCCTGTGCTACCACTGTCCTAAATGGAGTAACATACAAATACAGCATATGGTCAGTGGGATGCAGAATATTTCAATTAATATAATATTTTTTTTAAAGGTAGTTTAACACAAAATGTTACTGAACAAGAAAAAAGGCGATATTTTCTGAACTCACGTCAAAAGCTGCGGGGCAGCTGCGCTTGGCAGCCAGGCGGTTGCTATTGTTGGTGTTCAGGTTGGCCAGACCTAACCGGCTCTCCTCCTTCCCGTCTGAATTACCAGGTGTCTGAGCCAGGGCCGCCATCTCAGCTTCTTCTTTCTTGGCCTCTTCCTCATCCTCCTCCTCCAAAGTACTGATCTCCAGCCTCAGTCTCATGTCCTCCAGGGGGTCGAGGCGGCCACACGTCTGAGCTGCCGCGCCCTCGCCAGGCAGGGCTAAATGGGCCATGGGGAAACCCTCGTCCTCCAATAGGGCATCCCGCTCCACGTCATCAATCTCTATGAAAACTCTCTCCATACCTAGCAGAGGGGGCCCCCGCACCGGAGTGGAGGGCTCACTGTCTAGAGCCGAGTCTGACAACCGTCTGAAGTAGTAGTTATAGTTCAGAGAGTCGAGGGGCTCCATCTCCAGACCCACGGCCCTGCACGGAGAGGCCCCGCAGGCTCCCATGGCTTCTTCCCCTCGGGGCACTGGTGTCCTCTCCCCACCGGAGGCCTGCAAATCATCCGATCCCTCCTTATCACTTCCGGGCCTCCACAGCCTGTTGTGGCGATGTTTACTGTGAAGGCAAATATACTTTTGTTTACATGCGAGGAAAAACCCAGAAAGAACAGAAATCTTCAGGAAGCAAATCCTGACCGTATGTTTCACACCAGCAGTGTGTGTGTACCGGCTATTAGCTTCATAAAAAAAGCAGGCCTGTGTAATTGAGGTATCCGCTCTGAGATTAAATATCCAGGCCGCACTGGGGTAAAAAGAACAAGACCCAGGTGGCTGCAGCGAAGTGCAAGCCTGAGTGAAACTAAACCTGCTTACCTTGCGTCCAGGATTCCCTCGTACTCGGCCAGCTGTCTCATGAACCCCGCGTTGGGCTGAGCTATACTCCGTTTCTGCTTCACGTAGTTGTAGGCTTTCTCCAGAGACCAGCCGTACTCCTTCATTGCATAGGCAATAACTGTAGAGGCAGACCGGCTCACCCCCATCTTACAGTGCACCAGGCACTTGGAGTCGCTCCTCCTAGTGGACAGAACATCATTCCTTCGTATGGATCCAGTTGGGACAGTGAGGACGGTGTAGTAGCCGTTACAATAGGGCTCACGTTTGGATGTGATGGTTTTTACGCCACACGTCTCAACTTTAGCTTCTTCAGTATTCATTTTTACAAAGATTTACTTCAGGTTAACTTGGAAAGTTAGGGTTAGGGTTAGGTTTAGGGTTAGGGTTGACAGCTGCAGTACATCGCTGAGATCCTGACAAACTCAAAACTTTACTCAACACTTTACTTTGTTTTCTCCTTTTAGTATTAGTATTTAGTATTTAGTAATTTAGTGTTAGTATTTGTATTTTATTAGTAGTATTAGTATTTAGTATTGTGTTTTGTGTTTTTATTTGTATCTTTTATTTTTATTAATGCTCTATGTACACCCACTGCTGTGAACCATGAATTTCCCCACTGTGGGACTAATAAATGAATATCTTATCTTATCTTATCTTAAAGTTGCATAGAATCCAAACTGATTGCACCATTCCAGTTCTCGCCATCTACGTTACAGCTGTGTCACGCATTTGGGCGTGAGGAGGCTGCGACCTGCGGGGTCACGGCCCGAGGACTGTAGGAGAATACATGATGTGAGCAAGTGAAACATCTATGAATACCAGATACTGGGGACAAAGTTTTGTGGACTGTCGTTTCTACAATTCATGGATAACAATCTGTTTTTTACAGTTTTATGATCTGTACAAGTTTTCTCAGCCTGCTGCTTCGTTTTGTGCTCTTACTTGGCTTTGACCATGAAGTTGTAGGTGTCGTTCCAGTGGGCCAGCAGGTCTGTAGCATCTTCATCATACACACGGACGTTGTGATAAGCAAACATCCCCGGGAAGAAGTTGTCAATCTCTCTGGTAACATTCAGGATGTAACCCACTCTGCAACCAAAACAACAACATGTTAGTCTTTATCTCCCCTGCTTTTTATTTAAACTGTTACTGAAGACACGTGGAATCAGATGAATATAATATAATATAACAACTTGTCTGACGTTAGACGAAACGGAGAGCACACATGGAAAATGTTAAACCATCAACTTTAACTTAATATTTATTCGGGAGCATTTTCTAAATGCACCCAAACATGTAGAGGCTGCACCGCTCAGAGTTTTAATTGTTTAATTGTGTGTACACTGAGTTATGTTTTCTATATATTCTGTATATTTGGCAATGTGCACCTTGAACGCTTGAAGGTTGCGAGTTGTCTGAAATGCAGCAGAAATATCTACCAACACTGCTGCACTGACGAAATATACATGAAAGTCATCTAGAGTCGTGTGCCTGTGTTTTAAACAGATTAATATGGAACATTTTACAATTTGCCTCCAATTATTAACAGATAATAACAACTTTCAGGTAAAAGTATACTTTACATGTATAGCTTATTTACTTATGTATTAAAATAAAAAAATATACTATTAAATCAGGGTTTCATGGTGTGTGCACTATCAGCTCACCCGCATTCACGTAGTTCCTCCAGGTTGGAAGCGTTCCACTCAGAGCCCTACAAAGACAACAAAACTGAACATTATTCTAGATAATTGCTAAAAAAAGAAAAAAAAAGAAGGTAAAAATGGTGGAAAAATATGTGTAAAAACAATCAAAAAGGTAGAATAAAAGAAATAAATACAAAACAATCCTCACCAAGTACACATGGTCAAAGATGAGTGTGGGCTTGTCCATCTGACCCAGGATCAGCAGCATCTCGTTGTCGATGAACTCTTTGTATTCTGTGAGGTTGCAGCTCATATGTTGCTCCAGCTTGTTACGGATCTGTGGACGAGGATCGAAACCCTTTACTAAAATAGTGTACAACCAATGACTGTTAGATTAATAAAACATGAAAATCAGATGAGTCTCTTTCTGAAAACAGACCAACCACACACACACATCGTTGATTTGCCACCTACCTCCTTCGAGGTGATGTTCTCCAGGTCTTGAAACGTCATGATGCTGCGTAGCTTGGCTTTAATGAGACACTCCGTTCTCTCTCGCTCAGTCGGCCTGCACAGAATGAGTCAATACGTCAGTGTTGCTGTCTCAATGGAAATTAGCAGAACAGTGTAACATGTTCCCAAAGCTGAAGACAATGGGACAACAGCCGGTGTCCAACACATTCAAATCCATCACATAAATAAAGACACAATACACACACCAGGCATGTTAAGAATCAGCAGCAATGGGTGTGTTTGGCCACGTGTGGAGTCGTTAGCATTATTTCTCTCATCGAATCGGTCGACAGAAAAATGATTGTCGTTAATCGTTCCAGTCAGTTTTCATGGACAATGCTGTTTTCTGCCTCTTAATATCACATTAAACTGAATGTATGTGAGTAACAAGACATTCAAAAGACATTTGACTTTGAGGAACTGGGATTGAAATGTTCCTGACTTTTCACAAATAAAGCAATTCATCAATTCATGCATATAATCTGCATGTTAATCAATAATGAAAAAGTGTGTTAGTTGCAGCTGTTTTAAATCCTCTTCCAGCAGATGAATCACATTAATTATCTAAATTAATTCTTGAATTAAATGCTACATGAAGCCTGCTGGGTCTCACCGGTCGGCGAACATGGTGGGCGAGTCGGACCGGGCGGTGTCCAGGTCGGTCATGGCGTTCCACTCATTGATGCAGCTTTGCTCCGAGGTGATGCAGCCCTCATAGAAGGCCATCCACGTGAGAGCAACCCCCCCTTGGAAGTAGTTGAAGCGGCGGGACACCTCGCACGCTTTGTGGAGGACCTGCAGGGCAGACCTGCAGAGACACGGAGCAATAACTTCATCATCACAAATCAGGGCCACCGATTCTGATAAGTGACCAGCAGGTGGCGTATGGACAGAGAAACACTGTCAGAAGTCCAGGGGAGTCAGTGTTGAGCATAGTGGCTCATAATACACTTATGGATCATCAAATGCTAGTTGTTTGTTATCTATACCAAACAAATAACTTTTATAATTGCCAGGATGTCTCCAGCAGTACGAGGGCAGGGACACGCCATTAACCTCTAGGTGAGTACCCAGCAAACACATTAACATGTTTACATTTACATATTCATGAAGTTCTTAGTCCAACAAAGAAATCAGATCAATAAGATAAGATAAGATTGTCTTTTTTAAGTGTAGTTTTTAAAATTCTTTATTAATGTCTGACTCTTACTCACATGTGACACTCACCCACTGACTGACTCATCCCCAGAACATGTCCTTCCAGTCACTCCCCTGCACACCTCGTTATACTTAATGTTTTACTTCTAATTTAACATGTCACTTTAATACACATTACACTTTAACACACACTTACAGGACCCTGTCTACAGCACTGTTATCTGTTTGGGCACCTTATTTTTATTTCATAACATTGCAAACTTTATGTTTAAATGATTTCACTATGTTGACTGTTGATGTTCTGTTTGTCTGTCTAATGTCCACACCAGCCGCCAACACACATAGCAAATACATGTTTCATAATAGTATTTTTTTTAATGGATATGATTGGAAAGAGAACATTGATGGCCTTTTGTACCTTTGTTTGTTTATGGTAATGTTGACAAGTGCAAAGCCTCAAAGTCTAACAGTTATTTATTACCTTTTTATGGAGCTGCTACTTTATCCCATAACTGAGCTAACCAGGCTAATCTCACATTCAGCTCTTCAGTACCGTCACACAAGCAAACAAAAAGCACATACACAATCTAACAACTATAATGAACTTAAAAATGCCCTGAGTTCTGCACACATGTTTTCATCTCCCTAATGTGAGAGAGAGTCTAAAACAACAACTATCCAGCATGGTCAAAGCGTGTTTCCCTAATGGCCACACACACACACACACACACACCCACACACACCCACACCCACACAAAGGATTCACTCACCACATGGCCTGCACAGACACAGGCTTGAAGACATGTGATCGGCCCGCCGTGTTCACGCTGAAGCCTCTGGTGAGGAAGAGGAAGAGGAAGAGGAGAGACCAGTTTAAGTTTGGCTGGAGGTGCAGACAGCGATCGGGGGACGTAAACACAGACTGGACACGGCTCATTCATGAGGACAATACAGGACGCCGGCCAGTGGAACATTCCTCCAGCATACAGAGGCAATGTTACCAGGTCAGCAAGAACCACAACCACACACACCGCCACACACACACACACACACACACACACACACACACACAAACACAAACACACACACACTAAATATTCAACCAGATGATTTACGTATTCAAGCTTTTATGAAAGGACAAACTAAAACTTACCCATCTCCATCCAAATGGATGTTGGAGTCACTCCACAGTGGCAGCACCATCCCGATAGAGCACATTTTACTGTAGATCACAAAGATTGAAGAATAACATTTCAACATGTCTAATATACAGATACAACTGCACTTAATGTAAGACAACAGAGAGATTACCTACCTGTCCTTGTCTGTGAAGTCCATCCCCAGGACAATGTTTTCCTCTGTCTCTTGTTGGCCGCTGGTGTAGATGACGACCATGTAGCGCACTCGGTCTGACCATCCGCTCTCTAACCGTACCGCCTGTGGAACCGAAGGAGAGCATGTACACTGTTTACTGATGCTGTCACGCAATTATTGGGCGAAAATACAACAAACCTGAGTCTGAATAGAATGACTCTCAGGAAACAACATGTGTCTAAAATAGTTTCAATGAGTAAGAGAATTAACACTAGCGCTGTCGCAACTTCGAGTGTACAGCACCCACACGAACAAACACACGATCCAAATACTTTGGAAAAGAGATGGGAGAGATGCATTGTGTGTGTGTGTGTGTGTGTGTGTGTGTGTGTGTGTGTGTTATACTGACCAGCTTAATACGATCTTCAGACCGGAGGATCTTAAACATGACCTGCAGGTGTTGAGGCAAATCCCCTGAAAGTGAAGCACGCCGTTAGACTTAATAGGAAACGGAGTGAGTGAGAAGCAAAGTTTAGTTGAGCTCAGTCTTTTCCTGACGTTTGACTAGACGAGTGAAGGTCAACTTCACAGTCTGGATGTTCAAACTGGACTCCAGTTCACAAAAGATCTCGACAGAAAATTATTTCCCGTCACTGGACTGAGAAACTAAAACTGCCTTCAGTGAATAGAAAACTAGGACCAAGTTCAGAGTCAACAATGCAGAGAAAACAATGCACACTTTAAATCGCTGACAGCGTCACTGCGGAGACACTTTGTGGAATTTCTAACACAAAAAAACAATAACACTAAAGTTTAAGTACAAATGGACCATTCAGCTTCTTCTATTGTACATTCATTTCTGGTTTTCATCTCCAGAGGGAGGAGAGAGGCTTGTTCCTTTCTCTCAACGCAGACACGTCTAAACCCGGCCACCTTACAGCGGTGCTAAGCTAAAGTGTTAGTGAGTGACACCTGAGCAACGTACAAACAGACTTATTGTCCCGCCCTCGTCCTCCAATGATACAAGGCTCAACAAGGACGTCAAATAGGAAACCTGTAAACAGTGAGCGTCTTTTAAAAAGAGCCCCATCACTCACTGAATGCTTTTATTTTTAGTTTGTGCTGCATTTTAATATCACTTTGATGTGCAGAAAAACATCAGCAGCATGATTATGTAGTAAATAATGTCAAGTGCAAAGGGGAATTCAAAAAGTTAAAGAACAGATACTGTCTGTGTATTTCTTTGAAATAACTTTCAGCTAACTGATTGATCTTGTTTGAACTGATTTGTGAGCTTCGCTTGTGTTAATCTGCAGGTCAGCTCAGGTCAGACCAGTTTAGGATAAATGGAGACAAACCCACGGGGAGAAAAAACACCTCGCCAAATACAATTTTCCTTTTGTCTGCAGCTCGTTTGTGCGAGGAACAAAGCTTCTTCTGTGCAGGCGTGCTCCTACCTGCGTGTTTGTGGTGGGTCGGGGTCTTTGGGCCTTGTGCGCCGCCGCCCTGCTGCAGAAAGAGGGCGGCTCCTTTGACCATGAAGAAGCTCTCACTGAGGCTGGAAAAAGGGAGATGTGGAAAATACAATGAGGTCTACTGACCTTTTGACAATTGCCATTAAATAACTTATTTGTTACAGTTGTGTTGACACATTCACACCCGGTTGATGATGTTTACCAGTTGAGCCACTCTTTCCTGTGATTCATTATAACTCAAGGAGTCAAACTCAAGTGAGGTCAGGGTTTATTGGTTCCTCTTTCTTTTCAAAGGGAGAGTTTTATAACAGGTTGGACTGAACAGAGATATGAAATCTTCAGGTCTAGTTAAACACATTTATTCTCTTCATCATCCATTGTTCTTAGTTTGTACTTTTGTAAGGTTTGTAAGTCGCTTTGGATAAAAGCGTCTGCTAAATGACATGTAATGTAATAATGTAATGTAATAAATCCAGCTCGGATGTGTTACAGTCATAAAAAAAAAAAATTAATATTTAGGAAATCTGTCCTGCTCTTCGTAACCATCTCGACCTCCTCTTCATGGTCTCCTCAACCCTTTAGTTTTACCGTAACGTGTGTGAACCTTAAACATCACTCGCACAAGTACTTTCACTCATCCATACGTGCTCAACACCAAAGACCTATTTATAATCTCCACAACCTTTGTTTCTCTTGAGACTGAAATGGAAAGAAGATGTCAAAAACATATTATTATTATGTTTCTTCCAAATGTGGCAGATGTTTTTTCATGCATTCTAACATTTGACAACATTTCTACCAGCATTACTTCTCATCTAGAAATAGATCTTTACACACATTTGAAGAAAATTGCTGTCACAAACATTAAAATGTGTCCGGACCCTGCATTTAAAGAGAAATGTTTTAAATAAAATATTTGACTTTCTAACTGATAAACTGAGCAATAATAGAATCAGTAGTATCGGTATGTGACCTAAACTATTAAAAAGTATTTGGAGAGAAACTTATCTGATCTATTTAATGTCATTAAATGGTCAAACATGCCTGTGAGAATTACCCAGGACCTACAGCGATGTCTCCAAACTGGTTGTTTTGTTTAGTCATCAGTCCCAAACCAAAAAATATTCAATTTACAATTGCATAAGACAAAGAAGAAAAGAAGAAATCCTTAAAACCGATGAATATTTGGCAAAGACATTAACGATGAATCACAATTTTCCCTGCTGTTGATCTGCAAATAAGTCATCATCATGCCCGAATTGGAGTTAAAATAACATTTAAAATCATGTGTGGTGTCTAAGTTGACCTTTGCTGCTCGCCTCTCCTCTATCGACCCTCTTTCCTGTCATTCGCCAGCTGCTCCAATAAAAAGCGAATAAAAGCCCTAAAGAAAATCATCATAAAACAAAAAGACATGTCTGCAGTCTGGCTACTGTACGCACAGTGGGTCAGGCGTAGGCTGCGTACTTATTAAGTCCTCATTGGTTCAGCGAGCAGGACAGAGGGCTCATCAGTGGCTGGGAGTCAGCAGAGTTCTGATGCGTTGACTTTTACCGCCCTGTGTTTTTATAGCGTGATTAACAGACGCCTCCTGCTGACCCGCGCTGAATCACCTCAGGACTTCTCTCCCGTCAGACCTGGACGCAGGACGTGTGTGTCATGCCTTTGTTGAGAGGGCTGCAGTGGAGCAGGAGGAGAGCTTCAGCGTCTGTCCTCACACGGAACAGAGCAGCTTTGTCTCACATACGCCTGCTCACCAACACACACAAAGCCTGGTATGACTGAGTGGGACCAGCACAAAGCCTTTTGTTTCAGCTCCTCTGCGACGGAGCATCATGATTTATTTTCAAATGTACGTGGAATACACAAGAATTAGGGATGAGAGTCAATTATCCATAAGGCTTGATGTGAATCAAATGTATACTGCACTTGAACAAGGTGTGTTGATTTCAAAGTATAACAACTTCAAACTCTTCACAAAGCTCAATCAAATAAAAGCTTTTTAATTTCCATCAGCTTGAAGCGTTGACAAACCAGAGAACCTCTCAGAATGAGTCCTTTTAAGTTTGGATGAATGAAACCGATTGTGCTGAGAAATCATAATTAATAAACCTTTTAATACCTACACTAATACATGTTTAACACCAACTCTAAAACACCCCATAGTGCCAGTAAGGGATGACTTACTCCAACACGGTTTCAGCTTCTAGTCTGCTCTCCACTTTCTGTTTGTGTCGCTGTGAGAACTTACATGCGACAGATCTCCCTCCGAGTCAGAGCAGCTTTCTCCACAAAGTGAGGCAGCACGCCGAGCATGGCTTTGTGCGAAGGCTTCACAACCAGATGCATCCTGCTGGTAGTTAGTTACCTATTTACAGTCTCCCACTGAAAATAGGAATCTAATGTAGTCTCCTCTTGTCAACATCCTCCCGTCCATCTCCTACACCTGCGTGTTCCCGTCGGTCAGGAGACTGCAGCCTTTAACTCTGACTTCTCTCCCCGAGGTTTTGGTCAAGCAAGTCCTTCCTCTCGGCCTCCCACAGCTCTCTCGGTCCTCGGGTCTCCTCGCCCGCCCCGTCCTCTGTCCACTCTCTCCTCTTCACGGCACGTGCTTCGGCGATCAGCTCTCCCCACGCAACACTCGGCCACAATACCGTCATTCATGCAAGGAAAGGGGACTTGGCTTCAATCTCGAGTCTGTCACGCAGAATTCTAAATGAAGACTCGACGCTGATGAATTACTGAGCCACAGAAACAGGTTACTCATACACCCCCCCCCCCCACCCCCCCACCCACACACACACACACACACACACACACACACACACACACACACACACACACACACACACACACACACAGTCTGTGCCAAAGTTTTACTCACACAAATCTTAACTTCTGTGACGTCAGGTTTATTGAAGGAGCGTTGTGACTGCGCAGGAACACCAGTACTATTCGTTATGTAACTTAGGAAGCATTTTATAAATATAGATGTTCAACTGCACTTCTAGCAGGGTTTCTCCTTGACAACAGCGAAGAACTGAGGATATAAAGAAAGCTGATCTCTTGGACTGAGGACAAGCAGCTCACCGCCTACCATAGAAGCTCCTAATAACCAAGGCAGCACCATTCTTTGACCAGTCATTGCATACAGGTAGTCATTTTACATGCAACTGTCTTGTTCCAATTTGTGTGTGGCTTAAACCCTTCTTCCAAATAAAGAACTATATATGATTGTGGTGACAAAATCTGTCCACAGACTGAAATATAAAACACAAATTACTGAAAACCTTAAAGTCTTCCTTTACCATGATGACACACACACACACACACACACACACACACACACACACACACACACACACACACACACACACACACACACACACACACACACACACACACACACACACACACACACACACACACACACACACACACACACACACAGGGTGAAAACAAGCCACTCGCTGGAAACTAAACATCTAATCTACAGTAGAGGCCGATGTGAAAATGAAAAGTACTGCATTTGATGATTTTCATCCTCAGCAAAGATATCTGTTCTGTTTACGTCCAGGTTTCAAAGTAAATATGGATCACAGCTTTAACTGTTTAAGCCTGTCATGTTCAAATAGGAGAGAATACTGTGTATTGTTAAGATGGCTCGTTTAAATAAGTCGTTTTCAGTCAGACCTGTAATACTACGACCGTCTCACATACAATTAGTTGATGTTGAGTTTGGAGACCTCCACTCGGGAGGTCTCTAAACTCTCCATCGTGGAATATGCTTAAATATGAACTATTGATAAACTCTGTCAGATTCCTTGAATGTATTTTAACTCTAAATATGTCCTTCTGTACACATTACATCTATTGCATCTGTCCATCCTGGAGAGGGATCCTAGAGACATCACGGTCTGCTGGTGTCTCGTTCAGGGTCAGAAGGCTCACTGGCCAATAAGACTAAACTAACACGAAGTGTACATCTCTTTGTAAATTGGTTTAAAAAGTAATGTATCAAAAGTTCTCCCAGGATTTTAGACAGAACGATCTTACCTATTTTTCCGCTCATCATCACTTCCAAAATCCTGAAAGACAAAAACAGAGCAGAGACTATAAAGACAAAAACAGCGTGACGATGTGTAACGACAGTGTCAAATGAATGTCGAGGAACAACTGAGGAGAGGATTTAAAATATTTTCTTGTTCTTCAAAAAACAAAAAAAAGAAATAGAAAGCCCTCTTGGTGAATCTAATATGTGTAGCTGCAGCCCGACAGAACTATAGTTGTTCTCAGCGAGTCCCGGACCGGATTAGTGAACAGACACTACAGCCCTGTGCACATGTAAATGTTGCTTAGGTCATCTGGAGGCCGACATTCATCGTGAATATGAAATATCATTACTGGCTATACAAAATCATTACGAAAATATGTGTTTGCTGAGCCACGTGATACATTAATTATCCGAAACCTTTACAATGTGAGGTGCTACAAGTGGATGTTGAGGACCATGCAATGGGAATGAAGCATGCCAGCGCCAGCTGATGGTCCTGTCCCGTCAGTGCTGTGATCTCATCTGCTCCAGAGACAACAGGAGAGTCATTAGGAGGCCTTCAAACCGCAGCAGGAGTTCAGTGGAAAGAAAACACATCCAAACATCACACCGGTCCACTTCTCCTCCCTGCTGCCTCTTGCAGAACAGTGAGCTGCAATGCAGGAAGTGATGTTAAAAACCAAACTCCTCATCAGAGGAAGACTGTGTGTCTTCTCAGACAGCCAACGAGCACATAATCCACCCTCCGAGCACCAACCCTGGTGTTATGATTTCATTTAGATGTCAAATCTGCCACCGCTCCACATTTGCATGTGTTTTCCTCTAAGATGAACATCTGATTCACAGCCTCAAACTCTGCTGAGTCAAATGTTACTTCTGGTTGTCAGGAACTGAAATCGGGGAGTTTTCTAAAAGTATAAAATAACATACGCACTTTTTGAATTATGATGAAAACTGCTGAACACAGGTGAGTGAGATTGCCGTGTGAAGGTCTTGCACATATCTGACATCACTCGATTTATAAAAGTGCTTCCTTTTTTTTGCAAGTTCATGAACACTTGACTAAAGTGTCCTGGGGCAACACACTGAGCAGAACTCTAGAAAAATAATGTCATTCCCCTTTAAAGTCTCCTCCCCATCACTGAGGCTGCATTCCGACATAAAAGGCCAATAACAAAGAGGGAGAACGACCTGAGTGCAACGCAGCAAATGTTTGTGCAGCAGCAAAATGACCACTTTGTTCTGACAGCTAAAGCCAGCAGCCTCCCCCTCCCCCGCTGCAGGATTTTGTTTACAAACCCGATGCCACAGTAGCCACAAACAACTCTCTGCTGCAAACAATGCAACAATAAATCAAGTTTATAACCCCCTCCCCACCCCCCCACACACAGCAATGACGGAAGGATGGTTCACCCTTCCTGCGGGGTATTAAACACCACAAAGCCGAGGCGGACGGGCTCCTGCAGCCGCCTCCTCGGCGTCTCCTCCCGCCGCGCACACAAAGACCGAGCCCCGGCTCTTCCCACTTACCTCTCCCGCACTGCTGTTCGTCGTGCTGGCCGAGGATGCTGCACTGGGGGTGGGAGAGCGCTGCAGAGTCACCAGGGCCATGGTCGGTGGGCTGCAGCCTCGGAGGGCAGCGGAGGAGGAGGAGGAGGAGAGAAGGAGGAGGAGGAGGAGGAGAAGGGAGGGGAGGGGAGGAGGACGTGGGAAGATGCGCCGCTGAGATTGTCTCTGTCACCGGGGAGAAAATGCCTAGTCAGACTCCCATCCAGCAGCGCCTCCAGACTCCAGAGCCCCGGCGGTGCTCCCGTTCGGTCCTGCTCCGTGCGTCCTCTGCGGCTACCGGAGTCCTCATGAGCGTGAAGTCATGGGAGATTTCCTCCGTTTGTACCGCGCCAGCAGCGGACCCCGCGATTTCATCACTGCTGCGCAGACGGACAAACAAAACACGGTGCAGGTTGCAAGCGGAGCAGAAATGACATGCAGCTTCGTCGGACGCCTGTGATTGGCTGGCCTAGTTCGCGTGCGCGCTGTCATTGGGCAAATGTTGTCAAGGTGACTGGCCAGACTAGGAACTCCCAAATACAAATGATGAAATAATATTCAATTCATGTTATGAAACACAGTGAGGTCGACCTGCTGCGGAGAGGCCGAGCAGCGAGCTGTTCACGATGGAGTCATCTGCTCGTTAAATGAGTGATTCAAATTTCAACCCACATCAGCAAACCCTGAAAAATGACCTCACAATCTCCTTGAGTCCCATGATGTCACCAAATGTGCTTTCTTGTTGCAAAAAAAACTCCAAATGAAAAAAAAAAAAATCCCTGTAATGTTCAAACAAGGAAACAGCGTCATATACATGTTTGAGAATGATGTCGATGTAGTTCTCTGTGTATCGATGAATCAAGTCGTCGTTGTAGCTCTAAAGTTGATTGAACACATTTTCTTCAACACTGACAAAATTAAATAGAGCCTGCGGTATATTGAACATCTTTAATGAGCAAAAATACCCTCTGGCTTTATGTATACATACATACAAGTCATCTGTATCAAGTTAAAATGAGTAACTCTAGGCAGAGCCAGTACAGTGAATCATCATTGTCCATAATGTTTCCTCTGTTGCTTCTCTTGGCCTACATGTGGAGGGTAAACCGGTGCAAGTGTGCCTCCCCTCTCATTAGCCATTGGGACGTAGGGATGCCTGCCCTCAATTATCACTCCCTGCCTGTAATGAGATTAGTTTGAATCCAGTGAGCGATGATGGGTGAAGAATAACGGGACAAAGTTGAACGGGCAACTGTGGCATCTGCAGCAGCCTTGGAGTTGACAAAGCATCCCTTCTTACAAATGTGGTCATCCTGAATGGGATACCTTTAGCTCACACTCCTCCGATGTGTCATTTGACTTTCTGGTTCTGGTGGTCATTTCGTCTCCGGAATCCTCATCAAGACTGGACTCCTGCAGACTCTTTCCCAATGTCTCAATGGGCAGGATCAAGGATGCAATGCAGCCCAGCAGACTAAAGCCACAGTACAATGACAGGGTCCCATACACCGATGTCCTGAGCAGCACCTAGAACCACGACCCGAAATGTGAAAAGCCAGATGGAGAAATGGTGCTGGAACTCACTTTGAATACTTTGGAACGTGCCAAGAGAGACGGTCCCTTACCTGCGCCACAAAGGGGGTAATCAGGGCCCCCACCTTGCTCATCGCACCTGAAGTTCCCATTGCTAAGGCTCGGATTTCTGTAGGGAACGCCTAATAAGAAAAAAGAGCATTTGGTCCAGTTTCAATTAGGATTTTCCTCGACCAAAAAAACTCGATTAACACTCTTTGCTATATACAACAGATCTTTAGAACTACATTTCTCCACAGGGTAATACAAAAACACCAGAAATGTCTTCATGAATTTCTTCCCAATAAGTCATTCAAATTTTAAATAACTAATTTCTGAGCTGACTAATCAAGAGCCCTAATTTAAATCGACTAAAAACAAATGTTAACTTGGCAAAAGACAAACCTCTGATGTGTAAACAAAAGCAACTTGGTATCCTCCAGAGATGAAGCCCCTGGCTATAAAGACGCAGATTGTAACAGCTGTCCTGCATGGACAGAGAGACAGACCGGTAAGAGGTCAGTCCTGATGTGTGTGTGTGTGTGTGTGTATGTGTGTATATATATATATATATATATATATATATATATATATATATATATACACGTTTCAATGTGACAACAACACAAACACACAATTACCTCCCAATGCAAGCATATATGGGCAGCAAGCTCAAAGAAAACACGAAGAAACACAGAGCCAGCGTCTTCTTCCTGCCAATACGGTCAATTACCAGAAGGATGACTAAAAGACCTGCAACAAACATATTTTAAATGTGGCAGTAATAAGTTGTAATGAAACAGTGTTAAATAATTACAATTCAACAGAAGATGAAGAAACAGAGATGAACCTCTGTCTCTGGGCTCAAAGCTGTTCTTGGCGACAGTTTCATAAAAGGTGAAAACAACCTGAACGTTTAGTTACATACCACAGCACTGACAACATGTTAATAATGAGCTTTGTACCTGGAAATTCTGCTGCGCTCGTCCATAACAGGTCTTTGTAGTCGGCTATTGTCAGATATTTGCATTGCATTGTACAGCTTGGATCAACCTTGCCCCCTTGTGTCGCTATATGAGGAGAAAGGATAGTTTTGTTTTGCGAGTTCCAACTGAAGACGCATGATGACACAAGGGGGCTGTTACTAACTCTCACATGAACGTCCAGCTTGGTACAGCTCAGACGTCAACAGCACGATCCCGTAGTAGGAGAAGGCGTTTACAAACCTTTGGATAAAAACATCATACACTGTTCTAAATTGTGTACATATAAGTGAAGATGAAGCATTAACACACAAAGACGGATTACTAGAGGATTTTAAAGGTTCAAATTATTTCAAAATCTGTTGCTCCCACTCTGTGCATTGGGTGTGTACGCAAGCCTTTAAGTGCCCATCATATAAAGTGCACACAGTAGACTACTCAGCACTTTCCCGCATCCTAGGAACCGACCACTACTCGGTAATCCAGCCTTGATTAAATAATCCCCTGAGATCAAAATACCAGATTAAGTAAAGTTGACAGCGAGGAGAAAATGTTTTATTCAAGCTCACCATATAAACCACGTGAGAAGAGTAGTCCTCCAATACCGGGAAGTGAAAAGAGTTTTAATTTGTCCATGTTCTGCCTGTGAAATAAAAATGACAATAATAAAAGGCTTATTTATGAATATCAACAATTAGGCATTGTATTGGAAACGTGTGTCCTTTAAAGCAGAACCTTTGTATTTGTAACCGCACCTGTTTATAGACAATGAGCTTCCCTTGAGGCATGGCCTTGCCATTCTCTTTGGCGATGCGTGCTAAGGTTGCCATGGCCTTGTCCGTTTTTCCGGTCAGCACATGAAAACGGGCACTTTCAGGTAGCCACTGAATAACACATGAAGCTCAGTTGCAGATTGATCCTTGGCTGTTTTTGTATTTCATAATCAACGTACTCACAGAGAAGAAGCAGATAGCGATTGCCATCGGTATGGTAGAGAAGCCGAGCAGCCACCTCCAACCGAGGGTGGGCATGGTCGCCAACGCCAAGAGGACCGCAAACACAGAACCAAGTGACCAGAATACCTGATGCACACAAACACACCAATCAGGAGGGAATCAATAAGCACTGCACTGAATTAGATCAAAGATTCTACACTGGAATACAGTTAAAGTCGTGTAGTGATAAAAACAAAAACAGCCCAGTACCGCGATCAGCAGGACGGAAATGCCTCTCGAATTCACTGGGAGGAATTCTGAGTACAGCGTCACACTTAAAAAGAGACCAAACGATTATTGGAAATCATTTTGTGGCTATTGAAATGTGCAGGTCTGTTCATTGCAGGCTTCAAAAACAGGTTGGACTTACGACTGAGGACTTCCTCCGAGACCGAAGCCTACGAGGCCTCGCAGGAACAAGAGCCAGCCGTACACCGGAGCAAAGGCACTCAGCAGGCCGTAGAACAGAACCCAGACCATACTAATCTTCAGACCCTGTTCCCCACAGAGACAAACACACAAGTTAAACATCAAAACATGGAGAGGAAAACATTGAGATCATCAACAACCCAAATATGAGACTTACTGCTTTTCTGCCGTAGATATCAGATATATTCCCGATTACAGCTGAACCGACGGCCATTCCCGCAAACACCACCTGAGTGAATAAAAACAACATGACAAGATCCTGAGAGAGAAGATTTTCACACATTCATATTCATATATTTTGTGGAATGTAAAACATTGATATTAAAGTACAAAAAAGGACTTCACCGATGTTATGAGGGCCACCTGATAGCTTGGTAGCCTCCACTCACAGTGCAGCTGGGGGCCCAAGATACTGAGGATCATTATCTCAATGGCGTCTCCGATCTGCTCTCAGAGAGGACGAGGACCATAAAACATCTAGAATCTGGAGGTCAGAGTGAGGACCACTCTTCTGCATGTTTTAGGATTCTTACCCATGACAGTCCGGTGAGGACTGACATTTTCCACTGGAACTTTCCAAAGCCGAAGGCCTCAAGTGCATCGTCCACTGTAAAGGTTTCTGTAAAGGGACAAGACAGTCACTGCAATGCCCCTGTTAAGAAATGGCTGCACAATTGCTCAAGAATCACAATATTGATATTTGTTTTTTAGACATTTAAAAATTAAAGTAATGATGTTCAAATAATACTTTTGCTGTGAGCTTAGAACTATCTCTTTGAGAACAGGAGCTGATTAGATGTCATCACGTGAATGTGTTGCCTCAGATCAGCACAAAAAAACGAGTTTGTTTAAAAATAAGTACATCTTTGAAGTACCGCTTATTTTACTAGTATTTGTTTATTGCTGTATACATTGTACTTCTATTCCACAGAGATACATACTGTACTTTTTATACCACTACAATTTTTACACAGCCATAATTACTTTTCATTAAAAGATGTTGCATTGTTATAAAATAAACTACAAAAAAAACATATAAAATAATTTAAATGATATCTACACTGTCCAACTATAACATTAAAGTATTGTTCTCATGCCAATACATCAACAATAAGTATTCAATGATATAATACTGAAACCCGTACAGAGGTAATTCTACTGCATAATACTTTTACTTTTGATACTTCAAGTACATTTTGTTATCAGTACTTTTGTACATTTTTAAATGCAGGTCTTTTACATTGCAGAATCTCTACTTTTACTTTGGTAAATTATAAAAATACTTTCACCGCTGACTGCAGGTCAGCTGATCTATACTTCTACAATGTAGCTTTCCTCAGCTCATATGCAAACTGTCTCTCACTGTTCCCCTCACACAAAAAACAGCATAGTTTTAGGTTGCAAAAAGACAATCTGCATTTAAAGGCCACCTTGATGATTGTGTATTTTCTCACACAGACGTATACAATCAATAATTTGTATGAACTACAACTTAAAGTTGCTCTACAGACCCTCAGTTTTATGAGATCCAGTTCTGGATGCAGACTTTATTTCCTCTGGGTCGACTCTTGCCGAGTTTGTGACGTGGATCTCATTGTCTGTGTCGTCGTCATCGCTGTGATCACCACTTAAAGTGAGAAAAACAGGCAATATTAAGCAGAAACTATTACGTTTCAATTACAATATGTCACCATTTATCATAAAATGAATTATCCTCAGCTTGCATAGCTCTGTTGCAACACTCGGTGAGCTTGGGACCCAGTGAAAACATGGAAGGGGGGAGGGGGGGGGGTAATCCAACAGGGTTCTGTTGACAGGAGATGTCACTTCCTGTTTTCTGGTGCCTTTTAACAGGAGGTTTGATACTTGTACTAGCATGAGAAACAGTATGGGCACATTTTGAAATTGCATCCAGAGGAGGTAGTTGGTCCCAAATCACATATTTAAAAGATATTAAAATAGGAGGCTTACTGGAGGAGCTATTTCAGCACCCTTGGCAAATAAAAGAGGTGTGGCACGCATGCAGCCGAAACAACATCAAACAAGCAGGACTCTACAAATGTAGCGGCTCCTTTTTGTATTTATACATTCGAGTTATTTCAGATGATCCAACATGTGATAAAACTTTCTCCTCTTCACCGATTGTGTACGCTCCTGTTCTCACTGAATTCCTTCATGACACTCAGCTTGATATTCTGGTTATTTTCTGGAATGTAGGATTCAACTTATATCAATCACAATGTTCCCTTATATTGAACTCTAACACTTGCTGTATTTTGTGTTGTCATATTGACAGTAATATATGTATATATATATATATATATATATATATATATATATATATATATATATATATATATATATATAATTATTTTTACTTTTTTTTCTCGACTCCTCTCCTCAGTGGGCGAGGCTAAAACACGAGAAGGAGGCGAGGAAAGCAATCGAGTTATTGTGGGTAAAAGTATGGAGGACTAAAAATGACATAAGTATAAATGAATAAATAAATGAATAAATATAGGAATAAATAAATAAATCCTTAAATAAATGTATAAATAAATGTATAAATGCTTAAATAAATGTATAAATAAATATAGGAATGAATGAATATAAGTTATAAATAAACATGACATCATTAAATAAATATATTATACATTTCTGTATTTCTTCATTTATTTATTTCTCTATTTATGTGTCCACACGTATTTCTTCATTTATTTATGTGTGACATTTACGTGTCCGTATATTCAAATGAGCTGGGCGGTCCGAACCTCTGTCTAAAGCCTGATTGGTCACAGGAGTGTGATGCACCTGGTGTGTTATGCTCCACTTCTCCTGCCTGGCATGTGCTGAAGTTGACTCGCTCAGCTCACCGTTAGCAGGAGTTAGCTGAGACAGCTTTTTGACTACAGCCGTTTATCAATTCCAAGTACACTGAGAACAGACTCGTGTTCTTTTGCAGTCTGGTCTTGGAGTCTGGTCTTGGGAGTCTGGTCTTGGGAGTCCAGACTATCGAGGACGCAGGACGGTCTTTCTGGTCTTGTGACGTCACCACATCAACTGCTGTTGCTCATGAATTCACTCCAATTATTCACTGTAACATACTTTACAGTGGAGTAGAATGTGTTGCGGTGTTCACTGTCGATTGGCGTAGGCTACGAATAAACGGTAATAACTATACAACGTCTCGTAGCTTTCCTGACCCAGGGTCGCTACAATATGAAGTTATGAATCTTAACCCTCAGTCAAATTGACGTAACGTTATCTTTTAATAAATAATAAACTATTGTGCTCTTTAGATCCTCCCAAACCTATGTATATCTCATGTTTAGCCGCTACGGAGACATCAGAGCCAGCGGAGCATTTAAAAAAGTCCTGCCGAGATCCGGCTGCTGTCGGCGGCCACGCAGCGCGCTGAGCGCCCGGCGCGCTGAGCTCAGTGGTCCCCGAGCAGGACCTCAAATCTCCGTCGCAGATCCTTATCAGGCTGAATCTCGATAAACCGACCACAGATTTGATGCTTAAACTACTAACTTCTCGGCTGAAAACATCCTTAAATTACATTCCATGACTCAACAGTAGTATTTAGAATGTACAGACAAGAACGCATAATAAACGCTGTTCGTCTACAGATCCAAGTGCTAGGGATCGATTGCTTCTGTGTTGCTCCCCGACTTGACCAATCAGGCTTTAGACAGAGGTTCGGACCGCACAGCTCATTTGAATATACGGACACGTAAATGTCACACATAAATAAATGAAGAAATACGTGTGGACACATAAATAGAGAAATAAATAAATGAAGAAATACAGAAATGTAGAAATATATTTATTTAATGTTATCCTGTTGATTTATAACTTATATTCATTCATTCCCATATTTATTTATACATTTATTTATTTATGTATACATTTATTTAATCATTTATACATTTATTTAAGGATTTATTTATTTATTCCTTTATTTATTCATTTATTTATTTATTTATACTTAAGTCATTTTTAGTCCTCCATATAAAAGAGGAGAGCATACAAGGCCAACATGTCTGCGAGATGCCTGAGGCGCTTTGCCAGTTGACAGTTGGAAAGCCCTAAGGCCTAAACTGTCCCGTGAACGCAACTCAACGTCGGAGTCCCCAAGACCCAGATATAAATAACTTAAAAACACTGCTGTCACTTTTTAAAGGAGTCGCCAAAGCACGGGATATGTTCTACTAAATGTCGACCCGCAGCACTCTGGTATAATATGAAGACAGCGGTACCAAGTACCTACAGTACCAGACATACACATGTGAGGAAATACAAAAGTAAATGGTTTGTTCTACCTCTCTCCATGATTTCTCCACCGTTTGTATGTAAACGGAGTTATTCTGCTCCAGCTGTCCATGCCAGATACGCGTCAAGTGAGATTCCGCCACACAACGCGCAGGTGTGTTCATTCATCAGACGTCAGGTGCACCATGCAGGCTCTGGTTTCACTGAGACACCCAATCAGAGAACATCCCTCAGGGGAAACATGTATTGTAGAGAGAGTTTACACAATGACAGGAGATACGTGAAAGGAAAAGAGTTTGGTAGGATAGTTCTTTTTTTTTGGGGGGGGGGGTAAACAATAAGTAGGGATGATGAGATGTAGAACACCGTGATCCCTTTGCATTGTTCAGCTTCATCATGTCATCATCAGTTATTTATTTTGATTGTTTGATTACAATCACAAATCCAACTGCAGTAGAGAAACATCAAACTGCAACAATCTGCTCTCGTTCCCTCAAGAAAGCCTCTTGGCTCTTGTTAGTTTCCAGTGGAACTTACATGAAGTACAACAGTGATCGGAGCTTAAGCTAAATTAGTGATTAATCACCTAAAGTTAAAGCAAAGACAGATAATTTGTATGTGTGTGTCACAGACACTTTCACTATTATTGTGACGACAGGAATGTGTGTGTGTGTGTGTGTGTGTGTGTGTGTGTGTGTATATGTGTGTGTTTTTCCAGTATTAGCCTGGAGATCCACTGTTTGCCTCATGCTTCATCCAAACTTGACGTGAACAAAATACAACTCATCAAACTTGTCTTCTTTCCACAGTTATAAGAAAAGTACATGGCTTTTTCTTTGTAAATGAGAAGCATTCAGAAACAATGACAGTATCTGCATCCCAAACAAATACAAATACAAGATGTATTATCAGTTAATTTGTCTGTATATTTTGGACTTCATATTTTTCTATTCCTTTCGCATTATTCTAAATGAAACAATGTGAAAAGTTTAGAAGGGAAATCAAATCAACTCATAGACAACATGAAATCTACAGCCCCCGAAAATGGAAGCCATATATATATATATATATATATATATATATATATATATATATATATATATATATATATATGCACACACATCGTTATCTTACACTTATATATCATTTATGGTTCTTAAAAATGTAGCGATAAAAGTATAGTGGAGTAAAGAGTACAATAAATCCCCTTTAAAGGTGGTGGATGTATAAAGTAACATCAAAAGGTAAGTATAGTAGGCTACTTGAGTAAATGGTAGAAGTTACACATTTAGCTTATTCCAATTACAAAAAAAGCACACTTTGTTATTACTATGCTATGTTACTTTGTACACTACATACTATTGTCCATTAAAATATTATAAATGTATTACCAGTTGCAACATCTAGTTGCATTATATTGGAGAGAAGACAGACACCTCTACGGACGATATCTACGATACACAACTCACACCAAAACAATCTAGATTGATAAATAATGCCGACAGGTAGAATGGAAAAATATATTTTTATTACTTTGGGCTCCTGAAATCCGTAATTTCAAAGCCTTGTCCAGCTGTTTACTGACGTCATGTTTAATGAAGAGAGAGAGGGGGAGATATTCAGGCAGGCATCCTCTTTGTGTTGGATTGAAGCTTTCCGTCGGCACCTCTGCCTGTTCAAGTGAATACGGCCAACCTGAAAATAAAAGCAGTTGAAAAGTAGGACACCGCGAGGACATGCTGAGGCTGCTGCATTATGGGACGGGCATAAAAACAGGTAGGATATACAATACATCCTCTGGTCACATCAGCTGCTTGGCCGGACTCGCGCAGAACGACACAGAACCTCGGCAGAGCTTTTCTGAGTTGCACAGAGGACCGAGACATGGATTCAAAGGTAAGATATACTATCTGCTGTACGAACAAGCTTTGACATGTGGATGACCTTTTCCGTTTGCATGCACACATTATGAAAACAGTGACGCTGTGCATTAGTTATTGTGAGATTTGTTCCCTGAACGCTCCACTGCCGAAACCAACAGCCTCATAGCTCGGTTTAGCCCTCAGAGTCCTGCCCCGGCCACAGTAAGCCCTTTGCTCACATACATAAAGGATTAGTTGAAAGTTTAGTTGTTTGGGACTAATTGGGCCTGTGAATATTTATTTGGACAAGTGGTGGATCGAGGACACTGTGTGATCCACCTTGCCGTTCGCAGTCAACGTCTTATTGACCTCCTCTTTCTGTCCTAGATGTGGTCTCGTGTTTGAGGTCATGCTGGACAGTGTGAGGTTTGAATACTTTTTTATTGATGCACTGTGAACCCTCTGTGCAGGGTTGAGGCGATGCACAACATTGTTTATCATTAAGGCTGAGCATCTAACCTCAATAGTTTTTGAAGATTTACCAAATCTTAATACTCAAAGTACTGAAAATGAACAACTGGTTCTCAGAAATAGAAAGGAATTGAAAATTGCTTCTTCTCTTTGAATCGCTACCAAGCTCACATATCAAATAGCCTCGGATCCTCTTGGGCCCGACTGCACCATATTTGGTGCACTTTTGATATTGGGTTAGAAATTGTCTATAATATTTTAATAAACATGAGCAAATATATTGATGTTGTATATCAAATTAAAGAAGACAACTTGGGCTACAAGAAACCGTAACCAATTTCAACATAACTCAAACAACAACTAATATCACCGGAACAATATCATAATCATTATTTTGTCAGGCGTTGGGCCACTCAGAATATGTACGTCGCTAGCGACACGAAGCTCCATGTTATCGGAAAAAAGCAGACAACAAAAAGCAAGAGAACTCCATACAGATTCTAACCATCTTTACAGAATCTATCTGCGCCAAAGCA
This sequence comes from Liparis tanakae, assembly GCA_036178185.1. Lineage (NCBI taxonomy): Eukaryota > Metazoa > Chordata > Actinopteri > Perciformes > Liparidae > Liparis > Liparis tanakae. The sequence goes on along the minus strand of CM070090.1, from coordinate 11,159,241 downwards.
TCACGAAGATGTGACCCAAAGAACACAGCCACATGAATCGCTTTCTCACTTTACACTCAGCAAATGTTGCTTACCTTTGCTGATAAGAAGAAGACAAAAGAATTATGGCGGCAAACCCCCACTGATATATCTTCTCCTACTATCCAGTATGTAATACACATCTTCCCCGGCAAGAGAAGGGGTCGTGGAAGTAAGTTCTCAGGAAGTTACTATCAGCGTATCAGATTTGTCTTTTCAAAAAGGATCACACTGTTCTGTATCCCATTGACTCACAGTGCTGTCAATCTTTTTTTGTACCAATCGATTCTATAGGCTCTAACAAGTCCAATGATGTGTCGCGCTCTTCAATCGGCCCATCTCCCGCTGAGATATTTGCGTGCGTAGTAGTGAAACACAAAGGAGAAGGGAATCGCCATTACGCACAAGGACGCAGAGCGTTATTGTTATATTTATATTATATATATATTTTGTTGTTGTTGTTGTTATAAAGTGAAATACTGCTGTATTTGGATGTATTGAACACTAGGAGCAATATACAAGTGAAATAAATGGTTTGGTACATGAGAAAACTCAAATGGCACAGATGGTGCCAAAATGTGCCCAAATGTGCCCAAATGCACATTTTGAAGGCCTCACCTAAAATCTCTTTCTAAAAAACTCTCTAGCTGCTTCATGCTTCATTTTTTCTAAGTCAAACTTTGCAAAGAGACTATTCACAAGTGGTGTTATTATCTGGGTGATTGTAGACCTTTGCTGTGCATCCATCCAGGAGATATTCATCCTGAAAGTGCTTTTTTGTGGGGGCGAACCTGAAACTTCTATTTTTTGCTGTGTTTCCTCTTTATTTACTCTTAAACAGTAACTAATATACAGATGTTTACAAATCTGACCAGAAACTCACATGTGTTGCCTTTATTATAACACCAACATTATTCAGATGTCTTTTATGGTTGCAGAGCTACACCCTTTTTAGTTTGTGTATGTCATTTTCGAGCAGAAACCTCAAAAATCGGGTGGGGCCCAAGAGGATAAGAAGAACTTTAAAAAGTAATGAAGAATCGCTAATTATCAGCCGTTTAGTCCTGTTATGATAGTAGGAGCAAAATGGAGGGCAAACATACAGTGTAAATATATTATTTTAAGCAGAAGTTGCCGCTGCATTTATATTCTAACTGCACATTGGCTTGAACCAACATAGGATTGGCTTGTTGAGATATGCGGTGTTGCCATCAAATGATACTTTTTTCCCACGAGTGCCTTTAAATTGTTTTGTCCCCCACAGTTCATCAACGACTGAAACCTCTCAGTATTTGCATAATTAATTGCATTATGTTAATGTTAATTTCCCCAGCATGCTCTTATATATTCACTGTGCATTTTGTGCTGATCCTGCATGATTTGGGTCGGCTGTAGCACATGGGGAGAGTGGTCGTCTCCCGTAACCACAAGGTAGTCGGTTCGATGTTGAAGTGTCCTTGAGCAAGGCACTGAACCCCAGTTGCTCCCCGGATGCTTCACTGCAGCCCACTGCTCCTAAATAACTAAGGAAGGGTTAAATGCAGAAAAGAATTTCCCCACATGAATCAATAATGGATATATTATTATTATTATTATTATTATTATTATTATTATTATTACGTAAGATGTCTTTGTTGATGCTTACAGGAAGCACAATGTTACATTTTAAACAGATGCAGCGAGAGGGCAATGTTACAATGCCCACTGGCTGTCACACCTGACCTATAAAGACAAAGATGAGGGTGCAATGTTGTATTATTGTGATATCAATAAACAAATACAATTAAAATAGTACTAAAAGTACAATGGTCTATTTTCATCTGTTCTCTCTCCCCACATGTCCTGTTGCCACTCCATAATATAAAAGCAGACGTATACAATAGTGGATGTTTATATACAGTATGATATATACAATCAGTTCAGTTCCATGTTACAGTTTAATTATTTAAATACACATTTATTTTTTAATTGAGGTTTTATTTCAAATTCATTGAAAACCGAATGCATCACAGTAGCACATTACTCTAGTTCTGAAATAATCTGTGATTTTGACAGGTGGGGTTACCAAATAAGGAGTATCTTGATCCCAAACTGGACTCGTCGTTGTGGCTCTAATGAGCATCGAGTAATTAGTTTGAAACGCATCTGCCTAATCAAAGACCAGTAATCGAATACCTGGGCTGTAATTTTGTGGGGAGGAGGGTGAGGACGGGTCTCCGGGAGGATATTGTTACTACATCCTTGTATTACATACCTGCACACGCGCACACACACACACACACACACACACACACACACACACACACACACACACACACACACACACACACACACACACACACACACACACACACTCTTCCTTAAACACATAGAGTAGCTGTTCATCACTCAGGTGAAGCGCTGAATGAATGTTTGCTGCCTGCAGGGCTCCATGAATGTTTAACCAGTGCTTCCAGAGCCAGGTAGCTCATTACTGCCTCGTTACCTGCAGCGACGCCAGCACGGCAGGAAGCAGCAGTGCCACACTCTCCTCCTCCTCCTCCTCCTCCTCCTCCTCCTCCTTCTCTTCCTCCTCTTCAGCCGCTCTGCCCCGGCTCAGGGTGACGGGCCACTATATGAATCAGGGGCCGATGCTAACCTGAGCAGCAGAGGAGGCAGTAGATTCTCGGTGAAGGACCTGTGCTGACTTAGAGAGGCACCACGATGGGAGAACTCATCGGCTACTAGCGCAGCCGTCACAGGGGCAGCGGGTCTGAGCGGGCCACCCGGAGGATTGAAGCTCAAAGTCATTTGGATTTCTCAGGTTCATCACACACGACTGATTCAACCATGACGCACATGGCCTTGGAAGTAAAGGAGGTAATTACTTGAATGTGGCTTGTGTATCTTGACTGCAACTATGTTGCACTTTAAGATTATTTTAAGGGATTTTAGCATCTCAGGTCTTATTTTCTTAATAATGGAGAGAAAGAAATTACAGCTAAAGCTCTACAGAGGGTTGAAACATCTGAACGCCAAGTGTTTTTGTTTTACAGGTGTTTCAATTCACTCTGCTGCAGTTTTTAATGAAACATATCTGAGGAACCCATTGTACGTTACCTTCTCAGCACTAAACGACAGACAGACAAAGTTAGTGACGCTCTTGTGAATATAGTGTAGCATTTAGAAGTTAAAGAAAAAGTTTGTTAACAATTGGGGGAGAGCAAAAGCAGGGCTAAAAGAGTGAATATTGGAAGCCAGATTACATAAAACACAACTAAAAAAATAATGCTTGTGTTGCCCTGTATTTGCTGGACACATAATATGTGAATGATGTGCGTTCAGTTTGTTTTACTGACCCGAAAAGAAATGGAAGCTGCTTTAAGTAAAAGCTATCCATGTCCAGAAGTAAAATAAAATGTCATCAATTTAGCGATGCAAACATAGCTAAACAGGATGATGGGTTCATAGCATGTGACTGTATGCTTGCGTGAAACAGTAGCAACAGAGGAGGTACCGGACCTGACCGGCGTGATGGAGGCCTGTGACGCTCAGGTTTCTCCAGACACCTGGAGCCCCCTAAATGTATGTTGCCCTGGGTGATGTGGTGTCAGTCGATGGCCCACTAGGAGCGCTATCTCTTTCAGGAGCCTAACGGCCACTTTGTGGCTGCGTAACAGGATCCCGCACCATACTGGATGGACAGGCACAATGGAGCGCCCTCTCAGGTGATGGTCTCCGGGTCAGATAGACTTTCCTGTTCCGCTGAAGCTCGGCATCAACATTTGATGTTTATTGTAGTTATTCAGGTTGGATTTTTTACTTGTTACCTTATACATGCGACTAGGTCAATTAGCAGCTCTGCTTTCAATCAGAAGATCGGCGGTTCGATTCCCCACTCACCTGGTCGATGTGTCCTTGAGCAGGACACTTAACCCTGAACTGCTCCCTGTAGTTGTGTCTATGATTGTAAGTCACTTTGGATGAAAGCGTCAGATACATGTTTTGCTCATCTTCTCTGTTCATATCTTAACGTCTTGAGCATCGTCCATTTGACATCAGATGTCAGCGTTTACCAGGAAAAGCCACATCTCATCTTGTTGCTCTCTTCTTAAAGCCCCACTATGTAACTTTTCCACCTTAAAATAACAGCTTGAAAAAAATTGTGCCGCTACAATGACTTTTAATATGTTGATTTGCTCCTCCGCCACTGCCATCGGGGGTCTGTGGCCAGAATACTGCTGAATGTAAGATGGTTGGGACCGACCCGGTACTTCCGGCGGAAGTAGTTCAACTTGCTGTCTGGCAGCTTTACGCACCGTCTTATAGTGCCAGTTTACGCTCGCAGGTGACTTTTTATTTGCTTCGCTACGCGACTCGTAGAGACGGAGTGACATGCTGCTGTGTTGAACACCGGGCTGCCGCTGATCAGCGAGGGTTAGGGTTCAGCGAGTCGCGTTCAGCGGCAGCCCGGTCGCGATCAGCTGGGAGCAGACGAGCCGGAAAAGCCATATATGGCTCGAGACCAGACGTTAAATACCTGAAGGGGGCGCTACAGGGTAAAAGTTACATAGTGTCGCTTTAAGCAAAACTGCCAAATCTGTCAGTGTTGTTTTACCACCGGCCGTTTGTTCAGCAGAGGTCACGTTTCCTCATGATGGCAGAGAATCTCGGCCCTGCACTTTGTGCCCGGCCGACAGTCTGCACACACAGACACCCGCAGAGTGCCAACAACAGGGCAGAGTGTCTGAGTCCACTTCTGTTTGCTTTTGCATTTGATGTGAGACATGCAAAGCCTTGACAACAACAACAAATCCATCAACGAATAGTTGGAAGGCCTTCATCAGGTGTTCTTTACAGACACGTGTGATGAAATCTAATGTAGAAAATCATTTGGTCCCTAGTTTTACTAGTGCTGCTGTTATTTTTGAGGTTAATACCTTACGCCTGTATTAAAGGTACTATAAGTATTTAGAAGCATATTTTGAAATACCTCAACTTCTTATATTATAGTGCTGCTACCAGTTGTTGGACTTTTCTCTTATGTTTTGTAAAAAACAGACTAATTGTGTTCTGGCTAATGAGGGTGACTTACAGCTTTATATTTTATTAATTACTATGTACAATATATAACTGATATTTGCTGTTCATAAATATATGGAATGGAAACAAAAACATGGGAGAATTGAAGTACATTCTCGAAATAAAGTATTTTTCTTTCCCAAACAGTGGTGAGAAAAAACATCTTTTCGTCATGAAGCCATTCAACTCTTTGTGATTTAGATTTGAAATCCCCATACGTTTAAAAGTTACACACAGTAAACGGTCATGCAAGTATGATGGGGTAGAGTAACATCTAGAGTAAGTTATTTATCTTCAAGCGCACACAGACAAATACATATTTCAAATGATATTTGCTTTCTCTGTTGTGACCTCACTACATTATTGATGGTTTCCTATTAAGGGAAGTGGAGACTGTTTTTTTTAGTTTCCGGTCTTACTACTGTCCCTCAATAAAACCAGATGTTCAGTTCACAATAGGCACAGATGCAAACTCACATACACATCAGGTTCCTTCAGGGTAAGTCACTTTTTAAACTTTTTCCTGTAAATGTTGAACATTTAGTGTTTTTTCAGGACATGATGTGTTGTGATAGTATGCTGTGTATTTCTGCTCGATCAGTAGAGTACAGCCTGTTTTACTGGAAAATGATTTGTGAGTGTCAGTTACTACGGCGGCAGGTCAACTTGGCAGTAATGAGAGCCAAACTACTGACGCGTAATACCGGGTGGCTCTTTCATGGCACCGTAATTAAAGTGCATTGCATTGGCTGATTATTTCACCTGGCACTTTCTTCAGTTGACTATCTTTAAGTGGCAGATCATTTCCTGTGTTTTTACATATTTAATTGACTATAATTACTTCTAGATGCCACTTGATGAAGTGTTTGTTTGTGCCAGTTATTGTTTCATCTTGTATTAAACTGTGGACTATATGACGCTTCTGGTGCAGGTATTGTGAGTTTGTTCGGTTGTTGTCCTGAACACAACTGATGGCTTTCTAGGGAACAAGGAAGCAGATTAGATAGTAATGGCAGAATTTAGATTTGGCACGTGAATGGAGGATGCAGCCAAGGCCAGGAACTGACTGGAAGTCACAGATATAGGGACACACAGGCAGGACATGAGACACTCACTGGGAAAAAATACATCCCAGATCATCCATGATTGTGAGCGTGTGTTCTTTAGTGGTGACAGCCTCAACAAAAACAGATAACGTTTGGGGAAAACAGGACGCAAAGGAAAAGGATGGGACGTATAGGCCTGGTTTTGGAATGAGAACTGGGCCTAAAATAACATCATATCTATTGCTTTTGTTTAAAAGAGCAATACATTGCCTCGTAAAGGGCCATTTTGGCATGTCACTTTATTGTGTTGCAATAACTTGGTTCCTTGTCACGGATGTGTTCCTGCACATGTGCAGAGCCTGGAGGAGCGCTGTAACCAGATGCTGAGGAACATGGAGGCCTCGCTGACAGCCCGGGATAGAGTGGGCATCCAGGATTTTGTTCTGCTGGACGCCTACACGAGCGAGAGCGCCTTCCTGGACAACCTGAGGAAACGCTTCCATGAGAATCTCATCTACGTGAGTCTTCCTGCGTAGTGTAATATTATATATAAGCCGACTTGCTCTGTCCCTCTCATTAAACTTCACGCCCTCGACCTTCAACCCTACAAGGTCGTAATGCTGCATCTGCTGAATAAGGTACATTGTGTTGCTGAAGCAGCAGCTCCTGTTCTTTCCATTTGCACAGTGAGCAATCTAAAGGTCATGAGGTCATGACAAGTGATTAACCAAACTTATTGCTTTTGTTAAGAGGAACACAAATACTGATCAGCAGAGTGATACATGCACACCACACTGCTGCAAGCTTTCCTTTAATGCCATGTAACGCTTGAGAAAAACAAATACCCTGTATTATCGAATGTGCACGAGTTGCAGGACATGACTTCCTGTCATCGTCTTTCCCTGCAGACCTACATCGGAACTCTCCTGGTGACGGTCAACCCGTATAAAGAGTTAGACATCTACAGCAAGAAGCAAATGGATATCTACATGGGGGTGAACTTCTTTGAGCTGCCACCTCATATGTAAGATTTTATGAATGTTGTATTCATGTATGTTGTATAATAGTGTACAGTGGGCTGGATGTCTTGTTATGGAATTTTACAATTTTACCAGATGATGAATCCTATACTGACTTTTCATCTAGAGTTATCATCCGGTCAAAATTCGGATTTCACCAAAGCAAAACCTGAAAAACTGAAGACAATCCTATTCTCATCAGCCTCAACTGTACTTTGTGTTTAGTCTTAATAAACAAAACTAAGATGTCAACATGATTAACACTTTACTTGCTGAAAATCGTCATTGGCATTGTGAGGTTGTATTAGCATTCAGCTAAAAGTACCACTCTACCTAAGTACAACTTTCAATTGCATGAAACATTATCACAATAGATTGAAAAGATAGGATGTCAACGTGACACAAGAATGAATGAATTATAAATGCAAGGCGTCATGGTGCTCAAGCAGTTCAGGAGCCTCCAAGAACCTCAATGACGAGGTCCTTTGTTGCAGGTCATGCTCAATCTCTCTTGCCTCATCGTCTTTCCAGTGTCAGCTAGCTATCCGATAAATGCATTGCAACAATATGAATCTAAGTTGTTGGCCTCTTGTAAAGAAAAAGAGGAATTTATATTATTTAATGTATAACTTAAACAGGAGAGCTATATTGAAAGCTATATTGTGTTTAGCAATAAAAAAAGTACTTCCCTCCCTCCTCATTGGGTCCTACTCTTGGATGGTAGACGTATAAGTATAAACATGTGGGAGGGGATGGGTGGGAATGTTGGGTGTGTGTGTATGTGGATATGGATGGATTTGGATGTGTGCTGATTTTACTTTGTTATATATATTTATATATAAATATATATATATATATATATATACACACATATTATATACATATATACATATATATATATATATTTATATATATATATATATATATATATAAAATGTATATATATATTTTTCTAATCTGTTTGTGGAAAATGCAAAATAAAAAGTTATTTAAAAAAAGTACTCTTAGCCGAGTCTGACTTCCAGGCTAACGTTGAGCTATTACTATACTTTCAGTTATGCACTGGCAGACAACGTCTTCCGCACCATGCTGTCCGAGTTCAACAACCACTTCATCCTGATCTCAGGGGAGAGTGGGGCCGGCAAGACCGAGGCCTCTAAGAAAATCTTGCAATTCTACGCTGTCAGCTGTCCAAGTACCAAACTCCTGAACAACGTCCGCGACAGGCTGCTTCTCTCCAACCCAGTGCTTGAGGTCAGTGACATGCTTATGTGTACAAATTATTATGATTATTAGGATGACATGATTTTGAAGGCATTTAACGGCGTTTTGGTTTACACCATCAAGGCTTTCGGAAACGCCAAAACCCTAAAGAATGACAACTCAAGCCGCTTTGGGAAATACATGGATATCCAGTTCGACCACCAGGTGGGCTGAAATATATTCACTACATTACAGTCCAACATACAATACTGGGATGATATACTACTGATGGAATGACCTCAGGGTTCACAGAAAGGACTGATTTAGGATTAATTAAGACTTTACATTTCACTCTCAGGGGGGTGCAATTGGTGGTCACATCCTGAATTACCTGCTGGAGAAGTCCCGTGTGGTCCACCAGAACCACGGAGAGAGAAACTTCCACATCTTCTATCAGCTGGTGGAGGGAGGAGAGGAAGAGCTGCTTCGCTGGCTCGGCCTGGAGAGAAACTGCCAGAACTACCGTTACCTGGTGCAGGTTAGTGGGGAAAACATTTCAATTTAAATTAAAAACACTTCTTATATATCGGGAAGAACAAAAACTTCTTTTATACTCTGTCTCCTGCAGGGTGATTGTGCCAAAGTTAGCTCTATCAACGATAAAAGTGACTGGAAGATGGTGCAGAGAGCCCTCTCTGTCATAAAGTTCAGCGAGAGTGACATTGAGGTGGGCGTAACTGTAGATCTTCACACACATGGACAAAGCTTTGTTTACAACAATGAACCCTACATGTTTCTGCTGATTCATGACGTATTTCTTTCTGGGCAGCACCTGTTTGGAATAATTGCCAGCGTGCTCCATCTGGGAAATATCATGTTTGAAGCGGATGTTCTAGGATACGCCTCTCTCAACAACAACCAGGAGATGCACTGGGTGTCAAAGGTGAGTACCCCCCCCACACACACACACACACACACTTTATACGTCTCAATGCAACTCTCTGATGGAGACCAGGTGGAGAGATGACATGTGTTTGCCTGTATTTGCTGTGCAGTTGCTGGGGATTCCTCCTCACGTGCTACAACAGGGCTTAACCCACAGGAAGATTGAAGCCAAAACAGAGGAGGTGACTTGACTTACTTGATTTTTATTTTAGGTATAAAATGTCTTTAACTTGCATGTAGTAAATCATCTACATTGTTCTGATGTTAAAGATGTTTAGTCCCTTCTCCGTGGACCATGCCGTTTATGCCAGGGACGCCCTCGCCAAAGCAATCTATGGCCGCACTTTCAACTGGCTGGTCAACAAGATCAATGAATCTTTAGTTAACAAGGTGAGAAAAAAAAGCGATCTTCTCTCTTTCTAATCCTGCACAGCCATACCTGTCTCATAAAGAACACGTAAAAGGGGAGTAAATTGGGCTAATGAGATTTCAGTCACCCTGAGGCAGCCATTTGATTGGTTGTGAGTCTGAAAACACACAATTGCGTTAACAGCACATCTGCCAAATTTGACTTTGGGACGATTTCTTCCACCTCATTGTCATTTTATTTGTTTAAAGTAACACTTTAAAGAGTGAGGCAGAACTTCACAAAATCACACACATTTTCATGTGAAGAAATCATATCTGCGTAAACCATCTGTAGGATTCCTCCAGGAAAACAGTCATTGGCCTGTTGGACATCTATGGTTTCGAGGTTTTCAACGTGAACAGGTGAGATGCTGCACAGATGAGCTGATTCGAAATGAAGAATATGATACTAACAGTGCCTCTGATTTATTTTAGCTTTGAGCAGTTTTGCATCAACTACTGCAACGAGAAGCTGCAGCAGCTTTTCATCCAGCTGACCCTCAAGTCAGAGCAGGAGGAGTATGAGATGGAAGGGATTGAAGTAATAACGCTATCAATCCGTACATGTTATTGTCATTTGTGGCTCACATTGCAGAAATAAAACTCACAATACATTTTTCTTTTTTTGCATAGTGGGAACCAGTGCCATTTTTCAACAACAAGATCATCTGTGATCTCGTGGAGGAGAAACACAGAGGAATCATCTCTTTATTGGTAAAGTTAGGATTGCGTTATGCTCCACTAGAAAAAACAAATAGTAAACGCGACCACTAAACTAAAACTGTATTCACTGAGTTATTGATGCTCGTCCTCTCGTATAGGACGAGGAATGTTTACGTCCTGGAGAGGCCACAGATCTCACCTTCCTAGAGAAGATGGAGGAAACGATTGGTGGTCATCCTCATTTCGTCACGTGAGCTCCACAGTTTGCTTTCGAGAAGGTGCACACTGTCTACGCATATGGAGAGCATGAATATCATAATGACTTCCACTAACCCCTTCCTGCAGACATAAACTTGCAGACCAAAAGACAAGGAAAACAATGAACAGAGGAGACTTCCGCCTCTTGCACTACGCTGGGGAGGTTACATACTGTGTTGTAGGTGAGAGACGTTAAACCTCTGTGCGTGGAATGATTTCTGTCTCTATTACAATGTCACTAACAACAGCACGAATAGAGGATCCATGAAGCCATCTCACATTTTCAGTTCTCAATATACAGTCAATAAAATACATTCAAACACCATTAAAGTGACAATATTTCTCCCCAACATTAACAATTACCTATATTTTTCAAATGGATAAAATGTAATTAACACTTAACATGGCACATGCTTAACATTACCCATAACACAATGTGTTGAAAAATGTCTCAAAATTATAGATTAATAACAAACTAGCCAAATAATCAACATGTATCAAAACAAGTAGCCTAGCTTGATAAACTAGCATGCTTTAACAAAGTGCTGTAAAAACCTTCAAGGAGAATTAACCTTCATAATAACATCAGATTCATAGAAAGTAAGGATTATGCCAATTGTGTTTATTTTATTATCACATTTACACCATCACTAATATTGAGCGAAGCACTGCTATAGACTCACCTCAAACGATTATGAACATGCATCAAATATGGATTTTTGGGAAAATGTATAGATTCTATTAATTTAATTACTTGTTAATTCAACTTTAGATTTTTTTAGAGGAAGAATGTATTGTTGCCAAAAGAAATACTGTACTTTTTGCTATTTTGTAGTTTGACTTTGTTCTTTAAACTTTTAGGATTCTTGGACAAAAACAATGATCTCTTGTATCGAAATGGGAAAGAGGTAATTTAATATAATTTGATATTATGATACCAGGTGATACACACGTCTTACACTATTTGAATCACTTCTGATATCTTCTAGTCCCACACAAAACCCTGCAAAAATATAACAGAAAATATATAAATGTAAAGCACTCTAACATTACATAGTTATTCATGGTATGTACCATTTTGTCCGACATGTTGGATGCTTACACAGTTTTCCTTTCTCCTTAAGGTCATGCGACAGTCCAAGAACGCTATAATCAAACATTGTTTTCCTTCCTCTGAACCGGACAGCAAGAGGAGACCTGATACTGTAAGAAACGATTCAGATGATGTCGTTCAATGACTTGATTTACACAACTATGCTGTCAACACACCATTGGCACCTTTCCTGTAACTCTCCAGGTGGTGACTCAGTTTAAGAGCAGCCTAGTGGGCTTGACTGAGATCCTCAGGTCCAAAGAGCCCTGGTACGTCCGCTGCATTAAACCCAATGAAGCCAAGCAGCCAGGTGTGTCCCAAACGTCCTCCACTTCTAAAAACAGAGACCCAGCTGAGCTTGTGCTTTTGACTGTATGCTTAGCCTGGCGTCAGACACAGTTAGACCAGAGAGCTTCGACCCCTGAACTCTCTGATGTCCCCTTCAGGACGCTTTGATGATGTGTTGGTGAGACATCAGGTGAAGTACCTGGGGCTGATGGAGCATCTGAGGGTCAGACGTGCTGGGTTTGCTTACCGACGCAAATACGAGATATTCCTCCAGAGGTAGCTAAGCACATACCTTCACTCTTTATAAAATGCATTTAAAGTTTCTGTTATTTTTATCAAGTATAAAGCTGTGTGTGATTCCAGGGTCTTCTTCTGTGCTCAGGTATAAGGCCCTGTGTCCTGACACCTGGCCCAACTGGAAAGGTACGGCAGCAGAAGGCGTGCGGTGCCTCATCAAACATCTGGGCTACAAACCGGATGAGTACAAGATGGGCAGGTAGGCATGCAGTACTGTAAAGAGGCCACAGACGTTCTGTGAAGGGTTCACCTTGAACAGGAACTTCTCCCTGGTTGACTTTTCCCCTCAAGGACAAAGATTTTCATCCGGCACCCGAGAACTCTGTTTGCAACAGAAGACACCTTTCAGGTCTGCAAACATAGGCTAGGTGAGATGTTGTTCTGTACATTAACTCACAATTCTACATTAAGCATTCTAACGCTCCTGAGGGTGAAAGTGAAACTGTCATTGTTGCAGCAACAAGGATTCAGGCCAAGTACAAAGGCTACAGGGTGAAGGAAGACTACCTGAAACAGAAGGAGGCTGGTGAGTGTCAACCATGCAAACTGATTGACTAAAAGCTGCACACGCATTCTACGATATTACTGTTTATTGCCTGTTTTTTGCCTAAATAGCCACTAAGATCGAGACCTGCTGGAGAGGTCTGCTCGCCAGAAAGGAGCGTGACAAGAGGGCATGGGCTGTCAAGGTCATCAAGAAGTAAGTCCACACGACGACAGAGGAGATGGTGGTACGGTCTAATACGGTCCACGTTAAGAAGTCACCCGTCTATTAATTTGTTCTAGATTCATTAAAGGTTTCATGACTAGAAACCAGCCGGCCTGCGTAGAGAACAGTGAGTACCTGGCGTACGTGAGGCAGAACTACCTCACGCGTCTGAGGGACAACCTTCCCAAAACAGTCTTGGAAAGAGACTCTTGGCTCACGGCTCCGCCGATAATGCAGGAGGTTGGTGATACATGTTGTTTCTAGGTATACGGTTGCATGTGTGAGGGCACAAGTTGGTGATTTGGGGTAATGGCTGCCCCCTGTAAAAGGTGTCAAACTGTATTTGTTCTAGTTGTCCCAGCTGTTGAAGAAGCTCTACATTCGCCACATGGTGCGGAAGTACATCCGAGGAATAACTCCACAGAGGAAAGCTCAGGTACAATAACTAAATAAATAAAATCTTTGTGTGTCTCGGACATATTCACTTAACTACTTTCTTTTACTTTTTACTTTTCTTGTTTCCAGCTTCTGTTAAAAGCACGGACGAGCTCCATGTTCAAAGGAAAAAAAGAGAACTACCCCTTCAGTGTTTGCAGACCGTTCATGGACACCAGAATTAGTAAGACTGCTGAGGTGTTTTCTTTTCATTGAGTGTATACATACAATAATATAGAATTTATCATAAACACTTTTAAGTAGAGCATACGTACAACATGATGATACTGGAGAACGGCCTGTGGAGACTGCAGATGCCAGCAATACTTTACATGAGTTTACATATATTCATGCTCTACCGCTTTCAGAGTGTTGCTTTCTCTCCAGTCTCTCCAGAGGGTGAAGAATTAGCAACTGTACATTTTAATTTTTAAATTAAATAACGAAATCTGATTATGCAATCTGAGATACTTTGTGAGCCGGTAAATGGACTATTTTGCAGATTGATAAGCAAGTTATAACGGAATTACGGAGACAGTATCGTGTGATCGTATTCAATTTGTGTGTGAAATCCTCCCTTATGGCTTCTCTTATTCTATTAAGATGGACAAGACATAAGCGTCAAAGTGCTTCAGATGATACGGCATGAGCACGTCAAGGTAAACTAACATTGAAATGTATTTAGCTTTTTTTCCCCTTTCATCCACGCTGACCTTGAGTGTGTCTGCCCGTGCCACAGTACAGCGTAGCGGTGGTGAAGTACGACAGGAACGGGTTCAGGCCTCGTCTCCGGCAGCTCATCTTCACCCAGGAAGCCGCCTACCTGGTTGAGGAGGCCAAGATCAAGCAGCGGATCGATTACATCTCTCTGAAAGGTCAAATGAGCATCATCATCTGAACGGAGATCTACACACATGCTTTAAACTTGCTATTGCAACAGGTTTATTTTTGTAATTATAGGTGTGTCAGTCAGCAACCTGAGTGACAACATCCTGATCCTTCATGTCACATGTGATGACATCAAGAAAAAGGTAGACCTACCAACAGACCGGTATCTATACACAATATACTTTGAGATCTGAACCAACACCGATCCGATTCCAGTGTTTCCTTAAAAAGCTGTACATCTCAGAGAGACTGGGATCAGTCCTTTATGTGTAAAGGCAACAACAGGTTTGACTTACCTAGAATTGGACTGATATCCGACATCAATATCGATGCATCTCCACCTTAGACTCGAATAGCACTCATTTAAATGTATTCTCGATAAACTGAGAACAAGATCAGATCGGAAACGTTACCGTTTGAATTGTTTCCTTAAAGGCTTGAAGATGATAAAATCCCCACATCCAACAGTTTAAAAGACACCATTTGTTCTTTTAGGGGGATCTGGTTCTGCAGTGTGACTACCTGTTTGAGGGTCTGACTAAGCTGAGTCTTATCGCCAACAAGCAGAACTGCATCAAAGTGGTCCAGGGCAGGTACAGACTCTGGATTTATGTAGTAATATTAATCAAACAGAAACGAAAGATGCGCCTAACTGGATGTGAAACGGTTGCTGTCGCTTGCAGTGTGCGATTTGACATCCAGCCGGGCAGAGAGGGCTTTGTGGACTTCAAGAGCGGTCAGGAGTCCATGGTCTACAGGGCAAAGAACGGCCATTTGATGGTGGTGAGTGTGGACTTCATCAAAGCATCATATTAGATATCTGTGCCAACAACTGACAAAGGTCTTTACTTCTTCTTCAGGAATCCACCAGGACTAAGTCCAGATGATGCTGCCAGTGATGTGGGATGATGTTGCTGCATATTTTAGGAACAGCCGAGTTTCTTCTGTAATCCTGCTCCATGGTTGTTGCCAATTGTGTTTCATGTCAGCTAATTTCTACTGTTTGCATCTTTATGACAATGTTATCCAATGATATGTACGCAACCATTACACTGCCAATATCTCCATAGAGCAGACACACAACTACTAGTAGAGCCTAGCCAGAACATCTTTGGGTCTGCTTGTTCCTAATGTCCTAAGTTTAAAACATCTCAAAGCGAACAAACTCATCCAAGCCCAGATTCGAGGAAATCTACCATCCTTAATATTAATGGAAGTGCTTGTAATCTTTTTTTTTTATTAAATGTTTCTGACATCATGTGTAGATGATAACATGATACACATATGTGTGCAGCCATGTTTCTAATACCTCACCCATGTTTTACTTTAACATTAAAAACTTGTTAAACTACATACACTGCATGTGAACATTATTTATTGGGGGCAAAGGACGTGATTACAGTGCAAAAATACACAGGCACTCAAAATGTTAAAAGAAGACTTAACAATCTATATCTATATCTTACTGAGGTCACTCCTGAGCTAGCAGCTCTCCCTACTGGCCCACTGCCGGGTCATGAACCTTTAAAGGAAATCAGCAAACAGCAAACAAATGAATAAAATGTCCATCTTCCTCCTACTTGTTGTCTTCTAATTTATGAATTCTGTGTCAGTGAAGGCAGCATTGGATTTTGCAGTACCTTAATCTGCAGCACCCCCTGCTGGAAAAATACCAACATGAAAATATAAGTACAGCTCTCCTCGTAAACTGTTCAGATTGTATTTATCTTTGTATTATACATATCTACACCATGCTATTCCTTATGTGCTAAATGCATTTTCCATCATTGGCATGCTAATATTCCCGCTCATGACTCTTTTTTTCTTAATGCTATAAATATATTTTTCATCACACATTGTCTTATTTATATTTATAGGGGATAATGGTGGTGCAGGATGAAATGCAAAGATTGCATCTAGAATTCAGAGAGTGTATTCTCAAATATTAACTACAGTTCAACATACTCACAGTTAGCATTTTATCATGACAATATTACCCACATGCTTACCAGGGCTCACACTGTGAAAGGAGGCCCGTTAGTTAAGGACTGAAGGCACTGCTGTGATACAATAATATCACATAATAATAATAATAATAATAATAATAATAATAATAATAATAAAATAGACATTATGTCAACTATTACACATATTGTTACTATCTAATATGACTGATCTTTTCAAACAAATATTATCTGACCATGGCAGCATGTTTTATTGAACAATGATCCCTAATTAGTTTCTCATTACGTGGTAGCTTTATCTAAATATGATAAGAGCCAACATCAGTCGGATTAAAAACAGATCAAAAGACGACAACACTTATAAACTGATTGTCTCTGAAAGGAGAGGTGGTCAAAGTCATGCAGGATACCATGGACAGAATGGTTATCATAATGACCACTGGTTAATGATTAAGCAGATGTATGGAAAGGCCTATGATGAAACGGGCCAAGGTTTAAAAAAGCTGCTGAGTAAACACACCGGGGATTCAATTGAAGAAACAGCAGAAACCTGTCATCATGGAAAGATTCACAGCGGTAATATTTGTTCTTCTGGTTTCATGTATCTGCAGCATATCAGGTAAGTACTCACACACTTCCATATATTGTATTTTGTCTCCAACATTTGGAAAGAAATCAATCGAGAAACATGAACTGCTTTTATCAGTTATTTAAAAAAGCACACTAGAGACTCAAAATACTTTCTATCTTTTATTTTGAACAGGACAGACGTGTGAAGGAAGTTGTGGGAAAAAGTTGTCCTTGTGTTCATGCCACTCGACATGCACATCGCTTAAGAACTGCTGCAAAGACTATAAAGATTACTGTGTGCAAGTCTTCCCGTATTCGGGGTCCATTTTGGGTGGGACGGATTTTATTGTCCTTGACACAAGTTTTAACAAGAGTTCAGCGATTCTGTGCAGGTAAGACTTTTGTGTGTTGCTGAATCTGTTCTAGTTGAACCTCTCACCTATCGATTAATTATGGTAAAGAGAAATACAATGAGGGAAAGTGTTTTCAACTTTTTCTTTTCTCCAGGGTTTCTAACATAGAAATCAAAAGCATTATGAGATGCAATTGAAAGCACTGGAAACAAGCAAAGAGTGAACCTCCACACTCAAGTATCGCAGTAAAAGTATAAAGTTGAAGTACAATACAGAAACCTGCTGATCATTCTTTCATAACGGCAGGTTCAACAGCAATGTCAACACAGTGGGGTACGTGGATGACCACAGCAGAGGCCATTGTATCTCTCCTCTGTTGTATGAAACAGGGTGGGTTCCCCTGCACGTCTCCTCTGATAATGGCACGACATTCAGTAGAGTTGGAGCCTGGCTCTCAGGTACAGTAACTGTCTGAATATTCTTTTGAGGAAGACCTCAACACTCTTCGATATATTTGATAACACATAGTTTTCCATTTCGTGTGACATTTAATATATGATTTATTTGATTAAAATATGTTGCTTCACAGTGCATACTGGCAAGTTAGATGCTCAGTTTAAGGCGACTCTGGTCAACTCAACTCAATGGCAGTACTATGGTACACCTGGTTTTGGAGGCTTCCTTGAGATGACATGGAACGTGTCTTTGGTCAGAGCTGAGAGGCTCAACATCGAGGTCTGGGGGTACAGGGAGACCGGTGAGCGCGCCTGTTTATACACTGCATATTGTATAGATCACATGATTATTCATTGGTAAAACGCTGAATTCTGTATCTTGTTTCTCTGTAGGGAAACCCTACACAGACAACTGGCAGGGGGAGTGGCGCTACCTCTACTCACTTGCAAAGGATCTGCCCAACAATGGCAACTTTAGCTTTTTGCCCAAACCAGCGGAGAGCGGCTTTTCAAGTTGGGAGCTTGGCTCTCTACGTCTCAGCCCCAGCAGCAACCCTGATGGCATATGGTACATACAAACACGTCCTATTATATAGAATACTGCAATAACACATAACATTGGGGTCGTCAGCTGTACATTATGCATCATGCGTTTCATTTAGGAATGTACAAGCAGCTTGGACTGAGGATCACGCGCTGGCCTGGCATCTGGAGGAGAGGTTCAGGCGGGACTCACAGGTCTGGGCCCTGGAGAAATGTCTAGCATGGGACCAGCTGGAGAATCAGCTGCCCAACTTCCTCAGTGAGGTCCTGGACTGTCCCTGCACTCTGGCTCAAGCAAGAGCCGACACCGGGAGGTTCCACGTAAGTGTAGCACAGGTTTAATGGTTGTCTGTAATACTCTCAGATAAACTGGGAATGACATCATCACGGTAAAATTATATTCTGCGTGGTAGATTTAGGTTAATAATGTAGGTGTGTGTGTGTGTGGGGGTCGTCGGTCTTCACCAATACTCCCTGTTTATTAAAGTACCGTAACTTAGCGGTCCCCAATTTTCTTTTAATTCACAAGAATATTACTGCAAGCTGAACTTGTTTCAGCCTTGATGCCTCTTATCTTGATATGATATGATATGATAGATACCTTTAAGTTACCTTTATTCGTCCCACAGTGGGGACATTTCAAACATCACAGCAGCGGTGCACATCAGAGCATTAATACAATTATTATAAAAACACAAAACTAAATACTAAAAAACTAAAAACTTAATTACTCATACTAATACTAAATATACAGGGGGAAAGTAAAGTGCAATCTTGAACATATAGTTAGGGTTTGGCAATGCCATTACTGTCATTCAATGTCAGGCGAGAGACAAATAGGTGATAGATGATAACACTAATGACTGAGTGTATTGATGAGGACGATTAGACCTCTGACTGGCAGCACACACATGAAATGCACTTTGAAGAACAAACGTATCTCTCTGACCTCAGACCGACTACGGCTGTGATATAGAGAAGGGCAGCGTGTGCACCTACCACCCAGGGAGTGTTCACTGTGTGAGAGCAATACAAGCCAGGTGAGTCCTTCACTCACACCTGTCAGGTTCCAACATTATGTTCTAATATCACAAATGCATTTACAACATTAGCAATGATTTGCAGGGTAGGTTATACAGCACAACACTATTTTGTAACTTGTAGTATTCATGGTAACACAATCAGCTGTTGATCTCTGATACTTGATACAACATACTGTAAGTAAGTATTTTGAAGAAACATTTATTGATAATGCAGATTTTTGACAATTTTGATGATTCTTGCCAAATATGTAAAGTTCAGGTTTCAGACCAGCAAACAGACAATGTCTGAATTGGTATGTCAATTCTTATGCTGCACTTTGTAGCCTTCTTGGTGCCTAGTTCTTTTTTTAATCAGTACTCTTATCTATATCATCAAAGACAGGACCGTGATTCCTCAACCTAAAAGTAAGCAGCCGTAAATACCTGCATCAGCCCTCTTTATGAACGGTGAAATTGAATTATGGCACCTGGAATAGTAAAACAGTCGGCCACTCTGTGGAGGCTACGGATTAATGATTAATGAAGACCGAAAAGTACCTTTCTATTATTGTACATGTATACTTAAAAATATGAAAGCAACTCTGAAAGTAAGTGGATAATTATTACCATCTATTGCATAATAAAATACTATCAGATCAACTGCTAATTATCATTGTATTATAGCTCAGATGACCCTTCATTAGTTGCAGCAGAGTTCCCTTTATTAGTTGACATGTTTTGTTGGTGTGTATCAACAGTCCTAAATATGCAGCGGGCCAGCAGTGTTGCTATAACAGCAACGGCACGCAGGTGCTGACAGGAGACTCGCTTGGGGGAAGTACCCCAGACCGAGCGCACGACTGGGGCTCAGCCCCATTTCAGAAACCGCCTCGGATTCCCGGCCAGTCCCACTGGGTCTACGACGTCCTTAGCTTCTACTACTGCTGCCTGTGGTCCGACAACTGCCACTTCTACTTCAAGCACCGGCCCTCCAGCGGCTGCAGGCGTTACCAGCCCCCCCGCTCAGGTGAGTCCTTCCTGAAGCACGCGTTACGCTTTATGTGTTTCTACGTGATTATTGTTCAACGTGTTCTTTGTCCGTCATGACAGCTGTGGTGTTTGGAGATCCCCACTTCATCACTTTTGATGGTGTCAGCTACTCTTTCAACGGCAACGGGGAATACACTTTGATGGCCTCGGCAAAGAAACGTTTGACAATCCAAGGCAGGACGGAGCCTGTGGATGGTGAGTTACCGAAGGAGCTTTTGAACCTTCTTATCTTTCTCCATCTATGATCACCACTAAACACATGGATCTTCACCCTTATCTTTGTCGATCTGATTATCTAACCAGTCACGATAAAAGCTACAAAGATGACGTCTGTAGCCATGAAAGAAACAACCTCGGACGTTATAGAGGTGCGGCTGGTCAGCGGTCACACTGGCCTTGAAGTCCTGCAGAATCAAAAGACCCTCTCCTTTTCTGAGCAGAGCTGGATGGACCTGCATGGTGAGACCCTGATCCACCTTTCTGCTTTATATTAAAATATTATTATAATGTTGACACAGTCTTCATATTTGTGACAAGAATTACCTCCAACTTGACAAACTATAAATAATAAAATGCTTCTTACACATGCTGAAACGTCAAATGAGTAAAACTGTTCCAACTTTGGCCCAGAAATGTTTTTGTCTTATTCGGATCGTAACATTTTTATTATCAGAACCCGTTTGATGAACTGCCTTAAATCTGAACAAACCTCCCCTCTAGGTGTGTTTGTGTTTTCTCCTTCCTCGACAAATGTGACCGTGATGTTCCCAAGTGGAGCCGGGGTGGAGCTGCGACTGAGAGAGGGAACCATGACAACCACCGTGCTCCTGCCAGAGGAGTTCAAAGACTCCACAGTCGGACTGCTGGGAAAGATGAACGGAGACGCCGGAGACGACCTCGCCCTCAGCAACGGTGAACTCGTGAGGAACCTCACCAATCCAGAGGAGCTGTTCAGCTTCGGGGCGAGCTGTAAGACATGATTCACAATGCAGATTAGGATGAGGTTATGACGGTTTTCCAATTATTATGTATGACAAACAAAACCTCATTCAATCGACTTAAATAGGCATTGATCAGGAAATTACATTGAGGATATATTATTTCACCAAGACTCGGAAAATACATTGATAATTTCATATTAAAGGGCTGATGACTAATTTTAGAGATAAGTTAACACATTTATGTCAGGGTAACATTTGGCAACTACAACAGTAAGGTCCAGACTTCAGCCATTTTGCACATCCATGTGTATTACGGACTCAAAGTGTAAATTATTTTGGATATTAGAAAGAAAGAATTAAACACAGGTCACTAAAGTCCTTTTTTCCAAACCATGTCTATGTCACACTGCTTCCTCTTTTGGGTCCTGCGCCCTTCGTGTTGCCCTTTCGTTTTGGGGAAACACACTTCTCTTTTTGTGTTTTCGTGCATAGATCAGGCATTTGCTTTCCAGAAAACCACTCCTCTTACGAAACATCAGCAGATCATGTTGCAAAGGTTCAACTTCAATGATTTAAGGGTGCATTTTTCTTTTTGTCTTACAGGGGCCATCTCCAACCAGTCTGCCCTGTTCACATATGATTCAGAACATCTGTTGAACACATATTATTATGCTCCCAGGCATGACCATACATTTGTTCCTGTGTTTTCTGTCCCTGAGAGTTCAGATGATCCATTAGCCAATCAGGCATTTCAGATATGCACCGGAGAGGGCGCTCAGTACTGTAGGTATGAGAAGGAAACCTTTTTTATATTTTACTCATTATAATAATTAGGTGTAGCTAGGTCTCTTAAAGAGGCACTTTGAGAATTGTACATGTGGTGGAATTTAGTGTTCCTTTACCTTGTGAGAAATTAAAAGTAGTTTAAGCATGGTTGCCCCGTAAGACTTTATTATAGTAACAAGTTTACAAGTAATCAACCAAGCGCTAAATACAAACAAGTCATGAAAACATTCAGCTGAATGGAGCAGAATCCCTGAGCCTTCTCTCAAGACCGTCAGAAATAACTGCGGCCTTCTCAGTGCAAGACTACATCCTTTAGTTTATAGGACTCCACATTCCCAAAGTCTATCTGATTCCTCTCCGGTCTGCACCTCCTCTACTGAGTGACTGATTGTGTTTGACCTGTCAAGGACCATAACCTTAAGTCATTGGTTTGTGACCTTTTCCCATGACCCCACAGGATCAGGTACATCTTCTAAGCATTTCAGGAGAGATAAACATCTGTTAACATGTTTCCTACGACAGTACACATTAGGTTTAGTTTACTTCTCATTAGGACCAATCAGCTTGGGAAAATAATGACATCATGTCTTCTGTTCTGAGCTTTCTAAAAACGTACAAAATAAACCTGATGATGTCACAGTGATGTAATCACTGGCAATGACCAGGCGAGGAGATCCCAAAAAAGACCAGTTGCATTGTGGAAAATGTGGGATTTATATTTACACCCACTGGCCCTAAAAGTAATAATAGCTTGACTTCTTATGATTCTTTTTTCAACTATATTTAAATATCAGTCATTTCCAATTCAGAGAAATCATTCTTATTTAAAGCAACTCATTTTCTGATTGCGACCTCTGTCCTGTAGGTACGATATCCTGGTAGGTCGTAGTCTACGAATGGGCAATGCAACCAAAGAGTCTTTCCAGAGTCACATTTCTCTGGTGGAGGATCTAAAGCAAGGTGAGAGTCTAAAAACACAGGATGAACAATATGTATTATCTATATTTACTCCCTGTGTTCGATATTGTCGTACTGTGCAGTGATATCCTGTGGGCGGCTTTCCCCACCAAATAATGGGAAGAAGGAGGGCACCACATATTTACAAGGCTCTACGGTGCAGCTTTCCTGCAATGACGACTTCACTCTGGAAGGATCGGCAGAGCGAACCTGTCAGGAGAGCGGCCGGTGGTCCGGAGAGGACACCAGCTGCGTGCAGACCAGTATGAATAAATAGTGGAATACGTCTTGTCCAGTGATTCTGATCTTCACAAATCAACAGTGGCATATGTGTGAGTGTCTGTATTTAAGCATGCATGTGTGTATGTGTGTGTGTGTATGTGTGTGTGTGTGTGTGTGTGTGTGTGTGTCCTTATGTGCATCATTTGATCCATCAAATCAACAAAAAATTAAATCTTTCTCATGACCTTTTTACACACATACTTATGGGTGAGAATAACTTTTAAACATTGACCCACTCATAGTAATGTACGCATCAACATGAAAGATGTGTAGAATTTAACAATGCAACTACTATATGGCCCGTTCCATAACAAACATATAAATATATTTGACCAATTATTAAGAACATATATATTAAACAATTAATAATTATTTTTTTTTGCATTTGATGGCACGTTTACTTTTTTACGTGTATTATAATTTAGCTGTTTGGGGCCTTTTCCAATATTTATTGTGGATTCCTGAAAACAAACGTCTTCAACTCTCAAGTGACTGATTAAACCCACCGTCCGTCCAGAAGATCAGTCTGGACCAAAGCGGTCGACCGACCGACCGACAGACAGACAGACAGACAGACATTGCCATTCCTAGGGCGAGGCCTCCAGTGTGACTATAAATAGCATAGCTGAGGTGTATATTGTAACATAGTCACATAGAAAAATACATTGAAAGGAGAAACCTTTTTCCTGCCTGGTTTCTCTCTATTGAAAAAAATTAATCCAACCAAAGGCTAACAATATAGGTAAAAATCAATAAAGTACTTTAATCCAATCATAAGAAATATCCAGTGTGTTCAGCGGCAGCAACAACACAATATACTTTATATATTAGAGTACACCACTTATCCAATAAGTGCCATTAAATTGCACAAGAAAAACAAATCCTTGTTAATATGAATACATGAACATCTTTAAGATGAGTGTGTAAGCAGAGCAATGAAACCTTCCTGTCTCAATCTATGCAGTTCAGCATCTAGTTTAGGTTAAAAATCTAAGTTAAATACTTATTGCGCCTCTGGTTAAAAACAACAACATCTTCTTTTAGGTAATCTCGCCGGAATTGTGGCCGGTTCAGTCGTCGGAGCGATAGCGCTGATCGTGGTTATAACAACGCTCGTGCTGCACTCTAGGAAGCAGAGCAGGTACAGTATCTCCAGTAGATGTTTCACCAATGTGCATCACAGCATTTCTGAAATGCATTATTCTCACACGACTTGCTTCATCTTGTAGTTTCCTGACTCTTCACTGTTTTCATTCATGTTCACGTTTTTGTTTTTTTCAGAAAAGCGGCACGGTCAGGAGACGTTATGAACAGTGAGGCCTTCTAACCACAACCGGTCATCCACTGGAACATGTCTACCTTAGGAGTGAATGCATGCTTCCATTGGATAAACACACATAACACACAAGTGAGAGCCTATCCTCTTAAACCGAGGCCATGTTGCGGATTTATAAATAATATGGGTGAGCAAAGGTCCCTGACGGTTGAAGAACAACTACACTCCACATCTTTTACACGTTTCCAGGGCAGAAAGGTGATTGCACTGATATCCATGGACCGGCATTTGAACCTGTGTTGCACTTTTGACCGCAGCCTCCATAAACGCAAAGCATTGTGGGCTACACAACTACAGGTTCATTGTAGATGCCATAGAAGGTAGTCTAGCTCAGCTCTTTAGATCATTTATATATTTGAGCCAACAGACAAACTGGGAGATTAAATACACAATGCACTGTGTACTTTCAGTTTACTTGGGTTCTGACAGCAAATGCTGATGAAAATGGTTTTAACGGTTAACGTTTTTTAATTTGTCAGATAATAACGTTTTTTATATGAAATGCATTATGTGGCTTCAATTCAGACTTAATGTGAATTATGATGTTCTTCTTTTATGCGTTCTGAAACTACAGACAGAACACAATGTTCCTCTTATTTTTGTTTGTATCCATAAGTTGTTGTTGTTTTATTCATTTTGTTAGTACCCTTTGATTCCTAAACAATGTTTTCTCATTTTTGCTCATTTGAGAACATTTTTACCAAGATAACAAAAGAAACATCTTGTTTTCATCGTCTACAAATTGTTGTCCAATTTTTTTTTTTAATTGTTAAACATTAAAAAAATAATTAAATGTATATTAATATAGATTTGCGAGTAATACTAATTATAATCGGACTATTACATTTGTGATTTGAATAAATAATATACTATAAAAACCCTTGGATGATATTTATATGTTTTTATTTTCTGTCAATGAGATCACAGATATTATGTAATTCCTTCCTCCTTCTTCTTGGTGACACTACTTCTACCACATATGCTCATTACTGACGTAGTTAATAATAATAATAATAATAATAATAATAATACATTTGATTTATATCGCGCTTTTCCAGGTGCTCAAAGACGCTTTACAACACATAATTAAAAGAAAAAGAAAAAACCTAAAAGCTATGCATTATAAATTACGATAAAAACAAACAATAAAAGCAAATAAGAACATACAGAGCACACAATCACACATTAAAAGCAATTTTGAACAGGTGGGTTTTGATTTGTGATTTGAATAATGACAGTTCGGTGCAGTCTCGGTTGTTTTTGGGGAGAGAGTTCCAGAGGGAGGGGGCAGAAATGGAGAATGCTCTGTCACCCCAAGTCCGGTGCTTGGTCCTGTGTGGGATGGAGAGGAGGTTGGCATTAGAGGAGCGGAGTTGGCGGGATGGAGTGTGATGGTGAAGCAGATCGGTGAGGTAGCAGGGGGCCTGGTTATGGAGGGCTTTGTAGGTGAGGAGAAGGATTTTGTAATGGATACGTTGTGGGACGGGAGCCAGTGGAGGGTCTGGAGAACAGGGGTGATGTGATCAGGGAGCGGGTGTGGGTGAGCAGTCGAGCAGCAGAGTTCTGAATATACTGGAGTTTATTGAGAATTTTTGATGTTGTGCCATAGAGAATGCTGTTGCAATAGTCTATTCGGGAGGAGATGAAGGCGTGGATTAGTGTTTCAGCAGCAGATGAGGAGAGTGATGAACGGAGACGAGCGATGTTTCTGAGGTGGAAGAAGGCAGTTCGGGTGATTTGTTTGACATGGTGTT
Organism: Liparis tanakae; assembly: GCA_036178185.1. NCBI lineage: Eukaryota > Metazoa > Chordata > Actinopteri > Perciformes > Liparidae > Liparis > Liparis tanakae. The sequence continues at coordinate 11,132,897 of CM070090.1, read as the reverse complement.
CAAAGGAGAGGTTGCTGTCTAACATGACTCCGAGGTTGCGGATGTGTGGGGATGGAGACAGAGTGGAGTTGTCCATGGCGAGGCTGAAGGTATGACTGGTTTTGGTGAGAGATTTGGGACCGATGATGAGCATGTCAGATTTATCACAGTTGAGTTTTAGAAAGTTGGTGTTCATCCAGGATTTTATGTCAGTGAGGCAGTTGGTTAGGTAGTGTGAGTGGCAGTGGTGATGGCCTTTGTGGAGATGTAGAGCTGGACATCGTCGGCATAGCAGTGGAACATGAGACCGTGTTGGCGTATGATATGTCCAAGAGGTAGCAGATAGAGAATGAAGAGAAGTGGACCAAGCACTGAACCCTGAGGGACGCCCTGAGACAGAGGAGCAGTGAAGGAGGTGCAGTTGTTGATATTGATGAATTGTTGTCTGTTTGTAAGATATGATTTGAGCCAGGATAGAGCAGATCCAGTGATGTTGAGGGACGTTTTGAGGCAGGAGAGAAGGATGCTGTGGTTTATGGTATCGAAGGCTGCAGTGAGATCCAGGAGAATGAGGATGTTGAGGTGACCGGAGTCTGAGGAGATGAAGAGGTCATTGGTGACTTTCAGAAGTGCTGTTTCAGTGCTGTGCTGTGAGCGGAAACCAGATTGAAATGGCTCGAACAGATCATTGGAGGTGAGGTGGGTTTTGAGTTGTGCAGCGACGACGCGTTCCAGTATTTTCGCAAGCAAGGGAACGTCACCCCCGTGTCCTGAAAAACCCATTCTCTGTCACGGACATGTACCAACTGTAAGCGTTCCAGTATTTTCGCTAGGAAGGGAAGATTTGAAATGGGCTGGAAATTGCTCATGGTCTCAGGGTCGAGTCCAGGTTTTTTGAGGATGGGGGTGACAGCAGCCAGTTTAAGTGTGTCGGGGACTGAGCCAGTGTTGAGGGATGAGTTAATTATTGTAGTGATGAGTGGTGCAATGGCTGGGAGACATTCCTTGGCGAGAGTAGATGGGATGGGGTCCAGGCTACAGGTAGTGCTTCTCATTCCTTTTATGACTGAAGTGAGCTCCGACGGGGTCACAGGGGAGAATTTAGAGAGGGGCGGTGTGGTGAATATGGGGACAGCAGGTGGAGAGATGGAACTAGCGGGGGAGGTGTTCAAGTTGCCGTAAATTATGTCAATTTTAGTATTGAAAAACGAGAGGAAAGAATTGCATTTGTCAACTGTAAAGGTTTTGGAGGTGTTGTCTTTGGGTTTGAGAAGTTTGTTTATTGTTGAGAAGAGAGCCTTAGGGTTAGAGGAACCAGAGTGTATGAGGTGTGAGTAGTAGGTGGACCGAGCTGAGATGAGAGCGTCTTTATATTGTTGAATATACTCGATGTGGGCTTGGAGATGGACTGTTAACCCGTTTTTTTTGCGGAGTCTTTCAAGCTGGCGCTTACGGGATTTCATTTGGCGGAGTTCAGGAGTGTACCAGGGAGAAGAGTGTTTGAAGGAGACCGTTCTGGTTGTAATGGGAGCCAACTGATCAAGACAATACTTTGGACTGATGCTCTGGAAGAGTGCAGATGGAAGTCAACAGATGTTGCCTCATTAATAAATAACATTCCTCTCTGATGGCAAATGGCTTCATTTATTCCTCTGACGTTCAGATTATTTACATAACATGACACCCAAGAAGACTTCGCTCGAGATGCAACATTCCTCACCAGCACTCGACTGCGTCAGCGCCTCAGTGCGTCGCTGTGTCCCGAGCGTAAACCCTCCACACTCATCACATGATCATGTTTGTTCCAGCTGGACTTTTCTGTCTTAATTGTTGTGTTGACAAAGTGGAAGTCACCCTGTTGTTCACCGTGTGACTCTGCTCCCTCACATAACGCCAGGCCGTGATTTCTACAGACAAAGAGCACCAGTATGTGACAAGACTGCAGAGGCCACGGCTGAATAACGTGTCTGCTTGCTGCTTCCAGAGTCATTCGCCAGCAACTTGCCACAGACACTCCAGAGACATAAATAAAGAATAGTTAGCATTATCCTCTCCGGGTCCCGAGGCAACGTAGGAGTAACACCCCGGCTCATGACGTAGCGAGGCGTTCTCATCTCTTAGATCACACCTGCTGCTGAACAAGTGTTAGAACGAAGCCGCTGGGTATATATGTGTGTGAGTGGAGCACTACATATGCCAAGCAGCCCTTTCCTCAGACCTCCAGCTTTCTTGCTGTTGGGAGTAGAAATACAGCTGTCCATTGTTTAGTGCCCACTCATCAATCTAGACTTGTTTGTTTGGGTGGAGCTACAGGCTTCTCCAGTCTCAACAGCCTTTCCTTTTCATTCGGACCTTATTTTTTAGGATATGGGGGAACAAAATAAAATGTTATCCCGTCCCATTTTCCGCCGAGATGTGAGCTGGGATCCTTTCCCAAACTGGACGCAGCCGAGTCGGATCTTCGCGCAGGACTTTGGCCTCCCTCCTTTCCTGGAACCTGGTGATCTGGACTGGATCGACTGGTCCAAGAAGAGACTGGCTTCTTTCTCCTGGCCTGCGTACGCACAAAGTCCCCTTCTGCCTCCATTCAGCGGTCAGCCCCCGGCGGCGTTGAACCAAAAGGGTCCAAGACAACTAGCCAGTGGCGTGACAGAGATCCAAACGGGGCAGGACAGCTGGAAGATTAACCTGGACGTCAATCACTTCTCGCCCGAGGAAATTACAATCACCACCAAGGAAGGTTATTTGCAGATATCAGGTACACTGCACATCATTCTCTGATTTCCCACAAGCTGATTTGGAGACGTGACAGTAAAGTATACCGTGCCTGATTTTCAACATTCTTCCCTTGAAGGAAATCATGAAGAAAGGCAGGATGAGCACGCATCTGTTTCGAGGTGCTTCACCCGGAAATACAAGTAAGTTCTCTTGAAATTATCTTCCTGTGGTTCAATCTGATAACTGCGTATTATAAAATTGTTATGGGACAAGAGTAGAGCACCAACGTTCTCCTCTTCTCTTCAAGGCTGCCGAAGGGGGTGGACTCGCAACACATCAGCTCTTCGCTGTCCGGAGATGGACTTCTGTCCGTAGAGGCCCCGGCTCAGGGGACGTCCATCAGCAACCCGCCCAATGAGATTGTGATACCAGTTCAGATCAGACAGACGCAGGACGGGGAAAAGTGAAAGCAAGAATTTGAAACTGCAATCAGATGTTGTGTGCCGCAACGTGTGTAGCACTGGCATGAACAAGGCACAACTAGTCGGTTGTAGTTTTGTCCTGCGATAAAATACTGATAGTGCAATGTTAACAAAACAATATTGTGTCACATTTACATTTGCAAACTCATCAAAATAATACAGAATTAACTCAGAAAATAAGGACTTGTCATCGCTTATAAATGGATTAGAATAAACGTTTATTCCTAGCAATATACCATTATGTTTTAATGCACTTTTAATATCAGAATTATATAAACAAGTACACGCTAGCAGCTGTAGTTGTGACCTTACGCGACCTAAGGGACTGTGGAGATTATGGCTGACAATAATGGCCAAGAATGGACAGTGGGAATTGATTATTTATATCCAAACAGCTTATTTACGTCAGAACAAAAAGGTATGTACGTCAAGTTGTGCGTCTGTGTAACATGGCAAGATAATTCAGAATTAATTTGTTTTGGTTTTATTTTGCTTAGGAAGAAGAGAAAGATTGTACACGTCGTAGGATTGATTGTGTGTCTGTCCTGTAAGTTGTTGATGTATTGACTAATAAAGCTGGCCATATATATATGCCAGAAATGTATGAAACAGCTTCTGCCTTTTAAATTAAAACAGATTAATTTGATCTGTTATTGTCCTTTATTAGTGATGCATTTTTTAAGCAGATTATAGGATTTATAGAAACCAGTTTAACAAGTATTGATTATTTATCCAATGCTCTAACCTGATGGCTTTCCATAAAATAATGTTTTAAATAGTCCACAAGAGGGCACCGGAGTCCAATTTAATGTAATAGTTTGACACTGTCTAGTTTTCTCTTCGAGAGATAGTTTGACTTTAGTATTTAAGTTGATTTGATCATTTAAGGTAGACTTTCATAAAATCGCTCACACAAAGCATATTTATCTTCCAAATTAGCTGTTTTAAGTTTATTCCACCAAATTAATTCAAGTAAATGTTGGTCTTCTACAAGTCATGTGATGCCAAACTTAAAACAACAAATGCACAGCAATCTAAAGCTGGTATTAAGTTACTGGGAAAATACTAATTATTTTAACATCTGCTACACTTGTCCAAGTGCATTAGAGGCTAAACTGTTCAAGAGTAGAAGTCTAAAGTAGACAGCGACATCTACCGCTTGAACCCAGTATTACATGTGAACGTATCAGGAGTTACTGTATTTGTGCTACTTCTACATGGATTATTGTAATGTTGTAAATAAATTGATTACATTAAATATAATGCTGGGATATATATATAAATATAAATATAAATATATATATATATATATATATATATATATATATATATATATATATATATATATATATATATATATGTGTGTGTGTGTGTGTGTGTGTGTGTGTATCGTCTAACAATAAGTGGAAAATCCTGCATGCTTTAAGTAAAAGTGCTAAAATGTGAAATGTGATTCTTGAATATCATCGAGTAATACATTCAAGAGGAACACGCTTGAACCCCAGCTCCTGCTCACACACTCACCGTCAGACACAGGTGGAAAATAGTTTTTAAAAAAGCAGCACAAAACTAGCAAGCACATATTTCTGAAGAGATTGTACATTGTTATCGAGGTCTTACTAGACTTCAGGTGGATCTGTTTGCTGTGTTTGGAGAAGTTGCTGTATACCTGAACCCTAACCCAAGTCACTAGCTGGTTGTTAAGCGGCTGCTCAGGTGTTCCAGGTGTTTCTAGGAGGTTGGCAGATGAGATGGTTTTGCATTGTAATTCCAGTTGGTACCGACACTTTTTTGCACGTTGTGTCTGCAGTGGTAGAGGAAGCTAGTGGCAGCAGAGATGGCGACACTTGTGACATATTGAGGTACACTCAGCACCATGGAGAGAGACACGTCCTGTAAATGTTTATCTCTGCTGCCATCTAGCGGCCACACGAAGTAACAACAGGAAGCATACGAGTGCCAAGTATAACAATATGTCTCTTTACTACACCAGAAATTAAATTATTCTTTACAGTAGGTAACTTAAAAGGTGGGTCTCACTGATGAGAAGAAGAGGAGAGTTTAAAAAACAAAAAAAAATTCCTCAACAAAAAAATAAACATAATAAAGGAGGCTAGCATCTTTTATTTTTTTATGAACATATTCCATTCAGGCAATGAGCCCCTTCACGAGATGGTATCACAACGCATTTCTATTTTTAAATAGTATGATACTGAGGGATTTGAAAGTGGATTTTGTGAAAATTTACCAAAATAATAGCTAAATTATGCAAGAAAAAAAAACACATATTGATTTATAATTAAGCTATCTATATCAGTGAACATGTGTCTCATCATAATGTATTTTATTTCTAAAATCATCTTGTGCTAGAGGCTGCTGTGAAATAACTTTAGGCTTGTTGGCTGTAGTATTGCGGTGTCTCTTTAAAGGAAGGGGGAGTGTAGAAGAGGGACAGAGGAAAGAGATGAATAGAAGGCACCAGAACCACCTACCATGACCAAGTGCGCTGTAAATGTAGGACAGAAATTCGAGTGGAATACAAACGGATCATCAAGCGACATATTCGAGGGGAAACCATGTTTGGATGTGCCTTATCTGATTCAAATCTTTTTAAATATGGCACCACATGCGATCATTGGAACACAGGAAAAGTATTTTTCCTCCCAAACATTTCTTGCATTTTGAAACGGAAAAGAAGAGTGGCAGTAAAATACATCCCTGTGCTATCTTTCTCCGAGTATCAATGGTAGGCATTGCATAATTCAACCTTATCCACCGGAGACATTTGGTTCCTCCTCTTTGAGGAGAGAGGGACGCCAGAAAAAAACGACTTCATCCAGTAGCTGCCTTCTCGGTGGTGCCTGCAATTGTTTAGCAATGCCCTTTTCTCTCGTAGGAAGAACTTGCAGACAGTAGCGGGGAACAAGCAGGGGAAGGATGCATTTACAGCTGGATGTGTGCTGCATTCAGGGAGATTCGGCAATAATAGCAGCTCTAGCAGAAACAGCGAGTGCGGAGGGCCTGGGAAGCACCCAGCCCCACTATCTCCTCCTTTTCCTCCCCCCCTGCAGGACCATGCTTGCGTGAGGGATGAGGCTGTGCACAGGGACACCAGGCCAGAGCTGCGGCCTACTTCTCACAAGAGCCGGTCTCTCGACTGCAAGATCTGTGAACACATTGCCACCATCAAATCAGCATCTTTGGTACGCAGCGCTCTCTCTCTCTCTCGCTCTCGCTCTCTCTCTCTCTCTCTCTCTCTCTCTCTCTCTCTCTCTCTCTCTCTCTCTCTCTCTCTCTCTCTCTCTCTCCCCCCCTCTCTCCCCCGTTTGCATGAGAAAAAACCCGCTGGTGCTCGCGCGTGTGTGTGTTAGTGTATGTGTGCGTGTATGCGTACAGGCGGCGGGAGGTGAGGAGGGGTGGGAGGGGTGTCTGTGTTCTCAGCTGTACATCTGTAGTCATGGCAACCAGATCCTGTTAATGGATGTCATTTTTTTCTCCATCCTCAGCTTCCCTCTCTACCTCTGCTTTTATGTGTGTGCAACACATTTATATATATTCCATATACATCTCTGCCCTATATGCCTATTACCAGTGAGATTTAGTTTTGGTCAGATTGGTGCATTTCCACATCTTCTCTCATGCCTGTCGTTAATAGTCATTTTAGAGAATGTTCTATTCATTAATGTTGTTTTCCAGTATTAAGTGTATGAATGGCATCACACAACAGAGCCTCTGTGTTGATCATCTTCACCTCTTTTGTTCCACACTGATGCTGAAAGACATCGATACAGTCAAACCTAAAAGATTGTCACATGTCTGTATCAACCCTCGTTAACTTCTTATGTTATCGTGGATGTGTAGTAATAACTGTGTACCTTCCAGTTTGCAGACCTGTTGTTTGCACTATGCTGTGTGTGGTCTGTTTGTAGGCCATCGCCTCTGACACACCAGCTGTCTGTCTTCCTTTATCTCTACTGATTTCTCCTCGGTGGAGTTGCTTCTCTCGATCTGCTCCTTTTCGTTTACTTCCTGCTTCCTGTGCTCCTCGTATAGGTCATCAGGTAGATCCAGGAGCATGAGCAGGACTTTGAGCTGCGGGAGCAGATGTCTGGGTATAAGCGCATGCGGCGGCAGCACCAGAAGCAGCTGATCGCCCTGGAGAACAGGCTAAAGGCCGAGATGGATGAGCATAGGCTCCGGTTTCAGAAGGAATTAGAGACACATGCGAACAACACTTACATTGAGCTGGAAAGACTGGCCAAACGCCACTCCGCTCAAACAGACAAAGAGGTAAAGCCCAAACAGCAGGCACTGATGAATCATGAGTGATTCAAATCACTTCAGAACAAACTACACAACAAATTAGGTAAGCGATCACTAAAGGGTGTTCATTTAAACATCTGTTCACAGATGAAGTCCGTTGCAGCCGAAGAGAGGAGGATCCAGCAACAGATTGTTGCTCAGCAAAAAAGAGAGCTGACGACTTTCCTAGAGAATCAGAAAAAGGAGTACAGGCTTTGCAAAGACAAGATCAAAGAAGTAAATATCACAAACAAACACAAAGTGTATTATCCCGTATTCCCCCGCATCTTCTCAACGTGAAACCCGTTTTCTTGTGCCTGCGTTACAGGAGATGAGCGAAGACCCGGAAACACCGAAGGAGGAGAAGCAGGAGCGTCTGTCCAGGCACAAAGAAACAATACAGCGCTCCCAGGCGGAGGAGGAGGCTCACCTGCTGGCCCAGCAGAGGCTGGTCTACGACCGGAGCTGCAGGGCCCTCAAACGCCGGAGTCTGGTCAGGAAACAGGAGTTTGAACAGGAGCAACTGAGAGAGGTAAAGTGTTCACTGGCGTCACAGGACAGCTGGTGGAATCAGACTGGGACGACAATCTCAGATTTTGGATGTGACTTCTGGTGTTTTGAGAAGCTGTTTGGACACAGACGTGTTTTGTGAAATAATCGCTGTTGTGATGACGAAATCAATACCAGATGCCACAGAATGAATGTTATTGATTAAAGTGCACAGGATAGAGCTACAGCTACATATTTCCAATATGAATGTATTGTTTGATTACTAATACACCCTCAAATATTTCTTCAAACTTTGACCAACTTTTGACCGACTTGGTATTAAAAGAACATTTTTATGACATGGAACAGAAAGAACTGCAAATGCTCACATTGGGAAACTGAAACTGTAAAAGTACTTTCCCACCATGGGAAACGGTGTTGACAAGGCGGTGGGCATGGACTTCAGAGAAACTCACATTATGCAGAACTAAATGACTCATTCCCAGCTTACAATATTGTTTCCCTTTTGTAGTTTAGAAATGATATTTTTTAACGCTTCAAACTGTCCACTGACAACAATAATGTAGAGTTATGCATCTGAAACTGTGTTTTACAGCAACATGGGGCCACCATTACTAACATCATGAAAAATACACTTTTATGAAACACACCATTAACCTACAGGTTAGCATAGCCACTAAATGACATGCAACAATTATAGTGTGACTACTGTTAAATCCATCATTTACTAATTGAACTGATCAAAACATGAGTTACTATACCTCGGATACACAATTTATTCGGGAAATCTTGGAATTACGTATTTTAAGTTGTAAAAAAGAAGAAAGTACTTCTATGAGGAGAAATATCCACAAAAAGAAGCAAAACAGATTGGCACCTCAGCTGAATTTGCGCACGTCGTCATTAAAAAGGTCATTACGTCCCTCTTGTCCCAGGAGCTGAACAAGAAGAGGACCCAGAAGGAGATGGAACACGCCTTGATGATCCGGCAGGACGAGTCCACCCAGGACATGGAGCGCCGGCAGCTGCAGATGCTGGACAAGCTGCGTATTGAACTGATGCGGCTGCAGCACCAGACGGAGCTGGAGAACCAGGAGGAGTACAACGGCCGGCGGCAGAGAGAACTACACAGGAAACACACTCTGGAGCAGCGGCAGCAGCCCCGAAACCTCAAGGTGCCCGAGACGCTCTCCTTCCCACTACGGGGTTATTTAGAGAGTCAAACGCGTTAAGAGGCTTGAAAAGTTTGTTTATAAAAGGGTTGAGACATATATATATCGACGGGAAGATTACATCATGGGTTTGATATGAAAGCTCTGCAGGTGCTGTACATCAGCTCCTTATAATAATCTCTACTCCTGACTTCCGATTTGACTTTTATTCTTATTCTAATGTCGAAAAACTTAGAGCTGCTTTTATCAAAAACAGTTTTTATACCTTTTTTTCACAAATTGCAATCTTTTCCCCAACCTTAGTCTATTGAGACATTCTGTTTTGTTTCATCTAGAGTTGAGAAGTGAAAGCTCACCTTCTGGATGCAAACTGAAATGTTCAATGTCAATGCAAGAAAATAAATAAATAACTCTGGTAATGATCTCATGTTTTTCCACTTTAATCCAATAAACATTAAACATCATTAACACGACATTGGTAGGTGAAATTAAATCCATGCAAGTTGTTTGGTTGTCCGTCAAATTAGGAGAGATATAGCATTTAGCCAACTGTTACTGCGTAATGTTTTTCTTGTCAGAATGCTCCAGTAACAACACTCACCTGTGATGTGGGGGCCTTTTGTTGGTCTTCCTCTCTGCAGATGCTGGAGATGCAGATCAAGAAACAGTTCCAGGATACGTGCAAGGTGCAGAACAAGCAGTACAAAGCTCTGAGGAACCATCAGCTGGAGGTCTCTCCCAAAGGCGACCATAAGATCATCCTGAAGAGCCTGAAAGAGGAGCAGACGCGCAAGCTGGCCATCCTGGCCGAGCAGTACGAGCAGAGCATCAACGAGATGATGGCTTCACAAGCGGTACGAGGATCCTGAAGCATCATGTCATGAATAGCAGAAGTGGGCCTCGTTCATCATTTGTATGTTGGATATATATATATATATATATATATATATATATTTATTAAGACATTTGCTCCTCACTTCAGACTAATGCCAACCGTCACAACTCCGAGCATCGACTCTTTACGACCTCATGACACACGTTTGCATAACATTGTGGTTGTATGAGCAACCTACGCCGGCTGTTCATGTGTGTGTAACCCCCTCTGTCTCGCTGGGTCTCTCTAGATGCGATTAGACGCAGAGCAGGAGACAGAGTGCCAGGCCCTACAGCAGCAGCTGAAGCAGGAGATGGAGCTCCTGGACGCCTACCAGAGTAAAACCAAGGCTCAGATGGAGGCCCAACACGAGCGAGAGGAGCAGAAACTTGAGCAGAAGGTCTCCATCCGGAGAGCGCACCTTGAACAGAAGGTAGGTTTCAGATCGAAGCCGTTCTGAAATACGTTGACACCGTTGTGTAAGAAGCAATGAGCCCAGATAGATAGACACATGTCCAGAGAGACACCTGTTGAACGCAGCAGCTTTGTTGGGATTTGTTTCTTCAAATCATTGCACGGATATTGACCACAAACACAAATGTGTGGAGAGGAAGGCGTCGGGTTCAGTTACCTGGGTCCAACTCCCTGTGGTTGTTGCACAGTTGATGGTGATGTGTCACTTTGTCCTGTGACTCTAGAGCTCTGCAGCTTTGCTCAGGTCAACAGGGGAGTAAGTAAAAAGCTCTGCAATGCAGCAGAAAACTGGGCAATAAAAGCAAATTGTTTGTTATAAATTGTTTGTTGTCAAAACGTTGCACATGGGGTGGAGGTTGAGGAAAAGCCATGGGCCCATTTAAAAAGTTGCAAGACTTCATTATTACATTTCTGTTTATTTGTTTAGTTTACATCGGTTTATTTCGTCATTGTTACGGGGTACCACAGACCCCATCGCTGCTGTACGAGAGCAAAATGCAGTTTTTTGTTTAATTTTTCATTGCCATGCTGGTGATATGGACCTCGGCTGGCTCGCCACTCGTATAAAACTTGGCTAAATTTAGCATGTTCATATACATTAAGATGTTGAACAAGGTCTTTGTTAACCGTTAGCATCAGAGTGTTCACACTGACACTCATAGAAAAGTGAAAAGGAATTGGGTCTAAGAGTGATCATCGAGGAAAAGGGCTGGTCCACTAGGAGCATTAGCCAGTTCACTGAACTGCACAGTGGACATTTCATTATGATGGGAATGCAACTGTTGATTCAGTTTATTATCAATTAGCATCACAATCATTTTCTTGATTAATTGTTTAGATTATAAAATGTCTGAAACTGTGAAGACAATTTTACAAATTGCTTTCTTTGAAGCCCCTCCACACATGATTTGAAGTGTACGTTCATCTACTGTGGGACAAAGAAATTGGAGAGACATTGGAGAGGCTGGACAAGGTGATGTCAGGAAAATGTGTTCTTAAAAAAACGCTAATAATAAACTCAGAATAGTTTAATGCTGAGGAAGGTGGACCTAAAGGAAAACACACCACTAAGATACATTATTTAGAAAACATATATATCTATAATCTGGATAATAACTGTGACGTCTTACTGTGAGTGTGTTGGAGTTACTGACAACACAGCTGCATCTCTAGCAGGGCGAAACACAAGCTCAAAGTTAAAGTTTCTCATATGACGAAATAACAACGTTGGTGTTTGTCGATTACAGATTGAAGAGGAACTGGCTGCACTTCAGAAGGAACGCACTGAACGGATCAAGCACTTGTTGGAGCGTCAGGACAGAGAAATTAACACTTTTGGCTCAGAAAGTAGAAGCCTCGGCTTTGGGAGCCTGGAATCTCTGGACTTCCCCAAAGAAGACAACAGATGAAAGTGGATTTATCTTTAGAGGACAACTTATCCGTGCCCTTTTTTGCGTCTACTTGACAGTTTGTACGTCCACGGTGACAAAGCTGGATAACTTTCTCTATTGCTTTTCTTCTCTCTTAGATATGGCATCTTCAAATTGAGGTGTCATGTGCAATGAGAACTTCTTTTGGGAAAGGGGGGAAAGTCAAACAAAAGAATCTACAACAACATGTCAATAAAAATCAAATCTAGTCGGTGTAACTCAAAAACTTGTGTGGTAAAAATAACAGACTCTTTCCTCCATGCCATTTCCTCCTCTTGGTATGAATTGAATAAATCAGGAAATTTTAGTAAAATTGGCACTTTGATATGTTTGAAGTAGAGACCCATCATGTTCGAATGATGCTTAATGTGTGCGTTACATGGAGGGACAATGTGGAATGTGAGCTGCGGACTTCCCCGCGGTGGTAAGCTGCTTTGTCTTTTTTATTGGTTTTGTTTGATTTTGTTCCTTAATTATTGATTTATGCTCTGAATGTGAATATTACTGTATGGGGTCACTGGAAAAGTCAGAGTTTATTCATTTTTTTATTTGTTTTTGGTCATACTTCCATATTGTGCTTATGCATACAGTATACTGTGGTCTCTCACTCTTCTAGGCAACAGGTCTTACCCTTTTTTTGATTTCATATGTAGGGTCAATTGGCATTAGCTTGATCAATCTTATCACAATTCAAGATCCCACTTGGTAAAACTGCTTATTATTGCATGCACTTTAAGGACAAATTCAGGTTGTGAAGTGAAGCATGAATCTGTCAGAGATTTTAGCTGTTTGTAAATACAAGCATTTTTTTGTTTTTGTTTTCAAGCCTATGGATACTGGACATAAGCGCCATATTTGATATGATAATTTCACAAATGCCTTTATTTAAGTTGTGCCTGATGATTTTAGTTCCGTGTTTGTTATATCTATATTTTATTTACTGAGGCCGGCACCATTTTGTTTTGGTTTCATCCAAACGTGTGAATCATTTAATGTTCACTAATCAGAGTTCTTGTAAAGGGAAATGGTGAGAATTGTGCTGTATAACTTTTGATATGAATATTTGTACATGAGAATATAGCTAGAATATACAGAGACATTGGTCTATTAATGATAACAGAGCTTAACGATACAGATTTTGCTTCGTTTTTATTTAATGATATAGAGATATGGTCAGACAATAGCTCAATATATGCTGTGTCGAATCACTAGACTCTCAGATTGTATACATGCTGGTGGATGGAAACAGAGACTTCTTATAATATCAGGACCACGATCTTTTAAGGGTCAATAGTTCTACAAAAGCAAACACAACATGTGAGTCCAGATTGCATTTGAGGAATTAGTGTCTAATGATCAGATTTACTTATTTTTTTGCCATGTTCATTATGGTCATTGAACAGGTTGCACAATGTTTCCATTAATCCTGAATGGAAAGATAATTGTTTGGTGCTTAATTTCTAATACCACCTTTAGCCTTGTAGTTTTTTGTCTTGGAGAGACGATTGATTTTTACAAAATGTAAACGTGAAGCATTTTGAAACCCCCTCTGAGTCAAAATACTACTAAGTTTTTTAAACACTCATGACATATTTAGAGTACCCCATGCAGTGAAACCCTCTAAAAATGAAGTACATGTATGAAAAAATAAATACTATTTTATCACAGGTCAGTTTTTGAAACATTGTTTAATGTGGTGGTCTTGAATGCAACCCCGTTATGTTTGGCAGGTATTTCTTCCCCTGTTGTTCTTTTCATTCCAGGGCCACAGCTTGTGTTAATGTTTGGCCATGTTCCTCGCAGGGCTGAACGGTGGAAGACGCCCCCTGAACTAGCAAAGTATTATGAACCGAGGAGTCTTATGACATTCTATTTATGATGGCAATAGAACTTAAATAATCTTGTTTTACACGTAGAAATCTACAAGACTGACTTTGTTTGACCAGAGTGTGTTTCTGAAGTTGAACGGCGCCTCCTGATTTTTCAGCTTTTTACATTTTCACAGACTTTCTGAAATTTGATGAAACAGTTTCTCATATGCAGTAAGGCCTTTTGTCTGGTCACATATATTAATGAAGCCTTGCAGACAAATGGTTCCATAAAAAGTGCTATTGGGGTGCTTGAATAAGGTTTGCCTGAGCTTCAGAACCGTTATGAACCTTACAATTTGTGTGGATTTTAAGTTACTAGAGAGATGTATTTAGTTAGAATAAATGGGACTTTCCTAAACAACCTTATTCACCATTTCCTGTGCAGTTCAAAGACAAAATAAAAGAGATTCTGTTGAAAAAACGAGTCTCAATCAACATCCTGCATCTTATGACATATAGCATTTCTCATTGTTGTGGTTGAATGTCCTTGTAAAGCTCGCTTATTTGGATGAAGACTTCTCACTTCTGGTTTTCTTGACGGCTGTGACCTACATCATATCAAATGCTGTTTATCAAAGATAACTTGAAATGGGAACAGGAGGTGAAGTTACACTGCAGAACGTCCGCTGTTCTCGAGGCTCTCAGCGTAAACTTGCTTGATTTTTAGGGTGTTGATTGGGGGCTTTTTTGCCTGAAATGTAACTGTTGGAAAGAATGCGACTGGTTTTCCTTGAATTGTCGACGTCTGCGACACCGTCTGCGACACCGTCTGCGACAACGTCTGCGGCACCGTCTGCGGCACCGTCTGCAGCCGTTGCCCACCTCACCACAACCCCTTTTGATCCCCCGGGGCTAGTGGAAAGCCCCGAGGATGGCAGGAGAGTGGTCAGCCTTTACCTGCTTTAGTGCTGACCGTGTTGTGGTACGTCGAGTTCCCCCGGTCTTTTCTCAAGTAGTCAGGGTTTGGACAGAATTATGGCATCTCGGGTGCACGTCTGAAACAAAGACGATATTACCATCAAAATAACGTGGCAATCAATCAGCTGTTTCTGTCTTGTGTGCTGACCTCCAGTTAACCCTGCATCAGACAGCAGGCTCAACGCATCATAGGGCGTCTCCAAGCGGAAGTGGTCGACATTTCTAGAAGTCAGTGGTGAAATCCAGTTTATGTGATGTATTCATATGTTACATAATCCCAATGGTCCCTCGTCACATTAATCACTGGAGGATGCAACACCATCAAATGTTATTTCATCATCCTCTAATAATTCAGAAGCTTGACATTGTGACGTGATGATGACACTGACATCTTGCCTACTTGAGCTACGCAGGCCCTCCCTTTTACGCACTTCTAAAAGTTTCTGATTGAGAAATGCATTTCCTCTTACTTTACCAGCTTCCTGCGTAAATGACCCAGAGAAAATATCGCTGCAAAAAGACACACATGGTCTGTGGAGCATTTGGTAATTGTTATGACTCAACTCTTCATCAGAGGGAAGAGAAGGTGGCCAAAACAGTAAATAAGGAAAGTTTATGTCAGACTACTTTATTGTTTTTTTTCCTATGAACTATGTCAAAGGGTTTGCTTACCTGAGTTCTAACATAAATGTAATGCCAGACAAGGTTTTCTAAATTCAACAAATTATTTTTCACATTGCTAGTATTACTTTCCATGCTCAATCAAACAGCAATTAAAAGTACTCTGTGCTACACTGCATTGGGTCCTACTACTACTACTACTACTACTACTACTACTACTACTACTACTACTACTACTACTACTACTACTACTACTACTACTACTACTAATAATAATAATAATAATAATAATAATAATAATAGACAGCACCCCAACATGTCTGCCCTGTGACCAGACATGTATGGACGTTGCCCACTTGTATAGAGGGAAGAAAAAAAGAAAATGCACAACTCAGAAAAAGGACATTCTGGGAAATTTGGTTGCCTCACAAAGTGCACGTCATTTCCTCCTATGACAAATGTGTGGTTTCTGTCTTAAAAAAAGAAGTTTTAAAGGAGTGTGATCATGAGGAGTCCGTGCAATTCGCCTGTGATTCTGAGAGAAGAATGAATGGTCATGTAAAGAGTATGCGCTTTCAACAGTTTATGGAACCAGCAACAAGTAAGTTTCAATACGTCTACTTTTCTATATGAATGCATACAAATAAATTGTGCAGGCTCAAGTTGTGAGAAGGCTGTTGTGAAACTGACTGGAGTGTGAGATTCAACTTAACTACTTCACAGTAGTGAATTGTGATTTTTTTTTTTTTTAATTGGCCAATATTTAAACTACAGTCTACGGTTCTATAACATGTCTGACTTGGGAATATAGCAAACTTCTGGCGTCCTTGTTCTGCTTGCTTATTATTTGCAAAGTGAAAAATGTATTGTTACAGTAGTGGCTTTGAAATGAGGCTCCCCTCAGCAGTGGGATGTTGGATGACCTGAACTGACCATTTCCTTCCTCCGCAGCGTTACTCTCTCTCCTGCTGGTTATGACTGTGGATTCAACAAGAATCATGGCTGCTAGCAGAAACCAGCAGTGTGGGACTTCTCTGCAGCAGACGTTGAAGTTAACCAAACTCGTGCAGAAGGAATCTATCAACCTAATCAAAACATATGTAAGTCGAAACTTAAAGTTGCTGTATCTTAGTTGCCCCTGTTACATCCTCAGCTTCTCCAACCTTGTACCCTGCTTTACAACATTAAGGTATGCTGTTCACGGTTCTCTTGAAGACCTAACATCTGATCTTTTGTTTTACAGAAAGCCTCTCAAGGAGAAATGTCAGAGCTCTTCTGCAAGGTTTCAGTTAACAACGTCCCTGACCCCAACATCTCGGGCCTGGAGCCCTCAGAGAGGCTCCTGAGCATCTACACACATCTCCAAGACTTCTTCCCGCATTTCAAACGGGTCTACGAGCAGCAGACGGACTTACAGTCACCCGCGAGCCCGCTGCTGACAGAGCTCGGCCATGTCAGCGCTAGCAGCAGGAACCTGGCTGCCCTCATTACCAGCTTGTATCAGAGCCTCTTCCCCAACCTGCCAGTGCCAGAGCCAGCAGGGGGGCCCACAACACTACCCCCACCCCAGAACGTCTTCCAGCAGAAGGTCTACGGCTGTGTGGTCCTGAAGACCTACAAGGTGTTGCTGTCAAATGTTTCTCGAGAACTGAGGACTCTAAAAAGCAACGTTTGCAGGAGGATACAAATAAACACACTCTTCTGAGGATGACCTGAGGCGGGTCTAGAGACAGTCTGTTTTCAACGGCAGAATTAAAGACTTGAAAAGATAAGTGAGTATAAAGGTGGCTGGTACATCAGTGTAATTTGGCCTATTTATGGTATTTAATATATATATTTATTTTTTTGTCTCCAATAAGAGGTATGCAGTCAAAAGATCAAGAGTGTGTTATGTATATTTAATTTGTATTCTATGTTGTGTAAGTTTCTACTTCACTGGTGTATTTTTATGATAATTAAAAGATATTTTGCAACTGTACTTGTTTATGATCTTAGTCTTAATTTTTTAGAGCGGTTTCATCAAAAATGTACAACATACCAACACAGAAAAAATAACAATCTCATCAACGGATTGTCATGCTCCACACGTCTTCTAAGTTGCTAGACTCAATTTCAGAAACAATATACATTTGTTTCTGCACAAGAAAAAGTGTTTGAAAAAAGAAGAAACAAATATGTGTTATTTGGCAGGATCATGTGCAGAATAAGTCTATCAAGATGGGTTAAAAGAAAATCAGGAACCTGCTGAGACGCTGACTGTGTGATATCAGCTCAGGATGACGCATGTGTTTAACACAAGGCAGTATCAGATAGGAAAGATTTCATGAAACTGGCGCGCTGTCTGGCCAGTCACAAGGTGTGGGAGTGTGTGTGGAGAACTTGCCTCCTCATATAGATGGAGACACAAGTGTGTGAAGGGTGGGATGGGGAAAACAGGAGAAGTTAAGAATTCTGCAGAAACCCCCTTTTTTAAATAGATGAATAACAGACACTACACACACACTTTTCATCTATATATATAAAAACACACACATGTATATATATATATATATATATATATATATATATATATATATATATATATATATGACATGGATACCAACTACTTTAGTTGCAATGAAATAATGCTTCACTGAACTTTTCTCAGAACACAAGTTCTCAGGAAATGGAAGTAGATGAGGGATTCACTCTGGGTCATGAATCAAGTTCCCTCTTATAACTCTAAGCTTTATTTAAACACAGAGGGTACCTCAGGGCAACAATCGTTCCTCCGTTATTTAAACTACCGACTCAATGCTTTACAACACCACACATGTGATTTGCAAAGTTATTTCACCTGAAGTGGAATAACAGCAGATGACCTGCACCATTTCAACAACAACACAGGGATTAGTGTGCAGACTCCAACAGAACTGGACAGATCTAGAGTACTACTGTTTCCAAGATCAAGACAAAAAGATATGTTGTGTTCTTTTGTATGTCGATCCGATTTAAACAAGATGAAACACTAGTGCAGTCCACACACTCAGCTCCATGGATTTACTTTGATTATCCTTTAAATGGTACACATGATAATACCTTCACATGGGAGGTAAAACTGTTTAGGGTTTCTTAAATATTATATTATAATGTGTGTAATGTATCTAACCCATGTGGCATATGACTGATAGAGTGCAGAGAGATCAAGTTAGTTTATGGTATGGTGATCTTAAAACTCCCATGCAGTCATAGTTGGAAACTATATCACAATGATTGAATGCGACAACACACCTCTATTACAAAGCCACCTCTAAAAGAACATATTATATACAAATATGAATACTTCTAATTCAGTCCACAGTTTGGTAGAATTATTGTATGAAAACGACTCCAACACACGACTCATTCTCCTGTTTTAAGAGGTCAGACTGATGTAAAAGTCTGAGCTCTGATGTTGGATGACCAACAGTAAATTAACAGATTGTACAAAACCTGCATTCAGAGTTTAAGGCCTCAGTATTTTAACCATTCAGTCTTTTTCTTAATCTCTGCTTTGGCCCAGTCACCAGGCTACCTCAGGAGCCACTGATTGGCTCATGACAAATTGACCCTTCTCCACTCATTGCATGTATGATGAGTCTCTAATGACTCTACAATATAATGGTGAAAATGTATCAGCCGAGTAAAAATGTCATGCACGTTTTTTTAATTCATATCTCAGTTTGATGCCCAAATATTCAATATGTTGTCATATTGTCACACAATGTAATTGATGATTTCTCCCCAAAAAGTAATTGGAAGGAGAAAAAAAGTTTGCTTGCACAAGAAAGTGCACAGAAGAAAAAGGTGAGGTTCAAACGCTATAGAGGACATCAAATGATCTTTGGGAACTATCATTTTTTCCAAATTAACATTATTACAAACCATTGATAATTTAGACATGAAAGATAAAATAGTTTGAAGCCTTTTAAACATACTTATTAACCAGCTGTTAAATGATGGATCCTATTGCACATGTGCTGCAACATCTTTCTACACACAGAAATATGGCTGAACTAAAAAGCTGAATGATATACAATGTGAGGAATTGAGAAATCCTAACCACAATATATGTTGTATTTTATTGCAAAATATGGACAGCTTTACAAAGTAAAAGCCTAAATGATACAATGACACTCTAAAAGCAACACATGACATATTTAAATTAATGTGCACCTGCAAAACAATAACCAAGCATGCACCATGTGTAAAAGCACTGAATTACACATTTTTATTATATGAAGTACTCAAAAAAAGCACTATAGAAATGAAGTGTAAATATCTTCATGAATCAGGTGCAGGTTCATTATCATTTAACATGCTTTACATGTGTTGACCTGTAGGGAGCGTCATCCACCCATGACTGAACAGGAGAATGAAGTGCGTCAGAACTGCTGATGGGCATCTTTGGACATTCTAGACAATCTATCATTATTCAATATAATATTGAAAAATAAAGTGTTACTATGCATTTAACAGAATAAACCATTAAGGATGAAAGCTTTTCAAAGTATTTGTGACAGTAGGATAAGCAGTTATGGATGGTAAGGTATTTCTTAGCAAGTATCTTATCAGTTCCTCTGGTGAAGGACTGATACGATACAGCTTTTAAGCCTTTAATCTTGCATGGTAGCACTCTCACTTCCTTTTCATGAGAACTACACATCATGAACTGAAGTCAGATCGGTTTCATCCGGTTTCATTGTGCAAATGTTGTGTGCAGAGCATGCAGCAAGTGTCATTTTTCTAATATGAATAAAAGGCATATCAAATGATTTTAATGGTATTATTACAGCCATCTGGATATATTCTAAGATACACCTTTACATCCCTGATAATTAAACATTATTTATTTATGGCATTGGAATTTGTAAAGGTTCTACAAGTATCAATATCTACATGCATTCAGTCATACTGTCTTCAACCGAAGACATGGATATTTGGATATTGCTTTCTCCAACGACTAAGGATTATTGTTATTTGATTGGTTATCTATTATTGCGTCCCATCAAATAAGCTACTTCTACTACACCTGCAGTATATATGTTTTCATTTGCATAGTTATTCCAACATGAATAAGGCATATTATTCAGTGCAAGCGATAAACTGGAAACAACAGATAGGGAAACCATCATCATGCGTCTTCAGAGTTTTCCCAGTCACCGCATTGGTTAGTGTACCAGCCTCACTTACACAAGGTTGTTGTGTCCATATTCAAAAAGCGAACATTCATTCTCGATTCAATCTCAAAGCCATTCAGCAACTAAAAAAAGAAAAGAGTTTTACATTGTTTAAAATGTGTATTGCTGATCATCATCCTTTAAATGTGGAAAGGTTGACTTTTTATTTGAATTTGCAAAAACAATAACATGACAAACTCTAGGGTAATTAACTAAGAAAGTAAAATACACATTACAGTGTATATTCTGTGTACTAACCTTGAGGAAATGCTCAAATGTGATTCCCGCATAGAACTCATCAGGTTCCTGCGTGTGAAAAAGTGAAGTTACGGACAAACATTGAATCCAACGTCATGTCATCTTGAGCTCAGCGCACATACCATGTGACCCATTGAGATACCTGCCACTTCCAACATGGCCGCATCAGCTATGCTTTTGGCTGTATCCTTCTCCAATGCCTCGCTGAGAGACAGCAGCTCCTCCACCACCTGGACAGGTGTCAACAACAAGTGGAAATACATTAATACAGACAGTGGCTACAAGACTGAAACCCCAGCCCTGAAAAGGCTTGCGGGAAAGAGATGTTAGATAACTTCCTGACATAAAGAATCTGCATTTTTAATAACCTTCAAAATCCACTCGAGAAGTTTAAATGATCCTGATAGCAAACAGTCTGAGCTAACAGTTAAAAACCCACATGATGGACTCGTGCTGATTTCCTCGGAGGTTGCTGCAATCTTCACTGGTTATGTGAAGAGTAAAGAGATTTGTTCAACAGAAGTAAGCAGAGGCTTACGTGTCTGTATTCCTCCAGAGTTATTGTCCCATCGTTGTCCGTGTCGTGCATGTTGAATAAAACTGCAGAGAAAAAAACAACACGGCGAATCAGTTGAACACCTGCGTGTCATCGACAGATAAAATCAAGTGTGTGATCATGTGATTTGAAGACGCTACATCTCAGTTTTTCCCTCCTGACGCCCTCACGCTGCTCCTCGCTCATGTGCAGCGTTGGGGGCTTGAAGTGGGACATGATCACCAGAAACTCCTCGAAGCCGATCTCCTCGACAGTACCCTCGCCATTCTGACGAAAGTTTCTAAGGAAATAGAAAAGGACAGATGTAGTGCAGATGTGGCAGGAACAGGACGCAGATTATTGTGTTATCTCGCCCCATATGACACGTGTCAGACAACTTTCAGCCCATCGCCACTCTACCTTCTGTCAAAGAAGGCCTCTATGATTTGAGAACGGATGGGATTGCAATCAAGATCAGGGATTTTGTTGAAATGTTCTCTCCTGAGGGTGTAAAGAGGGTTTTAAGGAGTGGCATATGGTGTCACAAGGTGTTATAGTATTAACCTATCACGTTTCAAGCTTTTACATAAAAGATATAAAGCCTGTTAGGCAGGTTTTCCTTTGAAAGAAAGTTGTCGAGCTGCTTCGAGGGAGGAAATAGACCAAATAATAAGAAAAGAGAAATCTGAAGTGCCATTGAAAAATCACATTATACCGTACACACAGCATTTTAAAAATCATACATACAGCAGAGTTTCTTCGTTGTGGCTCAACTGCTTGAATCTGTTATGGAGGATTCCAATCTGCTCAAAAGAAACTGAGAACAGAGAAGAGACATCAATAGTTACTATCTTGTGAATACATAAACAGTGTAAGGCCTCCACAAACAGGGAGACAGGAAACTCTTTAAACTAATTACAATAACAACGTTGACATCTAAATAAGTTTGTTTGTTGTTCTCTAACATGTTTGAAGCTATCAAGGCAGCATATTTGGACATTCATATTCAATGTCAAACTTTGTGTCTTTCTGTTGTCTATTACCTACAACTAGGCCTCCACACCTGCAGGTTAATTAAAGCTAATAGCTAATGTTGCAGAGAGCAACCCTCTTACAGGGTCAACGCTTTCAATACCGTGTCTGGTCTATTATTAAATCCCTTCCTCTGTATAGTTCCACTTCCATTAACTTACACTGTAAATTATTCATGATGCTGCCCGACCACCACACAACCCGGCTGTCCTTAGATGTGCGTAAAGAGGAAAACAAATCAATAACACCAACGTAACACCTTCAAAGTATCGGGTGTCCCCTTTAAGATAAGACTTCCGATTTAAGTGAGAATTAAATCGTATTTTCGGTGCAGTGCGCTCGTGTTCTCACACGTCCGACATGTCCGACTGTCTCATGAGCGCCAATGCAAACAATAACGATGGCTACTCACAGCCCGTCTTCTCCGCCAGACCGACGTACTCTGGGTGACCCGGTAGGGAATGCAGCGCTCCCATACCTCGAGATGTAGAACCTTCCACCGGTCCGGTTGGAACGGGACCGGGAGCCGTGTGAGGAACGAACCGAAAGTGTTGTTGTTAAAACGGATGTCAGCGCATCAGGTCTGCGGCTCTCGCTTCTTCCCCCTGCGCGCTCGCAGGTCGCATCCCTCTGCCGCCGGCTACTTCCGCGATTATACACGTCCGATGACGACACACATTTAGGGACAACAGGCTGCTGTTTGAATTATTGACACGGAGTCTTTATTAATTCAGAGGCTTGAAACCACTGACTGCGTTTGTTTGGACTGGACCAGCGTGGGAAGATGGAGAGGATAATAATCCGCACACGCGGGTATCAACATACAGGCGTCAGGGTCTGAAAGATGAGAGATACTATAACTGCAAAGACACAAGATATTGATATTGGTTTCACAATGAATTCTGACCAGGCCGACTTGTAATCCAGGTCTTGTGGACGGTTGTTACGAATTTTCGTCAAACCGCATCTAGTCTTAATCCACCTGGTGGAGCTTGACATTTGTGATTAATCAAAACACATAAAAGATGATTTAAAATGCTGGACATTTCAAGGATTCTTTCCTAAATTGAATGTCAAGTTGAATTACTGTAAGATACAATATGTTAGGCTCTCAAGAAATGAATCAACCAAAACACGATACTTCTTGCCCCCTCATGGTGGTTCTGTTTCTTGATGAATGATTCATTTCCTTGAAACTAATGACCACAACTTGGGTAAACACAAGATTTGAAGTGGTGCTTTTGTGTGATTCTTTGTAGAGAAACTCAATTCTACAGATCTGTCAATTCATTAAACTAATCAATTCATCGATAGGATTGTATATGACTTTTAGTCAATTAATATGGTTTCAATGGTGAAGGACAGCCCTAATTTTGATAGGTAATAGAATATGTATGTATTCATGTCATATTTTGCTGAGCACTTCAATAACCTGTTTCATCCATGTTGGCTTAAAAGGTTGTCCTCAAACATAAGAAGGAAACAGAACAGCTACTAAATAGACCTTGAGGTTGAGTAAAGAATTAAACTTTGAATCCGGTGTCTTCTTCCACTACACACGTTTTAATATCAGCTCTTGACAAGATAAAGCCTGAAGCAGAACATTGTTGCTGTTGGTTTAAAACCTGTGTTGTTTTTCAGCTCATTTGTTATTGCCTGACGTTCAGCACGTTTAAATGAGGACTCAGCGATTAGCAGCAGCTGTCTCTGTCTTTAGACACAAGACTCTCATTAACCACATGTCCTACCCCAATGTTTCTCACATGTCAGAAATCAAAACAACATAAATTATAAATCTGGTTAATTATGATCTTGAAGAGCTGTTTCAGAATTTGTGAATGGGTGCTTTTTTGTCCATTTCTGCTCTTGCCTGATTGATTGATGGGAAAATGTGTCAACACACTGTCTGGTGTCTGAGAAGTTCCCATACATCATCAACGTGTGATGACTGTGGTCCTGGTTATGCTTTTCAAACTTAGAAAGAAACTTAACACAACGACCAAATAACATAACAAAAGTGTTATTATTGCTAAAACTATGCAGTACTGAAGAACACCACATAGTGGCATCATTTGGTCAACGATGTATCTGAACACCAGCTTGTGCCTGAAAGATAGGTCAGTTATCCATGTGTCAGTTTTGTTTTGATCAGAGCAGCAATACACTATATATAGTGTGTGTGTGTGTGTGCGTGTGTGTGTGTTTGTGTGTGTGTGAGAGCATTTATTTCAAACGGTTTACTCTCAATCACCTGACTTTTGTTACATTAATTGTGTTGACTAAGTTGTTTGATCACACTTATTGTCATGTGTCTTTCACCTTCATTGAGGAAGTCTTTATTACATTTACAAAGAGCAGCCTGTCCCAACCTGTCTCACCTTGCAGCTGTTTCCAAAGCTGTCGAGCTCCACCGTCTGTCGCGAGCTGCCCCGGCTCAGAGTGAACCAACAGGCACGAGGACGACAACAGCAACACAATTCAACTGTGAAGAACAAACATCTTCTCCTGCTATTTTACCCCACCAATCTACATTTGTTTACATTTATCTTAAAGTCAGATGTGTGTGTGTATTATGATCCTGTATAATACTGTATTCACACCTGACCAATGTTGGGAAATTGTTACTTTTTAAAGTGTAATAATAAGCTTCTAAACAGTCTACTAGGAAATCAAAAGGCCCCATTATGACACACATCATGTATGTAACAACTTGCGGGCGCTCTGTATGATCTCTGTGCCACTCATAACATTCGTCCTTGACTGTACAGGCCTATCCGGTTAAGGGCGGCAATAATTTGTTCTGTTCAACCTCCTCATCACGCTGTCAGACTCAGAGACCAATCACCGCTGTTGTGCTGGAACACCTCTCTCCTCGTGTTTTCTGTGATTAAACATTACATCCTTTAGAATATGCAACACGTGAGCAGAATATAAACTTAAATGAGGTCCTGTTTTACAAGACGGACCCAATAAAACAACAATTAACAGTTTGTAAAGTGTTCAAGCAAAAAAACTGAAGATTCCCTGCACAAGGTCGAAGATGATATTCTTCATGACTTATTGTACATTTAGATTTGGCATGTTTTTGTTGAAACTCTGCCACTTAGCAACACATCAATTAAAAGTGATGACGCGGTAGATAATTGTAGGGCCTCTGACAGCTGACAAAGCAGTATCTTTACGTTAAAAACAAGTCGACCGCATCAGAACGTGTTCAAATATTTTCCATTTGTAGGGAAATTCATGCATCTAGTACACAATCAACCGGGCATGAAACACAACCACAATACATCGTCTTTTCCCTATCAGCCTCTGCCCTTGAAATGTGATTCCCCATAAAATGGTCTCACTTGCGCGTGTGTTGTTTTTTCGTGTGCGTTGTCACTGTTACTGATGGCTTGAAATTGATTTGAATGAAGACTCAGCTCCGGAGAGAGAGAGAGGGAGAAAACGAGGAGGTGTTGCTTATATATACACAGACAGAAAGGGGCGTACAAGTGTGGCCAAGGAGAGAGGGCAGCATCAACCTGCTTTGCATGCACGGGGGCTTCTGTGGGGAGAAGGAGTTGACAGGGCGCCGCAGTGCTGCCTCCAGCTCTCAGACAACAGCTGCTCAGGAAGAGGAGACGTCCGGAGGGTGCAGCGACACGTCTCACTCTTTCTCCATCTCTCTTTTCACCTGTCTGCCTCTACCTTTCACCCATTCTAACACGTGTCGTTTTCTCAACACAAACACACACACATATATGCAGAGTGGGATGAGATTCATAAGAAATTGGCATGCTGCCTGTGCTCTAACAAAACACTCAAAATAAACCAGGTGAATCTGAATTTTTGATGGACCCTGTTGTTTGTTCTGTTTACTTGGAAGGTTGTTTATGAAGATTAATTACCGGCAGTTTAATGGGAATGAAATATTCTTCCTCTTCTGTTTTCTGAGCCGCTGATGACAGTAATTCAAGCAGACGAGCCTTTGTATTAACATCAAAAGCCTTTTTTCTTTTGTTGCATTGGTTTAATTTGGTTACTTATGAATTTCTGATAGCTTTTGATCCATTTCCCCAAGCAAAGAAGAGAAAAACAATTTCTGCTGAGTGATTGTATCCACGTCCTGAGAACCACACACCACAATATTTTTATTTTCACCACATCTTGTGTGAGAATGATGCCTTTGTATCTCACAATAACATTGTGAGATGGGTTGATGTGACAGCTTACATCATTTCAGACTGATGAAACATTTTCCCTTCATAGACAGAAGCTCATTATATAAATAATTGTTGGCAACGAGTCCCTCTATTTAGCATTCATATGCAGTACATAAACATTTGGTAAATGGTTTAGATTTTTACACCACACTGTGATTTAGTTGCAAGACAATATGTATTAATGTAAATGTATTTTTTTTTTCTTTGGGCACCTTTTATAGGGGCTGGTATGTAAACAGATTATCTAGGACAATATATTAAAACACAATTATGTAGTTATGTATGTGAAATATATAGATAAGGTAATATATTTTGACATTTACTGTACATGAATATCACCTAACATGTAGTTATATATATATATATATATATATATATATATATATATATATATATATATATATATATATGCATACAACTACATTAGGTCTGTTGTAAATACATTTACATCAATTCAATGTTTCTATGCTGCTTATAAATGCTAGATAGGGGACTAAAAAGCAAATCTGTGTTAAATCCAAAGTTTTTCTCAAAAGCTTCAGAGAAGCTTTAATTTCCCATTCATATAAATAATTGCGTGACAGATTTATGAATGGTCATAAAGGCATGCTGTGCATTCATATACATAAATCTGGATTGAGAAGCCATTGTCTGTGTCCTGTAAATTACTTTAATAACTTTAGAGGTGATCCAGTTTTAAAATCAAAGGATCTGGACTGGGTGTTGAGAATAGAGTGAGAGGTAATTACGATTCCTCATGAAGAGGATACTGATAAAAACAACATCTGTCTATGTAAGAAATACGAAAAAAACAGAGGTTAGACATTGTAGAGGAAATACACTCGATGGGAAAATTATCTCTTTCTCTTTATTTGTATTTAAATTGTTTGTATTTTTTGTTATTCTTCTCTATTTTATTGATATTTTTCTTTTATTTTTGTCATTTACAAGGTTTTGTTGTGTTCTGTTTTGTTCAGTGAAACTGACAAATATCAATAAATAAAAAATAAAAAAAACATTTCCCAAACAAAGACTTTGTGAATAGCAATGCCAATCACCTTGTCATCTTTACCGTGTTACTCTGGGAGTTATTTAGCAGCCTTCTTTCTGTCTGCTTTTGAATTATAGCACATAAAAGGATGTGAAGCTGTGTCTTTTTACTTGTTGCCCTTGGTCTGTCAATATAAAAAAGGAGAAGGGATTGCTGAGGCGTGGACGGGGCATGCCCTGATCCCCAGACAGAAAGAAATCAATTTCACACACAATTCAAAGACAGCCAAAGACTATAAAGTAAGTTACATTGTAAGACAGTGAGGTTGTAGAAAGGTCAGTAACGTTTTAGAAATATAAAAGTCATTATTTCATGATCAGGAAGACTTAATTAGGATTAAGAAAGAAAAATCCATAAAAGCTATCTAGTTTCAAGTGATGGCAAAATGGACTTTTCCCTGATAACTTGCTCCAGCTCCTCAAGTGTGTCCTGGTTCTGTTCGGGGGTGTCTTCCCAGTTATTCGTGAGAACACATCCAAACAGAGCCAGGCATTTTTCAGAGAAGCCCAAACCCCTTTATGGCTCCTCACAATGCAGAGCAGGTGTTCAATGTCGAGGACTCATTGAACTCTCTTTAAATTAGAGGGAGCAGGCAGAAAAGCCCCAGTGTAGCGGCACTCTCTTTCTCTCTGTCACTACTCGCAGCTTGTCAGGGCTGACTTATAAAGTGACTTTTAATTCAGCTCTCCCTTTACAGCCACATGCTCAGCCAACCGATGCTCCTAACGGATGATCAATGTCACACACCATCACATACCAGCCTGAAGTCTTCCACCTGTGGCAGCTGCACCCTGCTCACGCAGACGGGCCAGTCCACCTTTTTCTGCATCGCAGCCTCCGACCTCGCCACCAAACACACAAAGGTCACAGTCCTTTAAAGAAAATAGAAATATAAATAGCTGTTGTTCCTTCACAGCTACTTTTATATGTAACCTCACAATGTTTACTTCCATGTAAACATCATGCATTGTCACAACGCTACAAACATATAAGGATCTCATAGAATATGATGTATTGCTTCCGGCAATTTTAAGCTATTTTCAGCTGTTTTTTCTAAATTTGACAGCCTTCAGATTTTAGCATTCAAATGCAATTTCAGCCGGAAATGTATTTTCTAGAAAAGGTTGCTCATATTTAGGCTATGCATCGCTTTGTTGCCCGAGGATATTGCAAGCCAGAGAAAAAACTGAAGTGGTTTTATTATGCCACTTACTTCACAAAATTGGCAGGTGTCGTGCCCCTGATGGGTAACACTATACAAAAAATAAATGTGCTGTCCGGCTGAGAATGAAGATGGATTACCTTATCGGCCACTATCTCAAATAAAATGTGTTTTGGTGAGGAGAAAGTTGTTAAGCAGTGTGAAGTGTGAACGTTAGGCTCAGTTTTAAACTATATTGTAATGCACAGTAAGGTTTTATTTGCCCAAAATAATTATGAACATTTGAAGTTCATGAAATTAATGTTTCATGCCTTATAATGTTGCCAGTGTTTTCCAGTGAATAAATTACAATTTGCAAAGGTAACATCTGGAAATATAGATAGTACTATCCATATTGTTCTATAAGAGCTTCACATCTTAAGGATTCATTCCCATTGCTCCGACCTTACATGTAATCAAAGTCTTTAACAGAAGTGTTTATAATCTCTCGGCTCTGACATATTAACTGCTGCGCCTTGATTATAATTTAAGAATAAGTGATGCTTTAACCTCTTTAACTTTGCAGATCCTTCGGCGGGTCCATTAATAGAAATTAAAATCATGAACTCATATCAAATCTATCACGCCTAAATGTACATTTTAAATAGCGCAAAATATGTGACAGTAAATTACAGGTAAATATACATAGGAAGACTAGAATTGTCCATGTAAATGTAAAGTAATGGTGCAACAACAACAAAAATGACACATTTAAAATTGTATTAAGTCTCGTACGTGATATCCAAGTCTGTTGATATCAAAAGCAAGTACAGCTTTTCAAACTAGGGTCAAGATTGAGAAGACGAAGGCCATCACAGAGGTCCTTCCGCCGATGAACATGAGATGATTGGACACAGCAAAGGAACCTGTGATTATGACTCACAGTTGACCCATCTGAGCTCCTGTCCATAATGCGGTGATTTTGTGACTGTGTTTTTTATAGAAATGTTTAATATACATACACACATGTATATCTTCTGGTCTGACTTGACGGATAGCCTTAAAATTACTTCAAAGTTGGCAATCCAGCCTTGTGTACATTGTAACATTTCCCCCGATACTCAACACCCTTTCCCGTCCACTCTATGTGAAATATAATGATATTGATGAGACCCCCGACCTTTCTCTTGCACAAGGTAATTTCCATTTTTATTCAAACTGTGTTATAATGTTGTTGGTAGATGGCTATTACATGTTATACTCAAAATACAAAACCCTGTCTTGCATTGTACAGCTGTCATATCTTATGCTAATACAATCTTGTCTCATACAGTATACAGCAGTACATATACAGTGGTAAAAGTATGTTGATGGTAAAGTAAGTAAGCATCTATTTGGTATATTTGATTATTCTGTGTATGAAAAGAAAACACAGGCAATTTGTCATGAAACACAACATCCGGTTTTGTGTATTTCCATATACGACTGAAGGTTAAGGCTGCATCTGTTCAAGCAATGCAATATCCCATTTTGAATAGCTTCTCTTAATAACCCCTATTACTCCAGGTCTAAGTACACCGCAGCTCTTTGTATTTAACTCCAGAAAGTAAACACACTTATGTGAGCTTACATAAAGATGCTTTGTCATGAGCCAAGGTCAGTGCATATAGTGAGCACACGACTCCTCAATACCTGCCAGTAAATATACACTATTTACCTTGCAAAGTTAACAAAAATTATGTATTTAAAAAACAAAAACAATGCAGAGTCATTGGGTTACAGTTTTTATTGGAAGAACTTGTCAAACGAAACCTACGACCGAGCAAACATGCCGCTGTTTATAAACTTTTGTTAAAATAAGTAAAAGGTGTTGAAGACATTGCTGATGAAACATAGCTGTAATTTAATAAGTGTCAGTTATAACGAATATGACCCGAAGTATCAACAATTCCTCCGTGTGATGCAGCTTCCTGAAGGCCGTCAGGGGCAGCTTCAAAGGAGTTTTGGCCATCGAGGAAGTTTCAACGGGTTGTGTCCTCATTGGTGCTCTTTTGTTGCATTGGTGACAGGAAGTATCCCACAGAGACAGCAGCTTTGAAGGGACACTGGTTAATATTTAGAAAATGTAATATACTGACTTGTAATTGTATTCAGACCCAATATATAAAAGTAACACCTGTATATATATTCAGATGCTTTGAGGCATTAGTCGTGGTTCCAGTAAAAGACTGAAAAATTGCTTTTTCCTGGTGCCTTAAAAATGAAAGAGCCCCCCTGGATCTGTGCTGTTCTGTGTGCTCACCTTGAAGAAGCCCTTGAAATCGGGTTAGTCAGGGAAAGATGCTGACTCTCGTTTGAAAGTTGAGAAGCTCCCCCCCCCCCCCCCTTCATCCCACCTGCTCTGCGCTGTGGTCCCTCTGCGTCGGTGTCATATTGTTTGTGTCTCCTCCTTTAATCTTCTATTCACTCTCCTGCACTGTGTGAAAGGCTCGATGTGCAGCGCTTCAGCAGAATGGGCTCTCGAGCAGCTATGTTATAATATCCAAAGCGGGTTTCCAGCTTTGCACTCAATAAAGAGCCATTGTGTGGAGATACGGGTCGGTGCTGTGCCACAGCCGTGATCTGCTCTAATGTTTACCTGCTGCATTGCAGTCAAGGTCAGTGGATCGTGATGGCTGAATTTCAAATGAAGAGCAATGTGAGGTGAAGAGTTGTTGAAATTGGATTATAGAATCAGACCAGCTTGTGTTTGCCATACCAGCCCCCACCTTTTTCAACTACAGGCTAAGATGGATGGGATTCAGTAGCATATTAGGCTTGACAGGAAGTGTGTGCCGCTACATTGATGATTAGCTCTTTTTGGGAGTGGGCCATTGTTGTCCTTCACGACATAAGTATTTAGAGATCTGTTAGGGGAGGAGTTAAATACAAATTTATACAAGCTGCTAGATGCAAAAACATGAAGAAAAACATGACCGTATCGTTAGTGCCTTTCCAGAGTTTCACCTGTGTCGATAAACCTCGGCTAACCTTTGCTGTCGTTTCTGATGTTGTCGTGTTTTTGCTGCGGATACATATTTTAATTGTTTATCAGGCTCATTATTAATAGGTCTCAGTCTGTGATGCCAGCAGTAGAGCTATAATAAGGCAGCAGTCGGGTAATCCATCACACCGTCTCAGACAGGAACACTTGACACGTGGCATCTAAAATCCAAAAGAAGTCAGCCACCCATGCAGCTCCGTGGTTCTTTGATGGTACTCAAAATGAGATTCAGGAAGAAACTTCAAGGAGAAATGGAGCAGTAATTTGTGCTGCATTTTTCTGATATATTTGTATGCATGTAACACCATGAGCAAAATGTCACAAAGCTCAAATAAGAGTATATTTATATATCAGGAAGCTTAAAGTATTAAATGTGCTTTTAATCTGAAGGGATCATCTATTTAGAAACCAGGCCACGATGTGTGCACACTGACGTCCAGGACACACACTCAGGTATCTATAATAATTCTCTCGATTAGCTCTGGGCTCATGTTAGGGTTGGGTGGAGCTATGAGGAGATTTACATGAGGGCACCAATATGCTAATAAGAATGTTGATAGGGGAATTTTCTTTTCACTTTTATATGCTTTTAGCTAATTTGTTTAATTGTATTAAATCATATGCATCATACAATTGTAATAGGATTATGTGATTTGGTATGGTCTTATTGTCTGAAATAAAATTGCATGCCAGTGTACTAAAATTATAATGCCGTGTCACATTGTATTGAAATCTAATGTAATGATAAAAGAGGAAGTTGTCCCAAACATAAAGCTTGGGGGTAAAAGAGATGTCAGTCAATGCACCTCGGCACTGGGATAATTCCTTATTAGTCCACTAGATTGTGTGTTCACCACCTTTAGATCTGCTCTGCCATGAGAGGAATTACCTGAGTCGTGTCGTGATATACTTTATTTTTCGAACTGACACATAGCCTTCTATGTCAAGTGAATAGATGAATCATTTCAGGTTCTGAAAACAGGTTTAATCAGGTTAAATAATTGCAAATACCTGTGTGGATGGACCATGGCGTTATATAGGGCCACCATGTCTGTACACTATATATCAAACAAATACAGGTGGGAGATTGACCATCTGGTGACCTGGTGTGGGCAGAACAACCTGCAGCTAAGCGCTCTGAAGACAGTGGAGATGGTTGTAGACTTCAGAAGGAACCCAGCCCCACCCGCCCCCATCACCCTGAGTGATGCCCCAGTCGATAAGGCAGAGTCCTTCCGCTTCCTGGGCACCATCATCTCCCAGGAAGTGGGAGCTGAACATCAGCTCCCTCATCAAAAGAGCCCAACAGAGGATGTACTTTCTGCGGCAGCTGAAGAAGTTCCACCTGCCTCAGACGGTTATGGTGCAATTCTACAGCTGCATCATTGAGTCCATCCTCTCCTCCTGCATCACCATCTGGTACCCTGCTGCCACTGCCAGGGACCAAGGCAGTCTGCAGCGTGTCATCCGTTCTGCCGAGAGGGTGATTGGCTGCGGTCTGCCATCCCTACAGGACCTGTTCGCCTCTAGGACCCTGAGGCGGGCAGGTAAGATTGTGGCCGACCCCTCCCACCCGGGTCACAACCTCTTCCAGGTCCTTCCCTCTGGCAGGAGGTTGCGGTCCATCAGGACCAAAACCTCACGCCACGGCTCCAGCTTCTTCCCTGCTGCCGTTGGCCTGTTCAACAAGGCCCGCCTCATCCCCTCCCCCACACCTCACGCCTGTGTTACGTTAACACACACCACACGCCACACCGATTATATTATAGCACATGCACTTTTGCACACTCACTTTTTCACACAAATTTTTGCACTCCTGCCCTATTTTTTGTTTGTACATACTGTGATTGTATTTTATATTCTACTTATTTTATATTCTACTTATTTTATATTCTACTTATTTTACTTACTGTACAGTATCTTTTGTGTTTTTATGTCATGTTATGTATGCACCATACACACCAAAGAAAATTCCAGGTAGGTGTAAACCTACTTGGCAATAAACTACATTCTGATTCTGATTCTGATTCTGATAAAGCTAGGTTGCACTGTTTTACTATAGGTTGACAACCCGGGTTTAAAAACTATTTATATGATATTCAGCTGCAAAAGATCACACTGTCTGTTATCTGTAGGTAGCAGCATCAAAAGTAAATAAGGAAATTTAAATCTGTGCCGGCAGGTTATTGAGCAGACATGTTGCTCTGCTATGTTTTCTGCTCAGTCAAACAGGTGACGGAGAGAGATTTCCTTCATAGCGACATGCAAGTTTCTGCATTTAGCTTTGCAAGAAGAGCTGAGCGGGTGTAGCTCTGTGTGTGCAGCCAGAGAGACCTCTGTGTGTGCAGCAGGTTGTTTACAAGCCAGCTTTCAGTTTGGATTAACACCCCCTGCTGAGTAAGACAGGTCTCTTTGTGGCATAATTATACGCGCAGTCATGAATAATTTGTCATTTTTGTCAAGGTGAGGAATTCTTTCAGGTAAAGATCGACCTGCAAAAGAATCTCTGAAGAAAAAAATAAGTAAAAAGAAAGTAAAGTGTGAAAGGGAACTGCTTTGTTGATATAATTTCCTCGAAGTATCATGACGTCACTTAGATGGATATTCTTACAATAAGTACCACACCAACAAAGGGTTGGCCGTGTCACAGTTTTCCTTCTGCAGTTAAATAGAGATTAATTGTAATCAGTGACACATCTTTGAAGAGTTGTCCATATCAACAATATTGACTGCAACCTTCTTCTTCATTGGTTAACTAAATGACCAACAGCCAATGCCAATAATAAGTTTAGTTTCCCCCAATTATGAATAAAAGCAAAACACGAGGGCATGTTTTAAGACATTTATGTGCATGCATTAAGTTAAATATGAGAACATTTGTTTGAATAAAAGTCTGCGTGTCAATAGATGTCAATAATAAATAGATTTACTTCTGTCAAATGTTTTGTCCACATGCCAATATGTGCCTGTTGTAGTTAGGTAAGAAATCTGTATAAAATGCATTGTATATGTATTAGGCCAGTTATATTCCTGTGTACATTGAATGCTAGTCATGTTTACATATCTATTGCTTAATACTGCGGTTTGGAGTTGTGGACTCAGTCCTATGTTCTGGTCTTTAAACTCGACTTAGTGCTGCAGAGACCCTGTTGTTGTCTCTGCATATTGAGTCTTTCTTCTAAAAACAATAGCAACTTGATCGGATCCCGTGCAGCAGTAAGTACGATGTTATTGTGTCACAGCACACCAAAGTGTGATTTATGTGAAGAAGGTTGAAATACATTTACAAATGTGAGCATCGGCACAACTCTGCACGGCTGACTAGAGACAACCACATAAAGTTGACAAATAGTCTGCATTCTGCCTACAGTGGTTTTAGCTAATTCAACCACAATGACAAAAAGGAGCCGGGGGTAGAGTTTGAAACTTTCTAAACTCATTTTCGTAAAGATTTTACAAAGCGTGGTACCCAATTTTGTCCCGCGGTGTCTCCATGATAAATGCAAACCAGTCAGAGCAGGTTACTCCTTAATAATAGAGTGTGTAAATAAACTGTGATGGCAGCCAATCAGCCCTCGCGGTAAACATGACAGATGGACTGAGAGGAGAGGCAGCGACCCGCGTGCTTGTTTGGAGGGAAAACACACAAATGTGACAGAAAACAGAAATGTGATGTCATTAGTGGGAGAGCTATAGACACGTTGGCTGGTTGGCTCATCTTACCAGACTTTGCCCAATCCTCTAATGTCGTCATGTAGTTAGTCACATATTAGTCCACAGCACATTTCATTGGCTCAACACATGTTGATGAAACTATCCACTTGGAGAAATGTAACTCAGAAACTCAGAAATTCAGAAACCAAATTTCCCCTTGGGGATTAATAAAGTATATTTCATTTCAGTATATTTCATTCAAACAGACGGCTTCACAGACCTCGCTGAAAACAAATTAAAATGTTAAAAGAGGAATAAATCAAGCATTTTCCATCCATTTCATATGTAGATGGCAGAATTTCATTATTTAACTTTAGATTGCTCTGTCATCGATGGTCTTATCATTCACGTGTCTAAAGCCCTTGACTTTGGGGGGGAGAAGGATATTTATCGTAAGGCTTGAAATGACTCTGAGTTCCTACGCTTTTTGGAAAGACTCTTAATTGCCTTTGTTTCGTATCACTTTAACAAATTAGAGGAACAACCTTAAGCACTCGTGGCATCTGGGTTTCTTGGCAAAATGTCGTCCGCGACACACATGCAATCTACATGATTGCAAACGCTGTCCGCTCCCGGAAACTGATCTCTCTATGTCAGAGCTCACGCGCATATAGAGGAGATTAATAGAGCAATTGCGTTGAAGGACCAGGCTATTCATGAGAAGAGTTTTAAACATGCCGATATATCTAAATCAGACAGCTGCTGTCCGCACATAAATCTTCCCACTTCGATTGAACAGTGCCTAATTGGCAGGGCAGTACGAGGAGAACGTAATGACCTGCAGGTTGCACAGTCAAAAACACACTTTTTTTTATTCTGAGAAGTGCCTGAGTGAACAGTTCACGGATTCAAGTTATATATGTGATACATATGGAGGAGGTAAGGGAGGCATGTATGATAGCTGATAGGAGGCTGTTGGAGAAAAAAGACATGAAAACCAAAAAGGAAAGAGAAGACAGGGAGACGGATGTAATGGCTTATCCCGAATGGAGTTTGGCCATTGTTATTCATAGAATTGCATGCTTGGATTAAAGAGAGGTTTCTCACTCACATAACATTCTCATGGCCTGAAATTGCCACTTAATTCAATGACAGTGCAATGAGATCTGTCATGATAAAAAAGAAAGCAGCATTGGCACAGCCTGGCAAGGAGCAGGATGGGATGAAGACACCTTTAGTTATCTTACGAAGAACATCACACAACAAGTAAAACATTAACAAACATTCTAGATATTGCATTTTACATTTTGAATCTAAAACTAACACGTTACCTTTTTTTGAAAATGCTGTATAGTTCCTGCCTTTGTTCTTTAAAACTTCAAAATGTATTTAATGAATTTATTTAGTTTAGTATTTTTGGCAGTGAGCTGAGCCAAGAAATCAAATCCGGTTTTATGGTTCAGCCCAGTGAGTCGCCAGGACACTACGATGTCTTTCTTTGCACTGAAAATAAAACCACCATTATTATCGCCTGCTGGACCTTACACAGCGCTTCAAGAATCCTCTGAACATGACTTTTTAATGGTTGTCCTATTATTCCTGATTTACAATTTTCTCTGCAAACTTGCATCCTGCAGCAACCAGTAAAAACAAAATATGAATGTACTCTATAATATAAACGCATGATAGCCAGACTTCAAATAACATTAATTGTAGTAAAATTAACTTGTGATTATTGACCCTGCCTTTCTACATATTCACCTGACCACACTGGGAATATGCCTATCGGACATAAATCTTTATCTTATTTTGATAGGACAGATCAGTGTATGAGGCAATCGAGTTATAGACTGAGTCTGTAAAGCTCCAACACAACCAGATAATCTTCGCTGACCGTGATTTATGGCAAAGCATCTGATCCCTCCCCCCCTCGTGGGTACTGATGGCTGCCGTCATATCAGGAGCAGTCCTCGTCCTGAGGCATTTCCCAGAGAAAGCAGACCCTCACGAGAGCAGGGACATTAACCCT
Source organism: Liparis tanakae (assembly GCA_036178185.1). Classification (NCBI taxonomy): domain Eukaryota; kingdom Metazoa; phylum Chordata; class Actinopteri; order Perciformes; family Liparidae; genus Liparis; species Liparis tanakae. The sequence goes on along the minus strand of CM070090.1, from coordinate 11,095,397 downwards.
TTATAAGGAACTCATTGAAATACTTTGAAATTAAAAATGCCACTATTACAGTGCTATTGGAGGACATGACAATATTGTTTTACTATTATATTATATATTATATATATTTAAATTATATCGATTTATGTAGGAAATCAACATCAAGGAAGTTACCATATTTGGTTCCTCGTCCGATAAAGGGTTAAGTAGATGAAAGGTTTGGGAAGAGCTAAAAAAACATTGAACTTTATAATATTGAATTTGTTGATCCAACTCAGAGCAAGCTTACTACACATATGAATGTATGTATGTACTTACATACGCACATACGTACATACACACATACTTACATACATACATACATAAATGTCCTTCTGCAAAACTGCTTTGATCTAGTCCCCCAAGAGCATGAGATTACAAACATTCCAGTCAAAAAGTGCAGTTTAATTAGAAGTTAAACCAATTAAGTGCTGCAGATGAATACACATCTACTCTCAATGAGTGTAAAAGAACCAACATGTACAAGAGCAACGCTTCAATCCAAACTGGGCCCGACTGCAGCACAAATATTTATAAGCAAAAGCAGTAAATAAACACTCAGCTTGGAAATGAACAGAGATAACCATTCATGCATAAATGCATAAATTGCCACACAACAAATTAGTTAGAAACTTCAAAAAGCAGTCTTCAAATGTTCGACCTCATCTCCGCTCATGCATTTCACTTCTGCTCGTGAAGTGGAGTAACACCGTCACAGCGCTGCATCTGCTCCGCATATGTTTCACTGTGGTAATTGAAATGATGCAGGTGTGAGGCCCAGTGCACAGAGACTTCATTAGCAAAGAGAGGGATTTTACCTGACCCAATTTCAGAATACCTTGCGCGCTACAGAGAGCTCTTTACATTCTAACTCCTGCTTCAACATAAAGTTGAAGGATGATTCATTCATTGCTGCGACATGTGAATATGTGAATCCATAGAGAGCGTCTCTGGGTCTTTTCAAGGCCTTGAGTCCGAGAGGTCTGGAAGGCCAAGGTCCATATGGCTGGTTATCAATCTCACATGTTTACCTTTTAAATAGTCAGATTTATGCCACGGCGTTTTGCCAAAAGCCTCAAAAATGTCACCTGAGCAAATTCAAGAAGGTATTGAATTTGAAGGTATTTTGAAGGTATTTTTTGTGTTTATTCTGCAGAAAAAAGCTGACACAAAAATAAATGTATCACTTAAAGATCTCTCTGCTGATATAAATGTCTTGTTTAGAAATCACTTTGCTTTGAGATGACTTTCCGCTCTCTTGAAGAAAGGAGGCAGGCATGAGTGGAATATCAAGTGTCACACAGATGACAGTCATTGCTACCATCACCAGATGTACAGATCACCATATGATACTATGAACAGGATATTTATTAGGAACAATATTTAATATACGTAAACTTAAGATAAGGAGGAGGAACAAAGGCATTGCATTGGTCTTGTGTTTCAGCTGTTTACATTAATAAAAGCATGAATAACTCTTCTGTTTACATTAACTAGTACAAACCTGAACCAGATCTCAAAAAATAGAACATTGTTCAGCTGATTATGATTATCTCTTTGTTTTTATGTCATAACTTAATCAAATCATGTCTGAAATAAAACAGTTGTTTTTCTACACAGGGAGGTTGTTTCCCTGTGAATGTTCAACTACAACTGAGAGAATTATTATTGAGAAAATACACATTGGCATAGCATTGAAAAGTAGATGTATTCTATATTCTTAGTTGTTCTTAAGCATCTTTGGTTTACATGAGGGAGCGTGATGATTAATGGGATTATGGATCATTTTGAGAGGAGAGAGAGTTGTGTGTGACAGAAACATGCAGGTGAACATGCCCAGAGTCTGATTCACTGTCGTAACCCCCGTAAAACTGTCTTATAAGGAGACACCATTGCGTTAGCTACGTTCAGCACTGTCATGTTGTGTGAAAACGATTCTTATTCAGACAGCTGTGACCGAAGATTTACATTTGAAGCCCGTAACCTGATTCGCTCTGCAGTGATTACGGTGCTGCTCCCTCTCTGATAGCGTGGGGCTGGAGTCCGATCCTTAATGAGTGTGGACGACAACGGGCACAGACGTAACGGATCATGAAGAGCTTATTTCACTCTGTGTTAACGAGGGAGGAAGATTTGGATTCTTCCCCAATTTGCATACCAAATTTACATTTCAAAAGGCAGCGTTCCTTTTAATTTCCACAAAATTGGGAGTACGTGAGGTGACTTAGATACATGGACTACACAGATCAGTCCAACGGGATTCTGACTTGACATCCTGAGAAATAAGTTGATAAGCTTGAATCTCCTGTCATTTGTTTTCTTACCATTAAGCAACATTAATTTGTTTTATTACCTTCGCATTAAAAATGCGGAAGGTTATGTTTTGATCGCTGTGTATTTATTTATTTATTTGTATGCATATTACTTGCATAACTACAAAAATATTAAAACGGCTCGCAAGAAATTTGGTGGGATGATTGGTTATTATGTGGGGACCATTTGATTAGATTTTGGGATCGATCAGGTCAAAGGTCAAGGTCATGAAAAGGTCGAAATCTTCTTTTTACCATAGCGCGGTCAATTTTGATCCAATTGGCATGCAACTAATGCCAAAATGTTCATATGTTCACAATATCTGGTATCAAGTTACATCAATGTACAGTTCCCCACACTCTTATGCCAAGTACCAAAAACTGTGACGAAGGTATGCGCTCTACCGAGTGCCCGTTGTAGTTTATGATGTTTTGCATAATTATCTGCAGGGGAACCGATAAATAACGTTTATGTATTTTTAAGTCAGGATTTGTAAACATAATCACCTTTTTCTTATCAATCGTTCTCCAATCTGCACATTTTTGTTTCCAAGGGTTTTGCAAATGCCTTCAGCAGCTCCCTCAGATTTATTTGGTATGTTTATTACAGTTTATGATATTGCCTTTTACTTCTGTTGCCCTGAGACTTTAGTCAAAATTATGTAACTTCTTATTCTGCTCAGATGGATCATCCTCTGATGTTTCCTGGGCCAGAAGTGTTTTGTGACCCAATTATCCAAATATACACAATTAAGATTGTACATGAAGGATGTAAGAATGTAGGTCAACATTTCACTTTATGCGTCAGTCATGCTGATATATTTTCGGAGAGAAAAATGAACAAAGTTTATCATATTCTATCCATTGCCTGCTTTCAACTGAAAATGGAAGTGACGCATTACTTTAAGGAAGGGAAATAAATGAAACTTTTGACACCATAAAAATGTTCATCCCGTAAAATATGTGATCCAGAGGCTGATATGAACACGTCTGTTCCTGTGTGAGAGGACTAGCTCACAGAAATCCCCCTGAGACACTGTCACCCCGAAACTGCTCAAAGAGGTCACACATTTAGTCTTGTCACTCATAAATAGTTCTCTCACCTCTGGCTCGCCTCCATCTGGTTTTAAGCATGCTCTTGTCTAGCCTCAAGGTACTCTGTGCCCTTCTCTCAGCTCAAACAATTAATTTCACTGTCACAGAAGTTTCAGTGTGGCATTTTGTCATACCAGAGTACGAAAATATTCCACTTTAAACTTCCTCCTGTTCTACATTCAGCATCTGTTCCTAGACACTGCTTCATATTAAGTTTTCTTTATGTGCGGCTTCTGATTCATTCAATCAATCGACACCCTTAACTTTAGTGTTTTATAACCTGGACCCTACTTTCCGTTTATGTGTCTAAGTGACTATGGAGACAACACCTTTTGAAATTACAATGGATATAGCTTAACTTTTTTTTTTATATGCTTACTTGCTGACAGTTAGACGAGAAAATCAATACTACTCTACAAGGAGAGCAAGTAGACAATTAGCTTAGCATGAGGACTGAAAACAGCCGACAAAGTAGAGCTGGGCAATATCTTATATGAAAGTCAGTTTACACAATGTGTCTACAATGCATTAATACATTTATTACAAGCACAAAAAGTAACTTTCAGTCAGAAAGTGACGTTGATAATAGCTCTCTTGAGTCACAACATTATCCTAAAACAGCATTAATGGCATAGTTACATTATATGTGAGCCGGCTATAGTTTACAGGACTGTAGGGAACCCATCTGCCTCCACACATCAGGGAGTAAATGTAACAGCCAGAAGAGGCTGACAAAGACGCCACTCACTGACAGATGCTAGTGCGAGCTGGATGTATAGGCTGATGCCAAGAAACACTAAGAAGCAAAAGAGAAGATCACTTGTTCCTTCATTATTTTTACAGAAAAGCTATAAAGTGCTGAGCTTCTGCAAAGCTGCAGAGATGCGCCACGCCCTTTCTGTGACTACGCACCAGGAAGCTGCAGAACGTGCAGAAGACCCTCCAACTCTGCTGTCTGCGAAACTGAACACATCTACCTGCCTCAGCGGCCCGTGAAAGCATATTTAGGATTGCAGGACTAGTCTTCAGGCCCAAAAAATGAACAGGACATTTTTCAGTTTCAAGGAATGTGGGTTGTAACTTTCGGTGCTGCTTCAGTATTGACCATGTTTTGATATTTTAGTCATTCGTGGATGATCAAGTTATGATCGTAGCAGTCGCCCAATTGCAGATTCAAATTGATCAACATCTTTGCCTATTGTGTCCAGAAGAGTTTACAAGGCAGGTGTCCTTTCTCAAAACACTGAATATTTTTTGCTGAACACAATATTATGCATTTCCCCTCTACATCCTCTACTCAGAATGAGCATACTTTAAATGCATTGTTACAACTCCTTCATAGTGTCATATTGCTTTTCGGATAATTATGATAAGTTCAGAGTAGATGCAAGAGTATACGTACATTATATTATGTTTGACATTGTTGCTCCTGGATGGATCACCTCCAACCCAATTATTTTCAACACAACCCCTGGTCCTCGGTCATGGTGGCGCAAAGAGATTGAAGAAATATACTCCATAATTTTCAAAATCATGACCCTTTGCTTTTTTATTAACAGCCTCTTCTTGTACTTTTACTTTTAGTACATTTAATATCAGAAAATTACTTTGGATACTTAAGTTCACTTTCACTTTTATTGGAGTCCTTTTCGAGTAAGATACCTTTACTTTTACCGTTGCTATAATAAGTATTGCTTCTGGGTACTTCATACACCACGGCTGACGGGCCTAACTGGTTCCAGCCTGCACAGAATGCACAGCCACAGGAGTACAACAATCATAAGAGTGTGACTATGTTATTAAGCTGTGTGATATACCGATGACCTTACATTTTGTTTTACAGTATTCATGAGAAGTTAACCGTCAACTGGCTGTTGTTGCATATTTAATGAACAGACTTGTTATTGCTCTATTCATCTAACTCTTGACAAAAATGAAAATAAGTGTATTTTCAAAATGTCAAACTATTCTCATAAATAATCTGGTTGGTATTTTGGACTCTCCTCTTCACTGGATCTCAGTAAGCTCCGACAAGTCAGAGGCTAAAGCTGAAGATCCAATTTTCGGGAGAAAAGAAACCTGAAGATTTTGAGGGCAGAACTTTCTGATGAAGAAAAAGATGGCAGCAGATGAACAGGACAGAAAGATGAATTGGATTTGCTTGAAGGCCGAGAGAGTACAGATGGAGAACGGAGATTGAAAACAGCGCCAACCGAAGGAGAACGAGTTTAATCAAATGGTAAAGCACAATAACGCACTTGTGGAGAATCCACTGAATTTAAACAACGTTTAATTTTCCAATTAAATCTCTTTGACACAGACAGCGGATGCAAAACAGAAAGAGAGCTTTAGAGAAGCTAGATAAAAGAAACCCAAAGTATGCAATTACACGGCTAGTTAAATGAATTGAAACAGTTTATTTGAAAGGTCATGTCTAACTCCAGAGCCATGACCAATCTCTCTCTGGAGACATATTTTAACAGAATCCATCACGTCCATCAGAGGAAGTGGGTTCGGAGGTGCAGCGAAATTCAAAGACTACAATCAAGGTTTTTTTACTCTATCTTTCTTTTCATAAAGAGACTTCTTTAAATCAATGTTCACGGTCTGGTTGATACTATCTTTAACTGCAGATGAGTAAAACTGTCAAGTTGGTGTCCTCCAAACTTTAAAATCTTCTCTCTTTGAAGAAATCTGCATCAAGTGGAGGTGATTACGGACAATGATGAGATGCACAATCTTAATCTGGAGACTGCCCTTGTCTGGCCACTACAGCCAAGCAGACCGGGGTGCTAATAGCCAAGAAGATGATTGCAATGTGAAAGGCAACTTTAATGACTCCGTTTTATGACTCCATTCTGAGAAGACATTCATAATCATTTAAAAACAATCATTCAAAGATGAACATTTAAAAGACATTTAGTTGAACATATCCTACAGCTGTCTTAGATTCCAAGACAGGCAGACAAATGAATGTATTATGTCTGCTTGTCTAGAAGTCAGAAAAGATTTAACTTTAACATTAAAATACAAGCTAGTTCAGTATATATATATATATATATATATATATATATATATATATAACTATAATAACTTTCTCCTAAGATGTAATACAAACTTTCGTCAGATGATCCGTTGAGTGACTTCCCTTTGCAGACCCTGAGATCACCGCTTGATAACAATCCATCCAGCTCCTCTCTCAGTAATCCTTAAACACTGAGTTCAATCCACTTCCAGCTGCCTTGTTCCAGTTCAGCTCCTTATCTTTCCTTCCTCCCCAGATAAGTGACGTGCGACATGCCACGGCGAAGTCGACCAACACTGCTGTTCTTCAAGTATTCAAACTGTGATGGGCACACACACAACACACTATGTATTGCTCAGCTAATGTATATATATATTACTGTATTATTGTATCAATCTAAAAGATTTGGTGTTGGTGTAAACCAGACATTGTGACATTATGTGTCCACATTTACACATGTAACCACTTTCACGACCAAAGCCAGCTAAAAACAATTCTGTTGCTTTTTCTGATTGCATTCCACCATTACCCATGTTTCTGCCTCCTCCAGCAGGGGTTCACACTGTTTTCCTGCTATTTATCTTTACCTGATTGACTCACCCATCTGCCCACCTGCTCCTCATTCCCCTTAGCTCCCCAGGAGCATACGCTGCACCTTCCCTTCAGCCCCAGAGCTCACATCGGAAGAAGAGAATGTATAGCTAGCAGAGTCTTTTGTTATTGTATTGTTAGTGTTTCAGTAACATTTAAGGGATTCTAAAGAAAGTTGTTGACGTAGCCTGTTTTCCTGAGAAATACGAGTCATCATATATGACAACGTACGGTTTCTAAATGATCACTTTTCACCATAGTGGAGAGTTTGACATGAAATCAGGAAGAGGAAACCACATGTTAGCTTGCAATTCTTAAGAAAACAATATTAGCTAATTGTGGTCTCATAGATGGAAAAATAAAAAGAGGAACACGAGAAAACTGCCAATGTCAGAAAAATGAGATCATCCTCTTCGTGAGAATAAGCAGCAAGTAGGACGTTTCCCAAAGTGCTTACAGCCCTGAAATCTTCAATTATAGCTTTACAGCTTTGAACTTTGTCTTTGAAAAGTGTAGCAGGGCTGATTGTATGCCACATTATCACATAGTATTAAATAATTTAACTGCATTTAGTCCATCTTGTGTGACAGGGAGCGATGATTAAAGGAGGTTGGGAGTCCATACGACCTTAGCCTCCTTCCCTCAGTCCCCATCATTGTCTTAAATGTGGCACACACTGAGGATGATGGATCCCCACTAAACGTCTGTCATGGAGGGATTTGGGTGGGTTTCACAATCAAACTCATCACCCTGGAAAGACATCTGAGGAAACTCCTCCAACTGAACAGCACCAGAGCAATTGTCTGTTTTATATTGAACATCTTGACAGGAAGACGCCAGTTACCCCGTTTGAAGGGTTGTGAGAACCCAGGAGGCCGTAATGAGAGCATCTGCTTCATTAACAGATCCAGCCAGAGGACGTTCCTACTCTGAAAGTGAAGGAGCAACAGACTTAAGGAACCCCATGGAGCTTTTATTGTAAACAAAGACAGTTTTTTACATTCAGCGTTTCTCAACAAAACACATTGTTTTTATCCTTAAGGCCCAGCAACCATATTCAATGCATCTTTAAAGTCCAGAAAGCCTTTGAGTAAAGCCCTGCATTGTTTACATGAGCTTGATGTGTTTTTAAATCACTTTTATTGGCCCACTGCTACTTTTTTTACAAACACATAACCTTCATTAACTATATTACATTATACATCCATTGCATGCGCAAGAGTTGATACTCGGCCCAAAATAAAACAAATGTTTATTATTTTGCTGCTGCAGTTGTGATAAAATACATTTAGTCTAACAGTGGAAAACAAAGGCTCTGCCACTGTTAGTCAAGGCCAGGATCTGTGAAACAACAAAATGTACTTGCATTACGATTTACTTGTCGAATTTGCTGCTCACATATCTTTCTTTCAAAAGCCGTCATGACTGAGTTGATCAACTGCAGACCAGAAAACGCTGCCACGCCCATGGGATTATTCAACGTATCGGCAGCCTCATGCCACCAGTGGCTTTACAGCAAAGACTGAAGGATGTGTGTCGAAAACAGCTTCATTACTCCTGAGGCAAGCAACCCGGAGAAGTGTAAAATTGGTCACAGAAATGGTATTGATCTGGCTTTTCAAAGTGCTGTTGTGACCAGACTCGTAATGCTCTTTCGTAAAAGCTCCCTCTCTTTCCCCCAATCTACCAGCTAAATGTAATATCATCGTACAGACTGTGAGAAAGAAGCTACAGTTGGATCCAGATTGAATGGCAGAGAGTACAAGTCATCTCTGTAACTCTGTTTATGTAGAACAATATTTGTAGTTGCCGTGTAGTTTAAGCATCAAAGCCTCGCGAAAAACACCCGACAAAACCGTCAGTAACTGAAATTTCTCTAAACGTGAAAAAGTATCTAAATCGATCCTGACTCGCGCTATAGTAAAGGGGACGGCCCATCCCCAGTGCAGGGTGACCTTATCAGAAACAGGAATGGTCCTTACGCAGATCTCCGCCTGTAGTGAAATGGGAGATGAGGAAGACGAGCCAGTTTAACCAGCTAGTGCAGACAAGGACTGATCGCCTGGGGAACGGTACCATAAGGCATCACGCAACATCATTTACTCTAGTGTAAGACAAGATCCCGGACAGTTTAGCCTCAAGGTCACTGTTTGGGGCAGAATACAATTATTTTGTATTGAAAAAATAATACACAGATCCATTTAGCTTGACCTTGCTTACAAGCGCATGTATGAAAAGTGTGCTTCTCGACGTTTCACGAGGGATCTCATTTAATGAAATCTTGACCTCCAAAGATAATTCAAGAGCTTCTTGTGAATATTTCTAGGGGTTCAATTCATCTTTACAAGACTGCTGCTAATAGGTTTTTCCTCCAGAAACATTGTGTGTGAACGCAGAATACACACATACATCTTCCTGCCACGACGATCCAGTCATGTGACAGAGGTCGCTGGCTAGGTCTGACCAAATGACAGCATATTTAGCGTCAGCACCCATCAAGCACCTGTCATTGTCCACTGCCTCTCACCATGATTGATGGACACCCCCCTGTGTACGGGGAACAGCGCGCCATCCAACCAGCGTGCCACTGTCCATGGTTAATAAGCCGCCTGAGGGCTTCCATAACTGGGGAGCAAAACAGGGAGTATCCCGAGCCCTGCACTTTAACACACACATACACACACATACACCCCCCCCCCCCCACACACACACACACACACACACACACACACACATACACACAGTATTTGCAAACATATTGGAAATGATTATTGCAAGGGTTTATCTACATGTGCATGGATTATTTCTGTTATTTGCGCTTCATTGTGTGAATAACACGTCGTCTGGCAGCGATGTGTTCTTGACATTTCATCCTGTATTAGACTGCAGCGCAATTAATCTATCAGGGGGATTCATGCATTTATTGATGTTAAGTGGAAGCCATAGAGATTTATATATGTGTTCAGAGTGTGTGATGAATGTGCACTTAATACTCTGTCTTGGTGAACTGCTGTTGATAGATTATGAAGATGGACTCCATATTCAGCCACTCAAAGTCCAATCATTTTGGTCCACGTGGTAAAATGTTTCTCAATGGAACAATCTGTGCAGTGATTTGCTGTGTGTGACAAAAGCATTGTGCGTCAGCAGAGGTCCACAATAAAAGAAGAGTGAGTTTTCCCACAAAGACATATTTCAGTCTGATTGTTACACACAAAAGTTCAATTGTTACGAGAAGAAATGGCACACTGAAGGCTGTCGTCTGGAAAATAAGATAACATCCTTCATGCTGGTTGGGCAAAACCTTTGTTAGTCCCAAGGATACACAGGAGATACTAAATAGCATGTACATGACCATGGAGAGGGCAACACACAAATACAGTGAATGTAATAAAAGAGCAAGAGAGAGCTTTTCTTTGCCCGGTATGTTTCCCAAGAGACTGTCTTCCACCATCGAACATGAAGATGCCCTTAAAGTGGTTTTCCACCTGTCAAGACGTTGTTGTGCCTGTTGGATGGCAGCGGACATGTCCTCCTGATTGTAGGATTTAATGGACGGGGCAAGGATAGAAATCTAGAAACAGCATCGGCGCTCTGTCCTCTAGACGACACCAGGGCAGCTGTTTCAGTTGGTGTGTGGTTTATTTCCACAATGTCATTTCTGCTTGTTGATGTAATGCAACAAGATGATTGTGTGAATACACACACACACACACACACAGCAAGGTCAGAATGCAGTCCACCAGGTATGTCTGACATCTTGTTCATTTACAAGAAGAACCAGCCAATGAAATCATCCCAACTTGAAATGTTTGCATAATTTCGTTGCACAAATAAATCAACTGTCGTAATCCTTTTAAGAAAAATGGAATCCAGTTTGAACATTGCATTGTACAGCAAGTGCTTCCTTGCACCATTTAGACAAGCCATCACTGGTGAACAGGCACACAATAGTAATATCATACAGTCAGAATGCCATTTCATGTGAAAAAAGATTGAATCAAACACTTTGCATATGGTAAAATATTTGCTTCTTTAATTCAAATGTAGTGACAACCCCACAGATTATTATCAGCCGGCTGTAATTCCTCTCAGCTCGACAGAATATTGTGGATGGTCTTTTAACTTTCACGCTTAGAATCGAATGACAGACAGACACCGCCAGACATGAGCTGATAGTCTGTTGCACCCACCTTGACTGTGAGTTAACTGACATTGTTGATGATCATTGTCTCGATTTATTTAATAATATCTTTGTAAAACCACGCTAATTAATTACCATCAACTAATCACAACTCAGGATGAAGTGCTCGCACCAGAAGTGGCCAATTAGGTTTATATACCACATGTCAGACATGCCCCATGGAGCCGAAGGTATTCAGAGCGACACAGCATATCCTCAGATGTCCTCATTATATCGTAAAACATCACTTGAATACATGATGATGTCAAAAATCAATAAGCACGTTTAGGTGGTCTTTTTGGCTCTCATTTGATCCTCAGGGTGCAAGAATAAATGAATTACATCGCTATTGGTCATGAAGATTCATGATGAATATTTCATCTGGATGCCAGCGAATTCTCACCACTGCCGTTAATGACAAAGCATGCCATCTGCCACACCAACAGGTAATTTAAGGAATCCATCATCATCTGTTGGCACGCACGCGGACAGAGAATGATGCTGCAGACAATACAACAATATCTGGTTGTCTGTTCTCGAAAAACAAACAATACATTTACTTACGGAGCTCAGTTTGTTCCAGCCTTATCGGATAAAGTATTCAAATCAATGGATAATAAATCCCAAACTAGCATTTTCTCATCACATTTAATTGAAGTTGTTTTACAGCATGATGACGTCATCACCCTCCTCCAACCAGCCAGTTCATTAAACCGTGCTTCACGTAGACAGAGGAGTGTCTGACCAGACCAAGGACAAATTAGTGTCAGAGAAGTTGAGCCAGAGCAGGTGCCTTTGGTGAATCTGAATTGCGAGAATCTATGAAATATTCACGAAACCGCTGTGCATTGCAGAGCATGTTGCACCCCAATGTCTAATTGCCAATTACACCTGCAGCTCACAGATCACGATGGGGTAAACGATAACGATCTCAACAATACAACAGACATTGTTGAAATTAATCTCTTCTTAAACCATAACAATTAGACATGTCTAAATTGACCTGTTGTGCAGGGCAGTTGTAAAAGATTAGGGAAAGAAGGTGACCTCAAGAAGAATGTAATAGCAACAAATACAAATTCACATAATCCATTGTTTCTTTCAAAACAGAATAATTGTTTTTGAGAATAACAACCACACACTCAAGAGTTATATAATCCGGTATTATTTTAATACTGTGATTTCACATGTTTTCTGTCTATCCTCTGTGACTACTGCACCTTTTGTGCCAAGTCTCTCACAAGCCCATGAGCAACAGTTGGTATCTGACTCTTGATAGTACAATTCTGATCACATAAAGGATGTCGGTGGTGAGACCTCATAGTTTCTGAAACCAGAGGATCTTTAATCAATTACTAAAGCAATCAATAATCCCAAAGTAATCGTTGAATTAAGACTCATTTTTTTAAAACATGCTGTATGCAGGTCAGCCTCTGGATAATCTTTTCGGATAAGTGAAAATAACTACACTGCTGTATAATTCCAGAAAATTATTCTGGTCTTGTTACCATATAAACATGGCTTTAGGAGGGTGACTAACTGTTAATCCTAAATCTCTCTAACAGGCATTCGATTAATCTAAGAGCAACATTTATATCGTCTCAACAGTCTACACTTTGAAACCAGTTAAAAAGACATTTGTGTTTATAAACTGCTGTGAAATTGACTCGGCCGCCTCACTGGTCCTGTGGTGGTGGATTGCTGCAGCTTGTCTGAGCCCTCAGTCACTGGGACGAAGTGAAGGAATACGCTCTTAGAATTTATAGACGTTTTCCTCCATCCAGCGCTGAATATTTCCATCTCGACTACCTGGGTGTCAGCCGCTGTGGCCTTGATGTCTCTTACCTGCCTGCTCTCAGGTCTGGTGCCTCCGCAGACAACCCTCAGCCCTCCCTAGAGGCGTCATTTAATGATGGTAGGATGTAAAGATGAATGTCAAGTCTAAGGCGCTCTCAAACCAGTGTCAGCCCTCAGGTGAACCACCACTGTTTCCCTTTCCACCCGAGGTTATTATACACCTTTTACTTATAGTTGCAACAGTACAGCCCTCAACTGAAATAGACAAGACACTCCTGTCTCATAAAATATTGGTAGCTTTGGGTGTGAAGAGTTAGACTGAACTGCTCAAAGAAGCTTCCCCGGGTTCTCCAGAGGATAAGAAGAATCTTGGTGCAGCTGTTACATAAATAGAAGGATTATTTTAGTTTTTTAAGTGTTTATTCTACATTATTTATATGGAGGTTATCCTCAGATACATTTAACAAATATGTTTCATGTAGTGTGTGTCTAGTATGTGTGTATTTGTAATGTGCTGCAATACTACAAGCTGCATTGGGACATAAAAAAAAAAAAATATCCATCAATGTGTTTTTTGAGAGCAGCAAATAATACATTGTTATAAAACCACAGGATATCTGTGCTACTATATACCATGTGTTTCCACAGCTTTAAAGATGATGTGAAATGATTAAAGTCTCAGAGTCTGAGCCGTCACATTGCCATCATGTTGTCTGGAAGAGCGAACAAAGCCTGTTTTTCTGGTTTCAAGTTTTCTTGTGTGAATACAGAGCCAGCAGGAGGCTCAGGTGCAGCAAAAAGAGACGATCCCTTCACATTCCGACGGGAATAGACCTGTCAGTCCTGTAAGCGCTTGAAAAAAAACCCAACTAGTGGAACCACATGCAGCTCTCTCAGCACACAGCGCACTTATCAACCAGGGTGGAAAGATACGAAGGCAGGGCATCATCATGCAAGAAGCAGGCATTCTCAACGGGTGCTGTTTTTGTTTTGGAACTAACCTCATTTCAGTGATTCGTGCAGCTGCTTTTGAACACACACTGAGATTGTGAGATGCTTTTTTGAGGGTTTAAATAAATAAATAAAGTGCTGCCTGTAACCCTTTCAGTGAACTCACTTGTTGTTTCCAGGGACTGGAATGTATATTTAGATGTGCCTTCCATTATCAGTTTATATATATATATATATATATATATATATATATATATATATATATATATATATATATATAAATACAAATTACAAACCTAAAAATATATATATATATATATATATATAAATAAATACATTTATATATATATATATATATATAAATACAAATTACAAACCTAAATATATATATATATATATATATATATATATATATAAATAAATACATTTATATATATATATATATATATATATATATATATATATATATGTAAGTAAAAGACACCTTGTTATTTATGCTGCTGTCAACTTAATGTACGTCTATTATAGGGCCATTTTGTCACTTCCTAGAGGCGTTACCTTGAGAGTCTTGGTGTTACCTGAGAGTTCCGGGACACCAGTGGAGACTCATGGGGGAGTTTGTTGTTACCTTTGGACAGAGCCAGGCCAGCTGTCTCCTTCTGCTTTCAATCTATGCTAAACGATGCTAAACTAGACTAAGCGGCTGCATGCTCGCTGGATTCATCAATCTTCATATGTATCAATCATAGATCATAGTGTGATCAATCTGCTAAACTAAATCCCCCCAAAATAAGTTGCCATCTCCCAACATGTTGAACTCCTCCTTTAACCGTATTTGATTGATGTGGTTGCCTTTGGTCTTTGATGGTTTGAGCCTCTCAAAGACATAGCTCAGATTTCAAATTGTTGCAGAATTCATGTTTGATTATGAACTCTTTATTGAGTGCCTGACATGTGCTCAATAAATTGATTGCCGGTTTAATTACATGTGTCAGTCTTAGTCTCTCTTCCTTTTAGCCTCCAGCCTATAAGAGCTCAAGAGACTCACTTATTGCAATACTTCTTTTTAAATAAAGATGCAACATGCACGCTTTTATATTTGCCAAAATCTATTTTTATAATTCTGACTTGTCTTACCAGCGTACAGAAAATGAAGATGATCCCTTTAAAATATTGGAAACGGTCAATAGACTCTGCCGTGACAGTATAGCAGCATGAGGGAGGCTTGTGTGTGAGTGTGTGCGTTTGTGTGTGTGTGAGACTGTGAGTGTGTGTGCACTGCTTTGTGAGAGCCCAATGAGACTGCAGTGGAAAGAGAGAGAGAGATAGGATCACTGCCTCATACAGTGTGTCTGTATCAGACGAGAAGGGGGTCACCCAGGAAAAATCCCTCGAAGCTGCTCTCCAGAAAAAACGAAATGTGACTCGGTCCTTGTTTACCGGATGGTGTCAGCTCATCAGCGCCGAGGCTTTTTCTTGTGTGGTTGATTCGTTTTTTCTTCTTCTTGAAGATGCACTCGCGGGAGAGAAAAGTGAAGCAGATAACGTCGGAAATAGACAGTTTGAAAGAACAAGACGAGTTGTAGCAATCAACGACACCAACAGCGCGTAGGTCCATTAAGTGGCGATCTTTTTTCATGGTCATTTTTTATTTTTTATTTTGGATGCACGAGCTCTACAAGACAAAGTATCCCACTATCCTGTTTACCTTATTGACTTAATTAATACCTCAGCGCATCATTATCGTAATGGTCAACACGCTATGAAGTAAAAAGTTTTCATTTTAATTGATGTTATGGAAATGGTATTCTGTTTTTGCTCCTTATAATCTGCTGCAGGCTGTACATTGAAACCAAAGGCGAGTTACAAGCTGCATCTTTGGTTAAACACGCAGCTCATTGCAAGGCGATACGATTAGGGTTGAACTTTGCGCAGAGGGGGGAGTTGCGTTTTCATTTTGCTCATCAAAGACATAATATATAGCAACGGGTCCGTCTCAAAACTCCGGAGAGCTACAGGATTTATGAAGATCGCGACACAGTTGGTTTTCTCTCGCAGAAATGCCCGTGCGTGCCGTGACCACCAGGTTCATGTACAAGGGACTCTGCACTATTCCAGATGTCCTCGCCTACCGGACCCCGGTTATCCTGCCTGAGGATGAGGTGGAAGGTGAGTCTGTGTGTGTGTGTGTGTGTGTGTGTATGTGTGTGTGTGTGTGTGTGTGTGTTGTAATGTTAAAGAGTTGTCACATCTGGATGCAACGTCCGCCTGACAAACCGGTTCAGGACCCGGGAGAGCTCCACACGGTGTGCCCTGGTCCACACATGTGTCTGGACACTAATACGAAGGTCTGCTTGTAAACACCAATATGTTCTTCATTATTAACATTTAAGGTTTAAATGTTTCTCAAAATCTAGATACATATACAAACTGCATATTTACATTCATCTTCAAATGGCTTTCTTCTGATTTGTGTCACTTGTCACATGATCCTTTAATAATAATAATATCATTAATATAATAATCCTCCTGATTTTCAAAGCACATGCCAAGTTCTCCATCCACACATGGCACATTGTCATAAACCTGAGTACAATACACTGTTATATATCTCTGTATCCATGGTACCTGTTAGATTTAATTGCACTGGATGCCCCTTACTGTAAGTCATGCTTGAGCCAGGAGACACGTCTTTAGTCAAAGGGATGCTTCACATTTACACAATGAAAGACAAGCCTGAAATAGAGGGCTGTAGTGAAGGGAAAACATATAACAGTAAAGATTACATTATACTTTATTGAAAATGCATCCCATGTTAAATTCAGATATAAAGATAGGAGATTGATTCATTTTTGAGACTTGAATTAAATCCTCTCATCTCTTTCCGGTTTCAATGATGTATTTCATCTTTGATTAATTAAAAAAAAAAGACCATCCATAGCACGTGTTGCAATTAGTCCACCTGAAAGATTCATTAGAGCATTATGATCGTTCTTTCAGCCATATAGTGCAGCGCTGTTGAGAAGGAGGTTTTGTTTTGGCAAATGGTCCTCGCAGTGAGAAAGCGCAGCTGGCAGGGATTTGGAGCGACGCCCGGCAGACTACAATGAAGAGATAACTCAGATCAGATTTGATATCCCCGAGTCTTTTGTTCAGAGGGAATTCCATTTCCCTTTCTTTTGTCTGCAGGTTGCCCGTGCCCACAAGTGGCTGCCTGCCCTTCCTTTGAGCCACTCGTTCGAAAATCCACGACCTGCAATGACAAGATAAATTTAATTAAAAAGGTTGGCTCTGAAAAAGCAAGAATTTAGAGCAACAGTAAAATCGAGTGTTGTGTGTAGCACGAGATGCTGTGATAACAGCCTTTCAAGTGATGGAGAAATCTTTTCAAACTGTCGTTCACTGATTGAGAGCTATTAAATATTCAGAACAGAGACAGACAATTCAATCGTGAGTGTATTTACCCAGCGAAGAAGATTCCCATGAACATGGCCTCACACCTCGGCGGTGCCCAGAGTAAACAGGACTCTATTGTTATCGGCAGAGTGCTCTCCCACCAGTGTGTGAAAGAGCACTCTGCTTATCGCTGTTGAGGGCGCGATGAGGGTTTCAGATCAACGTCTTCCATTTACAGATCCTCAGACTGAATCAGCAGCCTCCCACGTACAGACCAACTGCCCTTGACTCTACAAATGCTCCACCTTCACACAGCGTGGGAGCTGCCGTAGCTGGTCTGGGCGCTGCGGTCGATTCAATGTTTCTGAGCAAAAAATTGCTCTTTTTCTCCCAGAGGGTTGAAAAACAGTCGATACATGTTCTTTCACCCGCAAACATCTTTAATTACTGCAGGGTGGAAGTTCCCTAATTGCTTAACCCATGTAATTGATCTTCCTAATCATATTTCTGATTATGATAATATCTTTATTCCAGCAATGTGTGTGTGCAGTTTAATTTGGGATTGTGTGGGAAATATATTACCCTAACACATCATTGTGATTGAACTGCTGTACGTTCATCAAGCATAGATGACTACACAACACTGAAATAAGTAGAGTAACGATGTGTCCTCATTTTTACTTTATAGAATCCAGATGAAAACTTATTGGACATTAAATCCAGACGACTAAAGCTCGGACAGCAATGTCAAATAGATATGGTCTTATTATTGTCACTTTTTCATTTTCAATTTTTTCTTTGTAACACATTTTGGTATACCCTGGTTTATGTTGTCTTTTTGAACTGCACAACATCTACAGAAACCGATATGATGGTTCAAATACAGCCTACTATCTAAACTTCTTATTCACATATTCACCTTAAAAAGTGATACAAAGTTGTGCAATTTAGTTTTAAGTTTATCAAGTAGAGACCATGAAACGTACACGAAAGTAGACATACCTCTGAGACTTCAGTCAAATCGACAGGCATTGACTGACCATGTTAGTGCCCACTGACCAACACAACACACATACAGGACCATGCATCGCGTGCACACATACAGCCCAGCAGCAGAAGCCTGAGTGGTCAAATTGACCAGGGAACATGTGACAGTTTACAATTACAGTAACTTAAATTAGTCTCTGGAAGGTAAGAGATTCATACAGACACAAACACTTCACATATTTGATCTGACACCAAACAAACACAAAAACAATATTACACAAACAATACGACTCCTTCAGTCCGTTACCCTCTGATGTTCAATCTGCGTCTTGAGCGGCAGAATCTCAGACGTCGACGAGAAGCTGTTCCAGAAAAACTTGGTTTCTTCATTTAATGACAGCGTTGAACATTTTTTCTCTATAATATACATTGTTCAATAAATAACTCAATTTCCAATTTGTGCATTTCTAGCAATATAATAATTACAAGTTAAAGAAGACTAGGAAAGAAAAAGGAAATCATTCAAAAATAGATTCATTAATTATTTACTGGCATTTTTAATTAAGATTTTTCTTACTATATAACAAATATTTTTGCAAGTAGCTTCAATCAAATGTAATTATAACAAATAACTTTCAAGATTTCATTTTAAATGCATCAATAAAAGAAATGATTATAATTATTCAGCGGCACGAGATTACATCGAGGTCATCTTGTAATCCTGCGGTCTCAACACATTTGGGATCTTTAATCGGATACTGTAGGAGGAACACAATCATATCTACAATATGAACTGTATTTACCGTAACTATATTAGGCATTGGCTACGATATGTAGATACATCTCTATGAATTGAAGTAAATAGTGAGGATCAAAGACACTGTGAACGGAGTGTCACGGTTGTGTTTACCGGGTGAGTTTTAGGGAGGCGGATTAATACTCACAGCTCTTAATGGTTCTGGGTCTCCAGGGAATGTTTTTTGAACAGATGGTTGCCCGGGTGGGCAGGTCAAGGCTTCTTGCCCTCTCCTTCGCCCGTGTGTCATGCAGTTGTCATAAACCCTGATAGGTATTCAAACAATTACTACTGAGCAAGCAGCTGTAGTAGAGTTTAGTCTAGACTGTACAAAGCCTCTACTCATTGAGCCTTTTAAATGTCTCATCTAAAACCTGATTAGTTTCAACTTTAGTTATTCTAATAATTTACCTTTTAAAGGACTTACTTTTGCCATTGGGTTGTTAGGTTGTCTCTGTTATCACTCAGCGGATGGAAAATCCCATTATATTTTCTTCAGTGAAATTTTTTCTTCAGTGACAGAGCAGTACCCACACTATTGTGTACCCACACTTGTGTACCCACACTATTGTTGGCGTTCAACACATTCATTTCACATTTATGTGTGTGATTACCATTTGTGATAGAGTTGTATTCAACGGGCAGCATTTTGCAAACATGTGGACATTGTGCTGTGCCAAGTGTAATAAGCACAATATTAAAACCAAGGTACAGAGCCAAGTTCAGGCCATTAGCATGAGCTACGGGGATAACTGAATACATCTATGATACGTTAGCCAACATGTATTGCCAACACCTTGTATAATTACACTCACACATATAAACAAAGCAATGTCTAATGTGATTATATGCATGCACATATGGTGTATGTGAGGTAATAGAGTGAATCCATTTAATACATTCTTATTAATTATATCAAATGTCCTATTAAAAAAGGATCTTACCGTGTCAACATTACAAGTACTTAAGCCCATGTCATAACTTACATTAAGCTGGCTCAAACCGCACATGTGTTGAAATTGATAAGACTCTCGTTTTATGGCTCAACAATCCCGACTTCCCGGCAGTTAAACTCTTGGAGGTCTCTTCGAGCTTGGAGCGCTCCTCAGCGCACCGCTGACGGAGGATGTGAACAGTATTTATAGAGCACGGCCAGCAGGAGAATCCCCCAGACGTCAGGCTTTGTGGCGAAATGTAGTCGTCCACTTTGTATGCAAAGCTGTCGTCTTTGTGCGTACAAATGGGATCGTTTTTTTCTCATTGTCAAATGACTTGTATATGTGTGCTCTGTGTGCTACCGGATAACAGCAGCCAGGGCTGTATATCTGTAAATATTCTGTGCACAGATACAGGAAGATATTTGTCAGGTCAGATTTGCAATGACTCGAGAAGATCTTCACACATTCATGGTGTTTTCATTTCACAGCAAACTGACCACAACAAGGTCAACAAGCTGGAGACATGGCACATACATCGTTGCTGTAGTTTCTTATGACTTCCTCTGTGGGCGATGATAGATGTCTGGTCATTACGGTTGTCACCTTCATAGTTGCGAACAACATCATTTAACACGCTCATAAGATGTTCATTATGAGTGTCCTGACTCTCCTCTCTTCCATTCTGTTGACAACAATATGTCACTTACATCATCCCACTGACTTGGGATACACTTGGAAACATAGCTAAGGTTAAACTATGAAAACTTGGACAGAAATATTTAATATGCTATACTGTTGTCTTTCAATATAACTGAGAGTTTAAAAGAGCCGCAGGCCAAGTTACCCACTCAGTTTCAATCTGAGGCCTCAGCATATGCAATAACCCAAAGGATTTGTTTGGTTTAATTAATCTCAAATAGCTGAGCCGCCGTTGATTTGTAAGAGAGACGATCATTTCCTCAAGGGAAAACCTCAGGAAAAAAATAATATTAATCAGCATTTTCCCTTTTTTTAACGTTAATCTTGTTTTATTAAATTATTTATGACATCCTTGCCTGACAACATGTATCGTTGAACTCTTCCTTCCTTTTGATCTCAACGACACACCTGCTTGTGACATATCGTGGCAACAAGAGCCACATGCTGTCACATCTGGTAATAAGCTCAAGCTCTGCCTGTTATTATTCAATTCCCCACGAAAGAACACGTAACACCATTTCACCTCAGCCTGTAGAAAGCTGCAGGTAGTGGAAGTATTTAATATTTTCTGACAGCAGGAGCTGTTCTAGCTGCAGGGCTCGTGGAGCTCGTCCTCTGCGACGTCTCTGGTGACGCTGTGTGTTGTATGTTAATGTAATAATATGAGGATGCAGTACATCCCAGATGAGCTGTCAATGATGATGGGGGGATTGATTTTTTATTATCAGACTCTCCACAGGGGCAACAAAGTACTCTATGATTTATTGTGTCTTGTCGCGCCATGATTTATCATTTTGTATTTTTGACTAATTCAGTTCACACGGACTGTGTTTATCCAGTGTGACACCTCCAAGCTCATTTATGTGATTATTTTGTTTTAATAATTGTGCTTGTGCTGATTCAATCAGGTGTATATGATAAATATGGTATTCAGTAAAGTGTTCACTTCTAGAGCATCTATAGAGAATTAAACAACATCAAGTTCCCAAATTAAAAATCTAGCACCATACAAACCTAAATAAATTCCTGTTTGACAATTATTGATGTGATATTTTTGCTTGTGTACTTTTGGGTTTATAGTCAGCCAGAAACATGAGTTTAATTTTGAAGATAAAAGTATTTATAGCAGTAGCTTTACAATGTAGTAGTATTTTCAGAGGCCTTATTATTTATTTGTACATTTGCGATCCTCTGATATTATTTGTATGATCTGTCAACCTATTTTATTTCTCTATTAGACCCTCTCAGCTGTACAGCATTTTTATTTGTGTTTTTTTTTTTCCTCCAATATCAGAGAGAAGGATGTCATGAGTGTCATCATGTTATTGTTATTGTAACCACCTGAGAGGGGCTCTTATTTAATCAAAAGAGATTTGTTTATCCTCCAAACTATTTCCTGTAACTACCTCAATGACTTTTCTTTTTATAAGAAAACCACGTTATGTTAGGAACAGATGTGTCGCCCCGGCCCACTGTCATGGTTGCGTTGGCCGACCTCAGCAGGCAGTCGGCTGACATGAGTGTCGTTAGCTTGATTACGCTCACTTGAGCCGTGAGGCTCTAAACGCTGGTCCATATGCTGTCTCTCCTACAGCAGACCCTGCACCAAGGCCTTCTGCTGTTGCACCTTCCACAGCTTCATACGCTCATATGCCACACACACACATTCATACGCCACACACCCATTCATACGCCACACAGACATTCATACGCCACACACACATTTATACGCCACACACCCATGCTCCGCTTTCATTTGCTGACATTGCTGATCTACACACTCCTCTATGCATTTGTGTGAACCTTAGTTTACTTAATTATGTTTGGTTTTAAGTATAACATTGCAAGGACTTGAGCCACATTACCTGAGGCAGTTTGCGACACACACAAACTTTTTTATTTTTAAAAGACGAGGGAGTATGATGTAAGGGTCTGTAATGGCAGAAATGTAATATCATTTACATTCATTATTAGGTTTCCATTAGTGTATAAACACCAGAAATACAAAAAATATGTTATTCTAAGCTTTGAATAAGAGCTTAATATTTAGATGTGGATCGTGTTTCTACAGTAGCCTAGAATGGACAAACACTGTCTCTGGAGAGGGCCTTTCATGTGTTTTACATTACCTAAAGGTCACTCTTGGTTTCCCACAAAGGGGGGGGGGGGGGGGGGCAGAGTGGTAATCATTTGGTTTCAATTATACTGCAACCTCATCGCTAGATTCCACTAAATTCTAAGCACTGCTCACCTAAAGGGATCATGCGGCACTCTGTAATAGTTCTTCCCCTGTGGACTTGAATTCTGAGGTTGCTGTAAAAACATTCCTAAATAGGAATACATCCAATTTATTTACTTACATCCCTTTTCATCTTAGACTGACCCAAAAGATCCTGGTTTTAGTGAAGACACGTGAATCTCCCAATTTCTGTGTAAATTGATGTTCTGCTTTTGAATGTGACGAGGAAAATTGAGTAACTCATCTGGGCTAGAAACTGAAAGCAGCTTCATAATGTGGTGACGGTTATGAGACTGTGAATAGTGTTGCAAGTTAAGTCCATGCATCAATACAGCAACTTTGGAGACTTGAGACCGCCTGCTGTGCTCTTCAGTTCCTGTGGAGCAAAGCGACCTCTTCATCTACCTCCTGCTGTATCAATTCTAATACCGTTTCCTGTGCATGCCATCATCGTTAATGAGGGTGAAGAGGGATTTCTGCAGAGACCTGGACACTCACTGTCCGGCTTCTTTCCTCAAGGATAACCTCAAGGAGAACAGTGATCCTTGTTGTAAAGACAACATGTTTCCCCTGAACCTCACATGTTTTATTGCATATTAATGCATAGGATAGTGTTTTCTGTCCAGATAACAGTCCCAGCAAATTAACAGAAATGTCTGGTTGGCAAGTGATTGATTAGGCAGAATTTTTCTAAAAAATATTTAAAAAACTTTGATTAATCCATAGATATGTTTTGCAACTTTATTATTTTATCCGCTGAGGAGGTTGGTATGTCTTCAGTTCAGTTAGTTGGTTTATTTATGTGTGTTTTTGTCTATTTGTCTGAAGCATAGCAGAAAATAAATTCAAGCCGATACAAATCACAGAGTAAACAGATGCATTATTTTGTACTTATGAAAACGACCTTGGCGAAGGTCTGCACTCTCCAAGAGCCCTTCTAGTTTTATATTTTAAAGCCAATTAAACAAAAATAGTCACATCCTTTATAAACATACCAATATAAATAGCCACAATGAAGAGCATTAGATTATTTTCTATTCATATGAAAGGTGTTGGATATCAAAGTGAGGCACAACAGTTTCAGCTCACACAACGAGGTGTTGGTTTCCCACACTTTTCTTCTGGCTTAAAGCCCTTATTTAGGATTTTCCCAATTATTTAGGTGAGCGAGCTTCAATGGCCTTTCTGCTGCTGCCAGTGGCAACGGCATTCTGCCAGTGTGCGGCAGAGGGCTTCTTGGCAACAGCCCTCGTCCTTTCATGAATGGTTCTAGCTGCACCAGCATGACTCACTCTGCTGGGTGGTCAAAAAGGTCAGTAAGATCTGTTGGTGCTTATGTTCTGTTTTAACTCACTTGGAAGGTCAGCAGACTTCCTGGGTTTAGATCTCAGGGTTGGCAAAAGTGTCTCTTTGATGTTTGGGATGAATAATATCAAGCTTATCACAAAGTGTATACCAGCTCCTAAAAGGGCTTAGTCCTTTCGTTGGGATTGAGCCAAGAAGCAATCTGTGAGTTGAGACGGATGAGGAGAACACCTGATTTAATAATATGACGAGTGAGATGAGTGAAAGACAGAAGGTGGAAATCAGGTCAAATGCGCTAAAACAAACTGCTCGACATCATAACAGTCGGTTTGCTCTTCAGGAAACAATCAGCATCACGACCGCTTGGCAGCTGTTGGTCGAAGCTGCCATGAAATTGTCAGTCAATATTTCATTTTGTAGCGGCATCGCAAAATCTGATGATGTTTTTCATATCATTTTCATTTCAGTAAACTCAAAAGGTAGTTTGTTGTAATATCATCTTTGCCATTTGCACTGGATTACATCTAAGACATTGTTGTGCCATGAAGTAAAAAGCAAAGAAAAACTGATATTTCCTCTGTGCACCCCTGAATCCTTTTAAGGACGAGTTAGCGAGTGTCAAGGAAGTACATTACCAGATAAAATATTGATATATATTTACTAATTCAGACAAAGGTTGGAACGCCCTGTTCTGTGTCTCCTCTGTCTTTTCTGTCTCCTTGATTGGTTAATTCCCTGCACCTGCCCTCATCCACTCACGTCTCCTTGATTGTTTCATCCCCCTCACCTACCCTCAGCCACTCTCATCTCGTTAGTGTCTCATGCCGTACACCTGTTTACCCTCTATATGTAGTGCCAGTCTTTCCCTTGTCTCGTGCTGGATTGTTGTCTTTAGTTCTGTCTTCTTTGTTCTCCTTGTGCCTTGTCTTTGAGACTATTGCTGACCTGAGTTTTTGTTTGGAACATTTTGCCTCAGTAAAGAGAGTTTTGTTATTCACATTGAGTCCTGTCCTGTTCCTCTGCGCGTGAACTCTTGCCCCTCGCTCCACGTGACAATTTCGTTATTGATGATTTGCACACTCCAAGTCCGATTGTGTTGTACCCAAAGTCAGCAGTGGTTAAATTGTATGTCGTAAGCTTCATATGATCTCCCTCCAAAAAATAACAGCAAACTCTCTTCCTTGTTAGATCGGTTATCTTTGCACAAACTGAATGTTTGTGATTTGTATATCCATGTCAATGACCCCTCTCACACATAAACAAAGTATTTGTTTCCTATTTGTTCAATCTAGAAGAGCGTATGTGTTTTTACCCTTGACTGGACTCACTGACGACGTGTTTAGTTTGACTCGGCATTACAGTCAAGGCCATTATCTCAATGACAGACACTGAGATATTGGGGAAAATTGTCATAAAATAGCACACTGTCAATGACAATATTTTACTGCAGTTTTACAGTCAACTTATTGTCACTGACTTGAGCAATGACTTATTCCATTCCATTATCCGAACCGCTTATTCTATTTAGAAGCCGATCCCAGCTGACATTTGGCGAAGGCAGTGCTCATCCTGCACCGGTTGCCAGTCACATACAGAGACGGACAAGCATCCACACTCACATTCACACTGACGGGCAATTTATATTCCAATTAACCTGAGCGGCATCTCTTTGGTCTGTGAAGAAGCCGGAGAACCCAGAGGGAACCCAAGCCGCCAGGGGGAGAACATGCACACCCCACACGGAAGGACCGCCCAGACGGTTCTCCTCCTATCAGCAGAATGAATCCTAAAAGCTTTGCTTGTGCAGAACTTGGTAACTGGCTGCTGCAGGAGGTGCTGAATTAATTAAATAGAATATCTTGTGATTACGAATGTACAAGGACCCTTGTGGTTTGGCCCAGACTTTAGGGAACCAGGACTCAGAGCAATGAATGTGTTTGTTGAATGTGTTTAGCAAAGTAAACATTTGTCATCAAACAATGCTGGTGGTTCTGTATATCATGTGTATACTCTTTGTACATATGTATGTATGATGTCTAAATCTGTGTAGGCTTGTATGTTTGCAGGCATGTGCAATATGGTCTAATACGGTCACCAAAAGACTCCATAATGATGTGTTTTAAGATTGACTAACTATGACACGCACGAGTCGGACGTGATAATAACAATAATGTCTGTGTGAAGCTTCTAATGATCAGTGATGTATTTCAAAGGTTGCACTTGTGCTGTGTTGCACCATATGGTGTTCACATTATGCGTCGTCGACCTTCTGCATTGCAGTACAAATTAACTTCCAAGTTCGGGCCCATAGGAAATGAAGATGTCATTGCCTCTGGAAATGTTGGGAAAATAAAAATAAGATCTATATAAATGTAAACTATAATGTTCTATATTAAAATAAAACAACATTTTCAATTATGTAAATAAGCTACACTATTGTGATGTGTAAAGGTGGATGATAAAGAGAGAACATTGAGTAATGTTTTTTATGTAAGGCCAAAACATTGTCTTGAAAAAGTAAATCATTGTAAAACTCGGTGATAAATCAAAGATTATAATGAAGTTTTCATTTTCAGAGAAGCAGAGCCATAGTTTATCCCAAGTGGATTCATCTGTACATTAATTTTAGTTTTTTTTATATAACGTCTTAGTGTGTGAAACATCAGTAGTCCAGCCACTGCTCAGCTGGCTCAGTCATTATTAGTCACCATGCTAGGGGTCGTGACATTGACTCTAGGGTGGTGCTGAAGGAAGACTTAAAAAAACTCAAACTGCACTGCTGGCTGTAATTCCGACAAATATGTAGTGTCTGACATGTGCCGGTCTGGTAGAGACAGTTTCCCTTTTTCAGAAAGACCTCAATGATGCACCAAAGACAAAAGGCATACTGCAACCGTTTTATTACACGGTTAAAATCTGCCACGTCGGGTTTACATCTGTAAACTGCCGTCTCTCAGTCATCCATGTTCACAAGATGGATGATGGGGTCTTGTCCAGTTTGAATACAAATTACAGGTGTTGCTTTCCCAATCATGCAAATGAGTTTTCTCCATGAGTTCATAGAAAGTTCCATAAAAGCTCTTGCAGCACTAAAACTGAATGTAGATGTGAGTTTATGTCTGAGCTTATGTTGAGGTTTGATGAATAACCTGACTAAGCCAAGATTGGCTACAGTGCCCAGTGGTGGGACTGGCTACTGCAGCCGCTCTACTCCCATCGTCATTTAAATTGATTACCATGTTCATGTCCCTGTTCTTCTCAGCACTTTACCTTTCAAGTATCTCAGTCGAGCATTGTACATGAACATGTTAGCAAATTGTTAAGTTATCATTTATATCTTGGTATAATTACATTTTCTTAATTTGCAACGTTCTTAATTGCATGTCGTGTTTCATCTAATGACATGTACCTGAGCAAGCATTGAAGAGTCTTGTATATTTAAGGATCTACATCAAAAAGAGCCCCAGAGGTCCGGTGCCTTTCATGTGCAACGGCTCCTTTGACCACTTCAAACAGAATATTGGGATGCAGGGTGAGGAGGACGGCAATGTTTATGGAGTATTCACCTAAAGTTGTAGTTAATTATAAACATGTAAACCTGCTCGCTATTGCTATGGCTATTGTAACAGGTGTTGGCTGTGAAGAAATATATTTAATCATATAACAGGTCAGGTATCAAAATAGAACAAGGAGAGCACTCAGAGAGCACAGAGCTCCACCAAGGCCAATCAAATCTGAAACTGAATAGTTTCTTCCTTGGCCTATGCTACATTCTTCCAAAAGTGTCATGAAAATCAGGTCAGTTGTTTTTTTGAAATCCTCCTGACAAACTGACAAACCAACCAGAACCGAACAGAACTGACAACACAACCTCCTTGGTGGAGGTGATACGTCTAAAGATAAAAAGAGGCACGCTTTGAATATTTATTCTATTTACGCAACTTAAGAAAATACTTCACTGGCGATGAGCCGCACTGTGCACTGGGGACTGACAACTATATAGAACATCTCATCACGGAGCTGAAACATTCAATTACAGTGTCTCTTTCTCTCATCACGAAGCTGAAACATTCAACTACAGCCTCTCTCTCGTCATCACAGAGCTCCAACATTCAACTACAGCCTCTCTCTCTCCTCACAGAGCTCCAACATTCAACTACAGCCTCTCTCTCTCCTCACAGAGCTCCAACATTCAACTACAGCCTCTCTCTCTCCTCACAGAGCTCAAACATTCAACTAATAATAATAATAATAATACATTGCATTTATATTGCACTTCATATTTGAGCAATCTCAAAGTGCTACAGAGCAGAATAAAACAACAATAAAAAGCTAAAATTTTAAGATATATTTAAAAGCAAAGCCCATAAAAGATATTTTAGCAGTAAGCTTTCTTAAAAAGGTGAGTTTTCAGGTCACGCTTAAAAGCCTCTGCAGTCTGTGGGGCCCTCAGATGTTCAGGGAGGGTGTTCCATATCCTCGGAGCTGCAGAGAAGAAGGCCCGATCTCCCATAGTGCGGAGCTTGGTTCTGGGGACTTGGGAACTACAGCCTCTCTCTCTCCTCCCAGAGCTGACACATTCAACTACAGCCTCTCTCTCTCCTCCCAGAGCTGAAACATTCAACTACAGCCTCTGTCTCACATCAATGAGTCTCTCACTGATCACTGTTGCTTTAGGAATGTTCATGGGAATATTATTATATTATTGAAAAATAAGAATATGAATAAAATATCACCAGACTTAAAAAACTGATCTCCCCCTGCAATGTTCACTCTTCATACATTACATATTCAGATATCCCTCCCTTTCCTCTAAGAAACAGAGAGTATACTTTTTAAGCGTTGACTTTCAGAGTAACGGCTGGCTTTCTAAACACCATTTCTAGCTGCTTTAGGGAACCCTAAACTCTAACTACGCACACCGTGTCCATCCTCAACTGAGCCAACATGCTGTTGCTTAGTGTGAAATTGTGATGAATCTATATCTATGGCTCCTTTCTCTCCAATCTTAACATAAGTACTGCCCTCCTTCTTCCAACAGAGATCCGTGAGGCTTTCAAAGTATTTGACCGTGATGGGAACGGCTTCATCTCAAAGCAGGAATTGGGAATGGCCATGCGCTCACTGGGCTACATGCCCAATGAGGTGGAGCTGGAGGTCATCATCCAAAGACTTGATATAGATGGTATGTCTCTCTCTCTCTCTCTCTCTCTCTCTCTCTCTCTCTCTCTCTCTCTCTCTCCTTGTCAGCGACTTCAAAAGACTGTTGCATATAATCCAACACACAGGTTTGTCTTTCTGTCTGTTTCATCAGGTGACGGTCAGGTTGGCTTTGATGAATTTGTCACGTTGCTCGGTCCTAAACTCTCGGCTGCTGGAATGCCTGATAAGTTTCATGGAGCAGACTTTGATTCGGTGTTTTGGAAGGTATATGTTGGCATGCGTATCTGCAATCAAGTCTACGCCTTTTCTTTTCTCAGTGTCCTTTAATCAATTATCTTTCCTTTTTTAACTAAGTTTCCCTTCTGGCTTTTCTGTTGTGGCGCGTTGCAGAGCCATCTGTTTCAATTAAATGATAATACAGCAATTAGTGATCGTACAATCTAGTCATTTAAATAACCAGTTCTAAATATATTCTTACATTATACTACACCCCTCTGATAGTCACATGCATCTCCCTGCAGTCAGTAGATTAGTTCCCCAGGAGAGCTGTCTGACCACGATGTATTGATGTCCTTCAGCTTATCACCGAGGGGCTTTAAAACACGAGTTGTTCCTCTGCTAATCAGACTTTTTTTTCGACCCAGTGTGACATGCAGAAACTGACTGTGGATGAGCTTAAGAGACTTCTTTACGACACGTTCCGTGACCATCTCACCATGAAAGACATTGAGAACATCATCATGACTGAGGAGAGCCACCTGAACAGTCCAGAGTCCCATGTGGACATTGACAGTAGGTCACATGCAGATTTTATTTCACACATTGTTCAGACATTGTAAAAGCTCTGATTAGACACTTAGCCGTGCTAATATCTCTTCTCTATTTTTCCACAGCAAGTCCAACTCAACAGGAAAAACACACGTGTGTACGTAAAAGCCTGATTTGTGCCTTCGCCATCGCATTCATCATCAGCGTTATGCTCATAGCGGCAAATCAAATGCTGCGCCGAGGAATGAAATAAATGCTACACCAGCTGGTTACAAAGAGATTTCAAGAGGTGGAAATTTAAACATGAACCAAAAATGCTGTTCTGGGTTTTGCTCAATGTCTTTGTCACGATGATTTTGTCACAACTTCTCTCGATAATGGACACAATGATGTCGCGCAGTGGTTTTGTGTGATTGCAAATAAAAGCATGACGGTAAAAGTAGAAAGAAAAACATTTCAAGGGCTGATTAGTATTCAAAAGAATAATATATCATGAATTCAAAGAAATTAGATTGGAAAGCAGAGTGTAGAAGTATGTGCTGTAGTAGGCTAATAACTGTGTGCTGTATCTAATATATCAAAACATATTACTGTTGTTGACTAGAACTCTGTCATTTAGAATGCACCCAATAATTATATAACTGATGATAGTAATAAAGCAATATAAACAAGTTGGTGGTCCGCATGTTAAGTAGCTTTAAATCACTGACACAAAACATAGTAATAGATGACTTCCTGCTAAATATGTTTTAAGTCTACATCTGTGTCTAAGATGTTCTGTCCAGAAATCCAAATCACATCTCATTTAAGATACTTTGCTGACCTGGCATCATCTGTAGTCTAAACCTAAACACAAGAGTAGCCTGATTAATGCTAAATATCTGTTAAAGGAGTATTTAGAGTATTCTGCAACATATTATCCATGTTAGCACTCTGGCTCAAATTATAGGAATATCTGTCTGTCAGCCGGTCAGTTCATCACTTTGACCCAGACCGAAATACTTCAAAAGCGGTTCCAGGGAACGGCGTGAAATTTTAAAGAGAAGCTCATTATTCACAGAGAATAAATCATACCGACGCCAGTGATCCACATAATTTTCCTACAACGCCACCAGCTGATCAAAGTGTT
Organism: Liparis tanakae; assembly: GCA_036178185.1. Classification (NCBI taxonomy): domain Eukaryota; kingdom Metazoa; phylum Chordata; class Actinopteri; order Perciformes; family Liparidae; genus Liparis; species Liparis tanakae. The sequence continues at coordinate 11,064,005 of CM070090.1, read as the reverse complement.
CACTCATCTGGTGAAATATCTCAATATCCACTGAATTAATGGTCTCCAAGTGTGGTACAGGCATTAAGGGTTCTTTAAGTAACCCCAATTACTCTGGTGATCCTATGATTTCTTTGTCTAGCGCCACCTTGATGTTGACGTCCGTGGTTTTGAGTGAATTGTCTCAGGATGAATTGTAATAACTTTGGGGATTCCCTAAATTTTACAATCAAATTGACCTAAGCTGTAATATGTGTTTGAAGCTTCTTAGCAACTGGTAGCATGCTAGCAGACTAAACATGGAGAATATGGTCAACATTATACCTGCTAAACATAAGTATGATAATATTGTCATTGTTGGTGTGCTGCCATGCTGCTTTAGCATCCAGCTCCCAGCACTGCGAGGCCTCACAGCTGCTGGCGTGCTGTCGATTGGGGGCGACGTTGTGAAGCTGCAAACAGCTCGAGGGCAACATGCAGACAGTGTCATGAAATCATGAGCTGGTCAGGTGCTTTGTTATGTTCATAAGATGCTACAAACAATTGATTGATTTTTTGTATAGGATCATTTTATTATACAACAAGTCCTATATGGCTCACCTTAAACTGAAGTCAAGGCGGTCTGTTAAAGCACGGAGCAAAGGCGTAACATTTAAAAACAAAGGCATGAAAACAATACGAGTCAATTTCCCAAACCATGAAAATAAGAACCCAACAATTGGAATAAACTGTTAAAGTGTTTCAGCCGCACCGTCCACTGTGCACAAGAGCAGACTGGACAGTGTGGCTGAAATAAACAATAGTCTATAAAGGAAAAGGGGTTGAATGATGTGGTGACACAACCCTTGAGCCTCAAACCCACGCTGCGTGCTCTGATCCTACGGGCCATTCCTCAAGATGTCTTTTTTATTTTCACTAAGTGGTTTGTTTTGAAGCTCAGATTGAGCCTTGGTGAGTGGTTTGTAAATCAAACCGCTGTTTCCCCAGCAACAATATAGGTTTAAGAATGAAGCTAAAGTGAAACGATAAAGTCAAAATATGAAGCAGAACACAGGAGGAAGTCCCTCTTTGAAATATCAGGCAATATTTTGCGCATGCGTATTTATTCAAAAAGCCCAGACTTCAAAGACAAATAAGGATCACACATCAAACATGTGTTTCATACTCACAGTCTGCCAGCGATACATGCACAAATAGTTACATACTTCAAATCTGTGCATCGAGGCTCCAAAATGAGTCACAATAAATAATCATACAGACACAATATACGACCTGAGTTACCAGCTGTGATTAAAGTCAACCATGACAAGTTTAGAGCTTTGACAAAATTGACTAATATTTTAAAAGAAATTAAAATTAAGGATATTAATCTAACACAAAACACACTTTCATGTACATAAAAATAGAAATATGTGTGTTCTATGTGTGTGAGATCAAATTTGTAACGCTAGTGTATGTGTTCAAATAATTATGCAATTTATATAGTAATTATTCCAAAATAAGCTAAATTTGACATTTTCCTTTAAATGTCGATTTTTGTGGACGTGCAAATAATATAAAAAATCTAAATAATTTGAAGTATGCTGTGAACAATAATTTAACATATCATGAAAAATGTTGTTTTATGGCTTTTACATGGACCACCAAACAACATAGTTTAAAGTGTAACATGATTATATTTTCTTACTTGGAAAAGTGATACATTAAATCTATGTGTTTTTATTATGAATGTAAGCATAATGTTTTCTATACAAACGATACAAAAATTGTAAAAAATCAGGTTTCTGATGTGATTCCCAGGTTGACTGGACATTCAGATATTAAGTTATTGTGTGTAGTAATGCCATGCACTTACATTAAGTTTTCTGATTTCTCTACATATAAATTGTCAAATTTTACAAGTTTGACCAAATTCTATATATTTTTTTGCACTTTTTATCTTAAAGTTTATCAAAGTTCTATCACAAGGGGAAATGTATGAAACAGCTAGTATCATTCCGGCAATAAAACAGATATTTTATCTCATACATAGTAGCTGTCACATTACCTCTGTATGTGAACATACCAAGTTATGGGTTTGTTTAATGTAAAATATATTTATTGTGTAAAATCCCGTCTTAAGACAAATAAGAAAAGACTGTGTCCTATTCTGTATGTCACAGTGCTTTAATGAGCAGATTGATGTACACTCTGTTGACAGATTGTTTTAATTGTTGTTATTAATTTTATTTGGACTGTGAATGTCTTCTGTGCTATGCCTTTGTCATTAGGAGTAAAAACTGAACTCTCATGCCTCCACTTAAAGCCTCACTATGTAACTTTTTCACCTTAAAATAACAGCTTGAAAAAAATGGTGCCGCTACAATGACTTTTAATATGTTGATTTGCTCCTCCGTCACTGCCATCGGGGGTCTGTGGCCAGAAAACTGCTGAATGTAAGATGTTGGGAGCCGCCCGGTACTTCCGGTTGGGCAACAGGAAGTACTTCAACTTGCTTTCTGGCAGTGATTACCCAACGTCATATAGTGCCAGTCCACGCTCACAGGTGACTTTTTATTTGCTCCACTACGCGACTCGTAGAGACGGAGTGACATGCTGCTGTGGAGAACACCGGGCGGGTCTGAACGAGACTCGCTGCCGCTGATCGAGAAAGCGAGCCGCGATCAGCTGGGAGCTCTCGAGCCGGAAGAGCCATATATGGCTCGAGAGCCAGACGTTAAATACCTGAAGGGGGCGCTACAGGGGAAAAGTTACATAGTGTCGCTTTAAATGTAACATAAGAAAGATTTTTAGAAAGCAGGGAAATCAATTTACATTTGTTTTGGACAAAAAAATGTGTTTTATAATTGAAATAACAGTAATCCAAGTACCAATGCGTATAAATATATATTTATATATTTATATATATATATATATATATATATATATATATATATATATATATATATATATATATATATATATATATATATATATATATAATACGTCTCTCCATAAAAGTCCCTCTAACCTTCTCATCACAATTTGTATCATCCTGCTGTGTGACATTACTCATATTTTGAATGTCCATATTGAGAATAGCAAGCACAGTTTAATTTATGTAGCTATTAAGCAGATTTAGAGGTTAATGCATCTATTTTACACTAATGTAAGTGGTGTCTAGATGCATGTAATCCAATAAAAAATATGGCATAAAAAGAAGCTTGCTGTTTTATTTTCTCTTTAAATTTGACTTTTGTGTGCAAATGTAATGTAAAGTGATCTGAAGGTGTGATGGCCCTGACAGCGTCACACATGTAGTGTATATGATGCAAATCATGTAACGGGTTAAAATAGAAGTGAATAAAGTTACAAGCAATGGACTTTAGTTGTATTCATTCCTTCCTTAAAGAACCAGTGTGTAAGACTTAGCGGCATCTAGTGGTGTGTTGCAGATTGCAGCCAACGAGACGGGGAGAGTTATCTTTAGTACAACTAGGAGCTCCTCTTAACACTTTGCTCCTCTACATGACTAAATATGGCCTTTAATAACATCTACAGAATTGTATAACAAATAGATGTAAAACAACATTATACATTTTTTAAATATATTTCAATAGTGTTTATAGAGCAGCAACAGTTATTTTTACAAAAACAAAGCCAGTCGTTTATAAAAGCGATTTCCATGTAGAGCCTATTCTAGCATTTTACAGGGGGTTGTGAATATGTAGTGTGTAAAAGGGAAATACATATTTAGTGTATTTAATTACTGCAAGACAAACACATACGTGAATATCTTCTAATGTGGAGCTCTTAATCCCGTATGCTACTGGGGATGATTTATTTGTCAAGAATTATTTTTGAGAATGAAAAAGTGAACTACTTCAATTACTTTCACTGATAGTGCCAAGAATAACAACATGTGTGAAATTCATTGTTTACTTAATTGATACGACGGGTAACGTGTTCCTACACAGAAACATACAACTGGAAGTGAAGTGAAGCTTTCTAGGTTTAATGTGTTTGACATCTTTTATTGTTTAATGTTACTCAAATATGGTCCAGGCTGCTCATTTCCATGCCTGATGTTTCACTGAGTTGTTGAAGCATATTTTGAACCAGTCACTCGGATTTACAAAAGCACAATTTCCAATCAAAACTACATTTCAAGGAGTGTTACAGGCGGTCTGGGAGAATGGAAGGAGCCAGAAAAATAACTTTGGTCGGATAGGCAATGAAATTGCAAGGGAGTGTAAGGTGTATAGTCTGAGAATAAGCCCCTCTGTGGTTTACCCGGTGGTGGCTCCATGGACACTTGTGTGGCCTGAAATAGACTAGTATCTGTTAGATTTAAAAAGAGAAGAGAAAGGAAAAGTGGATTTGTTAAGTGCATTTGAATATAGAGTAATGCAACTATACAGTGAGTACACTATAATTTATACGGACGGTGCTAAGAAACCTGAGACAGGAGTGACAGGATTTGGGGTGGCAATACCAGGCAAAGGTGTAGGGATCAACAGGAGAACATCTGATAAGCTAGGAGTCGACACAGTGGAGATGGTGGCAGTGCTAGTGGCGTTACGATGGGTGGAAAAGGCAAAACAGGGCAAGGTGTTAATATGCTCCGATGCAGCTTCAGTCTTAGCAAGCCTCAGATCTTTTCATTCATGCAGTCGTCAAGACATTCTCTATGAGGTCCTTCAGTCAGCCACACGTGTAACCAACAAGGGATGTCAGGTGAAATTCATGTGGGTGCCAGCACATATAGGGGTGAGTGGGAATGAGATGGCAGACAGTTTGGCAAAGAGGGCTTTAAAGAAAGGGGACATATGAGAATAAGCATAAGTAAGGCGGAGGTCAAGAGTATTGTCTGGGAAAACGTCAACCAAATGTGGCAAAATAGGTGGGACATAGAGGAAAAAGGGAGACATTTGTATCTGATTAAAAGGAGTGTTAAGGCAACCAGGGTGGGAAGTTGGAATAGGAGAGAGGAAACAGTGCTACGGCAAGGCTACGGTTAGGCCATACTGCACTCAACAGGACACTGAAAATGATCGGGAAACACCAGACAGGGCTGTGTGAAGGATGTAGAGAAGAGGAGTCAGTGGAGCATGTGGTGGTTAATTGTAAAGCGCATGAGACTCATAGAGAGGTGATGAGGAAGAAACTGGGGGAATTGGGGGTGCGTGAGTGTACACTGAAGGGAATACTGAGCATGGAGGGGAGAGCACAGATTAGAGTACTGTTCAAGTTCTTAAAGGACACAGGGGTTTATTGTAGGGTATAGTTAAAATGTAGGGATGAGGTATTTTTTTTATTTAATTTAATTTGTATATATATGCAGGGCTCTCAACTTTTGAAGACAAGCAAGTGTGAGATTACCAGCGATAGGAAAGTGACCCACAGCGAGCGTTGTCGACGGAGGGACGAAGGGACGGAGGGGGGGGGGGGGGGGGGGGGGGTGCTAGAACTTTTTCTGATTGGCTGTTGTGTAGCCCATTTCTTCTTTTTGATTGGCTGATAAGTGCCACGTCACGGCAGAACTCAGGGGGGGCGTTTGATTTCTCCACCGTGAGGGGCATTGCGGCTCATGTCTGCGCGCTGCGCCGGCACATTAAAACATTAAATAGCCAAGATTTTTTTTCAGTGTGAGAAATTGGATGTGTGGCGGGAGAGCGTGAGTTAAGACCGAAATGCGTGAGCCTCACGCTCAATGCGTGAGGGTTGAGAGCCCTGTATATGTATATATATATATATATATATATATATATATATATATATATATATATATATATATATATATATATTAGGGCTGGCCACGTTAATTTCAATTCAGTTTATTTGTATAGCCCAGTTTCACAAATTACAAATTTGTCTCAGAGTGCTTTACAATCTGTACACATAGACATCCCTGACCCAAAACCTCACATCGGACCAGGAAAAACTCCCAAATAACCCTTCAGGGGGAAAAAAAGGGAAGAAACCTTCAGGAGAGCAACAACGCGTTAATCGTGCGTTAACGCATCTGTAGCGGCTAAAACTCCTTCAGTGTCACCAGTAAAAGTTTCTTGACATCCTCATTAAGTTTTAGTCACTCTCAAACGGAAAGAACGAGTCTACGCGTGTATGTGTTTCAACAACGGTATAAAACAATATGTTCGCTCCGTTCTTTACTGAACAACAGGTGCAACAGAGAAACAAGTCCGCACGTTGAATATCAATGCGCAAGCTCAATACGTCACAACTATTCTAAACAACGTAAAATATAACAAAGTTATGCAATCACTATAACAAACAAATCTAAATATGAATCTTAATAATATAGTATTTAAATCCGAGTCTAAATTACAATTAGACTTACAATATGGAAAATGGCACTAACATTCGGCCCCTAATTGCTCATCATGGGGATGACAATTACCTAACTAAACTAAATCAATTTCTATATTCTAAAGCATTACAAAAATGGACAAAAATGATGACTTATAGAAATAATAATTTCCTAAATAACAATGTCCGTTATTGTCCATGGGATTCTTCCATCTCGAGCAGGAGACACAACTTAGTTATGGGTCTCTCTATGGTGTTGGTCTTCGTTTTGACAAGTACTCGACGGACGAACCCTTTGGCGTCGGGGATTGTCTTCTCCACTTTTCCCATCAACCAGGACCCTCTTGGAGCCCTCTGGTCCACGATGAGTACAATGTCTCCCTCTTTCACATTCCTCTTCTTCTCCAGTCACTTCTGCCTTTCTTGTAGGAGGGGCAAGTATTCTCTGGACCAGCGCTTCCAGAAGATGTCGGCGATATACTGCATTTGCCTCCATCGTCGTCTGGTGTATAGATCCTCCTTCTGAAACACACCTGGAGGGAGTGCTGGTTTTCCCTTGAGAAGGAGAACATGATTCGGCGTTAGTGGCTCAAGGTCATCCACGTCGTCAGATGACTTGGTTAGAGGTCTGCTATTGATCACTGCTTCAACTTCACACATCACAGTTTGCAGACATTCGTCGTCGAGTGACTGTAGCTTCAGAAGGTTGGTGAGTATCTTCCGGACTGTTCTTATCTGTCGCTCCCAGACACCACCGTGATGCGACCCAGCAGGCGGATTGAATGTCCAAGTGACTCCTTTTTGCAGTAGAGTCTCAGAGATCTGGTAATGGTTCCATTCTTTCATCGCCCGGCGAATCTCGTGGTCTGTAGCTACCAGGTTTGTTCCATTATCGGATCTCATTATCTCGACTTGTCCTCTTCTGGCTATGAAACGTCTCACTGCGTTTATACATGAGTCGGTGTCGAGAGAGTGTGCGATTTCTATGTGGACCGCTCTGACCGTAAGGCAAGTAAATAGAACTCCATAACGTTTTACGTGCGCGCGTCCACGCTTTGCGCCGAAGGGGCCGAAATAGTCTACACCAGGCCTATTAAACTAACGGCTCGCGGGCCGGATACGGCCCGTTTGAATTTAACTCCGGCCTGCCAGACCGTCTGCAAATCAGTATAGCTTGGTAATAAAAAATAAAACTGACGGACACGCCACTTTTATACAGGTCTGCAGGGCTCTCAAGTGTCACGCATTGAGCGTGAGACTCACGCATTTCGGTCTTAACTCCCGCCACACATCGTATTTCTCACGCTGAAAAAAACTATCGGCTATTTAATGTTTTAATGTGCCGCAGCGCCAACATGAGCCGCGCTGAAGAAAAAAAAGGACCATAATCCCCGGGCACTAGGACCTGGGGGGAGGCTGCTCCTCTGGATTCCTCACACTGCAAGGAGCATCTCTCAAAGAGCCAGGACTACAGTCAATGAGTTGAGTTTAAAGTAAACGATGCACCAAGTGAACTGTAAATCCAGGTAGTTACAGAATGTCATAGTTGTTAATGAGTGTCATATTGTTCTCCATAGAATGGTAAATTAGACACTGAACTAGTTTATATTTATCTCAGTGATAGAGTCCAAAAGAGCATCATTTCAGCGTCATAGTGATAAAATATCCCTTTGACTCTGACATGTGTCTCCAACAATGGATCCAGGGCTTTAAAAGAAAATGTGGCATGCAAAAGGCCCTCTGCTTATTAATGAGGGCCTGAACACTGACAGTGGGCAGAGGACCTATTGTTCTTAACATCTTCAGTATTACTACGTTACTACGTGTCTTCGGCACAATCTATGTTCTTCATCAGGATGTTGGGCAGAACAATCAATATTCTGTGCGGCCCTCACACCCCCCGTGATTTTCTTGAAGTTTTCTTGAAGTTGAATATCCCTGGTCTACACCAACGTTAGTGAATGGTGGATGGTCAGGCAATAGACGATCAGGTGGTAAATCCGCCATCTTCTGTTCACTCACGGCAGCTTGACTCCTGCGGCACTTCACACACTTTGAAAGCACATTTCTCACCGCTGCATTTCCTTTGCATATCCAGACCCTTTGTCTCAGCCGAGCAAGGGTATGGTTTCTCCCTCCGTGTCCAATTTCCTTTTGAGCGTTCCTGATGATCAGGGTCGTGATGTGGTGATCCTTGGCCAGGATAACAGGATGCTTTGTGTGTTCTGGCAAGGCCGCCTGGTGCAATCTTCCACCAACCAGGAGAACCCCATCTTGAAGGAAGGGATCCAGCTTCACGATAGAACTGCTTCTCCTAATCTTTTCACCTTTCTGCAAAGCGCACAGCTCCTCTTGAAAGGTTTGACTTTGGTGGAACTGAATGATTGCAGTTTCTGACCTTCTGACATCCTTGACAGTCAAATGGGTTCCTTTCAGGGTAGATTTCCATTTCTGCATGCGATTTTCAACTGTCTTAATTCTTGCGTCTTGACTTTCTGAAGACTGGGCTTGAGACCCAAACTTCTTCCTGGTTTCGCTCAGACTTTGAAGCAGTTCCTTCAGCCTCAACATCCAGGCGACAGCCTTCTTCAGGCTGTGCCAGTCGGAGTAATGATGAATCAGCTTGAAGAGAGGGTCTGTGCTTGAATCTACAGTCTTGATGATGTTCACGCTGATCATACACTTCACTTCAGCGTCTTCTTCACTTATCTCTCTTGAGAACTCTGATAGGACAGACCAGTGAGACTCACTCTTGTTTAGGAAGTCGAGACCTTCAATCCAGCTCTGACACTTCATGAAGTGCTCTGCCTTCATTCCTCTAGATGCGTAGTCAGCTGGGTTAGAAGCCGTGTTGACATACTTCCACTGTGCTGGCCTTGTGTTCTCTCTGATTGTCAATATTCTCTTTGCTCCGAATGTTTTGAAACGAGCGTTGTCGTTGTCGATGTATCGGAGGACGGTGGTGCTATCTGTCAATAGCACAGACTCCTTGAGGTCCATCCGAAGCTCTTCCTTCACAAGCTTATCCATTTTCGTAGCCGCGGTGAGCTCGAGGTGTGGGATTGTGACAAATTTAAGCGGCGTCACTCTGGATTTCCCTAAAAGAAATGAGCAGTGGACTCGACCGTGGCTGTTCTCGATGCGGAGGTACGAGACGACGCCGTAGCCCGTCTCGCTAGCGTCAGAGAAATGGTGCAGCTGTGCTGACGTCACTGGACCAAATCCCTATGGCTTGATGCACCTCCTGACAGAAAAGCTGGTGAACTGGCTCAAATCGGACAGCCAGTCGAACCATCTGTTTGCCATGTCTTCTGGAATTTCTTCATCCCAGGTAGGGATGGGTATCGTTTGGGTTTTTTCCGATACCGGTGCTAAACCAGTACTTTTAAAACGATACCGGTGCCTAAACGGTGCCTGAACCGATACTTTAAATTTTAAAAAACGCACAATGAGGACATTAAAATTATCTTTGGCCATATTCCCTGTAGAAGCCGTTATCATGGAGCATTGAATAACAACGGATATCAGACTGTTAACATACACAATACATGTTCTCCATATATGATGTGATATGTCATGTGCAGACCTCATAGGGTTAATCCTGTCACTGTGTTGATGGGCAAAGAGAACAACCAATCAGAGGTCCTGAAGATGACATGTGACACAAGTTTTGCTTCTGACAGCGAGAGGTTCACTGAAACAAAGTGATGCCCCACGGTCTTTATTCCTCCATTATTATATTCCCGGTAACACCGGGTATACAGCCGGGACCGCTGTACACCAACACATCTGTTAGCAGACTGTCACGCACGTAGCTCGTAGCTCGCGCTAGCTACGAGCTAGCGCGAGCTGCGAGCTAGCTTAAACATGATTATAATGGCTAATTTATTATTTCATGGCCTACTTTTATGAATGCAAGACTTGCAATCAACGTTACGGTATTAAACTGAGTTCAGGCTGCTCTTTTATTCATCGGTCTCCCCGTGTTCAGGGGGACCGGTGACGGTCTCCCCATCGCGTCCAGCCAGCCGCTGTTGTGCTTGGCAGAGTCACACAAGGCGCATGCCTCCGCTGTCAAAGTTAAATGTGATTGGCTATCGTAACCTGCTGACAGGGCGGAGTCACCAGAGAAGTTCAAAACAATAGTTTTTTTTTCAATCTCAATCGGCTCAGGCACCGGAAAGAAGCACCGAAATGTGCTTTGCGTTTCGATCCGGGTAATACCGGATGTATTGGAACCGGTTCTACATTAGCACCGGTTTCCGGTACCCAACCCTAATCCCAGGTGCGTTTCATTCGACAGACCCTGGACGATTGTCTTCGCAAGAAGAATGAACGGTGACAGGAATCCAAGGGGGTCAAATATTGAGCTTACGACCAAGAGAATACCCCGTCTGGTGATGGGCATGTTCTTCACATGGATCCGGAACTTGAAGGAATCTGATTCTATGCACCAGTCCACTCCAAGGGCCCTTTCCATAGGTAGTTCATCCTTGTCCAGGTCTAGATTCTTGATCTCCTTAGCTCTTTCTTGTTCGGGAAGTGATAACAGCACTTCGCGGCTGTTGCTTGACCACTTCGTCAAGCGGAATCCTCCACTCTCACACAGTGCAATGAGGTCCTTGGCCAAGGCAGTTGCCTTCTTCTCGTTAGACATCGAGACCAGGCAGTCGTCGACGTAAAAGTGCTCTAAGACCGTATTTACTGCTTCAGGTGATGACCTGTCTTTTCCATCCTCTGCGGTCCGTCATAAAGCATAGTTGGCGCAGCTCGAAAACCAACCGCAACTTTCCCTTTTGTGGATGGATCACGCCGTGATGTGGAACGTACCACACTCTGCTGTCGTTGCGATTGCGCTCGGCTTCAGGAACTTCCACTGCGTAGCCTTTGTTCAGCAGGTCTGACATGAAGCTCTGGTAGTCATCGTGGAAGCTGGAGTTCTTAGTGAGTTTCCTTTTCAGGTTTGATGCCTGTTGCTCGGCAACACATCTGTTGTTTGGCATCACCACATATTTGTTTCTGAGAGGCATCCCAATGCTGTAGTGCCCATTGACTTTCTTGACTGTCTCAGTCACAGACTTCATGAACTGAACGTCTTCTTGTGACCCTTCTGACTTCTCTTCGCAGGCTTGCTCCGGAAAGTCGTGGTTGTATTGCTGCAACAACATGCTGTCCACGCCACTGACTGAGATTCTGTTGACTGAAGCCCTTGGACTGCAGTGACTTGACTTGTGGTGATCGTCCCATTTCTTGAGAGTGCCATTAACGACCCACCCGAGAGTCGTCTTTACTGCATAAGGCCCGTCACCTTTGCTGTGGATTATCTTCCACTGCTCCATCGCAGAGTGAGCATTCATTCCAATCAGTATGCCAACATCTGCGTCGATCTGTGGAAACCGTACTTCTTTGCGCAGATACGGCCATCTTTCCAAGTCCTTCTCAATAGGAACGTTGTCCTTCGTTACAGGTATGTCTGTGTGTGTGTAGACGTCTGGCAGACTTATGTACTTGTTCTCTGTCAGACCGCACACTTCCAGATCTGAGAGCACGTAGTAGGACACAGGCTTCTCCTGGCCCATAGTACGGAGTAGCAGTTGAGTCTTCTTACCATGGACGCCGAGCTGTCTCATCAGCCTTTCGGAGCAAAACGTAGCGGAACTACCTGAGTCCATGAACGCATACGTCTCTATTGTCGTGTTGCTCCTCTTGGATTTGATGCGCACGGCCACGATAGACAAGACACAGTCATTTCCTCCGGCCCCAGTGACTGCCGTGACTTCCCTCTTGACTGACACGTCTTCTTGTGGAGCCGAGTGTCCGCTGGTAGAGCTTTGACCTTTCTCAGGCTTGCTGTTCTCTTGGTCAGTGTTCTCGTCCCTTTTGTTGTGAAGCAGGCTTGGGTGTTTCTTGCTGCAGATTTTACAAGTGGCTCTTTTTTTACAGTCTTTTGCCATGTGCCCTTGGGTCAGACACCCAAAACAAAGTCCTTTATGTTTAATGAACTCAATTCTTTTCTTGTTTGGCAGGCTTCTTATTTTGTAACATGCGCTCAGGGTGTGTCTATTGTTGCAGTACAGGCATGGCTCCTGAAACGCGTTGCTTGTCTGCTTATTCTTTCTTGGTTTTGAGGCACCCCATTCATCTGGCTTGACACTTGTAACACAGCCAGTGGTTCTTTTCGGTCCACCTCCCTGGGCAGATTTAAAGCTTGACCTGCCTTTCTCTTTCGCTTCGGAGTACTCGTTGAGATCACCGAACAGCGGGTCTGAAGCTATCCTAGCTTGTCTGTTGATGTACGTCGTGAGATCAGAGAACTTTGCTCTTCTTCCTTCCCTTGCTTGTATGTCGAAAGCTATGACTCTCCATCTTTCACGAAGTCTGAAAGGCAACTTTGAGAGGACGATCCGCAGGTTGCTCGGGCTGTTCATTTCCTCGAGGTATTCCATGTCCTTCATGATGTTGTTACATCCAGTAAGAAAGATGGAGAAACTGTGAAGCGACTTTGCATCTTCTGGCTTGACTTGAGGCCATTTGAGAGCCTTGTTGACATAGGCTGCCGCTATCTTATACTCATTGCCATAGTGATAGGTCAAGAGCCTTCTTGCTTCATTGTAGCCTTGTTGTGCGCTCATATGTTGGCAACTTCTCACAAGTTCTCTTGGCTCACTGCTGGTGAATTGCTCTAGGTCATATGTGTCAAACTCATGGCCCACGGGCCAGATGTGGCCCGCCACATCATTTTATGTGGCCCGCGAGGGCATGAAATAAATATGATGCATTTTCTTAAAAAAGGGACAAAAAAAAATATTGTGCTTTTATTTTGAAGGTCTTTTTTTTGCAGTGGAGTGCCTTCTGTTCACTCTCCTTTAGGTTGCGTTCACGCCAGAGGAGAGGCGAACTCTTACGTTGCTTTACCAAATGTACTTGCGTGAGTTCACTCGCCGGACTGTTTGTCAGGTTTTCTTCACTCGCGCTTGAAGCGCCGGAGAGGGGGCGTGGCTTATCGTGGCGTAACAGTTCGTTACCACCGTCCACCACGGAAGAAATACACACTCTTTTTTTCTGATGAGGAAGTCCCACACACGTCGGACCATCAAGCCCTCGAGTCTGGGTTCATAATATTATTATTACATATTATATTATCCGTAGCCGCACGCAGCTTCTCCAGGAGCTGCGTCTGGATGATGGCCGTTTCAAGACGATCAACATCCTCCGTAGTTTCTGATTCAACGGTATGACGTCAGTGACGTCACGCGGAGCGTTGCAACAGTCTCACCTACTTTTACCGCCCGAGTTAAAAAAATCAGCCCGAATGAAGCGCATTGTTCGCCTACCGTCATTCACGCGCCCGGCGGACATCCAGACCCGCGCGCATGTGTGCGTGACCACATTGACTTTGTATTAACAAACATCCCCAGTTCCCCCATTATGAATTCCTCCATCAGGTCTATGTCAGTGGTCAGTGGTTAAAGTGAGTGCTGCTTCATGTTTTTTCAGTATTTATAATATACTCAGGAGAAAAGTTAATGTTGAATATGTGAATTTTTTTTAATTACCCTTGTTTAATGTATTAAGAGTTTGTGTATACAAGCTGCTCCTCAAGACTCTGACGTGTAGAGCAGCTTTATGTGTCACAGGTTCAGTGAGTGAGCCATGAATGACATATTTTGAGGCTTTTTAAAACCAGACTTTTGTATTTAATGTTTTGCATGAAAGCACTGTTCGATACCCTCCGCCTGAGGGTATCGAAAGCAGTGCTGGCTGCAGGTGTCCATGCAAACTGACGCAGAGATGAAGTAGGGCGGAGAGGGGTGCTGCAACCTTGCTGTAATCCCGAATAAAGCAGCGATAAAAGTTTGCAAAGCCCAGAAAGCTCTGCAACTACTTCCTGGTGGTAGGTTGAGGCCACCCCACAACAGTCTGGATCTTCCGTGGGTCTGGCCGAGTTTGTCCCTTTTCAACGATAAATCCCAGGAACTCCACGGAGGGGGCGTGGAAGGAACACTTCTCTGCCTTGATGAAGAGGCGGTTTTCCAAGAGACGCTGGATGACTTGACGTACGTGCTGGACGTGTTCCTCCTCACACCTGGAGAACACAAGGATGTCGTCAAGATAAAAGGACTACAAAGATGTCCAGCATATCTCTCAAGACGTCATTCATCAACGCCTGAAAAACTCCAGGGGCGTTTGTAAGGCCGAAAGGCATGACGAGATACTCATAATGCCCCCGCGGGGTCTTGAACGCAGTCTTGAACTCATCCCCCTCACGTATCCAAACGAGATGGTAAGCGTTCCGGAGATCCAACTTTGTGAAGATGGTAGCGCCTTGCAGAGGCTCAAAGTTGGAACTGATGAGGGGAAGAGGGTACTTGTAATCCCTGTAGTCAATACACGGTCTAAGGTCTCCACCCTTTTTCTTGACAAAAAAAAACCGCTGCCATCGGGGACCGAGAAGGATGGATGAGAGGAATACCAGGGGATGATAACACATGGAAACGAATGTTCTCAACGTGGTTACCAGACAAAGTCATCTCGAGGGGCTGGGTCTGATGAGTAATAAGGCCAATCTTATGTCCATCAGGAGCAAAAGCGGGAATGGGTTCGGCCAGTGCGACGAGCGGAATGTTAGCCTGAGTGGCCAATCGGCGGTCAATGAAACTACCGTCGGCGCCCGAGTCAATGAGGGTGACGACTGACAGTGCCTCTCCCTGCCAGGAAAGATGTACCTCGAATCTAGCTGGGCCCGTGGTTGTAGGGGAACGAGTGATTCGGCTCACCTGGAATCCTCTGGCCTCCAGTGAGCCATAATCTTTTGGCCGTTTGGGACATGTATCCGTCCGGTGACCGCTTTGGCCACAATACATGCAGAGTCCCTGGGTCCTTCGGTGTTCTTTCTCTGCAGCAGACAGACGCATCCGGCCCACCTCCATTGGCTCTGAGCGTGCAACAGAATCCGAGGAGAACCACTCAGAAGAGCCAGATGGGGTGGCGATCGGCCGGGGAGAGAATTGTTGGGAAGAGGCTTTGGCCCTCCTGCGCTCACTTAGTCGTTTGTCGATCTTGATGGCAAGACTGATGAGCTGATTGAGGTTGGCGGGCTTCTCTCTAACCAGCTCATCCTTCAGTGACTCTGTGAGGCCCCCCATGAATACGCAGCGCAGAGTGGAATCCTCCCATCGGGTGTTGGCCGCGAGTGTGCGGAATTCAACCGCGTAGGCAGCAACTGTGCGGGAGCCCTGCTTGATGCGGAGTAGCCGTGGCCCTGCCTCCTGACCAGCGACGGGATGATCAAACACTCTCCGGAACTCCTCCTCGAAGGTGGCATAATCACGTCTAGCCCGTGGGTCGGAGCTCAGAAAAGACTGAACCCAACAAAGAGCCTCCCCGGTGGTGTGGGTGGCAATGTAGGCTACCCTGTCTGCATCAGCGGAGAACATGCTGGGCTGCAGGTCAAACACAAAATTGCATTGCAACATGAACCCCCGGTAGTCCGTAAAAGACCCATCATAAGGTCTCGGGCTAGCCAGCTTGGGTTCCCAGTCCGGCTGGATGCTAAGTCCTGGAGGGGGAAGCGGGCCCGAGGCTATGCAGTTGTTGAGACTGGTTCTGCTGATCCCCAGCAATCCTCTGCATCATTCCAGAGGCCTCGCGAAGTAGCCGGGCATGGTCAGCAAGCACCTGGTCTTGGCGTTGGATAGAAGCCTGGATCTGTTCGGAGAGGGGTGTGGATGAAGAAGCCTGGTCCCCTGAGTTTGCGGAGTCCATATTGGCCAGATCATCTGTTAGGACTGTGTTGTGTTCTGGACTCAAATGCAATTCGCCAATGCCCGGTTAGGCGTTTTAATTGTCAAAAAGTAAAAGGGAACGTGAGGTACATTCACATATATTGTCCATAAATGTACCCACGGAAAATAGTCCAGAGTGGTAGTCCAAGCGTTGACAGATTGGTGGCTAAACAAAACTCAAACTATTTTGTGTCACTGTTTATACTGAGTTCTGATGAAACTCTTGGGTGGTCACTTGGTTTCCTCTGTGAATGTTTGCCCTGTTGGTCCATGTGGTTCAGCTCCGGTGCAGTTCATGAATGCTCAGTTGGTTACATTTCCCTTTTCTGCTAACAATGTGTTAGGCTGTAATACACCATTAGCTGTTTGGTGCACAGGATATTTAGTTGGCTGTCTCTTTTTTAAATTGATCTGAGTTTTTGTTCCTTTTCTTTTTAGGTGATTCTGACATCATCAGGAGCATGCCAGACCAGCAGCAGCCCCCTCAGTATAGAGCTGTTCCCCCACCCCGTTGTTATAAATAAAATCGGTGTCAACACAACCTGCTGCCATCAATTATTTTCTGATATCCAAACTAATATAACCAGCAGGAACAGGTACATTTTTTAAGTGTCCACCAGAGAGCATCTGTGTCCTCTTGACTCAGGTGTAGTTTTAATGTCTGGGGGATTTTTTTTCTTCTGTTGGACTGTTTACAATAAACATACCTGCAAACTTGTCGGCATTCGGTGAAATTCACCGTTTTGAAATCACAATACGTCATCGACGTGAAACGTGTGGATCCCAAGAGTTTTTGTTTGTGGGGGCGGGGGTCAACTGGCCAGCCGGCGTATATGAGAATCATTGGAGTGGGACACGGAGAAAACGGCGCTGCTCCGTGTCAAGCTGTCTGCGGTTAAAAAAAAAGAAAATATGACAAGTGAAATGTTTGAGTTCTTAGTCAGTAAAGTTCTGTAACTCTACAGCTGCTCATACTGAAGGAACTCTACCATCTGCTCAGATACAGACTAAAGGCCTCATAGTGTATAACCAATGCTATGATGGCACCATGTAGTTTCATAAATATCTTGTGGGCTAATTCTAATATTAATAACATTTGTTAAGTGTTGTTTGTGTGCCTCTCTACCGTTACTCGTGTGTATTCCTGACCTGCCTGTTCTGACCCTGCCTGCCCTGACCTCTGATGCTCTGCCTCAGTAAATAGTTGTTTTCGTTAGTCACATTGACTAAGCAATATTCCGACATTTTGGGAATCACACTTATTTATTTATTTATTCATTTATTTTGCAGGGACAATGCACACCAATCAACAGTTGGACTGTAAGTGAGCCAGAGTTAGCCAGAGAGGCTAATTTCCATCTGCTGTCCCTGGCCAGATGTTTTTAAGGCAGCCTAAAATAACAAAATCTCAAAATAAAATGGAAATAGAATTCATAGACAAACTGATAACATATAAACAAAACCAATACACAGCAAAAAGAAAAGGTACAGCAATAGACCAGAGACATAACGGGCTGCAGCATGAATCAGGCAGAACAAACCCAGCTACAATGCAACATACGCATAAAAAAAGAAAAATGCACATATAGGCGAAACAAGCATCAGGACAGACGGCACATCAATGATTGCACACCTGATTGACAACAAGCCATTCCTTCAGGTTATGCTTGAACGTTTTGTACGAGTTGTGTGCACATATGTGTGGTGGCAGAGCATTCCACGAGTGACCTGCCTTCACTGAGAATGTAGACTTGCTAAACGAGCTTGACCTAAATGAAATGACACAATCACCTCTTGTAGCAGATCTAGTGAGTCTGCTGCTTTCACTGCTTTGTTTAATAAAATCACTAAGCGGGGGCGGAGCCATACCACTTAAATTTTTTAAAACCAGACACACATCAGTGAATTTAATGTTTTCCCAACTCAGGATGTGGTGTTTTGTGAGAATTTTGCAGTGATGGTGGTGTTTTTGTTTTTTATCAAGTATTTTGATGGCTTGCTTATGGAGAATGGGAATAGTTTTTAATTTTGTGCTATTGGCTTGTGTCCAGCTGGTTAAGCAGTAGGTCAGACGGGGGACAATCATTGCATTAAAATACAATTGTGCAGCCCGCATGGTTAAACAGTGTCTTATATATCTAAAATTCATGAGATTCAATTTCAAGACCTTTGTCACATTGTTTACCTGTTTTTTAAAAGAGAGATTAGAATCAATAAAAATACCTAAATATTTAAAATATGACACTACCTGTAGCCTCTCACCAGCAACATAAACGTCTGGCTCCGGTGTCACTTTGCAAGCCCTCTTTGTGAAGAACATACAAACAGTATTTTTAACATTCAGATGAAGGCAGGAACTTGCAAGCCATTTAGTTACATTAGTCATTGTGGACGTGAGTTTGAGTGCAGCTTGTTCTTTGTTCTTTGCATGCACATAAATCACTTTATCTTCAGCATACATTTGCATATCACACCCATTGCAGACGTCCGGCAAATCATTAATGTATATATATTGGCTTCTTGCCGAGAGCTGAATGAAAATATCCCTATAACACTGCCATCTGTACAGTATACAGAGCTGCCAACTCTCACGGTTTCGCCGTGTGACACACGCTTTTGCATGTTTTCACACGCCACACAACCAATTTCTCACGGCAAAAGAAATTCTGATTTGGGCCGAAGCTCCTTTTCAAACTCTGCGACGATAGATGGCGCTAAGGAACGCATCTGTAAACCTGTTCGCTGCATACACATCCTATTTACCCAGAGTCCTGAAGTTAGCAGCAGAAGAAGATTTTCAAACAGACACAGCGAGCAGAGACTACGGTATGTTAATGCAGGGCTCTCAAGTGTCACACATTGAGAGCAGGGGCGGTGTTCTGTCATTTTTTGCTGCCTTGTAAAAATGTGCTACCCGCTGCATAAACTGATAGGTGTGTATCGATTCATGCTACCCTATAAAAAAAATGCTACTTTATGGTTTTATACATCTGTACATCAAATAAAGGCATAAAGTAAGTGTTTTTTTCTGTCATGAGTCTAATTATAAAAAGTGTCACTGTTATCAGCCGTGCATGCCGTGCATGACGTGCAACTCGGAAAATCGACTCGGCGCAATACCACAAGGTGACGTCACTCACTGTTGCAAAGACAGGGTTAGCTAAACATGATGGGCGTGTCGGAAAAAACCCGAAAAAACTCGGAAAATCGACTCGGCGCATGCGCAATACCACAAGGAGCGGTTTTTGACAAGCAGCATTAAATGACAGAACACCGGCTTGTCCATAAGGGCGATTGGGGCGACGCACTGCCTTGGGGAAAAGAAAAAAGAAAAAGTCGCATTCTCCCACTAGACATCTGATCTGCCTCTGTATGTCATTGTCCAATCAGGTAACAGTCATTCAGTCAGCCTACAGTCCTGCTTCAAGTGGCCCCACCCTTTCTTGGGCGACTTTGGGCGAAATGAAAATCGCCCCAGACCTCTCCCATTGACTCCAATGTTAAACCCGTTTTTTTTTACAAAACGGAGCTCTCAATGCATTCTCTATGGCAGGGCTATTCAACTTCAGTAGAAAGTGGGCCGAATAAGAAAACCAAGGGGGGTGTGAGGGCCGCACAGAATATTGATAAAATATCCATCTTTCAAGTGGAAATTCCTTCAAATTAAATGTTGCATTTGTTTAGCTGTTCATGGGCAGACTAAAGTTGTGCGTTGCCGTATTTATTGTCGTTGTTCTCCTTCTGGCTCGAGAGTGAGGTTTGTTTACCATGCGGCTGTTAACGTGTTAATTATTTGAACAAACATATTTTAAATGTAGTTTTCATAGTTTACAATCAGGTTTGCTTTAAATCAGTCTGAACCCAACTGGATGTGCATGTGTCCTTGTATGACATAAACAAAACGAGGTCATCCATAGCGCCACGAGTGCTCAAAAACACCTTGAAAGTGGAAGACAGAAGAAGAGTTGGACATAATTAAAAACTCATAACAATTTAATGAGTTTTAGGTACATATCAGCATAATCCCATGTTATGAGAAATAAACTTATTGTGGAAATAAAAGGGCTAATAACAATGATACATTATGAAGATTGATACAAAAATAACAAACAATAACAAACTTCAAACTATTAAAAAATGTCCTGGAAACTTAATACAGATCATTAGTCTCACATATTTACTATCAAGTCAAATTGTGTTTTCAGCTGACTGGGTTAGAAATATAATTAAATCAGACCTATGGTTACCCTGGTGATGCAGCAAAGGACTCAAATTAAACAAGATTTTATTTCCATCTATTCAGAAAACATCCATTCAGGACCACATGACCTGAAATGTAAATCTGTGGAGGAGTCAAAGGCACTCGACTTCAGAGTCAAGGTTATACAGCCTGTATGGAAATCACTATTCGAAGATTCAACTTGCTGCGTTTTATGTAAATAACAGCTTATAATCCTTATGAATCAAAATGTTGAGTGAAATGTTCAAAATGAATAGTTTAACATAGTTCAACGAAATATGGCCTAAACTGTACGGTATTCAAAGTGTTTTCTATATTTTAAACCTAATTTACAAACTGCTTATTACAAATGTGACACCATCTCTTAATAACATGTGTAATCTGTACAATTGATGTGGTATATACCCACTTCTATACCCAGTGTGAATATCTCTCAACCCCATTCTGTGTTCACTCTGACTTTCCATCCGCCTGGAGGAGGAGGTCGCAGAGAGGGTGGAAGGTTAGGGATGGAGAGGAGCTGTTGAGGTATGTCACTTTCTTCTTGGCCCTCTTCGCTGTCTTCCTTATCTTTTAGATCTCTGCAGAGATAAATAGTGGAACAGTTGAATTATAAATCAATGCTAAGCATGTATGAATAAGCTATGAAACAAAAGTTAAAGAACCCACCCTTGGCTACCGAGGGCAGTTTGCTTCTTTTCCCTTCTGGAGAGCCATTCTTCGATACTTCGCCCAGGCAGCTTTCTGTCTACATAGTCCTCTCTTCGCTGTCTTTCATCTGAAATAAATTAAATATCACTCCTGTCAACATATCAGAATTCACACATCTGAACAAAACTTAAATTAGATTTTTTTTTAAGAAATGCTGGAGAGTGCTAACTCAAGGTTCTTGGTATGTTTGCCCTCTTCTGCATTACATCTGAGCTATTAATCTAGAATGTGTTGATATGGGAGTGCAGTGTTGAATGTTCACCTTATTTTGATAATACTATTTATATTGGCAAATGTTAAGTGCATTTAATGTGTGTGATGTTGCCTCTGGGTACAGCTTACCTTCCGCCTGTTTTTTTAAGTGAAACAGATCCTCTTCGGACATGTGAGAAAACCTGCAATTAGGGCCAAAATCACAAATTCCTAAAATAATTGTAAAAAGAAAAGAAAAGCCAGGGAAAGTGATTATTACAAGAGGGTATGTAATATAGATTTCTGGTTATTCAGTAAAGGTATATTCAAACTGTTCCGTTACCTTTTTGAAGAAACTTCCTGCAGGGTTTCTTTGTTTGCTCATCACACAGGATGGCTGAAGTGTCTAAAATGAAAAATAATAATGTTATCTGTGGATATTTATATAATATTTCATCATAAAGTGAGCAGCCATGATGTAATGTAAGCATGATAATTCTCCACTTAAAATATCATAAATACATAAAAAATATATAAAATACTATTAAGACATACACAACTTTAATTTTTTTAATAAAAAAACTAATATAAGAAGTAAAACATGTCATACAAATATAGCATTGAATTTGATTGAATTATGAGCACATCTCAGGAGGTCTCACCTCTAAAGTAGTCATACCAGGCTTTTTTAGCTCTGTGATGCTGCACACCGTTCAGATGTTTTTTCCTGTTATGCATGTTGTCCTGAAAGGACCGGTCACAGTAGTCACAGTAGTATCGCCTCCCCATGGTGCAGCTTATGGGCTCAAACCAGCAAGAGGTCACCTTGTAAATGTCTGAAAGACGGGGAACAGACACAAAATATGTTTACATAAACACTGGGAACACATGGTGAGTGAATAGCTGTACTGTGGTTTCTCAACCGAGTGTGATATATCAGTATGCACGAGCTGATTAATGAATCAAACAAAACAGTCTTTCCTCAAAGGCAGAAAAAAAACATACTGTATTTGAACAATTATCAATTAGGTTCTTGATTATGGTTTCAAAGTTGTATCTATGAATTAGAAATAGTCAACGAATGCGTGATTTGTGTTAGTCTACTTTGCTGTGTCTGGCCAACAGACTACAAACCACAGTTATTTAGATATGTAATTTACAATAATATAAAACGACCTCATATCAACAGAAACTGATTGCTGCCATCTACTGTGTAAGTAGTGATGGTACATGTATTTTGAACGTGCCTTGATATGACTACGATTTCTACTCCGGAGAGAGGAAGAAACTAAACAGTTTAGAAACATTCAGCACGCAAACGAGCAGTTTTTTACTCGATCATACACTTTCCCGGGATAGCTCGAGGTAGCACGCGTTAACAACCCTAAATACGTGTCCCTAGCGTTGTTACATCTTAATAGGTAGAGTTAGCTTAGCGTTACATGCTTAATATTACATGAATGCACGTTTGATTTAAATACTCATGTATGTTGAAATCAAACAGCAGCGAGAACAAACCATTGGAGAAACGGGGCTGTCCTCCTCTGTGATGTTCACTTTGAAAGACCACGCGTAGTATATAGCTACATGTGAAAAAGAGAAAGGATATCCTACTACCAAATAACTTAAGAACCGGAAGCGTAGAGGCAAGTGTGTCACTTCAGCTTCCGGTCCTGCGCAGTACGTCAATCCACCGACATGGCGCTGGCTAAGACTGTCTACAACCTGCTCTTCAGGAGAACGTCCACTTTCGCCATAACCATTATGGTTGGAGCGGTCGTATTTGAACGAGTCTTTGACCAAGGTGGCGACGCGATTTTTGAGGAAATTAACCGCGGGGTAAGTGTGTCCTTTTGGGTGTTTAATGCGTGTTTAATGCTGACCTTGTGAGCAGAGGGCGAAGCGGCCCTAGCGTGAGCTAAGCTAAGATAGCTTGCCTAGTCGAACATTCGTGTCTGTTTGTGAAGACAACCTATCATGTCATATGAAATATCTAACCTTTTCTACGTTTTTGTATTATAGAAACTATGGAAACACATCCAACACAATTACGAGAACAAAAACGAGGAATAGGATGTCGCGGAGTTACCTAAGGCTGAAGTGCAACTGTGGTCACACTTCCATTATCCATTCTCCCCGGACCCGGTACCGATACCTGCATCTCACGCCAGTCGACACGGACGATGCGCTTCAAGCCCAGTGTGGGAGCTGATCGGCTGTCCAGACCACCGTGAAGAAGGAGCGATGGTTCCTGTCAGCTCGTCCTCCCCTTCCTGCTGTTGTGTAGCCAGCCTTCGTTCTCCTCACAAATTGTACATTTTAAATTAAAGTAGTTAATGTCATACCGATATTGCAGTGTTTTTATTTATTGTACTTGATATGGTATGCATGAGTCAAATCAGATGTATTTCAGTTTCATTTAGCAATTATTTGATGTATTGGTATTTACATTAACCCATATCACATTATCCTAAAGTGTCACTGGCTTACAATACAAATGTATTGAGTAACTTGGTAAACAAACATTCAAGGGGCTTGGCATAATAGTTATGTCTTATAAAACCTATTGTTTGCTGTTGATTACAGCTTTTTTGAATATGCAGTGGAGGGATGCGTGATGTCCTTTTCATACATCAGTGATTTTGTTTTGTTTTTATTCAATCTTTTCAACAGCCTTGTGTGTTGTACTAAGCCTAAAGAGAAAGACTCAAAAGGAATGCAATGACATGGATGTATTTCAAAGAAAGGTGTTTTGTATTTAGCTATTATTACATTACATTACATTACATGTCATTTAGCAGACGCTTTTATCCAAAGCGACTTACAATAAGTGCATTTCAACCTAGAGTACAAACTAAGAACAACAAGAATACAGAAAGTAACATTTCCTCAACATAGTCAAACTACAAAAGTACCATAATAAGAGCCATTCAAGTGCTACCAAAGTGCATTTAATAATTGTTGTACTTTGGCATTAATACCTGAATTAAATTAGGACCATTTTCATCCATGTATGATACATACGTTTAATTATACAAAATGACTTGTGTGTTTACACAAATGTTCCCACACAAGTTTACAAAGAGCAGTATATCTACAAAAGCATACTAGTATTTGATATTGTTGACAGACAAGACTTCCATAAAGTGAATGATTCTCATGCATTAAGTAGAGTACACAAGGCCTCTTCATGCTGTAGATAGAACATCGTAGTCCTAGATGAATTCTAAATGAATACCTTGTAACACAAATTAATAAGAAGCTTTTACTCATCCATTGCCATCAGTTATAAGGATGTATGAATTGGGTCTGGTCAAATCAGCAGAAAATACTATACTCTACAAATAGCTGCCACCGTTTCACACACCAAAAAAATCTTAATACCAAAATGTAAGTAAAAAATCGACCCTAAGAATATGATTAGCTTTCCGAGCCATGTCAAACCATCATTACTGTCAATAGTGTGGACATCTAAACTGCTATGACGAGGTCACTACGGTTCAAATTAATTGCATACACCTGCATTCAAGCCTCAGGCCTCAAGGGAGCACCTCAGCATTATCTGTCCCACCACAAATGTGTGCCGTCAACATCCCTATAACAACCACTGGTGACTCACAACACAAATAGCATCGGGTGTCAGAAACATTTGTGCTCGCTGCGGACAATTAAGCAAATATGCTTTGCACAATAATGCTGAAACATTTACAATGCAAATAGTGTTTACACTCAAGTCTGGCACATATGCAATGCTGAGAGTACAATGTAAGAAGGAACAAATTAGTTCAAATATAATAACTTTTACCCAATGTTAGGCCCATTTGGGAGTGGTAAAAAAATCATAAATGTAATGCATTCCATGAAGCTAGAGGAATTTAGCTTTTAGTTTACACAGCAATTAACTTTATGGATGCATTAATCAGAAGAAACATTAATCAGAAGAAACACTGAACAAAACACGTGTTTCAGGATACATTGCTAATGAAATGTTCAAATCTAAGTCAAACAGTAAAAACAGCATCTTTTAACCAACCCCATAGTCGAGTAAGCCACAGGCTTACACCCAGGTCTGACAAGTATTGTATTTCAGGTGTGAGCATTTTCTCACAGATTGTCCTGAATTTCGGATCAACATTTTTCTTCATGTTGTACCCCAGGATGGATGACTCTCCAAGTGGCTGCCAGGGCTGGAAACGTCTGTCTTGAATCTTTCGGGCCTCGACTGCCCCTCCATCCTCGATACAGATGTCCTGCATCTCAGAATTCCTTCTCCTCAGCTCCTTAACCTCCTGTTTCATTCGGTCTCTCCCGTACGCCTCTACTCTGGCCCAGAAGCTAGCATTGAAGTGCTGGTAGAGTCTCCAGTCAGCCCCGTTCCACTGTAGAGCTTTGGCTCTCAACTCGGGGGTCAGATGAGATACAGATGAGCTCCTGCGAGCGTTGATTTTAAAATACAGGATGTCCTCCGTGGTCCAACACATCGTGTCTTTAAGCAGGACGAGAGACTCGTCAAAATATTCTGCGAAAAGCACGAGATGAAAATGTTTGGATAAGTTCTGAATGTCCCTCATTACACGAGGGTCATCTGCCTCTAGGTCGTTGTCCAAACCAAAGTCAAAAAAGAGAAGATTTTTCAGGTAGAATGAGTTGAACGCGCCACTGCGGTAGAAACTTTGAGGATTGTTTAGAAACTCTGCCAGTTTGTTTCCTCCATCGATCCTCCAGGTGAGAGGAACTAATCTGTGATAATAATCGAAGGCCGACTCAAAGAGAGCCACCGGGTCTCGTAAGATGGTGATGTACACAGCATCTGGAGGCAGGAGCTTGGCTACTTCGTGGTGGTCAAAGCGCATGTGGTTACAAACAATGTTGAAACAGTCTCCAGGCCTGTAGTCCTTCACCTGGGAGCACAGGAACGGTGATGGGTAGAAGAAGTCATTGCGCCCATTAGGGAAGGCGAATTTCAGGTGGTGCTTTTCTCCAAATCTGAAGAGGATGTTGAGTATGGTGCTACTCGCGGTTTTATGGGTCTTCATGAACATGATGTTTACTTTGGGGGAGCACTCTTCTGACTTTGTGCTTTGAGATGGCATGCTCACGTTTGTCTGCAATAATTTTGCCACACTGAGAGGACACGTAACTGGTTGGGAGCCCCTATGAATAAAATATAAGGATGAGCAAACAGATCAACTGAATAAACTCAATAGAATAACGCTTTGCTATCCTTCTGTTTCTTACCTATTCTTTCCTTGGCTTGGGTTCGTCAAGTAGTATAGCACCAGTATGATGTTGGTCAATAAAACCCAGAGAATCCGCTTTTGTGTCACAAACGCACACTTCTTTCCTTTGATGCCAGACATCCTTAACACCCAAAGGTTAACATGGAAATGCAGAAAGAGAGAATGCACGTGTGGTGAGGACAACAATCACAGGATGTTCAGTTGTGATGCTCAACTTGCTGAATTTCGCTGAGTGTTCCTGCAATATTACAACACAATCCTACAATATTACATTTAAATTGTTCTCTCAATTGTGTTTCGGATGACGTATATTCTTCCGGACCGAACGCTCGCAGTTTTAAATGGTTTCAAACACGTGATTAAGGGACAAAAGAAATGCTATATAACTACTCTCAGGTTTAGAATATATCATTCATGGGTTTAGGCAACAAAGGTAATTATGTTGACTAAATAGCTTCAGCTTAATACCACAAGGAAATTGTCACAAAACCCAAATGCAACCAAAGTACTTGTTTTATTTAGTTGAGCCAGTTTAAAGCTAACGCCGAGTTCCTAAAAACTGCAGTTCGGCGAATGGCCACTTGAGGCTGTCTCCTAAAGCGAGAAAAACCTTTCGGCCGTGTTTGTTGTGCCTCAAGGAGAATTTTTCAACCAAACGACAAACAAATAATATGGCTTCTTGCGATCAGTATGCATCCTGCTGGCCAATGTGCGGCCGCTGGATGATGACCGCCGTGCAACGTCCTATTAGGAACTGTGATGACCGGGAAACTTGGCTTAGTCCTGGAATACATTCAATATTCAACCAAGACTTATTTCTAAATAATATCTGACACCCTGGTTGAGCTTCACTGAGCTTTTCTTTGCTTTGGATGGCTATGTATAAGGTCTTTAAAGCAGACATAATCCAGGCCAAAGATCAACCACAGCAGTTTCACTGTATGTTCGGACCATCTCATAAACATGTTAAATGATCTGTGGTAGTTCTTACACACAGGCCAAATATTTACCTCCCCACATATTACAGAGTAATTAGTATTGCTTTACATAAAGCCTGGATCGGACCCATTTAAAGCAAATTTAACCTGGTATTCATTTCTGTATAAAAGTTGAATATCTTTATGATAAACTACAGGGGAAAACAACATAGATAAGAGCTAATACCGATAAAAAACAACTGCTCCTTTGTTCTTTCTGTCAAATAAGCCCTCATGTTTACACTTTAAACATGTTTACAGTAGCCTACTTAGATTCCCTCCACACAGCAACATTGGAAAGAGAAAAGAGACATTTACATTGAAAACAAAGTTTAGGGAAATGGCTAAATATAAAAATAGATTTCTACGGTTAACTCTTGACAGATGATTACTCTTCATGTCATGTAGTGCACCTTTGCATACCAGCTCTGACTTCTAATCTTTAACATTGATAGTCATCTGTGTCGTCCATTTGTCCCATTTGATGAGAATAACTACCATACATATCATGCTACATTTATGTAAGCCTGTGAGAGTAGATCTACTACACGAGGAAACACATTTAACTTGATTAAAGTTTATGTTTAACATGTTTTACCTTATAACAATTCTTTTGACCCATTATAATAATGAATGGAATGAATAATAAATAAATAATGTGAAACTTCTCTTGATTATCAAAACATAAAGTCGTGGTAAATAGCGAAAATGATATGTATGTCTGGGAAAAATATGAGTAAAGAGCTATATTTACCTGCAGATGACAGCATCAGCAGTGTTGGAGTGAGGATTATCCACAATGGTGAAAGAAACCCCCTCTATTGTTCAACACGCTGTGCGCGCTCCCTGAAGCCCTCTCTCATTGGCTGAGAGGAGTCAAAGAAGTCAGATGTGCATTCTCCGCCCACAGGAGCTGAAGTGGTTTGTAAAATAGTCCGCTGTTGAAGATATATATCTGTTCTAACAACGTGTAGGGTGACAAATCACCTTAAAAAACAAGTAGGTCTGTATCTTCTGAAAGTATACAGTAATTATGCAATTTGATGTATTTAGAGTTGGTACTGTAACATCCATTTAATTGAGTCTACTGTTGTAGAAACATATGTTTGAATATAAAGAAAAGTATTTCTCTTAAGTATGAAAATTGCATCTTTCAATTCAGTTTCAATTCAGTTTATTTGTATAGTGATTTACAATCTATACACACATACCTGTCCCAGAACCTCACATCGAATCAGGAAAAACTCCCAAATACATTTTTTTTTTTCAATCGCTAACAAGCGCTTGCCCATACTTCGGATACTTTTTCTAAATACTTAACACAGACTCACACCTACAAAGCACAATTGGCCAAATGGATTATTTATTTGTCAAAAGCACATTTTGTTAAATATAACTCTTCATTTCAAAATAGAACACATCCTTCTCTGCAGACACTAACTTTACCAAAACACTGGAAAGAATAACTCTTGTTTTCACTTCACAAGCTCCTTCCAGTCAATCAAAGTACACCAGGTTTCAAAACACTGGCTATTGCTGACATTACAAAAACTGCATAGACTTTTATGTTTCAGTTTTACAAGTTGGGGTTAGAGTTGGGTCATTGGGTAGCAGGTCCGTCTTTTAACCAGGGGGTTGGAGGTTCAATCCCCGCTCTAGAAGATGTGTCCTCGAGCAAGACACTTAAACTCTGAATTGCTCCCTGTAGCTGCCTCTACGGTTAATGTACCAGGATTTTAAGTCGCTTTGGATAAAAGCGTCAGCGAATTGACTGTATGAATAGTTGGTAGTAGGCATATTCCACGATCCAGACCTCGATGATCCATCAGGCAGATGGATCTATGACGTCTCATAGGGTCCGATGAGCGATGACCCAATGAGACGCAAAGTCAAAGAGGAAAGTCTTAAATCAGGTGACTCCTGGACTGATGGTGGAAGCTGGTTCCATAAAAGAGGAGCTTGATAACTAAAGGCGTTGGCTCACATCATACTTTTTAAGATTCTAGGAACTACAAGTAGCCCCGCATTTAGTGAGCGCAGTTCTCTAGTGGGGCAATACGGTACTACACGCTCCTTAAAAGTGATTCTTGATTTTACAGGGAGCCACCTTAACTTTAAGGTAGTCTTTAAGTGTAACAAAGATACAGTTTACCCACAAAAACGTGCTACTTAACTTGTGACAATATTGGAGGGTGTACTCTTTGTTGTTGTTGTTGTTGTTGTTGTTGTTGTTGGTCACGTCATAAGAACACTGGTCTACCCATTGAGACTTTTATTTTTGTGTTACATTGTTCTTTCACTTTGTAAGATGCCTGGGTGAATGCATACTTGTGAAAAGATGTGTTTCATACACAAGTATTTAGAATAATGCGGCTATTGTGTGTTCAGAGGCTGGAAAAATAAGAATATGTGGGGTTTGAATGTATTAAATGTGTTATGTGCTTTGCATCTGGGAGCGCATTCAAGATGTCATAACAATGAAAATAACAACATCTAGCTGTAGAGGGCAGTCTCCAGATACCTGACCCAGCTGCCGTAGACTGGCGGCATTAGAAGGTCACATCTATCTGCCAAAGTCCGCTAGCTTCTGTGTGGCTGTTGTTGATGTCACTGGATCAGACGACGTCAGCGAGGAGGACTAGACTGGTGTCACTACGAGATAAGAACAGGGTTGCTTTCCATCGATTCTGGGGTGCTATCATGAGGAAGGCATACAATGACACAAGCTGGAGTTTGTGTATCTTCTCTCTGGATAGGCAACAACGTAAATGTCGTTAAATGTTACAATCAGTCGGTCATGTTTCAAAGATCCTTCCCCAACAACTTGAGACATATATGTCGACTTCAAACATCTGCAGCAAGAGTGAACACAATTCTTGTTTATTTTATTGTTATCTCTATTTGATTGTCTTAAATGATTACATATATTTTACAACTTTACAAAATATACTTCCAGAGCAGTGATGAGGAAACATAACACAAAGAAAAGAAAAACATCAGCACATGCATTCAAATAAAAATCAAATACTCAAGATTTAAATGTAAGCCTTTTGTTTTAGAAAATCAAATAGTCCATGCTTGAACAAATAGGTTAAACCACTCAAAGTTCTTCCACACCAACACTGTTAAAATTAGTATTCAATGTTCAGACTTATAAAAAGCTATATGGTGTTTTACAGTGTTCACTTCAATCTAAAAGATTGTATCCATAACTTCCATTAAACGCAATTGAAGTGCCCGTCAGTGTGTCCTCCATCACAGGTCATACAACAGCTATTCCCAGAGTACTTTGGTGCAGCTTCAGCTGAGTTTGCTGTGTCGGAGGTCAAATGAAGGTCACTTCCACGTTTGTGGCAGCTGGCTCGATTTGTCGCGTCCACGACACTTGAACCTGGACGGTTTTCAGCTTGAAACCCAAAACCATGTATGATTCGATCTGTCCTTTGCCTCAAGAACATCGACGTGAACGCGTCATGAGAGATTAAAGAGAGGATCGCCACAGAAGGATTGGCTCATTAATTGATTATTACTTGACACATAGCATCATCAATAAATAAGCTAAAATAGGGAATGATCCCTTCGGAAGAGTGAAACGTTTCAAATAAACTTAGGTGTACAGTCGCTGATTGCTTCCAGTTTATCTTAATAAAACAAGCATAAGGCACTTTAGAGTGACGGCTTCATGTGAGGTAAACACTAAACAAAACATACACGGGTCTCCTTTAAAATAAACAAACACAATACCTGTATCTATAGTTATATACAAGCACATCAGCTTTGGTAACCAGACATTCACATTATAATCTCTTAGCCTCTACAGAACAATGCCATACTGAATATCTCCATCAATCAAAGATGATCGATGTTTAGATGTATAAACATTTGCAATTATCTCTTGAAAAAGTGCAACGTTTGTTATGTTAATTCTGAGGATTACAATCCCATTAATTTAGTAAAACTAAACTAATTCAGGTTTTAAGGCAAACACATGAATCTTCCCAGTCGAACAAGCCAAGGAGGGGCGTTACTCTTCCCAGAGCGTAAGGAGGTAAAGGAATGCTGACTCAGGTAGTACGTTGTGGTCCTTCGCTCAGTAGACGGGCTTGTAGAACATCTGCCCAGCCAGAACCCGGCGCCGCAGCTCCGTCCACAGCAGGCTGCGCTCCCTCTGGGATCCCTTCATGAAGCCACGGTTCTCTTGAGCGCGGCGAGACAGATAAGGAATGACCTCGTTGACCGGGCCATACGGAACGTACTTGTAGACGGGGAAACCCGCTTGACCTGTTTCCAACATAGAGCAAGGAGGCGTGTTTTAAATCAACGTCCACTGTGTGTGTGTGTGTGTGTGTGTGTGTGTGTGTGTGTGTGTGTGTGTGTGCGCATTCCGTGACATGTTCACCACAAATTCTTTGAGCTCACGGCAGCTCACAAAGTTATGTTACGTCAATGTTGAATTTAAATCATGGGGCAGTGGATTAAAATATATTTTCTTTTTTTGTTCTGAAGTGAATTTATGATGAATAAATATTGTATTAAGATAAAAGCTGATATGTAAAAATGTGTATTGATATTACGTATCAAGCTATAGGACAAGGTCAAACCAGCCACACGTCTCACCAGTGGACGATTGGTTAGGGCTGCTAACATCTTTATTCTTTACACTTGAAAAAGTGATCACCAGATATTTTCAATATCACAATTATTTGAGCTGCAAAACTATTTTACAAATGAAAGTTCAGAGCCCTTTACATCAACGCAGTAGCACCTCAGTTATTAGTTTTCCGTATCTCTTTTCTGTGTTTCTGCTCTGTACCACACTGATATAACACTTGGTTATCTGAGGACATTGAGAACTCTGAGTTGTTTGTTCCCAAAATATCTGTAGACTGGATAGACCATTTGTAGGTCAGGGACCTTGTTGACTTTAAAAAGATGAGGTGTGTAGAGAGTGTGTTTCAGCCAAATCTCTACGAGCACGTGACTGTGACATAAATCTCTGATTGCATAACTTACTGTTTACTTTTAGTATCCAAGCTGAGTGCAACATACCTAGCGGGAAGCTGATCTGGTCACACATGCCCAGCAGCTGTCCAAAGTAAACTTTATTCTCTGTGGGGGAAAGGCCCATCTCATTCATCCTGGGAAGACAGAAGAAAAAAAGTGAATCCATGTCAAAGGGCTGTCACAGAATAAGATTGTGCTATTCCACCATTGATTTGGGAATCTTATTCTCTAAAAGCTATAATTGCTTTCGAAAGTTGACAAAGACTACGTTTCATTTAGTGCAACATCCTAGGGATTAGTTTAAACCATTGCGATTAATCCTTTATGAACAAGAGGTTCAAATTAAATCTGCCCGTAGCTCTGTACATGCCATATGGCCTTTACATTTGTCATACATACTTTTCAAGGGTGAATTTCACTGTGTCCTCGTTGTGAGTTGCAACCATGATATTTGCTTTCCTGCTGTGATTAATCTCCTCCAGCAAGTACTCCAAACACCTGGACAAACATCAAAGCAGATGGTTAGGATTTAGACATTTTCTAGCCAAGTCACGAGCGGCCTTAATAATGATTAAATAAACATACTTGTGATACATCCTGTTAGTGGCCTCGTAGTCGGGGTTTATCGGGTCCTCGTAGCCGATCTCCTCTGCCCTGTTTCTCTCTTGGTACATGTAGGCTCCACGAACCAGTTTGGCACCAAAGTACCAGCCCTCCCGTCGTGACAGCTCCACATCCATAGTTACATTGTCATAGGTGTCCTAATATTATGAGCACAATAAAATCCAACAATCCTTAGAGGTCAGGGTGCTCGAGTCCATGTGTACATAAACAAGATTTAATTGGACTAAATGAACATTCAATAGTGGTGGTGATGATTAGCTGTAATGAGGGAACTGAGGCCTCACCTTGAGGTAACACTGGTAAGTGTTGAAAATAATTGGCTTTTCTGTGTTGAATTTCCTCTGTATCTCCAGGGTCAGCCGACTAATCGCCGGTTGGAAGTACGTCTGCTCGGCGTCCACCATGAGCCTTACTCCTTTCGCCATGGCATGCTAGTGAGCACAGATAAGTCATACTCACAGGTTTTACAAGGGACACTGTGTTCATGTGCAAGATAAACAAGGGCTCATTAAAACAATACAATATTATTTGATTCCGTTAAACCAAGTTTGCAATCACAATACATTGGATTTAGATTTCTATACCGCCTCAAAGAACTGTTTCCTAGACGCACGTTCATTTTCTTTGGTTAGCTTTACCTTGGCCAGAACGTCCACTCTTTGCAGCATTCTCTTCATCTGCCTTTCCTCCTCAGCCGTAAACGTGTTCAACAAAGGCTCCAGCTGGCCGGTCTGCGCAGCCAACACACAAAACATCAAACTGTTGGGCATTCGCTTTCAACGCCTTCTTCATGGATAAAGCGGCACATTGAATCAGTGTGTGAAACGTTGGGTGGAGAGCAGCATGAGTGACTTTTCTTAAATGCACACAATAGCACTGGTTACATAAACAAATGCAATATAACTCAATTCATACCAACTCTGCATGTGTGGAGCAGAGTGAGTCCCAAATGATAATATGTCTTATGAGATAAAACGCTCACTTGAAGATATGATATTGCAAAACTAATTATTATCTTGTGGGAAGAAGACGTGGATGAACTTGTTCCCACAATATGATAAAGATGTCCTAATGAGGGAGTAAAATTATGAAACTAGTTATGCTTATCATCTGTTTATGGGGCCATTAACTATAATATCAGTAAAATATTGGGTCTGAAATTATTAAATTGATTCAAACTGATAACCGATTGTGCGACTTTATTTTCCCTTTTTCTTTCAAAGTTCTTGGCACACCACTTAATAATAACATGACTCACCTGAAGGTTTGGCACCATGAGTAGATTGGAGATTTTTGTTGTATTGTCTATTAAACTGTTCCAGTCCAGCAGATCGATCGTTCTGCCAGTAAGATGTGAGGAAATGTAAATTACAATATGTTACCATACTGTTCACTAAACAGATATTCAATAACCTAACTGTATTGATGCACTATGAATATGACGCATTTGTTGTCATCATTGCAGTATTGTGTGACTATCTTACCCCGACAAACCCAGCTTCTCTCCAGTAAACCAATTCTCTTTGTCATCCACGGCTCCAATATCCATCTTAGTCAAAGTTTTCTAGAAGAAGATATTTCAGTGATTAAAAACATATTGCAGACGATTATTGCACATGGCACTTAAAGTCACAACTAAAGAACATGTTAAAAACAATAATATATGAGGTCACCGGTTGTGGATGAATCGGCGTTGACTCGCTAAGACGCACCTTGAGTGGTTCCAGCTCCAGCTTTTGATCCAGAACCATCATGTCAGACTGTCCCTGCTTTGCTGCGAGGAAGTTAAAGAACTGTCTCCATTTAACCAGGACTTCTGAAAACTGGAGCTGTTCAAATACAGAACAATGTGTCAATGATACAATTATTATATTGCATTTGAGTCATATTGTAAGGAGGTCAGCCAGAGACATCTGTGTCAATTGGCCCACACCTTTCATATTTGTATATGTCTGAGGAGGTTAGGACAGTGTGGTTCTCCTATACGGTCTTATTTTCCTGCCACTTTTTATGCAATGCCAAATTCTGGATGCTCAATTATAATTTCATTGCTAACAGAATGATGTGGACTTATTTATACTATCAAAATCATAAAAATCAAAATCATAAAGTTAAACTTACAAGGAACTGTGGGCGTCCGAGAGCAGTCATTTTGATGGCAGAAAATCCATCTGTAGAGGCTCCCCCTGAAATGTAAAACACATGTGAGGTTTTGGGACAGAGATGTCTATGTGTACAGATTGTAAAGCACTCTGAAACAAATTTATAATTTGTGAAAATGGGCTATACAAATAAACTGAATTGAATTGAATTGAATTGAATGTCCTGTCCCTTTATGTTTATTTGGTGTGATTCAAAACTATCTTTATCACCCTTCAGTGTAATAATATCAATTTCAATACAATATTTTGTAACTGCTTCCTCATAAAACCGACTCACCAGAGGCGCTAATGCAGTTCATGAATGTCTCCATTTGGTTGTCACATTTGGACTCATCTGCATAGAAGTAGGTACGAGCGCTAGTAACCCCTCCACGCCTGTCCCCAAACTGACGATGCGCCTTGTACTTCTTCTCACGATAATCCACGTCTGGAATCAGAAGAACAGAATAATTTCAATCCTGTAAGCTTTTGTTTTGAGTACTGTCCTCTTATTTATTCATGCCAAAATAAATCCATCACAACAATCAGTTGATACATTCTTCTTCTATAGATAACTTGTTATTTGTGTAAACAATGTATCTCACCACAAATTATACAGGAGCAACTACTACCACCATTAAAACGACTGCCAGAGAGTGATTCTAAGAATATGTATTCAGGAAATGCTTTAAAATAGGACCAGAGAAAGCACCGGCAGGTCAATGATTCAAGTTGTAAACATTAGCCACTCAACCGGAATAGAAAGTCCTCTCGCTTTAGACATTGGATTAGATATTTCAGATGCCACTCAAACCAGATGTAACCAGTACTCTCTGGGGCAGACCACACGGTCATATGTCTAGACATACCAGCACTGACACTTGAGGAGACTCGTTTGGCATTCAGGACAAGCTGAAGCAACTGAATATCAAAGGAATCCAATAGTTCAGTCTTACCTGCCAACTGTATCAGTTATTTAGCCAATGAAGCTAAAGGGGCTGATTGTGCATCACATTAGGAAATTAAACAGTAAGACTACTTTACATATAATAAATCAGTTATTTTCGATTGATTTACAAACCTGGACTTTCTTTCTCTGCTTCAGAAACACAAGCACTGAAAAAGAAGAAGAGTTGTGTCATCAGGAGTGAACAGCAAACAATGCATCTACCTAAACAGGTTTATTTCAACACATAAAGAGATTATAGAAGATATATTTGATCCTAGTTTCATAACGTCTCACGTCACTTGCAGGGTTAGAAATCAGTTAACACAGTAAGGTGTTGAGAAAAGGCAAATGTCATTTTAACCAGTCTTGCTGTGACCTTTTTATGCAGTTATGATAAAGAGATGCTTTTGTAAACATTCTGTGACATGAGAGAAGCACAAGGGGAACAGAGTCTGAACATGTCTTCTCCATGGGCCTAATCGTCTTTTCTTTTAATCAACTTTATTCAGATCATTTGATCCTAAATAAAAATATGTTTTGATTTAGTTCAGCACGTGTATGTTTGTGCCGAGTGAGATGATCTATGGTTTCCGAATCCTGATTATTGTGTAACACGTCCATGTGGAGGGCCCCACATTACTCTAAAAGGCTGGCAGAATTTATAGGAGGTACATCCCCCTGCTCAACCAATCAGAGGAGAGGGGGCTCGCTGAGCTGACCAACAAAGGCATGTTGTTATTACGGTCTGTCGGTGTGTAGACATAGTGTAGATTAAATGCCTCGTGTTTAGTTGATAAGAAGCCTAATGGAAGCTAGAACTAAAGTGATAAGATACATTGTAGTCTTTTTGATTGCTTTTTAATCTGTTCTGATTGTAAACAAAGAAGTCATGAGATAATTTAGACAGGGAAGACATGTAATAAAGACCACGGTGAGAGGAATAAATCCCAAGTTCACTAACAGAGTATTACACTAATGTGGGTTGACTAGACTTTTAACCAGTGTAATCAAGCATATTCTACACACCTGTGTTATTATCGGCTAAAAGGGGACAAAGGGCAACATGACCTGTTGGGCGCTAACTGTATAATATGTACTTAACCGTTACAGAGCAACTGATGTGCTTAATGGTCCCAATAACCTTGAAAAAACAATATCCTAAATGGTTCACAAAGTTAAGTCTAGTTGTTAAACCGTTATTGCACTATTACCTTACGGTGGATGTATTATAATGATACAGCTGTAAAGATATAAATATAAAAATAAATCTATTCTTTGCATTAAATTAAATTAATAAAAAAACGCTTTCCCCAGTGTGCAGCCCTGGTTGAAACCATTCCTGCAGAGGGGCGGGGGCAGCTGTTTCTCTTTATGGTACTAGCCTCATAGTTTCTTGCTTTTTCCAAGTTTTTCTTTAAAGAAAGTCTTGTTTGAGAGTATAGGCTGGGCCAGGAGCGTGTTGCCGCTTGCTTTGGAGCATGTGACACTGAGTTATACAAATAAACTTGTCCCAACAAAAGCCTTTGAGTTTTGCAAGTTACATAACTCAGAAATTTCTCTTCATCCAGTGCACATTTGGCACATGTTAAAGCTGAAACGGATGAAGTGTGCGGGTTCTAAAGTCAGATATTACTTACTCCATTTCCTTCTTCACTGCCTCTTCTTGTGTCAAGTCCTCTTCCACACTATAATCCAAAACTGCCCCAACACCAAAGGCCTGATTCTTCTGAATCAGCGGCTTGATGGAGTTGTGATCCTCCCCTGCCACAAACTGTCCGTAGAAGGTCATTTTCATCAGCTTCTCAAACATCCACTGACCAAGCACCTTCTTGGTCAGATCCATCAACTGTAAACAAAGTAAGGATGAAAAGTTATTATATCTCATAGTTATACCATTCTATTAGTCCATTACAAAATAGGACTGAATCTAAGTTGCACATACTCGTTTTTATTACAGTTGGCGCATCACAAGTTGAACAGTTTGTTCCTGGAGTCAAAAGGCTGCGCTTCACAACATCAACTCACCTCTTTGTTCTTCTCAACGAGGACATCAATTGTACAAAGCTTGAAGACCAGCAGACTTCGGAGGAGTTCCACGTTATCCTTGCTTTTGTAGGCTTCCTCTGTGTTGTCGAAGTCAATGGTGCTTTTACACAACTGCGTGTTTTCCACATTTTTGTTCCGGCTGATGAGCTCGACCGGCGCAGCGTCCACCACCGCGCAGCCGTCTGTCTGTTGACCTTTCTCTCCCTGGCTCTTGGTCGAGGCCACCGTCGACCGACATCTTGCAGGTGACGCTCTGATATTCCTGACATTGCCCGGGGTTGCCCGAAGAAGAGCTGCTACAAACTTCGCGTACGACATGTTTTACTTTTCTCAGCTCACAAGCCGCGGGAGCCGACCTCGCCTCGCCGTTCCGTCGGTGTGACGCGGCTGGAGGAGCGCGCGCACGCAGGGCGGTTTAAGTTATCTCGCGGGGCTGTGCGTGCCTCGCGAGTTACATCATGGCATCTGTTAGTGCGCGTTCTCGTTTCCTCCAGTAGCTGCCTGTCTTTATAATGACATTGTTCATTTGAGCTTCGTCTCTTCGCGTATTCACCAACACATAACCGGGTTGGTTGGTTGCAATAATCTTCCCGGCTGACAGCCTCACACCTTTCACTCAGATGCAATGTTGCATCTGCGTGTTGACTTGAAGCTGAAGTCTGACTGAAATGTTCATAACTTGTTTCAAACATAGTTTTTGGGGACACATATGATATGTCCTCAAACTTCAGTCATGCATATTTGGTCAGATTTTTTTAACAATAATTTGTACATTTTAAATAAAGTCCTCTAGCTTACTAAGAGGTCTCCTGTAGCCCAATAAATCGAATACCATACAAAATTGTAATAAAACGCAGGCAAAACTAAATACAAAATAGCATCAACCTTCATCTTCCACATGGGTCGTATTTATTACAGAGCTAATTACATTATATTGCATTGTAGATGTGCAGATATCACGGTATATCAACCCCTGCATTTTCATTTATTTGATCTTTTTATTTGCTGCCTTTTTTTACCCATCACTTTAGTTTTCCTTTTGACACAGCATTAGATATTCACTTTTGATGCCGCTGTGTATTAACTGATTGTCTTCCTGTTTTGCTAGGCTCGTTTAGCAATGGACACTATTAAACAATATTACTGTACATGTTTTCGTTTTTACCAGTAATAACTTAAATTGTGTGTTTCTTAATGAGCCGATTCCGACACAATTCCAATGTGTGAC
Organism: Liparis tanakae; assembly: GCA_036178185.1. Lineage (NCBI taxonomy): Eukaryota > Metazoa > Chordata > Actinopteri > Perciformes > Liparidae > Liparis > Liparis tanakae. Next base: position 11,024,580 of record CM070090.1, on the reverse strand, counting down.
AATAAGAAAAGAGCATGTATTTAAGTGAAGAGGAAGTTTCAAGTGAGTGGTGATTTAACGGAGTCATGACCAGCATGCTACATTGATAAGGACACTGACACTCCAGATGCATACAGACACAAATGCAGATCACTGTTTTTTTTGTTTTGATCAAACAGAGTTGAGGCCACTGTGGCCATATTTATCAGAATCAGAATCGTTTTTTATTTGCCAAGTAAGTTTGCACAAACAAGGATTTTTTCTTGGTAAAGTGACTCAGTGTTACATAGATTTTACTTTACAACACAACACAAGACAAAAACATGACGCAACACACAACAACACAAAAACAACAACAAGAACAGTGCAGTACAGAACAAACAGTGCAAAAACAGTGCAACGGTTTATGCTGTTTCATCCACTGCTCTGGAAGCTCAGGGCAGGGAGGTACAACACGCTTAATAGTCCCTGGTGTTTTACAATTTACAAAAGTGTATGTATTGTTGTATATAACTAAGCTAGGATGTGACACCCGTTGTTTACGTCCTAATTGGGAGTTGGGCTATGCATTTTCCTACCGATGGGGGGCAGCAACTCATAAACCCTCACTGCTGTCTGCCGGAAATGCGTAGTAGAAGAAGCCAGAAAGCTACCGGCTAATGCTGCTTGCTAACAGGGAAGTAGCACAGCGTGCGGACGGGTAGCGTTAAACCTACGAAAGAAGAAGCGATTCTTGTTTGGAAAGGTAATCGCACTTTGATTATTTAAGTGTTGTTTATGGAATACGTATAATGTGTGCTGCTCAAATATATGCATCGTTGAGTGTCAGAATGAGTCATGTGTTTCCTAAACCGACTCGTTAGCCCGGCTAGCTAGCTAACCGTACATTACCAACAAAGAAACCCGGGAGCTACCGGACGACAAACACGCCGGAGCCGGCGATAACTTTCCGGCTACAAATGTCACGCGGACCCGTTCGACTTAAATGTTGCTTACAAGATTACTATCGACGTGACGTTAGCTGAGGTTGTGGCTTCGTCCAACACATTTTAAGACCTCGTTTGCTGCCATTTCCTGCGGTCCAGTAAATCCGCCCTGCCATAAATAACCTAGTTATGTATTATCGCTTATATCAAAATGTTAGCCATATTATTAGTAGTGTGTCGATTGAAATGCATTGCAACGTAAGGCTGGAGCTTGCTGTTGCAACCCATTGTATATTTTGTTTATAAGGTGTATATTCTGTTAAAATATAATGTAAAACCTTACATTTATAGCACCAGCAGGTTTTATGTGTCTCACAATAATACTGGTAGATGTTTAAGTAGATACCCGCGTGTGAAGACCTGAATAAATGAGGAGTAACTCACAAACACACGTCGATGCTTCCCATTGGGGCACGCAGGTTATTGAGTATGAGCACGATGTGAATCATTTGCTTTTGCTGTCACATTTTGTCCACATGCTGCACTACTTTTTAAGATTGTTGGAAATTCATTTCCCTGTTTTTAAAGCTTCCAGACTTGGATCCGAGGGCCTTTCCATTTTTGCCTTGAGCTAATCATTTTCTCATGGCTGCAAACCTGGTTTAGTTTTTTAATTTTTGTCTAAATTAAGGAAGTGGAGGCCAAAGGACTACGTTTTCGATTGGAACTAGGATCAGGACCACCTCTCCAGCTCTTTGTGACAGCAAGAAGTGATAAAGTCTACAGGCGCCCCATTCTGTGTCAGCAGAACCAAACCCTCAAGCACCATGTCAGATGGCCGGATCTATGTGGGAAATCTTCCTGTGGACATCCAGGAGAGGGACATTGAGGATCTCTTCTACAAATATGGAAAAATCCGTGACATCGAATTGAAGAACAATAGAGGCACTATTCCTTTTGCTTTCGTCCGATTTGAAGATCCACGGTGAGTTTCGGAGAAAGTCTTTGGCAAGTCAAATCACATTCCCCTTGTTGGTATAATATCATCTCCAGTGACTCGCAGCAGGAAATGGATGCAGACCGCATTTCCAGGTCTATGTCCACTAGTGCAACACGCATACGTTGGTAAGGAGTTCTTTGCTCTCTTCTCTTAGGGATGCCGACGATGCCGTCTATGGAAGGAATGGATATGGTTATGGAGACTCCAAGCTGCGTGTGGAGTACCCTCGATCTTCTGGTGCTAAATTTGGCCCTATGGGAGGAGGTGGCGGAAGAGGAGGAGGAGGTGGTGGTAGAGGAGGTGGAGGAGGTGGCGGAGGAGAAGGTGGAGGAGAAGGAGGACCTAGGGGAAGATTTGGACCCCCAACTCGAAGATCTGAATTCCGGGTCATAGTGACTGGTAGGTGGACGTCATGAGTCATAGCCGGTTCATTTTTCACTCTCTTCCGTAGCATCCTGGATGTCAAAGGGGTTGGTAGAATGGAGCGGACGTAAGAGCCGTAGACCGACATGTTTCTCTCTCATGGCGGACTGGAGGACAATGGACTAGTAAAAGACATCATGAGTCATAGGCAGATATTTTCTCTCTCTCTCATGGCGGACTGGAGGACAAGGTGGACTAGTAGAGGACATCATGAGTCGTAGGCAGATATTTTCGCTCTCTCATGGCGGACAGGAGGACAAGGGACTAGTGAAAGACATCATGAGTCATAGGCATGTCATTTCTCTCTCTCATGGCGGACTGGAGGACAATTTGGACTAGTAGAGGACATCATGAGTCGTAGGCAGATATGGTTCTCTCTCTCTCTCTCTCATGGTGGACAAGGAAACTAGTAGAAGACATCATGAGCCATAAGCAAATATGTTCCTCTCTCTCATGGCGGACTGGAGGACAAGTTGGACTAGTGAAAGACATCATGAGTCGTAGGCATATATGTTCCTCTCTCTCATGGCGGACTGGAGGACAAGTTGGACTAGTGAAAGACATCATGAGTCGTAGGCATATATGGTTCTCTCTCTCATGGCGGACTGGAGGACAAGGGGACTAAATGGATGAGGTCAAGTCAGCTTCTTAAGTCATGAAAAACAAACAGTAAACTGAAAACGGTCATGTTGGCTTCATAATCCCAAACACCGACTATAGTGACTGGTAGGTGTAATTTTGTCATTGTATGTAATTAATTAGATCTATTTATTGCATGCTACATTTTTCTAGTGTTTATACAAGCATTGAATGAACAACTCCTTTTTAAGGCGTGTGTATATCATCGCTTGACTTGGCTGAAACAAGTTTTTAATTCACTTTCAAAAAGCGTGTACTTTGTAACGATACCTTTTTTAAAACCTACTAGTAACGGTGTTGTTTACCTCAAAGGGTTTAGACTGCAATGCTTTGTTCCAGGTCATTTGAAGCAAGGAAGTAAGTTGAGACTTTTTCCCATTCCAGGCTTGCCACCAACCGGGAGCTGGCAGGATCTGAAGGATCACATGCGAGAGGCAGGAGACGTTTGCTTTGCAGATGTGCAGCGTGATGGAGAGGGCGTGGTGGAATTCCTCCGTAGAGAGGACATGGAGTATGCACTACGCAGACTGGATCGGACCGAGTTCCGCTCTCATCAAGTGAGTTCCTGTTATGATGAGATTTGCCCTTTTCAGGCGCGAAACAAACACATGTTTTAGATATTTTTGTTGTCTCTTCCTAGGGCGAGACTGCGTACATCCGCGTCTATGAGGAGAGGGGCACCCCGAACTGGAACCGGTCGCGTTCTCGCTCCCGCTCCAGATCTCGCTCTAGATCTCGCTCCAGATCCAGATCTAGAGGTCGCTATTCACCTCCCTTTCATAACAGAGGATCTCCCCCTGCTCGCTACCAGTCGCCTCCGCGCCATTCTATGTCACGCCATAGTCCACCCCCTAGGAGGCACCCACCGCAAAGCCATAGCCCACCGCCACGTAATTACCGGTAGAAAGGCCTGCCAGTTAGAGGAATTGGGGAAATGTTTTGTAATTCTTCTTCTCCTTTTTTTTTTTTACCCCAGGCCTCCTTGTGTGATACATCATTGTTATTTCTTGCTACTTACATTCCATTGTCACGATCACCTGAACACCGTGCTTCTCCCCACAGCCTTAAATATAGTTGTCTATGTTCTGTAAACACCTGTATGTGTTATCTTGAATCAGTCAATTTGTTTTTTGTTTTAATTTTTAAATTTCTTTTTCTTCTTGGCGATGAAGTTATATTTGATTACAATATAACATTTGGGAGGTTTCTTTTATAAAGAAATCCTGGGTTGTGATGTCAAACCTTGACGGGAATCGTAATGTTTTTTTGTCCAATACAAATTACACAATTCTACAACTATCAGGCTTGGAGTCATACTGCTTCTGAAATCCTTGACAAGATATTCTTTACTGTGTGTCGCATTCCTGTATCTTAAGTATGCCGTTTTTTTGCCAATTTAAGAACCTGTGAAGCTATCAATACCATATTGCGATTCATAACATGTAGACTTAGTCACCCTTTTAGAGTAGTGACCCATGTAGACTGAGTATCACTTGCCAGATATCTTTTGTTTGTTTGAATCTTTGACTGAGGTGGCCTGTAGGTCTTCAATGTTTTTTGTTTACCAATTAAATGTAAACTTTTACAGGGTGTTTCATTCATTGTCCTAAAACTGTTTATTAATAGATTGTTGCTATATTAGCTGTGAACAGATGTTACTCGTAACCTTAACGATGACATAAGTGAGCCAGCTCGCCCATTCAAAGCTCATTAATTTAATTATTTACACCTGTGACGTCGTTCTGTCAAAAATATCCTTCTGGAAAAAAATACCTTTCGTACAAGGATTTGACTGATTTTGTTGAAGGCAAGTCCTACATTTGACCGTTGGCTGTCCAGTAGCTAAACATCCAGTATGTATACTGAGATGACGCACATTCATATTCAGCCTAGATATAAGATCCTGCAGAGCGTGATTGAAATGTACCGGCAGCCTATAAAATGGCCCCTTGTTCTGATGGAGAGAGAGGGATCGGTTTTTCTAGTGTCTCATGTTCTGCTAAATGTTGGAATGCATCTTGAATGACTTCTCTACGTCTGCCATCCAAGTCACATGAAGAAGGGATCTTTTCATGAGCAGCAAAATATTTTAACGGAACAGCAGCCAAAACGTGTGTACAAAGTGCACTTGAATATGTAAGTGTTGCTTAGTTTTAACACATTGTTCAATTTCTATAGTTCAGTGACAAACGAGGCACCAGTGTTAATCACATAAACTAACTTTTGTATGAAAATGAGCAGAAATATACATGAGGCACATGGGCTGCAAAATATAATATTTTTAATACGCAATCAATTAATTATACCAGGTGACAATTTGAGAAGACAGAAAAAAATAAAAATATATTTATTTCCAATGGCACATTTGTATCTTTCTGTTCATTATAATCCGATAAAGCCCATATACAGACATTGTATTGCATTTAATAAATATTTACTTTCTTTGTTTCTTTTTAACACATCTTACACCGTATATCTTCTGACAACAAACACAGCGATGCACAAACAGCAATACTCGGACATGTTTTAGAAGATCATGTGGAGACACATTAGCAGTGATATCAAAACACTGCTATTTAAGCCACAGGGAACCACATGTGGGTTTGTTATGGCTATTTTGTAACTGAGTGGTAACAAAAAATCATATGTTCTGATATACTTATGCTGGTATATAGCAATGTCAATAGTGTTGTATTTATCTGCAGAGATTATAGGTTGTAATCCATCTAGATTCTAGAATATCTGCAAAACTGATCAGATTCACATACCTTATTAGGCTTTATTAGACCTCACTTAATCAATTTAAACAATGACATCAAGGTCTCCATCACATTGTTTCTGGACATACACTTTGCTTCTACATTTCAATTTTCAGATGAACAAATTATTATCTTCCACTGTATTGAATTAAGAGCAGAAGATCCAGTGGTTTAAACATATACACATAAAACCAAAATGGTCCGCATAGCTACATACTACTGACTGGCTACCACTGAACTGACCTTTTAAGTATTAACTTGACCTTCTGGCACTTACAAGACTGTGGAAACCTGTTGAGGACTTCAACAAGATCTAATATACAAGTATCTGGCGTTATGACTAATGCCCTAAGCAGCACTGTAATACAGCGCAATGCACAGACACTGAGGAGGAGGTGCACAACAGATACATCTGGAGACCATTTCAGTGTCGCTGAAAGGAGAGCCCTCCAAGGGCATCGGATAACATGGAACGATGTAAGCATAGGAGGACTGCTCTTTTGAATGAACTGATGAAATAGGTTAGCCAATCAAGGCGTTCTGTGTACACACTAGCTTTACAGGAAACTAAATGCCGCCGAGGTAAAGTGTCAAAGCTAAAGTGAATCCATGACTTGACTTTAGCCTCAATTCAGAGGATCAGTGTTTAGCAAGCAGAGCTCTTCTTCAATGGTCATGGGGATCTCTGGGTAATAATAAAGATAAATGCACGGTTACTCCAGGAAATATCAACAATCAATGTAGGACGTGTTGCTGAAATTTTGAGCGATAAAAATAATGAACTAAAGCGTGTTAAAGACAAGGCAACCAAGATCGGTAGGGCAGAAAAGGGCAACAAATACATGAAACTGATCTCAAAGAGAAGTGTATAGTGCAAAAGAAGCATGCTTCCCTCACTGCATCTCCTTTTAAGTTCATCACCAGCTCAAAATGAACCAGCAAGGCAGCTATTGAAATGCTGCAAATGAGTAGAATCTGTTCGCTCTGTGTGTGGTGAGAAACGGCTCAACCCGTCAGCCTGAGCAGCATCGTGTTATTTAAGGTGAGAAGAATGTGAGCGCCCATTTGAACCAGTCGCAAGAACCAGTGTGCACAGAAAACCAAAGGGAGTCAATGCATAGAGGAGGTCAGACATGGAGGGAGTACAACGTATGGCAGTTTGGTAGCAGAGGAAGGGGGCGAGACTGAACTGAAGGCAAACTATGTGCAATCATGCAAGACTGCACAGAGTGCACAGAGTGCCCAGCTGCGGTCCGGATGCCCGGCCAGCTCGTGTGCATCGTAGGGCAAACCGAGGAAGAGGACCACCGGGGTTCAGAGGAGACAGCCGGAGTTCCTCAACACGGCTTTTGAGAAGCAAACCACACAGGCAACCTCCTCTAATGTACCTCGAACGTTTACCAAACCAAATCATCCAACACCGCTAGACATTATTATCCTGGAAATATATATTCAAGTGCATCACAAGATGTTTAAACATGTCAGCTACAATTTCAGCGAAAGATAATAACAGAATCGAAAACATATTCAAGTGCATCACGAGATGTGTAGAACTGAACCAAATCAACCTTAGAATAATACAGTGACACATTTGGTTGCTGTATCCCTGAAAGAATAGCTAAATTTAAGGCAAAATAAATAACATCCTGAAGCATTTTTATCATTTACGAGGTGAACAATAACACTTTGGAAATAAATCTACTGGCAATAAAATTGCATCTCCTGAATATAGAGGAGCAACTGGAAATAAGGTGTCTTAAAAATTATGACCAGTTGTCTTTTCAGCACTTACCAATCACTGCAATTAATTTACATGTATTACGTTCCTCTTAAATATGACCATTGTGTACGTGGTTTGTGTCAGTGTCTTAAAACAATCAAGCACAGAGAAATGTGGGAGGAGACACGGCAGCATCACTTGTTTTCTATGAGCGTCTGGACTTTGTTGACCAAGTCTCGAGCCATCATCAGGACCTGCGGGACGTTGTGCCGCTCGGCCATTTCTGAGAAGAGAACGATAACACCTTTTTAACATTGCTTTTTTCATATTAATAATAATCTATAGTTTATTTTCTCCCTTAGACTGAGTGGCATTTATATGTTTAACCCTCCTGTTACCTTCACATTTACTAACATATTTTACCCTCGGGGTCAATTTGACCCCAGCAATTAAATCCTCCAGAAAATTATTACAATTAATATTGTTTCCCAAGTTTAAGTGTGAGATACTTTATGTTTGTTTGTTGACTACCTAAATAGCCCTTTAAACATATAAAAAAAGTTGATATTTCTTATATGTTTGACACAGTGAAAAATAGCCTGGGGTCAAATTGACCCCAAAGAACGTCGACATTAAACATTGAATGGGGTCAAATTGACCCTAAAGGTAACAGGAAGGTTAAAGTTTCCTACATTATCATAGCTGAAATATCCTCTTCATCAACTGGTTTATAACTGGAAACATGGTGCCCATCTTCTTACCATTAAAGAACTTGATGATGTCAGTGAAGTCCATGTTGTTTTCTAGGATGATGTCTCTGTACATCTCCACGAGTGCGAGAGCAATGAAGAGCACAAAGTGGTCCGAGGACGTGTACTTGGCTGCCCAGATGGTTTCCCACACGGAGTACACGTCATCATACACCATTTCTGTACAGAAGTAGATGAGGTTGCGGTCAGTATCACGTTATACAAAATTGCTAAATTCTATTCGATGGACGATTCAAGCAAAAGTCATGACGCCTGCATTTGCGATCACCTCTTTTGAAGTCCAGTAGAAACCAGCGATAACAGAAGTAGAAGTGAGTGTAGTCTCCATTCTGCTGCATCAGCTCAAACAGCTCAGAGTCCAGGATCTATTAGTACAGAAACACAATGTTTACATATGTATGCCCAGGAATTTACCAATTAATTTTTAAAAAATCAGACAAAGTGATTTTCTGGATTTCTTTTCTAATTTTGTCTTTCATAGTTGAGGTCTCCCTATGATGAACATTACAGACCTCTCTCATCTTTTTATTGGTGGTTGACTAAATACTTTTTTCCCCACTGTATATGAACATACCTGGATAAGAGAACGCATGTTGGCAAAGTGAGAGTCCATGGCCCCTCCATATGGAAAGTTGTTGTTCATCCTCTTCATCAGTTCAGTGAAGCAGCTAAACGCCATGACCTCTGTGAAGGAACACACACATGAACAAGTGACGACTAGACATGTGTGTGTATTTCATGTATAGCGATAGAGTGTGCTTTGAAGTGTCACTGACCATCGTCAAGAATAACCAGCAGGGGAGCCAGCAGATCGCACATGCCCTGAACGTAGCCTGTGTCCAGATGCTTCCACACGTAGCTGCAAAGCCAACCGAGGTGTATCAGCTGCTGTTGTTTTGCTCTGATCAATGTAAGCATCGGGACACATTTACCTGCACATGATGTTACGCAGCTTCTCCAGGTTCTCAGGGGTGAAGTACCAATACGCTCGGTCACAGCGCCGGACGTCTTTGTCGATGCGATGCAAGTTGATCAGGTACATGTCCAGTATTTCTTGCTACAACAACAATAAAGACGTCGGTTAGCGCGTGCTTACGATCACGAGAAGACGCGTGTCTGCGTTTCACGTGTCATGCTTACGGAATAGGTTTGTTCTTCTGAGGGTTCCTTGTGTTTGGCGTCTCCTCCCACCTCGGCAGACTCGGGTTCAGCGAGCACATTCTCCATCTCAGGCTCCTCTTCTGAGAGGCCCAGGTCAGTGCACTCAGGACTGGTGTTACAGGCCGAGTCCAGATGGGGGTCTAGGACGAGCTCCTCTAAAGCCATTTTCTGTCTTTGCGCGGGGGGCATAGGGGGAGCAGCAAGGCCTGCCAAAGGCCTGGCCTTCATGTCCTCAGAGGTCACACATGTCCCTGCAGGAATGTCCTCCATCTCCAGGGCCGAAGGAGAGTCATCTGAATCTGCCGTGTCCGGAGACCGCCGAGAGTGAGACGGTATTGAGAGGCTTCCCCTGGACTGCAGAGCGTTTAGTACTTGTCTGACGGGGGAATCTGAACCAGGTTTCTCAAATGGAATTTCTGCAGCTTTTTTTAGTTCAGCCAACTCGCTCACTGTCCCATCAGCATCCTTTCTCTCTGGCTCTGTGGCCTTTTGACCAGAAGTTGGCCCGAGTTTTTCAGAAATCTCCAGCTTCTTTTCTCCCTCTGTATTAGCATCTTTTTCTGCTGAAGGCGGACGAAATGACTCCAATTTCAAATCTTTGCTCTTGTTTGATTGAAAAATCAAGGTTTGCCCGAGTGGAGGTGCTTGGAAAGATTCATTATGAATCTCTCTTTCTAGCGTTAGAACATTAGTGCTCTCGGGAATACTTCTTGAATTCATATTTGTGTCGACTGCTGTTAAATCTCCAGATTTCTTTTCTTCTAGTTCAGGTTTCTCTTTCGATTCAGGTGTCTTTTGTAACTTGATTCCGCCGTCCTGGACCATCTCTCCTTCTGAAACTTTCTCCATCTTCTTCTCTGAATTCTCAGCTTTGGCTCCTGGGTCCACTCCATCCTCACTTCCTGACTGTGATCCAGGTGTAGGTTTCTCAGGTAAAACTTGCGACGCTTCTGACTGCTGAGAGGTTGCAGCTCCCACAGCTGACTCTGAACCCGGATGTTGGTTTGACAGGCCTGGGGAGGAGGGTCTGCCTGCAGGAAGTTGTGGGCTGTTTGCAGTGCCACTCGTGGAGTCCTTCAGGGGACCGCTTTGCTGTGCTTCCCCTCCCTCAACCCTGGGCTCAGTCTCAATCTGATCCGCCGCCTCAACCAATTCAAATACCTGGCAACAAAAGGAAAGGAGTCAGCAATGAAATGGACAAATGTTCAGAAATGACACTTGTGGTTTTGCAGGTGTTAAATGTTACTGCAGTTACTGCAGTCATATCAAAAACTATGGGATGGATTGCTGTGAAATTGAGTAGACGTTCATGTCTATTGAGAGGATGACACCTAGTTACTGCAGTGATTCCCTCACCTTTTTTCTACTGCAAACTGCAAGTCAAAGCTGAATTGTAATCACTCTGTTGATCATGAAGGTCACACATTTCAGTTGGTCCATTTCTTGGATTTATGACCAAATATGATCAAAACTAAAGGCAACACAACACGGTGTAGCCTCACAGAGACAGTCACTAACCACGCTGTGCAGTCTTTATCATTTCATGTTCAACAGTTCAATAATGCTGTTCTCCTTTTTTTGCAAGTGAACTATAATGCACCGCCATTCCTTTGGGTAATATCATTTTGACAAACAATAGCTGTAACTATTACATGTAATAAATACATTAACTATTACAATTATTTGGTTACCGCTATACAAGTGCTGATATGTGGGCTAACGCATATTACATGAGAGATAAAAGCAATATATATATATATATATATATATATATATATTTTTTTTTTTTTTTTTTTAACTAGAGATCATTGCTGTTGTGATGTTCACACTCATGAGAAATGACCTGTGCGCTGCTGCTGCTGCTGGAGTGGACATTCTGTTGGTCTGAGCTGCTACTGAGGGACGACTGCAGTGGAGAAAAGCATCGCACAGGAGACAAGACAAGCACAACTGTCAACTTACTTGGGAATGTGATACTATGATAAACAGTTCCCTCTCGTGTTTGTATCATTGTTACATAACGCAGGGCATTGTATGCTAAAGGGTCAAACTTGCATCTGTACTGATGGTGGAGTCCTGCTGCACTGGCCCTCTTTCCACACTGGTTCCAGACGAACATCTGGCGATGGCCTCAGCATGCTTCTCCCGCTCCCTCTGAAGGACGATGGCCTCACAACCATGCCAGTCCTTTATAGTCTGCTCATACATGGTCTGCATCTGTTTATCAATCTGAAACAGAACAATTGTGTTCAGAGAGAGAGAATAACATCCCCCGTGGTGAATATGCGTATTTCACAGACTTATGATCATAAAGTCCAACAGCACATATAAATACCTCTAGTCTGCGTTTCTCATTCATGGTGAACTGGTAGTGTCCCAACAGGAAGGGCCAGACCTCTTTGCGTAGTGAAGGAGCCACACCACCAAAATACACAAGCCTGCGTATCTCCTCTTCCTCATACGCCTGAACAAGATGAAGTCTGGTATTTATCAACGGCGACTATTTAAATGAACAATTTAACACTATAATGAATCAAATCCAAAATAAATCTTCTAGCCTGGTGTTTCGGTGTGAATCTTACCGAGCTATCCTTGAGGAACCGGCCCCAGACCTCCACAGAGAGTCCTCCTCGGGCATCACAGGGCACGTCAGGCTCCACTATCGTAGTGTTGACCAGAGCAGAAAGGTGAATACGAACTGTGGACAGATGACGGCAGTATGCAAGCCCTGGAGAGGAAAGATACACGTTTTCATACTGACAAGAACTATCGTTTCATCAAGAATGAAAGTTAGTCGACAGTTGTTTGTATTTACATCCATAGAAAGCACGGGAGATGATCTGGTACTTCATGGTGTCACAGAGGAGCTTTAAGGGAGCCCTGGTAGGAAAGGAAAGCAGATTCAGCTGGAATAGTCCGACTTTATGTGTGCGCCTGTCCCGAGGAAACACGTTTACCTTTCCTGGTTACAGCCGTTGGGCAGAGAGCCGTCAGAGGAGCCGTTCTGTGAGCAGGAGGAGCAGGAGGACTTCCTGGGCGCCGGTTGCCATATGTTCACGCCCTGGTCCATCAGCTCCAAGGCCACTGCACAGCAGGATAGCCCTTATCAGTACCGTTGCTACTATCATTATCATAGTTAAGTCAAACCAGATGCGATTCCAAAAGATTTGGACATAAAAACACACTTCTGCAAATAATAAATGCAAAAATAAATGTAGAAAAAACAATGGAGACGGAGATTTGGATGTTGCATACACATTCCTGTAGGTCCATACAAAGTTGCCTTATTGTCGTTGGGACTATGATGGGAAATGGACACACACACACTCGATAGGCAGGAAAAAGATGTGAAATATAGAAGCTTAGCATGAGAGAAAAATGAATGAGAAAATAAATTTAAATATAATATGATACATGCAAAGGGAAAACAGATTGGTCTAAACTGAAACGGTCTCATCCGTAAATCAGTATTAAGAGAGTAATGCAATTATAGATGCAATCTTTGAAGATGTTTTATAAGATTAACTAAGGGAGAAGGAGCAGGAAGATTAAAGACACCTACTGAACTCCATGTGGTGGCCAGGAAAGAGGATCCGAAACACATAATCGGTTGCTTCATCATCCTCCTTATCGGATACAGAATCACATGAGCCGTGCGGACTCCTATTTCGCAGTTTGGGGAAAACCTTTCCCTGTCAAACAGAACGCCAATGTTTGGTCACAGCATATCATAGCTGGAGTTAAATGTAGCATTACTGCAGAAATGATTGAAAATAATATGCTCATTATATTGATTTGATGCTGACTTTTCCTCTCTGGTTCCAAAGCGGTGGGTCCAGCTGTCCGTGAGGTAGCAGGCCGGTCTCTAGACAGGTCAGAAACTGGAGGAGATGGCCTCCCTTGGGGAAATGGAGAGGAGGTCTCTGGATCCCATCCTGGCTCACCAAAACGACTGTCCCCCCACTGTTCACTACAATAAAAAAACATAATAAAGAAACAAGATGAGTAACTCTGTAAACTCCTACTGTAGGTGCCTTACACATTAAAAGGGGATTACTGGACCTTGCTGATGACAGTGAAGATACACAATGTCCTCCAAGCGAATTGTCATAGCATAATCCCAATAAACACTGAAAGAAAGACAAGAAAATAGGAGCCACTGAGTGACCTCATTTTAAAAACAAGCTTGATTTCATCGATTGGGTTCTATCGGACCAACCTTTTCTCAGAATCTAGCTCCCCCACGTTGCCATTCATCAGCTGATTGGGGGTCCATTTCAGTGTCATGAGGTCTGCAGTTTGATGTAGAGACAGGTAGCCTGGGATGGCCTCCATGTCGTCTCTCTGCAGACACAAGAAAGAGCTTTAAAACCACAACATCTACGCCATCATATAACAGATCCCAAGTGTCCAGAACATAAGCGAGCCTCTCTTAAATGATTGTATTATTGTTGTGTAAGAATATAGACTGAAAAAGAGAAACACACACCGGCTGCACCAGCACGTTGTTCTTCCCAAACAGAAGTGTGGCTCTGGAGTTCTGGTGGAGTGATTCAACGTAGTCCCTCACCCACATGAGAGGACGATCGTCCATGCTACCACTGGACTGTCTCTTCTGGATCTGGCATCGGTTCAGAAGACATCAGAAATATTACACACATTATTGTATAGCTAATTACTTGATTCAAATCAATCAAGTCCTTCACTATCTAACCAGGGCAGGCCGTCTTGAGGGTGAATCCTGCCGACAGTGGCCGCTGTGGATGCGATGCCGCTGCACCAGCTCGTCAGCAGATGGGTCCGTCCAGAAATGGTCTGCAGTTTTAACTTTGGTGTACTCCAAAGCACAAGGGCCGACTGTGAAACAAGGTTATTACGTTTAAAGTCATTCAGATACAGAAAGTTAGAACCGTCAAGCAAAATGAAGGATTTCAGAGAAGGTTTATAAATACCCAATAGAGATGCAAGAATGGGTCCATCCACAAGATCCATCAGCATGGCTTCTTTCTCATAGAAGGCACTGCAGGACACGAGATGTGGAACAGGTTAGGATTTTTAACTCATTCACAACTTACTGTTTCCAAATCATAGCAGTAACGTCAAAATATGGCATATGTGTGCAAGTGGAGAATCAGTTGTTGAAGAGAAATACAGCAACATGATAGTATGGAATGCAGGATATAGTCTTCGATAGCCGGTATAGCTTCGAGTTGCGTTGAATGATGCATAACAATACCCGCTGTTCTCCACCAAGTACACCACAATCTTGTCCAGGAGCTTCTCCATTAGTGCAGTTCGGATCCACAGGTGCTTCAGCGCCTGAGGGGGGATGTGGGCCAACTTGGATTGCCTCCCGCGGTCATTACTCAGGGAAGAATTGTTCTGCTTGCTGAAAAACAGAAGAGGAATTTGACAGATGAGATGTCTGTACAGGACAGGACGATGCATTACGGTGCACATCGAAGTGGAGCACAAAGGGGAACTCTAAACAGAACGAGAAAATAAATAATGCATGCAAAGATGTTGTGTCACTGGCCAGCAAACATGCACAAGTTAACATCTCACCTGCTTTCGATGAGCTGTTCCAGCTCCTGGACCTTGTGACAGAGTTCCTCAGCAGACAAACAGCCTTTTGCCGCCTTCATAAAGAGAGCTGCAACCTTGTTACTGCAGAGCAGACCTGCAATACGTCGCTTCAGTCCATGAAGCATGCAGGCCTCCACTACAGCTACACACAAACACACACACACACACACACAAAAACACACACACACACACACACACACACACACAGGGTGTTAACCGTTGATTTAGATTCATTTTTCAATTCCATTTTGTTTATGCTTTTTTTTTCTTGAGGTGGAATCGCTTCACTTGACTTTAATTTTTATTTCATAAGCGAGGTATAATATCCAATGAAAGCCTCAAGGCTTAATATTTGTTTTTAATTTAAAAAAAGATAAACGGTGCAAAGCAAGCACAGGTGGCACGAGTAGAAATAGACTGAAATCTGCCCAATACACCGTTGCTAGGATATGGGATGTGAATCACACACACCTCAGTTATGGATAGTATTAACACCTTTAAAGGGTGTTAGTGTACTTCAGTACATATCCATGCAGCCACCTTATTCAATATAAATAAATGTGACAAATTACATTTTGAAAATAAATTACGAGGATTTCCATTGCTTAAACAGACTGAAAGGAACCATTTTCACTGTGATGAGGAAGTCGTAGTAATGTGATGACTTGACACATACTGACTCAACCATCTGCACTATGCATGTCAATGAGGTTGTAACAACCTTCCCTGTGCCATTATCTCTGAAACTAGATACACCAATTTCTACAAAATGACTCTCTCTAATTTACTTTAGCTAGTCCCTCTATCTTTATAGTCTCTTATTGTGTAGCCTATGACACCAAATAGGTGAAGTTCAACAATAAAGCTAAGTGCCCTAAATGTTGGAACACCCTGACCATGAAATGGATTATTGTGCAATGTAATCAAAAAAACACATTTACCGCAGAAGGATATGATGTGGCTGCTGTCTGCGTGCACAAATTTCCTCGTTACGGCCTCCTCCATAATTTGTTTCACCTAACAGAGAAAGGTACACGGTGAGACACGACTGAATCTCTCTGACACATGAAGGGGACAGGGAGTCCAAACAAGAAACACAACTAATCAATGAGTTGCAATGAGTTATGATGAGCAACAAAAGAGCATGGGGATAACATAGAAATGAAAAATGTATTGGTTAACACATCTGCCTGGCTCATTACGTAACATCTGGCAGGCACTCCCTCACCATCTAAGCACCACACACTTTGGATTGCTTTTAAACTGTAACATATGTATTTTGTCCTTGTGTTTGCTTTCCCATTTCATAACTTCAGCTTGAGCACAAAGAAAAAGAACAGAAACTCTGAATGTTTAGTTATGGACTTGAATGGTTAATCTCTGACAAAATGTTGTTCTTTACACCATACGACTGATCTGGGAATATCGAAACTGAGTTGAACTGGGCATCATCATCATCATCATAATATTTTAGAGATTTATATTTTACTTAAGTCGATTTTTTTACTTTAACAAATGTACCTGTAAAAGAAATTTGTGGGAAAAATGGATGTTCTACAAAGTATTGATGTGTGTTGATCAATTCAACACTTCCTGTCAAACTGACTGAACTCTATAACTAAAGATTGTATGTGACGCTTGGTGCTGTCCCACCGATCAGAGTGTACTGTAACAGTTGTCAGAATTTAAGCTGAGAATGTTATGCTCTTTGTTTGGTGCATATTGAAAACGATATTCTATAAACACAAAGCCAGAATCCCATAATTGGAGATGAGCCGTCTGATGGCAACGACGTGTTTAAGCTGCATGGGAAAAAGCAGCTGAAAGTCTTCATTATCCACCGGAAGTACAAATCTAAATGCTGTATATCGTGTTTTTTAGTTATATACTGTGGTGTAAATCTATACATCAGATCTGCGCCCCTCCTTGCTGCACCAGAGACATGGATGTTTGAGAAGCAATGAGTCACAGGTGAGGGGGAGCACGGACACGATGAGAATGGGAGCACCGTTCTTTCTCAGCATGAATAAAACATCTGTTTTTCTCTCCCTGGGGAGTCCTGGAGTCACTGAGCAGTTTGGAGCAGTCTGGGGTGGGCTGTCTTCAATTTCGATGTAGATTAATATCCAAATGGATCACAAATCAGTCACAATCCCCCATATTAGGTTGGACTTTTTGCATTTCATTTCAGACTAAAATGAGAATGAAACAGATGCCACGGTCACACCTTTAAGTTAATAAAATAAGATGGTATATTCTAGAAAACAGTTTAACCATGATTTCTTCAGAGGTAGAGAGAGAGGGAGAGAGAGAGAGAGAGAGAGAGTATTGGAGGATTTGAAAAACAGGTTTGGGATAGAAAAAAGGATAATATCCACAGCTCCTTTAATGTGCAGTTTTCCACCTGATATGAAACAATCTTCCCACCATCATCTGTATCATCTGTATCATCTGTATCATCTGTATCATCTGTATCATCTGTATCATCTGTATCATCATCATCATCATCATCATCATCATCATCATCATCATCATCATCATCATCATCATCATCATCATCATCATCATCACTATCAGCATCTTACTCCAGGATATGACAGCAGTCAAAACATGCCATTTTACTGGCACGCTCAATGCATCCGTTTTTATTTAGATAAATAAATTGTACATTCGATGGAAAACAGGCCTGTGGCGTAGTCGTGGCTCACACCGGTGAACGATGTCCACACGAACAAACACGCGCACGCACGAACACACGCAAACACACAAACACACACACCAAAACACACGTACAGTGCCAGTAAACATAAACTGTGACGAGCGAGAAAGACATAAAATCCAACGAACCTCTTTCTTCACATTGCGCAGCAGTTTCTGTCGCGTCTCGGCCTCTGTCACGAGAGAGAACATAGTGCATATGCTGATCAGATTGCTGGTGTGGGAAATAAATGATCGCGGGCTCACGCCAGGAAAACAACACCGGCGGCAGCAGGCCTATATACCTCCCATCGCTCCGGGAAGGGTGCAGCGGGACGCGCACGCGTTTGCTTTGATGGTTTCTTCTGGAGAGCGACGCAGACAACGCAGGTCCAAGCGGCAGAGAGGCTGCGAGATGCGCGATGCGCGATGTGTTCTTGGCAGAGGAAATTAAACCTATCTGTTACCTCTCAGCGAACCAACACCCCTTTAAAGTCACAGTAGCCTACTGTACACATTAAGCCAGACGACACAGACATCTTCCTCACTGCCCCTTTTTGTTGTTGTTGTTGTTGTTGTTGTTGTTGTTGTTGTTGTTGTTGTTGTTACAGTGCCGAACACTCATAATAAGGAAGGTTTTGGTGATTATTCAGAGCCTGATTAACACAAATGACGATTACAGTTAATGAGCCACAGGTCAAATTAATCAAGGCCTCATTAAATAAATTATCACAATTATATAATCAGAAAGTAAAGAATATAACATATATTGTGTTCACATAAAACCACCTCACAACAATTGTTAGTTTATCATATGTATTTATGTTTTATGTATGGTAAGATCCACAGTGTAATTTGCATTGTGCACCTTATACAACTGCTTTGACAATGCAGCCTTCCTCAGTATGGTCATGCCAATGAAGAACATTTTAACCTTGAATCTGGTTGAGACACATGTTCAGGTGTTACTGAGACAAAATAATTCAAGTATATGTGGCCAAAATATGTGGTGTTGTTGTAATAAACATTACATCATATTAATGCGTATTTAACAAAAATAATGTTGTTGTTGTGGTTTATTGCTATACAATACATGGTATATACAATTGCCTTCTGGCCCGTACCCTAGTCTTTCAGGCGTTTATCAGATTAGGTGTAAACCATGAACCTCAACTACTCCACTAAAACAAGAGAAAACTCTCCCAACAACAGATGAAAATGGAACAGGAGCAAATCCCATATAGAGGAACATATTGTGCTCATCGGGACGTTTTTATAGGTTACGTACTACAGGTCACACATGTAATGGATAGGAGGCAATGAGTATAAAAAAAGAGAAAGAAGCCACATTCATTGGCTGAAAACCCCATGACAAACTATCTTCATGCATTCATATAAACACCAACAGGAATAAACATATTGATTGCAGGACACACAATGACAATTCCTCATCAGCAGGGACATTATACGCCTGTAGTGCAAGTGAAGGCTTTTAGATTGGTGTTGGGCTATAAATACAGTTGACTGAACACAGATGATGACAGAGAGACCAGAGAAAGGATGTTGTGATTGGAGATACAATGCAGTATATCACGCAGTGAGCTCAGTCTAAAATCGCTGTGATTGGATCCAATATGGCAAATAAAGGATAAAGTTGAAGAAGTATAATAATCCTTTACATGAATGAAAGTTTGTATTCAGCATTGTGTATGCCATATATCTGAAGCAATGGGTAACTCATTTGAATTTAGCTAGTAACACAGTGTTGGGTATTCTCATTTTATGAGATGTTCATAGTTTGTAAAATCCCAATCTGCAAAGTAATTATTATTATTACTAGTAGTTATTACAACAGTAGGGGAGGAGACTGCGGTCAACTCAGCCGACACTCGGATCTCCGTAGTCAAATCAGCAGACACTGAAATTTCAGTGCTCCTGTATACTGACATTCACGGTAAACACATTCAAACGACCCAGATCGGGAGCGAGCGAGGGTTTTTACATAGTTAGCGGAAAGATAGACGTGACACAACATCCGGTTTTCAAAATAAATTGATCTTTATCGACAAAGAACAGATTAAGTAAACATTTGACCTTCAGATTTTTATTTGTTTACAAAGTAATATGAAAGAATTCAAACAATTTGACTGTACCAAATAAGAGTTTACTAAAAATAACAGTCCTACTGTTAAAAAATCTTGTATCTAATTATTTGAGGCTCTATAAATATACTTTCCCAAAGTGTTCCAGGGAATGACTGATCCAGATGTGTTCAGGACGTCTCTGACTTCTCCTACACTGGCAATCAATCCATTTTACTGTACCAATTGGTATTTATTTCAAAGTAAAGGTCATACATTTTTAGCGATAAACAAGTCATTTTGGAATGTTTGAGGCTCTGTAAATATAATTTTCCCAGGTTTTCCAGGGAATGACTGATGCAGATGTGTTCAGGACGTCTCTGACTTCTCCTACACTGGCAATCAATCCATTTTACTGTTTCAATTGGTAGTTATTTCAAAGTAAAGGTCATACATTTTTAGCGATAAACAAGTCATTTTGGAATGTTTGAGGCTCTGTAAATATAATTTTCCCAGGTGTTCCAGGGAATGACTTATGCAGATGTGTTCAGGACAAATTTATCGCTAAAATGTATGACCTTTACTTTGAAATAACTACCAATTGGTGCAGTAAAATGGATTGACTGCCAGTGTAGTGAAGGTCAGAGACGTGCTTAACACATTTGGATCAGTCATTCCCTGGAACACCTGTGAAAATTATATTTACAGAGCCTCAAACAATCAAAAATGACTTGTTTATCGCTAGTTTATCGCTCATTTTGAAATAACTACCAATTGGTACAGTAAAAACATTTATAACGCACCTCAAACTTGAAAGAAATTAAGATTTCTCGTAAACATGTAAGACTTTTACTTTGAAATATATCCCAATTGGCACAGTGAATATGTCTGATTCCCAGGATAATGGTAGTCAGGATGGTCTTTAACACAGCTACATCAGTCATTACTTGGTACTTTGGGGGAAAACATTTATAAAGCACCTCAAACGTGAAAGAAATTATGATTTCTCTTAGGGAAATCTATATACAGGACTTTTTTAACATACAAAAGTCTGACTTTTATTTTCATAAACTCTTGAATAAATAAATACATGTTTTAATGTTACTATAAGTTAAGCTAAATTTCAGAAACGATCTTTTTATATATCTATAAAGATACAACATCAGTTAATTGCTTACTTTTATATGCTAGTGTATGATTTGTCAACATTTTATTTTGAAAAACGGAAGTTCTTTCCGCTAACTTTGTAAAACCGGATGGTGTGTCACGTGAATCCTTCCGCTAACTTTATCAAAACCCTCGCGCGCTCCCGATCGAACGTGTTTACCGTCAACATCAGTCTATAGGTGCACAGAAATGTAAGTGTCGGCTGAGTTGACCACGAAGATCCGAGTGTCGGCTGAGTTGACGGCAGTGGGAGGAGAGAGGAGGAGAGAGGAGGAGGAGGAGGAGGAGGAGGGAGGCTTTGCCTGAATCGGTGAACACAATCTGCCAGGGCGGGCAATCCCGTCGCTATCTCTGTCAAGCTGTGTCAACAACGTCTCTGTCACACATCTGTCTTTCCTGGACGCCTCGGACTTGTACGAAGGGATGTCCAAGCGAGTCCGGAGCAGAGAGGTCTGCGCGGACTGCAGCGCCGCGGGTACGATGGCAGACGAGCTAGCTGTAGCTGCCCAGCTAACCAGCTAGCCCCACTACAACCTACAAGCTAGCTAACCCGCGGGGATCGATACCAGACGCCGTTAATTGATTAGCGGTTACCGAGATAGATATCTGTGGAGCTTGTTAACGCTGTATGCTCTTCTTGTGGAGATATTAATAACGAGTCGTGTCCGCGTGATATTCATAACTGGTCTCTCCGCTTGTTCTGCCTTGAATGAAGGCTTTTAACCAGAGACATTAGCTTTGTATCGACTAACTTGCTGATAACAAGTAACAGTTACGCTAATAATGTAACTCACAGCGCGCGCCTGGTTGCGTTTGTGATTTTGTGAAGCGAAGAAGACACCAGGAAGTAACCGAGTTATTTTTGGTTATTTAGCGGATTTTGCTCGTGTGGTCAGAGTTGAATGCTTTATTAATATGTGTGTGTGTGTGTGTGTGTGTGTGTGTGTGTGTGTGTGTGTGTGTGTGTGTGTGTGTGTGTGTGTGTGTGTGTGTGTGTGTGTGTGTGTGTGTGTGTGTGTGTGTGTGTGTGTGTGTGTGTGTGTGTGTGTGTGTGTGTGTGTGTGTGTGTGTGTGTGTGTGTGTGTGTGTGTGTGTGTGTGTGTGTGTGTGTGTGTGTGTGTGTGTGTGTGTGTGTGTGTGTGTGTGTGTGTGATCCCAGAGCCCCGCTGGGCCTCTGTTAACAGGGGGGTGTTGGTCTGCGATGAGTGCTGCAGCATCCACAGAGGTCTGGGGCGACACAGCTCTCAGGTCCGACATCTGACTCACTCCCCATGGCCCCCCTCCCAGTTACAGGTGAGGAGACACGAATACACCCAACACGTGCACATGCGAGTGTGGAGCATCTATTGGTGTGACCGCTGTGATGAGATGATACAATCAGGCTCACCATCAAATGCTGATGTCTAATGGAGGAACACGGTTATGTGGTTTACTTTTAGATGGTTCAGACACTTTATGGCAATGGGGCTAATTCCATATGGGAGCACAGCCTTCTGGACCCGTCTTCTTCTTCATTGAGTGGGAAACGCAAAGCCAACCCCCAGGACAGAGTTCAGTAAGTGCTTTTAGGTATTTGGATGCATCCGTTCTGATTCGGGTATGCTTGTGTGCACTTTGAAATAACACTCTATTGGCATGATTGATTTCAATAGTTAAGGTCAGTGAACACTCATAATTATCCCTTTGCACCACGATACACACAACACAAGTAACTCAGGTAACTCAAGTAACTTTAAGAAATGAAGAAACTTGGTCACATGCGGATGGGAGAGAAACAATTAAATGTTTGGTTAAATGTCAGTGGCCATATCCTCCTCGTGTTCATTATGTACGAACAATTTGACAATGTTGTTGCTTATTCACAATAGTGATGTTTGAAGGGGTTTGATTCTAATAATTTTTTTGGAAATGTTTTTTCAAATAAACGGTGTGTACTGTAACTCAGAAGACATAACAAAAGCAAAGTGATGGGATGTAGTCCCCACATCGACTGCCAGGTATAAACACAATGTTGGTCTTGTGGGGCTGGTGCAGTAAAGATAAACAGGCGGCCACATATAAACACAGCCATGCGGACCCCTGACCCTCAGAGAGTAAACGCATTCAATCACCACACAAAAAACAGATAGTGAGTACACACTGCACCAAACAGAAGCCGCTATTCTTGATCCCAATAGAGGATTCAAAATGAATGGCGTCTTATTGGTTGTTTTCATACTAGGAACATTCGCAGGGGATTAAGGAAATAAACCTGTGTTTCAACAGAAGGTTCCAGGACTAAATGGAGTTAATGTAGGATAGATGTAAGTGTAAAACAGGTCACTTCACAGGGGGTAGTAGTTTGTGATTGTTCAGGAACTATTGGGGCCAGAGTTGTGTGAGTTGCTGAGCGGTCGGCCCTGCAGCTGCTTCAACTTCCTTTATTCACAAAACAAGGAAGTATTGTAGTATTTATGTTACGACGTGGGTTGGAGTCTTGGCATTGTCTATTAACATTAAAAAAAACAAAGATTTACTTTGTGTCTAGCTTCCCCACTAATTTGGTATCCTGTAATGTCCCTTGTCGTCCGTACAGAGATCAACAGAGACTAAATTGGCCACAACATTGATGTATATTTATATATATATATATATAGAAGGAGGGAGGGAGAGTTTGAATGTGAATGTCAACCCCTGTTGCAAACAAGGGTTTGGCTTCAGAGATGGAGAGCCTCAGACATTTTGTATTCTTTTAATTGTTTTAAGGAATGCAAAATAAGCAGATTCCTGTGAAGTGAAATTGTAGAATTGCTTTGCCACCAATTAAATACTGTTGTTGCATTCGGGGATCTTGTGTCTGATTTCAGTTGTAAACACCAGGACTTCCTCAGTTGAGATATGCTTTGATAATTGTTTGTCTTAAACAAACATATATACATGATAATGTGAGGTCACTTTAAAATAGCAACTGTGCTCCAGATGTTCAGTTGTCCTGCTTTCAGATGTGAGCGTTGTGTTGTTTCTAGTCCCAACAAGACAGAGTTCATCAAAGCCAAATATCAGATGTTGGTGTATGTCCATCGGATGCCGTGTCGGGAGGATGACAGTGTCACCGCAAAGGACCTCAGCAAGGTGAGCAATGGATCTATTTATTATATTCCGTGTTAACTTCTCTATGTTCCTCATTTACAAACATGTTTAGATGTAACAATAATGCATCATTGTTCCATGCAAGTAAGCTTCTCCAATAGTGGTGTGTCAAAATAAAGCAGAACATTTGCCATGACTTGCTTTATTATGCCCAGCAACTGCTGTTTGTTTTTTAAATGTGATATATGACCACTTCCTCTAAATGAAAAATACGGTTTGGTCTTTTTTTCGAGATAGATTTGTAGCACTCAGTGTGTGACATATTGCCACTCACATCTTCTTGTAATAGGACTGGCTCTTGCATAGTGCAGCGTGTCTGACCTCAAGTCTCCTCTTGGATTTGGGCTCTGCATGCTCTATTAGAGTTGTGGGCAGGTCTATCTGTACTGCGTGTCTGCTCTTCACAATCAAATCACCAATCAAACTACTTGCCAATCTCCTTTCAGCAACTCCACTCCAGCGTTCGGACCGGAAACCTGGAGACCTGCCTAAGACTCTTATCTTTGGGCGCTCAGGCCAACTTCTTCCATCCAGTAGGTGTCGTGGAACAAGCGCAACACACATGTTGTGAGGTTACATGGTTGGCGTTGACATAATACTGACGCGTCATCATTGTGTGTTTTTTGTGGGACAACAGGAGAAAGGAAACACTCCTCTGCACATAGCAGCAAAAGCAGGACAAGTGTTGCAAGCAGAACTTTTGGCAGTTTATGGAGCTGATCCCGGGGCTCTGGACTCCAGTGGAAAGACCCCGATCGATTATGCGAGGTAAATCAGGGCCCATGTTATCCATTCAGCGTATCTTTTTAATTAGTCGTCCTAAGCCATGTTTATAAGGTATGAGCACCAACACTATGGAATGCTGCTCACACCATATCATTTGAGAGATAGCATAGCATGTATGGCTGTAAAGCATTGAGGTACATGCTCATCACAGATAGTTCACAGGCTGCCTACGCAACCCGTGATTCCTGGAGAGCTCTGTGGTAAAACCTCCCAGTGAGGAAATGTAGAACACGCAGCCAACAGTTTCTACTGTTGCTGATCGCATGACTAACCTTTAGTGTGGCCGCAAGCATCGGCTTAACGGACACAGCCCAGCTCACTTGTGGCAGGAAATGATACACATCCTTTGGAGATCGACCACAGTTGTATTGTACACAGAAAATAAACTGTGTATAGCATTTATGCTTTTCATATTTTTTTATATTTATACGGAAATTCTGCACATGACGACAGTGTGACAGATGCTAAACAAAACAACTGGAAATGACTTGTTAGAAAACTGGGAAAGAAGAAGGGCAAATATTTTGACTGCCTTTCACGACAGTGAAGATCAGTCCCAGGCGGTGTCTGGACAGGCCCAGGTAAAGGTAACACCCACACACCTTCTGCAGTTTTACGCTCACTACTTAGAAACTGGATTCTTAGAAACTCGGATTCATTTAAAGTCGTGAGGCATTCAGTAGCCTCAAAACAATGTCCCATTTGTAAAACATGACATTTTATTCCTAATCTGTGCAGACAAGCTGGGCATCAGGATCTGGCAGAGAGGCTGGTGGAGATACAGTATGAGCTGACCGACCGCTTAACCTTCTACCTGTGTGGACGGAGACCAGGTGAGGGGGCAGAGCTGCTGCGTGGCATGTTGGCTGGTTTTCTTCTGTGGTAGTCGCTTACTGTCGTGTCCTTGTTTCGTTGTAGATCACAGAAATGGACAACACTTCATCATTCCTCAGATGGCAGACAGGTAATGGATATTTTGATCCGTCAGTCTGTCCTGTCCATTCTCATGAACGCGATATATCGGGAAAGCTGGGAGGGAATTTCTTCCCATTCTGCACAAAGTGCCACCCGGACTCGATGATTAGATGTCGGTGGTCAAAGGTCATGGTCACAGTTCAAAAACAAGGTTGGCAGGTTTCTTCAAATTATGCAAGAAAATATCTTCTTGCATCAATCAGGGTAAACTGATTAGATTGCGGTGGTCAAAGGTCACTGTGACCTCACTAACACGTGTCACCACGACTCAAGTATTCCTAGTCTTATTTGAACAATTTCACAAAATGTCTCAGGATAAAAAGATGAAGTGATGACATTGAGGACTGTAACTTGACTGATTGGCAGAGGCGTACAAGTGCAAGGTGCCAATTGTAGTTTAAGTCATAATTGGGTATTTTGTTTTGCGCCTCCTTGTTTTACAGATCTTGTAGTACACAGAAACAAATGGTGATACAGTAAGCTCTGACAGACTCCTAGCTAGCTGCTTGTCAATGCTATGTGTACTTACAATAATTACGATCTTATGCTTATCATATCCTCTGCTGCATTCTTTTGATGGATAAGAAATAAGTGAGTATGTGTTGCCACTGATTCTCTTTGTTTGGGTGGAATTTGATGGCACAAAAATGATCACTTCTTTGTCTTTGCCCCAAGCAGCCTGGATTTGTCAGAGTTTGCTAAAGCTGCCAAGAAGAAGCTCCAGTCGGTGAGACATTCTCACTTGTGATTCAAGGTCGTACAATTTGGCATTCATTTACTTTAAAAAGTGAAAGAGACATTTTACTTAATTCTTTCCCCCAGCTGAGTAACCATCAGTTTGAAGAACTTGCCATGGATGTTTACGATGAAGTCGACAGAAGAGAAACCGATGCAGGTGAAACTGCAAGAACTGTAAAATTATCAAATGAATAATTATTTTGATGCTTTTACTTTGCTCTTGTATTCGTTATCTATATCTCTCTCTTTATTTGTTTGTTTCCAGTGTGGTTGGCCACTCAGAACCACAGCACCCTGGTAACCGACACCACAGTTGTGCCTTTTCTGCCCGTCAATCCAGAGTACTCCTCCACCAGAAACCAGGCAAGGGATGACACCAGTACTGCCCCATGTTTAGACTTGAATACGCTGTGAGCACTGGACTTAACATTGATGTCATATTTCTGTCCTTTGTGTGTTTTGATACGTTTATGTTCTCAGGGTCGTCAGAAATTGGCAAGATTTAGTGCCCATGAGTTTGCCACCCTGGTTATCGACATTCTCACTGATGCTAAACGCCGGCAGTGGGGTAACTCATGCGACAGTCCCAAAGGTACAATAATGTACTTATGTCTTTATTTTAACAGACCTTGAATTTCCTTGCCAATATACTTGTGTTTTTTTGTTTGTTTGTATTGCATTAAATGTGTTTAGCATATACACAGAAGATACATCTGAGAATAAGCTTTGTAGTTAAAGGGTTGTTGCATGTAAGATCTGAAAAAAGCCGTATAAGTTTTCCATATACATGTGGCCCATGTGGTTCAGCTATATAGGTCACGATTAGAATCTAGACCTTATGTAATGATGTTTGCACAGAAACGGTGCCAAACACAGATTTAATAATGAAAATGTGTGCATTCTGTAAATTACAGCAAACTACAGCAAAGCCTTTTTGATTGTTAGCTGTGTAATAGAGAAGAGCTAGTCCAGGTTATTTTTGTTTTCAGTGACTGTAAATACGATGAGTTCCTTAGCTATTGGGTTTATACAGCTGCCTGGAGCCAGCAGGGTTGGTTTGATCTCTCGTGCTTTGTTCTCGCGGTCCGCCTGCAGAGAGCGTGGAGCTGATCCTTCAGGGAATAGACAGTCGCCACAACAGCGATAGCCAGGACAACGACCAGCCCGATTACGACAGCGTGGCGTCAGATGAAGAACCGGTGCAAGAGGCCACCTGTGGAGACGGCTGCAATGACGGGAGGACCAAGGTCAGAGATTGTTGGAACCTGCTGCTTCGCTGAGATATTAGGCAGAACGTCTCGCTTCATGTTTCTAACTGAACAAATGCTTTCCTGTGTCACATGTTCTGCCACAGAGCTCGGAGTCATCTGACCTCTCTGATGGACCAATCACAGTGCAGGAATTCATGGAGGTGAAGAGTGCCCTCACTGCATCAGAAGCCAAAATACAACAACTTCTTAAAGTCAACTGCCACCTCAGTGAAGAGCTGCGCAGCATGCAGGGCCAGGTTGGTGAATGATCATGTCATTAATACGCTTTTTCTTTGTTGCAGGATTGTTTCCACATTTAGTATGCCCTCATAGTTTGATTTCTATCTCTTGAATTAGATGGTAGTACACAATAATGTGTCAAGACTTGGTTGTCTTATAGTCTGTGTTCTGGACTTGATTCTTCCCCAAGTTGCTGGAGACATTTAGTAATTTGATTTCACCACGGACATCAGTAATTTAGCCTGTTTGAATGTGTCAGACATAACCTTTTCCCTTTTCAGAACTATCCTAAGTATACATAATACAGGCCAGGAATATATAGTTGCATAGAAGACCAGATTTTGACCTATAAGTGGATGGAAATGTCATACAAGGTCATAACAACATACATTTTCCATCGCACTTCACTACTAATGCGACAGAGAAAATGGCTGCCATGTTTCTGAAGGGGGGAAAGATCCTGTGGTTATAAATGATCTTCAGGCTTCGTCTGCTTTGCTGCTCAGTGAAACAGTAAACACCATCAGCTGAGCACTCACCATGACACGTGTACCATTACATTGGCTCTCTGACACCGCAGAAGGCACATAGCAAGCATTGGCTGCATAAAACCCGTCTCTCTATCTATCTATATAGATATATCTATATATCTTTATAGATATATCTATATACAGGGTTCTTACACATATTGACCAATGGATTTCCATGACTTTTCCATGACTTTAAACCAAATTTCCATGAAAAAAACTGAAATCTTGGTATAAACATAACAAATATATCTATATATCTTTATAGATACATACAGGGTTTGTACGATCATGGAAAACCTGGAACAGTCATGGAATTTAAAAATGGTCATTTCCAGGCCTGGAAAAGTCAAGGAAAAAAATTAAATTATAAAAGTTTTGGAAAAGTCATGGAAATTTGTTATAATCACATGTTCATTTATGCCGAGTTTGAAATAATCAATATGTTTTTTAAAGAAAAACGCTCAAAATATAAGCCGGTGTATGCTCTTAATATCCAAAATGTTCTACATTTTTTATGTTTATACCGAGATTTCAGTTTTTTTCATGGAAATTAGGTTTAAAGTCATGGAAAAGTCATGGAAATCCATTGGTCAAAATGTGTAAGAACCCTGTATATAGATATATCTATGTATATATATATATAGATATAGATATATACTGGAGCTAAGTGGGACTCTACTAACAAATAAGCAATATGACTTAATTTAGACTCACAATTATTTCAGTTTTTGAGAAAATCCTTTAGAACTTCTGCCACAGCAGATTCTGTTTCTAGAATCAAGAATCTGTTATCCAGGAATGTCCTCTCTTCTCACGATTCCCACTTTGGCCAACATATATTTCTACCAAATGAATCAGTTTTGGAGAGGCATGTATTTCACCTTTTTAACATTTGACCTTCCTATTTCACACTTGGATGTTTTTCCCCAGACAACCACAGACCAACCCTCCAGGGATCTGATGAGTTTATTTAGTTTGCCTGTTGCTGCTACTCGGCACCTGCTAATGTTTCCAATGTCTCATCTTAAGGGCAAAATTTGATAAGAAAATATATTGTTTGTATAAAAGATGAAGGATGCATTTAATTTGGTTTTCTAATTTCCATCAAAATTCTCCAGAGCAACTTGTGTCTCTCCCTCTGAGAGACGGTGTCCACACAAGGCTCTGCTGCCTCCTCCTGCTGGTTTATGGAGCACACACCATACTGTGCATCCCTTATCTTCCTGACCCCTTGTTGCACCAACGAAAGCCTCAAGTGCTGACACGGTCAACATGTATTTTATTAAGTGTGTTCTGTATTAATTTGTTGACTATAACTAACATAATACTAGGGGCCGTAACAGTCGGCAGAACACGGAACAAATTGCGTTCCCCATCGCGTTATTGTGCTGTTCTTGTAAATAAGGGCGACAGCTTGTTCAGCAGTTTCTCAAGAGTTCACTCTTCAGAAGTTGGAATCAACACACACTGTCAGCACTTCATTTGTAAAGAAAACAAAACATTTCTGTTTTCACGAGGAACCCAAAACAAAGGTCACGATGACCTCGACATACAGGATTCGCTCGTCTCCCCGAGGCGTAGCCGTGCTCCTCTATTATTGATGTCTGGCTGAGCTCCTGTAAGGAGATCGTCCCCCAGCTCGGCTGGACCTGAGCGATGTTTTGTTCTCCGCAGCTCAACTCCCTGCAGACCGAGAACACAACGCTGCGATGGCAACCCCCCAGCGGACAGCAACCCCTCCAGGGGCCCTTCGGTCGACACCCACCCCGCGGAGGTCGAGCCATGTCCATGTACGAGACGGGCTCCTCCCCGAGGCAGCACCCCCACCGGGTGGAAGCGGCTCGGCCCGACGATGGAGTCGTGCTGCAGCCCTTCCCGACCAACGTAAGCTCAGGAGCACCGGGGCTCCTGCGGGATTGTCATCACGAGACCAAATAGTGACGCCTGGCTTGGGGCTGGTGTTGGTTCTTCATTCAATCATTCATTCATTCGTTGCATCTCCATAGAGTATGCTGAACTTGGTTTGACCCCTTTCTAGATTGGGAGGGGTCCTTTGGGGACGGCTGCTTCCTCCCTCCCTACCTTCCCCTCTTCCCTGTCCTGGTCGTGGGACGAGCGATCTCGAAGGGTTAAGTACAGAAGTCCCCCCCCTCGGTGCAGTCGCAGCCCCAGGGGACGGTGAAAGCTGCCCTGCCCCCCCCCCCCCCTGCTTGACCCCTCAGTCTTCTCTCTCCTGACTTGTCTTTAAACTCCTCTTCATCGGTACCGCCTGCCTGCCTGCATGCACAACAGTGCCTCTGCTTCAGTTCCGTTATCTGAACGGGTCCAGAGCTGCTTCGCCTCGAGTACACCTCGGAAGGGATGATTGCTGTTTGAA
This sequence comes from Liparis tanakae, assembly GCA_036178185.1. Taxonomy (NCBI): domain Eukaryota; kingdom Metazoa; phylum Chordata; class Actinopteri; order Perciformes; family Liparidae; genus Liparis; species Liparis tanakae. The sequence continues at coordinate 10,993,647 of CM070090.1, read as the reverse complement.
TGGCGAGACTGCAGAGTCCAACATCCGTGCGAGATAGATGAAATGGCTTATCACAACGCGCTTATTAGCCCTAGCCACCGATAAGTGCACCCACGGGAATTTTCTTCGCTACTAATCGCATCCACCGCAGTACAGGCTGTGACACCACAACGACCGGGTTGTCTCTCTTCTCTCCCACTGCTTCGAAATCAAATGTCTGGTAGTGTGATCTATCAGAAATGCATGACGTGTGTGTGTGTGTGTCACGCACACACACGATGGACTATTGGATTGACGGTGTTTTGCTGATGTCTCTGCAGGGCTGCAGTCTGGAGGGACGGAGCATGATGCTGGAGAGTGATTACGACACCTCGCCAAGCCACTCTGAGCTGGAGGAGGCTGGGTGAGAACATCCGTGGGAACTTTGTAGCCACCTTATGCAGCATGGTGGCAATGATTGATTTGATATTGATTTGTTAAAATCAGCCAATTGTTTCTTCAAATTCATACTTTAAATGTGTTGGACATTTCATTGAAGTTGAGTTTGAAGCTGCATGCGGTATTCCTCGGTCTCTCTCTATGAGATGTAATGCAAATAGCGGTAAACTGTAATAAAGTATTTTTTTCCTTTTGATCTCCAGCAGCCCTCTTCCAGCCTCTGAAGCCGTGCAGCTGGGGGAGGAGGGGGGGGAGGAGGACGCCGCCCTGCCGTGCACAGAGGACGTCATCTGTAAGACGGAGCAGATCACCAAGAACATACAGGAGCTCCTGAGAGCCGCCCAGGAGACCAAGCACGAAAGGTAGTTCATGATACTATAATTACAAAAGGGGTCAAGTTAGACCACTTGCATTTCTAAAACATCAAATATATCAAAGGTTGGTTGATAATACCTAATAGTCAAATCTTCTCAGTATTTCCTGCGCTATAAAGCTTAAATTCGATGTATTTCATCCGCAAACCTTAGTTGGGTCATTCTGTTTGTTCTCTTGGAGCGAGGGACGTGTTTCACCCTCCGTCTCGGCTGCTTCTAGGTCAGTGGTTTTCAACAGTAGCCCAGCGGCCCTGTGTTCCCAGCAGGGAGGGCCACTGACGTGGCTTCGTAGACTGGCCTCTGTCCTTTTGTGTCTGCTGGGGGTCGACGTAGGCTCCTAAAGCTCGGCTGACGGGAAGCAAACACCACGGGACCACGGGGCCACGCTTTCCCCAAAGACAGAGAGCTAGTTCAGCCAAACAGGTTTCTCGTGTTTACCCTCGTATTCACTTCCAGGTTTCTGGGGGCGGGGCATGTGACATCCCAGAAACTAGGTTCCGACCTGTGAATCCTATCCAGCAGGTGGTGAGTGGGTCAGACGGTGAAATGGCTCATGTGTAAATGTTGCAGTAAACAGCAGGTATATGTCGTCATGGTCGAGTTTCTATTGTTTGCCAACTGTGCTGCGTTGAACAGGGTCAAGTATGAGCTCCTGTGTCTGTGTGTTATTGAGCCAGGCAGCAGCATTTAACACAACATATTTAAATGAAATATGCAGTAAACTGTACTGGTAAATATAATTTACTGCTGGCACAAGGAATATTATCTCAGGTGGCTCATTTCAGTCTCATGGTTTGTGGTTCGTTTTACATTGATGTTACTATACACGGCACAGGGATGGTTGAGCACCCATTCACCCATTTTATTCTCCGTCTCCCACAGCTTCCTGCCTTGTTCACAAAAGATCTGCGTGGCTGTGACGGAGATGGCCGCCCTGTTTCCGAAGGTAAGATGACTCCCACCAGCAGCGTTATGCCCCTCCCCCCCCGGCAGTTACGGGATATGTTGTTTGAAACAGCCAAAAGGAATCTTAAATTACTTGTTAACTGCATTACTTAGTTTTATATCTCCCATTTATTGGATTACTTTGTTTTGTGTTCACTCACACGCGCAGCCCACTGACCACAATGAAGGTTTATTTATGGTCGTTGTCGTGTCGGGCCTCTGCCGAGTCTCCATCATCCCTCCTTCTCCCCACAGAGGCCGTCCTCGGAGACGGTGCGGGGCTCTCTGTGTCTGCTCACTTCGAGCGCCGGCCGGCTCCACGGAGAGTGCCAGAAGGCGGCGGAGCACAACCCCAGCGCGTCGGACATCCAGCTGGTCACTCAGCAGGTCATCCAGTGCGCCTACGACATTGCCAAAGCTGCCAAGCAACTTGTCACTGTGACAACCAAAGAAAACAACAACTAACTAAAGCCTAGAGACAATCCTGAGGCACTCAAAATAGTTTGTCAAATAGTTGCTTGTTTCAATTTAGTCAGTGTTGACACCAATTTCTCCCCCGTGTGAGTCGGCGGACACGTTCAGATACATTCCTGAAGAGAAAATATAAAAGAAGAAGTGACATGCATCCAGATAAAACAGAAATCTTAAAGCCATAAGACAGAATGTTACTATTACTTACCAGACGGAAAATAACAGTTCACAAATCCAGTGTGTATGTCAAACTTATAACAGCGAGCTATCGAGCCTCCTCGTTGTACTTTTCCACGTAGATGTCGTTATTTGAGCTCCTCGAGGTCTCTGGCGAGCCGGAGGGGACAAAAGCTGCGAGACACTTGGCATCAAGGGTCATGATAGATTAACCTTGACCTACAGCAGTGTCATCGCTTTATTTTCCTTTAGACATTTAAAATGTATTTACCATGCAATGACAGTATTTTGCTCTTGAACCATAGTTATGCCACTTGCTTAGAGTCCAGGTGTTTGTTTAGTGAGTGAACTGGTTCTCAGAGTCTCGTCAGCGCCGCGCAAACCTTCATCCCATCCAGCAGGTGATGTCTCTGTCAAGTATTGTAGTTTCTGGAGTTTCTATTGTTACAGCCGTACTTCTGATGGTGCGTGCGTGTGTGCGTGCGTGCGTGTGTGTGTGTGTGTGTGTGTGTGTGTGTGTGTGTGTGTGTGTGTGTGTGTGTGTGTGTGTGTGTGTGTGTGTGTGTGTGTGTGTGTGTGTGTGTGTGTGTGTGTGTGTGTGTGTGTGTGTGTGTGTGTGTGTGTGTGTGTGTGTGTGTGTGTGTGTGTGTGTGTGTGGGCGCAGTTGTCACAGAGACGGCCTCGATGCCCCGTGTGAAATCCATTTTGAATCAATTTTAAAAAATCATTATGCAAATATATAAGATGTATGTATCCATATAATTCTTTACCAAAATAACCCAAATGCTATTCTATTTATGAACTATGTCATACCTCTAAGAAAATATCAATGTTTATTTTCATAAGCCTTTAGTTGAACGTGATGCTCCTCACAGATGAACTTCTCCTCTGAGGTCTGGGACGTCTCAGCTGGCAGTAAGTTCTGGGCAACGTGTGATCTGTGTTGATTTGGTGCTGTGACTCCCGTGTGTTAGATGCTACCTGTGATCACATACGTACAGCTGTGGTTTACATTCGCTGATTAAGTAAACGTGCGATAAAAGTGTCGCCTGTTGTTGTCGTGAGCCGGAGACGTTTCAACCAGGGGTGGAAAGAGAACCCGGAAAGTTAATTCTCTAAGTAATTCCTCACATTAAAATAAAACACCCTTTCTCAGAAGGCTGCCGAGGCCATCGGCACAGTGCATCATAGACGGGTATTAAAATGTCCTAAAATACTCTTCAGTACAGGTTATTACACCGTCATTACCTTCTGGAAATGTTAAGTCTAAAAGTATTTTTGAGTGATCATCAAGGTCGACTCACTAGCTTGTTTAATGTCTATTAAGCTACATTGTACAGTTTGCTTGTGTTTTGTATCTTTATTTACTTTTTTTCAACTTATTCCATTTGTTACATGTATTTTCTTCTTTTTCATTGGCCTGATCAGAGAACTATGAAGACAGTTTTGGGTTTAGCCACCAAATACTTTCAGTTGACTTGTTTTGCACTGATGTACTTTTTTGCAAACTATGTAACCTTTCAGTAACTCTGTAATGTCCATTATATTATACTTTAACATTGGCCACCGGAAGTGCTCCAACCAGATCAAAGAAAGGCGGTTTGTGGACAACTTCTACCTGAAATGGATCAAACAATGTGATAGCTTAGGCCTTTTTTATTTGGAAGAAGAACGGTTTATTTCTTATTTCTTGCTTTTAAATGTTTATTACAAAGCAGATATGATGCTTTGGCCATCGGCAAGTGACCCACAACTTTACAAAACAATTCCCTTCAGAGGAAAGTCGAGTGAACCGGCGCTGTATCCGGTGACTTTCCACCTCTGGTTTCAACCTGTCGTTGAATAATTCCCTGTAACGTAAAGCCTCCCGCTGCCTCTGTGCTCCACGACCACCCTGCCTTAGGTTTAATAAAGTATAAAGCATACCTCAACCGGCACTGTGTCCTGTCCGTGTTTGACACGCCCGTGTAAAAAGTCCCACCTGTGGGAGAAGGACGGGAGCGATGCGGGCTGGTGGCGCGCGCTGCCCATCTGACGCGGAGAAGAAGAAGAAGAGGAAGAGGAGTTCCGGGTTCGTCTCAGCCGAAAGCTGCTCGCGACGCTGCCGCTCCGCCACGCCGGAAACATGTCTCTCCTGCTGGACAACCAGTTCAAAGAGCTGCCCCCCGACCGGGCGGTGGACACCAAGTTGTTCCTGGAGGCCGTCTCTCACATTCCGTCATTCTTCGGTGAGTTGAAGGCGACGGAAGCGGCGCGGTGAGCCTCGATCCGAGTTCCCGGTTCCACACAGAGCCGCCGCGGAGCCGCCGGGGCAGATCAGCTCATAGAGCAACTCTTTGTTTACTCTTTGAACCGAGCGCACAGTCAAAGCCTCATTGTGCGCCACACTTTACGCATTCTGTGCGCGGCCCCCTCGGGTTGCGTTCCTCTTCCCTCTGGGGGACGAAGCTCTCCATATCTACTGTTCTTCTATTGCTTTGCTCTCACGTGTCTGTTTCTTGCAGACTGCTTGGGATCAAACGTGTTTTCAGTCATCAAATCCGACATTAACGGCAATATCGTGGTAAGATGCACATCTGCCTGTATTAGTTGTTCCACTTGTCCACTTGATGTGTTTACATACCGTTGTTGGTGATACTCAAACATCAGGTGGAGGTTATGGATGATGCTCCGACACACACACTCAATCCAAATGTGCAATTTCAGAAAATTAAAGCGGTGTATCTGAAGGATCCCGCTCGGTACGTCACCCTGCAGGACATCGTGGAGGCTGAGCGGGACGCGCATCCGGCCGAGTGGCCCAAAGTCGGAGCCACGTTGGCTCTGATGTGGCTGAAGAGGTAAGCGCGCCCCGATCGCTCTGCATGTTGAACTTTCAGCTACTGGGCTGGATTATTATTTAAACAAAATTAATCCCGTGTTTCTCCTGCAGGGGGCTCCGTTTTATACAAATCCTGCTGCAGAGTTTAGCAGATGGAGAGAGGGACGAGAACAACCCCAACCTCATTCGGGTTAATGTCACCAAAGCATACGAAGAGGCGCTCAAGAAATACCATGGCTGGCTTGTTCAAAAGATTTTCCATGTGAGGAAAATGTTTCCCCTTTCCTGTTTCTAATAATATGTCATCCCATTTGAACCTGTATAGTTTGTTTATGTTAATGTAACAATGGTGTCTATGATAAACCCCTTAGTCTTTGCTTTTGTATTATATTGTAGGGGTTGATGTTGTTCCCACACCTTGTATTTAACCATATCTTTATTGTTTTAAATGTACATGCTGTGAGGTTAATTCTTTAATTTCCCATTGCAGGTGGCGTTGCATGCAGCTCCCTACAAATCCAACTTCCTCAAGGCTCTGTCTAAAGGAGAGGAAGTGAAAGAGGAGGAGTGTTTGGCCAATGTCCGTCATTTCCTTGTTACTTACACCGCCACCGTAGACGCCGTCTACGACATGTACTCGCACCTGAACGCCGAGCTGGACTACACCGTGTGACGGCCTCTCAGGTGTCGGGCAAGTTCAGTTTTTAATGAGGTTGTTTTTAATTTTTACCTTTCGCGTGTGATATTTATTACTTTAATTATGTCTTACTAAATATTACTACTGTATATTTGGTTCTCAAAACAGCACATTGCCTTAAATTCAAGTTAACATTATAACAGAATATAATGTTTGTGTTCCTATATATCATTTCAAATAACTTCAGGGTTGTTACAGCAACAGAGCAGCTCTCACTCTTATGCAACATTAAAGTATTGTGTGTGTGTGTGTGTGTGTCTGTGTGCGCGTGTGTGTGTCGTGGCTTTATTTATAACAATAACGGGTGTCTTTTCACCTGTTCCATCAAGTGAAGAATACAAGACTAAACATTATGGCAGGAGACCTTTGTGTTCCGATGTCTCCGCCTCCTGACCCTCGGCGTTGCCTCCATGCTAACCTGGAGCAGCGGCCAAGAGTACAATAAAACAAACCATTTCAATTGTGCATTAATCCACTTGTGCCTTGATTTAACTGTACAAATAAACAATGTTTTCAATCTATACGTCGTCGCAATATTATTTCCCCTGCAAAGCAACACGCCGCATCATCATGTGCACATGTATTAATACATTATAGATTAGAGCTACTTTTACTGTTTGAATACTTATTGATCAGACGTTTGTGTCTAGATTACATACTCTGATCTAATTTATCGAAAGCGACTCGACAGATTTACAGTTCATGAATTGTACTCTAGGTGGCGATATTTACTTAAATTCGGCTTTTTAATCACATTTGTGCACAAGCTACTGCATGAAATATAAATTATAGTCGGTAATAAAAACCATACATCACATGCAATGCAGATACAGTTCCAGATATTAAATAACTCTGAAAAGCAGTTCTGATTTATGTTTAATATATTTTAGACTGATTGCTTGAACAGTTTTTAGCAGGATTATTTTGAACACTCATAAAAAACGAATCAGTGAAAGAGGAGAACCATCTCTCTTCCTGTTACTGAATCAACCAAGTCTTACTTATCTGAGTCCCCGAGGCTCTGGTCCCCCAGAGGAGCCGGAGCTCATCGTCTGAGCGAGAGCAAGAGGAGCACGTCTGTAATCCTGTAGGTCTATCAGCAGAGTATCAGCAGAGCTGTCCCGACTAATAGATGGGATGGAAAAGCTCCAAGCGAGGCCGGGACACCGTAGGCTGAAGACAGGAAATCATTTTCAACAATGCCTCAATGACAAAGCCACTGACCTTTTAACTCTGATATATTTGTTATCTGCAATGAGGTCATCAATTGAATATTGCAGTTTTATTCCCAGCAGTGCATCTAAAGCCATTATTTACGGCAGAGCTTATTTGTTTTGTAATGGAGCACTTACAATGGGTGTGCATTGTATTTCTATGCTGACCTAAAGCACATTACTGCTATAGAATCCAATTTAGGAGGACAAATGAAGCAAAATAAGGTGCTGGCAGGCATGCCGCCATCCAAGATTAGCAATGTAATAACTGGGTAATAGCAGGCCCATTTCTACATGATGTAGAGGGTAATGTTATTGTGCACACGGCATGTATTTTTCATGCACAAATGTAATATAAGCAAAGGCGAGGATCTTTACGTTTTCATTTACGCATGTGTATTTTTAAGTATTCAATGGCTCTTGCCTCAAACGGTGGCCATCCATCTCTAGACTAATGCCATTCACTATGATAACAACATTAGCATGTATAGAGGAACCAATCCAATAGCTTTCAGCTAGAGATTGATTTACATCACATTATAAACATGAGATCTTTATAAAATGAGATCTATGACTGAAAAGGTGGTTAAGCTTTAAATCCCTTTGCAATAAAACCAGAACATTGTTTCATCTTTCCAGAGCTAGACAATTCATGAATATAATGAAAGTGTCTTCTCAGCATCACGTCTGACAGGTGATATGTAATAACACAAACTATGTGTTGGGTTTAGAAAATTTCATTTACTTGACAATCAAAAAGGTTTGAGGGATTAGGGTCATACAATGCAAAATGTAGTTATTTCAACAACATACTTCACGAAGAGCGCTCACCTGTTCATATATAGTAATTGCACTTTATAATTATAGAGACAGTTTGCCATATAACTCTCTAGGCTGACATACATAAATAGTATCACAGAACCAGTGCAGACACACAGAAAACTACTCAGGCATACGTCTCACACCATCAGAGATAATATAGCCCTGCAAAGAAGATAACATACATGATTACGGTGGCCTGCTCCCCAACATGGCGCTCATATATATGCCCAGGCATCATGGAACAGTGTCACAACCTTCCAAAGATCATTTCATTTAGGAAAAACGTCTAAGCAACGTCTTCAAATAATAAAAAAGAAAAGTCAAAGAGTTACAAAGGGCACATCTTGCTTGGCCTGAATTGCCACAGAGTTGATTTGGATGGGCAACGGTCCGAAAACATTGTGCAGAGCAAGACTACTTTAAATCAATCGAGATGTTAGAGTACACAACTTTCTCTATGGATGCTTAACAAAAACATAAAAACATCCACATTTGTATACAATGCTGAACAACATCCTCACACGGCGGGCTAGACACTTGCATCATGTGGCAGAAGCTCGAGTTACCGCGTTAGTCTGTTAACGCTGAAAAGAGGACGAAATAAAAAATGCAACGAAGCAGCGGACACCCAAACGTTTAGTCACTAATGAAGGAATGTTCAAATAAGAAGCCATTTTATGTTAAAGAAATACACAACATTCACAAAAAAACTGTCGCCAACGACCGCTTTGAAAAGAAATGTATGTCTGATTATTTCAGTTCAGTGCGTTTACTTTTCCGTTGGCTTCAAGAGGAATCGACTAATCCAGTTTATGTTCAATCGTAAAATGGGAAATTCTGATTAGGTGCTCGGCGTCGGCATTAAATGAGGAACAACCGGCATATCTAATGTCCGTTTAAAGATATAAAAATAAAACAAGTTAAGACGGTAAACCTGTATCTTAAGTCGTGATTATCGTTCACCTTTTCCAGCTCCAAACCCCAAAGCCTCCTACAGAGAAAGTACATGCACAAACTAAAGAAAGAGCATGTCTCATTTCCATCGCCTGACTAAACGGACACACTTCTATGCTCTATAAAAGGTTTGTCCCGCGGCGCCCGCTGTGCGGCGGCGGCGCGCCGTGCCTCATCTGTAGACGGGGAGCTGGATGTGGCTCTGCTGGTGGTGCTCCAGGAGCTGAGGCATCCCCATGGATTGGTACCCGCGGCCCAGCATGTGCTCTTTGATGCAGGGCGGGTGGATCTCACTGATGAGGCACTCCAGAGACTGCAGGCTGCTGCTGAGCACCGCAGCGTGGCACACGCTGGAACCCGGCACGCCGCAACAGAGGTTTGGCTCCGCGCTGTAGGCCTGGGTATGAGGAGGAGGAGGAAGAGGAGGGTGGAGCTGCGGCTGCTGTCTCTGCGGGTGGAAGTGTTGATGGCGGCCTGCGTGGAGATGGGGATGGGAGAGTCCGAGGTCTCTAAGCCTGGCTGCGCATGTACCCGTGTCCAGCACCTGAGAAGTATAACAGTCGCTGTTGGGGGTGCCGCTGTCCCAGAGAGGGGCGTAGTACTGCCCAACGGAGAACTCCGCCTGCATGGCGCCACGGCTCAGAGACGAGCCGCCGACTCGCTCGTGGTGAGGCCTGTAGGTCAGCTGCGAGGAGCAGGGCAAAGGCAGGCGGGTTTCAGGGGACTGGCCCACCCCGGCCTCTACGCCTCTGTGCCTCTGAGCCCCGTTACTCACGCTGTACATCCTCCCGGCTCCTTGCTGATAGGGCGCCCCCCCCCTCTGCTGCTGCTGCTGCTGCTGCTGCTGCAGCTGCATTTGATGTTTATGCTGCCACATCGCGTACTCTCCTTTCTCTAAGTACCCCGCTTTGGCTATGTCTGCACTCTGTGTGGGCAGCACTGCCCCTGTGAAAGCCAGACTGCTCTGAGGCAGCACTCCCAGGGCAAAGTCGGAATCTGAGTGTGCCACTGCGGCCACGGCCTGCAGAGAGGGGCTGGCTCGGGCCTCTCCCCCCAGCTGCACGGCCTGGCTGTGGGGAACTCGGCTCATCTGCCTCATCAGGCTTTGAACCTCTGCCAGCTCAGACTGGGGGGCCAGGCTGTGATCTCTGGAGGCCGTCCCTGTGCTAGAACAAAGTGTCTCGATGGGAACATCATGGGGCTTACATGAGCTTATATGATATGCCTTATGCCCGTGTCGGTCTGCGTAGCCGTTATTTAGAGGATTATTATACGGCCCCGCGGAGGTCTGAGTGTTTGCATGTTTAGTCCTCCTGCCCTCAGAGGTTTTTACCACACCTTTGACTAGCACAGAGGCTTTGATGGTGGCCAACAGTCCTCCTGAGTATTGCTGTGAAAAGGGGCTGCAGCATTGGCCCGTGGTGTCTAACCCGTTGACGGTTTTGTTCAGCTGTTTGTGTTGTGGCACCCGGACGTCGGTCGGAAAGATTTTGATGGAAAGTGGGCTGTGGGCGGTCCTCTGGGCAAAAGCATCCAACTCTGCAGGAGAAGGGTACCGAGAAATCATGGAGGCAGGAGGCTCGCCTGAGAAGGAAACAGAAAGAAACAATTAATTTGTCTGAAAGCAGCCCACGAAAATCCGGTGTTCTTCTTTAGCTTTTTCCTTTCAATCGAAAACCTGTTTGGGGTAATAATGGCTGACATCAACTTGCGGTATAAACTTGTTTTCAGGAAGGAAACACCTGCAGCGCTGTTTGATCAGTGCCTAATGCAATTTATTCAGACTTAGTTGAAGCCCAAATGAGTTTACCCTGGGAAATCAAAAGACAGGAGTTGCTAACAGAGGAGGGGGAGGACCTCGTTTCACTGACAGGGCTCCAGTTGTATTTGATGACATTTGGCCGTTTAGCCGCAGCAGGAGGAGCCAAGAAGAAGCTGATTAACTGGTAACTGCTACAAAAACATCACATGGTGTTTTAGACAATTGGAACACACCTAGTTCATAATAAAGATATGTAATCATTTCTAAGACGATTAGGGGATTCACAGGGATTTTTGTGTTTTTTTGTAAACATTCGAGCGTCACTAGTTCACGTCCTGCCGATGACATGTTGTCCCACTTTCTGCTTTTATGAACCTGAACCGATTGTATTATAAAAGCTTGGAGCCTAATCTGTGAAGGAAAAATGGATGCATATGGAAAAAAGAGCAGACACCAAGAGCTGCTGATTGAATTGTGTGAGGGGAAAGCTGAGGGGACAAACTAAGATTGGATTTAAACACTATTATTCTTGCAATTTCATGGCTGCTTAACTCCTAGCGACAAAGGGAAGGTGGAAAAGCCGCCCCACTTAAAAACAATAAATCACCTGGAAGAAATGACTGTCACCTTTCAGAGTGACACATTCATGAAATTACTGACAAAGAGGAAAGGCGCTGAAATTAACCTAGATCGATTGAAATCATAGCAGGCAAAAGACCATGGCTGTAATCTACGATAAAAAAGGGCAAAAACTCCAAACAAAACACTTCATTTCATTTTCAATAACAAAACCAATTCCAGCGATGTAGGAGAGAGCTCACTTGTTGTTCCCGTTTGAAATTGATTTGGGAGTTCATTTCGTTTCAGGCCTACAGTGAGCCTCCCGACTGTGAAAATGATTCAATCTACAAGATCCATCTCATGAAAGAAATAAATTGGGTGTTTAAAATGGAGGAAAGAGGTAAGGTGGAGCGTTCAATCCATCCAGCAATCTCCCCCCATCGGAGCCGAAGGAACAGCACCATGGTGCCAGCAGCGTGAACGAATTCTACAGAGAAATACAACAAAGCAAAGCGCTGCTTATTATGTATCACAGTGTAGAGCTGCTGTATAAAAAAGCCTAACATCTGGGATGTCGGAGAGGTGTTCAAACTGTGAGAGGTAACAGGAAAAAACAGCTGTAATAACGATTTCAGGCCTTTGACTGAAAGCTGAATTTCTCATTACCATAAACGATATGTAGAAGAGGTTCATCTCCACCTGAAAGGAGCTCAGATGATAAGACCAGATGGCACATTTAAAAATATCCTCAATCCGCAAACACACCAGCGTTGACACCCCTGTACACATCTGGTCTATTTTCTGCCCGGGATAATGTCGCTCGATCACCAAAAGATGGATAATTTAGCGAAACGGGCGTCTTCTCACTCAGTAAAATGTCGGCGTCAAACCTCGCAGGCTGCGACTGGCTCGGCGTTGCATAAACACTTCAAACACTTTGGATGCTAACACATCTTCACAGGGTGTCCGATATTGTTAGTCCAGAGATTACAGCCCTGTCGGAGCCCGGGAGACACAACACAGCTGCACTTCCGACCGCGGCTGCCTTTGGTGTGGCACTATGGAAACCTAATTAGCAAATAGGCCTTCCCCCACTCTGCATTCATGTATCCGTCATCTGAGGACCACGACTGTGACGCACGCGTGAAATAAAAAGGATCGTTTGAGCCCATCCCGACAGGAGAAAGCCTGGTGACGAGTGAAATGGAGATCAGAAACGCCGTGACCGGCAGCTTGCTCCAAATTACAACCGCAGGTAATTGTTTCAATCTCGAGGACTTCAGAAGCAATCAGCGGTGTTAAACGGCTTTAAACTGAGCGCGGCATGGTCACCAGCCAGCCGCCGCTTTGCCAGAGCGTGTGTTGGCGGAAATGAAAGAGCATCTCTGTCATTCTTCACGATATTCTCTCTTTACTGGGGGATTCCTGCAACACATCCAAGTCAAACGTGTTTTATTAATTACAAGAGCTGAAGTTTCCCGGTGAAAGTGGCAAGAAGGCGAGAGCTCACTGCGTGTCAGCCATCCTCCCAACAGTGTGCAGAGCAAAAGTGATAATTAACAACGGGCATTTAGGTATCGCTTTTATGGTTCTCTGCAGGTGTGGGGCGAGGTGCTTTGAAGCCTCAAAGAGATTTTAACAGTCGCTCATTTTGGCCTTTATCCTGAAAACAAGCAAAACATGTAAGAATGAAGCCAGAACCGCAGGCTTCTTACTTATTAGTCTGCAATAATTTCCTTCAGGCTCTTTTAAATCCTAGGCATTTGGAATCGCAGAGAAAATGTGACGAATATGAACCAGTAAATTAGTCAATATTTTCTCCTCGCAGATGAAAATGTCTTCAGTTACAATCCCAACACGGGCCGTTTCTTTTAATAATGTTGCCTTTAGGAGGGAGACTATTCATGCTGCTATTAAAGTCGGTTTGCGTGAGTGCATTTTGAGCACATCTTCATAAGCACACAGGCCAGAAGGCAAACGGGAAATGACTCCAAACCGACCGTCCTGCGTGTGTTTCTTTGTGAAATGGTTTCCCGTCAGTCTTAATTGAGAGGCACTGCCGTCGCAACAACACCCAGCGGCGTAAAATAAAGACTGGAAATGACAACAAATACGAGGCTGTTCACATGACAACGGAGAAATAGCAGCTATGTGTTGTCAGGTAAGGACCGGTAGACAGATAATTATCAGTCTGACCTGAGTCACCCTGAACCTGCAGCCCGCCTGCTGCTCCAGTCCTCAGCCCGACTGAGAGCGCCACAGACGCACAGAAAATAACAACAGCCACTTTTTTCCCCGAACAGCCTCGCCGAGAGCATCATGCGGTGCTTACGAATTCAAATGATTTGACCTTTAACACTTTCCCCCACTTGCGTTTCGATTGACGTGGGTTATGTAGGATTCAAAAAGCTTGTATGTCTTTTGCTTTCCTCAAAAATCTGCATAATGACACTGATGTGCGACGCATCTAGAGCCCGAGATGCGTAGATTTAATGGTCCCACCAGTCAGACTGAAATGTTTCTCTCGGTTGGAAGAGGCTCCACACATTACATTAAACATGCTGCTCAAGTGCTGTGGCAGTACGCTGAGTGAAAGTGGCACACTTCTACTGGAAACACCTAATCCGGATTTCCTCTTTCCATGCAGGGGACCAATTATAAACTCCCAATCGCTAGGCCTAATTTATTATGTGTGTGTTAGTTTGTGTGAGTGTGTGTGTGTGTGTGTGTGTGTGTGTGTGTGTGTGTGTGTGTGAGTGTTTGCGTATGTGCATGTGCATTTGTGACTTAAAGCCCCACTATGTAACTTTTTCACCTTAAAATAACAGCTTGAAAAAAATGGTGCCGCTACAATGACTTTTAATATGTTGATTTGCTCCTCCGCCACTGCCATCGGGGGTCTGTGGCCAGAAAACTGCTGAATGTAAGATGGTTGGTAACGACCCGGTACTTCCGGTTGAAGAACAGGAAGTACTTAAACTTGCTGTCTGGCAGTAATTACCAATGTCATATAGTGCCAGTACACGCTCGCAGGTGACTTTTTATTTGCTCAGCTACGAGACGAGTACAAACAGAATGACATGCTGCGGCTGCGGAGACGCTGTTCGATCAGCTGTGAGGGCACGTGACTGAGGAGATATATATATATATATATATATATATATATATATATATATATATATATATATATATATATATATATATATATATATATATATATATATATATATATATATATGGCTGAGCCAGACGTTAAATACCTGAAGGGGGCGCTACAGGGGAAAAGTTACATAGTGTCGCTTTAAAGAAAAGATTATACATGGGAATATTCTGGATGGATAAAACACTGGGTATTTACCAAATGTTGTTTCACAAACCTGATCCCCCCCCCCCCCATACAATCCCACTGGATGCTTTCGGCCACTTTAAACTGCAGGCTAATCTTTTTCCCGTGGTCACACTTGAAGCCATTTCCCCCCAGATTAGAGAGGAGACCTCATTGTTCCGCTGCAGTTTCCGTTAATCACTCATTTATGGGCAAAACAAGCCCCCGGGCTAAACATAAGAACGGCATTAGAATGACCACTACAGATGATTTCCACCCGAGATAAAACCCAAAAAAATGTATGACTTATTCCTCGTTAATATGCATACATGTCGGCTGAACTGCCAGGCAAAAATCCCACGGGTCTTTGATGTTATGCTGAAGACTTATCGGGAAACACTTTAGTGAGATAACATGTTTACGAGCGTCTAATCCTCAGCAGGGACACGGCGCTGAGAACTGGCAGTTAATTACAGAACGCCGCTTCTCAGCAAGCATGAATACTTGTTTACCACACCAATAATCCTGATATTTAAAATACTCTGGCCTACCTTAATAAGCAGGGGCTGAGCACAGCACATTCCCAATGCATTAAAAAACCTACGTCTCCATTACCATGGCAACCTTCTCCATGCACCCAGTTGTGCCGATAAGCCCAGTCATTAGGACCATGTAATTAATTGGCCCCGACTTCATTCATCTCTTTGAGACGAGCTGCAGCAAATGACTATCTGCTGATTACACAGAGCAATAACACCAACACCAGCAGCTGCTAAGTTCTCCCTCTCAATTCAGATCACAAACCCCAAAATGTTGCTAATCATTTGTATAATTTATATAATTAGATGCAAATCATATTGGATATCGTTGTTGTTATTGCGATGGGTTGTTTTATTACATTTCCATCCTCCAATCACATTTCAGTTAATATAGATCAAAGCTGAAGAAACCGATATCTTGGCCATAGATCATTTTAAGTGATCATAGCCAAAGCACAACAACCCTACTGGTGGAGTGATCATTAGAAAAGATGCACAACTGTGTTAGAAGTCATCTGGTTCTTAGATGAGACAGAAGGTATACAAGACTGTGTATTTAGAAATGTAAGGTGAGAAGTGAAGCGCTCGCAAAGAGAATGACGATGAGAAACATCCAGTACCAAAATGGAAAACTGCAAATCAAAGCTGCTCTCAGATTCTGGGTCAAATAGACAATACGACAGCGATTGCCCCGCATTTTGTTCCTAACTGCAACAAAGCATTCTGAATTGAACATCTGTGAACCGTAATAAATCTGTCAGTGTTGAATAGGCTTCTCACTGACTCGCTGCACATGAGTCATTCGACTCAATGTTAATAACGCAAATATTGATTATAAAAGGTTCAATAAGCGTTATAACAAGTAAGATGCAGTATCAGCATTTTCTCTATCCAACGAACTAATATAAAGATGCATTCGTATTTATCTTGTATATTACAGGTGAGCAGAGTCGTCCTTCAATCAGAGGGTTGGCGGTTTGATTCCCGCCTCCGCGTCGATCTGTCCTTGAGCAAAACACCTAACCCCAAATTGCTCCCGTAGCTGTGCCTACGGTGTGTGAATGTGTGTATGTGTGTGTGTGTGAATGTGTATGAATGTTAGTTACTGCTGATGTGCAGGTGGAACCATAGCTCCTCCCATCAGTGTATGAACGGGTGAATGATGTCATGTCATGTTAATGCTTTAAGTGGTCGAAAGACTAGAAAAGCGTTTTATAAGTACAGGCCCATTTCCCATTGCCCATCTCCCATGGGGTTAAAGGAAAGTTGCCAAGAAGGTTGCTAATGCCTCCATGTGGTGCATTCAACCTGGCAGCTAAGAGGACCATTAGATTTTTAAGAAGTAGACTCAGGACATGCCGACAACATGCGCTCTTAAATCTCACTCGCACTAACCTCTCCATTCACAAACGACTTCCGTAAACACACAAAAAGAAGAAAGAGAATGACCAACACTCCGTTGCACAAGCCTCCCTCTTTCCATGTCAGTGATACATGAAGCGAGCTCGCTTCACAGAGTGACCTCAGGGCCGAACACTTCGTTATGTGTCCTCCAAGAGGCTCTGGCCAACACTCCTTTGCACCAGTGTCACTCCTCATTTGTTTCTGTGCCGCTTGGCCCAGCTTGGGCAAACGTTACCCTCTCCCAGCCGGCCGGATCGCAGGCCGGCAGCGTGGGAAAAAGCATTACTGCGCCCGCTTTCAAGCCCAGAGAGCAGAGAACAGCCCTCGCTGACTTTCATCGCATCATTCCTAAAGCTCGTTTCTCACAAATCTTTCACATGGGCCATTGGGGCTGAGAGCTTTCATGTCCTTCCATTTATCGATGGCTAAAAATGGAAACGGCTTTCAAGAGCGCAGCAGTGACTAAAGACCGTCTCCATTTAACTCAATCCAACTACGACTCATTTAATGAAGGTGCCTGGGCCACACAGACTGAGCTCCCATTGGCAGACTGGATCATTCCCTGTGGCTGTGCTTTAAATGTCAGGCCAGAGGGGGGGGGGCTGCGCAGTACATAAAACTCAAAGAAAAGGAGGTGGAAATGCCCTGCAGGTAAACAGGATGAGAAATGCACTCCTGGTTCTGCCTGAGGCAAAGTAGACCCTTCTGCTCTGGCGTTTAGCCGACAAGCGCTCCATTGATTCCCAATTAATATTTAATAGCAAAAGAGACAAGGAGACATTTCACCGGAGCAGAACGATGGGAGATAAAGAGACGGAGGATACGATATATTCCCCATTTCAAATATGAGAAAAGTTAGATACATATAGCCAAAAGATATGAATCTAAGCAAGTAATTAATAATGCAGAACACTGTCCATGCTTTTTGTCCCCGGTCTGTCACCGTGACTACACAGGTGTTTTCACTTATTTAGGCGGATTAGGCAGCGTCTCTGGGCTGTGTGGCTGTTGATGCATACGCCTCCCAGACGGTGCTGTCAGTCCCACACAACGTGTTTGATAAGGAACACTTTATGGTTCTTTTGAAAAAGGTCCAGTCAGAGATTCTAAATCAATAAACTTGTCAAATTCAGTGAAAATGTGTAGACAGTTCTGCGTGCGCACATCAAAAAATCCAGTGTTGTTACAGAGCCCAGGCTCTGTGCATGTACATGTACATGTGAAATAAACAAAGTGGTCAGGAACACTACTGCTGCTAGATCAGGGGAAAGGCTGTGGATGTCATGAGGAGAAAAGGAGTGGATGTCATGAGGAGAAAAGAAAAGCAGTGGATGTCATGAGGAGAAAAGAAAAGCAGTGGATGTCATGAGGAGAAAAGAAAAGCAGTGGATGTCATAAGGAGAAAAGGAGTGGATGCCATAAGGAGAAAAGGAGTGGAAGTCATAAGGAGAAAGGTTGTGTATGTAAAAGGAGAAAAGGAGTGGATGTAAAAGGAGAACAGCTGTAGATGTCATAAGGAGAAAAGCAGTGGATGTAAATGGAGAAAAGCAGTGGATGTAAAAAGAGAGAAGCAGGGGATGTCATAAGGAGCAGTGGGAGCAAGAGGGACGGATAAGTCTAGCGACCGTAATAAAAGCCCAAAGCATGGTTCCAACTGAGAATAGGTTTGACTATTCAGTAGTCCGTACATGCAAATAATGTGCCTGCTATTCTCTCCTGCATGCGTTTACTATGTAATACATACTAAGCGGGAGATTAGAATTCTGAATACAGATATCGTGGAAGACAATAGACAGGCCCATGCAAATGAAAACATGTACTGGCAACATGACCGGTCATAAAGATAACCCTGGCCCCTGCCTTGCAGACACATGTGACATGTGCATAGGGGCTTAGCTCACATTGATAGTCGCATCATAGGGATTCTGTCGGAGAAATGTTACCGGTCAATATTTGCGCGCTCTTGCTTTCCAATTTCCAGTACGAGACCCCAGTCTGAGTCGTTCCGTCTAACTTAATTTACAATGATCCCCGTTAGCTTCACCAATGTGGCAGCTGTTCTTCCATGGGTCCAAACAAAACACTTCAAATAAATGACAGTATGGACTAAAAATAATTACAACGCCACCCAATGTCACACCGACACCAGAAAGAGCATCTTTAAAAGGATCAAATAATTGAAGATGTTTCATTTCAAATTATTCATAAGGCTGCATGCATTACACCCTGCAGATCCAGTGCACTGAAAGTGGTTATAGATCTCTTTAGAATAGCGTCAGAACAGAGCCTTCATCAAAGTATAAAAGGCATCAGCACAATTTTGCAATTGGGAAAAGGAAACCACAGCAGAATAACATGTGTGGTACTATGATCTCATTATATAAATCTAGACTGTCCAGCAAAAGGACCATTTGGTCCGCTGCACACATCGTATGGATGTAAAGTAGCCTCCATAAAGAAGGCAGTATCAGGCCACTAACTAAATCTGCAAACAAGTCTCATTCAATCAATTAACTGAATGAAATCTAATCACAAATGTTAATCCACGTTAGGTTGAGACACCCACTCAACCTTTCAGTGACTGCAGTATAATCAGTCACGATGAAGGTCAAATGACACGGACACCGAGCACTTTCCGCACAAAACGTGAACATCATTAGTTACCCTATATGTCAGTTGATTAACTCTGTAATTTTAGAGTCCACTTTGACCTGCATGTATACGCACACTGATCACTAACCCAACTAATAGGCATCCTCCTAATCAGGAGGTTGCCCATTATTTTCAATTCTAGAAGCTTCAGGGCAACTGAAATCTGAGCGCACCGCCAAAACCGCCAAGAGCTTCGAGTTCGTCGGGAAGCCCCAAGGTCAAGCGGGAAATTATTGATTAAGAAGTCAGGAACACACTAGTTACCCGTATGAGTTATGTTGGTCAACAGATACATTGTGTGTCTGTGATGTCTGTGTCCTACTTAAGGACACAGTAACGTAAGGAAAATACCATTTCCAAAATGTGTAAGGCGTAAAAACTAGTTTGTGAAAAACCCAGAGAAAATCCCGGACGTTTTTGGAATCCCTGCCGGACACATTTTTTAGGCCTCAAAAAGAGGACACGTCTGGGGAAAAGAGGACATCTGGTCACACTATGTGAACTCACCTTTGCGGGTGCACGGCTGCAGCGGTGGCACTGACAGCAGTAACGACGGCGGGGGAACATCAAGGCTTTTGGGTATGCAGGCCAGGTTCTGCAAGGAGAGGTTCTGCCGTCTCTGGATACAGGCTAGCATGATCGTTATCTAGGGCCGCACACAGCCTGGGTAAACCTGCCGGAGCGAAGGAAAACAGGGTTTGAGTCTTTATCCAATACATTCAACACCAAACATAACGGTGATTAAACAAGATTAGGAGTCTACAGCCACGCTAGGGCTGCGCTGCTTTGAGCTAAATGCTAACACGCTCACAACGGCAATGCTAACAATCAGATTTTTAGCATAGCATACACACTGTAACCATGAGATAATAATTAACCTAAAATGTCCCCACTGTGGGTTTAATAAAGGAATATCTAATCTAATCTAATCTAATTAGCACATTAGAACACATCACTGCTGAGGCTGATGGGAATCCTGTTATTATTGCATGTCTTGAACCGTTGGTAGGAATGTCAGTACCAGATCTTCATGGCAATCCATCAACGAAAAACAGAAATGTCATCTTTGCGTCAGAACAACAACAACCAGGGATATGATTGATGAATTCCAAATGTCATGGCAATCAATCCAATATTTGAGATATTTCGGTATGGAACAAAGTGGTGGAGCGGCTGACATTCATAGATCAACGCAGCTGGCGTGGCTCAAAAAGCCTAAATGTTAGATTAAATGGTCCCGCACCCGTTTTTTTTGCTGTGACTTTTGATTTGAAAAGTGATTGTGATTGTATTGTTAGGACACAAAATGTTCAGGACAACTTTAATCTCAGAAAGACATCAATTTATACGCAATCCAAGAACACATTGCGTCAAAGATATGTTTGATGTCGGGAGAAAAACTGCAAGCTTGCAGGTAGAGAACACTTACATCTCATTGGAGGCCCTCCTCTTATAATGTATGATAATAATAACTTATTTGCCATGTACCCTAAGCAATTTTCATATGCAAACACTCTCCAAACACATAATGACGACTCCACCTCCTCCTCCGTGTTCTAATCGCTCTTTCCTGTTTTCAAACTCGTTCTGTCGGCTGAGATCACACAGATCATTTAGAGGCCCTGCTGTAGCCTCAGGCTGTGTGTTTCAACTTAGAACTTGCCCTGAGACCTGGGTGTATTCTTATATAAATTGATGGTTGTATTGATTAGCAGAGAAAGCCCAAAGCAGCTCACTCCTTAAATTAGGCCATGCCGTTTACAGAGTTCAGTATTGTCAGAGGAAATGAGTGGCTGTGTCTGAAAGAGAAGGCGCCTCGCCACAGATGTGCTGATTGAAGCAATTATTCTGGAGATAAAGCCAGGCATTGAGGGAATATTTTTAGTGATAATCACATTTGACATTCTCTTTGAGTATCTGACAAAGACCTCACGTCTGAATGCTGGCACTGTATGACTAAAACCCCTGAGGCGACTGTAAATACTTCTTCCTCTCTATGCATCAGGTACCTTTTAGATAGTATTTAACAAGTCCAACAATACAGATGTAAAGAAACAGTATTTACATTACAATGCACAACAGGGCTCATATAAGCCAGCGGCATGCACCTGTCACATCTCCTGTTTTTCTTGTTCATTCTTAAGGTTCTTTTGGATATGTGCTCCCTCAAGGTCCGGAGGGCAGCCAAAGAGAGTCAACTACAGAACAAAGTGTTCGGTGACGAGCTGCAGGAACAGGATTACCTTCACCTCAAAAGGAAGAAAAGACAGGGTGGCTTTCATGTTACTCAGGTGCTAACAACGACAACAAAAAGATTCCCCTTCTGGTGCACCCGCTCCCCTCCTCCGCTCAACATCTGTCCCTTCATGACAAGCCCACTTCAAACTGCTCAGTGCCTGTCTCATCTGGGCACACACATCTGAAGAGCTAAAAGCCTCAGACTGATCAGATTCCATTTAGAAAATAATTGCAATTTCAGAACAACCCTTCCTTTACCACACATTTGTCAAGGGGGAGGTGCCGAAAATGCAGCAGAAACAGAAGGGAGAAAAGGCTTCTCCAGGGAGATCCCTTCACGAGCAGAAAATGGGACGTGAACTGGAATACCTTCCATTACTCTCACAATTTGCCGCTGGAATAAAATACATCAAGGAAGGCATTAGAATTCAAAGAGCTAGCAGAGACTTAAATATGAAGAAAGAACTTCCACTGAAAGCAGACAAAGGAGCTAGAAATAATGTATAAAGTACAAGTAATGATGGTTGCTTTCATCCTGATATCTACATTTTAAATCTACTCTTCAGTAGAGATATGAGATCAAAGTTATCCCAGAATGTATGATACTATATCTGGACTAAGTTCACAATTAATAACATTTATTCTGGCCATATGATGTTCCGCTTAACAAAAAAAAAAAGTTATATATACTCCTTTCTGACCATATCATATCAGAATATATTCTAATAGGGAGGCTACAATAATAAAGTACTTAGGGACATGGCAACTGCAAAGTCGGCAATCTAACAAATGGCAGTATGCAGCATAGAACTCAACACATGAGCCCAAGTATCTTTATCCTTAACATAATTGTTCGGTTTTCCCTTTTTCTTTAATTAGCTTTCCGGACAGTGTCATTACAGTCCAGGTTATAAACCAGTCTCACTTCTCACATTTCCTCCAAAGCCTTTTTCGGGAGTTTCCAAGTCGTGCAGGCTTACACGTTCAAGGACTTCTCGAGCATGCACAACACGAAAAAAGAGAACAAAGTTTAAGCTGAAGGACATCTAATCATCTCCACTCTTAGGCGACATCCATGCAGCTGATAAGCGTCATGATGTGGTCCACTGAGGGCCTGCCAGCGAGATAAAGACCTTGTGCTCTGCGGTCCATCCAACGGTCCCCCATGGATGTCTTGACAGATAAGAAAATATGCCTCTACCCTCATCATTGTCAGCACACACACATGTTCGTTGAACAGGCAGATATAGCTGAAGCCTTAAATGTCAACTGCATTTGAATGACCTCTGTTTAAAAAAACAGTATCCTTCAGCTAATCATTACAAAGCAGCAGCATAGGAATATCCATGAAAGCTGGAAAAAGCCCTAAATTATACAGGGACTGTCTGACCCTCTGGAATCTTTATGAGTTTGCGTAGCATCAAGGGTCAGGGCGAAAGATAGAAGCAAATTGCAAAGAGAGACTCCCTCTAAACAAACATGAAATGCATAGAAAAAAAGATACACACTTGCTCCGCACACACCCTCTCCCTGCTACATTCACGGGCGCACACACACACACACACACACACACACACACCTCCCGACTACCATCTCAGCTCCTGTTAGCGGAATCCTAGTTAATAATTAGATGATAATGAAAAAGGTCTAGGACAAGCACCCTTTTCACTCTCTGGCTGGATTAGCATGTGAGTGCTATGCTAATGCTTTTTCCTTCCTTCCACTCAGAAACTGCAGAAGCGCAAAAGAGAAAGAGCACAAAGGGAGGAAAAAATAAGACCAATTTAGGAGGAAATAAATGATTAACAAAGAGCAAATGGTCATTACAGAGGGGGGAAAAAGCAACGCTCCACTTTGAATGAACATGACATGGACCATGAGTAACAATCCACTTAGTGTATAATTAATTGTATATTACGTATGGATTTTATATTGTCTTCAAGGTAGGCTCTGCAGGAGCCTGTCTTGGTAATGGAGACAGACAAGTAGTTTGACATCCAGACAGAATTAGACAGCAGTGCTGCAGCAGCTGCCGGATTCATCTCTATACCCCCCTCCCTCCCCCCTCTCCCCCCCCCCCCCCCACACACACACACACACACTGATCCCCCAAACCCCCTCATACATTTTTTAGAGAATCTATTACTTCTGGATTAGCCGATAAGAGCTGGCCTGGTTAAATTCTATAATAGTTTGCATAATTGGTATCAGAACAGCACATAAGAGAGACCCATATTTCTCTCTTCTCCTTCCTTTGAGGAAAAGAAAAAGGATGGACACAAAGGTCCACATCCAGGATAACCAAACAACCCGGAGCCACTCTGCTCCACACTGCAAGAACACTCGAGGCCTGCGGCTGGTAACAATGAGCCTCATTTCCATTGAGATTAGCTAAAAGGTATTACAACAGTGTTAAAAAGCCTTTCCTATACAATTCATGTGCAACCACTAAATTTATGTAAATACAATCGCTAGGCAATATTCAAACAGATGTCCAGAGCATTCGGTTGGGTGTAAATCATTCTGCGTTAATGGCTGGGTGTCTGGGAAACAGATATTAACATTACAGTTTCTCCCATGCAACATTTTATATAGCCATCAAAAGAGAGTTGTGTTGCAATAAAGCTGAGGATATTTTAAGTTTTGTAAACGTTAAACAAACAACAGACTAACTGCACTATTTCCTTAATACTGCAGCACACACAATTGGGTAAAGGCTGATACATGGAGAAGTCAAACGTTTCGACATATGCAATATCCAATGCTGTTTGCCAATGTTAACTTCAAAGCCACATTGTTATAATCTTTTACTATATTTAGATTGCGTATTTCCCAGCATGTTCAACGATCTCGCTATGAAGCTTTCCCATTGGAGGAAAACAAATCTATTGTCAAAAGCACAAAATATACGCCGCTTTACTTTTCAATCTATTTGACATCGACATCAATCAGCATTTGGTTATTACTTACTTTGGCATGTACACCATTATTTCCATTCCTTATATATTGCTAGCTTGACATTATTTGCATGTAAAAGCTTAACAAAGTCAGAAGTATAAACAAAAAAGCAGAGCAGAAATTAATATATTTTTAGCTATGCGAAGAAACCCTACAATGGAACGTACAGCTTATGCCCACGTTCCTGTCAAACAGTGAGAAGATGTATATCACCTTCTTTGGTAGGCATTTTCAAATCTTTTTTAGGGGAATTTAACTTCTTACACTGCGGCAACAAATGGTTTGAAACAAATGACGGTCCAACTCTCTGGGATCAGAGCTTGCACCATTAATTTCGTGCCACAGCCGCTGCCAGCATGAAGAATTTGTCTCGGAGGTTTACAGTTTTGACAAACAATGAATCATTTACTCTGGAGTTTAATATGGGTCCATTTCTGTGAGTCGGTCTTTGATAGCAGTATTGGCAGGACGATTGTTAGGTTAACTCACCAAATATATATGAACATTAAATATAAACTATGCAGGCAGTTTAAATATGTGTTAAATATCTGGCTTTCTTGTTGTTGGTGCACATTTTTCTATGCCCAGGTTTTAATTTGTGCAACGTGCTCTTAATACCAAGAGGAAATGGCTGGTATGGAAAAACACATTGCATAGATTAGATACACAACAACATACTAATGGAAGAGGCGAGAGGTTACACTGTGTGTTTCTTTTGTTTAAATAGTAACCATGACGTTTTAGATATACAGATGCTGAGAACTAATTTAGCCTGCACAGTTAAGTCTTATCTTGGTGAGCAGCCTTGGTCAGGAGGAGAAAGCCTTAGACTGAACCAAAGCCACCCTTGTCCACAGACAGTGCCAAGGTAAAGGCAACACACTGCGTGGGGTAAAGTCTGGCTGATGCCAAGGTGGCATTAGAGGGTAAACACAGCCTTATCTTATCCTTATCCCAGTATGCACACTGGGACGCGCTGTCAGAGAGCCATGCTGTCTAATCTTTAGAAAACCTTGACTTCAAAGATAACAAATGGTCAAAGAGTGACCTGAGGGTTTTGTGGAAAGATGAGTTCTTTGAAAAAGATTTAAAGTTAATGTTGGTCAATTGAGGTATTAATGGATTTTAAAGTCTCCTATTCTCCTCAACTGTTAAAACTCAGAAAACTAAAGGACACAATACACTGAAACCTCCCCCTGTTCTTTCCACAGGCCCTGTTTACTTTACTGTGTTGCGTTCAAGGGTCACTGATTCTTTCAAGTCATTAAAATCTTCAAGCGAACATGAAACTCATTAGAAAGTGTAGAGAAATTGCTGCCTGTAATGTGGGAGATAACCTAATGATAAGCGCTCTACCATGCATCACAGGAACGTCCAAATGCTTGAGGAAAAGAAAAATCTTTGATCTCTGGACCAACTAAAAATGTCATCATCTCAAAGCCTTTCTATTCGGGGCAAATGATGATGCATCAATTGCAATTTGGCAGTTTTAATCATTAATTTGAAGTAATGACTGCGGCCATCATGTAGACAAAATAAACATAACTGGCGTTCCGAATAACCCTCGCAGTACTGTCCCCTCCCCGATGACCTCGGAGGCCCAGTCCTTAACCTCCCACCCTTAACCCTCGTTAGACTAAAAAGACCAATTAGACAGATTTCAAAAGATGGCAGGCTGCCTGTAACTACACATGACATCTCTTAGCAGATAGAAATAGGTGATTATAAAGGGTGAACGATACAAAATGCTAAGCAACCAACCCCATGTCATTATTTCTAGAAAAAGGGAAGAGAGGTTGGTTCCATATATTCATTCTGCATCATTTTATCTTCCAGTCTCCTAATCCACAACTGAAAACCCCCTGTACACTTAACAAGCCTTAAATATCAAACACTTGGTGACATAGCAGAAAAAGACATGACCTTAATCAGTCCTTATACTGGCCTGGGTAATAGCCATCCCAGAAAAGGTCATTCTCGTGGGGAGCCGTTTCCTCCATTCGGTAATTTGGTCGGCATGGAGATTGAGCGAGCCTGGGGAAACTTCACAATAAATCAGAGCTCAGTTTTGCTCCTGAGAAGGCAAAGGGAAGCAGGCAGCCAAATGACAAATCCCTTCCCTTCACGGAGTTGGAATTACTGCTGGGGTGTGATGCGAGATCTGAGGGAAACCCCCATGGGATACCTGCACATTGACTGCTCATAACACGATACAATTTACAAGGCTCCCAAACGACTCCGGGCTCAGGCAAATCACAATTCAAACACACCAAAATATTAATATATCATTAAGACTACGTATCACACTCTATAATTGAAGAAAACAGTGCTAGATTACACAACATGAAAAACATGCAGCACTAAACGTTCACGGGCCAAGTAAAGCCACACTGTAGATGTCATAAGGAATACACCCCACCAATAAGCTTTATGATGAAATATATGACACTAAAACATTATATTATGACACTGTGGGAAATCAAAAGCCACAATGCCATGATTTGAATATCTTTCAAAGGAAATCATAATAAGAAAAGCCTATTTCGGAGTCACATGCCTCACAATAAAAAATAAATCAAGTGGGGGTTGAGGTATTTTTCTCTTATGGTAAGAAAGCAGCCAGAAGAAAAGAAGGGGCTTGCAGGCTTTCCTCCTCAGCCTCCGGTGGGAATCTGTGACATCCCATCTCTCTGGGTAATAAAGGATCTGGCACAAGCAGAAAAAGCATGCGGGGTAGAATTTCACACCTGGCCAATAATCTATAGGCCCCCTCTCTGCTGCAGCTAACCTTCAACCTCGGCTGCCACCGGTGCAGTGAGGTGCGATGAACCCACCTCCGGCTTCTAGACAATAGAAATGGAAACCTTCAGCGGCAGCTCTGAATGACCAATAATATACTTCAAAGCACTTCCCGTATCCACTGAGATGCTGACATATAAAGCGCCTTTCGCTGCGCGTAAAGCCATGATCCAAGCGAATGAAAAGGATGGGACCAGAAATTGTATTGGCTCGCGACAGAACAGCTTCCAGAGAAAAGACCTTTACAAACTACAGATTATTCTGTAGAAAATGTTCATCTATATTATAATAACCAATTTCGGCTTACTATTTCCACTATTTAACTGTTGAATTCATGGAATATTCTGCCATTAGATAAATTAACCTATTCTAAATAGAGTGAAAGGAAACGACAAACCTCATAGTTGGACGCGGCCCGTATAAATACACATAGCAGCCAATAGCAGCACACTGATATATAGTATAAGGGCGAGACGCTCCTATCCATTAGTGCGCACTTGGCATCTTTCACCACTTTGGCACTGAAGACTTTAAATCAATGCAGATATAATACACCGATACATCGTTACGAACCTATATATTTGACTTACTCTGGTATTGACGTGAAGTTAAACAACTCGGTTAAAAATCAATTTAGATAACAAAACAACATTTTCTGAACCGAGAACACATTTCCACACAGACAGTGTCCCTAAACATTAAGGATGGAAATAAGAAACATAATGTCTTACAGAGTTTGGTCTTATCATAAGGCTTGTTTATCTTTGGTTCGCCGCGGCTGATTGGTTGTTCTCCTGCTCGGAAGGCGTATTTCCTCTGCAAAAGCAATCTCCACACTGATTTCGGGAAACCTCCGGAGATGCAGGCTATCCATTGATGAAGCTGGCTCCATTAACTGCACTTCCTCGACATATTCAACAGTCGTATAGAAGATAATTTCACCGATTATGTTTTTTCCGGTTATCTACCGAGATGTCATCTCAGCAGCCGCCCGGCTCTGTGTGTGTATGTGTGTGTCGTGTGTATGCCACCGCGAGTGATGTCGGAATGGAAACGAGTCCCCTGCGCTGTTGAACCCGGCTCTGGGCCAATCAATCACGGACTCATTCGCATATTCCCACGGCTCAACCAATCACAAGCAGGGGAAGGCGGCATCTGTCGTGATGCTAAATCCGTCAAAGTGAGCACGTCGCTGCCTCGCGGAAACATTTAAAGGAGAAGAACGTCTCATATATGAGTAGAAAAAACACAAAAGCAAGTTTTTGGAGAGAAAGCGATTACTGGAAGTGGCGATATGTGGCAGGCGTCAGTCAGGTGTCCGGACTGTGGCCGGTCTGTAGCAGGTCCCTGTTAGTCTGTAGCAGGTCCCTGGTTAGTTTGTAGCAGGTCCCTGGTTAGTCTGTAGCAGGTTCCCTGTTAGTCTGTAGGAGGTCCCCGGTTAGTCTGTAGCAGGTCCCTGGTTAGTCTGTAGCAGGTCCCTGGTTCGTCTGTAGCAGGTCCCTGGTTAGTCTGTAGCTGGCGTCAGTCAGGTGTCAGGACAGCGGCAAACGAGCAGCACTCGTCCGGCACCCCTGGCTTGTTAGTTTAAATGTATTTAAATGTATTTTTCCGCCACTTATTGACATTTTCTAAAATAGCACATGCGCAATTGTTGATTTAAAGAACAACAAATAAGTTTCCAAGTTAAATGGGTGGAGCTACATTTCCTGGGAACACTCACTGTTGTTACGACAGGTCAGCTGCCGTAAATCATATTTATGCCTTTAGTTGAGTCAACTGAGACCCTTTTCTCTGTAGCCTATAGGTCTTTAGAGCAACCTCCTTGCACTTTTTTAGTTTATCATTCATTTGGTGTATGATTTCACTGTTTTTTAAACAAAAAGGTACAAACGGAACAGTCAGAGAAGTGACAAGCTGCCACAGGTCCGCCACGAGATGTCAGAGTTTATTTAGTAAAAAGATGTTTGGAAGGTTCTGTGATGCTCGAGTTAGATTTATTCTGCTTTCAATGAAAAGTGCTGTGGAAGTTTGCTATATGTATTTAATGTTATGGTAATAATCAACTAATAGGCCAAAATATAGTTCCACATTAAAGCAAACATAGTTGATGAACCAATAAAGCTACTACAGTTGTCATGGACAGAAGATGAATAGAACCAGAAGCAGAAACGGTCAGGAAACTGGGTTCATGGAAACTATTTTTATATATCTAAACTATTGTAATCAAAAATAAAACTGAACAAGTCAAACAATGGATGGAACTCTAATTAAACATATAACAACAACAACAACATGAGTTTGAGGGCCTTTTACATGCTTCGTACTGCAGGATGAAGCATTGAGCATCCCAATTCATTCTGGAATATACTTCCTTCCTTTCTCTTTGCACACAATTTAATATACATTTTCAATTTGTGCCACCTTTCAAAGCCTTTGAATTTTGTAACTTCTTTGTACCTCTGCTGCCACCTTCAGGCCAAATTTAAGTACTTTATTTTATTTAGAAGAATAGCAATGTTTTTTGTGCCGTTTTGTAAATGTGCTATGATATGTTTTATTAATTTTCACACCAGCTTGGCTGTAGTTTTATTACATTTAATGTTTGTCATTTAAACTAAAAGCAATGAAAATAAAAAATAATTATTCATTCAATTATTATAATTATTAATAATACATTATTATAAAAGCATGAACTATTAATTCACTGGTTTCTGAACATGGTACCAGAAACTGCCTTTTTTAAATTGTAAATAATCTGTGAAGCCTGTATGACCTGTCCAATGTGTTCATCTTCTCATCATATTAACTCAACACCATGAAACTAAAATGAATATCATAATATAAAAGTTCCACTTTATATGATTCAGTATTTTATTGAATGCAAAACCACAGTTGAGAAAGTTGAGTGACAAAGTGTGCTCAGCGGGCCTCTGGGACGCTCTGGCTTTCTCTGGGGCTTTCTTCCACATCCATTCAGTCGGGCCCCAGGATTTCCAAAAGGCACAAGCTGTCCGATGATATCGAAAAGTAGAAATAAGGGAAAGGGAAAAGGCCGTTAATCACATCTCCCAAACTCAAAAAACTAGAGAAGCCAGTAGAAGGTGATTACCACAGTTGAGGCAGTCATCTGGCACAGAGTTGGAGAAGAAGGGTCGATCTGCTTGAGGCGACAAGTTGATTGAAGGCAGGTGAGCTGAAACACACAAACACACACACACACACACACACACACACAGAAACACACACACCACACAGAGGCGTGACCATTGCCCACTTAACCACAGAGGAACACTTCTCTCCTGCTCTCTCCTCAAGGCAACTCTGGAGGCAAGTTGAATGAATGAATAGGACTTTAAGTACAATAGAAGGAGTAAAATGAGTCATCTCTGAATTATTAAAAAAGTGTAATTAAGTATATAATATTAAGAGTTGCAGGAAACAGACAGTCATTCATTGTTACCTCTCGTCCTGTGGGTCCGAGTGTAGAAAAGTGGCCCGGAAGTCACTGTCAGACGGCCTACTCATATATACACAACGCGTTGCCCACTCAATGCATCGCACCTATCGACCAGTCAGCTGTTTACTTGGAAAAATACCCATACACTAATAACATTTGGATCCACCAATTTGCCTGAATGGACACACGGAATAAAATAATATTGGCTATTGTAACACTCCAAGGTAGGTATATAGTTTGCTAGATGAATATGCTTAACTCTGGGCTAGTATCAGATGGTTATACACATAACTGCAGAGCCTTGAGGAATTAATGTCAGCAGAGAAAGACCACACAATAATGAAACTTAAATCATACGGTGGAATTAGTATGAATTATTGAACAGAACAGAACAAAAGATGGGGTGTGAATATCAGTGATATCAGTAGTGTTGCATGCTGAGTGTGTGATTGTGTGTTTGTGTGTGTGTGTGTGTGTGTCCTCACTCTGCTCCTGTAGTTGATTTATTGGCCCACTGGACAAATTTGTCAGACTGTCTTGACACTCGGGACATCTCTGGTCATATCCTTCAGCTCTGCTTCTGCAGCCACAACCATCCAATGAGCGGTCAGGATGTCCATTCCACTTGTCTGAAGGTATTTACAGACTGGTGACGTGACCTGGAAAATTCGCAGGAAGATATGAGCTGTAAGTATACACTCATACTTCAGAAGCTGGCTGATATATCCCTGGGCATTGACTCGTGCCGTGGCATTGATGGTCTCTCCATCTTGAATGGCTGAGAGGGTGTGGAGGACATCAACATGCAGGGCCCTGTCTGGCTTTCCAGAAGAGCCAAACACCTTTGTGACAGCTGCATCTTTGGACCACCAGTGCGTTTCTCCTATCGGGGTGCGTCTTGGGTCTTTGCTCTCCTTCTCCCAGATATTCATATTCTGAATATACACTCTGAATAATATTGTTCATCGGGGAAAAAAGAGAGCCACTTGCCATACACACTGTGTTGTGTCTGACAGCCCAAGGTTTAGGATGTGTGAATAGCACCACACATGGATTTGAGTCCGGCACTTTTCGGAGAGCAGTCCAGAGAAGCCTTTATATTGGCTTTGCCTACTGGAGGCCCCATCAGTGGAATTTCCAATACACCGCTTCATATCCAGATCCATGCCCGTTATTCACAATTTGGGCAAAGTACTGCCCGGTGGATGCCTCAGATGTTATCACAGCAACTACTCCCTCATGAACAGTGTCTGACACATGCAGTATGACAACGGAGCCCTGATCGCAGGCTGTGATGTCCTGTGTGGTGTCGATCTGGACCGAGTACATTCCAGATTCCAGGACTTCAGCAGCGATCATAGTTTTCATTAGGTGTTGAATAATGATGATGTTCTTGATAGTCGTCCCGTAACCACAAGGTACCCGGTTCGATCCCCGCTCTCCCCATTGCATGTCAAAGTGTCTTTGAGCAAGACACTGAACCCCCAGTTGCTCCACGGGCGATTCACCGCATCAAGTGTGTATGCTGCCCCTCACTTGCCTCTGTAGCTCAAACCTCTTTTGCAGGTCAGTTTCATCACATCTATAATGCTCTCCAACACTTGTCACCTCCTGCAGACTTGCTCTCTATGAAGCGACATCTGAGGTCTGAAGAGGACTTCTTTGTCTTGATAGCCATTTTGTGTTTGTGCCATCCTTGCAAAAAAGGTTCTCTGGACTGCAGCTGTGTCTGCCTTCTGCTGGGGGTGAAAACAGAACAAGGGGTCTAATGTGTCTGACTTTGGCCTGGTGAAATAATCTACATGTTGGCCTTCACTTTCTGTCTTTTAATGTTTTATCTTATTCTAAGTGATATTCTTTTGGTATTTAACCACTCTATTGTTTATGTAAGGATAAACATGCTATATGGACACATTGAGAATACAATAACACACATGTCCTCCTTTGTCTTTACAACAGACTATTTAAGTCACTGTTTACATGTCCGAAGCTCTAGTTTACCTTCCTTGTCCACAGTGAACAGCAGCATCTCAGGATGGATTAGGATTGAAGTAAAGTACAAGCATAGTAAGTAAAACACTCTTTTAACTATTTGATAAGTAAAAACACCTTAGGTGCAGACATGCCTTATTGAGAAATCATTGGCTGTAACTGTTGGTTTCTTGAACAACTCTCGTCCTGATTATTATTTTGTTTTTGCAAAGTCATCATGTCCTCATGTGACGTGGAGCTCTCCCTTTAAGATGGGTTTCATCAGGCCATAATGTACCTGGCAGAGACATTAATAAAGAGCTCCATCTGTGCCTGGCTGGCAGAGGTAAATTAACCAAATTAATGTCCGGTGAAGTCTCCTCTTCTTCCTATTGGCAATGAAAAGGAGATAGTGCAAAAGTAATTAAATAGCAACAGGGACCTCGGGGCAAACCTAATAACTCCATGTAATCATCCAGTAAGAGATCTTTTCCGCAACCCAAATCATGTGAATAGTGAAGAGGACCCCTGACTACACACACACATTCACAGTCAATAGGCCTGCATGTTCCTCAAATAAAATTGACCTTGTGGAGATATATCTGCAATGGCTCAGAGGCAAAGTACAAAAAGCCTCTCAGAGACCTGTTTTTCTACCAACGTGATCTCTTCTGCTCTACTTGGAACTGGCTCTCATGTGAACCCTAACACGTTACTTTGCTGGGTACATACTGACATACCTTTGCCATCTGCTGGCAAAGGTATGTTTGTACAGTAATATTCGGAAGCATCTGTGAATGTGCAGTGCTCCACACCTTGTTGGGTGTTATTGTTATAGTCATGCCTCTTTCTTTTTTTAGTATTGGCTGTGGACCATACAGGAATTTGCAGAAAGATAATGGGGCAGATAGTGCAATCATATAGTAATGTTCCCCGCCTTTGAATGTTATGCTTGATGTGTTTAAATCTCATGTGCTAATGTGCTTTAAACCTAATGTCCTAATGTGATGGTCAATGTCAATGTGATTAGTCCATTAGCTAGTCCAATTGAATGCCAACCAAACCTGCATCTGCCTTCATTTATTCTGTTTGTGTATCCATTAATGTTGTATGACAGGCCTCTCTACAACCAAACCAATCATCAGGCGACTAATTGAATTGAGCTATAAAGAAGATGTAGTTATGTGCTGAGTCCTAAACACGCTCAGATCAATAACGTGCTCAAAATATAAAGCAACACATTTGCAATGCCGTCGAGCTGGTGAACAAACTCCACCCGTGAAAACAAAGAAGTTTAAGGGGTTTGGTCTGCGGGTTGAACACAATAACAGAGGTTAACAGTCACACTCGAGGCGTTCCCACGGCAACGCAATGAAGCTTCCTCCGAGAGGATCATGGGAAATATTTCTGGACGCTGAAGCGGAGGGAGTTTCGAAATATTTCATTAATAGCCACGGTACAACACGTAATGCTAATACGAAACTAACATATACTCTAATGACCGAACGATTTGAGTTGACTACCCAGTAGTTGAAGAGCTCAGGTAAGTCCTTTCGGGGCCAAAGCTCCGCGCAGTGGGCGAAATGAGCTAGCTAGCTAATGCTAGTTAGCGCTATGGTTAACATAACATGGGCGATGGTTGTTGTCGGTTGAGCTCATACCTCATCGATACAAGGCACCTGAGGTACTTTACGTGTCAGCTGACGTGAACTGAACCTTTTGCGTTATATTTCACGCTAACCTACATCGCCTTGCTTGTCCAGTGGGATCCTGCCATCTGGATGAACCCCTCCCGAGTCAATCATTAAAACAAGGGAAGAACTAATGCTGTCATCTAAACATGGATCTAA
Source organism: Liparis tanakae (assembly GCA_036178185.1). Lineage (NCBI taxonomy): Eukaryota > Metazoa > Chordata > Actinopteri > Perciformes > Liparidae > Liparis > Liparis tanakae. The sequence continues at coordinate 10,959,239 of CM070090.1, read as the reverse complement.
AGTTGGAGGTTGTTTTGTCATCAAGCATCAAACGGAAGAAACCATGGCCTCGATTCTGTTGGCTTGGGAAGGTGAGCACAGTAACATATACACTGAACAAATGATATCCTTGTAGCATGACTGAATCAGTGTTGTGTCGCTCTCCAGGAGAAGGAGTCTGTGTTCCTGTTAGATGACAGGCGGATCAGTGAGATCAACATGATGTCCGGTCGCACCAAGAAGAGGACTCCTAAACTCCATCCTTTGCTCAACAGTGTGGTGACGATGGCTTCATCCCACAACAGTGAGTACATCTGTAAACTCAAAGCCAATCACATGTCACCTGTCAATTATGAGGATACATGACTCGTCTCCTTCTGTTTTTCAGGTATGTGGCTTTGTGGACTTTTGGTCTCAGGGAAGCTTTTTCTGTGGAACAAGGATAGAGACTTGTTGAAAACTGCTGCAGCAGTCCCAGAAGTAGTTCAAATAATTACTGCAGCTCAAGGTATGTGCATTACTTGTCTACTATGTACATGCGTTGTATTATCTCTACTGTGAGTCTGTAACATGCATGATCCTGTATTCAACTATGGCAGAAGATGTTGGGTGTTTTTTAAGTTTGTGTACTCTTTCTTTGCTTTCAATTTGAGCTGAAACACAGAAAATCCTAATTCCAGCTATAACATTTAAATACAATGTTAACCCTTCAATCAATGGATTTATGTGTGCATGTTTTCTCAGGGAACGCTACACGACTGTCGCTTCAGGTTTCAGGCGATGGGATGCGTGTGTTCCTGGTCGCCATAACAGGGCAAGTGTTCCTGTGGCAGTGTTTGGATGTCAGGGATTTGACAGGGGTAAGAGATGGCACAGTCAAGGGACACTGGGCACATATACAACCCCTTGAAGACTCCATTCTGCCTTCCTCACAAGACAAAGAAGCATCCCAACACACTATTTTCATCAAGACAGAGGTCTGTATACTCAGTAGAATACATATTGTGTCATGTTTCAAACACAGTTTTACAGATCCACTTTCTATTTCTGGTTTTCTATAAGCTCTTAAATCTTATTTTATCTTTTTCCAAACGCTTTTAGGTGATGGGTGACGCCTGCTTATCAGCCTTTGTTTTCACATCTGAGAAGAAGCTGATGATCACCTGCCTGAAAATGCAATGGGAAGAAAGCCCTTTGAGAGTTGGGTGAGTAAACGGCTCTATGAAACAGACATAACTCTCATTGGGTATTACAGTGGTTACAAGTGCACGTTTCTCTTTGTAGTTCTGTAGGATACAACGTACAGTGGGCGACAAAGACCTACCCCATGTCTCGTCTAGCCCCGCCTTGCCAACCAGTGAAGTCCAGAGGGGCCTTGATGTCGGCCTTCTCCCCAGATGGCTGCCTGTTAGCTATTGTCCTGAACCAGAGACAGCCTAAGGTGAACATCTGGCTGCTGTATCTCAATGTCACATCTTTATATGTTTCTTCCAGAAATGAAGATTTATATGTCATTTTGTTGATTGCAGGCCACACAGGTCCTCTTTGTGAGCACACAGAATTTTGTCTCAACATCAAGTGGCCTCGGAGGATGTGGAAGTAAGAAACTGGAGATCCCGTCTAAATACATAAGGTACAATATGCACAAATACAAATGGGAACATGTGTTGTGCAGTAGTCAGCCAACCTGCGGGTCAACATCTAGTCAGTCACACTGTTTAACATAGTAATATTGACAGTGTGCCTGAGTTCAACACACCATTTCAAGACGATAAAACCTACGAGAGGGGAATGATCATTTCCCAGCATGACTATCAAAAACAACAAAGTCTAAACAATTTTATCAAGACTGCTGAGATGTAATGACACCAGAAAAAAAACATTGCCACCAAAGGCTGTGTTGCATGACCCACAATTACAACTACTTTCCAATCTTGACATGTAGTGTGTATTTATTTCGAGGCTGACTTAACGTATCTTCTCTTCTAGATCCTACTGGGTGGGCAGTGTGAGTTGGTCACCAGGCGGTCTGTTCCTGGCCTGTGTTCTGAAGAGAGGCTCCCTTCTTATGTTAACTCGCCTCGGGGGGCTTATCACTCTGACAAGCTGTGGTTGCAATGTTGACTTTGGGCCTGCACACTTCCTACCCCTGCACCCTCTCGTCACTTACCGGTAAACATTTTAGAATTTGTTTTTACTCATTACCCCTTGTTATGAGTGATCGATCGATGTTCCTGCTGACGTTCTTTGTAAATGATCATGTCTCCTTTGCTAATTATTCTTCACTTTCCTATATCACCATGAGAGCCAAGTGAAATTGCCTCTCTGGCTTCTATTGTCCTTATAATTATAGTATACATCTAGTGTGAAAACATATAATGCATGTTATACATATATAATGTAAAGCTGCAACTAACACTTATTTTCATTATGAATATATCTGCTGATTACTGTTTTGACATATAAAATGTCTGAAAACACCAAAAGAAACCTGGTTCTATTTCATACACCATCTTGTTTTAGCCCAACACTCAATAATATTCAGTTTAAATGATTGGAATATTTGAAAAAAAAGGTTTATAGTTTGGAATCGTCTAATCAATGAATCAGGTCATCGTCTCAGCATTGAGAAAATACTCGTCGTAAACGTTTTCCAACCCTCCCTCTGCAGGGCGCCAGTGTCTGCAGGGAAAGGAGAGGCCTCTCTGTCCAGCTCGAGCCTGTCGGTGCGGGATGTCCTGAGACAGCGGTACTCTGTGACCTGGCATCCACGGCTTTTGTATCTCATCGTGTCTGATGGCTACATGGCCACCGTTATGAGGGTGCTGGAGAAGCCTTCTGCTAACCTGATCCTGAAAACACTTCTAAAGGACACAAGCACGGACTTGGAGAAGGCCAGTCGGATACTGGATAAATCACAGGTGGGAAACCTGAGGGACTTCTAGAAGTCTCATCTTCAGTTTTTGCGTGTACTTTCTGCAGGACTATTCTTGACAATATAGTTTCCTCACATTCTGTACTTTCAGATTCATGTGAGGGCATGGTTGGAGTCCCTTTCTTGTCTCCACCTCGACAGCAGCCTTATTACGCGTGGGCCCAACACTACAGACTCGGTCCTTTCAGCAGCCACAGATGGATCCTCTTTGCCACTTTTCCTGCAGGATCAGGGGACGTTGGGTGGTACCAAGGAACTTCTTGAAAAAGTACAGGTCGGTCAAATAGTATAAGCTAGAAAGGTATAGCTTTAGATTCTGAGTATGGTTGACTATATACACTAACTCTAGCTATGTGTAGTATATGAAGTTAAAAGGCAGATTAGTAATCGTATATCGCTCACCCATACCAGATATATTTTATGCCGGCATTAACATATTCTCATAGACTTCAACTTCATATGTCTTTTTTCTCATAACTTACAAATGCAGCCTTCTCTGGTTACAAGGGCATTTATATATAATATTACCGCTATGATTGCTATATTGTATTTGATTACCCTGAGTAAATAATGTGTCATCGCTGTGGTTTTAGTTGCTTGATTTACTTCCTCCTAGACCTTCTTTGAGGAGGACTCTGATGTTGACGGACCTCCAGCTGGTTCTTGTGTGGAGGATGGGGGCCGTCTGGAGTTTGCCTCCATGTTTGACACACTCCATGCCATGGACACGCAGACCGACATTGGACTTGTTACCAGCCCAGATTATGAACATTATCCCGGTGAAACGGAGAGGAAGACCCCAATTATTCATCGTGAACTTGGAAAAATCCAGACTAAGCTGTTAACAGCATGGGCTTTTGGCATCTCTCTAGGAAATGCTGTGGAAAACCGAACCTGTCTGTTGAAGCATATCCTCTGCTGTGTAGTGCGATTGGCTGCTTTACTCCACCTGATCCCCGGCTCTGTGAACACTGGGAGAAAGAATATCTTGGTTTCTCCCCGTCTTCTGCACCTTCTCAAGACCCTTCTGTCCTTTCTTCCCTGGGATAACGCTCACTCTGATGGGTCATGCTGCCTGGGGCTGGTGGTAGAGCTCAGTAAACGGCTGGCACGCCTCCTCCTGACCCCTCAGCCTGAGTCCCACCAGACTGGACAGCATCAGCTGTCATCTCATAGTCTATCCTCAGTCCTGCTTATCTTGCAGCTGGTCTCTGATGCGCTTGACAACACCTACAGCCTGCAGCAAAGAACCGTCTGGTCGCCTGCAGAGAAGCAAACTCTTTCCCAGCCGCCACAGTTCTGGCCATCAGATGCACACGATGTGCCTCTGTTACAGGATGAGAGAGAGGAGAAATCTCCTTTTGTACATCAGGCACAACCTGTTCCCCAGCGACCATCCAGCAGGTACAGACTGTCTCTCTGGCTTTTAATGTGTCATTGTTCATTGAGTACACAATGAAGTCATTTGTTGTTATTGATGTTGGTTTTAATCGGTGCATGTCGTGTTTTAGTAGTTATTTAGGGTTGTGATTTGATTTTCTCCTTTGACCAGATTGGTGAGAGTGTGGCAGTGGGTCTACAAGATCACCCTGCAGTATATGGATGATCTGCAAAGCTTTAAAGGCTGTGATGGCTGGGAGGAAGAGCAGCAACAGTCGTCTCTAATCATGTCCCAGATCCAAATGGCTCTGCAGGCTACAGGAGAAAGGCTGGAGGAGGGTCCTGCACTGCTGAGTTACCCAGGTCTGGAGCACAAGTCTGGAGCACAAGTACTGCGGTTATCAGCTACAGACAATAAATAGTGTTATCTAAACAAGCACAAACCAAATGCAAGATGATTTCAATGTAGTCAAGAATAAAGAAAAGCCTAATAATTAAATCTGAGAAATAACCCTCTTCTCCCCCCAGGTGAACGTCTTTTCCTCTGCGGCTCGTACGCAAAAAGTGCAGATATATGGCGGTCGCAAGTCTGTGAGGAGAGTAACAGAAGTAAGAACCTCTGCTTAAATTCTTCCATTGAAGTAGATTCACACACGTCCAGTATGAACTTCTACCCGTGTGTCTTTCTGTTAGACTCGGATCGGAGTGTCTTCAAGGAGACGCGGCTCTGTCTGGCTCTCCTCTACAGTCTGTTGTCCCAGTACCGCCTGAAAGAAAGCCAGGAGTTGGGGGACCACATGGCCCGCCTGATCCTGCACAGGGCCGGAGACCAGAAGGACAACATGACTGGCATGACAGGTCAGCCATGGTCAATACTTCCTCAGTCTTTTAGGACTTTGATATGCGAGTCAGTGAATGGAATCAAGTTGTAAATAGCTCCTACGTACTTAGACGTAGGGCTGAGTGAACTCATGAGTTTAAAATATGTCCGACTGGCCTTTCAGTTTAGCATTGCTTGTTATTCATCTTGGGACAAGGAGACAAGTCCTCTTAATTTTGATTTAGTCGTTCTGTCGACAACATCTTTCAGAATTAATTAATCGTGGTAATGTGGGACAATTGTTTTGGCACTTTCCAAATAATGAGTAAATCCAGGTGCTAGGAAGGTTCTAGGTGATACATTGTTTGACACAGTTAGTTTTTTTGTGCATATTTTCCTGCATCATGATGAATGACCTCATACATAAAAGTCATGCCCTTTTCAGGACACATGTTTTAGGAATAACTCGCAGTCACTTGACTGAGTTTTAGCTCTTCGTCTATCTGCCCATGCAGCCGACTCTTTTCCGTGCCCGTGGCTGCCGATGGACCTCCACCCTGATGCAGCTTTAGCTGTGGTTCAGACCCTGGGGAGATTCATGGCCTCTTATTTCACCAACCAACCCCTCTACATCCTGCCCCCTCACCATGTGGCCATCCTGCCTCCACTACATCTACCTCAAGGTGGGTTTCCATAATTATTTGTCAGCTAAACCTGTCATTTCCTCTTTCATATTGCTGTATGGTAACATGTCCTTTCTCAGCCCCTGAAGGGCGCCTGGTCCCACTGAGCCAGGAGGAGGTCTCTAGGGCAGTGCGACAACAGCAGCTGTCAGAAGTCTGGACGGTCGACTACGCCCAGGACCTGCTCCTGCTCGGGGGCCTCCTCCCTGAGGCTGTGTGGTTGGCTTATCATCTCGGGGATTGGAAGACAGCGGCCTCCCTGAGCCTGGCCTATTCAAATTACTGCACCGATAACTTTGACTTTACCCGGTCAGTGTTATTGCATACAGTATAATCTATGGGTGAATAAACATATTTAAAGTTCAGTTAAATTTAATTTTTTTTACCATTAATATCTCCATGACATATTTCATGACAGCCTCCGGAGGAGAGAGCTCCACCTCCCAGCAGCTTTAGAACCAGAAAGCATTTTTGAGGTTGAGTTGGAGTGTCTTCTTGGCCATAAGTCTGACTTCCAGGAGCGCAGAGAACACGATGGTGACAAGAGCTTTACAGGTTGGTAAGATCTCAACTATAAGATAAGCACAACACACATGGAACCTTTTGATTGTAATCTGTACTTTGTCTCAACTCCTTTATAGACCCGTCCGAAGGAGAAGACTGGGACTTGTTACAGGTTTCCATTCAGGAGATTCTGAAGGCTTCAGTCATGGCTGGAGTGAATCTTATGTCTTCACCATTGTCTTCCCTGCTGGACACAGCCAAAGACCTGTGTTCTGGCCTGCCTACCTTGGTGCCCAATGGACTATATCTGCCTTCCCCTCCTCTGTATTGCCCCCAGCCTTCCCCCAACACACAGGTACATGAAATGAAAGATTAACCTTCCCATACAGTGTGGGGTAGATAATTGATTTCATTATTAAATGTGGTATTTGTCTCGTGCTTAGGACCCACAAGGGACAGTAGGGCAGTTTGCAGAAGTTGCATCACGTCACAAAGTGTCTGGAGTTCTCCAAAGATTACTGTTACTCCTGAGGTCTGCACGTTGTTGCCATCCTACTGCCCAGTGGTACATCAGCCACCTACGCCGTGCCAGACACGTACTACACAAGGTATTTCATCTGGTTTAGGAGGATTAAAGGTCCCTGAGTGTGGTTGACGTAGCTGACATGATTTGTTTGCAATGAAATGCATTGCACATTCGAGTTTGTTTAAAAAGACACTGAAAAACGATAATCCAATTCTCCTGAAGAAATTACAAATATTTGCCTTTTTATTTCACTTTCATTGGTTTATAATGCAAATAGGAAATGAGAATAAAGATGAAAATGATGGTTGGCTGTAGCGTGTGAAGTTGGGATACGCCCTGGTATAAAACACCACGCCAGCATAAATAGAGAAAATATGTGATGTTTTCAGATCAAGAAGAAATATGCCTATCCATCCGCCGCTGAAGAAGAGGAAAAGGCTTTCCCAGAGAGCCTGATGAAGTTCATCAGCCGGAGTGGATTCTTCAGACGGGGGCCGAATAAAGACGGTCACCTGGACCCTGACACCATTCAAACTATTAGTAAGAAAGCACTCGTATTGAATTGCGGCTATCATAATCAATAATCTTCTTTCAGATGGTACTGATTAAGTGTGTTTCTCCTATAAGTCTGTTTCAGGGAGCTGTGCGCTTTGTGCTGGATGCTTCATGTCCGGGACCAGCTCTCCATTTCCTGCAGGAAGTACCAGGCTGCCAGACAGAATAGTAGAAACGAACAGGTATTGTGTTTAATTGTGTGATGTATACATATTCTTAACTCTTTTTACCCTATCAATATCTGGGTGTGTTTGTGTCCGTCAGATCACTGGTGGTTCAGAAGTGAGATCGAGCTGTGTCGACGCTCTCCGCTGGGTCTCTCGTTTCTTGCCTTTCTCTTGCTTCCTCAATGCCGAGGAGATCCTCCAGGACATACTGCTCAGCCTGGTGTCGGAACTGCCTCCCCTCTCTCTGGTAATATTACATCTCTCTTCTCTTACATCTACACTGTTTATCCAAGTTAAATAAAATGTCCTCGAGTGAGTAAATGTCTCATCCTGGCTTGTTCTTCTCAGGTGGCCGACGCTCTGGTACGAGCCTTCCCAGAGGAGGAGGAGTCGGTCAGAGTCCCTCTAAGAGAGAAGTATAACTCCCTGCTTCAGAAACTGAGGGGATGCAATGTCCTTGGTACGAACTCCTCTGTTCATGAGCAAGTTGCTTTGAAGCACTATACAGGAATGCTTTCGTTTAACTGACAATATTTTTCTTGATACTTCATTTTGTAGCTGTTAACATCTATAAGGAATGTAGCAACTTGTCGGCTGTAGCTCTGTCACGGCTGGATTTAGGGTGGACCCAAATGCACGACTCAGGAGACATAAAATGCTGATCAAGATGTTTACTAGAAATCTTATCAGGATTGAAACAATGAACACAAGGTAACGCTGGAGAGCTTGGTCACAAAGAACACAAAACAATCTGGCAGAGGACAAGTGGAAGTGAGGGAGCTGCATAGTGAGGGACTAACGAGGGGATGGGCTGCAGGTGAGAAGGACGTGAGGACCAGGTGAAGGTAATGAGGGACTAACGAGGTGATCAGAGGCAGGTGAAGGGAGTTGGACTGACGAGATGGGAAGCAGGATCTGGAATGACGTGATAGTGAGACAGGATGAAAACAACTAATACAAAAAGGAAGGTGTGGAGCTAAACTGGGAGAGTGGTCGTCCCGTAACCACAAGGTATCGGTTCGATCCCCGCTCTCTCCATAGTTACATGTCAAAGTGTCCTTGAGCAAGACACTGAACCCCCAGTTGCTCCCCAGGCTCTTCACTGCAGCCCACTGCTCCTTAATGACGAAGGATGGGTTGAGAGAGGAGAATCTCCCCACAGGGATCAATAAAAGTGTTTCTTTCTTTCTTCTTTTTCTTTCTTCTTTTTCTGAGGCCAAATGTTATTTGTTATTGTCTTTAACACCAGTCATTGTGCTTTGCTATGTGCTATTTACATATTATAAAATCAGGCTAATTTCGTTTTACGTTTTTTCCAGGATTTAGAATAATATATTTTACTTATAATCCATGACCTAACTATATATGATGTATTTAGAAATCTCACTCAATGTTATTCGGTTTGTTTTCTAGAGGGGGAAAAGGAGGAGGTGAACGAGTTGATGATGATAGTGATCCAAGACAAATTCAGGCAGAGGAGAAAACACCTCGGGCGCTTGGCGAGGCACCTGGCCCCCCTGGAGCTCCATCTGTGGGAGGCCGAGGAGGAGCAGGATGACAGGGGAAGCAAACATGGGATGGCCGTGTTGAGACAACTGTCCCTGGGGACAAGTCTGAGCACCAGCACCTTGACCGACTGCGGGGTTCCCTTGGTGTACAGTGATGGAGACACGGTGGACACCACATCTGAGGCCATTTCTCCTGAGATGCACAGCAGAGCCACAATAAGGTAGCCAGCAGAATAGTAAATCTACCATGTCACTGAGCTATTATGTATCTATATGGCATGACTTATTCTGTGCTCTGTGTTGCTCTCTGCAGGGGCAAAAAAGCAAAAGTCAGACAACATGCGAAGAAGACTGCTGTTAAGATTGAAAGCGTCATTCCGGAGGAGAGTCAGCCGGGCGACGCCAAGGAGAGTGAACAGCCCTCCCTACCAGTGGTTGGTACCTGGGAGTTTGAGTTGGAAGATGAAGAGTATCTCAACTTCCTGGAGCTCTTCCTCAGCTATGTGCTAGAGAAGGATAGTGCCGATGGCGGCGACCCAGGCGGTGAACTTCCGCTGTTGAAGGGCTTCTCCTCCCAGCTGAGGGAGAGGGAGTTGCATTCACTCACCTTTGACGTGCTCACCACTATTCATCGCCGGCAGAGAGATGTGCACCATCCGGCGAGAAAACACTCGGGCCACGATCCTCCCGTGTTCAGAGCCGGCTGCTGCTTCAAGCCCGTGAAGCAAGGCGCAACACCCGATCTGCAAACATCCTCCGTCTGGAGCGAAGCCCCCACATCCAGAACCAGCCTCTCAGTCACCTCTCTGCCTCGCCAGGGAACTGGAAAGCACAACGGTTTGTTCGGCCTCCGACAGCAGAGGTCTTCAGCTCAACGAATAAAGGGAGGGCTCTTTTGTTCTGAAGCTAGCCCGAGTAGAAGGGCCTTCCCATCGAGGCAGCCTTCAGAAAACTCAATCTTCTTCTCCTCGACGTCTGTGGAGGCCGTGATTGAACTGCAGCAGGGCCTGGACCCGAAGCTAGAGACTCAGTTTCCAGAGCTGGGCAGGCTGCTGGAGTGGATGGTACGCTGGGCTGACAGGAGGGCGCTACAAGGCCATCATGGCAAAAAGAGGAAAGAGAGGGGAGGCGGGGATGGAGGGACCGCCGATGAAGGAGTAGTAATCCGAGTCAAAGCTTCGGCGCCCGCCGTCCTCACTTCCCTCAGCTTGCTGGAGCGCAGGTACACTGCCCTACTTGGCTCGGACCGCTACAGTGCCCACCTCCAGGTCCCCGAAACACAGTGGACTGTCGCCCCTGTGCTGCAACCGGAGGCGGACGGGATGCCGGAGAGAGAGAGCAGTGTTGATACAGGTTACCCTGGATCAGCCTACACGCCCATCATTGGTCTTGATTGCAATCTACAGCAAGAAGAACTTTCCATGTGAGTGTGGCATGTTTGAATATACACTTATTTATTATTGGAGTGGAACTAGCACTGATACATCAACCAGCAAATCACAGTTATTCCACACATGATGTAACAAAATAAATTGCAGCATCAACAAAAAAGTTTGCATGTTAATGGATGATCGTGTTTCATATGTTTGTTTGGTTTAGTTCATCCTGAGTTTAATCTTGTAAACAGCATTACTCCTTTCAGTTTTACTGTACGTATAAATAACCTCCATATTGTCTGTGTCATTTGTTTCCCTGCAGCGGTTCTTGTTCAGATGAACCAGAGGAGCAGGCATCTCACAGGACACCTCCCCCTCTCCCTGATGACCAACATCAACTGACCTCTGATGCTCAGCAGAGACCATCCAGTTCAAAAGAACCATTTCATGATGACTTGGATCTTACACCTGAAAAAGAAGGTAGTCTACCTTTGTTGTATTGCACCATCAGAGTGTCTGTAATGCAGATGCTTAACCATAACATATTAATTGGTGTTTAATGAATAAATTCATATTTGTAGGCAAAAGAAGTGAGAGTGAGGGATTTGAAGTATCCTCCTCAGTTTCCAATGGGAACATCTCTGGAAACAACTGCACACCTGAAACAGTGAATATTACTATTCAGGATTTCCATTTGTCCAATCTATTATCCACGTTGTCAAAACACACACATAATTGCTGTTTATGTTCCGTGCAGAGTTTGAAGCTTGCAGACCTGGACATCTCCGAAAGTGCTGAAGATGTGTCTGGCTCCATCTCTCTGTGAGTTTTTAATATAATCCTATTTACTTTGCAAAGAACACGCATGTCGTTCTTCCCGCAGTAACTTAGTGAAAATGGTAGTTTGCATCATTATTTTTGCTTACGATTTGAAGTTGTATCATGTTGTGTAATACTCGCTATAGTTGCAGTTCCCTGACATTCTTCAACACCCCAATACACAATTATAATAACAATAAAACACAATTCCTGCTGAGATTTATTCCACATCGATATGGTGTCAGTGAAACCTCACGCCCAATCATACAACACTGTGGTTAACGATGGTTTTTAAATTGCTTGTTTGATGTTTAAGCCACAGTCATGATGAAGGCCCACAAGCCCCCTCATACCCAGAGCCTCAAGCCCCTCCCACTGTCCAGCCTGAGGCGGAGGTCCAGGCAGACCCTTTTGGTTCAATTGGAACGCTGCCCACCGACACACATGTGGCTCCTCTGGATCTTCAGCCACAAAGCTCCGCAGCCACTACAGCCAATGCAGCCACTGCAGCCACTGCAGCCACTGCAGCCAATGCAGCCAATGCAGCCAATGCAGCCAATGCAGCCACTGCAGCCAATGCAGCCGCTGTGGATTCTACAACCCCCAGTCAGCCATTATCCAATCAGACTCCGCCAATGCGACAGCGTCTGGGTGAAGACTTATTCAAACTGGTTCAGGTAGGAACAGAATAACCAAAGGGAAAGCTTTTGACTCGACTGACTCTTTAGATTATCTAACGTGTTTCTCTCCTTCATTACAGAATATCAACTACATGAGCCTGATGGAGGTTTTGGGAGCTTCGTTTTCGAACCTACAACTCGCCCAGCAGAGCTCTTCTTTGGCCCAGTCGGTCTTGAACACCTCACACCCTAATGTGCCATCATCTTACGCTCCCACATTTATCCCTCAACCAAATCCCTTCGGTGTTCAAACCACCGTTTCTTTGCCGCCTCAGACACAAGCATGTTTTCCAAATTCAAGTAACAACAACCCTGAGTCCAGCCAGGCCCCTGCATGTCCGCCTGCAGAGCAGCCTGCCTTCCAAAGCTCAGGGAAAACCTCTCCAACGGGCAGCCAGCATCACACCACCAGGAATCTCCCCTCCACTGCTGATGGCGCAGGTGTACATTATCAGGTACGGCTCTCGTATTCTTTAAAGTTATCACGCATTGTGCTTCTATAACAATAACTAAATATCAGGGAAACTAAGCTGAATGCAGTTTTAATTTTTCTCTTCAGGAAATGCAGCCACTCTCCGTCCAGGCGCTGTCACCAGAAATCCACTTGAGTGAGAACAGGAGGTTAATCCCGCCCTCACAGGGGCTTCTGGCCACTACTCACACTAGTCATGCTGCTCACAACGCCCCTGCACCTTCTAATAATAGCAAACAAAGTGACCCCGCTCCCCAGCTCTCGGGCCTGAAGTTACTTCAGCTCGACTGTCCTTCATTAGCCCAGCAGATTGGCCCACACATTCCCCAAGGCCCACAGACGCTCCACACCGCAAACCCTGCAACCAAGGAATCCCATCAGCACAAGCTTCAACTCAGTTTTAATCTTCTGCATGATCCAACTCCCAGGCACTCTCAACCCAAGACTCAGGCATCGGAGAGATCCAGGGTGCAAGGGTTCTCCCTCCTCCCTCCTGTTCTACCAGCTCCGTCACCTGAACCAATGCACGGCCTTCGTCTGCTGCGCTTACAGCCGGCTCCACACAGCAACACCACGTTCCCCAAGCTGCCCGTACCGCCGGCCTCCAGGCCCACTCCTATCATTACCGTTCCAATGGGGGAAGCACCTATGATCAAGCTTCTACATATAGATCCTGGACCACAAATGGCAAGCAATACTTCTACTAGTTCACGGTAATAAATGAAATTGGGTATCATTTAATAGTGCTTTGTTGTTTATGTATGGGTTTTTTGCCACAGGTGTTTCCCAAAGCAGCTCCGTCAGCCCACATGACCCGTTTCATGTCCATGGAGGAATTGTCCAGTTCAGTGGCCGGGAGGGAGAATGCTGAAAAGGCTCAACTGCGGATGCTCATTGTCGACCCAACTACTGAAAGCATGAGAAAAGCTCCCACTTCTCCGAGCTCTATCTCCAGCAAGAGGCAATCACAAACTAGTCAACACATTATTATCATTTCTTTTTTAAATAGATCATTTAACTCAATATGCTCACTGTGTTATTTATAGGCAGAAGAGGAGAGAAGAGAAGGGAGAGAGGAAAAGAAAAACAGAGGTCACATTCAGACCAAATGAGTCCATCATCCCGACACAAGAGGTACAACAATATTTGTTTTAGTAGTATTATGTGCTATTATTATGCTAATATTTGAGTGCAATTACTCTCGTTTGTTCCAATGTATCTACAGCCAATAAATGAGCCTGTACCCGACGAGCCTGCAGCTGCTGAAGAAATCACGCCTGGACAAGATGTTGCTAATTTTGCACAATTTGGTAAGTGTTATAATTCACATTTCACAAATGAATTAATATATTATGAGAGTTTAGTCACTCAACAAATTGTGTGCGTCAAAAAGCTTGAAGGCGGAGTGAAAAGCTGTCTGTCATACAGAGGAGGGAGAAGCAATGGTATTTAAATACGAGGATAAATAGCACACATTTTTCTCACAGTCTCTCCTGAGAGACTTTTGTATTGTGTCCGTTGTACAGTAAAAGTAGTCCAAAAAACAGTAGTTTATATTTTAAAATGTTTTATTATATGTCAATAATTTACTAAAGACTCACACCACTACAACACAGAATGCTGCATCCTTGAATTAAGACACACACTCTGATGGCCTGACACTGGTCACATTCAGATTAATTAGACAAACCAAGTTTCTCTTTGCAATTTTCGAACATTTTAAAAACTCATGATAATCACATAATATTGAACTTGAATACAGTCTTTAGAACTTATATATTTTGCTGAGAGAGCAACATGTAAATTCTTTTTCACAGCAATGTATCCACTGTTCCTTCGTGTTACATGCGTTACAAATAGTATGACTTAGGTCATGAGACTGTCATGATGATGTTGTATTTTCAAATGTATTGATCTGTTGTGTTTTTTTTCTTAATTGTAACTGCCAGGGTCCTTTGATTCTTTGCTGACTGGTCAGAGATTATTGGACAGGTCCATATCCACTTCAGCGGAGCTCCATGCCTTCGCTTCCACATGTAAAAGACCCCCCGAGTGCCATGATGCTTTCACCAACACAGACCCGCGTGAGTTTGGGTTTTGGTTACCTTTATACCATTACCAAGTTACAATTGTAATACTGTTGCATTGTCGTAATGTTATTACACAGTTGTAGCTTTTATTTGTCGTTGAACAAGAATGCTTTTGTGCCTTTTAAAAAGAATAATAGTATAATTGTGTACATTGGATTTTTATGATCTGCCTGGATTGTTTCAAGTGTATGTTTCCGGAAAAAACCTAGATGCTGCGCATGTAACATTACTTTCCTTTCAGCTCGTCCCCCCAGGCTTGTGGATAAAGCTGTGTGTGCCTTTGCCACTGCGAGTAGCCCTGACTGTAAGTTGACTTGAAATTCCAGCTACAAGGATGACACTCTGCTTTTATGTGTTGCGGACACAATGAAGAAATAAACATGATGTCTTTCTGTATGTGTGTGTTTTCTTCACCCAGCACAAAGTTTAGGGAATCAGCAGCTTTCCAGTGAAGGCCTTGTTCGGTACACAGAAGGAACCGCACAGGAGCAAGAGAAGAAGAATCTGGTGAGAGGCCCGACATACACAATGGTGATTTTAGACTCTAAGGATGAGGCTGAAGAGGTCCTTCATTTCACTTATTGTATGTACTGAATACATCACATGTGTCTACTATTATGTGTGTGGAAAGCAGTATAATAAGTACACACTGATCTTTATTCTGAGAAAAAACATTCAAATTATCTTTTTTTTAATGTAATGACCGAGGTCTCCATACATTCATGTCTTCGTCTCTTAGGGTTTGGATGGACGCCGGTTCATAAGTGTCTTGGATCTGGAAGACAAAGCCCTGCATCAGGACTTACCAGCCTGTCTCAGCCCAGGAGCACCAGATGTTCCTTCCATCCGCCCTTCTCCACCCACCTCCGCTCAGCTGCATCTACTCGCTCTTTCTGTTATTAGGAATGATGCTGCAGCAGATCCACCACCAGTGGTCACGATTCCAGAGGATCTCGACTGGAGGTCACACACAGGTATTTATATATCTTTATATACAGTTTAGAAAAAAATACTGAATACGATCAGTGAAGCACAACACCACGGGTCCAAATATGTGTTGCCCTGTACACTCCAGGTATCCCAGAGGAGTCGCCGTCATTCAGCCACATTCAGCGCAACAGTGATCCAGAAAGAATCATTCAACCAGAGATGGGAGAAGTACCCGACTCTGAAATCTGTCGAGCCATAAAGACCCAGAGCGCTGCACCTCGCCGGGCCTCCACGCCTCCTACAGTCTGGTTCTCCTCCCGCATGTCGGAGCTGGACGCTCAGTTGGCTGCTCTACAGAACATTGCGGATGATTTGGAGATTGAGTTCTCCAACTCTAGGATGGTATGTCAGCATGTTGATTTTCATTATTTATCCTGCTTGTATTATTAATGACACCTAAGTTTACAAATTGTCATCAAAGACTGACAACGATATGTAATATATGGTTCTTTGTGTAGCTGGTGAACACTATTGAAAGTCTCCCGCCAGTCTCGGCTCCTGATGTAAAGACTTCCACGGCAGTGAAAAAAACAGTCAGACTGTCTTTCCCACAGGAAGGTACAACATAACACTATTCATCTGTAATAATAGTAATAGCAGGTTCTTGAAACTCAGAAACAAAAACAAAAAGAATGTTGTACATTATCTGTCTCTAACAGCATGGTTACCACGATTGGACACTTTGTTTGAACTGAATGCCTTTGAAGAAGAAGAAGCAGAAGAAGAAAGAGAAGGAGACGAAGAAGAAGGAGGAGGAGAAGATGAAGAAAGTGTGCTTCACAACGATTCCTGGGATTCTGGAAGAAAGCCAGCTTTTCGTTATTCTACTTCTTCTTACAGTCGTGACACTGGCCCCTCCTACCTTCACACCTCTCCAAGTAAGTTTCATCAAACATTTTCTCAAAATGGTTTCTACCGTAAACTACAACTAGCGTTGTGTTAAACGACTGCATTTTAGTTAATGAATAGATGTGAAAAATTTGATTTTTTTCACTAGTTTTTTGTACAGTCAGATACATGGTCATCTTCTCAGTAGAGTCGTCATGTTAACAGTTACTATTTCTTCTGTTTGTGTTGGTTCCGCAGAAAGGACATTTCAGCCGACTGAGGCATCTGGAATACCTCCTGTGTAGGTTTAAGTAAATCTTAACCATGTTATGATTGATTTTATTTGTCGTGCATTTCTTGTATTTTACAATCTTCTGTCCTCTGCCTGTCCACCTCTAGCTGGGCAGATGAGAATCTGGGTCAGACTGGGCTATCCGATACAGCGGAAATCTTAGACGAGTTGTTTAGGGAAGGGTATTTATCCCTGACTGACTTGGAGTTGTCCAATCCACAGACTGCAAACCGTAGCAGGTAAGGTGCTTACTCAAATTCAGTGCTGTGCAAATGACTATTATTAATCCGTGAGCTTGAAATAATGTGACCTATAGCAGGCTGGACCAGGCGCAAAGTAGCTGGATGTCGCAGAAACGCGTCCTTCCGGAGGATGAGAGGAGAGAGCTGAGGGTCTGGATGAGGAGGAAACAGAGGGAAAGACTGGCTGTTTATCAAAAACACAGAGAACGCCTGAGGGAGAGGGAGCACAAACCCTTTTCTACCTCTGGAAAAGTGGTGAGATATGTTCACCGCCTTACTAGAAATGATATTCCATTGTATGTTTCAAAAAATATATAGAATATTTCCACATTGTTTGTTTGTACCCCTTTAGAAATCAAAAAGAAATAATCAAGAAACCATTTGGAGAAACAAAGAGGAAAAGGAGAAGTATGTACTTGTTTACATAGTCTTTGCACGAGAACCATGCATGTGTGTGTGGATAACTGCTTCCATTTGATTAAACAGATTCACGCTGCTGGAGCAATACAACCAGAGGACCCGTGACGCCTATTCTTTGGTCAGTGACTTTCCCAGCAGTCGTCCAACCCTACGTACTTCTTCCCCAGTGCCCTTACCTACACGGCCCACCTATGCTGCGCCCTCTGGTAGCGCTCACAGGTATCTCCAGCAACAGTAATTTGACCAGGATCTTGTCTCATTAAAGCATAATTGTACTTCGATCTAGCATTTGAACAAACCATTAATCATTCATCCATTATTCCACAATGATCAGATTTGGGACAAAACCAAACCTGTTATTTTTAAACATCTTTATTAGCAAGTTATGGAGTTCATATCTTTTTCTTAGGAACTACAGTGTGCCTACCAACAATAAAATAAGACTGAAGTCCGGACAAGTTCAACCTCACCTTCGTCCATGTCCTGCTGAGATGCAGGGGCGGTCCTCAGAGGAGCACCGCAGGAGACTGGGACTACACAGACCAGGTATCATAGTGGTATTCAGCTACATTGATATCCAGTAGGAAATGACTTATTCAAGTGATCTGTTAGTATTATCTGTTGATAATCACTAATTCACTCTTTCCTCAAAACGATAATCTCACATTCCCGATACTTTGTGTTTGTGCATCCTGTGTTAGTTACCGCTCTTCCAAGGGACCGTCTGTCTCAGGTGACCAGGCGTGGCATGCTCACATACACAAAGAGCAGCAGCTCACTGACCACAGCCGGCCAGAGGGAGGAACAGAGGGAGGCGGGGCTGAAGCACGGTTCTTCCAGAGAGACCGTTGTCGGGAGGGGGATGCTGAGGGACCCGGCGAGGATGGAAGAGAGAGAAGAGGTGAACCGTTGGGAGACAACTTCAGAATTGAACAGGCTGCTGGAGCCGGAGGAGTCCTACAGAGTAATAATCACATTTATCACAGATCTAATATTTTTGAGACAAATGTAACAATAGTAGATTGTAAAACACTTGAAAAACGAAAATGCTAACAGATTAGATTAGATTAGATTCAACTTTATTGTCATTACACATGTACAAGTACAGAGCAACGAAATGCAGTTTGGCATCTAATCAGAAGTGCAACAGAAGTATCCTAATAAATACAAGATATACAGGTTATAAATAATACAGAGATATGAATAAATATTTCTGGGGTTGTTAAACTAGTGCAAAGATGATGTGTTTCTTACATTGTTGTACTCTTCTCAGGATTTGTCTGGACTGTTGGAGGAGCCGGAGGATGGCGCCGGAGCTGGTGTGTCAGCGATGGACCTGCTGGACAACCTTTCTGAGAGCGGCAGCAGCCTCAGTAAAATAGACTGGGCCGCTATCGAGAGTATGGTGGCTGCAGAGGACGCTTGAGTTTATGTGGATTGTATATTACTGAAAAACACGTCCACTATTATATGCCTTTTGAATACTTTGTAATTCAGAAACATTTTAAAGTTTGATCATATAAATTATAATGTAGATACTGTTTATGAATTAGATATTATCAGCAGTGATATTAAATGTCATGACAGATTGATTTGTATTGGTAAAATAGGCCAACAATGTTGGTGTTTTTCATATGGTATTTCTAATGGTATATTTTTTTACAATGATCTTGAAACTTTAGGTTTGTGCCATTTGTGTGTAACGTTTTCTAGATTTGTCATTTATTTTTCTCCAAAATATAGTAACTCTATTCTGCGGTCTAAACGTGACCCCCAACCTCTCCGTTCCTGCTCTCTGTCTAGAACCCCACTTTCAATTCCGGGATCTGTTTTAATCCCACCATACGTTATTTGGTCAATCTAAATCTCGATCCGGTTCTGAGGTCGATAGAGATCCCTGTATCCTGAGTTGTTACTCCATCTAATAAAAACATGTCAGCTGACACAAAGAAACAAAACTAAAACTTATTATTCAAATGTCTCAACGTTTTAATTGTTAAAAAATAAGAATGTTTTCATGTGTATTTGAGCATTTCAAAGCTGTTTCTCTCATCCTCATATTATCTGTGTAGCCCACTGGATCACAAACGAATGCTTTTGTTATATCTGAATCTTCCAAACATTAAATGTGAGACAACCTATATAATAATAGCTTCTCGAGTTTCATTGAGTAAGGAGTCAGAAACCCCTGGAGGCCGCATCCCGCGTCAGCTGTCATGCTCAAGAAGAAGAAAAAAGAAGCAGAAGAAGAAGAAACTACTTCCGGTGGTCAAAGGTTATCTTCGTATTTGAAAACATGGATCCTAACAAAGTGGATGAAGGTAGCAACGTGTTTATGTCTCGTATTGAAGCTTTCTATATGCGTCTTCTATGACTCGCGTGTATGTGCAGGTATATCGGGCTTTATATAGCATGTTGTACTAACCGCTACATTCACCAGCTGCTTTGCGCCAGGAACGTTACGCGAGAAGAAGTTGTGTTGTTGGTGTTGTTAGCTCACTCGTTAGCCTGCTCTCTGCCACAGACAAAGATACTTTAAAAGCCATCTAACTGTATCCTTAGTAAGTCACCGCTTTATTTGTCCTGAAAAGCTGCCTGTACTTAAAACAATAAATACGTTTAGCTCCGAACAGTGTTGAATAGCTACATTCTTCTGGTTCAAGCTGACGTGACACGGTATTGTCAGTCAACAGCTTCGCGTTAAGTTCAATACGTTCATCTCAGTGGAAGTTATCGTTATGTTCTGGTTCAGGGCTTTAACCGTACGTCGTTTTCAACATGCAGGACTCTGTGTGTGTTGTTGCTCTGCTTACAAAGGAAACTCACAACCAAGAGAGTTGCATCTTGTTGAACATTCACGTAAAAAACTATTTGTCATTACAGTTTTATGTCAAACAAGTTCCCCACAGTTGTGTTAAATCATTTGCTCACTTTTTTGTTTTGTTGCACCATCAGGCAAGATGAGCGATGATGGAGAGATTGCATCCGTCATGGGATTCTCAGGGTTTGGTACGTATAGTCCAGCACAAATTGTTAACAATTTCACATTATTTTTAATTTCCAAACTGACCATATAGGACATTGTTTCAATGAACTGTGTTTGTTCCATCCAGGTAAGAAGGCCCGCACATTTGACTTGGAAGCCATTTTTGAACAAACCCGTCGAACAGCCATCGAGAGGAGTCAGCAAGTATTGGGTAAGTTTACCGACATGACGAGCTGTTCGTTCTGACACCAGGGTGTGTGTAACTGTGTCCTGTAATTGTTACTTCCTCAGAGGAGCGGCAGATGGAAGATCACATGGAGCAGGAAGGGGAAAGCTCCAAATCAGTCAAGTCATCACTCCCTGCATTGAAAGACAAAGCTGCAGCAGATACTTCCAGGTAACCAAAGATGTGTAGTTTGATTATTTGAGTGGGACCTATTTATTGTAGTAAGGCTGCTTTTTATATATATATATATATATATAATTATTTATTTATTTTTGTGTTGGCTGTAGCGACAGTGGTTCAGACTCCGACTCCGAGCTTATTGGGCCTCCGCTGCCTCCGCAACTAACAGCCCAGGGTGATGATCCACTGACTCACGATGATGAAGATGATGATGATGATGAAGGGGAATCTGAAGACGACGACGATGATGTATGTCTGAAATAACCCACTTAACAGTTTTATCCAAATTGATCAAAACAAATGTACAATGCATGACCCTGGATCCAAAGCAGTTATATTACATTTTATTATGTGCACCCTTTACACCATGTCGCAGTGCTTTACCTCCTGTGACAAGCCAATGTCATCAGTGACAAATGCCTGTTTATTCTGTGTTGTGGGATGCTTTAGAACTTCCACCACTAGATGGCAGCACAATAAAATACTTCCAGTGATGAGGGTTACACCAGACATGAGCCAATTAGAATCTAATGTCACTGAATAGTAGATCAGTAAATGTTGTCTCATAGGTATTTTCTCCTTTTTCTTTCTCACACCAAAATGTCTGAGTGTCCTTCAACATATCTGGATCTTAAACGCAACATTATTAAAAAATATGGCCAATCATTGGTTTCCACATAAAGAGTATTATTTACCCTCGGTCACATTGAGAAGTAAATGTCTCAGGTTATATGCATAGCTCAGCTTAATCTTTTACATCAAGGAGTGTAACTGTTCCAAGTCTGTCATTTACTGGTTATTACATTTGACTCCAGGCTCCTTAAGCTATACAGCCTATTAAAGTTAAAATGTCATGTGTAATTGAATCTTGGTATGAAATACCACACTCTAACTGCACACCTAATTCAGCCTTCTTCAGGCTTTCACTGTTTACTTATATTCACCTCAACTTTCCGTCCTAGAATCCAGTGAATAAGATTCCAGACACTCATGAGATCACTCTGCAGCACGGCACCAAGACGGTAAGACTTTCTTCTCTCAGCACTCAGTGATTAATTCTTATGTGGCTCAATGGAAATTTATTCAATGACACTCTTTTAGAAAAAAAGAACACAGTCTACATCGATCGTGGCTTCTAATCCACACAATATTTAATTTACATTAAGCACCTTCTAAAACATCTGGAGATCTGCATCAGCTTTTTAATTTTTCAGCCAAGGTTCCTTAACTTTGCTGAATCGTGGCAATAAGATCAGCAGCAAGTATGTTCCACGTGATAATTTGGAGCAGTGAGGAAAAACATCTTGAGTTCTCATTGCCTTCAATATAGAGTCCGTCAGGTACCCAGATCCAGTGATATTCAAAACATTTTAGATCTGAATAATTCATGCCTTACTCAAGAACAAACTTTAAATACTTTATTTAACTAGTTAATTGTCTTCTCAGGTATCGGCTCTTGCCTTAGACCCCTCTGGAGCCCGTCTGGTGACCGGTGGGTATGATTATGATGTGCGTTTCTGGGATTTTGCTGGGATGGACCAGGGTGTGCAGGCCTTCAGAACCATCCAGCCCTGTGAATGGTGAGTCTATTTATGGGAACACAAAGTAGAACATCAACACAGTTGCTTAACATGTGGTTAATTAGTTTCTTGCAAACATCCAGTCCACTCACCGCATGTATGCATGCCAAAGTGTACATGTATACGTAAACAACACACGTTTGTTGAGCTTCATTGAGCCTCATGTTAAGCGTGTGACATCCTCTCTTCATTCAGAATGAGCCTTTCAGGAGCAGATGGTTAAGATATGTGGGTGTCTGCATGGTATAACCGTTTGGCTTTGGGAAACAGACTTGAACTGGAGCAGACTTCCTCTTATTCACAACAATTTACGCTACATTTCATTTGACTATGGTGTGACCCAAAAGGGCAACTTGTGAGCTCAAACTTGAACAATGACAACAATGAGCATTTGGTGCTGTGTTTTGAGTGTTTGAAGATGCCAAAACCCCCAATTTTAAATTGGTGTTATCCACACTTTTAATTCGGCGACTGAAGTTTTCCCGCTGTGTATGACAATGGAGGTGCCCCATCTACCCCCTGCTGTGGTAATGTTATTTGCCACTGACCTGAATTGCTAATCTCATCCTGGTTAAGTTGTCCCCATAGTGGTCTGTCTCTTCTATTGTATGCAGTGTTTTGTATTGTACAACATAACATGTGTTTTTCTCAGTTATTCAGTGTAAACATAAGCATTGCAAATCCATTCTTGCACAGCTTGTTATGCTTCTTGTTAAATAGTTTTATTATATTTATTTTTCTTTTAGTGCGTTTCAAAGAGTGTGTTATCATTCTTTCCATTTCCAGGAATATGACGACATTACGTTCACTGGTACAGTTGTTATGTTTGAGTGTCTATTGCATATGGTAGATCAAAGGGGGAAATCATCACATGTACCTCAGATGTTGTTTTGTTTTTATAGTTACACTTTTTATAATCTGGAACCCTTTGAAGAATTAAATAGCTTCTTGTGTAACAATGTTTTGGTCCAGAGGTCTTGTAAAATCACAGCTGATGTTCGCAAATGGGCTCCGAGACACTTATCAGCGCCACAGCAATGTAAACGAAAAGCACCTCCTTCGCCTCAGGTGTCCTCCTCATGCGTGTCGTGTCTGTGACCCCTCAGCCATCAGATCACCTCCCTGCAGTACAGCAACACCGGTGACGTCATCCTGGTGATTTCTGGCAATGCGCAGGCCAAGGTGTTGGACCGCGACGGCTTCAATGTCATGGAGTGTTCGAAGGGAGACCAGTACATTGTGGATATGGCCAAAACCAAGGTAATGGTTGTGTTGCACTTGCTTATGACATTGCACTCGCCGAGTAATCGCTCAAATCTGGTAACACAGCGACGAGGTTTGACAGGGGAGTTAACTCAAGGGGTCAGATGATCAGATATGTTGTAAACAAGCCAACAATTTAACCAGATTCTGGGCCACTTTTTGAAGAGGATACAAGTATACAACTACGCCAAGTACAGCGAGTCAAAGTTAAACTAAGAGCTCTATTACATTACATGTCATCTATGAAATGAAACGTCTTTTTACCTCCAACATTTTCACCAGTCATTTCCCTGTTTGCCCCATATGTTGTCCTTCAAACAAAACCATTTCAGTTTAATCGGTTTTAAACCCGTTTAATAAACCAACAGCACATTTCTTTCCCTGTCTCACTTGGTTTTAAACATGTTTTTCCTGTTGTAATAACTGATGAAATTGATGACCAAAATTATAATAGTATTTATAATTAACTGCACTGGATCTTAAAAGTGCAGTGTAACCGGGTTGTGAGCACGTCATTGACATCAGGCTTGAGGTTCAAGTCCCTTTAGCTCTGTTTTTGGTCTCCGGCTCTTTCGCTGACCGCTCCTCTGCGCTCTCCGCCTAGTTGAACTGAGTGATTCTGTTTGATGCGGCGCATGTAGCTGCAGCCCAAACGACGCGATGAGATCTGTGAGAACCAAAACAATAAATTTGCAGATTCTGGTAACAATTCTCTTGGTTCGTCACCTCGAGCGACCCGTTCCACATTGTTCTCACAGACTCATTATCATACAAATATTGATTGTAGCCACTTTAAATATGTTGCAGGCATTAATACTTTTTTCTTTTATTGAAAAAGCGGCCTGAGAGTGACTGCTAATTCTAAACACAGGCTGGATGCTCTGTTCTAATGTTTCTGTCGGTTGGTCCGGCCAACACATGTGTAGCCATGCGCTTGTTTGTATTTGTGTTGACCAGCCAGAGGCGGTCTTTGGGGGAGAGGACCACCACATGCTTGCACGACTGTCGCGATTCATTTCTTGCTTGTACCTGCCTCTACAAAGAGGCATCCTAATTAATTGCCCATGTTTGGGATTTCACTAACCATCTGTGCCAGCTGCAGTGCATTTGGACATCTAACATTCTTCTCCTACTCAGTCCCATCTGGATCTTATGGGTGAGTTTGGGTCAGCAAAAATGCATGTTGGCCCGCTCAGAATGTCCAAGTCCATTGGCTGTGTCTCATGTTAAAATGATATGATAGGGTTTTTCTTTAAGATATAGGGAAATAGTAAAAGAATCCAGAGCCCAGTTCCCTTTGTCGCAGCATTTTCTAATTGGTTGTTGTATCTCACCAAAATCCCTCCCAAACTAAATCAGTATATCCAGGTTAAATTTGTACAATTGTAATTTGTTTTAATGAACTCAACCTAAACCGAACAAATACGGGAACCTCTTTACCCGCTGCTTAATGCAACGGCAATGCAAACAACTGTTGGTCATTAACCGTCTCTATTTTGGTTAACTTCAAGCTGCTCCTCTTTAGTCATTGGTCATTTGCCGCCCTAAACTGTGGAGGAGGGATCCGATTTGTTCCGCAGAGGTAGCGGCTCCTTCACCCTCATCCTGAAGCATCTACTTTGATGTTATTGCACAGAGCAGCGAAGCAATCATTCACATCCCATTTGAGCTTCAACATCATGGAGTGGATGTGTATTCACCATAAAAGTTAACAACGTAGCAATTTGTTATTGATCCTTTTCAGTCGTTAAGCGGCAAGACCTCGGCAGTAACCTTTTATCGATTTATTCAAACGGTGTGTTTAAAGTATTTGACAGTGAACAGGCCTCTCGTCCCGATGCACACATACCAATGCAGTTTGGTCAACCTCTGCTCATGCCAGGTTCTGCTTTTCTCGAGCATCCTGTCAAACAGCGGTATGTCATGTGCGAAGCCTCTTCGCTGCACCGGAGTGTTCCTCTGTGACCTGGCAGTGGTGGGGCGGCCTCTCTAACTTATCCTGCTTTGAAGTCATTTGTTATGAGTAGTTCAGCAGAGGAAATGTCTCAAAGTTAGTCTTCGAGGAGCTCGCTGTTTGAAGCTGTGACGCAGCCTCTGAGGTCACCGGCTCATGTCGAGGAAGGCTAAAAGTCAAGGTAACAATTTGATCAGTTTAACAGTCCAAAAAAAGATCCTTTCATCTGGAGAGATGAGCCTCAGATCAGGAAACATAATTGGTGTACTAGACGACAGTCTCTGTGGATACCGGCCTCACAGTTGCCTCACAGTTTACGCTCCACCACTCCGTAAATGCATCGTCACAAAACACGTAGTAGCTCCACAGACTTAATTAACTGGTGACCTTTGGCGTAGCGGTTTTGGCTGGAGATTTAACAACGAAGAGCAGCAGCTGTCCCCGGACATAAGTTGTGAACAGTAAGATTGCAAAATCCGCCTTCATGAATCCACCTTCATCGGTTACTCCTGGAGACATCCCGCCGTGTTATGTTTCCACCAGCGCTGCCGGGCTACAGCGGTTGGAGCAGTTTCACATGAATTTGGGCAGAAGGCAGCCCTGAATGTCAATTTGCCAACTCGAGCCGCAGTAAACCGCATTATTCACATTCGTATTGGCTGCTCCTCAAAGCCACTGGAAGCTCGAGAGCAAGAATGTAATGCCCGTTTTGTGGTTGTTAATTTTCCCTCTGTGCTTTTTTTTCAGGGTCACACGGCTATGCTTAATAATGGCTGCTGGCACCCCAAGATTAAAGAAGAGTTCATGACGTGCTCCAATGACGGGTGAGTGCGGTCAGGTGTTGTCAGGATCTATTATAGGTCGTAGCTGCATTATTGTTAATACTGTAAACCTCAACCATAATGCTATAATCTGTCAAACAGAAGGCATGCAGTCTTTTAAAGTAATTAAATGAAATGTATATGCTATACCCAAGTTTGTTTGCTTTTAAAAAAATGTCATTATTCCATGTAAGTTACAACGAAAGTGGGGAAACATTTGAAATGTTCTACATTGAGATCCAGAAAAAAAATCAATCTACCATGTCAAGTGAAATTATTTTTGGATGTGGCATATTTAATGATTTACTTTAACTTGTATAGACACGCAACCTGAATGATGTCATTACTCAGAATCGTCCTACTGGGCAACTGTCAAACTGTATCATGCCAAAGAGCTTTCTTTGCTCTCATTCTCGGTCACCAGCAGGGAGTCCTCTAGTCCAGATTATGCCTCTGGAAAGGGTATTTTGGCCATTTTATACTGGATGTAGTCCAAGTGCAGCTCTTTATTCATATGCAGTGATTCTGACCAGAGCAACATAAACTGCTGGAGATAACTAGACGTATGATGCATATGTATAGTCATGTTGCTTTAGAAAGCAGTGATTTAGCACTCCTGTCTCTTCATGGCTGCAGAACCTGTAACCCTTTGACTTGTAAAGGTGTGAGTGAAATGTAGTGAGCGTGTGACTGAGTGCGAGCACAGCGATGAGTCAAAGTTAGAGTGACACGCTGCGTTGCAGAAATCCAGGGCTATCATCATTAAGTGGAAACAAGGTCCCGGCTTTTGGGGCAGGCCACAGCGCGGTGTTTACCAGTGTTGCTTTTCTCCCAGATGTGGAGGCTGGTTTATTTAGCTGTTATTGAGGCTCTGGAAATCCTCCTTTGGCACGTCAGCGCTGGGTGTCGCCCCTGGGTGTTGCCCCAGCGGAGAGGAGCGTACAGGGAACCATTCACAGGCGGAACAGCTGCGTGTGAGGAGGGCTCACGGCGGCGGGTCGGCGCGGCAACCTGCGCCTCGGAGAGATGGATCGAGGCGGCGACGGGCCTCTTGTGATTTACAAGTGTAAGACGTTGTCCATGTAACCCCGTGTCAGAACTCTCATATTCTCACTTATCGTCACTTGCGTAGTGTGCAGGGCAATACAGGGGCTGCTTGGTGATGAAGAGCTGCACAGACCCTCGTACTTCACACTTCTTCAATCAAAAGTCCCTCTCATTCCTCCAGAATGTAGGCGCCAGGGTTTAAACCGGTGGGAAACACACAGTGCTTGTTTCTGTACTCTGGGAACTGCTCATTTAAGATGTTGTTTTGCACGTTTTGTTGTTTTGCATTAGTACATCTTAGCATCTCGGAGAGTACAGCCTGCGATCCCGTGACTGTACATTAAGCTGACAGGCAGCCAGGTGTGTGCTGAGACTTGTAGATGTGAGGGAGTTCTGGCTGTTACTCATCAAAGGAGTCGTGCTACTTGGAACTGATCCCTGGTCTGTTTTCACGAGGGCTTCTTGTCCAATCCCAAACCTTCAACTTTTCTACTTAAAGGGGATATATTATAAAAAATTCACTTTTTTAGTGCTTCTATACTTTAGTTTGGGTATCTGGCATGTCTCCCAACACAAAAACGCTGGGAAAAAACAACTCACGCGGCTTGTTGTGGTTCCTTTGTCAGAAACGATATGCTTGAGTGAGTCGATTGGGTTCACCACCAACGTCTAC
Source organism: Liparis tanakae (assembly GCA_036178185.1). NCBI lineage: Eukaryota > Metazoa > Chordata > Actinopteri > Perciformes > Liparidae > Liparis > Liparis tanakae. Next base: position 10,931,243 of record CM070090.1, on the reverse strand, counting down.
GTAGATTTTAGCATTGGAACCCCCCACCACCACTCGACCACCCCCCCCCCCCCCCCCCCCCCCCCAGTTTAGAGACAGTTCGGTGACCTGGGGCCATAAGTTAGGGTGACCAGACGTCCGGTTTTCCCCGGACATGTCCTGTTTTTGAGACCTAAAAAATGCGTCCGGCAGGGATTCCAAAAACGTCCGGGATTTTGCTTCGTCGGATATTTGTGTTTCTCTGGGTTTTCACAAACTAGTATTCACCCCTTACGCGTTTTGGAATGGTATCTCCCTTACGTTCCACCTTCTTTTGCGAGCTCTGGCGGGAGGTCTGACGGTATAGAGAACAGTCATTGGTCAACCGATCTCAGGGTTGCCAGATACACGATAATTACCCTCCATATAATACAACCATTTTGAGCCTTTGGTAAGATACTTCACCATCTCTAACCTGGCAACACGGAGCACCTCGCCCACTCAAAACAGGTCGATCTGGGGGAGGTGTTTTTGACAGGGTAAAAAGGCTGTTTGAAATTATTCTTGTGGTATTTTGACCAAAATATGTTACAAACATTACATTAAGACCCCAAGGAACCAGATCAACTTGTGGAAAGATGGGCATAATATGTCCCCTTTAAAAGAGCATTTGTGTCTATGCTGTGTTTCTTTGGTTGGGATTTTGAAAAAGAAAAAAGAACAGTTTGATTTATGTTTAAGTGTATTATCAACTTATTGCTCTCATTTGCGGCGTCCTGCTCATCCGCCTTTATCGCTATCCTATAACTGTTGAGTCTGCGGAGGCCATGTTGCCATCAGGCCTTTTGAGAGCCGTGCAGCAGTCGGCCAACATCCCCCAGTGCTGTCTGGGTGGGTCTGCTCTCTCGTCACACCGACACCTAGTTTGTCTTTCTTCCTTCCTGTGTCAGCCTAGTTGGAGTCTTTGTTGCGTTTATTTGAAAAGGTTATTAAGCATGATCACTGGACCGCCTAGCTCCTTAATTAAAGGTCCCCCTCGTATAGAATTTCGTTGAGAAGAACTGCCTCTCGGCTCCTTGAATGATTTCATTAACCGGACCTTTCCCCCCCCCCGAGGAAGTGGATGAGAAGGAAGTCCGGATGAAGCATAATGCAGCAGCAGCAGCATGGTGGTGGTTATTGTCCTGTCCCACTGAGGGCTGAATGGGAGCTTCAGCAGAACTGTCAGCGGCTCGAGTCCGTCAGTGAAAAGCGTTTGTGCGCGGACGGCTGTGAACGTGTCATCATTTCACATTCCGTTTGAGAGTTGTGTGATTGTTAAATGGCAAAAAATGTTTTCTAACACCATTCATGTTTGATTCAAGGGGGAAAACACGTATGAATCAAGTCGTTACTGAAAGGCCGAACACCTGGAAATCGCTGCCACGTCTCTTAAAGTGAGACGTGTGCGGGGTCTCCCAGTGGAAGCGTTTTTTTCATCAGGATTGAATTTGAAGTAAACAACAAATATGCCTTGGACTTGTGTTCCAGTTGTGGCTTTTGAGAGCTGAAACCGTCTTCTTTTTTTTTACATGAACAAAACTCAAAACAGTATTGGTTATAGGATTCTTGAATGATAAACCGTACCGCAATCTGTCCGATATTTCACAAACAATATCTAACAAAAGTTTTGCATTAGTGGATTCAAGGTCATGGCTCTGCTGTTTGTTTCTTTTACTTAATGTAGTTTTATAGCGCCCCAGGAAAGAGATTTTTTTTGTGACTGAACCTCCAGCCAGTAGGACAAACGGGGACTTGCTAATTGGGCCCACATGTTCCTTCGGTCGATTCTTGAAACTCACGTCCATGTGCACACACAAATACACTATTCGAGGAATGTTTCCAAGAGGTTTGAATGCCAGGGATTCCCTTGGTCCTGGGCTGCTGTCAGCTGGACACGGATGTGTAGCTGTGTGCAAGGAGACCCAAACACAACATGGCAGCTCTTTTTATTGCCGAGATCCAAATTATTTGTCTTTATCGTGCGCGCAAACCAAACGCATGATGTGATATGTGTGACACATTAAGGGATTACCATCGATGAGCAGCCACGATGTTCATAATGTACTGCAGCATTTCCTTCATTGCGAGCATACTGTTCTTATCAAGTGGGTCATCTATTGTTTTAGTGCTACAGCCAAATGATTGGTCATGATTATTAATTTTGTTTCCCATGGGGAAAGAAGAGGAGGGAAAAATTACTCATGGGTTATTAAGTGTTGCCTGCGTGAGAGACATGGGATTGTGTGTGTGTGTGTGTGTGTGTGTGTGTGTGTGTGTGTGTGTGTGTGTGTGTGTGTGTGTGTGTGTGTGTGTGTGAAAGCATGTTGGGGCGCTTCCCACAGCTGAACACACGCGGTTCACCCACAGTGCAGCTCATCTCCAACCGGTGGCCGCCTTACACTGCAAGTGTTCCATATCCTGCCAAAGAATGCACATACCGTACCTTTAAGGAGCGCATGCTCCTCATGGATGAATTGTCGACTGACGGTAGCGTCGCCTTCGTGTGTGTGTGTGTGTGTGTCTTTTCTTATTGAACGAAATATGGGTTCACTTTGCTTGATTACATCTGATGAGCTGTCTTGACTTCTTCTAGGTGAGTGTGTGTGTGTGTGTGTTTTATTTTGTAGGTTAAGTCTCTACTTTGCAGCCACACTAATAATGTTGTGGCTTTATTTGAATCGGTACAGCACTGTGGCCACACCCACACGTGTTTATTCTTTTGCTTCCTTTCTTGAGTGCCACTGTGTGTACGCCTCCTCGGGTCCTCCCAAATCCTTCTGTTATTTCCACACTTTATCTTCTTCAGCTGCGCTGCAGGACGGACCATCTTCCCCTCCTAATCCGCGTTTCTCATTACGGAGCCCTAGTTAGTCAGTCAACCGGCCATCAGGCGGCACGGCCTATCCCCATCGCCGGAGTATTACGATAAACAACCTCCTACAAGACATGAGTCTTTCTTATCCCTCTCTTCCTTATCTCATCATCTCAGAAAGTGATCCGAGCAGCCATCTCCCCCACCAGGCCAACGATAACCTGCCGGACAGATAACATCTGGGGCCTGGGAAGTGGTCACTCCTCAGTTGATGTGTGAATGACTGTTCTCCCATGTGCAGTGCACACGCACCACTGAGGATGTATGGTTCTCATTTTATTACATTCACCCCTCTGTCTCTGCGGCGTTTGTGTTTGTTTGGCTGCTGATTGAAGGGAAAACAGGGTTGCAGGACGAGGCAAAGGGCACGCAGGTTTTTGGGCAATATCTTCATGCCACGTGTGAATATTTTGACGGCTCGATCTTTTCATTGCCGTTACTTTCCCAAAACAAGGACCTCCTCTGAGAAGATACTGCTTGAGACTGCTCCAGATGTTTCCCTCGAGAATAGAGGTCCAACTTTAATTTGGTGAAGCGGCACTTCACTGCTGCTGTTTTTTGTTTTAAATGTTTCCACTTTAACCATTAAACAAAGTACCATATTATCGCTGACCGTTTCCCCCGTCCTGTCCGTGACGAGGTGAGGGTGTGCAGCCTCTGCCCTGTGCTCGACACCAGTGGGCTCCAACCTCTCCGCTCTACTATCGCCGTGACAGCCAGCAGTGCCATGTTTTGGAAAGAGCCCGTACGATAAATAGCATTCCAGGTTGTGTGTGCTACGCGAAAGGTTATGTTGTCTTTATTGCCTTGACAGACGCCCACGGGCTTCTGTAAACAAAATAGAGATGTCTGTGTGAGGCAGCAGGTGGACCGATTCGTCATCCGGCCCATCGGCATCACTCTTTCTCATTCACACACACACACACACACACGTGTATCTGCTCATGTAAACACTTACTGTACAATGCAGTATTCTCTGAAAGGGGATTTAGCTTCTTTTTCTTCCCCAGCAAGATATTTTTAAATGTATGACCAGCTTTGGTTTATGTGAATTTAAACAACTATGCATCAAACAGAGTTTTATTTGACCCTTGCCAGTTTTCACTCAAACCATATGTCTTCAGCTGGCATTTGTATCACATTGTAAGACTTATCCAAACACAGTTGAGTGTGTGTGTGTCTGTGACTTTGTAGCCGGCCGTGGAGGAATCCTCGCCTGGCTGTTAGTAGCAGCCCTGCCTGTGTGTTTATACTCCTCTGCTGACCTTGTGACCCAAAGGTCACGATGCTCACTAAAGCAAGCAGTGGGTCACAGACACATTTGGACACGCTCTGTCTGGCGTGAGTGGTGGCGTGGGTGTGTGCGAGGTTGGCTAAACATGTTTGTGTGCAGTCGGGTAGTTCAATAAATAGACGTGGCGCTTTAAGGCTCTCGAGGTCACTTGCTCTGCCGGTGGGCACCTCGGTTTGTCTTCTCGCTCAGAATTCTTCTATTTGTATTAATTTTTTCTGCAAAGGCGCCGAGTTGATTGAAAAGCTTCAGATTAGGCAGATATGAATTGGGTGCAACATACCATGCACAGATACCTTCTAACAGCCAGCCATGCCTGCGGGGGTCAAAGGTCAAACTGTACACCTTATTTTAAACTTCACAATTTGTTGTTCTCAAATCATTGTCCACTCTACTTTGAAATTCCAAGTAGGCAGCAGATATACTGACAATAACCTCCCTGCTTTAATGTAGTAACTTCATCCTTTTTGGGGATTTTAACAGATAATTTAGAATATATTTCATTATGACAACTCTTTAGTGGCGTTATGAAAAAAAATGGATGTGCTATTAGTTGATGTATCTGTTTTTAATAACACCATTGTATTCAATGTAATACGTTTCATGTTTAAAATATAGATGTGCACATGAAGGTAATTCTAGTGGGCCTAAACTTGGTGATACTTTAGTAATAAACATCCTATCCTCCTCCTCAGTGGTCCAGGTTGTGTAATATGTTGAAGGATTTCATGGCAGCTTCAGACATGCCTGTCAGGCTCTAGTGTTCTGCTGTTTGCTAACCTCTCACCCTGCCACACATAGCTGCCCGAGGCACATCTCCATATGATTCTGATTTATTACAGCGGTGGATGGTGTTGATGACTAAATATGTTTTGAGGGATAGTATTTTATGAGGGATTCATGACAGTTGGGTGAGGATAAATTAAATGATGTGTTTCTCTCTGTAGCACCGTGCGCACATGGGACCTGAGCTCTGGGAAGGCGCACAAGGCGGTGTTCAAACCGCGCTCCTTCCAGGGGAAGAAGGTCGTCCCCACATGCTGCACCTACAGCCGCGATGGGAAGCTCATTGCAGCCGGCTGCCAGGATGGCACCATCCAGATCTGGGACAGAAACCTCAGCGTGAGTTTTAAAGACACACACACACACACACACACACACCTCTCAATGTGCTTGTAAACATTGGATGTCTATTTTGTTATGGCCTTGGCTGCAGAGTCATGAGACTCGGGTCGTCCGGTCACAGGCCAGAGAGGTCAGATTTCAGCAAGTCACTAACACTGACCAGAATTCAAAATGCCCGGTTATAAAATGCATTTTTCCAAACTGTGAGTCTTTGGGAATATGATCCAACAGCCTGTCTGAACTCCAATAACCCTGTTTTCCCACTTATCAGGTCAGAGTCGCTCTAGTATTATGTCATAAGTTGAGCAGGTATTTGGTCAACGTTTGGACAGATAACACATTTGATCTGATGATGGCGCTAAATGCTAGGGCGCCATCAAAGGGATCTATTAGTTGTCGAGATATTTCCCTCTGGGCCAAAGCGGCGGACGGACCGTCAGGCTGACATTGCTTTCCCTCGAGCAACGCAGCTCGCATGGCTATAAATAGCTGATTATGTAACTGAATTAACTGACGTTTGATGATTGATTTGAGTTGCATGAAAGTTACCGGGAGACCCAATCACAATTTCCCACTATTTGTTAATTAGGTCATTATGTGATCAGCGTGTTCTGGTCTTCAAGCTTCACATTGTTGAGGTAATCGCTGATCTTGGCCCCCAAGTAGAATCACGCTCACTTAGTCGACTGTTTTTACTTGAGATTTTTAGACGGGTCTTCACAAAAATGACTTCTATTTGGGGCTGCAGGATGCATCTTCCAGATCTTTCATTGAGGAGATCTTCTGGGTTCCTCCATTGTCGTTTCACAGACACACTCTTCTCGATGGCTGTCCCAGGCACACATCTGGGGTTCGTGTACGGCCAATAACAGAAGCGTGTTTCGCAGCTTACTGCTCACATGCTCGCTCTCACACGGAATACGGTACAGATGTGAGAAGGAAAGAATAACCAGAAAAGGAGCATTCCTGTTAAACAGGGTCTGGGGGGACCTACAGAACTCACTATTCAGTATCCCCAAAAGTGACATATTGCAGGCATCATTCCAGTTATTGATATTATAGGAATATTTTTGGATACTCACCTGGGAGGGATAAACACTAAAAGCCCAGAGTTTAAGACAGAGAATAAAATGAATGGAGGGCTGCTCACAGATGTTACTAAATGCACTCAAAGACATCTAGTAGTCGGTCAACATGCAGTAAGTTATGAACAACTGCTTAACTATCTGAAAAATAAGAAGTTGTTTTTATGACCCCAATTTTTCGGGACATTTTCACTCAAATTTGTTATTGTTCCACTTCACATCTTTTCTGTACAACCCTGTATGTGGACACGGTTGAATGCCTGTGCTAATTCATATGAGAATAGTGATAATTAAGCTGCAGTTAGTGAGTTGGAACAGCTTGATTGGACAGAGAGGCTTATCCAGATTAATCAAATGAGAAGTAGGCTACATGATAATTACTCCCAACAGTCAACTTCATAATCGCACAACACTACAAAAACATGATGTAGACGGAGGATTTCTATTGTGAAAAGGTTTGTGCTTCCGTGTATCTGTGTTGTGTAGACTCCCCCTGCCATTGTCCCACTGGGCTGCTCCATAGCAGCAGGCTTCCAGTGATTGGGTTAAAGCTCTCCAAATTTATTACCCCTCTTTCTCCAAACTAAATATTTACCCTGCCTCCCATAGCAGCTTACAATAGTCATGTCTGTTGCCTGACCACTGGAGCCGGTCCTGTCTGAATGGCTCAAGAATTTAGTCGCTGCCCTCTGCCCTAATCAGCAACCTGTGCTGCTGACTCGACTCCAGCCACACGCCTAAAAAGGAGTTGACCTCCCTGTGCTGCCATTGTTGCTCCCTCCCCCACTCAAACGAGGCCCATCTCCCGTTGTATCGCCACTATTACTCACGGGCAGAATATGCAGGCAGATCAATCGCAATCAATCACGTACACGGCCTTGATCTAGAGCTGAGACTGAAGAGAAGCTATTGAGGATGACACATTGTTCTCTTGAACCCTGACACCAGTTGATTGATCCTGTGATGGGAGTCAGGTAGGTCTCTTCTTAGTGGGCTGCCACAGAGAGGGATCACATGCTCATTCTCTGACCAGAGGGGTCGGTGCCAGAATTACAAGACTGCATTTAAATGGTTGCCAGGTAATGTGCACTCGGTGGAAGTTAGTGGGTTGAGGGTGCAGGCCCGAAACACAACCACAGAGACCTGGGGAATGCTATGAGGTCATCGGTGGGCTTGGATGTTTCTAGACTTCAAAGTGGGACCGTAGAAGATGTGGTTTTGATGAACTACTCCGTTGGGGATTGGCAACATGAGATAATATGGCAAACTTTCTCTTGCTTTCTACTTTCGCCGGTTTTATCACCGCAATTGTTTCTTAATTCTGAGAGAAAGCAGAGATACACAATAAGTTTTAAATGTGTTTGGATTGGATGAATTTCAACGTGCGTAAAGTTCCCATCAGTTTTTATCTTTTGTTCTCAAGCCTTGAGAACAAAAGCCTTATAAATATCTTGATATTTATAACGTGACTTAAGGCTCCATTAACTCCACTCAACTTGCTGTCCCTATTGTAGTCACACACAGTGTATTGTCACCTGCTTAAAGTGACCACCAGTACTGGCCTGGACATCATTTACAGTTACAGTTAATAGGGCACTCGACTCAGTGACGGGACTGCACAGTATCACCGTGAACTAGTAACTCTGCGGGGCTGTGGATGATTAAAAAGGAGAATAACAGCAGAACTTCTTAACGTCCAATGAAAATGTTTAGAACGCTGTCTCGGATCGGATAACTGGCGAGTGTAAATACACGGCCCTCATCATTGATATTTCTTCCGAGCCATCTAAAGACAGTATGATCTTAAACATTAACACCAGATCTCCCATCTTGCAGCCTCCGTTGTGACTTGCCTGAGATTTTTCCACATCCTGATCTTCATTTACATACAGAGACAAAACTTCACTAAATCAGTGTAAAGAGTCCCTAAAACACATGCTTTGTGTCAAGTAAATGCCGCAGCGCTCGGCGGCGTCCCCATTGCACACCCTCTGTTAACCCCGAACAAAGACTTGGGAACAACATGTACAGAATGCTACTTCTTGCAGTTTGCGGCTGAGACCCGGAGGAATGCAGTCGCGTCAGTGAATCACACTGTCGGATCACGATGACACCCACTCCAGGGTGATCGGCTGAAAACGCACACGCCAACACGGCTTCGCGATCACCACTTGCGGATTTCCGTGAAAGATCAGAGCAGCTGCTCGGGGCTGCGGTTTGGCCACTCGATCCTCAGAAAGTAGCAGAGGTCAAAGTGAGATGTGACAACGGACTGCACAGTGGGCATCGCTAAGCCGTTCAGGTGTGCGGTTGTAAAAGTATGGAGGCAAGGCGGCGCGTTGCAGTATTTGTGTAACGATACCCAGATAGTGCGGTCGGGACCAGTTGGCTCTGCGGTAGATTGTTATCATAGTCTGCCGCGGATGAAACCCAACGCTGTGGTCCTGCTGCTATGTATCGACTCCTGCTGCCCAATGGGTGTACATGTGCATTAGGGCTCTGTGGAAGCAAGCGCGTGCAAGTGCATACATGCACACACACACAATCCTTTATCAGGGCTCGTACGCTCATGGAAAACCTGGAAAAGTCATGGAATTTTAAAATGCTCATTTGCATGCCTGGAAAAGTCATGGAAAAAACTTAAATCATAAAAGTTTGGGAAAAGTCATGTTCATTTACGCCGAGTTTGACATAATTAATATATTTTTTTAAAGAAAGCTCAAAATATAAGCCGGCGTTCGCTCTCAATACGCAACATGTTCTGAATTGTTCATGTTTGTACCGAGATTTCAGTTTGGTCAAAGTCCTGGAAATCCGTTGGTCAACATGTGTAAGAACCCTGCTTTATGAAACGGTATACCGGCTAGCGGAGTGCGTTTGTGACTGTTCTTCCCGATGCCCGTTGGGGACCGGGAGAAGGTCGCCGATCACAGAGGAAGTCACACGGCGCAAGAGAGGTTTCAAACTGTGTGAGAATTCAGTTTCACAGGCCGGCCGTGTAGATTATCACAGGAAGCGAACACCATGGCATCTGCCGATGCCAGCCAACATCAGGATAGTAAATAAACACTCACGCTTTCACAACAGCAGTAAATGCTCTCGAAGTAGGCGGAGGGGTTTATGTTTGCTGTAAGCAGCGAGAATAACCACTCGCTATAAAGTTCAGAAAATGAAACTTTTCATCTATTGAGCAGGTCTCGTGTCTGTTTTTCTTTTCTTTTCCTCCTTCTATCTATTTGTAATTAATCGAGAATCATTTAAAAAATATGTATATAAATGTATGCATACAATTTCAGTGCAGACAAAACGGACACTGAGGACCGCAGAACATAACAATACAGCATCAAATGAGTTAAAACTCAGAATATACTAACGGCAGATGGTGTTCATTTAGGAGAGGAATACGTCGGATGAAAAGAGGAACGTAATAACGTTGTGGTGCGATTCATCAAGGGTCGAACAAGAGCTCGTAACCTCTCCTACAAGTTGACCTGAGGAGACCTCGGGCTATGTTGAAAAACATGTGCTTGGAGGTCACGTTTAAGAAAAGAACAAAAAACACCTCTGCAATCCTCCACCCTTTTATGGTGTGCCATCAAGCATCATGAGAGGAGATAATTACAGGAAAATAGTTCATCAGCATCCCCTCCTGTTCATAGTCCGCTGACCCCACCCAGCCCATGTGTGCTGCCATGCGTAGACTGGAGGTCGCCTCGTGGTCGGTCCTCGCTCCGCTGAGCGCTTGGAGACGCTCCCGTCGTCCTTCAGTCGTGGTCGTTGTGACTGAAACGGGGTCCCGGGCTTTTGTTTTGAGCTCCTCAAATAAAGTGGTACAGTCTCACAGTTCAGTTGGCCGCCGAGGACCCTGAAGGCAGCAGCGTATCGAGTGTCCGACTCTTCTTAAGCCCTCCATGCTGATCTCTAGCTGCTCTTTAGGAGGCCCGAGATGCCCGAGGCCTCGCTGTTCCATACCCGCTGTAAGATAAAAAAAAAGTACTTTTCATATTAAATTGACCTTCTTTTATTTCTCGCCCACGTCAATTTTCCAGAGGAACGGAATAGGAAGATAATCTAAGATAAGACGTGAGGAGAATGGATTTTAGTCAGAGATAATATTCTGGGTAAAACGATGATGGGAAGCAGAGAAGTATCCCCGGAGAGACGAGCGAGGCTAACAGGCCAACGCCTGAATAAGTGGAATCCATGTTATCTACAGTTCAAGGTAACAGCGTTATCTGTCTCATCCAAGTTAATAACTTCCCTCCTTTTACTTACTTTGGAAGTGAAGTATGACCTTGTTTCCTTCCCTTACCATAAGGACGCATCACTCATTCACCTCGCTCTCCTCTCTCTCCTGCTCCTCTCCCTAGCGTTGCTCTCCACTTCTCCGTCTTATCTGTCTTCCACACTCTGGGCTCACTTCAAATTCCTTATCCACCTCTCTCGAGTCAAAAGCCTGTGTTGCTGCAATTCTCTTCTCACTGATTTATTTGCATTCCGTTGACAATTAATGAAAATGTCGCCGTATAAACCAAGGTTATGTTTGTTTGAGTGTTAGCGAGCCGACTTCCCAGACGGTTGCTTCACCGCCGTCTTTTAATGATCCATCGCTCTAATCTGGCTGTACTTGGGTTAAACTCGGGCAGGGGGAAGTAGATGTGGAAGGAAGTGGAGGGAGGACGCGGCAACAAGGCATCGCAGCGGGTTCTGACACAATTGGTTGATTTGTTCGATCATGTCATTCATTCATCAGTCACAATGCTGCTGCTCTACAAATGTGTGCATCAAGTCTTTGGATTTTAGGACTGTTGGCTGAATAAAACAATCAATTTGAAGATGTCACTGAGGACTCTTGGGGAAATAGGCCAGACATTCTGAAGACTATGTGAGTCATTGACAGTATTTTCAGGTTAATAGACAATGAAGACAATAATTATTTACATGAATATTATCTAATGATATCTAGAGTTAACCAAATCAAAAATAATCTAAGTGCAATAATTCACGTGCACGTGATAAATGTATGCACTTTCAGTTTGGCGAGCGATTAACTCATTTTAACATCGTCTTGTTTGCCTTTTCACTTCTGTTCATTGACCACATCTTGGGTTGCCGTGTGTGTGTGTGTGTGTGTGTGTGTGTGTGTGTGTGTGTGTGAGTGTGAGATAGAGAGAATTGTGTGTGTGTAGGCAGGTTATTTTCAGCCTCGAGCTGCGGACCGTGGCACACGCACACACTTTACGCTTAGAGTAAGCAGCGAGGAGGTGCGTGCGCGCCTGGCCATCTTGGAACCAGCTGCTTCAACGAGACGCTCGAATGCTTCTGTTTGCGGGGGGGGGGGGGTGCAACGCTGCAGTGGCTGGGATTAATTACTTTTTAATTGGGTGTATTGTAACTTCTGATTGTTTCCAAACTGTATCTAAAACTCCACCAAAAGCTTATCCTAAAACTTTTTTTAAACGACTCCTCATCGTCTCTCCCCCCCCATGAACTACGGAGGTGAGGTTCGTTCCCTCCAGCTTTTGTAATCGGTCTGTTCTCGCCTCTATAGAACGACCTCAGCTGAAATGTCACCTAGCCTTCTTGGTTTTCAGTGATGCATGCTGATCATCACAGCCAAGTTGAGTAGGATGTCTTCCTCATATACGGCGACATGCCGAGGATATAGTTGCAAGGGAGGATTATACACGTGACCGGCCTCACGGCGGCCGAGCGTGTGGCTCGCTCTCCTTTTCCATTGTGAGCCGTCTCTACTTCAGAATTACATGTACGCTTATATGTTCATAGCTTCAACTCGGCATTAGTGTCGTTACCGGTTTTATAATTCATTGTTTGTGTAGAAGACGTCATAAAATAAAAGTTCTGGAAAATGTTCTTGTTTTGTCGTACCAACTGTCCGAAACGCCAAGATATTAATGTTACCATCACAAACAAAGACAAGCAATCAGATTGATTTAAAAAAATGTAGATTAATAGTCTAAATAGGTACAGAATAATTGTATTTCAGTGTTGGATAAATACAAAATGAGGCAGTAGTTTTTCATCTGATAATTCACAAATGTCAACCTCCAAACTTCGAGTTTATAACACAGGCTTTCTGTTCAATAAATACATATCAAAGACCATGCCTGGATCACCCTGATCACTATAGTTATATCACCAGATTACTTCATGTTTTCTCAGACTACTTTTCACATTCCCAGGCTGAGTCGTGCTCCCAGCAGATAGCAGCCTGACTTTGATATGTCAAAGTGGAGCAGTTGACCGTAACTCCTTTCAGAAGTTCTTTTCTTCTTCAATCTTTTCTCTTACTGCCGTCTCCGATGCTTCTGGCACGCGGTTGTTGATGTTTCGACGTGACACTCAGAACTAGTGCTTGTTACTGGCTGACCCTTGTGAAATAACACTTGTTTATGGATGGCTAACAATATGAGATGCAGATGTTCGCTTAGTGCTGCGGGTTAAAGGGTCTTCCGTGTGTTTGTGGGTAAAACTGCACAAAGTATGACGATTGGCATACTATTCAGGTAGGAGAAAGGGAACATGAAAAACCTCTCACAGCCCTTAACTTGCCACGATATATCTGTGGTCTTGAATGTGGTGGGTACAGTATTCAAGCCGCTGGTATTTCACAAGTTGAAGTGGGCTTCTTAGTTGAATACACAGTGTGGTGTTCATACAAAAAATGGAAACCGCGTGTTGTTTTGACGACATGGCGAGAGAAACGGGTATTTCTCTTACTGTTAGTTGGCAACCTTAAAAAACACAACTGAAGCAAATCATTGGCAGTTTCATCCTGGAGCACATCAGGAGATTATAAGAGCTCTTTGTGATATTGAAGAGCAGCAGTGACCAAGGCAGCATGTTTATGGAAAGACACAGAGCACAGGCTGCGCTACTTATTCATTTTGTTCTGTAGTAGCAATCAATCATATCCAGGGTTTCTCTGTAATGTCTTTAGAGACGTGTCCGTGATCAGCTGCATATGAATACATTCTGTATTTGCTCACTTCTTGTGTCACTTCTGCAGCTGAGTGAGTGAGCTCCTGTTCTCACGACCTGTGTACCAGGCTTTCACTTTCTTAAAGAGCGAGCGCATCACCTGGAACGCCGAGATGGCGTCTGAAACCTGTGTTTCCTGTTCATCGTCGGTCTTGTCCTCAACTATACCGATGCATTGCTTTCTCTTCTCAGGTCCATACAAAATTCCACTGTCGGCAAGCACACATCCCAGGATCAGACACGTCCTGCATTGCCTTTTCCTACGACGGCGTGACGCTCGCTTCACGCGGAGGTAAGAACAAGACCTTCGTCTCACAGTGTGCTCCAAACCCCGCCGCCAGCAGTTGCTCAAAGCCTCCGGTTTTAGGTCCAATACTTGCTGCTTCATCCAAAGTGATAAGCAGAGGAGACGCTTCTCTCTTCTTCATGTGCAAAATAAAAGGAACCACCACCAACAAAACACAGACCAGATGTATACACAGAGCCACTTGAGTTCCTCCTCGGTATGTGATCCAGTCAGGAGGTTTCACAAAGACGAACCACAATAACTGCATGAGTCCTTCACTCAACTATATATGTTACGTAATGTCCATTACCAATAACTCGTACAACCTTGTTGTATAGTCAAGAAAAGGCAGTGTAAATAACTTTTTGTCAATATCTCAATTTGTCGTTAACCTAGTTGTGTCCATCTATTTTCCAGGGGACGACACTCTCAAGATGTGGGATATACGTAACTTCAAGAAGCCTGTGAATGTAGCTACTGGACTGAACAACTACTTTACAATGTGAGAATTCCTAACTTTCACCGTATCGACTGTAAACTGTGTGTGTGTTGTTTACCGATGATATTGTATGCGTCTTATTTTTTTCTTTTAGGACCGACTGCTGTTTTAGCCCTGACGACCGGCTCGTCATAACGGGGACCTCCGTGAAAAAAGACGGGGGCAACGGGAAGTTGGCTTTCTTCGACCGAGCTTCCTTCCAGAAGGTCTATGAAATCGAAGTCACCAACGCAGTAAGTCCCGCCTCCATCTCCACGACCACAACTGCTCTTATGGCAAGATTTATTTTCAACTGTTTGATATGATATTTTGGTTGGAAACCAAAATTACCCTAAATTGTTCGCATAATTCATGGAAAGAAACAAAATGAATCCATAATGAAACTTAATGGAAAACCTAGTTAAACCAATGTGCACGTCGTAAGTAGTTTTGGCTCCAAGACAACAGCAGTAAGATGATTTTATTTGATAATAGTCTCAGGCCTCATTATGACAACCCATCAGATGTGACTGTCCTGATATGGAGATGTAATTCACTTTATATTTAACCCAGCTCAGGAGTATTCTAGGTCTATTATTTGTATTTTGTGCATTTATTAAATCCTCACACATTGTAGTGTGCACCACAGGAATTCAGACACAGATCCAGATTTTAAACGTCTCCATATCCACCCGGATGAAAGATAGACGTGGCGATGCTGTGGGGGTGAAATAAAGAGGGGAGTCAAAGGAGGAGGAGAGTTTAAAAAATAGTTTGAGGCAAGCTCTGAAAAAGTGGAGCAATGTGCCTTTTCCTTATTGCAAGTCAATCCCACAAAGCTTTGGCAGGAGCACTTTTACATGGCTTTAAGTTAAATTTGAAATAAAATTATCTCCGGACGCAGTCTTCATGTTCCATCCACATGCACGCCGCTGTCAAACACGTTGGCATAAGGGCCACTTTACTAATCCGGCTTTCTCAGAAATCCATTTGGTGAGGGCAGCCAGCCATAGGTGCTGAAACGGAGGGCAGAGGTGCCGCCTTCAGTCGAAAACTTTTTTTTTTTTTTTTTTTGCATGGCGTCCTGCTCCTCCCCTGTCTCTCCTGTTCAACAGATTTAGCTCTGTGTATAACACAGTCATAACACTGAGGTCTGACAGAGGCTAATGGCTTCTAGCTCGGTCTCCCTGGCTAAGACGTGACACTTTTAAATCAGCCGCCGACCGAACGTGTCGGGGAGAAGGAAAGAGACAAAAGCTGTGTTTGTGTGTCGCTGCATCCCTCGGCCCTGCCAGCCAGCTGCTGGTAGCTTACAAACCTTGGCAGCGCGCTGACACTAAGTGCACACCCCGCTGCACTAACTGAGAGGAGGGGAGGGTGCACTGTGCTTGAGCTGACCCATTTCATCTGAGATTTAAACATAAATTGAATAAATCATTTGAATCAATTTTAGTTTCATTCAGCTAGATATGATTTTAAAGTTATATAGGATGTAAATGTATATAAAAGGATAACTGTTGAACTCAACGTTGGCTGTGAGCTCGTCTGCAGTTGGAATAAGTAATTATGTTAAAGTTCTGTGTTTACTTGAATGACTAAAAGCGCTAAGAAAAGCACCGTTAGCAATAATCTATTCACTGTCGGTCAGTCCCGTGGTTTATCTTCATTCGGGAGGAACAACAACAAGAATCTGTCTGCAAGTGTTTCTCAAAATTAAAACCACATGTTCTTGATTCTGCCGCTCCGCCTCTCCTCCAATCAGAGTACACGTGACTTTTGAATGTTCGGTATTAATGGTGTCACAGGACGACGGGAGGAGGTGTTATTAATCCGACTTTTAGATCACGCAGTGGTCGGCGTCACATGTTCAGTCACCGTAAGTCGTAACATTTGCAACAAGTTCCCTGTGGGATAATATCGCGACAGGCAGCTTAACCTTCCTGTTACCTTTAGGGTCAGTTTGACCCCTTCAATGTTTAACGTCGGTGTTCTTTTGGGTCAATTTGACCCCAGGCTGTTTGTCACTGTGTCAAACATATAAGAAATATCAACTTTTTTATATGTTTAAAGGGCTATTTAGGTAGTCAATAAACAAACATCAAATACCTCACACTTAAACTTGGGAAACAATATTCATTCTAATAATTTTCTGGAGGTTTTAATTGCTGGGGTCAAATTGACCCCGAGGGTAAAATATGTTAATAAATGTGAAAGTAACAGGAGGGTTAAAGAAAGACCTCCGACACTGGGTCGAAGAGTCTGTAAAGAACTTTAACAGCACGTTTTATCTTTTCTTTCTTTGTACCAAAGAGGGTAAACAAAGGTTTCCATTGGCCTTCCACTCGTTCCACCATCTACCAACGCAAGAAAACCGAAAGCTTCCGCTCACGTTCTCTGGAAGGAGAGCAGAACCTCTTCCTGTCTGCTCATTACATCACACGTCATTTGGCTGACGCTTTTATCCAAAAGCGACTTACAATAAGTTCATTTAACCACGAGTACAAACTCAGACTAACACGAATCAAGAAAGTAAAGTTTCTTCACAGTCGCTCGCTCTCCAGACTGAAGACAAATCCTGGCCGGTAACACGTAAAAAAACATTGCTGTCGAGAAACGATGCAGGCTGCCAATCGCCTTGCCAATAGTTTTATTTGTTCTCTCAAAATTTATATGGCAATGATTTGAATACTTGAATAACTCTTTGTTCCTCAGAGGAACTTCAGATATGTAGTTTATGGAAATATCCCCTGGAAGCCATTTACTTGTATATGAGGGCAAGGAACTGCTCACATGTCCTTTAATTGCTTTTGTGTACATACAATCTTCGATATGTGCATCAACATGGCCATGTCCACATGGGGGGCCTCACAGGAAGAACATGTTCTGGTGGAGAATCTTTCTATTTCTTGATGAAGATATAGTACGTTGTCGTTAATGTTAATCATCATCCCTCTACAAAGGTGATCAATAGACCTAACATAGCATATAGACATGGTGTTGGCATGTTGTCCTTACTGGTCGTTACATGTTAACATAAAGACGTTAAAAGAAGAACGCACAGGAAACATTTTAGGAGAAATGTTTCGAGCCACCAGAACGCCTAGACGGCATTGAGACACATTTTTGCCATTAATTAAGTATTTCACTGTACATTAACATTTTTATTTTTCATGATTCATGGGGGCGACTGTGGATCAGTGGTTAGCGGGTCCGTCTTTCAATCGGGGAGTTGGCGGTTCCATCCCCGCCCTAGTCGATGAGTCCTTGAGAAGACACTTAACCCTGAATTGCCCCCTGTATGAATGTAACATGATTATAAATCGCTTTGGATATAATCGTCAGCTAAATGACGCATAATCCAATGTAATCCAGAAGTCATCCCCTCCTCTGATCTGAATTCTATGCTTCCAGCAAAGCCTTTTCTTTGGCTTTATGTGCCACTGAGCAACTTCCATAGGTACGGATGGGGCGCCGGTGCTGTGTCCGGTTCCCTTTACACATGCATGCGCCGACTCACTGACCATTACTGGATATATGAAGTGTATCTCCACCCACGCCAACTGGTATCGGAAGCTTTCCCCCCATTTCTCAAATCTACATGTGATGCAGAGAAATGCAGTTTTGCAGCGGATCGGTTATTTCTGGTGGACGTGCACTCGGTGAACCTGATGAATGTGCTATTTACTATGTTTACATCAGCTGTCTGCTTCTCGGATGGCCCGAGAATTTAAGTGCAGTCTTTATAAAGTGGCGTACCAGCTCGGCGAGAGAAAGGAAGGGCCACCAATCATTTCTAACTAAACAGTCTACATAACCCCAGACCTGCTTTCTGGGGTATGCCTGGGAGCTGAGGCTGTTTTAGGTCCATTTGGTAAATACTTCAGACACTTGTTAGATTATCTTAGTTCATCAAAAGGGGCAGAAACCAGGTGAGACCGAGCTGACCATCAAAGGACCAAGTTATTGGCTGGATTTCAAATACAACTCAAACCAGCAGCACTCATACACTTTCTGTACGTGTGTGCTCCTAGTTGTGTGTGCTGTATGAATGTTTTCACATTTCAGATTGATTGTACTCTATCTAGCCGTGTATTTGAATGTGTGCGTGCGTGTTATTCAGATAAGTCAAAAAGTATTAAACTGAATCACATCAAATTTGGTGGGATGATTGGTTATTATCCGGGGACCATTTGATTAGATTTTGGGATCGATCGGTCAAAGGTCAACATCTTCTTTTTACCATAGCACGGTCCATTTTTATCCAATTGTCATGCAACTAATGCCAACATGTTCATAATTCATGCCCCATCTTGTGATATGGGAAGGTATGCTCTCTACCGAGTGCCCGTTCTAGTTAACCAATGAGCTGCTCCGGTGCCACGCTCCTCAGGGAGGCCTCGAGCATGAGAGGCTTTTCATTCTCCGTAAGACCGACTAGCTTGAAAGGTAGAAGCGAGGCCTTCTTGTGCATCTTACCCAAGTGAATGTCGCGTAGTGTAGACGCCAGGTGTTTCAGGAAGGCAGTTCAGACTCTTTCCAGATTTCTCTGACACGAGGCGCTAAGTCTCCCGTTCTTCGTTCTCCTTCTGAATTCCACCGCCCTTCGCCGCTGAGCTCGTCAGAAGCGTTGCACATGTGGATCCACTCACCGTCGACTAAACGAGGCCCGCAGCTGAGCCGGTTGCGTCCCATTAGTGCTGCATAACTTTATTTCATAATCATGGTACATATCGGGCGAGTGGCTGTTGTCTTATTTCTCCCTAATTTGACGTAGGTATTTTAATCTGAAGGCTGCTACTGGAGAGCTGATTAAAGTTTCCTCCTTCATGATGTGATGTAATTTTGTGGACGTGAAGCGTAAACAGTGGTTCTGAGAGTATAAACACGGCTCGGGATATCTAGAAAGGAGCTTTGCTGTTGGACTGAGCCGCGCTCCGCTTGGCTTCCCAGAGGATCCAGCTTGATTGTTTCTCTGCTGACAGAATGAATTGATTTGTCTTGAACAGATCATGTGATCTGGACCTGGCGGGCTGCCGTTACCTGGCTGCGATGTGTTCTGCTGTCCTATGTTGCGAATTCTTCGAGCGTTGGCCCTACCTGCCGAGTGGGGCCTCAGTTCCTAACTGTCGTCTCCGCCTCCTCTTGCATGTCGGGGCTGTCCGTGTTTCTTTAGTACGGCTGCTTTAGAATCCACTCGACATTTACATTGAAGCACATCCACAGGGGGTGGACACCGTTTGATGGGCGCGTGCGTGATTATAGCGAGTGTTGAGCGCTCTACCGGAGCCTCTGCCTCAGCAGATTTTCACAGTTCTGGATTATTTGTTTATTTAACCGCTTTTAAAGGATAACGAGGGGAAAACATATTTGTTTGTGCTTATTAAGTCATTTATTCCAATTATTTATTTATTTATTTATTTATTTATTTATTTACATGTTATCATCTACCTCCCGGTGTATTAATTCAATATGTGGGATTAATGTTAAGCGCATCCTGTTTCAAGCGTTTCCCAGATCTTTCTATCAATTACAGCCGGCTCATGATCTGGATGAGCAGATTAACCGTCATCTGTCCCCTGAGCTACGCTCCGCTGAGCAGGTGGTCCGACCGTGTAGATGAGGAACGTAGGTCTGTGTCAAATCGGGAGTGAATCTAAATTCTGTTGCATACTATCGAGAAAAATATTGGTCGCATCGTTTTATATCCTCACTTAACATTGTGTGTCATAGTTTTTATATTGTAATATTAATGTAAAATCCTCATTTAACCAAGCATACATTTACTCTATGTATATGTAAGTGTGTGTGTGCGTGTGTGCACATGTGCACCTGTGCACATGTGCGCTTCCTCCTGTGTGTGTTAAAGACTCCTTCCCATGGTATCCTGGTGGGAAGCTGAACAGCTGGGCGCTAAGCAGCTTTCACCGTCACAGAATCTGGACGTCCCAGTCGTAGCCCCCCCACACACACACACACACACACACACACACACACACACACACACACACACACACACACACACACACACACACACACACACATAGATTGCCTACCCTGTTCCACATAAAGAAAAGCACTCTCTAAAAACAATTCTGTGCAACTACAGGAAACGCATATCAAGTCAATATAAATGGACGTACTCGTCACCAGAGGTTCTGATGGCTGAATATCGTGTGAGGCACTTCTGCAGGGAGTCCAGCTCGCATATCACAGAATGACCAGAGGGCTCCATCCCTGTCCAACATCTGTGTGTGCATTTCTCTCTCTCTCTCTCTCTCTCTCTCTCTTTTGCGCTCTGTCTCTATATCTCTCTCTCACATACACACACCTCTGGATATACGTGGTCGCGGCTGCCTCTTGGCACTGGGCCATCTGTCACACACAGACTGAGGGATACAGCTCTCATCCCAGCAACCAAATATAGTCAAGTAGAGCAGCAGAGCACGCTGGGACTGATCCCCGCCGTACCGCAACCAACCTGGGTCACACATTCGCAGTACTCGAGACAATAGAATATGTATTGTGTTAACAGAGGAGCAGAGACGTTGTTACAAAAAGGAAAGTAGTTTGCTGTCTTACAGTAGGACCTCCTTTCCTCACTTCCTTCAGCTACTGTGCTAAACACCCTTTAAACACTTTGTTTCTGTCCATTCCAGAGCGTGGTCCGCTGCCTGTGGCACCCGAAGCTGAACCAGATAATGGTGGGAACTTCGAATGGACTGGCCAAGGTCTACTATGACCCTGTGAAAAGCCACAGGTACGCCTGATGTTGTTTCACCTCGTCGTATCGCCAACAATAGGACACTAGAAACAACAATGCATTTATCCTTCTTGTCCGTGTGGCCACAGCCTGAAATACCTTGCTGCCATGGCATGTAATTATATATACTGATGCAATAGTTAGCATGTGTTCATTGTACACAGTGTACAGATGAGCATGCAGGTTCATCATCGCTCTGTGTGTGTCTTAGTTAGTTTCACTCTGTTGTAAGTTAAACTCACACAGACGTATGAATATTATGACTCTTCACGTGAGTGAAATGAGGCCGTAGACTCGATGTCTTGTGTTCTGTCTGATGCGTTCGAATAGCCTGATTTTTAACCAACGGGCTCTCTTCCAGAGGGGCCAAGCTGTGTGTCGTGAAGAGTCAGCGGAAAGAGAGACAAGCAGAGACGCTCACGCAAGATTACATCATCACCCGTAAGTTCTCCCACCACCGATTCAACTCTCACGATCGGTTTCACTCACACCTTCCAAGAATAATTGAATTTGCCGCTCGGTGAACGCGGTGTATAATTACCCGCTCCCTTGCCTTAGCGTGCATCGCCTTTTCATCAGTAAACAATAACCGAAGCAATTAACGTGAAGTCCCTTCCTCCGAGCCCTCCGGCCGTCGTGTCCGACTCGAGCCGCGAACCCATCTGCTCCTCACGATAAGGCGCCGCGTTTCCTAACGAGAGAAACGCGGTCCGTATTCTGAGAATCCTCTTTCTTGGTTCTAAAGAACAAAGATACCGACCCTTGTTTACGTGCTAGCCCTCTCTTGCTCCTCTCACACACGCATATCGAGGGCTTTGCGAGCGATCGGCGTGGATAGGGCTTTCACGGGCCCATTAGCTGATGGAGCCGGGTGTGGATGAGTGGCTGGACAGCCGCCGGGCACTGGGCCACGCGGCGGCCACGCAGTCACGCCAGAGACGGCCACCTCTGCTTGCGTGATCTCACAGCTGCTCCACACCACACACACGTGCACACACACACACCACCCCCTACCTGTCATCCTGTCATATCTCCAACACACGAGGCTGCCATCTCTTTAGTGCGTGCCTCCTGCTCCTTTGCCCCCACAGTAAAGTCACGAGCAGACGCGAGCTGCTGACACGTCATCCCTGATTGGCTGCCGAAACCCAATTCAGACGCCGTTCGTTGTTTGGGCTACCGGCCGCCTCTTCAGATGCATCGCGTGATTCCATTGCCATGCCGACGGGGTGTGAAACAGCCAGGCGTTCGACTGCCGCGACCGGCGAGTGACGCACTTAATGCCCCGGCGCTGGAAAATTAGAGGGGACAGGAAGCAAGTGATGGCCCATTGAGAAAAGCGAGGGAATCTGTTAACAGTAACCTTTTTGCTTAATGTAGCGTGGAGGAGAAGAATTAACACTGAGCAGCGACAGCGCTCCTGAATGGAAAATCACTTTATCTAGCCCTTTGCTAAAGTGTCTCTTTGTAACCCCTGAGGATAAGAGCAGCGCACACACTCACGCTACACAAACACAAATGCTGGCTCTCTCTCTCTCTCTCTCTCTCTCTCTCTCTTTCTTTCGTTCCCTCTCTCTCTCTTTCGCTTTTCTCTCACGCACGCTCACCGTGTCTCTCTTTCTCACACACCTTTTGGAGAACACTCGTTCACACTCACTCACCCACGTGTCCGCTCACACACTCGTGGGCGTAAGTGCTCGGGGGGCCTTTTATTGTGATGGTGTTCACAAAAGTGTGAAGAGTGGCAGAGCGATCGCCTCAGTCTAAACACGGGCGCCGTAATGAATATGTTGGTGTGCGCTCCGGCAGAAAGAGTACACAAGAGCGGCCATCGTGCCAGAGCTCAACAGGTGCGTGTGTATTTTTTTGCGTAAATGCCTCGTGTCTCCTGCGCCGTGTGGTCGTTGGTTCTATTAAAAACTCTCCGCTTTGCATTCTGCCTTTTTTTTTTTTTTTTTTTTTAGCAACGTAGCGCTTTACATGAGCGACACACACACACACACACACACACACACACCGCACATATCGCCAGGTGCCCCGTCTGCCTCTGTGTGCCTCTGTGTTATGCGATCTTGCAGTTACCTAAGCAACTTGATTATCTTTGTTTACCCTGTGCGTCCGCAGCTCATGCCTTGCCCATGTTCAGAGAGGCCCGGCAGCGGAGTACACGGAAACAGCTGGAGAAGGACCGGCTCGACCCCAAGAAGTCCAACAAGCCCGAGCCGCCTGTGTCCGGGCCAGGTGAAGTGCACTTTTCATTTGTTTTTTGGCGGCTTTTATTAGTGCAAAACATAAAACTCACAGATTAGACAAAATAACAAGAAAATAAACAGGAAGGCCAAATCCCAAGTCCCAGGAAGACCAAGCATGAAGCCCATGAGCAAAACCAAAAAAACTCTCAATAAACACGGAGGATAGTAACGAGGTTCAGCTCTGAGTCCGTGTTATTCGTGTTATTCGTGTTCTGAACGGGATGATTACACGATTCTGTTAGAGGCAGATGTACAAATCCACAGTCGATGATGTGTTCGCTGTTATGCAATCCGGCTGAAGTCGAGAGCTGTAACCACTGCTCCCACTTGGCCTCTCAAAGATTCATTGTAGCCTGCTGTTGACTCACATTTTTTTTTTTAACTGCTGGGTGATGAGGCGTTGAACTTTCTCCCAGAAAGGACCCGCGGTCAACCTGCCGTGACCTTAAAAGACACTTTGACCAGCGCCACGCGTTTGAGCTTAGCTCTGACTCTTTTGTTTCTTTTGTCACTTTTACTTTCATTCCTTCAGAACGTTGTCATGCAAAGCAATCTGATTGGTCCACAGCGCAATACATTCAAATGTTTTATTTTTCTCATATTTCATATTTTTTTTAAAAGGGGTTGGGAAACTTTTGCCAACCAGAATGACCCAACAAGCATCCCAATAAGACCAATACGATGATTTGAAGTTGTTGACATGTATAATAATATTTTCTTTGGATTGGGGGAAACTTTATTTACTCCAAAAAGGTTTTTCATACGTTTGTTTAGTAAGGAAGCATTTACAACATGTCGAGTCAGTGGTTGGGAGAAAGACCGGAAAATAACTCGCCTGCAAATGAAAATGTGGAATTTAAAAATAAGGTTAACTACAGGCTGTCTTTATATTGTTTACCCTTTGTGTGAAATGACTTTACACAAGTGGAAGATAATGTTTGGCGGTTGGCTGGATGCTTACAAGCAGAGGGAGAAGGTGCCCCAAACAAGCGTACGGCCGACTCTAGCAGGGAATCCATGTGTGTTTGATTATGGGAATACACACATGCATGTGCGACTCCTGTTCTTGATCTTTTAAGACGACCATAAGCGGCTCGTTTTCCCCCCTAAAAGCTGCATTCGCTGCAGTCGTATACGTCCAGCAGCACAGGAGTAATGCAACTCCCACCAAGATCAGGTTTGCTTCCACGCACGACTTCCTGGAGCAAGAACGCAACGTCAAAAAACTGAATAAAAAACAAAAATATGATTGTGATAATATGTCAACTAATAATTGTTTTGCATCTGTAAGTTTGTAAAATGGTGTGTCATACAGGGTTTGTACGGTCATGGAAAACATGGAAAAGTTATGGAATTTTAAAATGGTCATTTCCAGGGCTGGAAGACTCATGGAAAAAACTTAAATCATAAAGGTTTTGGAAAAGTCATGGACATTTGTTATAATCACATGTTCATTTACGCCGAGTTTGAAAGAATTAATGTTTTTTTTAAAGAAAGACGCTCAAAATATAAGCCGGCCTACGCTCTCAATACGCAACATTTTCTAAATTGTTCATGTTTATACCGAGATTTCAGTTTGGTCACGGAAATTTGGTTAAAAGTCATGGAAAAGTCTTGGAAAAGTCCAAATGTGTAAGAACCCTGCTTTATGAAACGGTATACCCTGGTCATGGTGTCGTTCCAGTGTTGTGTGTTACATGTCTAACATGATATTGATTGTGTGTCCCGGCAGGGCGAGGAGGAAGAGTGGCAGCTCATGGTGGCACTCTGTCTTCATTCATCGTGAAGAACATTGCTTTAGATAAAACGGACGACAGTAACCCTCGACAGGCCATCTTACGCCACGCCAAGGAAGCTTCAGATAACCCCTACTGGGTCGCCCCGGCATACACAAAGTAAGAAACCCGGACTTCCTCCGCATGAATCATTTACACCGTCCTGTTGTCGCCGTCTCCTCATTCTGTGTCGGCTCCTGTTAGCAGACGTTGTTCCTCTACTGAGATGGTACTCGGGTTTCTTCCTACCGGCGTGACACGTAAATGTTTAAAGAGTTGTGCAGTTGTACAGGTACACACTTTACACTGCAGGAAAGAGTAATGGGCAACTTTAGATCGCTATCGGACCGCGACATAAACGTGTACCGGGGCTTTGAGCCAAAATGAACAGATTATGTCACGTAATGCAAGGAAACGATCTCCAGTTAAAACAATAATATACTAGTGATATACATTATAGAAGACAGATCTGATAAAGTGCATCACTTTAGCCTGCAGAGCTCTCTCTGAGTAATAGTCACTCTTTGATTTGCTGGGAGGAACCGCCTGCAGAGGAAGGTTTTGTTTTAGTTTAGTCTCCAGCGCCATGTAACCGTCACATCTGCAGCCTGAACTTCCTTAAGCCTCAGTTGGCCAGCACAGAAGGCATAATGTATCCTAATTACTCACGTTCTAATATTAAACTCCTCCAACAATGTACAGCTCTGTTATCTGGGTATCTACATTTCCGCCGCGTTGCTTTTCTCCCAAGTTGTCTGTTTCGAGCTGCGAAGTCATCCTTGCGTTTCCCTTCAGGACCCAGCCGGTGCCTTTGTTTGCAGAGGAATCGGATGAAGACGAGGAAGCTGAAAAGGAACCAGAGTGGAAGAAACGCAAGATCTGAGGCGCCTCAACAGCAGCTCATCTTGTGTGGAGGAGCAGACGGAGCGCGCTTGTGTTTGTATATATGTTTCACCGTCACCCAGAGGTGTTGGGATCAATCCCAAAACACCGAGCGACTGTCAAACTGCTGCGATGCATCAATTATGTCCCTACATGCAACACTCTGTCCTCCCCCTCGTAATGTTTGCATATTTATGGGCGTGCTTCTGTGTTCAGGGGTAGCTCATAAATGTGCATTTGTTTTTTTACTGTGCAAGAATAATATAGTTTTACTTCACTTTGCAATTCCTCAACCTCTGGAAGAACGTGGCTTTTTACGTCTGTTTTGATATGTACTTTATATTCATAATTTCAATTGTCCTCTCCTCCCACAGCTCTAGTTAGCTAATGCCTCATAAGTTGTCTCCACATTGTGTTCATCAGCTGTGAAGAACAGTTTGCTAGTTTGTAAGTAAATTGCAAAGTACACAAACCTTTTATTTTATTTTATTTTATTTGTTTATAAGTGGTGCCATTTTGTTTGATGTGACGCAATCTGCTAATTTAAATCCAGCTCAAAACCTATACAAATCCATTTGTAATCTCTTGTCAAAAAGTGATATATTTTACCCAAATTAAAGTCATACTTCTGTTTTTACAAGCTGATCAAAGAAATTCTTCCGCCAGATATGTTTTGTTTTTTACGAGGCACATCCGGCAGATATCCAGTTCATCCAGTTGGAGCCAAAGCAGCATTTTGACTCACTGCCGTAAACGTTTTAAACGACTTCACACCGCTACGGTGTCGCATGGGGACGCTTTGCTGCAACTGCTACATTTTCTTTATGAATATATTAGGAATCATTATTCAAATGTGTTATATTCTTAATAATGTCACGGTACGCTTGTTAGATTTTTCTGTAATTTTTAACTATCTCACAATCTTTGTAACCAAATTGATATAGAGGAAGACTGAGATGCAACCTTAATTTCTAATTTTCTCAAACAAATACTCTCAAAAGTAAATATTGAACTCGTACATCGTATTTCTAGGCTCTCCAATTGCTTTTACGCCTTAATTTTAAATATTAAACGTGGGTGTGGCTGCAAACAAACCGTACGTCTTTATGACATCCATAAAAAGCTGTGCTGTTCGGCATGCCTCAAACCTATAATTTCTCTTTGAATGATCTGAACAGTGTCTAAAGATGTTTCAACTGACACATAACCAGATTTAATGAAACCCGTTTTGTGTTTTCTCCATCCATCCCTCTGGAGTGCCTCCATAACTAACTACATGTTTCTCAGTAGAACTAGTTTGTAACAAGAGACATTTTAGTCACATGGTCGACTTCACGGTATGCATTGGATATCGTTTCTACTGGAGAAACTGTGGAGGACTCTTTGATTTCTAGCTGGTTTCTAGCTAACCAGCAGACAATCTAACGTCCCAGTGTCTTGGCAAACTTCCTGTTGCCATAAAACTGAATACGAGACAGAAATACCAGGACAAGAAATATGGAAGGACTAAAACAAAGAGTGAAGTTTTTAAGAGCAGTTAAAGTGGCGAGCTGAGAGAAGATGTGTTTCATGGGGGGGGGGCGAGCGAGAGGCCGCTGACTGATTCACTCCCCGTCGGCACGTGGACAAGAGGAGCTGAAACCGAAGCCTCCAGGTGCGGCCGTTTAAAGGCCTGTCGGAGGGTCTCTTCATCCGGGTTTACAAACACTTTCTCACTCGCAACACCTGCTGTTTTATATCTCCGAGACAAAGAAGCGGAATGTGAGATCTTCGCTGTTCGAAGCATCCAAATGTGGGAAAACAGATCGACCTTGGATAGTTTTATTTAAAATATTCCACAGAACTGGTTGAGACTAGTTTCCATGGGTCATCTCTCTACCCAAGAAATAGTCCCACAGAAAACATTCTTTTGTGGCCACAGGCCGTCACCAATCACGTCGGGCCTCATGCACGTTAGATAAAATCACATTTTACTTGATGAGAACAAACACACAGGACACGGGACAGTCGTGTGGACTAAAGGATGAGGCTGGTGATACTCTATAGTCTATATCTTCTTAATTGACAAATATTCACTTTTCTCGTGGTTCTGTTTTTGGTCTCGACTAACACTTTGAGGGAAATATGCGTCTCTATTTAGCTGCTAAACGCTCCACTGTGTTCACCAGCTGGGAGCTGGACCTGTTCTGATGCTGACAACAGATACTTCTGAAAACGATGCTCCGGGAGGCCGTTAAACGTGACAAGACAATAATAAAAACCATTATGAGCGGAGTTTGGTGATCATTTTCCGTGTTGGTTTGTCACTACGAGCGACACCTTCTACACACACGTGGTCAGTGGTTCCAGTATTAATATAAAATGACTGATGGGAGCACGTTTAAACGTCCTGTTACCTTCAAATGTACTAACATTGTTTACCCTTTTTGACCCCAGCAATTAAAACCTCCAGAAAATTATTATACAATTATTTGTATTTTTGTTGTCTACCTAAATAGGCTTTTAAATAAATAAAAAAGTTGATATTGTATTATGTTCTACACAATGAAAAACATCCGGGGTCAAATTGACCCCAAAGAACACCGATGTGTACAAGTTGTGTTCAGGACATTGAAAACATATCGTGAATTTTATGTATTCAGTTTTCACATACAAGAAATTATGTTCATATTTTTTTTTAGAGACGTTGAACATTGAATGGGGTCAAATTGACCTCAAAGGTAACAGGAGGATTAATTATTAGGCCAAAAGTTTTTAAAAGAAACATTTAAACCACTGATTAATGGTCAGTATTCAGAGGCTCCACATTTTGGGGAGATTAACCTGTGAAGCGTGAGACTTTACGACCAGCCTCGACTTCTCTTGTATTACCTCCACTGTATACACACCTTGAGCCCCCGCTTAATGACTCTGTGTTTGTCCTGCTGCCATCTTCTCATCAGCATCTCCAGAGCTGCTTTGCACGTGGAAACATTCTTGGGCGCCTTGATTTACAGCTCGGCGGCGCTTTACGGCGAGCTCTTGTTTACTGCACGACCCTGGGCTCGCGTTCAGGAATGCGCGCCGCGCTGCACCGGCCGCCTCTCCAAACAGCCCCGCGAATCCTCCGTCCAACCCCAAATTGTCATCCCTCGATTGTACATGATGCTCGCGTAAACACGCGCGAGGCAAATTGGCACCATCTGGGCACCGGTGAGTTCTCGTACATGGCAGAATACCAGGAGACACGCTTGTTTTTTTTTTAGTAGAAACGAGTTTAATTCTGTAAAAAGTTATAAAATGAATATTGTACAAAAATAAAGTTTGCAGAGAGCTTTGGTTCCGTAACACAAGACAAGTGAGACGACACGACACAGGCGTGGACACGATCCAGGAGCGAGGCGGGAATCCGACCCTTTCTTCTAATATTAACACCGAGGATTCCTCCGCGTCTTTATCTGTTTACCTGTTTACTTCAGCGGCAAAGCCGAAGGACTCGTGGCTTCACGGAACAGTTGGACCAACAGTCGTGACGATGGGAGGGCGAGTGGTCACAGTTTACACACGTTAATGTACGGCATCGGAGGGGAGCGAGGCGCGCGGGGCTCCCGGGAGGACTCCTTGCTGCACATTCTCATCTGGAAAGGGTTACGCTCGAATCAGTTGTTAAAGGGGAAGATGATCCAATTGATGAGGTATGCTGTGATAAAAGCGAGATTTTTTTTCTTCTCTGTGTGGTGTTTGGCCTTAATTCAGCTTGATGCCGTGGATTTGTTCTGTGTGCTGGGGGATTACACAGTAAAGCTGGCTTGCTTGCTGCTGGGTGGGCACAGATACCTTGGTCCCTAATCCGTGCTCGTATCAAGACCGACCCGGGGGCTCTCTTTGTTCCACTTAAACGCATCCCCTCGCAGGGTCTCGACGACGGGGCACGGCGACATGCTTTCTTTCAGAAGGCCTCGATGTTTATCCTGGATGTATGTTTGTGGATTGTTTGGGTGAAAAGAAAAAAAGAAACGTGGCCGAACTAGTTATTACATGTAGGAAGCATGTTGAGCCCACCCATCGTCTCTCTTCTGACTCCAAAACATTCTCTTCAGTCCAAGCCGCTACTCTCGAGGTATTTACAGGAGCTGCCCGATGACAGCCGCCATGGTGGCTGGATCTTCCTTAAACTGCCTTCCTCATTACGGCTCTGCCCACGGGGATATTTAGTTAAGACTCATGTCAGAGGATCACTTTCAAATCCCTCTTCGGGGACTGCGACCTGTCTGTCAGAGTCAGAACCACATGCAGTCTTTAAAGCCATCGGGTCGGTACCCGCCGGGCAGATCTCCTGGCAGCTTCTCTACGCTGTGACTCAGAGGATGGCTCCTCGAAGGCACCTGCAGAGAGACCACTGTGTCGTGTCGTTTTTACAATTACAATGCGTTTTAAATGTGATGGCTCCTGGTTTGAGTGGTTGAATCTATTCTGGAATATGAATTTAAACATTAACAGCAGCAAAGAGTCGTTGTGAAGTCCCTCCCTATGTTAGCATGGTCACATTCGGAAAATAAATCAGGTGACATGTCCGGAACAATATCTACCCTGCCGTTCCTCAAAATGCTCCACAACAACAATCAATTAATTTTTTTAAATCTTCTATTGGTCCCCTCCTCTGTGTCTCTTGCTACCTTTCCTTAACGGGATAGCTAATGATGACCATTTGGTGTCATGACTAGAGAAACTCTGGAATCTAAGTGAAGTGAATGGGCGTTATTAGGTTTCGTGGGTGAGTGTTGAGCAGTTTCTGGATCACCTTTTTACATTTCGCTTGAGAAAATGCTCCACATGGCACCGTTGAGAACACACCAAGCTTTTAAATAAATAAGAAAAATGACAATTTCTTTCATAAAATGGATTGAAATAAATAACAATAAGTTAATTCCCCTCTTAATAAATATACCTCTTACACACATGTATGTATGTGTGTATATATATATATATGGATTTATGTGTTTGTGTGTATGTGTGTGTATATATATATATGATTGGATTTTATGCAAATGCATTGCAACAAAAAGTCTCTGCTGAGCTCTGCTGTGGTGTCCGTCTTCCCTTGGCTCTGAATGTAAATGTCAACATCCAGACTGAGTGAAAGTCATTTCGATTGCAGCTGAATATACTCCTCAAATCTCCATGTTCATCTGAAGTCTTAGAAGCAGCCATGGAAAAATGTATGTTCCTGGGAAAATGAATTCCTCCGGGGAAAAAACCCAACAAGCAGACGTCGTCCGTTTTCTTTCCTCTCAGAGAAGTGTAACAGTCTAGTTCCTCCTGCGGATGCTGGTCAGGGTTCTGAAGGACTGAGCATGGACGCTCACAGTCGAATGTACAGTTTGCTTCTTCTTTTCTAACGGCTGCTCCATCATTTCAGATGACCGCGAACAAAAATAAAGAGACGATACACTCCTATTTTGACCAGGCGTGACCATCGCCCACCAGAGATCCCACCGGCGGGGTCAGAGAGATCCTTAGTTCTCCGACGGCCACTTCATCAGACGCAACCACACTTCCGGGCAGAATGCTTCTTCAGTGTGTGGTACACCACGTTGTCGTCCAAGAAAGACAAGTCGTCATCGAAAGAGATGGGCCGGCAGCAGGTGCGGGACGGCGTGTCCTTGTCCAGCTTCTTGTTGTGCGTGAGGTTGTTGAGGATCTTGTCGTAGTTGGTCTCCGCCTCCACGCAGGGCCCGCTGCAGTACCTGAAGATCAGCTCCTCCTTCGTCTGGTAGCCCAGCCCCAGGTCCGTCACGTTGAGGTGGACCTCCTTCAGCAGGCAGCCTCGCGTCTGCACCGTGATCCCCTCCCGGCCCTTCTCGCCTCGGCCTCCTTTCCCCCCCCGTCCCCGACCCCGCTTCCGGTCGCCGTGTCCTCTCCTCTCGCCTCTCTCGCCTCTCGCGCCTCCCGTGTTTGCCGCTCCCCGTTGTCTCTGCTCCCTCCGTCCCTTGGAGCCGCCGCTGGGCTCTGACCTCCGGAGTCTGCCGATGGTCGCCTCAATAAAATCCATCACGTCGTCAAACTGCTCCGGATAGGGACCCGCGATGTCATCTGAAAGGTGCAGAAGAAACAGATGCCCTTATAAAGATGGTATTCAAACAATAATCTATAATAATAATAATGATGATGATGATCTTCTTCCAAAGACTTTTTGAGAAGACATGGTTAAAGTTTAATGATCACCGCGGGGAAAAAAACAAACACAAATCAAACATAATAAAACAAATCAGAAGTCCCAATGGCAGCAGAAGAACACACACACAGTATGCTTGGAAGTAAGAAATACATCGTGTGATGTACAACGAGACTCGGGGGCTAAGTTTGGGGGTTTTAATTTAAAAAGCGCTACCTTTAAAAAGGGAACTTTATTTTGGGGTGAATGCAAATAATAAAGCAATATGGCACGTTTTGATTCAAAGTCAGCAGTATCCTGTTAAATAGGAATTAACTGTGTGTTTTCCCTTCATGTGTGCAGCCCATAGTTCTGCAGCGGCTGAGCCAAAGAGCAACATGCTTTCTTAAGTTTTCATTTGCTGGATTGAATATATTTCATATGGCATCTCCGTTAGCCAGCAGCCAGTAAAGTACATTGTTTATAACATGTGAACATGTAGAAAACTAACCTGGCTCTAACACAATTCACCTCCTACCACGTCTAACGATAAATAGTTCATTTAGCTCATCTCAATTGTATACCATAAAGGGAAGAGGCATATTTCACAAAACCGTCACACTGCTTCTTTAAATGCACAAATACAGATGTGTGAACAACATGCAGATTAGAATCAATGCAGAGAAATTATCATAGAGAAAAGAATGATGCATATTGTTATCGAGTTTTTACTTAATCGCCAGGCAGCATTTGCACTTTAAAGTATTGAAAAACATGCAGACAATGTCCATAAATACTGAGAAATGTGCAGATCAGAAATGCTGGTTTCTCGGCCGGTCTCAGGGGGAGGAAGCCGAGCCGAGTTGTTCTCGTGGACCTGAGTGCAGGTGCACTGCTTTGACTCTTCAAGATGGCTAATGGGGGATGAGTTGGAGGCTGAAGTTCAGAGGGTGTTGTCGATTCCACTTTGTTATAGTCAGAGAAGAAGAGTTGTTCATCTGTAATGATGGGATGTGGGCAGACTTGACTTTGCATGACTAGTCCAGGCCGGCACTCTGCCTCCATTAGTTTCCAATAGCAGACGGGTTCTTTGAACCCTGTTTGCTTAGACACACCAATTACCTGTGGTGCTACGCACCAATTACACCACCGAGAGACACAGTGTGAGAGAGAGTTCTTGCAGTTGTATAATTATTTCATGAATGTCATTTTCGAATGCCAACACTTCAAAGACCAAATAAAAAAGGAAATGATATGCTCTGGGTCATTTGGAGTATTGTAGTCTGCTTCTAAACTCAAAACATGCAGCAGCGGCGCTCTCCGCCATCTGCTGCGCAGAGCGATGAGAACCGACTTAAGTCTTGGACCCTCCCGTGTTACATGTTGCTTCTATTACGGAGGAAAGTCTCTCCTCCTCCTCCGAAGCCTGAAGGTCTGGCAGCTCTGAACTACGTATGCCAATCATGAAGATATGTTATTCCGGAGTGAATCAATTGGTCCGACTCCAATAACATGAGCTGGGAGTGTTTGGATGCGTGTCAGGAAGTACTGGGGAGCGACATCTGGCAGGTGGTGTTGTGGTTGTCACAGCATCTATATTGTATTGTCACCCATCTCTCTTGTCTTACCTGTTCCTCTGGCAGCGCACAAGCCACCGGATCCGACCGGCGCTGCACAGATGATTGGGCCGCTGCTCGTATATCAGGTGAGCCCGGGCCAATCTGTTTAGAGACACCTGCCCTTTGATTTAGACACCTCCTATTATGCGTCATCTGACAGACAGGGTGGCAACAGTGTACACCTGCCGACACACCGGTAGCCGCCTGAGAAGTATTTCAAGTTGCAAATTGGTCATCGGCTGAATGCTACAATGCCCTCGTGCAGCTGCTGCCTGCAGACTTTA
Organism: Liparis tanakae; assembly: GCA_036178185.1. Classification (NCBI taxonomy): domain Eukaryota; kingdom Metazoa; phylum Chordata; class Actinopteri; order Perciformes; family Liparidae; genus Liparis; species Liparis tanakae. The sequence goes on along the minus strand of CM070090.1, from coordinate 10,897,399 downwards.
GCCTGAGAAGATTAAGAGAAAACTCTAAATTGTTTTGATGTTACGCGCCAACCAACAGACCTGTCCCCGCTTAGGGCGACAGTTTGTTTACACTGTTTGTGCATAGTTAATGGTCTTTGGGGACAAGCACATCAGCGATGTCACCACGGTCCAAACAAGAATATGAGGTGGCGGGACAAACATTTGTCCAAATGTTCCATTCCTTATCTAGTTCTTAGCTGCGTCGACTTCTGTGTGAAGATGATACTGTGTCACTTTGATCCAAACAAAATAAATTACTGCCCACTGTTGCTGTTAAAATGAACGTAAACACAGAACTCTCACTCGGCGCTTCAAACTTTCCGGTGTTGTCCAGCCTCTCGCCTGCCGTGTGATTCACGCTGCAATCTCTAAAACCGTCATTTCTGGCTTTTGGCAGATGGGCGGAGGTCCCGGGTCTCTATGTTTCAGAGTGACCGAGGTGAACGTATAGACAAAGGGAGAAAGGGAAATGTGGAGAGCGACCTCTGGGATCAGAGCTGCTCATACTCTAATTCATGCTGCCGGCTTGTTTTGACATCAGTGTGCTGTAACCCCCAGCAGCAATAAAACACAAATGAAGATCTTCCATCTGATAAGCTGCCTGTGTGAGAGCCTTATCAATGTAGGACGCTCCACTGTTGGCTCAACCCACATGGCTATCGCTTCACCGGCTGCTTCTCAAGTGTGATGAGTGTAAATGACTTGGCCAGCAGACCGATGGTGTCTGACTGGCCCTTTTTTTAATCATTCTTTTTTAGAAAATGCCACGTGCAGTATGAGGATGAGTTGTATGTGCTTTCTCTTCTCAAAAGTCTTTCCATCTCAGTGACAATGAAATGGAAAGATGCAAAGATGTATGATTAAATGGTTAATTGCATGTTATTATAATGGTTTCCACAAGCAGCGCATATAAGGATGATAATGTGAGCCCCATGTGGGCCAATTATCCACCATTTAAGACAGTGAATGCACCGCACAAGAGATGTTGTCAACACATGCCGCGTGCCTTACATTGATCCTCCATGGAGATCTCCTGCAGGTTGTGATCTTTACGCTGGAACGTCGGCTCTTCGTCCTCCACTGACAGGGACGCAGAATCACTGAAGCTGCTGGGGAAATGAGTCCTCTTGGTGTTTTGGTAGAGAGGCCGTGTAGCAACAGAGCTCAGGAGCAACAAACACGTGGCCAAAACATCCCATAACTTCATCTTAGACTCAGTTCCTATGAAGAAAGCTGTAAACATAAGAGAGGCTCTTTTATTTGAAATTAAAGGAAAGAAATAATGATAAAAAATAAAAATGAAAATAATAATAAAGGTATCTAAATGCACCCACTGTCCAATCAGAATGTAGGCCACTTGTTGTTTATAATGAAGTCAGCAAAGAGCTTGAAACCTGCCCTGACTCAATCTGTATTAATAACTGTGTCATCATGCCAAGAGGCTTTGAACTCCACTTGGTCGCTAGTCTCATAGTGGAGTTAGTTGTAAATATGAATATCAGAGTAAACATGTTAGGTCATTCTAAATAAATTCATCATAAAAAAACATGGTCAAAAGGACTTGATAATGTCACGTATAGACCTAACGTAATGCACAATAATGCGTAAATGTGTGCGTAAAAGTGCTCTGTTGTTTTAAAATGACCAGCAGCCGCCTGCTCAGGATTATTAGATGATATATTCATGTTGTTGTGATATCAGACGAGCTCTAGTAATGAGGCACGGAGGGTGCGCCTTACACAAAAATGCGCTGGTTAACGCACGCACAAAGCGTGTTGGCAACGATAGCCTAAATAATGGTGTGAGTTGGCCAGATGGCGATCCCCAAAGCTTACGTGACTCTGTCTAATGGCATGTTGAGTCTGCAGTAAACCTAAACAGCTATGCATGGATAAATGCGGTGCTTACAAATGCCGTGCAAAAGTCCTAACAAATGCACAAGCTACATTTTTATTTGTATTTTTCTATTTCACCGAAAATTCCTAAAGTAAGGCTCTTAATAATCTGGCAATATGAGGATATTTTGTTTGAAAACTCTCACATGGAAAAAAATATGTTGCTCCACTTACCTTAAATATGGCCCATGCAGACCTGAAACTCGCTTGGCTTGGTGTTAAAATCCCAAAGAGAAAACGCGCCTTAGTGTCCAAAGCTCAATCCGAAAATGTCCCTAAAAACGAGTTCAAAGTCGCTCTACGTCCCGATAGAAATAAAAGCTGAAATTCCACACCAGTTTTTTCATTCTTCGATCCGGTAAAACCACGCGTCTTCCCACACTTTGGAGTCCAAAGGTGGGTGTTTGAAGAGAGCGTACCAAGTGCCACTGCGCCTTACGGGGTACAGTTGCTGATTAATTGGATGCTACGTTTCCACGTTGGAAATCCGAGAGAGTTCCACCATCTCCGACTGAGACGAGTTCAATGAAGACATCAGCGTGTCCGGTGCAACGAGCACAAGGTCCACGAATCGGCTTCCCAGGAGTCAAGAAGCTCTGGTCTGCCTCTTGATAAAAAACAAAACAGTTTACGCTCCGTTATATCCAGAACCGCGTGAAATGTTCATAGTCGCCAACATATGACAGTATCTTCGCATGGTAAACAACGCCGATCGGGGTATTTATTCTCCATTTCTCCGCGTCTATGCAGCTCGAAGAGTTTCCACACGCGTTGTCCTCATACTGGACTGAAGCCGGACAGATGTCTGCGCATAACACCGCACCGCGCGCATAGGGCTGTTTGGAGAGATTTATAGTTGAGTGCGCTCTGACGTTTGGGGCAGTTGGTGTCCGCCCCTTATATATCCCCGCAAGAGCAAACAGAGGTCCACAAATATGTCTCCAAAGCACCCCTGGAGCCCCGTTCGGAGGAGCGCAGTTGTCAGATGTCTCGAGGATTATGTCACACATCCTGGTGTCCTCGGATTAGATTTCAGTATACGCGGAATGCGATTTGGAGATGTTCTGTTGCGATGCATGTTTCTAACCTGATCTGCGCGCTCTCTTTGCGCGCCGGTATCATGTTCCGTCTGATGGCCACACGCATCTCCAATTGGAGTCCCACTTCCCTTTGCAATTTACTAGAACATGTTTGTAAATACGCAAAGAGGAGCATTTGGCACAGCGTGTTTATGTTGGCAATGTGTTCCACTCCAGCTGTATTACACATGCAACTCATGGGACTATCTGGTCATTCAATAAGCACTTTCTTGTCAAGGTGGGCCTGGGGCAATAGCCCGTTGACCACAAAAAAGGACTCTGAACCGGCTAAGATGTGGCACCCGAGAAAGGCTTTCCATCACCCTTCTTGATTTACAAGCTGTACGCTCGCCTTTCATCTTGTGCACAACTGAATTCCACAAGCTTACCGAGTGCTTTAGGAATCACACTCATTGTGTATCCATGTGCCAGAAGAGACCGACTCCTTCCAACTACTAAACGCCTGCTTTTTAGAGAAGCTTTCTGCTTTTAATTTAACGTGAAAATGCTTCTAAATACGTCTGTGCAATAAAATGAGAAAAATCCCAGCATTGACGCTTCAAATCCACGCTGACTTATCTGTCATTCGGTGGTATTTATGCTCATGGGTATGCGTATGCTCGTGAGCTGAAGCTTCTTGTCAATACATGTTTTCTTTCAAGCATTTATGTGTGCCCTACCCATTCTTAAAGTATCTGCATGTACGGAGCCAAGTCCTAATTGTATGGATGCCGTTCCGTCATGTTCTCACAAGGTTTCATTGTATTAACTGACACCTAGAATTCTGTTTGTTGTCTTAAAACCATCGAAATTCATATCAATGTTTACATTTATGTTTACTTATCCACGACTTTCACCTCATTTGATATAGCTTATGTTTTCCACTCGGTTTATGTAATAAAGTGTCGGTTCAGTGGCACATTTATCTCCGGTGTTTAGAATAAGTAGATGGTGAGTCTATATGACCCAGATTCCCTGCTGACATTCTTCTGTTATTACTGTCCTGCTGTTACAGGAACAGATCCTCCGCAACTTTACTTTCCTCTCTAAACTATTTTAATTAGACTAATGTCTTAACATGGTAATACAATTGTAATAGTCTGTATTTTTTCTGTAATTATATATTTCTATATTCCTAATAGTAAAGGGGATCATATAATACTAAAGTTCAGGTTCATAACTATATTCTAAGTTTCTACTAGAACATGTTTACATAAAAAAAACATGTTTTTGTCTGAATTTGTCTGTCTGAATTGCTCCGTTTTAGAGCCTGTCCCTTTAAGCTTTCCCGAAATAATGTCTAGCCTGCTTCTGAGAAAAATCTGGCACACCTTTGCAAAAGGAGTTGGGTGGAGATACTCAGATGTGACGGTTTATTCTAATGAGCCTGCATCTGACACAAGAAGAGGAGAGCAGTCTCAATCTCTTGTTGCTCCAAGTAGCTCAGTAAAGCCCAGTTATTGGTTTGTTAGATCTCCAGATAACCAAGAGTTATGTAAGCGCACGCGCACTGAAAAGATAAGTTTCTCATGATATTCCCCCTTTCGTACACATTTCCAAACTTACCTATTCATTTATTGACAGGATGTTTTGAGATGTTCTGTCAGCTCAGTTCCTGTCTTTTAGGCGATCCTTCATGTCAGTCATACTCTTACCCTCACTGAAGCATTCCACTAGTTCATGGTTCATGGTGACGACTCAGCTACACTATAACTAGATAAACAGGGTTCAACAGGATTATAACATTTTTCATTAAACAGTTTGATGCAATGTTGCCATGCCAGTGCATGCTGGGATAGCCTCCAGGCTCATATACCCTGAACAGGAACATGCAGGTAACAAGAATGAATGAAAGGAAACCACACTTATACAAACAAGATCAAAACATGAATGTAATATTAAACATTACACTATAAAAAAAAATGTGAGTCATTAGAAAGCAGAGCTTCTAGTTCTTCAAGGTTCTTTGAATCTCTCCAGGAGTTGTTTGGAGAAGTCAGAGCTGAGAAATCTAAAAAGTACTCGATAGTATATCTAGTTAATTTATTATTAGGTGTTTTCAATCTTTAGTTATTTCTTATTTGTGCTTTATTTAGCAAACCCCCCCCTATGTCATATATAATGTTTACAACAAATATATTCTAATTTGGAAACACACACACAAACATATATATATATATATATATATATATATATATATATATATATATATATATATATATATATATATTTATTTATTTATAGAAAGAGGCTTGATACTGATTATACAACAAGTATTGTTACATAGTAAATGGTAATATATGGAAAGTATGATAATAAATAAACAAACAGTGCAGCACAACATTTAATACATAACTGCATACACTGTATTCAATTTATAAATGTCTTATTCAATGTGATACGGCCATTCATATTCATGTATGTAAAAAACTTGAATTCCATTTGTAGAGGAATATCACAACACTGAAACATTAAAATGAGTCAGTTAATTAACAGAAATGACAAATCATCAATTGTTTTGTTACTATGACAATATCTATGATGATGGGGAAATTAAGATAACAAGCAAATATTAAGACGTCACCTTGGCTTGAAGAAACTGATTGTGAAACTGATATTTTACATTTATAGAATAAATAGTCAATTAGAAAAATAATTGGAGGGATAATCAAAACCAAAACAAATTGCAGTGGAAACAACAGTCCGTGATAGCTGCTCATTTCCCTCATTATTATGATGGCCGCTGTCTGTTCGGTGGCAGAAGATGGAGGACTGCAGCAGATCTCACATCAGAGATGATTTTGATGTTTTTACAAAACACCGCTTCAGACGGCTCGGACACAGCCTGCTCAGAGATGCGACACAGGGGCCGTATTGTTTATTGATATGTTGCAGCAGTGTCACCAGAGGAATCCTCTGTGACACAGCTCTGTCTCATACAGGGAGATCTGAGAAGATAATGGTCACCGAAAATAGAAGCGTCTCACAGAGTTCCTTTATGCGAGAGTACAGTCGAAAAGAGAGTCATCAGTCCCCTGAGCCGAATGCTTGAGTGACAATAATACATATGAATTTGTTTGGAGGAGAAACATGAGTAAGCTGAACGAATCACCACCACATGGGGCGTAAGCAAGAGGCGCTGGCACAGAAGAGAACTCTTTCATCATGTGTGTCACTGACGGGCCAGACAAGCACCTTAATGTTCGATGTCACGCCTCCACAGAGCGATGGGAGGCCCTCATAATGACATAATTATAAGGACAGGGACTCCCCACAGGGTTTACGAAGGTATAACGATAATCAGACACAATCTAGATCAATGCAGCTGTTTCTGCTTAATCAAACTTAATACCAAGCAAATGATTCGATGAGTCACTGTTACATGTGCGGTGCAATAAAAGTTGGACATCTGTCGGCTTGTTTAATACGTTTCATTCCAACTTCACAATGTCTTCTTTGATGAGTAAAAGATTCCAACACACTATGAGTCACTCAGGAGGACAATGCAATACATATAACTTACTGGTTAAAAACACATAAAAGTAAACCTTAGAATAACAACAATTCAATAAAAGTATTCTGTGGTCTACATGATTAACATGTTGAGTTCTAAAGGTCTCAAGGGATCCATAAGAGTCCAACTTCATCATTATTTTGCTGGTAAATTGTACGTAAAAACTTTGCTCCACATCTAACTAGTTTATAACTGTACAGAAACTATGATATATATTTATAGAAAAATGAAAAAAACAAAGTATGGTTTACATGTTTTACTAACATTATGAAGGCACATTTGCAAGTGCCTTCATAATGTCAAGTCTTTCGTGTAGAAAACTATATATATATATATATATATATATATATATATATATATATATATATATATATATATATATATATGTATATATATACACACACATATATATATACATACATATATATATGTATATATACTGTACATATACACACACACACATATATATATATATATATCAAACACTATTCACAGTGTGGCTTTATATTCATGCTTTCTTGTCTTGGGTTGTTTCCATTCATGTTTGAAGAAAACATTCAGTCACAGCAACACCTCGTTGTTGTGACATGCTGGTGACTGGGCCACATGCTCGGTGCCGGCTGGTGTTGCTGGTGTGGGACATCTTCTGCTTCCACATGTCGGTACCCAGTGAGTACCTTGTGGGATACAATGCAAAGATAATGTTCCACACCAGCTGCAACCCTTCATGGCCAAAGAGTGGCGTGTTTTTATTTGGACTTTTCCCCAGAATTATACACTGCAAGCACATGTCAAAATAGCTCCAGGGACATGACAGTGACTGCTTTATACCTCTGCTCCGCAGTTTACTTTGAAAAAGCAGCAGGGACTGTGTGTGGTTATTGAAATCATTGAGTAAAATTAGATCATGACCCATGAAAAATGTCTAGCCTCTTGTTGTTCAAAGCAGAACAAAAGGAAGACCAGATGTGGTCTTGAACAGGTCTACATAGTGAACGATCTGTTCCAGAAAAATGCACACATGTTGTATAAAGTTAATTTAGTTTGTTTTCAGTTGTATCTTCAATATCAAATATGATTTTAAACAGTTTCAAATGTTCTTTATAGAACATTCAGAGCATCATTAATAATGCAGCAAATAACTATTTGCTATGTAAAGATATATTGCCGTAATACCGTCTTATGAAAAGAGATAAAGGAGCCACTGTGTGTTGTCGTTGTAATCCGAGCGTCGCCATGTTGAGAACCATGAGGAGTCAATAGACATGTCGGGACTCTTTTATTGAGCATCTTTAACAGCCAGGGCTACGTCATGCACATTTCACGATATTTGTAGTGTGTTTGAATTAAGCCTGCACCAATAAAAACACTCATGACAGTTTGATGAGCGGTATGTGAGACAAAGACAGACACACCAATAAAAAGTGATTCAGTGACACAATTACACAATAATTAACAGACCGCTATTTGTTGTATTCAGATGTTGTACATAGCAAATTGAACCTTGTGATGTATTACGTGGCGAGGAAGTCTTAACTCATGTCAGATTGCTTTAAGAGATTCTCCTTCCACCGTGTCCACCCGACGCACGGCAGCTCAAACTCCACATCATTGTCCTTTTGCCAACCATGACGGCGGCCTCTCATTATGTATTCTGCGTGGAGTTGTGTGCAGGAGTGCCGGTTGCCTGCCAGAGTGAGCTCAGCTGTCAGCGGGCACAGAGCCCCGGATCAACCTTGGCACAGAGACGGAGACACAGAGAGCAGGTAGGCAGGGCAGATACTGAAGGCTTCACATAGCTTTCAGCTGATCCATTAGGACATGCTACAATTCCGATGTGGCACGCTGCCAAATTGTGGCATTCGGAGCAGTATATCCATCTGTTTCAGTCACGGCTCAAACATTTTACGAGTATTTGTTGGCATCATTCACACACAGATTGTGTGCAGTCAAAAGTATGTGCTTGCAGGAGTATGTGTGTTTGACTTTGCGTGTGAGCGAGTGTGTGTAAATGAGATCACTTGGTACTATCAAAGTGCAGGCAGGACTATGACACTGTTATAAATAGAAGGGAGGAAGTAAGGAAGGTTAAATCTCTCAGACACAGATACTAAATGTGTAGAGAGAGGGAGACATTCAAAAACCCACATGTCCTTTTAGGCTCCTTTCACTACGTACTGTATATTTACACCACGGACACTTTGGGCCGTACAGTGTAAACGGTAGGCGGAGTTATTCACACTAATTTGTCTTTCTTGTCAAGTATGAGGTCTGATTTGAAAAGTTGATTCAACTCTGTTTCCCTCTTCGGGTCAATGCTACATCAAGGCTCAGCTTGTCATTACATCGCACCATCCTGCAAATAGTTGCAGGCCGTGTGAAGAGCTTATTATTGGTCCAGGAAGGAATTATCACCTGATGAGCTAATTGGAATCCAGAAAGCTCGGTCCCACGGACCAGTGACTTTATTGGCCCATGATAGAAATAATGACTTCAAGGTCCTTCAAGGGGAATAGAGCGCTGACAAAGTTATTGACCTGAAAGCATTTACGACACTTCGTCCTATTTTTTTGAATGTGAACATATTTTTTCCCTGCAGGCGGGATGCACAGAACGCCTCTGAGATGCTCTTGGGACATCTTGGCCCCCGTCCCAACCCTGGAGACCTGCAGGCCTGTCTGCATTCAGCTGCATTCATGACAAAAGATGCATTGAATTAAGGAGTTTCCGAGGATACGTGTGCATGTATTGTATGTTGTGCGGTCGGCCGCGTGTCCAAACGTACACACAACGCTACGCCTGCAGACACGCCGAGGATGGGCTGTGGTTGGGCTGATAGAGTTGCTCAACTCTTTAAATTCAGCCCTCCAGCATCTCTCACCGCCTGCCCTCGGCAGCCTGTAATCCTGACCGCCTGATATTTACCTGGTGTGACTTTGACCCCTGACCTTTGGCAGCTGTCAGTGGCGCCCCTCATCAGAGCCTGGACATGTGGGGTGGCACAGTGTCGGTCTCTCTGCTGGCTTTACGGTTTTGAGGATTCAAAGAGTGTCCGCCAGGGCCTCTCCTCTTACTGCGTTACTAAACCAACAGGCCTGGCGAAGTGCTGACCACAACCACTGGGCGATGATGAGAAGCTCCCTCGGGGAAGGGACACGGTTACGTCGCTGGTTGTCCGTGTGCCTTGCGTCTCGGTATCGGTTTACAGATTTGAACCGAGCTATTTTGATTACAACCTCTCGTCTCCGGGCCCCGCTCGCTGGACCGCTCTGCTAAAAGTGTGGTGCACAAAGCTGCGTCTTGATTTTCACAAAGCTCCCCTGTCCCCAACGTAACAAGGTCACTCTAATTGGAGAAGGAAGTGTTGAGGATGTCTTTGGGAAGGAGCGGCGGGGTTAGAGAGTGATAGCAGAGAGGGTCGGATCCTGTTTCTGCTCTGGTTCCCCGTTCTAATCCAGCCTGGTATGTGTGGAGATCAGAGCAGTTCCCTTTCACCGCAGCCTTCCGGTGGCGGTGCAGTGGGACTTGCTAAGTCCCCGTTTCCTTTACTGCCGCATATTCGTTGTAGAAAGCACGAGACGACAGTCTGGCACAGGCTCGCGTCGGGAATCAAGTTCACTGAAAGGAAGTTAAAACGAAGCGGCCCAATAAGAAGAGCAGTCCCACAGTCCAGTTCAGGTCCTAACCCCTAAGAAACATGGCACTGGACAGCTGTGTGTTCCCTTGATGTATTTATGTCAGCCGCTTACATAAATACACTGTGACACACATACACATTCACACTCATACACGTGGGCCTGTGTGTAAATGTGCGCGCTCACACAGGCACAGTGACACACACACACACACTAGCACACACAAATGCATACAGTGAACAACAGATGCATACACACCGAGGCGCAGACACACACATCATGCTCCCTGTCAGTAATACCCAGAGGATATTATGTCTCTCTCAGCAGACCGGACAGTTGATCAGAGCCGCATGACCACATGGCCACTTTGATGTCAATCTCACAGGGCAGTCACCTTGGAAATTGTTTGAATTGTGAATACGAGACGAATCTTTCACTCAGATGATACATAAATTCATTCATAAGAGAGAAAAACATCACCCTTCATTTATTTTCTTTATACATACGTATATATATATATATATATATATATATATATATATATATATATATATATATGTATATATATATATATATGATATATGTGTACATTTTTATTTAATTTCCGGCACACGTTGCCCTCTTCCAGGTGCATGGGGAAGAGAAATAGTCAGTTACAGTTACAACAGTAGCACTGTGTGAATAACAACTTTATTGTTATTTGTTGTTGTTCAAGCTTCTTTGAGTACCTTGAAAAGCGCTATATGTATTATTATTATTATTATTATTATTATTGTGAGAACAACAACAAATGTATTATTCATCTGCCAATGACTTTCTGCCTTTTCAAACATTCAGGTGAGACATTTTATAATTATACCGTACACACAGAGACCTAAGGATAATATACAAACTCTGCATCAATGACTGTGGGATTCTAACTCATTAAAATCTGGGTTATAGCAGGTCATGTACTGCTTTATGGTAAATAATTTCCTTTGAATGGATTAACTTTTTACCTCCATGCTGAAGTTATAAACCTGCATTGTACAAACAATAATGCTCACAAAACACACACAGTTGCACACCCACACTGCATTACTGCAAGAGTAGAACATGCACACCCCTGTGTGTAGATCAAGGCTCTCACACTGCCGGGGTTAGAAGTTCAGACTTCAACTGAGGCCACCCATGTTCACGTGTATAAACTCCTGGTCCTGCCGGACGTCTAAATCCATTAAAGACAGATGAGGATGAACTTTACCAGCCCGGAGAGATATGTCTCCTGATTATGCTAAACTGGAAGTGGCGTTTCCCTTTGTTTCATATTTCACTGCTTTTTAAACAACATCACCACTCCAACATGGACTCAAGTAAAAGGAGTATTAGCACGTATTAATATCCAGTCATGCCACTAGACAAACACTGCTGAGTTGTTCTAGTAATGAACAGCGAGGTGAGTCAACCTTGAACTTTGTTTCATGAAGAGCGCGTAACAAAAGGCTTACAATAACAAACAGAATGGAGCTTACGAGGAGACAATTGGATGTAATACCCAGATAATCTAATCAGTTCATTTGGGAATAGAGGTTATGGGAAAGTTGACTTGCAGTGTTTATTTACTTCCAAGGTCAAATAAATTAGCGATATCTACCCGTTGTTAAGGTGGATCCTTGGATCCAATCAGCTGTCATGTGATCTGAACTAATTAAACTGTTTGTTACAACCTTGGTGGATATTGTATCTTATTAACAAGAACGTAAACATCCTAATACAGATTGAATACCTTGATAGAGTATTGATTTACCCTTTTTTTAAGAGGGTCCTGATTAATAGAAATAAATTGGGACACACATTAGAGTGTACACACACACACACACCTGTGTAGATGTACAGGAAGTATTGATGACACTTCACAGTGTGAACTGCTGATAAAGAGCAGGTAATTAGGGAAAAGGGAAGCTGTGAGAATTGTGCACGTTATCATCATTATCAGGAAATAGAGGTCAGCTTTATTCGGTAATCACAATGTTGTTTGGCTCCAAGGACATGAAGTGCACTCGGCGAGGCAGTGAGTCATTCAGGGCCGGGACCACATGTCAAACTCTTTCATTCGTTGTTCTGAGTCTACCTGATAGCTGAAGTATCTGGAGACATACACTTGAGTTCATAGGTCAAGGTTCAGGTGTCAGACATTGAATTGCTCAGGGCATACTTGTGTCTCGCCTCAAAGAGAACAACATCTAGTCCATTAACACACTTTTATTGGATTACAATCCTGTGGTTTTATTCAAGAGGACTGTGACGACGGACCTTTGGAGGCTGGCGAGATCCATGGCAACACATGAACTTTATCATGACCGTAACACGATAATCTGGCCTCATATCACACATCACTGCCATTCCAAGACACTTTATCAGTTTAAGCCCGAGTCTGAAAACACTACAGCTGTCTCTTTGACCTGTGACAGGCGATCTCACTGCAGGTTAGGATGCTGCGGCGGTTCATGTTACTAACAATTGGCATGTGCAAAGTTTGTGCGAAGAATCACCAGCAACGCCGCTGACGCACCGAAGCAGCTGAGAACACTATGAATGAACGACAGTCTCACAAATGGATGTGACGGATAGATAGATGGATGGCTGTTAGGATAGGCAGACAGGTGATAGATAGAGAGATAGCCGGGCAGATCCATGGACAGATTCTTTAGATATCAAAGTGGACACTACAGTCTTGCAGACTGCGTAGCATACAGTCCATGGAATTTTTCCTGTGAGCAAATTCAGAGTTGTACCTTTTGTAGTGGATAAAAGGTCAGCCGAAGGGTCAATTATCCAACTCTTAGTGGGGATCAACACACTCATGCATTCCTTTACAACTGTTTTTTCAGCTCTAAATACAGTTTGCAGAGGGCAGCGCTTTGGAAGGAGACGACTATCGCATTTCCAATACATTTCTTCCGAGAACAGAAGGAGCTTCGTACCTGTCGCAAGTTTAAAACAGAGAGGTGTCAAAGTGAAACGCGATCGGGCATATCTGACAAAGGGGAAACCGCTGTGAGGGATCAGTTCAGAGAGAGAAAGACCCGCGTCCCCACAGCAGATGGGAGCTTTATCGTTGTGGCCGGAGGCGTCGAGAGCAAAAAGAAGAGAGACGCGAACCACAAAAGAGGCTGGAGACGCGGCTGGACTGTGACACATGTCCCGGTGTGGAGGGGGATTTCACTCACCTGGCCTTTGGTGTGTCATCGTGTTACCGCTCCTGTCATGGGCCTCCACCCTGTCCGCCTGCGCTGCATTGTCCCGTACCGCATGTGGACAAGGGAATAAAAGAGAATAGATAATGAGAAAGAGAGGAGGCTAGGCAGTGGGAGTGAGACACATTTTGGCCCTTTGTTGCTGCTGTATCTTTATTTTTAACAATACTAAAGTGAGGGATAAAAACTGATCAAAGGCGTGTATATGATGGCTCTGGTGGGTGGTGGGGATCATTAGTCGGTAAGGCAGTGAGAGTGAATAGAGTGTGAGGGGAGGGGGGGGGGTGTCTGAGGTGTCACGGAGGAGGAAAAGAAATGATGCTGCGGACGTGATGAAGTCAAACGGTGATATCATGCTTCTCCGTGCAGACACTGAAAAGACGCACCTGAGGAGCGCTCACTGAATACCACACCTGTTTTTTTTACATCGCCCGATGTCCCCATCTGTCCTTTTCAAAGTAGCCACATGCAAAATCCCACTCGTATGTCGGACATTTCAAAGACATTTTATATCTTTAATGAAAGCTTCTGTTATTGCGCACAATGCAAGAGAGAGAGAGAGAAAGAGAGAGAGAGAGAGAGAGAGAGAAAGGGAGAGTGTTTGTGAGGATCTGAGGGGAAGAGAGGGCCTTATAGTCATAACACACCCCAGATGTGCTTAAGCCTAAAATAAACAACAGCTAAAGCCAGTTTTACTGTGTTGAGTCCTATTTACACTGATGTGGAGACAAGCCTTCACTTGCACTGCGAAGAAATGATGCATCCTCAGAATATAAGCAATCAAACATCGGAGGTGAAACACAAGAAAACGGACCAGATACACAAAGATGTGACGGGAGACCTTGATACGCAGGATTTACACAGAGGTGCATACGCTTCAACTTTGACTGCAACAGTGTCTTATCTGAGGTATTTTGTTCATATAAACAAACTTTGTAACAAGCAAGTATATAAAAGTAACACTTAGAAACATGAGCCAAAAACCCTCAACGTCAAATACCTTTGTAATGGAGCTTTTCACTGAAGAGGACCTTGCACACACACACACATGTAATTGTATGTGCGTGCACGATAAAGTGGACCTTGGGGTTCTTTACATGAAGACTGAGTGAGAGAGCTGTGTGCCAGCCTGCTGGAGTTGCCGCAAGATTAAGAACAGACCCCCCCCCCCCCCCCCCCCCCCCAGGTGGTAACGCTAAGCTTTCAGGGGTGAGAGGTCGCAGACATCGGAGTGGTCACACACGTGTAAGAACACTATTTACAACTGAAGAGGCCCACCTTGGACCACCTACATCTTCCACTACAATACTGTACATCTGCAGGAGGTGCTGTGCTTCAGGATCCACTAGGTGGTAGTAAAGCTCTACATAAGGCATCTCTTTACCGCGACATCCGTCAGTCAAGAGCCAGCACATCTATAGCATATCTGAACTCTGATTCTATACTTTATTGTCCGAAAATCCTGTGACACTGCCTTAGCCAGGACTCCATTGAAAATCAAGACTTTTGATCTTTAACCTGGTAAAAATAAAAATAAAGTTAAAAAAGAAAACCGAAAAGAGATGAGAGGACGACACAGACATTAATTTGCTTTGATATTGAGCCATAAAAGTGTGATTGGATACAGCTCGAGGTGTATAAGTGGCCATGTGTGTTTGTGCATAACTATGTTGTTAATTTGAAACAGGTCCATGCCCTTTGGGATCCTGTTCAAGGTCGCAAAAGACTTCAGTGAGTTTAGTATTAGAATGTGTGCTAGCTGTCGCGTGCAGTGAGCTACTCTTACTAAATTTATTGTTTTTAAAAATAGAACAAAACTCTACCTGCAATGTGAGAGCATCATCTCTCATTGCAGTGCCATGAATGTCTTTCGATCCCTGATCCGTATCTTATGATCATACTCAATTACACAGATTCAATTCCTCCAATTCCATGTGCATTACTCCGGATGCAAAATACAGACACGTGCAGACCAGATAACTTACAACTTATTAATATGCCAACGGTGACAGAATGTCAACAAATGAAATGTATAAATTGTAAAGTTGTACAACAGATGATCAGCTCAGATGATGCTGACATAACACACAGCCATATAAAAAATGCTTTATAATGGGACATTCTAGTTGTTACTGTTGTGACATACAGTGTGTGTGTGTGTGTGTGTGTGTGTGTGTGTGTGTGTGTGAGAGTGAGTGCGTGAGTGTGTGCGTGTGTGCGCGTGCATGTATGTGTGAGTGAGTGAGTGAGTGTGTGTCCGTGCGCGTGCGTGTATGCGTTGCCCTCTTGTGGTTGGAAGCAAGCAGTAAAGCGTACTTGACTTCAAATAAAATGAAATATAGATTACATACATGCAGCAATAATGATATCTATGTTTTTATTGTTTTACTTTTCTGAAAAATTCAAATGAGGTTTTAGACTGGAAAACTATCTGACATTCCCTCAACAATGAGTCAGTGGACGTGATTGTATTCGACAAAACCAATATCTGTATCACTTGTGCGATGGGAAATTCTAATAAATATACACGCATCCGAATCAGCCCACATACACCATCAAATCCACACATTTATATATACACCACCTTTAAAAGCCTCACAGTCTGTTTCATATTGAGCACCCAAAACCACTCCAGATAGGTGGGACGGTGACTTGGGGAAGCCCTGGTAGTTAATCATCATCATTAGGAACATGAGCGGTGCACTGTGCATTATGTAACATGTGACCACGGCAGTTTATATCAAGGATAATGCAGAGTAAGTGCAGCAGGCTCTTCATTATAGTCCAAATAAATCAGCATGAAACAATACCACAGCGAAACAGGAAAAGGAAGAGGACGTGGAGCATCACCAAGAGGAAGCAGCGAGGTGTGTCAAAACACTGAAAAAATAACTCAATTGCTGAGAGTGTCGGTGTCTTGATTCATCACTGGAACACTGGAATGTGGCGTTACCACCTCACATTTGCTGTAAAGTCTGCTCTTGTATTTAAGTTGCACAATAAATAATAAAACAAACAGCCTGTTACAACATATAGAAGAGTGGAACCTTTCTCAATAAAAACAGCCCAACACAAGAGGACTTCTGAGCTGAACCTCTGCACAGGTTTCAACAACGCTGCACGTTAAGCCTCTCCAAGCAGTACTGATTGCGGCGCTGCTGTATTGGATTGTTTCATATTGCACGGATGTTATCACGTCAATCCATATATGTGGCCGAGACACGTTATGCATCTGGGTAAGCAGAAGATGTGTAGTGGAGACAGAAAATGACTGTAATTGATGTTCAGATTCATTGAACAGACTAAATGAGTCATCATCAACGAGTTAAACCGGTATATGTGATCTGTCAGTCCTCAGTACACAGCTCCATTGTTAAAATGCTTACAGACGATGTTTAATATGAAAGCCATTGACTAATAAAAACAATTCATTATTGTCTCGGTAAAGCTCTGACAGTGCCTAGTGTCACTGAGGTGAACTCATTCCTGTGAGTTGTTTTTACACTAGCTATAACTAAATCTGTAGTAATCCATAGACAGGTCTGCAGGTGGCCCTAATATAGTTGAGTAGTTGATCCTCTGTCATTAGAATAATATTTAATGACGCCCTGAGTGTTCCTCTAACCATCCCCTGCCTCACTGTTGCTGAGACACTTTTGTAATGTAGAAAAATAATCAATATAACAACATTAAAAATCGACAAGAGCATACTGTGAAGGTGACTGGTCAATCCTTTACCATATGTCACCTGTTGGGATACTGTGTGGGAATTAATCTATTGCTATAATGCCTGAGCATGGAGTCGCCCACAGCCGGCTGTGTGAGGTGAGGTCTTCATCCACTCCGAAGAACAGGGAGCCAGACATGGTCACGCATGAAATGCGGAGGAGTTGACAACCATCAGGGACCCGTTGACAGGAACACTGCTTACAGCAGCCGTTTGTGATTGACACTCACAAATTGCTGCTACATTTTAGAGTCCCACAAGGGGTCCCACAAGGGGTCACAATTATGATTATTGTTTAGGATAAAAAGAGACCAAGGAAACTAGGCACTAGAGTCTGGTGATGCAGATTATTGGAAGTCAAGCCAAGTAACTAACATGAATAGGTCAAATAAAACAAGATATTATCAAAGAGCAATACATTATTGTATTGAGATAAATGGAACATATCGCCAACACATCCTCACAATCTGTGGCCTAATAAATAATAAGTGTCAACATGAACTTGAACGGAAATGATCTATGCTTGCAAATCACATTTTGTAAACTTAAATATAATTTAGCCGCATTTGTTTAATACATTTAAGCTGGATGATATTTTCTAAATCACAAAACATATCAGCAAAAGAACGGCTTGCTCAGATACGCAATTTTCAAAGTGTTCCAGCGGACGGTGGAGCCATAATAGAGACAGGACGGAGCTGTAATTGCCATTTCCTGTTGACAAGGGGTAATTCTGCCGTCACAATGTCGGACTGGTATACACATCATGGGGTCATGGCCTAAAGACACCAGGGGACACATTAAATCACCAATCTAAATTCAAAGTAGGCATAATGTCCTACAATAAGCCCTTTTCTGATCTAAGCACTGTAATCTCCGACTACAATCAAATGTCGGATATATTTCTTAAAGGCTACAGAACTCTATCTTGTAACCATGTGCAACCATTTAGGATCCTAGCACATCCCTGTTTGTGCAACTCAACTGCTGGACAAGAATTCCACTCACTTTGACCACACTTTGACTCAATGACTGGAAAGCCAATCTCTGAGGAAGCGTGGCCCAACTGTGAACCTAAAACACAAAACGCAAAGGCCCTTTAGTCCTTGGAGGAAGCATGTGAGGAAAAGAAGGACACACTACACCCTTTCCACCCTGACAGCAAAGGAAGTTAGGGAAGATGAGGAGATAAAGAGACACACCTGTGAGCAACAGGGGGGGGGGGGGGGTCAGCTTACACAAGCAGCATGGCGGGGAAGAGTGAGAGTAGCTACAGAAAGAGATGTTAAATAGTTATTTCATTTCTAAACGTCATTGCTCTATAAGAACAATGTGAGGATGCTGTATATGCTTCGGAATTCTCATTGTTAGTTTAAATACTAAATGCTCTCACTTTTTCATGTATACATTGAGATTTCACAACATGTTTGGTCATGGAAATTTGGTTTAAAGTCCTGGAAAAGTTAAAGAGATCCACTGGTTAAAATGTGTATGAACTCTGTACATATACCTACACACTCTTATACTTCAACAGTTTTAAGACAAAATCCATTGACAAAAAAAATATTTGTTAATTTGACAAACATTATGAGCAATTCATGGCACAATTCCAACTGAATCAGTTACTGTTGAGACTCCGCCCACTCCTCCTCTCTACCTCCATCTGCCTGATTGGCCAATCAGCGTTAAGATGTCTACAGCAGTTGGGGGTTTAGGTTAGCTTCAATGTCAGCCCGCTACATCTACTGCTGTCATGTTGCACATTGTATCGATACATGGAACAGAATCATGGAACAGAATCATGGAACAGAATCATGGAACAGAATCAAAGCTCAGCAGAGCACACGAGTCAAAAAAAAGGAAGTTGGTTCATGAATGACTTTAACCATATTATATATAATGACAATATAAAGTTGTTGTTATTACTATTATTAGGGCCCAATCACTGAATTATTCAGAGGACCTTTTTTCTTAAAATGTTTGTTATTATTATTTAGATTTGCGGTCAGAACAATCTGTAGACTGTAGTTATGAAAGCTTTGAGGTGTCATTAAACAGCCTGGATGTGGTGACAAAAAAAGTCACCTCAACACAAACTGACTGTTCCCTAAAAAGAAAAGAAAACTTAGCTTTGTCTGCACATAAATGCTAACTTTTAACGTCATAATAATTCGCTTGAAACAGGAAGACAATGTTTACACAGTCAGCCATGGTAATACACCTCAACACAGACTCAAGGTAAGACCTCAGCTGGGCCCTGATGGTCCAGCTGCTGCTACTCAACCTGCAATCTGCAGTTTCCTGAATGCATTTCAAAATAAAGCCTTAATAAATACATGTAGACCGTATATGACTAGTATATGTATTTATTTTCAAAGCAATTTAGAATACTTAGGTATACCCCCATCCTACCATTATTTAAGCAAGCCCTCAAAACACACCTCCCCCAAGTCGCTTTCATCTGCTCCCCCCTGCTCCTATATGACCCATACAGCTTCTCCAGTTTGCTTTCCTTTCTTATTGTTTTGTCTGCTTTCTTTTTGTTTTGTTCTGTTTGTCTCTTATCCCCTGTAAAGCGTCTTTGTGAACTTAGAAAAGCGCTATAGAAGTCTGAATTATTACCCAAATTATTAGACCGAATCGCATGAAATTTGGTGGGATGATTGGTTATTATCCGGGGACCATTACATTAGATTTTGGGATCGATCGGTTCAAAGGCCAAGGTCATGAAAAGGTCAACATCTTCTTTTTACCATAGCGCTGTACATTTTTATCCAATTGGCATCCAACTAATGCCAACATGTTCATAATTCAATGCCCAATCTTGTGATAAGGTATGCGCTCTACCGAGTGCCCGTTCTAGTTATTATTGTTATTATTAGGTTGTTAGATCCGGTAGATAAAACCCCTGCTGCAGGGCTTATCTATTTTTAGCAGCTCTCCATTAAAATAGTGATGTATAAAAGAGCAAGTGATCCAAGAACTGACTGGATTCTAAAACAACAGGCGGTGTGCTGATCCTTGGAGCAGATGGCACACAGAGACAAACAGACACACACTGATCGGGATTAATTTATCTAATCTTATTTTTTTACCAGATCTTGTCTCATTCTACCCAGACCTCACCGATTACAAGATACTCAAAATTAATTGTATTACAAGTTCAAGTAACATAAATCTGATTTATAAAAGGGTCTAAAACAGCATTTAGACTATTGAGGAGTCAAATACATTACATTATACGCTTTTAACCAAAGCGAATTACAATCATACACCCCGTTCTGCGGGGAGCAATTCAGTGTGAAGTGTCTTGCTCAAGGACAAAACAACTAGGGCAGGGCTGTGAGCAGGGATCGAACTGCAGACCCTATGCATGATGGACTGCTAACCAATGACCCACAGTCGTAAAATACATTCACAAATAATGTCAGAAAAAATTCCATAAAAGAAAAAAGTGTGCTATAATGCTGAAACAAATCAAACCATCTACTGATGTCTGATATTGATTGAATGTGTCAGCCTAATTTGCTTATATTCATCCTATTTCTTTCTTTCTTTTTCATACTATATTTTGATTGGCATCTCACTCGGTTCTGCATTTCAGTCACGCTCACGCACAATGGTCTGTTGGAGAGCTACAATTACGATTCAAAAAGTCTGATTATGATGATTATTATTGTCGATCAATGAGCATGAACATCTTCTCTTGCCTTGCCATTAAACATATATGTCTTTAAAATGGTTGAGAAACATTTTACATTCTCCTATTTTATTTTGCTCTTAAAGATTTTAGTTTCTGACAAAAGAAACTCTTCTCTTCGAGGTTTTCCTGATACTTCTGCGTGTGAGCTGTTATGTAACGAATTCCCCGAAATCTTCTTCAGTTTTATTCTGTGGACCACTGCTTGTCTCTAAAGCCCCTTAAGGGCAGACTTTTAAAAAAATAATTTGTCCTTTTCACACCACAGAGGGAGTGAAAGAGGTGACAGATTATTTGACAGTAATTGGATGTGTTGGGGTCACCCTCAAGTTAAATATTCAAACCCGCAGCACTCTCATCCACTCCAATAGCCCGATGAAAACCACTGACATTAAGATGCTTTAGTGTATGCTCACTTGAAGACTGTTACCATCCTATTATCCCATTTAGCATACACATCTCTTACTGGTCCACAGGGAAAGTTTTCCCTAAGTTTCTCACATCCTCTGCTCCTTAAAGTGACAACAGCCCCCACATCAACGACTCTGCTGACCCCAGACTGCCCGAATACCCGCTTTTCGTTGCTGCCGTTGTCGGTTAGATCCTGCCATGCTTGCCGGTTCTCACCAACGGGCAACATTTACTTGATAATAAAGTTAAAGCAAAAAATAAAACGTTTTTATTGCCACTTTAATTGCCTTCCTCCGGGCTATGGAACAGTCTGTCACATCATGGTTTCCCACACTCCTTTCTTGGCCACATCATCTCAGTATTTACTATATTCATAATGTGTATATGCCATCACAGTAGCTATAATATTATAATAATATAACCCCCTATGCATAATGCAATGCCACACCACACAATGACCATACAAATGGAATTGAGTTAACATTGCGGGCAATTGACTTCCTTCGGAAACCTTTCAGATTCCCTTTTCTGATTGAGCTGAACGCTCTCTTTGTCTGCGCCGCATAAAGAAAACAGTTAAGCCTCATACCCATGATCCCACAAAGGCCCTCCCAGTGGATCAGCTGGTCATCACAATTCTGTCGTATCACCGGCAAATGATTGAACAAGGCTTCATCAACAAACAGTGGAGAAAACCAATCAACAACAAACAGCAACACATAGCGTCTGCCTCCCCGTGTGAAGATGTCAGAACTTGTTTGATGAAGCTGATTGGCGCCGTGACCCAGAAGCGTAAAGGTTTATCCGCCTCTTGCTTGATGACATTCATGACTGTATCTTCATAGGGAAAGCACTGTTTTATAAGTGGCCGTATTCTTTTCATTCCAGAAGCAACGAGGCCAGATTTCAAGGTACACAAGGGGAATATTAAGGACAAGAGGAGGTGCAACAGCTGTCTGCTCAGTTGTGCATGAGATGATGAACATTGGGAAGCTTTTATCTGAGTGCTTTTCTCAACATTCACCTTACACAAGGATGAACAGGGAACACGTCTGATACTCTGTAAAAGGTTTGCTGCAATTCACAAACCAGCCAATGGGAAGCAGCAGTAACTAAGCTGTGTCATTTCTTCACATCCCATTCAGTTAGCGACGGCATCTGATGCTCACCTGGAATGGTGTCACCTCCAATGTGTATTGTTGCACGTGCACAGCAAGCCACGCATGTGGAAACGACCTTGCAGAATGTAGACATGTTTACCTTGATTCACGAGGAGACGGCCATGATGCAACGTGCAATGAGGGCTTGAAGGGTTTTTCAAATGAAGCACATGTTCTTGCTTCAGAGTATGCATGAGTTTATTTATTTATAATCTGATCAGACCAACCTCTTAACAACATATCCTCATATCTCTCTCTCCCCCCCCTCCCCCCCCCACACACACATACACTCTTGCTTGATCAATGCACTGTGCCATGTGAGAGCTGTGTGTGATGGGTAACCAGCAGGGGGATGGGTCAATGTGCTGCTGCTCGCTTTAAGTGTGTGTGCGTGCATGTGTGTGTGTGCGTGCATGTGTGTGTGTGTGTGTGGGGGGGTTCTGTTCATTCTCATACTCTCACCAGCACTGGTTGCAGCAGCAGTGTATGAGAGAATTGTCATGTAGCTTGGAGATTAGAGGAGCAGTCATCCATTTAAACCTTACGCGTGGCTCATTTCTAGATGCTTCACAGTGTCTCTGATCCTCTTCATCAGCCCACTACAAACACAGACTGCAGAGGAAAAGAAGGGGCTTTACTCCCTGGATGAGGTAAAGTAAGACTTTTTAATTAAAAATGTAAACAATGACTTGCTATTGGAAGCTCTTATTATTTTAGGTTGGTTACTAATACTAACAATGATATTCAAATCTGTGTAAAATTAACAATATTAACAAACTTTCTTGGAGAACAATTTGCAAAAAGGTGTTAATTCAAAGATTTTATTTTGAGTTTGCAGACAAATGTGTAGTTTCAATACTAGTTTCAATTTATTGCTTTGCTTGCTTAAGATTGCTTGTGGTTGTTGATGCATTTCCCCCTTTGTGTGGGAACACAGTCATAGTAAATCAGGAATTGATTTCCTAATGAGGGGAAGTGAGAGTTGATTGAGGATTCCTCTGACGGACATCCCTGTGGCTCTCCCACCCCGCATGTCCATGTGTACGATCTATTAAATATATTATCCAATAGTTTTTTCATACCATAAATGCCCAATACTATTACAACATTTGAGGAAGAACAATATATTTCTCATGTATGACGAGTCGGATCCCTCTCTGCTCTGGGGGATCAGACATATAGTACCATCTCAGCTTTGCATCGTGCAATGAGAGTCAACAGCAGGCATGATTTATAGCATGTTTATGTTCTCACACAATTTTTTATGGAACACATGACAGATGTTTTCCAGCATGGTCTGTGGCAGAGACCCTTGTACCACCTAACCCCCTTTTTATATTGCAGCTCAGAGACAAATAGGAAGTGCGTAGGATGAGAAATTCACTTTATTGCATGACTCAACGTGCACTTAATTCCATCACATTAACCAGACATTGACATTTCCTCATCATCATAGCCGCAGCTGGGCAACGCTCACATAGAACTGCATGTTGAAGTCCATACATTCATTTTCATTATGAGGAATGCCTTGCCCTAATCTCCTTGTTGATATATATTTCTCACTCAAAGGAGTCATTGGGCACCTTTGACATATTTAAAACAGTTACAGTTCATAAATTTTGCCTGCATTATCCATTTTTAAATGTCATGTTCTCTTTTTAGAGTTATTAGTAAAAAATAATAAGCAAGTCATTTTTGTCCTATAAATGACCTCATAAAAACTGTCCATCAGTTCAATAATAATAAATGAGCCTCTCACTGCTCTTCAACTGTTATTGTGATTTCGCTAATTGAATTCACAGTTTCCAAGGGGTATCATTTAATATTAAAATGCTCTGACTGTCCTAATCCTGTCAGAAACAAGTCGTTCATTCCAAAAACTAGAATAACTGATTTCTGGTTGTTTGCCTCCACCAACCACTCAAGATGTCTCTTCATCATTTAATCCTCATAGAAATGGGACAGATGGACGGACAACCCCACACACGAAACTACTCAGATTTGATAAATCTCAATCTTTATAAAACTATCTGTTTCTGCATGAGCCTCCTTTCTGGTATTTAATCAACATCAAAATGATCATTGCTGCTTTGAATAGCTAACCGAATAAAATGAGGCGGAATCAAAACATTTACAACCTTTTGTTTCATCTTAATCATAGCTGCAGAAATAGGAATACACCTGGTCTGTCTGCACACTTTCTCACAACTTACTTAATTTTGAGAATGAGCCGTTACTTACAGAGAGAGATTGCCCTATATGTGATAACACGTCGTCCCCTGGTGTGCAAACAGGTCTAGGAGGCAACCTCCCGGCAGACAGTCTGACACACCATCCACACAGCAGAGGCTTAAAAGTGCCCAGGTGTACCATTTTAAGGCTTTTAGCACTTTTCTGTGTGAAAGTAGCTTGATGGCTTTCCCTACACAGCGTTGAAGTCACACACGACAGACTGTCCAGTGGTGGAGGCAGTAGAACAGTACTGACTTCTCCTCTGAGCTCACAGATACACTTTCCACGGCTGTTATAGAGCCCAACAGCAACCCCCAAACCCCAAATGTCCTGTTATAAAACTAAACAAAGTGCACAGATGAGTTTCAAAATGGCAAGCTGGGAGGAAATGGGTGGATTTACTCAAAGTTCCTACTGGAAAATAGTGGGTTGCTCAAAATGTGAGCACTGACCTGGTACACCTTGAAAGCAAACAAAACACTAACAATGGATCAAAGGTTGATGGATAGAAAATGTAAACTGAATGTACTGTACAAACTATCATCACAATGTAAGGTTTCAACTTCAACTCAGACCAATTCTCATGAATTTAAACCAAACTGACTCAACTAAATAACATGTTGACCTTTATGAATGAAGACTGTTACAGATGCAGGCTGTTTACCCTAATATCTTATACTCTTTCCCCCAGAGATTGTGCTTGCTTATCATAATAAGTACTCTTATATAATGCTGGGAAGTGTAATGGGTCAGAGGGACGGAGAGGATCAGGTAAAAGTCCCTGGCACATGCTGTACACAAAGAAAACCCCTCTGATGCTGGTATGTGTGTGTGTGTGTGTGTGTGTGTGTGTGTGTGTGTGTGTGTGTGTGTGTGTGTGTGTGTGCTTGTTCTCACAGAGATGGATGTGAATCCCGGATTCTATCGGCCGGTGGACGTCCAGGCTCACGTTCACTACATCGTCGCCTTCTTTGTCTTGGTAATCGGAACAGTGGGTGTTGCTGGAAACGCATTGGTCATGTACGCCTTTTTCTGGTGAGTGAGGGAGAAGAAAGAGCATCCCAGTTACTGACAATTTAAGAGTAGCATCATTTGACCAGACAAGCAACTATGCCGGAAGAGTTTGATTAAAACAAAACTCCTACTTAACCAGAAACAAATTATTTCTAACTCTGCTTTTTAATGATTATTTCTCAATTCATACTGCATTGCGCCTCATGGGCTCAGATGCCATCATCCCAGAAACTAGTCCTGAAGCAGGAACAGTCCAAATAATTTAATTCAGCAATGATTTGTAAAAAGAAATGACCATATGGTAATTTTATCATTCTTCTATAATTTAGATTTCCTGCAAAAACTTATATGGTCCATTTCGCCCACAATATTAATCACACTTTATTTATTTATTAACAGATTCATCATGAGGAATCATGAGGCAGCTGCATTGGTTACATTATTTGAGAATATTTAACTTGAGTTATCAAGTGAAAATATTGATGGGTACTAACTAACCGTTCACTCATAATTTTTTAATCTATTAGAAGATCATAGTTGAAATAACATTTGGTATTGTAACACGGCTCAATTATCATTTTTCTGATTTTTCTTTTGGTCCATGAACTGGTCTCATGAACATATTTCCAGGAAGCTGCGACAATGCTCTACTGTTCAAATTCTCCTGGAAAATGACGGAGTTCACAAAAGCCGTTTTGTTTATCAGACACCTTAATAACACAAATTAAACAGTCCCTTTGGTGGCACATTGCCTGAGGGTGAACAGGTTTTTCACTGTGAAAATATTCAAGTAAAAAAATCAACACATAACATACGTATGTGTACATCATACATGTGTTAATGAGAATGGCCTCTTTCAGTGTATTCTTGTATATTTTGGAGCATGCTGGTCAAGGTGGAGCTAACCTAAAGTTGTATTAATAACAGTCAATTATTAATATTACAATATAAATAGCATGTTTGAGATATCTGGCTAGATGAAGATCTAATCAAATCTATAATACATCCAATTGAATATCTAAATATATTGAATGCCTTAAATTGGCACGATTAAAGAGTCATGGACTGTTACTAATTTTTAGAGAATAAAAATAAAAAACTCATTCATGGGATTTTCTGTCCACCCGGCAGTGTTCACTGAGGCTGGGACCAGAGCGCTGGCTCAGGGGGTGTTCTTGACTTAGGAACAACAAGCAGAGAGGTCTTTACACACGCTGCAGGCATTCAATGGCAGGAAGCAGCTCAGTGATTATCTCACTGTACGGGAAAAATCAAACATGCATTCAATAATTCAGTTAGCGTCTTCTTTATTTTCAGCCAGCACTAAAGAGGGCAGTGAAGCCTAAATAACTGTAGTGCAACTCAGGATAATCCAATCAACTCCTGTACCACTAAAACATCTCTCCATGTCTCTCATTTATTAATTATGTTGACTTCTAGTGACATACAGGGTAAAATAAATAAATAAACAATGAAAGATCTTCGCATTCTCCAGCCCAAAAAACAACATGGAGAACAGAGCTGCTGCCTTACTCTTGGGTGATGATGTTGTGTCTGACTTGGTATTCAACAGCTTGGTATTGTGTTTATACAGATTAAAGCACCAGTCTGCCAACTAACTTAATTATAGCAAAACATAGCTAAAATGATTGCACAATGGGAATGTTACATGCAGACAGTATATACACTCTTGTTATATAGTATTCCACTGAATGCAGTGCCTTCAGACGGCCATGAGTTAGATAAAATCCCAGGTTTGACATGTTTTCTGCATTAAGGTCCCGACTCCAGGGACACAGATCTTTTTCAAATGCCGCATCACTCGATCACCAGTCCAGCCACACTTCAGTGTACACACCCACTCACCTGAATGGAAACGTGCAGTATATTCTTGTTTTGGTGTTCTTACTGTCAGTGGGCAAAATAAGGAGGATAATGTAGACGCTTTTAATGATAAATGGAGCTGTGTAACTATTAAATTAAATAGTAGATTATGGCACTATATATAAACACTGGTCTCAGGTTTTTAAATCTAGGACAAGAACTCATATGGCATCATTGTTTTCATTTCAGTTGGAACAAATATTCATCCACCAGATGTGTCCCATACTGTCTAAAGGGCCTTTGATGTCATGGTAAACCAATACACAGTAGACAATGTAACTATAGTGGTGTCTTTTTTACATGTGTAATATAAATATATACACACACACTACCATTCAAAAGTTTGGGGTCACTTAAAAATGTCTTTATTTTTCAAAGAAAAGCATGTTTTTTGAATGAAGATAACATTAAATTATTAAGAAATCCACTTTATACATTATTAATGTGGTAAATGACTATTCTAGGTTGAAACACTCGTTTAAAAAAATATACATATCTACACAGTTGCATAGAGGCCCATCTCCGGTGTTCTCATAGCACATTGTGTTATCGCCTTAGAAGACTAACAGAGGGTTAGAATTTTAGAAAACCCTTTTTTTATGTTAATACAGCTGAAAACAGTTATGCTGGTCAGAGAAGCTTTTCAACCGGCCTTCCTTTTGAGCTTGAAGTCTGAAGAACACAATTCATATTTAAAATAAAAATCATTATTTCTAACCTTGTCAATGTATTTACTATATTTTCTATTCATTTTGCAATTCATTGGATAAATAAAAGTGAGTTTCCATGGAAAACACAAAATTGTCTTGTTGGGTGACCCCAAACTTTTGAACGGCAGTGTGTATATATATATATATATATATATATTATTTTGAAATGTGTGTATATAACTAAGTATATATATATTATATATCCACACACATAATTCAAAAATAAAAATAAAATAATTATATTTAAAGGATAATGAAAAATGAAGGGTTGTCATATTTTATTTGACTGTAACAAATACCGTATAGTGAATAATAGGAGTAAACTCGTGAACAAGAACAGCTGATCTGAGGACGTGATTAAGTCAGCTGCTGTTCCAATCGCAGAAAGACCGTCCTCGTCCTTGGAATCTGGACTCCCAAGACCAAACTCCAAAATCCAGACTCCAAACGAATACAAGTCTGTACTCAGCATACTTGGTTTCTCAAGTACAAAACCTTAACCAGGCATCACAACATGAGCATCTGTGCCAATAACTAACAGCCTGTGAATACGTGTACATCTTAGCACATAGAATCAGAGGCCAAAGCTCAGTATTGTTCATACAACTTTGTATAAACAATTTTTCTATTTTTAAAGAATATTCAGGAGGTGCCAAGATATGCCAACAGTTAGCCTCTTGTTAACTGATGGATGACTCAGTACAAGCTAATTTCACAGAAAGAATGGATTTAATGCATTAATCCGTTTTGGTTGCATTTTGTGTTCGTTTCTGAGAAATAGAAGTGTTACTCGGACAGAATTGATTTGAGGTATTGTTGAAGGTTAGATACAAGGAGTCACTATCGCTGTGAAAAAGCTTGAACAATTAAATTAACACAAATGTAATGACATATGTAATGTTCCAGTGCAACTCTATGGGGTCAGATCAAACAAAGATTTACACATGCACGCAGAACAATTCACAAACACATTTGATTTACAAATGCACACAGAAGGATTTACAAAGACTCAAATACATTTCAATGCTCACTATTAAATTACGATTTGTTTGTTGATCGCACTGCATTTGTTTGTGGATCGCCACACACATGTGGGCACGGAGTATTGAGACTCACCTGCCGTGGCTCAATCTGCAAATGCATTGTTTTCAACATAGACTGAGCGCATCTCGCATCTTCCCCCTCCCTTCCCCACACAGCTCCCAGTTGCACAATTTGCAGAGGAATACACAATGAATGTACGTTGCGAGTCATTGTAAGAGGTTCTAGGCTGTCACATCAGGTTCTCCCCCCACACACTAAAGGACGAGCACACTGTGTGATATTAGGGAATGTGCTTTATCTGTACTGTCGACTGTGCCTCTGCTCCCCTCTCTCCTCCATCCCTATGCCACCTCATAGAGGGTAGAGACACTAATCAGCTGATCCCCTGCAGCTGAGGCCAATTAGGCCTATTCATAGCACCTGTTCCCTGAGCCACTCCCCCACACACCTCCAGAGCTGAGTCTAACCACACCCAGCCGCCACAGTCATGACAACAAGAAAGATGTGGTAAGTCATTGAAAACTCCGGGTTAATCTTTTCAATCAAAAAAATGAAATATTTCAAAGTGGAAATATTTAAACTTATTTTAAATCTAACTCCGGTAGCGCTGGAAGAGACAGTCATTCAGACATAGTGGTGAAAGTCACCGAGCTATGTGAGCCAACGGGTGATGTTATTTTATATATATATATATATATATATATATATATATATATGATATTATGAACTCAAACAAAAGGGCGTTAGATATTCCGACGTTTGTGGGATGTCTACAATAATTATAAAGCCGAAAAAGTGGTTATTTATTTTTGGTGGATGGCGGAAATGACAACTGTACTGATAATTGGAGTAACGCCATGGAGATAAGCCCCGCCCCTCAAAGGCGGGAATAAAGCAGATGGTGCTCATGTGATTAGTTGAAAATGAGGGCGATATCTGATTGGCTACAGATATGTATATGTTGAAAAAAAAATATTTGCGGCTTCATCCATGGCAGGGGAGTCTCAAAAACATGAGGCACAAATGTGTAGCGGTCCACAAACAAATGCAGTGCGATCCACAAACAAACAAATCATAATTTATTTATGTGTGCATTGGAATGTATTTGTGAATCATTCTGCGTACATTTGTGAGTCTAATTTATTTGTAAATCCTTCTGTGTGCATTTGTAAATCGATTATATATTTGTGAATTGACCTGGTCTGACCCCATACAATTCAACTTTCCTCCTGAACTGGTTCACAGGCTTTTATTTTTACAAGAAAAAAAGAAAGAAGACAAAACCACGAGAAATAAAGGGCTGCTTTGTTCTGGGAGATGTAAAGTGATCTGAATGTAAGACTAAGAGTTCATTTGAGAGACAAATACAGACCAAAGAAAATCTCTTATCTGCCTGTATCTGCACACTCTCAGAAATTAGGCATCAGAAGCTTGTGTTGAAGTCAATGTGAATATATACTGACAATACTATATTGATTTCATGGGTATTCTTGAGGCATTCGGCTAACAGTGATTCCACACTCTCCTCCCAAAGCTTTTACTTTTAATCAAAAAATAAATTCATATTCATGACATTAATTATAACATAGCCCATAGGGAAATGAATAGGCTTATACATTATATAACATGCATCACATGAATAATAGTATGCAGTTCCTGGATTATTCTGACAAATGATAGACATCGCATAAGATACTTATTTGTGTTATTATGTATTATTGTTGTACACATGTAGGTAGGGGTTAACTCAAGCCTACCTTACAAAGGACCAGGGTGATCAATAGCGACAGATCTTATAACCAATATCATGTGAGTTGTCTTTATTATAGAAAGGCTTGTTCTGATCTATTACACGTGAAATCAGGCTTGTAATCTGTTAACTGTCAGGATGTAGATAGTTTTGCGGGCGTTTGTGGGTCAGAGAACCATTAAGTCAGATTCCAATTGAAAGGTTACTTATAATTGGATTCTTCCAGTGCATGTTCACTTCAGCCCAAATTGCTCCCTTAGCTGTGCCTACGGTGTGCCAATGAATGTTAGTTAGTCCTGATGGACAGGTGGCACCTTGCATAGGCCCTGCCATCAGTGTACTAGGTGTGAATGGGTGACTGATGACATTGTTGTTGAAGCGCTAGAAAACCGCTTTATAATTAGAGTCCATTGACTGGCTAGAAAGCTATGCTTGCCACAATGAGTCAACAGTGGAGTCCACTAAACCCATTACATTGGATTATTGATTGTGTATTCTCTCCATCTGTTATATGTGCACAATACAGTTTTAGTTTGTTTCATCTGGTAAGAATTGCAATTACAATCCATCTTTTACTTGCTTTAGGAGAGTAAAAGTATTAAAGTATTTTCTTATGATTGAAAGGGGGTAGTATGGATGTGCCCTTGTTATTGATTTCACCCTTTCCGCCTTTGTTGTGTTAAGGGAGGTGGAATTAACTTTAGAAAGATGAGGATTTGAGTTATTGGAAAGGTGTTGCATTGTCCAGGGTGTGAATCTCTGTCCCACATGTGTGTGCATCACCCTGCTGAAATGTAATTTAATAAACAACCTTTCACAACCATAATACTCATTATAATGAACCCTCCCTCTTGATTTGAATTCACAGCCAGACATTAAAAGAAATATTCAATACAATTAGAAAGTAGATCTTAACATAGTGTGGTTTAATTACAAAGTATAATAAATGCATTAGTTTGCTATCTGTAAATAAATATGTTAATGTCAGCTCCGTGTTGGAGATAACACGTAGTACATAGTAGTATATGTAGCAAACTGCATGGATTATGAAATGTGTGGGTATATCCGGATGTGGATCATTTCTAATAAGAAATAATTTGATCAAGAGGTAGCGCTTGTACGACAAACTGAATACACCAAAAAAATGTTATGGTGTTTAAAAGTTGTGTGTTTAGATTGTGATTGTGTTAATCAATTCTGGAAAAATAAATGTTGTGACAATGTGGGTGACAATAACAATGTTGTATTGTCTTGTGGGGTATAAATACTTTTCAATTCTCTGTGTTTTAGCAACAAGAAGCTGCGGACTCCCCCCAACATTTTCATCATGAACCTGGCAGTCAGTGACTTCCTCATGGCAATTACACAGTCACCCATCTTCTTTGTTAACTGCCTTTACAAGGGATGGGTTTTTGGTGAAACAGGTATTTTTTGAACATTCAATTAAAAATAGTTTGTACTCGGAAATGAATTAGTGCCTGCTGTTAATTTGTTTAGTCATAATAAATACATGTTAAAAGGATAACAGCATTTAGATCTAGGGGCATTTAGTTTTAGTCCCTGACTCCAATTAACCTGAAACCAATGAATAAATAGTGTGAATTGCAATTCGAAGATCTGACAATTCATATTACTTATCTCAATTAATAAATCCAATTAAAGGGGGAAAAACATATCATTGAAATACCTGTCTTTTTTTCCTCCACAGGCTGTAAAATATACGCCTTCTGTGGAGCCTTATTTGGCATCACCTCCATGATAAACCTTCTGGCCATCTCTCTCGACCGCTACATTGTCATCACCAAGCCTCTGCAGGCCATCCAGTGGACCTCCAGGAGACGCACATGCTTCATTATTGCCCTGGTCTGGCTGTACTCTCTGGCCTGGAGCCTTGCGCCCCTTTTGGGGTGGAGTAAGTAACTTGATTTGTCACCCTGCAACTCTTTTTTAATCAACTACCCTCTGTTTATACTTTTTACCTAACACTTTGGTCATATCCGTCTTTCTCATTTTTACCTCAAGGCTCGTACATACCAGAGGGCTTGATGACCTCATGCACATGGGACTATGTGACTTCTACTCCTGCCAATAAAAGTTATACTTTGATGCTATGCTGCTTTGTATTCTTCGTCCCTCTGGGCATTATATCCTATTGTTATCTGTGCATGTTCCTGGCTATCCGCCACGCAAGCAGGTGAATGAATTATAGGTGAATATGCAGCACTTTAACACACTAAACACATCGAAAAATACTTGAAACGCTGCCATTTCAAGCAAGTCTACTTATTAACTGTATAAAACAATATCATATCATTGCAGTGACGCCTATAGCTTCCCTCTACTGTTACATCTCCACGTCAGCAATCTCCTGAAATGTGTTTCAGAAGAGGCTTGTCGTGGCTACAATGCAATTTTTTAACTGTTAACACGAGCATGTTACATTATATTGTGATGTTGGCATCCGTCGCCCTATTTCTTCAATTTGTATATATTATCTTTGTGTGTGTATCTGTTTATCAGATATATCAGTAGCCATACACATTAGCCAATTCCCCCCTCAGAGATTGAAGCCTTTTCCCATTTCAGGGGTAGCATCCAAAACTTTGCTGGGGGGACACAAAACCAAATGACTGTAGCTTTTAGTATTTAAGCTAAAAACTCTCTAGGCTGCTTCCCTCTGTCCAGTTATAGTACATCAGCTTCTTATTTCATCCTTATGATTACAAAATATATATATGTGTGTGTATATATATATATATATATATATATATATATATATATATATATTGAAGTGAGCAAATAGGACAAATCGGATGTACCTTGTGTCTGTTGCACACCTGTCCTGTTTCTTGCTTTGTCTGCTTGGCCGCGCCTCACTTCGTCTGTTTTTGGGTCGACAGTCATGCATACATACAAACACTAGACATTTATTTTTAATTAACTCAACCTCTGAATAGACATACAGTATATGTTGCCCACAGCATTTCTTTATTCCTCCTCTCTGTCCTGTATTCCTTGCACAGAGAGGTGGAGAAGTTTGGCTACCAGGTGAGGAAGTCAACCCTCATCCAGCAGCAGTCCATCAAGACTGAATGGAAGCTGGCCAAGATTGCCTTTGTGGTCATCATAGTGTTTGTGCTTTCTTGGTCGCCCTATGCATGTGTCACGCTCATCGCCTGGGCTGGGTAAATATACAGCATGACATGCGATCCTTATGATCCAATAATTGTGTTCGCATAGTATGACTGCATTTGTTATGTCTACTCTAGACAGTTGCATAGATTCAGCCATTAATGAAATAGGATGCTTGGTTGTACTGTGTACTTCATCTCAGCCATCAACCATGTACCTATAGTATAATATCATTATATCGGGCATGATGAAGGGCTATGCAATGAGGTCAACGACAGTATCAGTATCATTACAGGTGATGTACAGACTCTTTACAAACTCTTTAAACCTTTCAGATATGCACACATCCTTAGTCCTTATTCCAAAGCTGTCCCTGCTGTTATAGCCAAGGCATCGGCCATCTATAATCCTTTTATCTACGCCATCATTCACTCTAAATATAGGTGAGTGCAGTCATCCAACTTATCCGTGACCTAAGCTTGAAAAGAGTGAAGCAGTTTTGCTGAGAGATCATTCTTATCCAACAGGGATACCATGGCAGAACATGTTCCCTGTCTCCACTTCCTCGCCCAGCCCCAGAGGAGGAAGTGCATCTCAGTGTCTCACAGCGACTCCTCCTTCAGAGACTTGACGCTGAGCAGACAGTCGTCAGTCTCCAAAACCAAGTTCCACAGAGTTTCCTCCAGGTCTACGACTGACACGGTGAGTGTGTCTTCGGGTTAGAGCTTTTTTTTTTAGAGTAGAAGCAAACGCAACGATAAGTAGCACCATCAGTGGCGTGCTTACAGAAGTCAAATGCACAGATATAGAAGTGGGGTTATTTTTTGGTGTTGGTTTTTGACCTTTTAAAAAAAAAAATGTAATTGTTGCCTTTTGGCCAATAAAGTCCACGATACATCTTTGATGTACAGGATTTTAAATGACTAGTAATGGTATACATTCGCAACATTAACTTTTTCAGATTTGGAGAGGTGCAAGGTGCCGCCTGCCTTTCAGAACCAACTAACATTCATTCACA
Organism: Liparis tanakae; assembly: GCA_036178185.1. NCBI lineage: Eukaryota > Metazoa > Chordata > Actinopteri > Perciformes > Liparidae > Liparis > Liparis tanakae. Next base: position 10,862,237 of record CM070090.1, on the reverse strand, counting down.
CACCGGTGGCACAACTACGGGAGAATAACAGACACCATTTGTTTTCAGTTTGTTGATATTTTTTCGTACCACATTTCCAAGGCAGGTGTGTGTGAGTGTGTGTGTGTGTGTGTTTGATACAGTCACATTATTATATGCTTATCTTGACTTACATGTATTCATGTGCATGTCCCTTGCAGCAGGTTTGGAGTGATGTGGAGCTGGACTCTATCGATCAGAGCCGTCATGTGAGGTCCAACTATTCCCTCGGAGCTCTGAGGGACAAAGAGCACAAGTCCCTGGCTAAGCAGACCAAGGAAATGGAAAGCATGGAACAGGTGGGATAGGTGCTCATCAATACACTTATAATAGACTTGGAGTCAAAATAATGTATTCTTAAAGGGCTATGTTATTCTGATTACTTCTGCTCTTGATCCACATCCCACAGCGAGGCCCGTTGAACCGATGTGACCCCGCCCTGTCGTCTGAGTGTGTCGACACGGCCTCGGGGAGGAGAAAGGAGGAAAACCCTACAAGTTGGAATAGAGAGAAGAAACAGGAAGTAGAGAAAGATGAAAATGAACCGAGAGAGACAGGAGAGAAAGAGGAGAAGGACTCTCTGGACAGTATTGTGTGTGTGCACCCCCAAGCCATCATCCGACCCGAGCAGAAGAACCGCAGCTATTGTGAGGAAAAACAGAGAGAACTGTTGCTGAGTTTACAACCTCTGGACTGTTCTGCTCAGGAGCTCGAGTCCGAGCAAAGATTTCTCAGCTAAATGTTACGTGTGACTGCAACGCGCATCAAGTAAACAAGTTTGTTTTTATTGTTCACAAAGGAGGTATCTTTGAGAGCAGCTAACACAACTTTTATGTCAACTGTTTAGCAATGCACTGCAACAAAATACATGTGTTTGTAAGTTGTTGTGCAATTTGTTTACTTAACTATTTTAATTATTAATCTTGAGGCACACGTTTCCTTTTCAGGCTTGCTGTTTAACATACAAAATAAAAGCAACTGTATTTTTTGTGAAAGACAGGTCGTAAGTACGACGCTGTCACAGAGAATATCTTACAAATGGAGCCGGATATAAAATGACCGTTAAGAAGTTCAGGATAGTGCAAGCTGAAATACGCCTAAAATTAACCGTGTACAAAGAACTTATTAAAGGCCAACGGTATTTATTATTTACTTGTCGCTGAGGGACTAAAGTTTGTCTCTTTTTTGAGTGTTTCTTGTTTATTTTGTGACTATGCTGATATTTTTTACACTTGTTTATTCAGTTCCCAAGGATACATATCTTTGTCTTGTGAATGCATTGTCTGTAATGCAACTTTCCTCCATATGTGCATGTGCTGTATCACGAGTTCAAGCACCATAGTAACGGTTTACACAACCAATCATTTCATTCACTGCAGCTACTTTGGAAACAACGTCACATATTTGATACATAGCCTTCTGCTAAATGAGTCATAGTACATGTTGGCTACCATCTGTAGCAAGTCATAATGACACCTATCATATCCTCATGTGCTTTGAATTATACAGCTGCATGTTCCCAGGAACAGAAGTGGCACAGCAGCAATCACTGACATTGTTCCATCCTCCAATATTGCATATGTGTTGCCCTTGGTGCTCCTTTGTGTATTTGTTGTGGGAAATAAATCTTTCGACACATTTATTTGACCCATCTTCATAGAGCTCATGTATAAAAACTGTAGACATTTATTCTTCTTAGAAATGGTATCATACAACTTCATCATGGAACATAAAAGACCAAGCAATATCTTTCACTTTACGCAAAAGAGTTAATATACATGAATAATTACATTGTACAATTTCCTAAAAATGTCTTTATAACTTGCTGTAGCCATGACATAGTAGTGTATTTAATAATTGTATTAAATCAATTTACTAGTAGTGTTATTATGAAGCAGTATGTGTTATGCATATGAACATTTCAATGGAGTCTATGCATAATGTTGTATACATGCATCATAACAAATATGTCATTGAAATGGCCTTCCAGAAGTTGTATTTGTCATACGAGATAGCTCAGGGAACAAATATAGTAATCACACAGAAGTGCTGCCAGGAGGCAAGTGGAGGTCAATCTATTTCCCTCTATTTCTGTTTTCAACCCACCCAATCACATTCATTTCCAACTGTTTATACCGTAGAGCAGCAAGCGTAAGTTCAGATAAAGAGCGCAGAGAAAGAGGATGACATCAACAGATGTCCTGTGCTGGATTTAAAACCAGGGCACAGTGCATGTGCATTAGCCATCTGAGACACCTGGATGACTAAAGTCCATAAATAATGTGGATCTGTTAAATGTATGACTCTATTAGCAGGGAGTTGTTGTTCTACATCATGCATCCTTTTTCATTTTGACTAGTATTTCCATGTAATTACATGGTACAGTTCTCTTGAAGGACGAGGCAATGTATATAGAGTGATACTTAAAGTGTGCTCTTCCTTCAAAATCAAACACTCAGAAAGCCCTTCATCGACATGTCTTTGAACTTTAAGTCCAAGATTTTCTGAGCCGTTAACTTCTCCAGTTACGTAAAGATGATTTAAAGGTATGTACTGCACAGCTTACATAAAGGACCTGTGCACTTCAGAGGATGAATCGTATTGCACAAGGGAGTGTTGCTTCTGTGCTTTCCATTAGTCTATAGCCATATATTGACATAGCACACATGGAGCTGAGAGAAAGCCCCGCTGACCTGCAGTATGATGCAGAACGCAAACATCCATCTCGCTTCAATGGTTGTGAACAGCCGATGGTAATCTGTAGAATGTGCCAAGTTGTTTTAGCGTGTACATAAATCAATGTATATTTATTTAACTAAATATCACAGTGCAAAAAACAAAAGGATAACAAAGATTTGAGAGAGCTCGAAGAGCCACTAACGGGATTTATCTTAAACAAATCAGATTAAGACAATGTTTTATTCTTCGAAGTAACACATTTGTAGCAGAACAATTACCCCTTGGAATGCTAAGATAGTGTGAAACGTCACTTTTATTAAAATGTCAAATGCAATTCTGCACAATGTCGACATCCCTAGTGTACACATTCATGTCCTATTTGGAGCTGTGGATTAAACTATAATCATACTTTACACCTGAGGGATTACAGGATTTTGTCCACCGAATAAGTATGCAGTGTTTTACCTTTGTGAGTGTGGTCCAGATATGTTATCTAATAGTGACCAACATTCAGGTTTTTCTCCTCATGCTGACAAACCTCTTAATCTCCCACCTAACTAGTACCATTATTATTGTTATTTTTAATAACAATTATTATGCAGATTATTTCTAAATTAATTAATAAATGTTTTAAACAAAATATTAGAAAATAATATAACCTTCTTTTCATTGTTCCACCCTCCAATGTGATGTCTTATAATATTAAAATGTATTTACAATCAACAGTCCAAAATACAAACATTGTTTACTATCGTCATGTTGAACCAAAGGACTAGAATAACTAGAAAATGCATTTCCTTCTGAAAATGCATTGAAATACTAACATCTGAAAACTTGAAGCTGAAAAATGAAAACTACATTGCTGAAAATGTTTGAAAATAGCTGAAAATGTCTGAACATAGCTGAAATATGAAATGAATGACTGAAAATGTCAGAAATTAGCTTAAATAAAAAATGTTAAAGCTGAATATAGCTGAACATAGCTGCCAACAGTTGAAATAGGGTGAACATAGCTTAAACATCTGAACATATCAAAAAGGGAAACTTCCTGCTGAAAATGCTAAAGCACAAACATATTGGGTGGAAATGTATAACTGGAAAAGATAAACAAAACTTTATCTTCTAAATATTAAAAGATATGAATCCCAATTCAAGAAATGAGAGAGAGAGGGAAAAGTAAAACATAATAACAAGAGAGAGAAAGAAATTAAGAGTCAGAAGGAGAAAGATAAATAAAAAAAGAGAGGGAGAAACCCATTATGTCAGATAACTACTCCTCGGAGGTATATTATGTTATGGTCTTGACACTGAGGAAAAATATTTGAAAAGTAGACCCTAAATGGGTCACTGGTTACACAGCACAGAGGTTGCTCTACAACACACGTAAAATCAGCCAGTGTACAAAAAGTGTCACATGGTCAGGTTGGAACAAGTTGTTCTTCACATTTCACATCTCATTGTCGTAAGAGAGATCAGTGAAAAATAATAGTGACGCTAGGAATGCTATATATGTTGGAGATATGTTTTCAGTCACAGACTTTTCTATAAACACAAGACGAGAAGCCAGGACGCTCAGTGGCTTAACCTGAATAAACGGTGAAGCGTGTACTATCCCTGCTGACCGCTAGAGGGCAGACACACACTGTGCCGCTAACATCTGGGTAAAGATGGAACGCTACTGTCACTGTAGAATATGTGCACCCTCTGTCTTTAGAAACTCTGCAATGTCTGTCAAAGAATACATATTAATATCTGCAGAGAAATCAACGTAGAAGAAAATAAGAAATAATTAAAGACAAAAACAAAAACAACAACAACTAACATCATAACCGGGTTACAATGTAGTGCAACGTAAACAATGCAACATATGTTTAAATTAATGTATCTTAATTCAATTGGGGTATGCATCACAGTGTAAATATTTTATATTTGACAATATTTAGTCCTTTTTGCATCATGTGAGAAGACAGCATCACGTTAGCCCCCCAACGAGAGGACTCAACTACAACTCACCTGTTGTGTCCCGGTCCGGCAAGCCCATACATGCCTGCGGCTGCATTGCTTTAAATCGACACACACGCACACAAACACGCACACGCACACGCACACACACGCGCGCGCACACGCATACACTCACACACACACATACGCACACACACACACACACACACACACACACACACGCAAACACTCACACACACGCATGCGCGTGCACACACACGTACACACACCAGGCTGTGAACCCTCCTCCCGGCTGCCAGACGGGGCTGGCTTATATGCGGAAGTTCCAGTTCCGCTGTGTCCAGTTGACTTCGGAACTGCGAGCAGACGGACTACAGTCACGCTTTTCTCTGCACACCAGACCCGGCTTCACAACGCAAGGTGAGTTTATCTGACAAAAAAACTTTTAGATACAGGTTCAGTTTTCATTTGTGTTTCACTGCTACATGTACCAGTTACAAAGTGGCAATTAAAATCCTCTATGTTTTCATCGAAATATGTAGCAATAACTTACAAATATATATACATTTTGTTTTGTTATGCTGCTCCCGACTGTGACACTTTTGTTTTACTGGCAAGTGGGATAAAAAGTACATCAGAAAAGTGCTCTAATAATGTCTGACATGTGTTTTGTGTCACACCCGCTGAGGCAACCAAAGGCACATTTAGGTTCAGGTTCCGTGAGAAAAAAAAATTAACCATGCTGGATTTTACACACTCTCATGAAAGGTCCTTGAAGTAAACACGATAGAAGACGACCTGTGGATTTATCACGTCGTCCCATGATGAAAACGACTGAAGCTCAACAACCGTTATGTCAGATAATTACTCCTCGGAGGTATATTATGTTATGGTCTTGACACTGAGGAAAAACATTTGAAAAGTAGACCCTGAATGGGTCACTGGTTACACAGCACAGAGGTTGCTCTACAACACACGTAAAATCAGCTAGTGTACAAAAAGTGTCACATGGTCAGGTTGGAACAAGTTGTTCTTCACATTTCACATTTCATTGTCTTAAAGTTTGTTGGTGTAGTCTGACAAAAAAGTATTCATATATATATTAATTTATAAGTTTGGAATATAATTTAGATATTGACACATAATAATGTAATAGATGTCCTTGACATCCTACTAATGTGGGCATACACTCTTAAACAAACTGCTCTGTGACTCAACATGTCCTGCAATGATGTCACCAGGGTGTCCTGCAGCATTGTGAAATGAGGATGACTTCTTTAACGGGCAACAGACACTTCCCAATGTGACTAAAGGTTACCTGAAGGGAACACGGCTGCATACTCAACATGCAGTGCAAAGGTTATTGAGTTCAGGACAGTGAACACCACTTACGTTCAACTTAGTTGATCCTTGTTTGATTTGTTCAAGTGTTTCTTATTCAACCACGACAAGGAGGTTTGCCCTAATTTTAACACAAATATACTGCATGTTCCCACTGACACGTCATATTAACTGTACTTCAACAACGTCTAAATTCAGTATCAAACTATTTGGTGTTAAAATAGTTAAATAAGTTAAAATAACATCCACACAAATACATAAATGTCTCACAGTAGACAACTTCAGAGGTTCCCATATGTGCTTTTCTGAAACGTGCTGACATATTAATCACAATAATGTGTCATTATGACCAGAGCTTGAAATGTATGGCAAGAGTGGTTGATTGGTGACACTTTGTCTGTGATAAGTCTTTGATAAGTACTATATAAATAAACTTTTCTTACTTACTAACTTCATAACCAGAAGCAGACGGGTAGACGTGATTACCACTAATGAAACGCTTGTGCGGAGCTCGACTTTGTTCCTGAGTTTGGGAACACGGGAAGGTGTGTCTGCTCATGTCTATGCACGATATCATTAATGTTTGCGAAACAAGCAGGAGCATGAGACCTAATGTTTGTTCTTTCCATATTCGGGAAAAAAAATGCTTCTGATATGCGGTTATGACTTGAGCGTGATCCCGATTTCACCATCAACATTTAATTATGAGATGAAATCTAATACTGACACAGCTGTGCAGTGCAGCATATTCCTGAAGGCTTGTTAATGGGAGCCTGTCGTCAAGCCGTGGCCATCGGCTCAAAGATCTTTGAGTCCATTGAGTCTCGTGTCGCATAAGAATATTTAGTTTAGACTCAAATTACAATAAATAAAGCAAGCAACAACGTGAAAGACATCAGTTGAGTTCCTTTCTATTGAGGGTAAGACATCAGGTGCTTTCATTTTCTAAAAGCATTGTTGGTGAAACATTCTAAATATGTGTTTCTTACCACTGTTTCCAGGTTGTTTCTCACATAGTGCTGCAATTTGATGAGTGTGGCATGCCCATGGTAACAATAACCTTGTAATTTCTCGACAATTACACTACTTGGCTGACCTCCACCCTCAACCATCTTTCATTGGTTGCTTTCTTATTATAGACGTGCATTCTGCTTGTGTGTTTCTATTTAGTTTGATTGTGAATGTGTGTTGTATAAACAGTAGAGCTCTGTGTTTGCACATTCCAGGTGTTTACTTCCTCCCCATCGCTTTTACACATGACTTTATTTCTACCTTTCCCACACACACACCCACACACACTTTAGTGGCTCCATTGTTGGCTTCTTTAAAGAGCCTGTTCCCCTCCCGGCGTGTTGGGGAAACAGTGTGCAGGCCAACCCTCTGGTTTGATGTGTGTGTGTGTGTGTCACAGGTGACCAGGTGACGGGTTACAACAGGTGGTGCTGTGTCCCTGAGGGACTGTGTGACGGTAGCATGACTTACAACCACTAAATGAAATTCCTCTGCTATGACAAGACATTAATATTTGTGAAATACTTATCTGCAAAGTATGTTGCGTGAACATGTCTTCCTTTTTTTCCCATGGCAGGCATTGAAATATTGAATTGCTTCATTTAACAAGTCCCATGCACACATGTTCTTTTAGCTGTTGATTGTGCGGTGAAGTCAAATCCTTTTTCACCAAAGCTAGAAATAAAAGGCCAGATTCTCTGATATTAGCGTTAAGCACCCAATGAAACCCCTCTGTTCATCGGCAGTCCCTTCACTATATTTGTGTTTAACAGAAACACCTTTAGCTCATTACATCAGAACTAGGAGGCTGAGCCTTCCAGGCTCTCAGTTTCTCTCCAGTCCACCCTGATAGCAACTAACAAAGCTCTGGTCTGTTCTGAGTTAGACTCAACGTGGCTTCTACATTTCCCCCTTTTCCATATAATTGCAATATAATTCCATATATATGACGAATGTGGGTGAGCCTTTGCTGACGTGTTTTCATGTCAACATTCCCCCTTCCGCCTGGGCAGGGCAAAGGTGATATAATTCAACATGATTAGTGTTCACAGAGGCCCACAGTCCCACACACACACTGACCACAGCCTGTTAGCTGTATACTCATACCGGTTTAAAGGATTCTGCAAATATGGGATACAAATTTCCTCAATTATGAAATTAATAAATGTAATAGCATACTAAATATGAACATATGACTGCACTTAACCTCAGTCCCCTTACAGTAAATAGCTTGCGGCTTCAATTTGTCAAGGGAAAAGGAATGCATGACATGCGGGCTTAAACCAGTGAAACCCAATAGTGCATGAAATATTGCTTTGCACCAAATAGTCTTTGTTTTCTGGAACTGTCCTTTTGATTTGAAAGCACACATGCATATTGGGATGTGGTATTTGTATCCATCCATGAGGTAATGTGCTAGATGCTGTTACGATGTTGAAATGGAAAGCAAACCTGCTCTCCAATGAAATGTTAAGTTGGCAGCTGATCTCTATCTAGTCTCCGGCCACCAGGGTGTGTGTGACCTCGGCTCTGACCCGATGTACGCCCAGCAGCTCCACCGCTGCCTGATGGAAAAGCACGCTCACTCTGTTAGGGATTAAACAGGGTTTTCTACAGGACTTGAATGTATCACGGTTTCAACTCCTAATCCCGATTTTTCAACTCCAGGAATGAGTGTTAAGATAGGTCCGGGACTATTCACTACACCACATTTTATTTGGAAGAGAAAAGCCCCAAATGGCTAATTTGAAGGAAAAAAAAATGCTTCACTTGCCCATGGTTTTATTTTTAACCTCCCTGGGATTTAGTATGGGGTAAAGTATCTCCATGAAATCAGATACTTTTGTTTTACTATCGGTGTACACACTCTTGCGTAGCTTTTTTTATTTTTCAAAAGCGGTGTGTTCAGGGAAAAGCCGGTGAGATCAGAGGTCCAAAGTGCAGCTCCAAAGTCGCTGATCTGTTTCTTTTAAGGTAAACAAAGGATAGTCAGTACCTCCGTGCTATAAATACCCCTGACTCGTCTTTCTCTCTTTTCTTATCTAATCTGACATATTTCTCATTCGCTGGAGGATAATCATCAACAGCATTCAAAGCTGAATTACCTAACTTGAAGTTATTTTTTTTAAAGTTCAAAATATTTGGTGAAAATCGTTTCAAAATGCCAGTCGTTGGTTGCGCAACATTTAAATGTAGCGTGAGACGCTTGTTTGTTTATGTTCTCGTTTTCCTGTTATTCTCTTTCCTAAGATCTCTTGAGTCTGAGATATTTGTTCTGTCTCTCGGTGGATTACGACCCGATTATCATCACGTGTAAAATATCTCTCCCTCTGTTTCTAGGTGAATCATGAGCAGAAGTTACAGTGTCTCCCTGGCTGGCCCGGCCCCCTGGGGCTTCAGACTGCAAGGAGGGAAGGATTTCTGTATGCCCCTCACCATCTCACGGGTCAGTGGCACACACACACACACACACACACACACACACACACACACACACACACACACACACACACACACACACACACACACACACACACACACACACACACACACACACACACACACACACACACACACACACACACACACACACACACACGTGTGGCCTCCCCTCCATGACAGGCACCTCTGAGGAATGCTGTCCATGCTCGCTATGCCATTTGTCTAGTCGGTGATGAAGTGTGTGTGCCATCCATCTCCATTGCTGTATTTAGATAACTTTTGTAACAGCTTGTGTCGTCTGTCTCTCAGCCCCCCGACGTTCAGGACCCGCCGCCCGTAAAGACCATGACTAATTGTCATAATAGTGTTGCATAACCCAACCATAACTACATTATCTGTCATTTTTTTAAATTCCCTTGGATTTCTCCGCCGGTCCTTCAGGATTTATTTGGAGGATGAGCTGATGGCTGTTAACAGCTGCTGTCAGTTTGGTGATTCGGATGAGGGATGGTGCTAAGTGTTTTGGCCTTTCTCCCTGGCGTTAGTCCTGATGTGAAGCACAGGGAACTATGTATACTGGATCTGCAACAGAACCGGTCCCTTAACGGACAAAAAGCCACAGCGCTTGGATTATGACTATTTTAATTTTGTGCCACATAAACTGAAACTGGAATTTGGCTCCGACTGACCAGGTCCAGTTGAGTCGTCAGCAGGGAGAAGGACTGATGGGCTACTGATTGAGAAATAGGCCTTTTTCGAGGGTATCTGAAGAGTCTCAACTGTAATCACACGGCTTCTTGTCAAATAGGGCTAAAAAAAGACGGCTTGCCCTCTATTAGTGCAGTCCCTACTTTGACAACCAATCTGGCTGCTGCAGAACGAGCAGTGTTATTCAGTTCTTGCTGCTTCCTGTTATGTAATTGTTATCTCCAGGTCATGACCAAGGTCAAAGACTCTGTTTATTTGTTGTTCGCAGGATCAGTTACAGACGTTTGAATGTTTTGATTGTGGAGGAGAAATGGATTTTCTCAAGAGCAAACATGATGTGTAGAGTAAGAATATATATATATATATATATATATATATAAGACTATATATATATATATATATATATATATATATATATATATATATATATATATATATAACCTTCAATTCTTTCCGAAGAGAAAAAAACAAATCGGCATCAATTTCACCTCCGTTGCCCTTTCAGTTTTGGCTTTGGCTGTTAAAAAAACCCCAAAACAACATCTGCTTAAAATCCCAACAGCCAATTTAACAGCTCAATGTAGTTTCACTGGGAAGTACAAGAGTGCACTGACCCCCATTTTACACAGCATTTTTACTATTTAGATTGGACTATGTACTCATTTTCATAACGGACAATTGGATTATCCTACGCTGCATGAAACCCACATGAAAACACATTACAAGCAGACGGGCACCTGACACCTGGTTGTGATATCTGTAGGTAGGTGCCGCCATGTAATTTGATTATTTGTTTAAGATAAAAAGACAAATGTGAGTGTCCAAAATAATTATTAGTTTAACACATGAAAATGAATCTGTTAAAATCTGTTAAAATCCCCAGTGCATGTAATATGATAGTTTGGATGATTTGTTGCTTACACCTCATGCTCCCAGCAGCAGCGCCGTGTGAAGTCATCAGTGGTTTTGTAACGTGCCTCAGCAACCAAACAAAATGACCTGACACCGCGTTGTTGGTTTGTGTCATTCCTGTGACAGATTTCCATCCCAGCGCATGACCAGTGAACGGCACCATAAATGGCTTAGATTTGTCATTGCTGTCCAGGCGCCAGGATTAAGTCTCCCTTTTGTTTATTTATCAGCATCCTGGACCAAAGCTCTTTGTAGTAAAACTGTAACATTCATCCATTTTTTACTGTGCATTTTCATAGAACTGTTAGTTGTCGGATCTATTACCTCTCGTGATTGCTGTATCTGTAATCTAAGTTCAAGGAGTAACAGTATTTACTATTTATTTAAGTGAGCAGAATGTACATATATGGAAACATCTGCCAACAGTTCAACCATTACTTCAAATCAATCATTAGCTGAGCGACGAGGAAATTGTGTCAATCATAGGCTTATTTTCAGGTTCATTAGAGACCCACAATGCTAATTAGACCGATTGCAGGAAAGAATATTTGTTCACGTTGAAGCTTCTATTTATTTAGCTTAATCGGTAGTGATTGCTCTGGAATAATGATGTAAAGACTTGACATGTCCTTACCATATGTAACTAATCCAAAGACTACATCCAGTCCCGTGTCAGGCTGGTTGCTTACACGTTATCCTGAAACCTTTGTTCTAAATATTTGCCTTTGGTATGAGGTGGAGTACACGCCATAAGTCATATAAGTAAATAAGTCACAGTAATATTGACTCAGGATGTTTGTTCAAACTGAGCATACCCAATAATGCAAGGATGACTTATGAAGGGAGCCCCCGGTTATGTTCTTTCCGTCATCATCCGTGATTATTCCAGCTCCTTTTTAGGCGTTTCTCGTCAGGCTTCCGGACGACAGAGACTTCAGTTCTGTTTGCTTTGCTTTTGAAACGTCAGAAACACGACACAAAGAGGTCAGCTGGGGCACAGCACGGAGAAATGTGCCCTCTTTCCCCATTAACCCCTCACTTCCCCGCCTTGTCTTTTGTGTCCTTTGGATTGTTGTTTTAGTGGCATGCGATACTTTAAGTGAACATTGTAGAAACTAATTTTAGCTCTGCTTCCGGATTCGTACTTTTTCAAGCACCCTTATTATGAGTTAAGGCTACTTTCTCTCTTAAAAACAAGGAATGTGAAGCAGCTGTGTATCTGGGCAACCAAGATCAACATCAGGGGTAAAAGGTATTCTTTGTGCATTCATTTTGAGAGAGGAGGATCCAATAGAGGTGGACAGTCCCTCATTGGCTACCTGGAAAATATTATCAGCTAAATCAGTAATAATGTTATAGCACGTCCATGATAAAATATTATATTGGAGTTAATTATCAGACTAAAACCTTCATGAGAAATGCCTGGTGGGCCTGTGATAAGCAAGTGCTAAAGTCCAAGTGATAGAATCGCTGGAATTAGAGGAAATCTGCCATTTCTTTGTCATTGATTTGCAGTTAATTCTGCGAGACATTTGTATCTTATAGCTCATTGGATAAAGAACAATCTCCCTCCCATTGAGACATAACTTTTGGTTCAGCTCTAACAGAATCATGCCGTGAAAGACTCCCCTGGCATTTCAAGAAACTGTTGAGACAGATAACTCGTGGCCTGTGCTGCACAGCTGTCATACAGTCTGTCTGTATTTATTTTTTATCTGCCTTATCTGGAGGATCTTTTTTTACATGGAAACTGAAATTTAATACGAAACAGTGAAGTTCATCCTGTATTTCATAGCCATGTGACTTTACGCTTCACAGACGTATTTAATAATCTATGACGTGATGCAGGGTCATCATAACGATGTGTTCAGGTTACATATGGGCTTAGTAGAAAACAGTTATCTAAGTTTGTGTTTGATCCCAGTATGATCTCCCTGGGGTCTGTCTAGAGTTGTATTGAGGGCATCTGCTTTTAATCTTCCTAATGCTATATGGCAGAGCTATAAAGAATAACCAAGCTGTCTCTTTATTTTGATTTAGATTACTCGCGCTATTCTTTTTTCGTTTTGATCAAATATGTTTTGAGTAACAATCTCTCTCCCAGTTTGAGAAGAAAGAGGAATGAGCCCTAGAATACGCTGTAAAACACCCTGGGCTACTGCACTTGTCAGTCGGATTTAAAGACCTCACCGACGGTGAAAGTCCCTCATTCCTATTAACAGGCGTCCAGCGTTATAAAGCGCCGTAAAGTGCTTTGCACAGCTCTCTGGGTTGCAACATAATTACAATCCATTTAGAATTACCACAGGGGCACAATCATCTGGTGGCATTACGCAAAATATGTGTCGCAATTCCCGTCAGTCCGTCTGTTACTGCACCTTTTGATGAAACTGTGCTTTTACAAAGCAGATAAACTGTGTATTCTGCAAATAGGGGTGTGGTCGTCTCTTTGTGTCAGGCCAGTCATTAATGCATTAAACAGCCAGAACATTTCACTACTTAACAATCATTACGCTATTTGGCTTTATCCGCAAAAAAAGAGCCCAGCCCAATTTAAACCCCACAGGAGAGTTGAATGAATCACGGATGGCGGTGGAAACCAGCACTTGCACTTGGCCAGAGCCCCGACCACGCCGAGCAGCCTTTTCATATCATGTGCCTCGGCAGCGCTCGTCAGCCGGTTTGCTTCTGATCCGACTAAAGAGCATTCGGTATTCAGCGAGGGGTCGGTACCGCTTTGTGTGGTTTTGTTGGCGTTGCCGGGGCGATTGGACCAAGAGCTCGTACGTAGGTCCGCTTGGCATCCCGTGTTTTTCAGCCGCCTGATTGATATAGTGGTGACCGGGGTCAGACCATGACAACCACAGGGCTACTTCTGCTCAAGTGCCCCTAATTGTGATGTTTGGCTTGGAGTTCTTGCCATTTGGTGTCCTCCCAACGTCTCTACGCCACGACTTCTCCTCTCTTTGGTGTTGCTGGTGTTCAGGCCTCAGAGAGAAGACGATACACAGCGTGTTATGACTCCTGCCTGTGCTGGCCCAGCAGGTTGCAGGGCACTCGGCTGTCTAATGATCGCAGAGATTCTGCAGGGTGAACTCTTTACTTTTTAATAAGCTTTACTAGTTGAAGTTTCAGTCCTGGGAGTACATCTACTTCAGCCTTGTGCGTTTGTGATGACATGATGTTAGGCCCAAGTCTTTTCCATATACGGCCCTCTATTTTAGTCTTCCCTGTACCGGCATGACATGCGTCTCTCAGGCCTTCAGCATTCACCACAAGTAGCTTCCTGTAACATGACTTCTCAAAAGTGAAACGACCACAGCCCTGTTGCGTACTGCATCGTTTCACTGAAGTCAGGAAGTTACACCAGCATGGAGGATGATTACGGTCCCAGTAGTGCTGGAGCGTTATCGCATATCTGTTAGCTTATCTTCAACGTGTTTGGCTTCTTCTCCTGTCGAGAGTTTTGTGTGGAACGTTTGACGACGCACTGAAACCAGTGGTTTGAAAATACAGCATTGATGTGAAGAATTCCAGTATAATAGGAGGTTTGGCAGCAGGCTCCTCCTGAACAGAGCGGGCCATGAATACAAACTGAATAAACACATTTAGCAAAGCTGCTTTCCCTCCCAACAGAATCTCTGACTTGTTTTCACCAATAATGGCTCTTATAGAATTTATATTTCTTTATTAATATATTGCCTTTCTGAGTATAAGCTGATTACTGAGTAAACATCTAAATGTTAACAGTCTTTGGAATTAACCAATTTAGTTTTACAGGGTTTGTACGATCATGGAAAACCTGGAAAAGTCATGGAATTTTAAAATGGTCATTTCTAGGCCTGGAAAAGTCCTGGAAAAAAATTAAATCATAAAAGTTATGGAAAAGTCATGGAAATTTGTTATAATGACATGTTCATTTACACCGAGTTTGAAATAATGAATATGTTTTTATAGAAAGACACTCAAAATACAAGCCGGCGTATGCTCTCAATACGCAAAATGTTCTAAATTTTTCATGTTTTTATCGAGATTTCAGTTTGGTCATAGACATTAAGTTTAAAGTCATGAAAAAGTCATGGAAAAGTCATGGAAATCCATTGGTCAAAATGTGTAAGAACCCTGGTTTTAAGTCTTCGTGAAGTCTGGTACCGAATCCCTTTTTAAACTTATCTTCATCCCTTTACCATTAGTGAAGATGCTGTTAAGCTCATAGTATCGTACGTTTGTAACCTCCATTGAGGATTCGTCATACGCATTGAGATATTTCTCCCAAGTAGCGTGCAATATTCTTTATTCAAGCTACATTTGTAGGAGCCCAGGAACGTGTATTTGGAGGAACTGAAGTAAAATCACAGTGTGGAGAGGAGCACAGCTGCAGCACCATTATGTGGCTGGAATCCCATTCATGTGAGCGCAGTTGGAAACACTTCCTCAATTGGAGACGTCCTTGTTCTTTTTTTATCTTTAAATTGAACATTTGGACTTGTGGGAAACTGCCTGGGAAGATTTTTTGACAGTATTTGGTTAAAGGATGTTGTCTCTTGAGCGAGCCGGAGTAGAGCCGGACTAGAACACTTCCAGAAGTTCCAGTTCATTACTTATCTTCGTCACGAGTGCTCCAGCCCTCTCTTGATTTATATTTATGGACTGTGAATGCCAGGCATTCCGACAGTAACATCTATTTGCTCTGTATCCATGTGAGAAAGACAGCGTTAGACTGAAAGAAGTTTTATAAAGCGCTCTCTGTTCCCCGCAGACGACAGCGTTAAACATTGTGAACCGCATATAAAAAGACATGTGAGAATGTTACTAGAGTCTCCTCTCCATGTCTTGAAATAGTGTTGGAGGAGTTGCCATATATAGAGCTGTGTAGTATTGTCTTAGTTCTTCACATCCCTACAAGGAGAGAGCTTCAGTTCCCCTCTCTCTCTCTCTCTCTCTCTCTCTCTCTCTCTCTCAAACGCACACACACAGGGGGACACGGGGAGATTGAGAGCGAAGACTCTCTGTTCTTCATCAATCCATCAGGTTTTCTTCCTGCCATTGCCCTCTGAAGCGGTGTAGTAGATTGATACAGAGGCAGCACATGCCATCGCCCTCTGAAGCCGTCTAGTAAATCGTTGACGAGTGCCTCCACTCTGCATGTCAGAGTAATGAGTTGTTTTAATGGGAGTAAATGAGTCGGCACCGACTCATGTGGCAGGTGTCTGTGAGTGAGTCAGTTGACGCGGCGCTCCCGCCTGCTAAGTGAGGACCGTTCCCTTCCAGGGAAACACTTAGCGTGTGGCTGGTGGTTTCCGGGATGCTGGGAACACGGACCCCGGACCCCGGACCCCGGCGATGCATTCGATACTTCCTGCTGCTGATCTGCTAGATAGTGACACAAGGAAAGCACGGCTCCAGAGAAAATGGGTTTGCCACGGCCACCTCCACTGTCACTTCCTCATTCTTTCCCCCCCCCCGCTCCCGCCCACTCTTTCACCCGCTTTTTATTATCAACGTTGACACAATGGGACATTCTTTGTGTCTCATTGGTTGTTTTTTTGGAAAGCCAATGTGGAAGTCTATTCAGAGTTACCTAACCTGAATGCATTCTTCAGCAGTGGGGAGAGGGAATGCCTCGGGTTTTTCGTCTCTGGATCAAGGCCGGCTGATATTCATAACTTGCGTGCGACTGAAAATTGGAAAGTGTTGTGGATGCTTTTAAATTGTCTTGGTTCTTAGAAATGACTCGTTGATGACTCACTCCAAAGAGTTGACGGATGAAATCACTTTTCTGGCATCCTGCTTCATGCCCTCTTCATTATACTTCTCTTTCTCTCAACACATTCGTAGATCTCACCTGAGCTGCCTCCTCGTGTACATCATCATGAGTGTGCTTCCCATGTCCTGATTTGAAGTCATTAGGGAGCTCAGGTCACACTGCTGGGAGATGAAGTTGAGATATGACAAAGCAAAGCAGCATGATATAATGAGCACATGATGTTCCTTCCTGTTCCAACATGACTGCAGGTTGTAAGTGCGTAAATCACCGGTCAAGCACCGCACCTGGTGGAGACTCACCCCAGCGTCACGGTTTTATTACGCTACGTTCTGCGTGTGTAATGCAAGTCTCAGCGTGTTGGGAAGGAGCAGAAGACCTGATAAACCTTAAACTTACCTTTCACTGCTCCCTTGGAGGAAGGCAGTTGTGGAGCTTTAAGATTTTAAGCCCCTGACTTCATTGTAGGAGTCAAAGCTACGGAGTCTCAACTGGTTCTCCCTATAAAAACGAGGAGACTTGTTACAAAATACCTAAAACTCAGGTTTCTGCTGTAATTTATACAACATTTATAGAGTTTTCAATACAGAAGTACCAGTTTTGGACAGCAGGTACTCTTCCTACAAAGCCGCGTGTGATAAGACAAAACTGTTTATTTTCAGCACCTCAATAACAGATGAAGAGGATGCAAAGGAACCCCTGCCTGGCTTTAGGTCTCTCAGTGGGTGTGGCCTCCATTGACTGAGGATTACAACTCAGCAATGGTTATTCATACACATGTTTTAGTTAAATACCTTTTCTCTTATTCTTGTTATTAAACTACTTATGCAAACATTAAAATTCCAAATGTTGACATAGCACCATCTTATAAAATGGGTAAGGAGGGGAGTTGATGGAACAAAATGCCTGTGAATACAGGGGTTGGGTATCAGCACTGGGACCAGATCTAGAGAAAATGACTATTTTTATGTTTTTGCTTGCTTCCAATCATAACACTCGTTCTATGATTTAATGCAACGTGTGATTAGCCTCCTACCACAGCAGTTCCAACCCGACCTGTGGTGTGGTGCACAGTATGCTGGGATGCCACCAGAGTGTCAGACAGTATGGCTGCACACGCCTGTGTGGTCAGAGAAAAGTAAATATGGTGGTTTGGTGCCTTTACCATACGCAACTGAATCCTTCCATTCACATGGCAGGTATCAAATGAAGCACTCTGCTGGGTATCTGTATCACTTTAAGGGTATTGGTACTGGTTGTGTAACCTTTTTAAATGATACCCAGCTCTCGTGAAGACGCCTCGTCGTTTGGTGCGAACAGCACGATGACGACCTCCTTTGTGTGTCCTTGTGTCGTTGCAGCTGACCGATGGAGGCAAAGCAGCCAGAGCCAAGATGAGCGTCGGAGACGTCATTCTGTCCATCAATGGCATTTCCACAGATGGCACGAATCACCTCGAGGCCCAGAACAAGATCAAGGCCTGCACAGGCAATCTCAGCCTCACTCTACAGAGGTAACAGTTGCACACATGAGCACACACACACACACACACACACACACACACCTACACACACACTTTCTACACAACGTAATCTATGGATTTCCTCGCTCAGCAATGGAATGCATACTTTGTTGATTTTGACAGCCAGTGTGTATTTACTGTAAGCCCGTTTGAAGAACTTGCACAGATCTGAGAGTTTCCGTACTGAAGTATTTAAAGATCATTTTCACATTATTATTGAACAGACGAACACAAATATCAATTTGATGCATCTTGTCATCTCCATTATAGTTGGAGAACGTTGGCTAGCAAGCATGACATTGGAATTATAATAAGTCCCTTGTGTTCTGAAAAGCAATTGTAGCATCACATGTTAGACTAGATGAAACACATTTACCGGTAATGTAAATCAATATAATTGAGTTAAGTTCCAGTTACACGTTGGGTCATTGGATCTCCAGTAATGCTTAATCTTAAATTCCTCAACTGATTGCATGTAATGATACACAGCGCACAGACACATTTATGTTATTATTTATTTTATTACAGAATTTCTTTATGCCAAATATCCTGTAAAAGTCCTCACTTTTTGGTTCAGTCAAGTTGAGTTCATCCACTGCTGCTCTGCTTCTCCCACGAGACACGACGAAGGCCTCGCAGTATTAAAGCTGTAGAGCAGTGCGGGGAGCACTTCACTTGAAAGCCCACTAGTATAGCGCTCCATTAAGCCGTAATATGTGCTTCAAAGAAAGGAAAACAGGGTTTTCAACTGAGGTTGCCATTAAATTTGTCCATTTAAATTTCAGCCAAACCATTTATATAGTCCATGCACAGGAAAGTATCGGGTTGGTCTTGTAGAACAAGAACTTTCCTCAAGAGCTGACACTGAACACATCTTTTTACAGGCAGCAGCAGTGCGTGTCCAGGAGCCGTTCCCTTAGCTTGGAACTCGCTCCAAAGCACAACAAGCTTTGCATTTAGATTTTGTGTGGAAGACGAATCAAAGCAAAAGAGGGATTCTTTCAAATGATTTTTTAGCCAGAGATTTTTCTGCAGGCAAGTGAACAGTTTAGTGTCGGCCAAAAAACAATTGGAGGGGAAGCACGCACGGTCTCCGAGCCGCACAACATGTTGACAGAAGAACTCAAAGCCTGGTTTGCATGTCCTGTCATTCCATCACCACATCAAACGAGAAAGAAGCCTCTTTGCTTTAAACGTGGGAAAATATTCCTAAAATAGCCCGGTCGCACAGCTGTGGGTAATCTGCTGTGGGTAATGGCCGCGCAATGAAACTACAAACAGGCATGTTAACTACACACAAGTCACCGTGTAAACAACAGAGGTCTCCTTCATGGACATGATACTCAACTGGAGTTTGCTTCATTGTGTGTATGGTTTGCATGATTCTGATTTAGCATTTCTTTATTTATTGACGAACAACACAATACTGTGTATATACAAGTCTCCTTTCTGTATTGCATTATGTAAATTGGGTACTTTTTACTTGGGATTTGAGAGTTCGATATATTATGGATGGGGATAGTCACAGTGATTATTATGATTTCATCTTCTAACAATCTAAAGCTCAGTATAACATATGTATTATACCTATTTAACTGAAATGATTCCCTCTGACATACTCCACTTTCTCCATCCATGTTCTCACATTTGATTTATGGTTTTGATGACCTCTGATAAGACTATTGTTATCATAACATTCCAAACGAAGATTAATGTGACGACTTTATTTCCATTAAGTCACTTCGTCATAGTTCACATTCTTGCGCAACTTCCTACAACTACTAAATAAAAAATCAAGAGCTAGATCATGTTTTCAAACATACTGAAAAATAACTATGAAAGAGATAACATCTACAGTTGAACATTAACTCGTAATACAATATGTCCAATGGCTAGAAATGTTGCAAAATAAAATTGCATATTATTTAATCGTTCTACCCAAACATGCACTAACAGTCATTAATGCCATTAAGTTATTTCCTTGTAGCTGTAGAGGGGAAACATGTTTTCGGAGAGGAAATGAACTGGGGGTTTGAAAGTACTCCCCTCATCCTGTCGTCCACTGTCAAAATAGTCTGAATGTGCAGCGAGCTGTTGTGTATTATGTGACGGAGGAGATAAAAACAGCTTTTCCTTTCCATGCTCTCAAAAAACATGTCAAAACATGTTGCAGTATTTTCCATGAACATAATGGTTGACCAAAGGTTTTTGGTGGTTCCACTTCAGAGATGACCATCACACGATCTACCTCGCTGAGCATGCTCCATGTAGGCAGTCCTTCCTGAGTTTGAAGCGTATGAGGGTGATTTGATCAAGAAAATGTTTTCTGGTTATCCATATCATTTTATATATATACTTAATCAGCAGTTGATATGACCACTGAATCTTATGAGGACTTTTTGTCCCTCCATCATGGAAATGTTGTTGCTGGGAAGCTGACAGTCAGATACCCGAGGCGGCTGCGGCACATAGCCTTAGGAAAGTATGATAATTGATGTTTATTTATTGTCATTGAAATATGCAGCACAGTGCACAAAAGCAGAGGTTGTGGCTGACTGCACCTGGTTCCAAAACCTCAAAGATAAATCGTATCAACGCTGCTCACATCTTCTGATGCTTTACACAGGAACTCAAGTCGGCTCCCACGTCATGGCGTTTATGGGCTTCGAACACATGCTGTGTCTGGGGGAAATAGAACAACGTGAAGCTTTTTTAAGTATGTTAACTGTTTAATATATATATTTATTTTCATTCTATAAAATGTACTCGATGAGAACGCGCCTTGAGGAGAACTCACCTTATGTCCCCGCTCGCTCTGTCCATTCATCGGATCTGGGTGCCTGTTTGTTTGCGGAAATGCAATGAAATTCAAGTTCCCCCGGTGGTTAACTCTGATCCCACCGTTTGTTTGTCAAGACGAGCAAACACGAGCAGAGAGTTCTCACTCAGCCGGTGAAGTGCTCTGGAGGGTCCTGACGAGGCACACACTAGCGTGTAAACCTTGAGATTGCATTACATTATGTTTAATTTGTCACAAAACCAAGATGACACACGTTTCTGGTCCGATGCACAGAGCTCACGCCGAAGACGCTCGGAGAATACACATTTTACCCACGATAAGTTTTAACTGG
The DNA here is from genome assembly GCA_036178185.1 of Liparis tanakae. Classification (NCBI taxonomy): domain Eukaryota; kingdom Metazoa; phylum Chordata; class Actinopteri; order Perciformes; family Liparidae; genus Liparis; species Liparis tanakae. Next base: position 10,840,747 of record CM070090.1, on the reverse strand, counting down.
TTAAAATAATTAAATAGCAGTCATGTTTCTGTCGTTGTTCTCACTGTCACCATTTTAAAACTCGGTCCCTTTCTGGTTGTGGCTCTTTCTCATGAAATGTCCTTATGAGCTTTACACAGGGTTCATACGGTCATGGAAAACCTGGAAAAGTCATGGCATTTTAAAATGGTCATTTCCAGGTCTGGAAAAGTCATGGAAAAAACTTAAATCATCAACGTTTTGGAAAAGTCATGGAAATGTGTTATAATCACGTGTTCATTTATGCAGAGTTTGAAATAATTCATATGTTTTTTAAAGAAAGACGCTCAGAATATAAGCAGGCGTACACTCTCAATACGCAAAATGTTCTATGTTTCATGTTTATACCGAGATTTTAGTTTTGTAATGGAAATTTGATTTAAAGTAATGGAAAAGTCCTGGAAATCCATTGGTCTAAATGTGTAAGAACCCTGTTTACATATAAGTGCAACGTTCCCTCTCCGGGATGCTCTTTATTTGTTGAAATATGAGGGAGCAGTAGGAAGAGCGAGAACATGGAGAGATGGGAGAGGCTGTGCGCCGGACGCAAGCTGTGAGTTTTTCCACTGAGCGGATAGGCTGGCTGCACAGAAAAATAGATTTTTAAAATGATTTTCCATGTCGACTCTGTTGGAGTTTTTGTTTTGCTTTCCGATGTTTTTTTTCATTTGTACTTGCAGCGGTAAATCTGAGAAAACACATTCTCCAGGTCTCCCACAGAGTTATATCATTCATCACACAAGTTAAATATAAGAGGCTGGGCCTTGTTGGGAATCATGTATTCTGTGCATGACGTTGCTGTACTAGCGTGGGCATTTTGCGGTCCTGTAATACCTATACAAGTTCCCATTCCGCTTTAATATAATTAGAGTGAACAAATCTACGTCTAGATGTTGAAGCAAAAGAGAGGTGTATTTATTCTGTGTGTGGGGAGAAAGCTTTCTGTGCGCTGCTCCATCACTCAGTCAAATGCCAGACTGTTTCTGTTGGCCCTCAAAGAGACACCAGCAGGCTGGAAATGTATCTCTCTGCTGTGTCCTCAGGCGTATTCCTCCGGTTAACCTCCGAGGTGTGTGTGTGTGTGTGTGTGTGTGTGTGTGTGTGTGTGTGTGTGTGTGTGTGTGTGTGTGTGTGTTCTCAAAGTAGATGAAAAAAGCAAACTCAACAACTTCTTTTGCTTCCAAGATAATGTTATTTATATCTTGCACTCCCTAGTTTCTTTGTAGGTTTTACATTTAGTCCATACATAAATCTTGGGGATATCAGCATCTTTAATCTAATAAAGCAAGTCATCCTGATTAGATTGGGAGGAACCAGTTGGAGTGTGTTCTGGACGGAGCAAAGCATGACTGTATTCAACTGTGTGCCAGTATTATGATCACACAGTGGCACAATGGGCTAGCTTCATATACAAGGAAAGCAGATATGTTGTATGTATGGAATTATCAATCACACCCCCCTTGTTATACAGAGGATGACAAACATACATGTTTAATATTGTATACATCTTGTATCTTTATGTTATTGATTCAAGAGGAACTACTGGATGTGAAATATACAGATGGACATGATACTTAAGATGGTGTGATATGTTAAAATGATAAATTCTGTATAATCCTCACACTCAACTATTTATGGAGAAAAAAACTTAATGTTCTCTCTTAAAATATGATTTACCTAAAAGAAAACCTAAAAGTGTATGTTTGAGCAGTTATTTATGTGTCCTGTGCAGTCATGGCTGTTTTCAAAGAGTATTTGGTCTTTGGAATAACCCTGAAATCAGAGAGTCGTAACATAGAACAGACAGCACTTCATTTTATTGCGATTAACTAATGTACACGTACGGCAAAAAGTAAATACCGTGCGTGTGCGAGCACACACTCGCCCACTGTGTGTGTCGTTGTCCCAGCAGAACAAAGGCAGGTCCAGCTAGCAGAGGGGCTGAACAGATGTTCAAGGATCACCCTCGCTAGTGTTTGTTCACTTTGCTCTGGGAAAAAGAGTGATAGGCAGTGAACCCACCCAGCTGCCCCTCTCCGGGCCACTGATGGCAGACACATTGCCTCATCGTCCTCGACTATTCTAGGGTCCACATTTATATTGGAATGTATTTGCCGTTTTCATCCGAATAGACTTCTGCTTCCCTCTAGGCATGTCCAATAATACATCGGGAAATAAGTAGACTGAAGATGATCTGCAAACGCAAAGTATGGGCCCGGATGACATCAACATCTGGTGGGAGGGTGTGGCTGTTTTATAACCTGATGGTGCCAAGCTCGGTTGTTGCGCCTCGGCTCGGCACGGAAAGGAAGGGCTTGAGAGGTTGAGTGTATTCCTAATATGGTAGAAAGGAAGGGCTTGAGAGGTTGAGTGTATTCCTAATATGGTAGAAAGGAAGCACGGCAGCAGACGTCCTGGAGCATCTGGTAGGACCTGACTCGCTGACTCACTGTCTGTTTTTTGTATTTTCCTTTTAATGAGAATTAAGGGGCACCTTGTCTGCGTGTTCAGACCAAACGCAGAAACGCAGTTACCAAAGGCAGCTGTCTGGATCTGAGTTGTAACGCTTTACGGATGGAATCAGTGAAGATATGAACCGACGTGTGTCTTGTTTTACTATAAGGGACATTGTACTGCATTGTTACACAATACATCCTAATATGCGTGTGTGTGTGTTTGTGTTTTTTATTTTATTTTATATTGTGCGAGACAGTGCTGCAAAGTAGTACAAATGAAACAAAAGGAGGGGATGAAAGCTTTGTTGGATGAGGTCCCGTTCCTATCCAGAGACCACCCTCTCTCCCAAAGGTGATGCAACTGTGGCCGCTGCTTCAGTCATAAGTGTGTATTCTCCACCACAGTCCAACGTCAGGCTGGACTCAAAGGCTACAGCACTTTGAACATGTTCTACTCTCAGTGTTTCCATTTAGTTCAGAGAACAGTGAAAGTCCATTTCCAGAGCTTTTACTGTTTCACTGGAAACACTGGAAACACTGGTTTATTTAGTTATGTTGTTAGAAGGCAGTCATTCAATTTTCCCTTTTTTTTAGTGTTTAAACGATGGCCTGTCATCCAAAATACAATCATTCTGACATGTAAAACATGTATAATAAAAAGCCTTTAGAAAATAAAACCAATGTCACAAAAAAAACCTGCATTTAAAAACATGTCGCCTTTAAATCGCAGAGCACACAAAATAATCCGACCCTTTCACTATCCGTCCTGGGAAAGTTTAACTCTCACTGTTTTTTTCAGTACTTTAATGTACAGAAATGAACCATTATTGAAGAATTATAAATGTATAAATGTCATGTCTTACATGTGTGTTTTTTATAGGATTTCTTTCCCTCTGTTTTCTTAGACCCTCCAGTGGCCCTAAAGATGGAGTACCCAAGGTAAGAAGTGAACTATTCACTTTCATGAACTAAAGTTTCCCTGAATTACATTTTTATTCATACACATTTCAACGGTTAATTTATAGGGAGCATGTTTATTGTGCCCTGCTGAGATTGTCAGGAAACACATTGGCTTGGCATGCGTTCCTGACCTGACAGGCCGCGTGTTATCGCACCTCTTAAACTCGTGTAGCACAGGCATGACTTTCATTCATACATCAGTGTGGAAACACCTTTTGATTTTGATGTGTGTGTGTGTGCACAGTTCTTTTGAAACTGTGGTTCACTTGCATGTGTTTATTGTGGATTTGCCGTGTCTGCATGCTGTGTGTCTCTCCACATCGATCCAGGACGAACCTCAAGAAATCATTAAGCCCGTCCCCATCACTCACCCTGCCACGAGCACTGCATACACCAAGCCGTCAAGTCAGCCCGGTGCCGCCTACAACAAGACCGCCCGGCCTTTCGGTGGGGGGGACGGCGGCGTGGTCACAGCTTCCTCCCCGGCTACCCCCACCATTCCCTCACAGTCCTCCGCTTTCAAGCCCGCCGGCCCCTCTCAGCCGCCGCAGCCTCCGTTTCTGCTGAAGTCCAGCCTTCCCGCCGCGGACTCCCCTCCCGCCAGCTCGGCCCCCAGGCCCGGCCCCGCTCGCCACGCCTTCACGTCCCCGTCTGCATCTTCCTCCTCATCTAACTCCTCTTCTCCAGCTCGAGTGACAGCCCCCTCCTGCCATCCTAATGTCCCACAGCCCTCCGTCTATAACACGCCCATCAACCTCTACTCCAACACCAACGCTTGCGAGGCGGTCATTGGGCAGAGGCGCGGCCTTTTGGAAAGCCAGGGGCTGTCGGAGCCCTTCAACGGGTAGGTACCGCTCATCAGACCCCGTCGCCATACCTGTTCTTTCTGCAAAATATCCTGGGGTGATTCAGGAGTATATACGTCTGTATGTTGTGTGCTTAAGTCCAGAAGGAGTTGTCCTTCTTAGAGACATTTTTGTGTTGCAGTCTGCCGTGAAGGGGATAAAATATTCCATCCTGCCCGTTCCCTATCCCACCTCGAGACATCTGTCTTGCTTGGAAAGCTAATATTGAAGCGGCCCATCACCTATCTGTTTTCACACAGCTGCAGACAAAAAGAATTCCAAAGCATGCCGCACATCTTGTTTAAATTTTCTGCCGAGGAAGCGGAGCGGGAACCGAGTCTAGACGACCTGCTAACTGATGCTGCTGCCGACCTGTCTGTAATTGGCGGCGTGGTTCTCGGCGCACACACACACACACACACAGTCTGTTGCTGGTGCAACACTTGTTTCCAATTAGCCAGACTTCTGGTTGCTCTGGCCTTCTAGAGACGAGGGACAGAGCCGAGTGGCTGGACCGGGCTTCATCAGCAGGATTCGGTTCAGTACATTGAACTAGGCTAGCTCAGTATTTTGTGGTCATTTTTTACTCACATCTAAAAAAATAGGTCATATAAATCTGTTTTTATTGGCTTTAAGTGAGCAAGCAGCTACACACTTAATCCAATCTGCGAAACCCAGAGTTACAGGGTTAACAGCAGTGAGAGCGGTCTGTTAAGACATGTTTCATAATCTGGGTTTAGTCAGTCACCTGTGAACAAAAAACTAAAGAACAAAAATATTTTCTGTAGCTAAACATGAACACATGGATCATCGTGTCAGTGTTATTGTAAGACACAACATTACGGTGTCATTTCTTCACGCTTTCTGTTGTAGTTTACAGAAGGGAAGCTTATTTGTTGCCGTGTGTTTGTGCCCTGACCTGCATGCTTTGTCTGTGGTTTCTGTGGATTTGCTTTATTTACATTCTCTCAGGGCCTTTCATGCTTTTCAGAGTATGGTTGATTCCTCAAATGCTCTATTCATGCTCCTTCTTCGCTTCACTCCTTTCCCATGTTCCCCTTCTTTGCCCTCAGGGCGAAGATGAGACAGACACCACGTTAGTGCTGTGAAGGATGATTCATCTGCTGCAGTAGCTTTCTAACCCAGGAGTGTGATTACAGGCTGCACATCTCTCTGGTTTATGATCACCAAATGGCAGCATGCTTGCACCTCTTGGAGCTAAACCCCCACAAACCTGACATTTGTGCTCTTCCACTTACAGGACATGATCATTTCATGGTCCAGACAAGCGAAGCACCATGAATAATCTCTGGGATGCCACAGGACACCCAGTGGGGGTCGGCTCCTACTGTACGCTCGCTCTCTTAGTGAAAGAAGGCCGTGAGTGGGCGAATACTGTATTTGCGACCGGGCTCGACGGCACAGTCGGCCGTTCAGGTCACCCAGCTGTGCATCAATCAGCTCCATCTGCTATTGTTGTCCGAATGTTTAGGCCAGACCATTACGGCTAAGTGCATTCTGCTGTGGCGGAGAAGAGGCAGACGTGTGGTGGCTTTGATCGTCCTCCACCCCGACAAACCTGACACACAGAAGAAAACACGCAGAGAATCAGACGCTCACATTTCGACGTATAGTTGATTAGTTTGGAACAGCCCTTGAAGTAAAATGTGGAAGTCGACATTTAACCTCAATATTAATGAATTCTAGTGAAACCTCAAGTTGTTTAAGGAAGAAAAAGTGTGCTTTCAGTTTCAAAGCACACTGCTGCCACCTTGTGGCGAGATGGGGTCACTGTCACGTTCATCTTTCACTCACTGTTATCAAGTTGCAAACAGTTTAATTTCTCAGTTTTAATATTTAATTGTTTAATCAATTAAGATGTTTTGTTATTTGGCCGACCTCCTACTCTCCTCTGTGGTTCCTTCTTTAATAGTGAACCTCAGAGAAGTCTTACACTTTCTTGAGTCATACATGTTACCGAGCACTTAATGTCACTTTTTAATTATTGTTTCTACCTTTGCACATGTTTCCCTTTCTACCTTCTAATTGCTCGCCTACAGTAGTCCACCTCCAGCTTGCTATACCGAGGAGGTCACTGTGAAATCTAAGTGCAGTTGGGTCAATGTCGTTGTATCTACGAGCTGCAACCAGGATCCATTGTGCTGCACTTATTGCATCGTACAATAATATGAGGACTGTGTGCGTTGGTCATTACTACTGTATTAATATTAACTTTACGTGTGGTCACTGCCTTGTGTATTTAGTTTCCTCTGTATATTTAGTATTAGTATTTAGTATTTTTATTGTGATCTTTTATTACTGCTCTAATATGCACTCGCTGCTGTGATCCTGAAATGTCCCCACAGTGGGACTAATAAAGGATTATCTAATCTCTAATCTACAAACTGGCCGATTGTTTGAAGGGCTGTTTTTAGCAGTGATAAATATCCTTGATCCAGGTGTTAAACCACAGAGTCGCTCCATGTCTGAGACATCGTTCTGGTTGGTCTGACTGCACAGGAAACCCAACGTGGAGCTCGAGGATCACGCGTCCGCACAGAGCGAGGCCAGTAAGAAGCGTCTGATTGAGGACGCAGAGGACTGGAACTCGCGAACCGGCACCTCCCAGTCCCGCTCCTTCCGTATCCTGGCTCAGCTCACCGGCACTGAAAATGGTGTGTAGCGATCTGTTGGCAGGTTTAACACTCAGCACACACTTTAGATTGTTGCCAGTTCCTTTCAAATCAATCTAACAACTTTAGGCCGAAGCACATGACAGATTTATCCAAAGGTTCCCAATTTGATGGTAATCCTTTAGAAGCTTTAAATGGCTTCAATGTCACTGCTTTATAATCTTTATTCAGTTATAGTACTTTAAGAAGGCTTTCATCAGTGTACGATTTGAATGTATTTTTTAATTGATTGTTTTGACTAAAGGTGACATCAATGGTTACCCAATCAGAGAGGGTCTCCTGACATTCACAGAAGATGTGTGAATGTGTGCATGGATCTGCTCAACCGATGCACAAAGTAATTTACAGTAACCCTCTTTCTGCCACATGATGTCACCAGACTGGTGTGTAATACGCCATGTCATCTGCACATTGGACATATATTCAGTGTTGCCGGCTGTTTCTGCAGCTGGGAACAATTTGGGAATATGTCCAGGAAGTTTGAGCAGGTTCTCGTTCGCAGAGATTAGATCTGACGAGATGAACGTGGAACACGATGGAGCTACTGGCAGTAGCAGCTTTGTTTGTACCAGTGTGACCTTTTATTCTTCATTTTACTTCATTTTCATTGGTGTTTTTTCCTTTTTCACTGTTGCAGAGCCCGCTCCAGGGAACAGTGGAAAGAAGTAAGTGGTTGGTGTTTTTTATATAATCAAATTTGATTGTGGTTCACTCTCCATCTGTGAGTATTTTTGTGTTTCATAATAATAATAATAATAATGTTTTGATTTATAGAGGTTTCTTACTCAGAGTTGTCCCTCAAAGCACTCGTTTAGGTGTGTCTTGGAGCCTTAGATTCATAGCCTGTAAATCCTTATTTCCTGATCTTATAGTCCAACAGTATCACGCTTAATCTAAGGCTTAATTAAAGGCTTAATTTAAGGCTTAATTTGGATAAACCGATGTGAGAACTCTCAGGAGAAGATGACTTACAGCCATCGACTCGGCGCAGGCTGCTCCCGCCATCCTCAGTCTTAATCGATTTAATCCAAATAAACGCAGTCTGCCTTCCGTAGCAGATTTTCAACCAATCAGTGCGTCCCTCACTGGAACCTGTGGCTAATTAAGTTATATTGTGGGTAATAGCAGCAACTCCAGAAGGAGATCCCTGCTCTCTGTTTGTGAGGGCCTCTGAGGGCTTAGTACACATCTGCCATGGTTTATAGTTTATTACACATCTGCAAGGAAAACGTCTCTTGTTCTATATTCATCTTCAACTGTGTCTTGTATTATTTTGTTGCTGCTTTTTTGCTATTTCTAATTGATCAATGTGGTCTCTCATGTGTGATCTCTTACTCTTCTTTTACAATCTTAACTTTTTCAACTTTCTCTTCATTTCTCTCCTGTCACCCTGTTTTATGGGCGAAATCCGAGTGAACAAGTTGGACCCAGAAGTTATAGGACACAAGTACAACACGCTGAGGGATTGGCATCAGGATGTTTCTGCACACAAACTTAATCTGCAGGAGCACAGTTTTGTCTCGTCTTGTTCAATGTTTTATTTATTATATTTTGACCATTATTACAAATACATTGCTTCCCTTTTTCATATACCAACACATATCCTGCCTTCATTTTAGCACACTATATAATGACTTCTTATATGTCCTTATTCACAAATGTAAGCAACACATGTAAAACGTGAATACAAATGTGTTTTTAAGGGACGTATTATCCTGCTATATTTAGTTATTTATGTAAATAAAGTAAAAGTGTCATTGTATCGCAGTGTACATGCATACTTCTCGGTAACATATTGATTATGTCCAAGCCTCCACTGCCCGGCACACTTTCCTGTAATCTTATGCTTCATTTGTTTATATTTGTCTTTTTTCTCTATTGCCTTCACTAACCAAAGAAGTTAAATTTTTCAGCTTTTAATGATTTTACGTCAATAAACTATTCTTCTTACTTTACTGCTTTTGCTCTGCTTATTTCTTAATCTTTCATTCTTCATTTTCCCCTTGCCAAGCACAAGTAAGCTTTTAAATGAGAGAAGTCCCATAGCTGAAGGTCTGTATGAGGTTATCAGTTGTGCAGGTAACAAATGCCTGTAGAGTATTAATTTGAGCGTTGACACCAATATACCATCCAATATGAATAATGTACGCTATCTGCAGTGTTTATACATTACAACCATGAGAACGACTTCTTTCCATACATTTAAACACGGTATGATCTGTTTTCCATTAACTCAGGTTTCTCATCTTTTGATTTTAGTACACAAAAGCAATCTGTCTATCGCTGCTGTTAAATGTACTCCCACGGTGGATGTAACACCTGTGGGTGATTGCATTGAATTCTCTAGTCATATTTTTTTATATCAATTATGAGAAATCCGTAAATCCTTGGTTGACAGCAACATGGTATGTGTTGGTAACATGGCGTGTGCTGTGGCTGAAAACCCAAACAGCCTCAGGGTGAGAAGTCGTGAACCTGTTGAAGCAAATCCTTTTCTCAACCGGCTATCAGAGCAGCAGCTGCGTCCACATTAATGGGAACAATATTGTGTCATATTGAGATCTTCATAGCCCTGTTGCACCTAAATAAATGCCCCACGTCTCTGTTTGTATCATTAAGGATGCTTCAAAAGGGATGAATTAAATATAACTGGAGAAGCAGATTAAATCTACCAAACTGTATTGAACAGGGTACAACATTGATTCAATTAGCTTTCAATCTCTCCGAGAAACATACGCAACACATTTTCAACCTTTTTATGGTGTTTCAACTCGTTGCTTTCCATTTAGGAGCGCTCAGCTTGAAATGAAAGCTGTGAAACTTAATGAGGGGTGGGCACTAGGAACACTAGAGCGTCTCATTTCGACTAAAATATGTGGTGGTACTTTTAACATATCGTGCTGCAACGGAAAAAATGTTTCAGGAGAATAAAAGCAATAACTACTATACTTGAATCATACCACTGGTTATCTCCAGAAAGGATCGGAGGGTGAGCTAAATGTACAGCAGATACGACGGCATCGCCCCCTGAAATTGTTTCCTCGTGTCGGGACTGACAAACCAAATGGACAGTGGGCTTATTTGAACGTACCCCATCATTATTTTGATTGTTTGCATGTGCCACTGAGAGTCAGAGCAACTGATTGTAAACGTTTGTACTTGCAGTCGACCAAATCGCACTAAGCGTGAGTCTGTACTGGAGGTTCAGTTCAACTGGTGGCACGGCAAGGAAAATAATACCACATGGGTGACAGGCTTCAGATGGCACTGGATGGAGATCCTTCTGCTGCTTAGCAACGTGCATCAATCATATCATTGTAGGCGGAAACCTGCATATTCAGTATCTGCCATTTTAATTTGAGGAAAAAGGACTAAAGGAGTAGCTGTTGAATTGAGTGACTTGTCTGTAAGTAATGCTTTTAGATAACTCAGCATTTTTATTGGAGGAACATCATGTTCACGTGAATTATATCGGATCACAAAATTTAATCTGCTTTTCAATTCAACGTTGTATTTTTTTTTAACAACCCTTTATCACAAGCAAGTCTCTATTTTAGAGTTTGTGTTCACTCCCTCAAATTTAACAGTGTGTGTGTGTGTGTGTGTGTGTGTGTGTTGTTATGAGTTATAGACAATATTGACTTCTGTTTTCTAGTGAGGCAGTTGACAAAGCGCCCCCTCCTGCCGTGCACACCTCGTCTGCAGCCAAAACATTTTCCAAATCTGCAGCGTCACCCAGGAACGGCAACATCATCCCCACTCCCACGTTCAAGAGCCCAGTGGCCCAGAGCAAGCCCTCCTTCCAGCCCGGAGGTCCACCAGGTACAGGAACGTGTGTGTGTGTGTGTGTGTGTGTGTGTGTGTGTGTGTGTGTGTGTGTGTGTGTGTGTGTGTGTGTGTGTGTGTGTGTGTGTGTGTGTGTGTGTGTGTGTGTGTGTGTGTGTGTGTGTGTGTGTGTGTGTGTGTGTGTGTGTGTGTGTGTGTGTGTGTGTGTGTGTGTGTGTGTGTGTGTGTGTGTGTGTGTGTGTGTACTGTGTAGTTGCTTCTTTCAGCCAACAGAGGGCAGTCTCATTCTTTTAAAATCACTGCTGCTCAGCCGTAACATTTATTGCAGCTTTAATATCGGACACTAAGCCATTTAAGATTATGAGCTCTATAAAATCCAGAGGTATTTTGTTAATGAGCTCATATTAGTGGCTTTTCCCAAGACCCCCTTAGTTAAATAGATTGTGAAATTGAGAATGATGTTTTTTATTTTGTGTGAAGGCTGCTCTTTAAATCCAGCGATCCCTGCCACGAGACCTCGAAGCTGGTCGGGGTAAATATTTGTTGAAAGGTAAAGGGCTCATTATTAGCAGCGCTCAGACACAAGTGTGCACTCATACACGAACAGATGCACTATGTGCCCCAACATATTTCCCTAGAGGCCTTTTTAAGAACCAGCTGCTGAAAGGTGCCACAGGGAGAGAGCTGGAGAGCCCACAGTTGGTTCTCTGTTGACTGTGTTATTTATCAAGTTAACACACACTTGAGTACAAGTAAACAGGCGCATAACTCACATGTGCAACTGGACTGGGATGTGTGGAATGTGAGCTTTACATTTATTGACATGAATGGATAGTGTTGGCACTTAAACTGCACAAAACTAAAGCACATTTTTTTTTTAAAGATGCTATAATCACATACAAATTGTACACATTGGGGGTTAATTTAAATGTAATAGTTTATCCTATCATTCTGCTCGCTCTGAGTTCAGTGAGAATGAACAGTCGCAACAGAAATGCAGTCCTGCTCTGATTCAGGAGGTTTTCTTCTTCTCCTTATCTTCCTCGTACAGATGACAGCATTGATGGACTCACATATTCACTTTCTGTATTATGTAATGGGGCTCAGCCTCCAATCGAGTATCTTTCTTCTTGTTGGACTTACTCACACAGTCTTGTCACATTTCTGCGACTGCCCGCTCTGTTTATTCAGTTTGTTTGCTCTACGTTTCAAGGAAATTTAGGGAGCTCTTGTCCTTTGACCTCCCAAGCCTTTGATAACGGCGCTCTCCTTCAATAGTGTCTCTGTCCCCAATGTCTTTACCCTCAAGCACTCCCTCTGAGAAACAGGGCAGACCTCCGTCCTGGACATGTCTTTTTACTGGGAGAGAGAAGGACATGTGGTGCGTCCTCTCCATATGTTTTGAGATAAAGGAGAAAAGAGGGGCGGGGGTAGATTATTTTTCCAGGTGTCTCCTCTGACTCTGGGAATGTGTTGTTTCCTCTTCGTGGGACAAATGTATCCCTTGTCTGGGTTGGGTGGGGTGGCTCTGTCCAACACAGCTGTCTCCTGCGTCAGGATGGAGGTTACAGATCATCAAATCATTCTCACAGCACACACTTTAACTGTGCACATGTGTGCTGCTCAAGTTATGCACAGAAACTACAAAATAGAGGATCAGTGGAATGAAATTATTATCATGTCAAGCATTTTGATGTTTAGAAAGGATAGTTTGATATAACTTTATCTATTACACAGCTTGTTTCTATTTGAATACCGAGCCATCGCTTCTCCTGCTGGTTTAGGTTTCCCGAAGGGTGGAGCAGCTCCTTCATTCGGCAAGGTCACCAACCTCCCCAGAGCTCCAGATCGGCCCACCCCGCAGCCACATCCACAGGACCTCAACTGTGTGGTGCAGCGGGCGGAGCACATCCCCGCCGGGACTCGCACCCCAATGTGCAACAAGTGCAACGTTGTCATCAGGTAAATAATATCAGCACTGTGGAACATTTAAAAAATGTTTCGTTAAATATATCAAAATCGATTCGAGTGTACAATTCTACAAAACGTATTCCACGTCGACATTGTTCCTTAATAAAACCTTTTTTTATATTTGCATAATGTCCTTGTAATTCTAATTTCCTCTGCCGCTCGTTTATTCTTACAAGGGGCCCGTTCCTCGTGGCCATGGGCATGTCGTGGCACCCCGAGGAATTCAACTGTGCTCACTGCCACTCCTCGCTGGCAGAGAACGGCTTCGTGGAGGAGAGAGGCCAAGTGTACTGCGAGCATTGCTACGAGCAGTTCTTCGCTCCCACCTGCGCCCGCTGCCAGCAGAAGATTCTGGGGGTGAGCGACGGTTCTCTGCCAAAGTCTAAACTGTTCTGTATTCTCTATTCTTTGTTTTGTTTACTAAAAACATTGTTTACTGTTCTTTTTTATTTCATTTAAGCTGTATTTAACCACGATGAGGCCAATTGAGATTTATAAATCCCTTTTTCAAGGAAGTTCTGGCCAAGACACTGAGGAAGCAGCACAAGATAAACTAAATCAAATGTGATTGTGAACAGATAAAAAAAAACATAGGCGAACACACCGAGGATCAACGTGCAGTACAAACCACACATCCAAAATATTGGTTCATGCACCGAAAGATTCTGTCTCCAGGTCTTCTATAATGGATTCAAAAGCAAATCAGAGCCCTGAGGTAACAACTCCAGCACGCTGTTCTTCATTTATTTCTTCAACTCTCTCTGCAGGAAGTCATGAATGCCCTGAAACAGACCTGGCATGTGTCCTGCTTTGTCTGTGCTGGCTGCCAACAACCAATCAGAGGCAACACATTTCACATGGAGGATGGACAGCCATACTGTGAAATAGGTACAGTAGGAAGCCCAAAACAGTAAACTCAATGTTTTAAAGAAAACCATGTGTGCACATTTTTTTTCCAACATGCTGTTCTTTCAGACTACTACAAGATGTTCGGGTCCAGTTGCCACGGCTGTGACTTCCCCATCGAGGCAGGGGACAAGTTCCTGGACGCTCTGGGATCCACCTGGCACGATACCTGCTTTGTGTGCGCGGTAGGTCCAGGAGACAGTTTCACTCACGCCAACAACGGGAGCTACGAGTTAGAGAATGTTGAGGATATTGTGAATATCAACACGGCTCTGAATAGCTTTGCTTTTCTCCACAGGTCTGCTCTACTAGTCTGGAGGGTCAGACGTTCTTCTCCAAAAAAGACAAGCCGTTGTGCAAGAAACATGCCCACACTGTCGCCATCTGACCTGCCTCTCATCAACATACTGGGCTTTTACAGCAATTTATATTTCAGTCAGATATTGTCAGAACTAACCTTGGGTCAGAGGTTCCACTATACACCTTTTTTTGCTCTTATATTGTGTTATGTCATTTCAGTTTGAATATGTTTCAATACACTGTTAGCCCTTTGCCAGTTGACATGTGTGTGCTGACGCTTTGTTGAGCTTTTTATGGGCATGTGTGTCTCACACAGAGTAGGATAGTTTATTGCAATGACCTACTGAGACCCTCCAGGGTCACATATTATAAATTGATATTGGTGGTTTATGCTAATAGATAGATTGAAGGGTTTAAATTGTATGATTATTTAACATTAAGGGGGTACATTATTTATTTGTACGCAAGGATTTCTCAGTCAAGCAAAAGACTTCTGACCTTCAGCATAAAAATAGCTAATTTTAATATTATGATGTTCTTTTTTTATTGTTAGAAATGTGTGTGTTGTGTAACTATTCCTAGGAAAAGAAAAAGAAAAAAACATGTGTATAGCAGTGTGAAAATTACACACTTTACATGTCAAGTTTAATTGTTAAAACTGCATAAAATGATAAAGTCCGGTCATTACGGAGACAACCCCTCTATCGATTGAATGGTGTTGTTTATGATTTGTTATCCTTATACTTCAGGGCCATCATACGTCCAGGGAATACCACCATACAACTTTACTTCATTAAAGTTGCTGTGGAGGAAGTGAACCCTCTGCTTGGCAGTATTGATGCTGTTTTCTACCCACCAGCATGTTGACTTTGTTGATAATGTTTTTCTGATGTGTGATAGAATTTTTCCAATTAACACAAAACTATGCTAATATATATTTCAGCTTTCCTTTGTCAAAAACATAATGTGCATGTAGTTGTATAATGGATCTTTCATTGGACATAAATAAAGCACCTCTCTCTCTCTCATTACTTTCAGTTCATATAAAAAAGTTCAACAGTGATATTGAAGCTTATTAGTATGTCATATACCACTAATACATTATTTGAGGCCATTAATAAGCAACTCTTCCTCCTGCAAATGTTTTTTTAATGTTTGTGTTTGCAAAGAAAGCCCTGCAGAAAATCACTTATTCATTTTATTACAGTTCAGTTGTTGTGACAGCAGTTAGTCAGAGACGTTTCAGAGGCGGTGCAGGCAGGCACCAGCATGAGCTTCACATGCAGGAAGAGAGACGAGTGCACGTCTCCATAGAGACAGGAGAAACACACACACACACACACACACACACACACACACACACACACACACACACACACACACTTTCTTGTATGATGACAATTCATTTCAATCACATTACTTAGGAATGGAAGTCGGCTGTAGCTCATCCCCGCTCTCCCCCATAGTTGCATGTTGAAGTGTCCTTGAGCAAGAACCAAATCCCCAGTTCTTAAGGATGTGTCAAAGGAGACATTCCCCACCGTGGTATTAATAAATGGGAACATTATTGTGCTTAAGGGAAACACACACGCGCACACACGCACACGCACACACACGCACACTCAACGTTGAGTAAGAGTGGTCGTTATGCAAATGCTGTGGGCAGATAAAGTACCTGGAGGAACGGAGCAGTACTGACGCGCACTGCTCCAAGACGTCGGAGGTGGGAGCTGTGCGCGTGACGAGATCTCCCAGCCTCAAACAACGCGTGGTGCACTTGGAAAAGTCCGCCGCGACGCACAGAGGGAGGCGCGCGATGACATGAACCAGAGCGAGAGTTCACGTCAAGACGAACTGGGATCTTATCGAGCTGCTTCTGAGGCGAGAAGGAGACGGTAAGGACATACTTTTGCTTTCAAGAATAAAGAAAAGCCTCCAGCCGCAGCAGCAGCAGTCTGCTGCGAGCTGCAGCTGCTGCACGGTTGCTGTTGTGATTATTACCAAGCTTCCCTCGGAGGAACCAGAGGGGACTCGTTTGTATTCCGCGCTGCTTCATTATAATTCAGCCGAAGTGCGAAGCTGAGTGTGATGCTGGCAGCAGCTGCGGGCGGCCAGCGGGACTCCAGTCAGTGTTGTTGCTGTGATGATGACGGTGATGCTGATGGTGATGATGATGATGATGGTGGTGGTGGTGACGATGATCCTTATCAGTAATTGGTGCTTTCATCGCAGCTTAGTTCATCTTAACGTCTGACCCCGGGGAGCATCTCTAAGATGTAGTTGAGTTTATAGGTCGAATTAATTGACATTAACAGGAACTGGTTAAAGTCATGCATGTCTGTACTGATGTGTGTGTGTGTGTATATATATATATATATATATATATATATATATATATATATATATATATATATATATATATATATATATATATATATAAGTGTGTGTGTGTGTGTGTGTACGATTTGTGGGTGTTTTTTTTGTTATGACTGGAGAGAGAGAGGGAGAGAGAGCTCTCTCAGCAAGTCCAGCAGGAGCTCCAGAGAAAATATCAAAGTGCGTTATGAAGAGACAGAGAAACCCCACTGTTTGTGTTCATGTTTGGCAGCTAGCTAAAGACTCCATCACCGGTCGGTGTACAGTGGCATGGCGTCAATGGCAATATTTGACTGTTGAATGCATAACACAAAAGCTCTCTGTGCTCTGCTGTTGATCACCAAGCGTCTGTGAATCAGAGGTGATGTCTGACTTACTGATGTTTACATCAGTATCCCAGAGTGCACAACCTGCTGCATCTTCCGCAAGTGTGTGGTGATGTCTTTGAATGCAGCAGCCAGCCTCTGACTCAGGACAGAGAAGGCCATTGAAGTTGAGTCAAGTGGGTGTTTTGGGGTCACATTAAACGCACAGAAAGCGATCAAACCACCAGCCAGTCCTCGCCCTGGCTCTGCCCCTGGTAAGAGTAATGCCTGTCATGAGGAGATGACATGTCAAGTGAGGGTGAATGGCAATGCAGCGCTTTGTGGTCTATTACATTACATTACATTACATGTCATTTAGCAGACGCTTTTATCCAAAGCGACTTACAATAAGTGCATTTCAACCTAGAGTACAAACTAAGAACAACAAGAATACAGAAAGTAACATTTCCTCATCATAGGCAAACTACAAAAGTACCATAATAAGAGCCATTCAAGTGCTACTAAAGTGCAAGTCTGTGATTAATCCAGATATAGTCGGAAAAGGTGCGTTTTCAGTTTTCGGCGGAAGATGTAGAGACTTTCTGCTGTCCTGATGTCAGTGGGGAGCTGGTTCCACCACTGAGGAGCCAGGACAGCAAACAGTCTGGATTTCGAGTGATTAGCTCGAGGTGACGGAGTCACAAGTCGGTTGGCTGTTGCCGAGCGGAGCGAACGTGCCGGGGTGTACGGTGT
This sequence comes from Liparis tanakae, assembly GCA_036178185.1. Lineage (NCBI taxonomy): Eukaryota > Metazoa > Chordata > Actinopteri > Perciformes > Liparidae > Liparis > Liparis tanakae. Next base: position 10,823,378 of record CM070090.1, on the reverse strand, counting down.
GACCACATCCCGGATGTAGACGGGGCCCGATCCGTTCAGAGCATTGTACGCCAGAACCAATGTTTTGAAGCGGATGCGGGCCGCCACCGGTAGCCAGTGAAGAGAGCGGAGGAGCGGAGTGGTGTGGGTGAATTTCGGGAGGCTGAAGACCAGTCGAGCTGCTGCATTCTGGATGAGCTGCAGAGGTCGGATGGCCTTAGCAGGTAGACCAGCCAGGAGGGAGTTGCAGTAGTCGAGGCGCGAAATGATCAGAGCCTGGACCAGAACCTGCGCTGCCTTCTGGGTCAGAAGAGGTCGTATTCTCCAGATGTTGTGCAGCATGTACCTACAGGAAGGCGCTGTCGCAGCGATGTTGGCCGTCAGGGAGAGTTGACTGTCTAGCGTTACCCCGAGGCTCCTGGCAGTCAGGGTAGGGGCCAACACGGAGCTGTTGAAGGTGGTGGTCAGGTCGTGAGTGGGGGAACCTTTCCCTGGAAGGAACAGTAGCTCGGTCTTGTCAGGGTTGATCTTCAGGTCGTGTGCAGACATCCACTGAGAGATGTCGGTCAGACAGGCAGAGATTCGCGCTGCCACCTGTGTTTCGGACGGTGGGAACGAGAAGATCAGTTGGGTGTCATCGGCATAGCTATGGTAGGAGAAGCCATGCGAACGAATGACAGAGCAGAGAGAATTGGTGTATAGAGAGAAGAGGAGGGGACCCAGGACGGAGCCTTGAGGAACCCCAGTAGTGAGAGGACAAGGATCAGATACAGATCCTCTCCAAGTTACCCGGTAAGTGCGGTCGGTGAGGTAGGAGGAGAAAAGAGCGAGTGCTGTGCCTGAGATCCCCAGGTCCTGAAGAGAAGAGAGAAGGATCTGGTGGTTCACAGTGTCAAATGCGGCAGAAAGGTCTAGAAGGATAAGGACAGAGGAGAGAGAGGCTGCTCTAGCAGAGTGAAGCTGCTCAGAGACAGCAAGGAGGGTTGTCTCTGTTGAGTGGCCGGCCTTGAATCCAGACTGGTGGGGGTCAAGAAGGTTGTTGCTGTGGAGATAGGAGGACACTTGGTTAAAGATAGCTCGCTCCAGAGTTTTGGAAAGAAAGGAAAGAAGAGTTGCTGACTTCAGACGGGTCGAGCGTGGGTTTTTCAGGAGAGGGTTGACTTTTGCCTCCTTCAGAGAGTTGGGGAAACAGCCAGTTGAGAGGGAGCTGTTAATAAGATGGGTGAGAAAGGTCAGAAGGTCAGGAGCAACAGCCTGAAGGATGTGAGACGGGACGGGGTCAAGGGCGCAGGTGGTCGGTCGAGCAGAGGTCACCAAGCTAAGAACTTGACTGGGAGACAAAGGGGTAAACGAGGAAAGAGAGGGGGATGAAGGAGTTGGTGTAGGTGAAGCGATAGAGGATGGATTAGTAAAGGAGGAGCGTATGTCGTCTATCTTGTTTGTAAAGTAGTCGACAAGGTGGCTCGGCAAAAGGGAGGAAGGAGAAGGGGGACTCGGGGGATCAAGGAGATTGGAAAAGATAGAGAAGAGTTTTTTGGGGTTAGAGAAGGAAGACTGAATTTTGGTCAGGTAGAAAGAGCTTTTGGCTGCAGAGATAGAGGCAGAGAAGGAGGAGAGAAGAGATTGATAGCAGAGCAGGTCTTCCACTTGATTCGATTTGCGCCATTTCCTTTCCGTCGCTCGCAAGTTGGCTCTCTCGGCACGCACCGAGTCGGACAACCAGGGAGCCGGAGAGGATTTGCGAACCGGTCGTGTCTTAAAAGGACAAAGAGAATCAAGAGATGAAGACAGGGAAGAGAGGAGAGTGTCTGCGGCAGAGTTAGGCTGCATGAGTGAGAAGGAGTCAGTTGAGGGGAGAGCGGATAGGACAGAGGAGGCCATAGAGGAGGGACAGAGGGTGCGAATGTTGCGGCGTACAGGTACAAAGTCAGTAGATACGGGTGGGTTGTCAGTACCAGAGAGAGAGAGAGAGTAAGAGATGAAGTAGTGGTCAGAGACATGCAGAGGAGTTACAGCGAGGTTAGAGGTAGAGCAGTTTCTAGTAAAAATGTAGTCAAGATGGTTGCCGGCTTTGTGAGTAGGAGGGGAGGGACTGAGTGAGAGGTTGAAGGAAGACAGTGGGGGCCGTCTTCCGGGAAGTTTGACAGGAGGATGTCCAGCTCTTCCAAGAAGTCTACCACTGACTCTAATGTGTGTGTGTGTGTGTGTGTGAGAGAAACATACCAACATTCGTCATGTGAGGCCGAGTTACAGTAAGGGCATGAAGGCCGGCCTGTGAGATCCTCATTATATGGAGTTGATTATTGGCCCGTGGTAATCCAGGAAAAGGTAGATCCTAAATTGAACAGCACTTTCTGTTTGTTCACTTGTGAGCTTCTTAACGGTCTTCTCTCCGTGGTTGAACAATATCAGCTTGATGGAAATACGGCTGAATAAAATTGTGAAACCATAATAAAGTAACTTTGCAAGTGGATTATAGGATTTATTTACTTTATACACTGCTGTAAATCATGAAATCAGAATATGCACGTTTATTTATAATTTTAAATACGACACAAAAAACATCACAAAATGCTTTGAAATGAATACATCTTCTGCAGGAGGACACCAGTTCCTCTTAGAAACGTCTGTCCATGTGAGCATACCTGCGCACACACACACACACACACACACATACTCACACACTCACACACACACTGATGCATGGATACCGTAGTCTGGGTTTGTCCACAAGCTAAACTTAGCAAGCTGCAACCCCTCACCCTAGTTTCCTCTCTTTATAATTACAGGAAATGAGTCCAGCCAATCAGAGAAGAGATATTTGGTGCATATTAACAAGCTCAATGGGAGCAGTATTTGAAGACTGCACAGGTAATGACCAAGTATGTCCGAGGGGGGAGAAGAGGTTTTTCCAGAAGGTTTGGCAGATTGTTTGTTAATGAGGAGTGCTCGGGTTGGACTGTGTACCGATGAATGCCAAGTAACACGAACGTTTGAGTTTATCACCTCGCTCTGCAGCTGTAAGCGCTCTGCGGACTGTCAGACTGTCTCCATGTACTGGAGCTCCACCATACGCACTGTCAGAAAAGTCAGTCCCAGGTCGACTGTGCTCTATGTCTTTTCCAGCTGCGAGACCATTTCGTTTAGCTTCTTTTCCTCCACACACACACACACACACACACACACACACACACACACACACACACACACACACACACACACACACACACACTGATCGAGTAGCAGTATCATCTAAAGATACTGTATGGCTTTTCCATCTGTCATTCATTCTCTGATTTCTGCTGTGCTCGGCTGTTCTTCCCACACACTATCACACTGAATCTTCTATGCACACACACACAAACCAACAGAGAGACACGCACACACAGGCGTATTTTCTTTTTTAACAACACAACTGTCAACACAGACGCGGATGTTGATGCATGTCTGAGCTTAGTTTTTTCCAGACATACTCCCCCCCCCCCCCTCTTTGGAGGACAGTCTGAGCGAACACTTTGTGGCCAAAGTTCTTGAATTTAAATCAAGTTATAATTTCTACTTTGAGATAAACTGATTTCTGAGAGTATTACTCTGTGCCTCTGGCTCCCATCAGCTAGGAAGTGCAGGCGTAATGCAGCTGCTCTTGTTCCACTTAGGAATAATCTTCTTCTTACCTGAAGGCTCCTCGGGCTCTTCGACAATTAATTCAGCGACCAGAGCTAAGTACAGATCTCCCGCTCACTGTTTCATCTGCAGTCGTTGATGAGAGAGAAATGCGGGCAACATGAATTACTTAAAGCTGCAAACTGCTCTGCTCTTTGCCTGGGAGGTCAGCAACTATGTGAGAGAAAGCTGACATCCTGTTATTAGAGAAAGAGAGGAAGAAAGAAAAAAAAGGAGAAAGAGGTACAGGATAAGTGGGGGATGACTGAAAATCGAAGAACAGAAGAGGATAAGGGGTACTTTGCATGACTGAGTGAAAGTCAAAGTGGGGAAGTGACCTGAGCTTGAAATGTAGTCTCAGTCCTTTTCTGTTGTGGATGGCCGACATATGAGCTCCTTCTAATAACTCTACTTTCTTTTCTTCCAGAGGAAGGCGAGTGCTGCCGGGTGGTGACAGGGTGCTTTCTGATGTCCTATGTCTGGATGGTGAGTCCAGCTCTCGGGCGCTCTTTGTTGTTTTTCAACTTTGTAACAATTGCTCTGAATTAAATTACAAAGCATTTATTTGTCTTGATTGTACAACTGAGACATACTGATAAATTCCCCGAATAAACCCTCACATGTAATCTGGAGGGGTTTCACTCGATTTCCAAACCAGTGATGTTGTGAAGAAAGTGAAATCTAAAAGCCACATTGATCTAAATATACATGGGTGTTGATTCTCCTGCAGTAGTTGTGGTATGTGTGTGTGTGTGTGTTTCTGTGTTTCCATGTTTCCGTCTCTGCAGCAATTTGCCTCCAAAGTGGCGAGCTAATTGACTTTCTGCCGAGCATGTGGATGGCCATGTAAAATAAACCACACCGACTTTAATGGAATCCTGTTTTCTCCACTAAAGTATCACGTCAGACACCGACTCCGACTCCCGACTGGAGTGCCGGAAATGTATGAGATCAACATCTGATAGAGTGTAGTACATTTTATAAACTCTCGGAAGCTTTGATTTCACCTGACGGTTTGCTATCGCAATGCAGGACTCAAATGTCTTCACGTGTATAAAATATGAGACGTGTCTTATCTAACGATGCCAAAGGCAGATTTGGACATTTACCTGCATAGAAATAAATATTTTCTTTCTACTGTTAAAATTAAAATTTACAGTATATGTATATATATATATATATTTTTTTTTGTATATATATATATATATATATAAATATATCTATATATATATATATATATATATATATATATATATATAGATACATTTTTAGCACATGCATTTACTGCATTGCAGAACAAATAAATGAATGGTGATTGGATACACTGTATATTGTTGACCCTTGATTTCAACAGTGAGCTGGCGTGCCAAATCATTTAATTAGCATTCCTTGTACATTAAGCCAGACACTTGCCCCTACAGGATCCATCATAAACTGCAAAATATGCTGACACGGCTTCAACATAGAGGTCTGGTGTACAGTCGCGAGCCAAACCCTGCATGTAGGGCAGGGGAAGATGTAGTTACTGTACCTAAGAGAGGACAATAGCAGCCTGTATATGTTGGGAGAGGCCGGCTCGGACTCCTTCTGTGACAGTGACCTGCTGACATGGAAGTGAAGAGGGCCGAGGCCAAGCACCGGTTTGAATTGGAGAATAAATCACACCCAGTAAGGAATGTCAAGAATCCTTGTGTTAAAGTTCACACTGTATCACCATCTGCGGCTGGATCCTGGCAAATAAAAGACAGCTGTGTGTGAGTCAGTATGCGCGCATCTGTGTGTGTGTGTGTGTGTGTGTGTGTGTGTGTGTGTGTGTGCGTGTGTGTGCGTCCATGTGAACCCCAGAAGATAGACCGAAAACAAAAGAATATTATGCAAATATCTTTACTGTGTTTGAAGGTTGTTGCTATAAAATGTTACTCACATGTTTTCAACAACTATGTGTGCAGTTATCACAGTGCACACACATTTTCTCTCAGGTACACACACACCTGACATGCAGGTAGCCGGCAGGAGGTCAGCCCATAATTACGCCCTGACTCAGCAGTGTATTAAGGAGAGCCCACCCTCTAGAGTCACCTGTTGCAGCGAGAAGGGGAAGCCTGAGATTGGACCCTCTTTGCCGTGTTAGTTTAGTGCCGTACCCAGCTGTGACCTAGTGTGTTATTCTGTTGATACAATATTGGCTCAAGGTTACTGGAGTATGCTTTGTGACACTTGCTTAAAGTTCATTATTCCTTCTATCTGTGTGAAGAAGGGGTTGTGTGTTTCACCAGACTGGAAACGTATCAATGTGATCTCCCCCGACAGTTTTGATCTGTCAACAGCCCGATCTGCAGAGCTTTGTTCTGTACTCTCGCACGTCTTCTAAGCCGGAGACCTTATTCTGCCCCGTATCCGATTCTGCAATTGAACCTCGCGCTTGTCCGCTGAATAGCAAGTGACAGTGAGTGCCACTCAGACTGCGCGAGGAGATGGGGAGTGGGGGGGGAACAGATGAAATCAATTTCTGTCTTGTTCTTGTTTCCCCGAGTGCTCAGCGCTGTGTTTCTGATGACGGATTGGGAAATGGCTTTCATGTGTGCGTTCCCCCTCAGATGCGGTCGAGAGCAGGGGGCATTCAGAGTCGTACCTGTGAGGGAAACGTGCTGCAGTGAGAGCGTTCTATCGGAGACCGGTGAACAGAGGAGAATGAGGAGGATGAGGAGGATGAGGAGGATGCTGCAGTGACGTTTCAGACCGAGCTGCATTTGCATTGATCATATCCGGTGAGTCCGCCCTCTGGGTGATATCTCTAATCTAATCTGTTAATCAAAGACTCAGACATCCTGGAAAAGCAGGACAGAATGGAGTGTGTGTGTGTGTGTGTGAGTGTGTGTGTGTGTGTGTGTGTGTGGAGTATCGCACACTGTGTTACCTCAGCTGTGGTCTTGAGAATTCATACGTTCATATTTGTGTATTTTCAGCGTCTGCTGTGATGGTCGGCTCACAGCGGCACACCGCTTTATCTTTAAGCCGCACACAATACTACATCATATCGCAATGCCTGTCAACTTTTGGCATTGTTGGAGGATTAGGGAGGATTCGGGAGCCAGCGAAAACAGGTGGCGGGTCACAAACTCATGTCAACAGTTCACGAGAAGGACTTTAACGTTGTTTTTAACGTGGTCACTATTGGAAACTAAAGTTGATGCTGCTGCAGCTTGCATGTGAGTGTGGGTTAGTTGTCGGCCCTTCACTGTCCATGTGTTGTCGGCCGCACCCCGGTGCTTACTTAAACATGTGACAGCTGCTGCTCTTTGTTGGAGCAGTAAGTGTTTTGGCACGTGTTTTTATGATTTTCCAGACTTTCTTTTATTTTACATATTGAACATTTCTTTTCTGTTTGTTTTTAACGGGTTCCCCTGCTGTTTGGCCAGAGGCAGAGATAATGTGTCGCTTTTGGAGCTCTATTGGGTGTCTTGTGTTACTCTGACAATATTACAGTGCAGATGGTTGAACCTCTTTTTATAGCTATACATACCGCTAGTGACATTCACGCTATACGACCCACTCTCACACGTTGTTGTAGTTGTGATTGAGTTGCTTTAATTATTCGCCTTGTATGTGGATTTTGTATTTCGTCCCTGAAGGTGTGGTCTGGACTGTTTTGTTTCCCATATGACTCATAAACACATTATTTGTACAGTCATATTGATTTGCAACTCTGCACACAGATGTGCGACATTACAGCTGATCCCCTATGTCTTTGCCTTTCAACTCAGCATTGAAGTGGAAAACAAGTGAGCCGCATCCAGCCGCTCGTTTGTGCTTCATCTTTAGTTATGGTCTTCGTACTGTCTGATAGGAAACCGGCTTCTCTTCTTGTCTGTCCACGTCTGGCCCCTCCAGTGGCTCCGAGAGCTTTACGTCGAGGAGAGGCGGGGTCGGATTACAATAAAAAGAGAAATAGTAGCTAACCTGCTACAGCCTGGACTGTTATTGCAGGTGTTCAAGAGCAGACACATCTGTTAATGACCTCTCTATAGCTGCACACACACACACACATGCATGGCCTCATACAAGTGCATGTTGGCCAGCCAGAATAAACAGATTAGGATTTAAGAATCAGAAAACTATTTCAGGGGATGAAATGGTTTCTTGGTTAACAGAACCCTCTGGTTGAATCTCATATTTGCTTTGGCCTTTTCTTTGCTACATGTATGTTTTGAGGATGTCGGTTTCATTTTGCGCAGTCAAAAGCAGTCGACCACATCTGTTCTCCGAGAATTGGGAAAGTATAATCTGGAAATGCGTTCACTCACGCACTCAATCCGTGCTTGTTTGAACAAGCACAGATTGTGTGTGTGTGTGTGTGTGTGTGAGCGCATGAGAGTGAGAACAGTCGAGGGAAGTTCTGTTAAATTGCCTTGAGTATCCAGTGTGTATAATTTATAGCCGAAATTGGGGGTCAACTGTGGAGATGTTGCTTTCCAAATCGGCAACCAAGTTCTCAGCTTCTGCCAAGAAGTAGCATCACACAGAAAGTGTAATGTATGGATATAATTCTGGTTATTTCTATTCTTCAGATATATATTAACAATGTGTTTAGTAACACAGTTGCTAGTATAAACCCCTAGTGAAAGTAAATCCGATTGCTTTTGCCCGATGAACATGATAAATGATGTCCGTCCATCATTTAATCGTCATTGGCTGCGTATCGGACGAACGTACGGGACAAAGACGGGAGCGCTCATATTTGGTTAAGCTCACCTCCGTCTGCCAGGGTACTGCTCCAGCTCCTTCTTCTGCTTGTCAACGTGCATCAATCATATCATTGTAGGCGGAAACCTGCATATTCAGTATCTGTCCTTTTAATTGAGGAAAAAAGGATAGAGGAGTAGCTGTTGAATTGAGTGACTTGTCTGTAAGTAATGCTTTTAGATAACTCAGTATTTTTATTGGAGGAACATCATGTTCACGTGAATTATATCGGATCACAAAATTGAATCTGCTTCTCAATTCAACGTTGTATTTTTTTTAACAAACCTTTATCACAAGCAAGTCTCTATTTTAGAGTTTGTGTTGACTCTCAAATTTAACGAGGTGTGTGTGTGTGTGTGTGTGTGTGTGGTGTGTTTTCACGATCGTGCTCACATTGATGTCGGTGAACAGCTGCTCCTCCTTTTCTCCACCTGTGTTTGCGGCTTTGAACAACACAACAGTAGTTCTCTTGTTCTTCTCGTAAAGATCAAGTTAAATTTGCAAGTGCATCGGTTTAAAGCTCACAACTCTTACTGGTAAGAAATTGTAAGATAAGCAGCTTTTGTCCCAAAGGCCAACCTCGTGTGGCTTTATTGGTTTCCTGATTCAAGTTTGAGCTGCAAAGTCTTGATTTAAGCACACACGCACACACACGTTGACACTCAGGCTTTCTGATTCTGGACACAAAGTGGTCAAGATGGTGGGTGTTCCCCTGCCTTTTTTTAAAACATGTGTTTATTTTACTTTTTGAAAGTGCTGCACATTTAGCAGGCGGCAACCTCGGCTGGATGGTTCCATGGGAGTACGAGTTGGTGAGAAGGAAAGGGAGAAGAAGGAAGCGGAGAGGAAAACCCTGAATGTGAAAAAATGTCTGGAACTCCTATGGTTTTCAAAACAAAACTCAAGATTTCATTACACATACCTGTACAACTGAGGGCATGGAAAAACCCTCCCTGCGTGCATGCATGCACTCGACAGCTGGGCTTGTCAGAGAAATAATAAGAATAAAGTAAAAATAATTGAAGCAGAGACAACTCCCAGCCAACAGAGCCAGCGTGCGTCGGCAGCTTCAGAAATATGCAACCCCCCCCCCCCCCCCGCGGTCATCAATCACAGACAGGAGGCCCTCAGTCGCGCTGACAGACTCGGACAGAGACGAGGCAGGAGCTTTCTGAGCCGCTGTGGACGGGTCAGCGGCCAGACATGAACCCGGCTCCTCGGGTTGGGCTTGGCTGGGATTCATCCAAGGCATCCAAGGCCGACTGACGATGAAGCATCACATCGAACCGGCATCCACAACTTTGTAAAGCTAATAGCCATCACTTGTCAATTATAGGCCTGTTGGCAGCGTTCACACGGGTCCTCCTCAGAGTTGTTTTATCCAGTTCGGGTGTCGGTGTAAGCCGCGGATCATGAAAACCCCCCATGTGTGTTTTGTGGGAATATTCTCATGGTGGCTTGACAGTTTACTGGTAATTCTACAAGCAGTAAATTGGCCTAAACCAAGCGAAGAAACATAACAAAGGGGAAACAGACAGTCCTGAGGGGCCAAGCTGGAGTTTAGTCCCTCAAATTGAACCTTGACCAGGGTTCGGAAGGACAAGGAGGGATCGAGGGACAGAAGAAAGGGGTCGGGGATCCTCTGGCGAAGACCAAGCCCCCAGGGTTTCTGCACTGAGATCTAACTTTGTCTGTGTAAACATGTCTGGAATAACATACTCAGTGTGTGTGTGTGTCAAGTGCACTACATTCAAAGCCGACTGAGTGTATGGATCTGGGAAAGGGAAGAGGAATGAATAGATGAGATCCAAGAATGTTGTTCATATTCTTTAGTGTAGTGGCTCTTAACCTCGTGTTGAGACCTCTCGGGGTTATGAAGCAGGTTTTGAAGGTATTTTTCAGATGTTCTATTGTTTTCTGCCTCTGTTTTTTGACAAACTGAATATTGTCAGCCTCTTTTGACACTTCATTTATAGTAACAAGTATGATGAATCATATATTTACAAGGGTAGCCTGTTTGATTGATAATCCTGCTTCCATGCTACAGATCATTAATCCCTGTGGTTAACCGCCACAATATATTCTAACTTCACATTGTCCCCTTGATGTTTAACCCCAAGATACTTTCTGGACTCTCTGGTGTGCCGAATGAAGCTGGCCGTGCGTTCAGTATTCATGCTAAGCTAAGCTGATCATCCCCTGGCACCTCGTACAGACGTCAAAGTGGTATTGATCTCCTCAAATTACCCCTCGGCAAGAAAGCAAATATGCGTATTATGCAAACAGTCAAAGTATTTCTTAAACTGAGTAATACTTCAGTTTTAATGGTGTGCATGAAAATGCAACCCCAAAAATATATAAATCTGACATTTGGGAAGGCTTTGAAGATTCAGAACCGCTCAATCTATCTATCTATTATTCAGTTGATATGTTACTGCAGAAACCCAAGCAGGCTGTAATTCTCTTTTCCATGGACACAAGTTAATACTGTGGACCCAGTACAAACAGAGTTCATCATCATCATCATCATCATCATCATCATCATCATCATCATCATCATCATCATCATCATCATCATCATCATCATCATCATCATCATCATCATCATCATCATCATCATCATCATCATCATCATCATCATCTTCATCTTCATCCCGATGTTCTCAGCCCCCCATGAGTTGACTGAGCGTCTCACTGCGTCTAATCGTTTCTTCACCCACTGTCTGTCTATGTTAGACACAGGGTGACAGGACAGCTGTCTCTGCGCCTCCTCTTGGTCCATGTACGTATGCACATTGACGAATGAGTGCCTTTGCAATAGATCTAGCATGGCAAATTAATGTTATGTGGCTTGTTTGACGGAGTACCGCGTCTCTGATCCTGACATTTGACCCAAAAGGGGAATCATCACCAAGGAATTTGGGTAGGCTTTGATCAGTGAGGGTGCACGGTTGATGCTCATCTTATACCAAAGAATGGGTTATGTGTAACTGCAAATGTATCATTGAGCGCTAGTGTTCTTTGTCAGTTTTGCAACTGTACAAATGTTCTCCTGTTCAATAATCAATCAAATGCAAGTTTCCTGCTGTGATACACAGAGAACAAATTAACAATATTTGCATTATCTTGAAGGCCAAGAACCACAGATGACATAAAAAACAGGAACCATAATGAAACTATACTTACTTTCAATGACTGTTCACATTCTTTCACACACAACCTTCAGATAGAAGCTCAACAGATCATAAGAGAGTCAAAACTGCTGCTCGGCATGGGCTAAAAGATGATAAATGTAGAAGATCATCCTTTCAGAGACACTTCACCCAGTTCTCAGTCCGCCTAAAGCATTTTAACAAGAAGTCAGTATCCCAAATGTCCCTCCCAGAGCATCCTGGCATTAATCATGAGCATATGGTAACAGAGAATGCAGGGGGTCACAGGGTCACGTTTCAAAGATGATTTGAGGTTGTCCCGCTGCTATCGCTGGTCCGTAGTTCCCTGTTAGATTTTTCACCTTTAGGATTTTAGTTGGAAAATAATTTAGAATGGAGCAACTATATAAAATCATGTATTCACAGCAACCAATAGTAAGGTAATATAAGCCATATTGACCTCACATAGATGAAGTATGAATCCAACCCATGGCGAGCCTTGAGAAAGTAAAGTTATTTTAAGGCTAGTCGGCAGGAATGCCCAAGTAGCTGCATGAGAAGAGATATAAAGGGCATTAATGGAACCTGTGGGTTCATACCTGTGGAACTGATAGGAATATAGAGTCCTTGATGCTTTGAGGATCCAGGTTTCATACCACTGTGTTGGGTCCTGCAGGGGAAATAGTTTTTCTATAAGCCCTTGACACTAGCACAAAGATAAAGCTGAAACGGGAACAGAAGTCCTTTTTTTGAAAACCTTTCGAGAGGGAGGAAATGGCCATTCATCATGGATAGCATGTGATGACATGTCTGACCCTATATCCTCTCCCTCTTCCTCTCTCTTCCCCCCTCTCTCTCACACTCACTCTTTCACCGTGAGAAAATCAATGGCACAATTTATTGCTAATTTACATAATGTTACAAGAAGAGCACCTAGAGAACGCTGACCTCCGCCAAGGTCATTCTCAAAAGTAAAACAAACATTGCATGGGATTCAGATCTGCTCCGTGAATGGGTTGTTTTCCTCGGCCCATTCTGCTCCCTTCCACCAACTTTCATGAAAATCAGGCAGTTTTTTCAACCAACCGACAAACTGAATTGAGACACATTTGTAAGTTTTTTTTTTGGGCTATACAAAATAAATTTAATTGAAAACATACCTCCGTAGTCTGAATACTGGTAATGATACATTGACCACTCACGGAAACAGAATTACAAATGCAAGCAAAACAAGAAGCGTTCATAGATCATCTGGTTTGTTTTAGAAAGCAGCAACAACTTTTTCTGTTCTTTTCACCCTTTTTGGTTTTTCTAAATATTTTATTTTTAAGTGTGGTTGTCGAGGTTGTTGATGACTTGTTGTATTTGTCTTCTTATTGTTGAATAAAAAGAAAATTGTAAAAAAGAAAGCAGCAACAACAGCAACCTGTTTGCTATATGGCAACACTTTCATGGCCATTCATGTCTTTTAGAGTCAGTCTCCACCTGCAACTCAAAATCTGTAGCCCAACAAAACCTTTTTATCTCTTTTTAAACAAGCAATGTTAAGATCATTTGACCTGAGCACGCAGTAATGTACACAGCAACATAAAAGGTATACATATAATTATAATTAAATATTAATAATGACAAATTACAATCTTTTCATATTATAGGCAATCATGTGCCATGGGAAGCTAATCATGTCCAGGTGGATAGCATCTTGCTGATCAGCTCCTCCTCTGTGGTTGAAGCTGAGTTCATCAGAGAAGCATCACAAGTCTTATTTAAATACAACCTGCAGACGTGGATCCTTGATCTACTTCATCACTCTTCATCACGCTAGAGTGTGGAATCGTTAGCCAAACGTAGAATCCTCGTCAATTCAAACGTCCCTCCGAGGACTCTCAGCCTCTCTTAGCCTCTCCTTACACATGTACCATACTTCACCGGTGAGCCCCGTAATCCACCACAGCTGCTCAACTGTAAATACAATTAACCCTAGTAATTGTGTGATGTTGATTTTGGATTGTGTACATTTTCTCACTGGCTGCCGGTAGCCTGTGCTCTCTGAGTATGACATCATGGGGTTTCGGGTTGCCCGCTGTGGCTTTGGTTTCCCTGGGCGTCGGGGGGCGTGGAGCCTGAGCGTAGACCTGGAGAGCAGATCCGCCCTGTGAATATAGACACTCGCGCTCTCTGCTCAGACACAAACACACACAGTAGGCTGACCTCTCTGCCCTCTCGCGCGTGAGCTCGGAGATTGTTACTGGATCAGTTCTGATGTGTTGACAGATGAGGCAGATGTGTGTTCCTCTCTCGTAGAAAGTTTGTCGGTGTTGGTTTCAGAGTTGTTAAAGTACTGTAATTAGCTGAGTAAAGAGAACATCGTGGCTTCATGGACATCTGGGGGGATGGTTTCTCTGTTTAAGAAGCCTATTTTGTCAATTAAGAAATACTGCTCCCTTGTTTTTGGGAGAGAGAGCCGTCAATGCCGTCTGGAAGACATATGACGTGCTGTATGTATCGTTGCTTGTACGGTTTGCATTTTCTCGGTGTGATTTTGTGATTTTAAATTGCAGTGACCCAGAGCCACATTAAAAACTTTCTGGCCAGTCTGTTTTTAAAAAGTGACTTTATTGCTGCAAAACAGAATGATTCATAACAGAAGTCAGACATCAAGGACAATGCCCACTATTGTTTTGTGAACATTTATAAACCACCAAGCCAATGATGTAGGAATTCTTTGCACAGGACCCTGTCTTTCTAACACTGCCATTGTAAAGCATAAAAATAGACCGTATAGCTTGTTGTGGGTGAGCAGCGCAGAGCAAGTGTCAGTCATTCTATCAATCATCTGTTTTAGTTATTTAAAGTCACTGGAGCCAGCGAAGTCAACCTCTTCCACTGTGATGTCAAATAAGCAGCGTGGCTCAGCTTTCCTGTTTTATTTTTCCACTCCCCACATGGACACACCTGGTGATGGCAGCCACTGAATCAGCTCCACACACACACACAACCAAAACTGAGGCGTCTTTTAAAATCCCCCGGCTTCATGAGGGGAAACCTAGAACACTTGAGGATTGCACACACTTGAAGACAATGTCTGACGTTGGGGATGTGTCCATAATAATAATTGATCCTTCCTAGTGGTCTGGTGGACTCTCCATACCATACCTACATGCACACAGCCACACTGGCTGCATGCCACATCTAACTATAGAAGGGAAAACACTCCAAGGTCAATTGTGGCAGATTTTATGTTGCATAGAGGAGTCGTTCTGATGGGTTGAGAATGGCTATTTTGTTTTCCAATTCAAAATGTCAGTCCCAGAAGTCTATGCATTATTAGCTCATTGTACGTAAAGCCTGTGTGGACATTTCACTGCTGATGACTAACACACTGCGGTCACATCCTAATCACACTCAAGTGCCCTAGAGGGAGAAGTCAGCAAATGTAGAACAAGTAGCCAGCCAGGAGTCTCTAATTAAACCCCCCTGTAGGTTGTCTGCTGTCTATTTAGTCTCTCAACACAACAATAATAGGACATTTTAGTGCTCTGCTCTGTAAAACAGCCGAAATGAGACGACAACATCAAGATAAATAGGAATTGAATTGCATCTGGAATAAGGAATCACAATAGTATGACTGAGTATTTTAAAACATGTTAGATTCATTTTGGTTGGAACTTCAGCCAATCTTAATGAAACTTGACATTAAATGTTTTTGACAACCTAGAATAAAACAAATCAGAGATAGAAGTTTGCAGATGTTTTTTTTACTACAATTGTTCCTTTTTTGAGAAAAAAACTAACAATGGAAGTATTTAAAACTAAGCCCACCGCTACAGAGGGATGAGACTTCCTTTTAAGGCCATCCCATCCGTGATTATCAATATGATCACAACATATCATGTTTAGTTGTAGGCTACATTGGTACAACTGGTAGTTGACTGAAAAAAAAACAATCACATTTTAGTTTAATGTGATCACAATATTTCCTGTACATTAAAATAGTAAATAATCTCTTAATAAAGAATACAGCACATAGTTCTAATTTTGCTATTTAGAAAAATCTGGTTGTCTCAATGCTGTAAACAAATACAGATTTAGTGCCTGTGAAAAAAGTTGTGTTTTGTCAGGTCACTGTTTACCAGTCATTCAACCATACAATTTATATTGTTGCATTATGGGTAGTGGAGGATTGTACTTTCATGGAGGCTTCCTTTTGAAGTGTAGTAAGAGTAAACGTATATCAGTAAACAGGCGGTCTCAGTTTAAATGGACTAGTCGGCAAGCTTGTTGGAAACACCTGTCTGTGGGACAGCAGTTACCCAAAAATCCCCATCAATCAGTTTGCAGAACTCAGCCAGCGGCCTGGGCGACCAACTGGGCCGCACCACTGCTTTACAATGTTTACATGTCTGTCAGGAAGTCATCCAGCTCTCACAATACAGCTAAGATGAATCTGAAAAAGGAAATCAGTGCAATGACTAACGACAGACGGACCATGTTGGATAGAAATCTTGAAGTGTATTAGTGTGACGACGAAGAGAAAGAGAGAGAGTGAGAGAGAGAGAGAGGGGGGGGGGACAATGGCTGGAGTGTGACTGAACACACGGCCGAAACGTGTGGTTGCATTCTCGCTTTGTTCCGTGAGATCACAGTTGTGGCAGATGCAGGATAGACTGGGAGCAGCTGTTTTGCTCTCGGCTCTCCAGTTACAGACGCTGGCACTGCCTGCACTCTGGGGATGGGCAGAGGGGCACGCTGTGGAGTCTTAATAGTGTTTGTTCTCCGAGGGTGGGCACAAAGAGTCCTCAGACGCAGCGGTATACTCCACCAGTATTCTTGGCATCAGAAGAGAGGGACGTGGCCGAAAGTGTCAAATAGAGCGGGACTGGTGACAAGACATAACAAGCAGCTGGTCCCACTCTCACAGGACCCCTGGCGCCATTAATTACACCGACTGCGGAGGCCACGCTGAACTCAAAATATTATTGGAAGGTGCACTGATTTATTGTGCTAGTCAGTGGAAGTCGGATCAAGTAAGACTCAGGTAGAAAACACTCAAGTTGACAAATCTAACAAGTAGAATGTACTGGAATTAGTAAGAAAAAGACTTACTGAGAACGAGCCTGGCAAACGTGGTCAAACAAGAGCTTGTTTTATTGCAAATGAAAGGAAAAACTGAAAGGTCTAATGAGAATTTAAACACAGCGCACCAAACTGTCTGACCGAGTGCAATGAAGCTCTACGCCGTGCAAAAGAAACATTTATGATTAATATCCAAACAGCACTTTACATTATTTACATTATGAGCAGGCCTTCCTGTACTGCATTATTGACTTGTGGTGTGTGTGTGTGTGTGTGTGTGTGTGTGTGTGTGTGTGTGTGTGTGTGTGTGTGTGTGTGTGTGGCCAGCGTAAAGCACGCTAAGGAAATATACTCAAATGTTCAGTTTTATTTCTTGCAACATTCTCTTAACATAGACCAGTGGATTCAAACCCGTTGGGCGTAGATGTATTATACTCACTCTAAACCTAAACCCAGTGCTGTGTCTGGAATCCACAACAACAATAATGTGTTCTCTGTGTTCTCTGAGTTCTCTGAGTTGTCTGTGTTCTCTATGTTCTCTGTGTTCTCTGTGTTCTATGTTCTCTTTGTTCTCTGTGTTCGGTGTTCTCTGTGTTCTCTGTGTTCTGTGAGTTCTGTGTTCTCTGTGTTCTCTGTGTCCTGTGTCCTCTGTGTTCTGTATTCTCTGTGTTATCTGTGTTCTGTGTCCTATGTGTTCTATGTGTTATCTGTGTTCTGTGTCCTCTGTGTTCTGTATTCTCTGTGTTATCTGTGTTATCTGTGTTCTGTATTCTCTGTGTTCTCTGTGTTCTCTGTGTTCTATGTGTTCTCTGTGTTCTCTGTGTTCTCTGTGTTCTCTGTGTCCTGTGTCCTGTGTTCTGTATTCTCTGTGTTATCTGTGTTCTGTGTCCCATGTGTTCTATGTGTTATCTGTGTTCTGTGTCCTCTGTGTTCTGTATTCTCTGTGTTATCTGTGTTCTGTATTCTCTGTGTTATATGTGTTCTGTGTTCTCTGTGTTCTCTGTGTTCTGTGTTCTATGTGTTCTATGTGTTCTCTGTGTTCTCTGTGTTCTCTGTGCGGCTCCAATATGGTTGTCTTGGCTCTTACATTTTCTTCACACTCTGTTTCCGTACATTTTATTGCTGCCCCATTGATTTTCCATGCACCTTTTTATAGAATGTGCATTATAGTTTCCTGCACTAGAGCTTAGCTTGAATTGTAAAAGCATGATCACAATAACCAAGACTTGTTACGGCCGTTGTATATTCCAGAAGTGCATGAGGAGCGCTGAAGGTCTGAATATGGAAACAGTCTAATACGATGCTCCTGCCAACACGTTTCCAGCCTTCACGGGCAATAGCCCAAGTCAAGAGAGCAGAAAACAACCAAATACAATAATTCTCTTTTCCATGGAGTCTGGATGGATTTTACAAGTGTGAGCTGCTGACTGCAGGAGCCTTGTTGTGGTGAAGCATGCAAAGCTTCTTGGCCCGCAGAGCTAATCGGCGATTAAACAATTTGGGACACGATGGGGGTTAGTTAGTTCTTTTGTAAATCAGGCACAGAAGCCGACATCTCATCAGGCGTGTTAAGAAGTTTGAACTAGACTAACAGTGTGTGAATTAGAGATTAATTGATTCCAAGCTACTTTTCCTGTGATGTTACTAAGCAACAAGTGTCACACAATTTCCTTACAGGAAATGTTTTTCAGTCTTTGGAATTACTGTAAAGTCTCAAATGAAGGCAGTGCG
This sequence comes from Liparis tanakae, assembly GCA_036178185.1. Taxonomy (NCBI): domain Eukaryota; kingdom Metazoa; phylum Chordata; class Actinopteri; order Perciformes; family Liparidae; genus Liparis; species Liparis tanakae. The sequence goes on along the minus strand of CM070090.1, from coordinate 10,805,034 downwards.
TATTTAACTGTTACTAAGGCTATTACTCCATCTTTCAAAACATTGAAAGGTTTATATGTCTTTTATTATTTTTTCCAAGCAAACCCAAGATTGGAAGGATTGAAAACATATATCACCATTAGCTATCATTTGAAGGCCTGATGGGGCTTTGTATTTATCCCCCTCACTCTCTCCAATGTAAACTAAATGTATTGTCAAATAAATAGTTCTCAAGTTAAAGAGTGTAATACATCTAAAAGTTGTTATCCAGCTACTTCAGTTGGACTCTTATTTAAAGTGTAATACACCTGATCTGAGAGGTGTTGCTACATCAGAGGACATCAGGAGAGAGGTCCATCATATCTTACCTGCGTGGTGTAGGTGGATCCTTACTCCTGGAATGATTTCCAACACTTTACAAATGAGCGCCCGATTCAGACATGCAGTCTGTTCGCTGCAATTGTAACATTGAAAACTCTGTCTGTGGTTGCTGATCTGATGAGGTGTTGTCTTCCTCCCTGTCAGCAGTGTGGGGATGGAGCCCACAGTGATGCGCACTTACAGTAAGTGAAGGAGTGATGTTTCAGAGATGGATAGCATTTCCAGTACTTATCGACTGCTGCGATGCGGCCCTGGATGACACTGCATTCAGATACATTAGTGGTGGAGGGAGACTTGACGGGCCTGCCGGAGGGAAAGAGGGGGTTGAGGAGTGAGGGGGGCAGACGTTAAGACCTCACCTAGCTTATAGTCTGACACGGAGACATCGATCGCAGGCTCATTGCTCTCTGAGCGGCTTCCTGTGTTTTCATTGCGCTATCATTGGATGAGAGCAAACAACAACGTCAGGGGGAAAGGCTACTGATAGCTCCGTATCTAATGCGCTCGGGTCTCCTGGGAGAGAGATTTACATGGACTAGAATGCCTAATAATGTAATGGCTGCATGCCTCTGAATAAGCTATTACTGATAGAATAATTAAATTAAACTCAGTTTATTGTGTATAGCCTGATATCACAAATGACAAATTTGCCTCAGTGGGCTTTACAACATCCCTGACCTTTGACCTCATGTAAACAAAACAAAAACAAAAACCCAAGAAATAGAGAAAAACATTTCATGGGGAAAACAAGGAAAGAAACCTTAAGAAGAGCAACAGAGGAGGATCTCTCTTCTACGGATGGACAGAAGCAACAGATGTCATGTAGAAGGAATCATTACAGAGTTACAACACATTCAATGAGTGTGACAGAGTGTATGAATAGTTGGTAGTCAGTATGAGTGTTAAAACTTAAAATAAACTCTCACAACAAAATTATATTACACATAGACACACTCACACACAGCCCCACACACACAGTTCCTCGTCTAATATTGGTCTTTATTGATATTAAACAAGGGTCCTTATAGCCAATATAAATTGGCTAAACATTTTAACTTTTGGATGACACATTTAAAATAATAAATCTAGAGGTCAGAGGCCCGGGTGACATCTACAAAATGGTCTAGTAAGTAAAAGTAAGTACAAATAGCTATTCTGGGATTTAAAAATGATGCTGATAGTCCAGTAAATCTGCTTTTTCATTTAATAAGTGTTTGGTGACGCTAAACAATTGGGAATAACTACAGGCTCCAATCTCCCAATCTCTGGCCTTTTTGTTTATGGCTGGATCACACATGGCTCATTTGAATTATGTTAAGACGTTAAAGCCCCACTATGTAACTTTTCCACCTTAAAATAACAGCTTGAAAAAAATGGTGCCGCTACAATGACTTTTAATATGTTGATTTGCTCCTCCGTCACTGCCATCGGGGGTCTGTGGCCAGAAAACTGCTGAATGTAAGATGTTGGGAGCCGCCCGGTACTTCCGGTTGGGCAACAGGAAGTACGTCAACTTGCTTTCTGGCAGTGATTACCCAACGTCATATAGTGCCAGTCCACGCTCACAGGTGACTTTTTATTTGCTCCACTACGCGACTCGTAGAGACGGAGTGACATGCTGCTGTGGAGAACACCGGGCGGGTCTGAACGAGACTCGCTGCCGCTGATCGAGAAAGCGAGCCGCGATCAGCTGGGAGCTCTCGAGCCGGAAGAGCCATATATGGCTCGAGAGCCAGACGTTAAATACCTGAAGGGGGCGCTACAGGGGAAAAGTTACATAGTGTCACTTTAATAGCTTTGTCCCCTCCATTAGTGTGTGATATGTGCTTAGGGAGGTAAGACGCAGTAATTCAAGTCTGAATGAAATTAATAGGCGTAGTCAATATGTGTACGGTGGTTTGCATCTAAATAAATTGACAAGGGAAAAACAAAATATGCTTCAATCCCACAGATTGTTGACTGACTTGTTAAAGCTAACAAGAGGAGAAGCCGATGTACGATGTCTACACTTGTCTGAGTTAAGAACAACGATTATTTTTGGTCATTTCTATATCAAAACTGAGCATGAATCACAATGAAAGTGCTCCATAATTTCACACAGATGTGAACTATGAAGACTTATTATGTATCTTGTGAGGCACTCTACTACCTCACAGACAGTCCATCACAGACATCTGTTTTTAAATTTTCACATTATTTTCCATCCAAAACAAATCTGTTGCCTGAAATCATAAATATTCTGCTACGATTGTAAAGTGTGTATTGTAAAGTCTTTCCATGTCAAGTTTAGATATATAATACAACATGGGAATAGCTTTGGGAACGGGGGAATGTTACATTAATTTGTTCATGGTTACAAAGGCAATTATTCTAAAAACTGTGTATATTTGTATGCAGTATTGTGCTGGGCTAGAGAGACAAGAGGTAATACAGACGGACGAGCAGTGTATGTTTCTCCCAATTAAGGGAAAGGATGTCTGATTGACAAGCTCCGAGTCAGAGAGCCAACCAGAGATGGCTCGGCCCCCGGGTTTCCCATCAGCAGGGGAGCCAACGGCGTAACGCTGAGTCAGGCTTTCCCTAGGAAATGACTGTGAGGAAGATAACAAATATAATTTGTTGTTTGCTTTTATTGATTTCCTATTGATTTCAGCATGCAGTCAATAAATAATAACCTATTTTCGTAGACTGTGCCTGGGATGGAGATTTAACTTTGCACCCCAGTTATACTTCAGACTCGATCTTCACTGGATTTCATACTGAACTCCAGACTACTGACTTGTAAACTGTTGTGGTAATGTTACATTCAATGGAAAGGCTTGTGTTTACTTTTCAAACTTTGTATAACTATGACACATCTGAACGTCAAGGAACAAGCTCTAGTGTATGTCTGGTGCGGCAAAGCCCAAAAAACTGTAATTGATGCTTCAACAGTAAAACCTGAATTTACGCTGCTGAGAAACCGTGTTCCTGGTATATAACGCGCCAAGGTTCAATGTTCAAAGTATTCTTTCTTTCATTTTAGTCACAACATTTACATCTGCTCTTGACTATCTATGCTTATGGAGATCATCGGCAGGCGTTTCTCTCTATGACGAGTGGAGTACCACCTGAATGTGTGTGTGTGTGTGTGTGTGTGTGTGTGTGTGTGGGGGGGGGGGGTTGTTGATGACAGGAACAACATCCATCCGTTTAGATCTAAACAATCGGTATTTATCATTTGAAGGAGACAATTGGATTTTGTGACGAAGAAGACAATGTGGATGTAGTTGGTGGAACAAGTGATGAAGAGGACTAGTGAAGAAGAGTTTGCTCTAGTCAGCAGGGTCATGATTATATGTTATGTTTAACTTCTGCCTCATTTCTGTCATCACTCTGGTGTAATTCATTTAATCAGTTAACTCTTTCTTTTGAGTTAGAGTTGATTTTAGTTGTGGAGCGTCGCTGCACTGTCCACTAAAGGTTGAAAGGAATCCGTCTCTTTGACCACACACCAGCAGAGATGATGGGCCGAACATATCTCTGGTTGCAATTTCTGTGAACATGTATTGCTCTCCTCATGGGAAACCTTAATTGGGCATGGGACACAAGCTCAGGCCTGATCACCCTTTAGCTGGCCGGCTTTGATGAGGGTGTTTAGTGATTAAAGGCCGAAACACCCACTGATTCGACGGCACCCTACTGAGGATGGGTCCCAAAATGTACATCTTAACGCAGTCTAAGAAATAAACCTCCCAGCACTCTGTCAACATCATGTTAAATCTCATGTGAGTGCATACCATCTATTTGCACAATGGACAGTTTTAACATCTCGTCCCGTGTTTTATGATTCTTATAAACTGAGTTTATTTGGGTTTTCATCTCAAAACAAAGCATCTGTAGACATTACCTTGGAATATTTTGTATTAATTGATTATTTTTAGAAAGTAGTCAACAGATTCATCAATAACAACTCTGTAACCACTTCCGAGTGGAATCCAATGGAATTAAATTATGTTATTACAAAATGCTGATGTGATTTGGCAGTTTCAGGGTCCCTCTACTCAAATTGAAGCATCCAGTACATCATAGATGCGGTTTTGGCTGACGGATAAGAACGATGGGGCTCAGTGCAGAAGATAAAAAAAGGAACCATGAATGTAGCACACAGTGAAGTGAGCTGCACGATGTCCTTACCCAACTCAGCCCTTGCATGCTTGTATATTCAAACACGCAGTGTGACTTCCGACTTGTATTCCTCTGGTGAGTTTCCTGCTTGTGAGATATTGGCAGTCACAGATGAAAGGCAGTTCACTTCTGCAAAAGGTCAGTGTTTGATTTGCTGGAACATGGAAATAGCACCATAAGTATTGACAGCTGTGAGACGTTTCGACTACCGTGTGTCCGTGTCCGTCCAGAAAAGGTAACACTTCATTTAATTCATCCATTCAGGCATTTACTTTATTTAATGAGTGGCAGTTATGTGCTAATTATGGGCAATTGATGGTAATTGTATCTTTCCATCTCTCTTTTTTTCCAATGTCTTGTTTTGCTGTCTGAGTGACTACATATGCCCTCCGTGGATCTTCTCTTTATTTCTTTTAAATGGCGACTTTCAAAACCGGGTTAAAAAGTCCTATATACTATATTAAAGTGATATATGGTGGGGCTATAGTAGGCCATGCAGCTCTTTAAAATAATGAATGAGTAACACCTTCAAATCAAATGTGATCACCTCCAGTGAAGCGTCTGTTGGCAGCATGTTGTCTGACTTGAAGGAGTGAACGTGCTTTAGTGTTTAGGCAGAGAAAGAGCGAATTACAATAGAGAATAACCGCATGAATAACTTTTAGCCAAATCAGATAATGATAGACATTATCTACTTTCTGAAACCATTCAACGTTGACAATAACATACCTGAACGACTGTCAAAACCTTCTTGCTTTTGGTTTCGATGGATAGAGAAGCTGGTCCAGAGTTACACATTTCTGAGTTTCCTTTTTAAAAAGCTGAGGATTAAGTAGATCCACGCAGGACATCTTTATAAGATCTAAAGCTAAATGCGTTTTTTTCTCTGACAAGCAAATGTATTTTGTAGTTTGTAATCCCCTCTCGTAGCGTAAATCTGCCATCAAAATGCTGCTTTTGACCTTGTGCATCCACAGATCTGAGGTGTAAGCTGTGGCCTTTACACCACTCACACACGCACAAAAGAGCTTTCAGCACTACAGCCAAGGGAGGGGTTTGGGTGTGTATGGAAACTATGGCTCCCTCCTCCTGCTCTCGGCCTGCACTCTCAATCACACCACCAACAACATGGAGCAGGTAGTCTGACCAGAAGCATTGGACCGGCCCGATCCATTAATTGCCTCTGAATTATAAAGCAGTAAAACTGAATTTATCCAAACACCATTAATAATAACGCCCAGGAGCCTCTGTTTTAATGAACACGGGCTTACTGGGGCATCTACTTTAATGTACGTTAATTTGCCAGGCTATATCCATTCTTTCATGCTTTACTACAGCCAAAAACCAGTACGTTAAAAAAACAATCCGGTGGGCAAAAGGGCCCGAGGAATAACATACAGGCTTTTTAGTTTGAATACTGTCAACTGACCTGAATGTGTCTTTATTCTTAAATAAAAGACTTAGTGCCATATTAAAACACCATGAGATGACTTTATTTACTCCCAAACCACTCAAACCACTCAAACCACTCTAACCACGGGGCATGAATGCTGGACTTGTCCAACAACTAATCAGCACGACCACATTGAGTATGTTCTCGTTAAACATTAACGTTAATCAGATTGCTGATGCTGTGATTGGTCGGTTGCACTATTGAACACTGTTTCTCCCTGTGAAGGGATCACTGCGCCTTTTGTTGTCTTGCTCTGATGGTGGCCAGAGGCTGAATCACATTTATTTGGGTGCATAAACATTTGTTTTATAAAAACTGAAACAAGTCAGATGAACATTTTCAATAATGTGAAAAATACCTTTTGTTGTTGCTTTTAATTTGGATGTTTTTTTTCTCATATTTGATCAGAAACATTGTGGCCTGTTCAAACCACAAGACATCAATACCTTGTTTATTGTAATTTTATTATATTGTCATTATAAGATATAGATAAACACTGGCCTCTTGCAGCCCTCTTTGTTTTGACACATTCAAACTGAATTAAAGGCACTTTTTTAATCGTTTGAAATTTATATTTTTACTTAAAATTGGTTTAAAAAAATGTATATTGTAATTTTAAAAAACTAAAATAGCATGCATACCCACCCACTAATGGACTTGACTGAAACAAGAATTAAAAAGATGATCATATAGTGACCACGTTCATTCATTACTCCGTCTGTCCCCGTCACCTCTGGTTCACACGTTCTGCTTTATATTGCTTTTGACAGATTTGACACAAACCATGTCGTCCAAGCTGCTCTCGTCATTAAACATTTCCTGCAGCTTTGGTACGACATTCCTACACACACTGAGTGCACACACACACACACACACACACACACACACACACACACACACACACACACACACACACACACACACTCACACACATGCTATTAGTGCTTGTTAAAGAGCATGTGATATGGTGAGTACACGACCAGTTTCCCATAATTACAGCATACTGTGAACCTCAGAGAAGTAAATGCTACGGGTGACTAAACTGGGACATCTTAACTTCCCCCTAACTGTAATACTTCCTCTTATTTTCACAAAAATGCTTTCTTTTAAACTGAAACTTTTTTTAAATTAAACTATTATCTCTGCTTCGCCTCCATTGAATGCTCTTCTGTTATTTTTACACTTCTTTGACCCTATTGCTGTCATGTCACTTCCCTCCCCGCTGGTTATTTAGTCGCTTGCAGGACTAATTGGAGCAAGAGGCAGGTGGAGCGCCTCTGTAGCAATCAGTCTGGTTAGTGGTGGGGCAAAAGCTCACTCTGGGCGATCTTCTTGTTTTTGCAGTGTGAACAGTGGAAGGAGGGCATGAACTTTTGACACCGCCGTATATGGGGCCCCTTAGCAGCATGCCGGCTTAACTTATTGTGGGCTAATGTCAAAGTTCTCTATGTAAGTTAAAACACCTTTCTCCATCAACATGCTCATAAATACATGTTACTTTTACCCTGAAAGGGTAGTCTGCAAACCCTACATATACATATGTGTTTTTGTGTTCATATATACTGCTCTGTACTAATACTTCTGCATGATCACTTGCTTATTGGACCACTTGCCCTTTACCATCTCGTTGCTCTCCTTTGTGTGTGTGTGTGTGTGTGTGTGTGTGTGGTAAGTATAAGTTCACTAATGACGTGTCAGTGTGAGCGTGTCCACTGTGCGCTGACACGGTGCAGTATAATGCAACCAGGCAGGTGTGAGGGTCACAGCCAGTTTGCGGGCCGGCATCTTGACCCCTGCTGTCTGCTCGGCCCGACCGTCAGAGGAACCCCTTAATTAGACCCGTTGGTTTGCGGTGTCGGCCCAACGCTGCCCAGCGGACGCTCGGCAACAAGCCCTTCATTAAATGCTCCTGGTTGACTTGGCAGGAGGAGCCTCCGTTTCCCAATACCTGCTGCGAAACTTCCACGTTAAGAGATTCTCAAATGTTTCAGTTTGAATTGTGAGCATGTGTACGTCTTTTTCATTACTGAGAAGTGATGTGTAATCCTGATTTAGTAGATTATTCAGATTCAGCAAGTTGCTATTGAGGATCTCTTTTAAATGTATTAACTGTTTGACCACGTTGCGTGTGTCTAAATTGATTTTTCTGTCAATTATTCCCAAAAGAATACAACTTGATAAGCTACTGGCCTGAAACATACTTTATGTGTTAATCCATTCATGTCGCCTAAGATCTATAAAACATGGATTACATGCTTTTATCACCTCCCAAAATGTTTTCATCATCGCAGCAGTTTTGAATGACTCAATTCTAGGTTTACACACTGCTAGCACCATTTTATTTCAACAAAATATTGCCTTTGGTTTGGTGTATGTTTGCCATGTGATGACAAACTATTATGTAAGGTTTCAGAGTAGAGATCAAGTGGCCGGGAAATTAAAAGGAACAGAGCTGTGAGGGAATTAACTTAAGTACAGCCCACTGGCAGCCAGGCCTGCTGACAAGAACAGGGAGGTTTACTCAAGAGAGATCCAGCAAGGCCCGGTGACCTTCAGTGGTTGAGCGACTGACAGAGAGCGAGGCACTGAGAGAGAGAGAGAGAGAGGGAGAGAGAGAGAGAGAGGGGGGGGAGATTGCATTAGGCTGATCTTGGCCGGAGCGTGTTGTTGCCCCAGCCGTGGAAAATCTCTGGGCACTTTCTTACCGGCACCTTGAGAACCAAACAGATACTTCTTCACATGGAATCCATCCGTCGGGTTGTGTGGTTGTTTTGTAACCATCGGTGCCCGAGAGGGAAACCCGAGCCACAGGTGTGTTTCAGGTGCAGTCACCAGCGGGTCCACAGAAAGGGCCTTGTGCGGCGTTGTAATCGCAGCCTTTCAGTTGGATTCAGTGTTTAGTCGTCAAAGATATCGAGATTACGACAGCTTTGTCCCTGCAAGTGATTTGATAACGTTTTCATGAATCGGCTACATCGGAGAGTTCATGAGGAAATCTGCTCAGGTTCTTCGCCGTTTACACTTTTCTAAGATGTCCCACAGCTCAATACAAGACTCACTTCAGTGTTATTTCACCAAACTTGAGAAGAAAATGTATTTTATAATGTGCGGAACCAAAAATAGTAGTAGTAGCTGTCTGTCAAAACGGTGCACGCAAACTGTTGCATGTGCTTACTGTGGGAATACATGGGCTCTATATAAAATACAAAGTGACAAATTGCTGCTTAGCATGGCGTCTATTGGTTTAGTTTTTTCTTGACTGGCTAGAAGCAGTGTTCAGTGAAAGGTTTATGGGTGTCACAAAAGTTTTGACATTTACAGCCTGACACAGACAATCGCCCTACAGAAACTGTACGGTTGCCAAATTTAATTATTACCTGCACACTGAGCATCTTTATGCATGCCTGAATGCTGTAAATTCAAGTATGTGGGTACATCACGCTCTCTCCTTGTTGTCTGGAACGCTCTCAGGAGTCGTACAATCGTTGCCATCAAACAGGTCACATCCTGAATCAAACGGGTATACGTGGTATATTCTTAAGGGAGCACTTAATCTTCTGTTGAAGATTAATTTTTGATTGACATGCAATCATTACCATGACAGAAGTTAGACAGCATAAATATTGGCAGAAAGAAATTATTCAAAGAGATCTTGTCGATGCTTCATTTTCTTTCTTCTATATCTGACGACGTTGTCGCGTCGTGAAAGAAAGAGAAAGACGGCGAGAGAGAATAAGACAGCGTGACAGACGGAGGAAGAGGAAGGAGGGCCAATCTTGCTGTGACAGCCTTTTCACTCTTTATGAATGACGTTTTTCTTCCCCCTCAGCATTCTTTGGGACTTCAAAGCGTCAATCCCAGCAGAGTGATATGGCCTCGCTATTGTGTGAGTCGGGAATATTCATTAGGGTCTTTCTTTTCCTCGAGGACTGAGACTCTGCTCTGGATCTGCAGAGATCTCACAATATAGTAGCAGATATAGATACAGATTGTATAGAGATAGATGGCTGAAGTCTGGGTGTCAATCATTTATATGGATACATCCTCTTTCACTAAGTAAGTAACATATGCTGCCTCCACCTTCTCACGTGAGGATTTGCTCTTTTCCGATGTTTTATATCAAAGTAAATTGAATATCTTTGTTTTTAACTGCTTCTTAGATACAAACAAACAATTTAAAATATTTAAGACACGTCAGGCTGCTGGAAATAGACCCATCGTGTTTTTATTGTATATAGCAAGTAGTATTGTTTCTAAACTGTTTCTAAAGGAGAGGAAGCACATCTTTGTCTCGCCGGATGATGAAGATGGTGTCACGCTTTCTTGACCCTTGAAACCTGATTGGACCATATGGGACAGACAGCTGTGTTGCCACGGAAATAAACTGCTTTCCAGGATTCTGTGGCAGCAGGTTTAACACTGAGCTGACGAAAATCCTCCTAATTTCACAGAGCTGGGGGTCACTCTGGCCCCCACTGGAACGCCGCTCATGACACGCATTCCATCCCAAAGTAATTTTATCATCTGTTTTATGCCGTGGCTTTTTGTTTCACAGGTTAGCGATGATTGTTCACAGTCATCCATCCCGTTCTTCTCCCTGTACGATGAAAGGTGCGTTGGCTCCTTTAGTCCTTTTCTGAAATAAAAAACGTAACTCCTTTGTCATGGCGCATTGTAGCTGGTATTATTCTAGCGGGCTCTATTTCATAAGAAAATGTTTGCCTTATGAAATTGAGACAGATTATTACAAACAACCAAGCTGCATTAATTGATCTCTGACTGCTGGAGGGCAGAATGTGGGCGATACAGAGTCTGCAAAACAAATTGGAAATAATCGCCGAGCTCAACTCGTCCCCATGGCCTCTCTCCCAAATCCAAACTTAATGGCCACTCTAAGAAGTCAAAGCCAGAAGTGGAGCAGCATGAATGAAAACATGTGCCACCATGTCAAGTGAAGAGGTCATTGATTTACTGAAGAATATTGTGCACAATAACTTCTGACTGGTTCGTTGGCAAAATATATATTTTGACAAATTGTGTTCAATGAGAAGAGGTATAATATGTTTGCAGCGCAGACAGTCTGTGTGTGGCATGGGCACAGCTCTAGAGCACGCTTGTATTTATAAACAAATATTATATAAGTATTGTAATCTCTCAGGCTTTGATGGAATGACTTTTAAGTTTACTAGACTATTGTGAACAAAAAGAGCCGTAAGCAGGCGTTCTGTGGTTTTAATAATCCTAGAACAGAACAGGTGTGGTGTCAGGAGTCCTGAGGTGGAAGGTTTTGGTCTGTTGAGGAAAGTTCTAGGTGAATCCACAGATCTTATAGGAGAACTTGATGCCATTTTCCATGATGGCCCTCCGGGCACATACACAGAACCACTTTGTCAGGTTCTCCATGTGTTTGGGCCAACGACCGGGCTCATTCGAGTCACTCTGTGGTGGAGCCAGCTTGGTGACTTCCTGCTAACTTTTCACACTTGAACAAGAACATTTTACAAATATAGCTCTTTAAGACTTTCAAATTTGTTACTGAACCCAGTGGCCTGCAGAATATAAAGTTATTGGGAATCATTTTTTAATGGTAATTATTGTGGATAAGATTGTCCTGGACCTGCAATTCTGATTGTGATGGCTACAACAGAATAGCTCCACAGCCGAGCACTGTTTAGTGGACTTTCAGGCTATACTTCACTTAGCAAAGAATCATTCTCTGCATGTCTGCAATCATTGAATACATACTCAAATAGTTTAGCACTGCACTTTTCATAAAGGTGGGTGGCTTGCAAGAGGGAAAAAGAATAATAATTGTCATCTAAATCAAAGCAGTCGTGGTTCTGATACTTGTAGTGTAGCTCAAGTATGGAAACATCATTGCATCCTACATTACCCATAATACATCTCAATCACTTTAAATTGCCTACCTACCCCAGTTTTGAATACAAGCTTTCTGTAAAAACCCGTCAAACCCAAACCAAGTTAAATGAACTATTTATGCCAGAATAAACAAAACCTCTATTTTCACATTAAGTAGAACTCTCCATGATGAGTAAACTGAACCTCGGTGTGGGAAACCAGTGGAAGGACCCTTTAAGGACCATTTCGAATCCTTTTCTGGCGCTCGCATGTCTAATGTAACTATTTCTCATTCCAGTTCATACAAACATTGTGGTTTTGCAGAATGATCACAGCGCTGACAGACTGATTTCACTGCAGTATTAATCATCCCATAACTATGTGTGTGATGACAGATGGGCTCTGCAGTTAAGCTTCTAACTAAGAGAGGGAGGCGAAGAACGAGCAAAGTGAAGAGTTAGTTTTCAGTAAAAGCAACTTTTCCAACCGGTCAGCCCCACTTTTAACCCCCTTTTATGTGGTGAAGTGACCCCCACCTACAGAGCTGCTCACTCCCCTGGACCACCCCACCCCCCATCTCTGTGGGCTCAGTAGACCGTCTGAGAATACAGGGAGGCTCCATGCTGGGCGTTTGATGGAGCGCAGAAGGGTGTGTGAGGTGCACTGACCCCTTCACATTGCTCCCCATGCACTCGTGCTCCAGAATAGGCTGACTTATCACATGTAATGCACAGCCCTGCACAGATCAGGAGTGACAGCTCGAAGGCCATAGGAGCACTGAAGGGAAGAGGTGGCTTCTGGGAGCCGCTGTTCCCACCCAGACTTTAGGAGAGGACAGGTGTAGAGTAGAGAAGCCCATTTGTTGTTGTTGTTGTTGTTGTTGTTGTTGTTGTTGTTGTTGTTGTTTCACCATCCTCCATCACTGCTTTAACACCAACTGGATCAACTGGACTTTTTTTTGTTTTTGTTGCTTTTTTTTCTTACCGCTAAGCATTTGAAATAGATAATAGATAATAGACAGCTCTCTCACTCACAAGGATCTTACATGCGTGGCGGAGGAAATGTTTATGATTTGTGTAGGTGCTGTAGTTAATCTTGATGTAATCTGTCTAATAGCTTACTTAATCCTCTTAAACTGTAACCCACATAAGTCCTCACCACTGGAATGTGTCCCTATTGTTATTGTGTGGGCATTCTTTATGTGCTATTGCATGTTTGTGTGGGTTGGATTAGTGTGAAATTGCAAAATTGTGGCGGTGCCTGGAGGTGTGAGCTCTAATCACCTCTAATCACCTCATGTGTGATGGGCTGATCCCTCTACAAGTGTTTGTGTTTTCACTCCTTTCACACACGGACTCACATGAGAAACTGAAGGCGATGTGGCCTATGTCTGAACTTAAATACCAGACTCTTGGTTACAGATTAGTGCCCCGCTCTTTGCCATTCACACAGCACCTGTGCTTACAGCTGTAGTCCCAGACACATTACATGAAGATGGGGTTGTTGAGCGGTAGGTTGCCTATTATTATGTTTTCATGCTTGTGGCTTAAATCCTCTTTGTTCTTTGTTATTTGTTTTTTTCCAGACGGATGAAACGTGCAATTCAAGGTCTTTTATTCTTGAAGCGCTTGAGTACATTTTGACGGAGGGGGGCCTGACTTAAGCCCTTAAGAGTTGTATTGTTGAACTTCTTGCAGTTGTATTGTGGAAAATGAAACTCCTTTATGCAAAGAAGAAAACACTCATTTGAACAATTGATGTACTGACTGGTAACATCTGACAGAACAGTCACCTGACTCTAATGCAACAACTTATTCTCTAAGTATTTGCTCAGCCTTTCACACCAAAGCTTAGCAGTTTAGAAAACACATATGACTCCGGTGAGGAAACGGTGTTGCTGAGCCAGCATGGATAACCTGCGTTGACCCATTCACAACAATCTCAAATATATATACTCGAGAATTCAAACACTTCTTAGCTCTGACTTGTCGGATTTGATACCAGATGGTTTTACCAAAATATACGTCCATGTCGTCTGTACGTTTACACTCCTTAGCTCTAACAGTATTTTCTGTTTCCCTCTCGGCCCGCTGTGTGTGTGTGTGTGTGTGTGTGTGTGTGTGTGTGTGTGTGTGTGTGTGTGTGTGTGTATGTGTGTGTATGCGTGTGGCCGTAGCTCATAACGCTTTCACACCTCGTCCAGCCCCTGGTCACATCCACGGGCGTGTTGCCCTCTTCTTTTATGCTCTACTTTCTGTGTGTGATATCATAATCTTGAACGTGTATTTATCTGTGTGAAAGAGAGCGAGAGAGAGAGAGAGAGTCTATACGTGGACTCACATATACTCAGCTGTTCCCTATAGTGAACCGGTCATGGAGAGGGCCGGACAAATAGCCCAGGCAGAAAGCGACTAAGTAACACCCTCCTACCCCCTCGTTTCTCCCCCTCTTCTCTCTGTCCGTCTCTCCCAGGCTGTCAGTGTGGAGTAGAGCTGGAGGCTGCGGGGCTGCAGTGTGCTGCGGGAAGTTGCTGAGAGGTCGAGTGGAAGTCGCACACAGAGAGACACTTGTACGGAAAGCGAACGGGCGCTTTTTCACGGGAAGGATATAAGAACAGTGTCTCACACCTTCCGCCTCTCCGCACGGGCGTGCACGGCGTGGCTGCGCCGCTGGGATTTGAAGGAGGTGGGCGAGCGGAGTTGGGGCTGGAGTGATGGTGGTGGTGTGGATGCCTCAGGAGTGGGCCTGGCAGGCTGTTCTCCTGGTGACTGGACTGGCATCACTAGGCTGTGGGTCTGATGGTAAGTACTGGAAACCAGCTCTTACTGTGTGTTTTGATGCTGCCTTTATGTTTGAAGTCACAGGCTGCTGAGGCTGAGACCTGCATGCCAAACGGTAATATAAAGCTGCAAGAAGCCAAATGAAAGATACAATTTGTGCACATTTACTTCTTAGGTATTTGTACTTTAAGGGGGTTAAATGCACACATTCAGTCAGAATCACACATTTTATTATGAGAGCTGTCAGGTTAAAGGTTTGTTTGTAGCTGTGAGATTATCCATCTATTTTTCACCCAAATTTATTATGATCTCAACAGAGGCTACCATGAGAATGGGTGTGCATTTATCTGCCCCGTCTGCTCCCTTCCCCCCCTCCCCCCCAACCCCCACCATCCTGGTCATGTTTTGAATTGTTTGAAGATGGACAGCCAGTTGTCTTTTTACGATGAATGCCAACAGTGTCACGGTGCCCCGTAAGGTTGTGACGGACAGGGGGGTCCAAAGCATGACCCCTTGGTCAGTATAAGAGTTAGAATTAGTATGGTTTGGGATTTCCTGTTTTAAATGTAGGCATATTGAAGAAGTAATTTTATAATTTCTTCGAGTTGACCAGTCACGAATATTTTGCTTTCATGCTTTCATTGTCATGTATTTGCCTGGTATGATTGTATGATGAATATATATTACAGGTTGTCCTCTTGGTTGGACAAAACAAGCCATGTGAGACACCATCTTGGTTTCAGGAATCTTAAATAATTGTTCCATATATTTTTGCGTTTGTTTTTGTACAACGAAAAGTTAATTGATTGATAAAAAAAATAATTTACACATTTATCAATCATTAAAAAAAAACATAACTTGCTGAGCTGCTATTAATGGTTCATGGGGAGAAGTGTAATCTTTCCCGACAGACTCGGTTTGGGTGTCAGGCTGTAAATCCAGCATCTGGGTGCACACACACATACACACGCACAGTGTTTATAAATATTGTCATTGAGTGATGTTCTGGAAAATGTCACCACATGACTCTTTGCAGCCACTGGATTTCCCTTATATGATAAATAATGTGTTGGTTCTTTAATTTAACAACCTATTGCTGATCACCTCATGCTGTACTTTAGTTACAATGTACTGACGGTGTGTAAGGATACCCAGTGTATATATGTACATGTTTAGTACTCAGTTATAACTCATATACTTAGTGTTTTTTCCTCATACAGAAACCATTTAAATATATGTATATAACTCTATTGTAACTTCACATTAGACACAAAGGGATGTTGTTACATCCTGAAAGAGATGCTTCACTGAAAGTGTCAAAAATCAAGACCAGTTGTAAAATGCCAGTCTGACTGAGTATCAGAACTATCTGTAAGATTTCACAGTTGGTCCCGAAATACCTCAGCTGCTGATAAATGTTTCTTCTGAGAATGTCCTTCATTCTTATCTGTGCAGACGGAGCTCAGTGTTTAACTTCTCATCCTAGTCCAGCGGCTTTGAGGGTCAGTAACCACACAGAGAGAAAGGATGTGGGAAGATGGAGTGAGATTCAGACAGAATAATCAGTGAAAGGCAGCTTTGATTATTATTCTTCCAACAGACATTGACTGGAGGCCGCGCTAAAGACTAAAGACTAAAGACTAAAGACTAAAGACTAAAGACTAAAGACTAAAGACTAAAGACTAAGACTAAAGACTCTGTGAGCCTTCTTGGAAGGATTTCATACAAATGCTCTTTCAGCAATGTTCCACAATTATACTCTATGGTTCACTTTCTTTCATCAATACTCGAGCCACCAGTTGCTCATATGGTTTCCTCTGTGATCTGATTGTGTAAAGGTCTCCCAAATGAGTAAAACATATGGGAGGTTGCCCATAAATCTAAATAGCACGGTCAATTTGCCACCTGTTGCAATAGGCTGGTGAGGCTCACAGAGACTGGATGAGTCCTAGCCTCCTTCTTCCATTTGCAATGGCGTGGAAATACAAAGACGTCGGTTGTATGTTCGCCAATGTACTTCACGATGGTTACTTTTTAAAATTATATTGGTTTAGGCTTATTTTTTTTCCATCCACATTTTTGGTTTGCTTTATCCCATTTTTGGGAAAATCGCAAAACCACAAAATCGCTCCGTGGCAATAAAACCCAATGTGTCTGGGACATAGCTCCAAATAGGACTATACTCATTATTGAGAAGGTGAGATATTACATTACATTACATTACATGTCATCTAGCTGACGCTTTTATCCAAAGTGACTTATGTTACATTCATTCACTTTGGACACAGCTACAGGGAGCAATTCATGTTGCCTGACACCCACTGGGAGAGACTGACTGATACAAGCTGTTCATAAATACTGCTGTTTTCAATCTCATCCCATCACTGAAATACACAGACGGCCAACAATATGTTCTGTTTATACCACAAAAGCAATCCTCTGGTCAGCCTTACGGACATATAAAGTCAACTGGCTGTTTTCTTTCACAGCGATCTTCGACTATCTGACAATGTCAGCGTGTCTCTGTAGGAACATTCAGAGTAATTGTCAGTTTACTTTATCAGCAACTCATAGTCTTCTGTAGCTCTACTTTAGTTACAGCAGAGTGAAAGACTTTTGTTCGAAATAGACTTCTACTAATTGCACTTTTTTGTTTTTTGTATAAGGTAAAACAAGATAATTGGGGTGTTATGTAAGGATGGTTGTATTTATTCCTGAAATATACACATGGTGCTTTATGGTTCCTCCATTTGTAACACTGTCGATGATTCTTATGAGTTTAGGATACATAATGACTTTAAAACATGTCTTAAGAGATGAAAACAAAGAGTGCATTGACTCACTTATCGCTCTTGAAGACATCTGCATGGAGCAGAGCGTTGTGGCTTAAGGTCAAAGTGTGGTGGGGTGCAGCGGTCCAGGAGCACGAAGCAGCAGCAGTCGGTCCTCTGCAGGACCAGACCGCTCCTGCCTTCTGTGCGCTGCTTCCTGTCAGGATGTGGATACGGTTCCCCCACACAGAATCTGATCCCCAGACAGATGTGCTGCTCCACGGTCGGGCATGGGAGAGAATACTGTATGTGCATGTATGTGTTTATAGTTATTCACATGCACCACATGAGTTGATCTGCCTCGTGGGATGTTGGATGCTTAGGACTTTAAAATTAGTCATTTCAAGATATTTTGGATGATGTAAGTATGCAACTCAACTAAATATATAATATAGATTAAGTCATCTTACACATTTTAAAATTACATATTAAGATTGCTACTTTTGACCCATGCATGAATAATACATAGCTGGTTTTAAGTTATACAGACCTTGAAAAACCTCGAGGAAAACACTTTTTTTTAATATTGTGGGGTAAAATGACATGCTGTGGTGGCGCTATGGCTGTAGGCTCTCAACATGTCTGAAATGGAGCCCAGCATTAGTCGGTGGCTTGTGGCTTTTTCCAGTAAGTCCAGACCACATGTGCAGATCAGCGACGTGTGATATGAACTGATGGCATTGCGGATAGAATTTGTTGGAAAGATATCTTCAACTTGACAAGAGCAGGAATAGCTGAGTAAAAGGTTGGGTTAATAACTCCAAATTGTCCGTACGTGTGGATGTCCGTGGAATGGTTGACAGCCAGGGAGCACTCTGCCGTCACCTCATGTCAGCTGGGAGCGCCTCCATCCCCCAGTGAGCCTGAAAAGTCCACGCAGTTACAGGTCAGGGATGGATGGATATATTATATTATTATCATTATAACATAATATAATAATAATAATAATATTAATAATGTGAATATAATAAATAAATACTGTCCAACTATACATGTACAAATAAGTATGAAAATAAGGAAAGTGTTCTTCACGTTCGTCTTCATAATCTGGTTTTATATGGTTCCTCTGAAATCACTCTTTTCTTTTTAACTCTTTTTATATCCAAGATCTCTTGTCACTCTTTCTTTTTCGTTCTTGTTATTCATTGGAACAGAGCAACAGTCTGTCCGTGTCTGCTGGCTGTTTGGGTATTTTGCTGTGGATATAGCAGCTCGCTGCTGCATTCACACCTGTGTGGAAAGTTCTCTTTTCTCCGCAAACATTTTTGAGCTCGCATTTGTGTGCATGTGTGTGTGTGTGTGTGTGTGTGTGTGTGTGTGTGTGTGTGTGTGTTTGTGTGGTTG
This sequence comes from Liparis tanakae, assembly GCA_036178185.1. Taxonomy (NCBI): domain Eukaryota; kingdom Metazoa; phylum Chordata; class Actinopteri; order Perciformes; family Liparidae; genus Liparis; species Liparis tanakae. The sequence goes on along the minus strand of CM070090.1, from coordinate 10,786,240 downwards.
GGTGTATAAAGTGTAGCGGCATATACGGCAGACACATCTCCCCTCCGTAAATTAGCTGTAACGTTATTGCTGCGGGTGTTGGGGGTCTCAAAGTGAGGTCCTCGGTCCACCGGAGCGTCGGTCTGGTCACGGCCGGTAAGCACAGGACATGGCGCTGGAAGCTGCTCGGGGGAAACGGTTGACCCGATGTGGTCGCGGCAGATATGGAGCGGAGATTATGGAATTTCCTCCATCTGTGTGTGTGTGTGTGTGTGTGTGTGTGCAATCTGTGCACATGCGTGAGTGTCTCATGTGGCAGCGTCCTTTGAAGCCTGTCGTGGGTTAAGAGGGACGAGGGCTCGGTGGTCGGGTGGAGGAGGATGTAGGCCCCTTTGCAGGTTGGTTGTGACCTCCTCAGGGTCAGAGTGCACTCTGGAGACACTGGGGAAGATGTCTCCTTTGAGGAGGTGATTTATATTGGCCACCTGGAGTAACTTATCTCCCTTTTCTCTGATGTCCTCCTCTCTGCTGCCCGTGATGAACTGAAGGGCTCGGCTCACAGATTAAACGGCTGCGGCGCTGTGAAGCTTTTGTGAAACGACCGTGTTAATTGGAACACTTTATGCAGAGATTTCTTTTCTCTTGTATTCTTAGACGTTAACCCCCCCCCCCATCTCTCCTCCATTTTCACTGGTAATGGCAGTAATTCTGTTTTGCATTGATTTCCAGTTATTTCTTGAAGGAAAACCCCAAACCCAATATTCTAACAGTATATCTATTGATTGCCACTGTCTGTCTGGATTGCAACATAGGCAATAAAAGTCGCTTCACACACGTCTGTCTCTAGTGCACAACACAAATCCAAAGTAGATGGATAGACGATATCAATATTTATCAGGAATTAAATCCCCCCCCACACACACACACACACACTTACACACATAAGGCTACCAATAAAAGGGACAAATTGGAGTTTCCAAAGGTCACAAAATGCCCGTCTGACTCATCACTGACTCTTGTTCGACAAAAATCCATTTTGAAAGATGCTTCATCTTTGTAACATTAATAGTACATAACAGTGTTATTACATTCTAACGTTTTTTTATTTTGCTGTTGCATTTGTGTCATACGTGTCACCGTGCACTGATCATCCAGGTATGTGTACCTTGCTTCAAGATAATCATCTTTATCATCATTCCTGTATTGGTATAATGATAAGGTGATATGCAAGACAAATTAAATAACATCACGACTATCTTGCCAATGCTTTACCCGACTGTTATGCAGTTACTCAGTTGGTTGAAGAGTGGGAGATTTGTGTATTTATAAACAATCAATAAACATATTGCAAATAAATAACCATCTGCAAGCTTTTTCTGTGAAACTAATTCAGCTAAATCAGCTAAGTCATTAAGTCATTGGTTTTAACATTTGTGTTTTGTTTTTGCATCGAGGTCAGCCTGTTGTTTGTACACATGGTGTGATGGGTTCGTAACATATGGGTTGTTGTATTAATAGAATAGTTAGTATAAATAATAACAAGTCAATCCATTACGGCTCTAGTTTGTTTGTCCTTTACTCATAATCATTGTCTAATAAACAACAATTCACAGACAACCCAACAGTAGGACCTTAGTGAGAACAAGGAAAAGCCCCCACAAAAATGTACCTATGTAAGGACAGTCAGACCGAATTAAGGGTCGAGAATAAGCAAACTAAGAAAACGTATATTATTAAATGCAGTATTAAAGATATGATGGGAATGTAAATGTCAGTTGCGTTCCTGTGTGTCATCAGTATCAGCATAGTGACAATGCTCCTCTGTCACCATGGATAGTGTGGAGGGTGTTACAGACCACAGCGATAGAGTTCATCTCAGAAGAGATGACAAACATGGCCATAAAGACGGCACAGCGACGCGTGATCTGTCATCACTAATTCAGATACTTTTGGGAACGCTGAAGCCCTCAGATGCAGTGCCACTGAACGTGATGAGCTGTGACGGAACGTCTCCAGCTGGAGCAATTCACAGTGTGTAACTTCTGTGTGTGTGTGTCCATGTGTGTGTGCTGAGGAACAGCCTGTGGAATGTGTGGGGGATGCAGATCAGATTTCGGGGTGACCTTGAGTGTGCCTCGTAGCTGACACAGCGAGTGTGTGTACAGAGACAAAGGGACAACGAACTATGTTCATTTATGTGTGAAAAACAGTATTTATACTAATAATTTAACATTTCATTTGATATACTCAAACCTATTCGGTTTGTTTTTTAGTCTATCTATGTGCAGGGTGTGTTTTAATAAAGGTAGACTATTTAATACTTATGAATGTGGTGTTTTAGCAAAGGAAGAAAAGCTCTTTGTGAGGAGAACGTTTGCTAAGTGTAACAAAGATGGCCTCTACCTCGCTGTTAGACTCCTGCTGGCTTCACATCCTATCGCCTCTTTAATAGTCTGTTGAACATACAGCGACTCTGTTGTAAAAAGGCTTTTATGTACCAATCGAGACATACCACACATCTGAACTTATAGCACTGCTAAGGTAAAGGCTCAAACTGAAGCCCCTTGTGCCGTTTAGTGTTTGCTGCACAGACATGACGATAAATAACAATCAAACTCTCAATAAGTCAATTATAAGCCTGCTTTTGACAGAAGATAAACATTTTTTCTTTAAAGAAATATCACATTGCTTTCCTTAATAAACAGAACAAGCGGTAAGTTTGCTTGGAGTATAGATGAAACTACTTGCTGATGTATTTAGGTTCAACATGTCATTCATGTGATTGGATGATAAAACAATGCTTATTGTGTAGGAGGTGCACGTTAACGTGTTATGCAACCAGAGACGCGCTGCCACCGTAGTGACAAACTGCTCTAAGTCAGCACTCTGGTTTTAACTTTATAGATCAGCTCTTGATCAGTCAAGTTTGAGTGTGGTATATCTCTTCAAGGCCACATTTGCTTTAGTTCTCCAAAGCAGGATCCTCCTTCCCGTACGACAGCCTTTCTCATCACCCCTGTCTGCTTATTCACTTCCCGCCCCGACAGGTGTGAATCAAACTGAGTGGATGTGGACAGAACGTCTGTCTGGTTACCGTGTCCCTCCATCTCCTCACTCCTTTTACACAATGTCCAAGGAGCTATTCCTGGATGTTATGGATGGATGATCCAATGCAGGGACACACACCTGTGATGTCTCTGCTTTGGGTTTACAGTTCTGCTAAGTTCACTTTTATTACAGATGAAAGATCTACAGTTTTATGATATCAATAATTTTGTACGGGATCAGAAGAGAGAGGAAGACGCTCTCTCACTGCAAAGGTATTCATGGATGTTTTTATTCTCCACTGATAAACGTCTATACCTTCAGTTACTAGATATTAGGGATAAAAAGAAAGGTTGCACATTGTAAAAATCATTCTTAGTGAATATATTAACCGTTTAAGATATTTTGTGTCTGATAATATTTGATAAAAGTGAACAGTGCATTGTTCCTTTTATGAAATTAAATGCTAATTATTACAATACTTCTTGCAGGATACTTACTGGCCTGTACGTTAATGTTTTAAAATTCCAGTCGGTTCCCAGTTTTTCCTCCATAATCAACATTTAGCTGTAAGTAAAGTTTATGAAAGTTCCAGTTGATAAAAAGTTAAGATGGATTTCCTTTTCTTCTTCAAAGCATAACGTTGTATTGATTCGGTGTTCAACACTTAATACTTTCAAGGATAAGCAAGTCTAAGCAACACGATGTCTCTGCTGGTTCATGTGAAGACACGAGCACGGTGGTACTGTTCTTTGGTACTGCGTTGCGCTTTTACACTTTTACACTTTGCTGTTTAGGGTACAAACTCAAGCTGTCTGTCAACTCTCCTGTGCTATTTGGAGATTGATGCTGGGATGGGGAACCAAGAGATAATTAACCAATTACAGCCGTACTTTCTTTGTTTCTGTTTGTACAATCGTTATGTTATATATGTGAAGGAGTGAAAGTCTCACCATAGACTAGATCAACATTTAACAGGTTTATTGAAACATTTTTGACTGGATTATCTGTTCTTTTAATCATGAATTATATATGATAGCTCAAGCTCTGAAAATGTTGTATTGTCGCCAAATATTGGTATTTGGATACCGCAGGCACACACACGTTTCATTTACTTACATACTTGCATTAAACGCACAAGCACTTGTAGCCTGGCACACACACACACACACACACACACAGCACAAATACTTCTTTCTGGCGACGAGAGTTGTTCTAGTTCCAGAACTGTAGATTGAATTGCCATGGTTACCGTGACAAAAGACCCTTTGGAAATTACCAGAAATGTTGTTTGGATCCTTTTGACTTATTCTGTCTTTAATTTCCCTGAGGTGTCTGTGCTTAAGTTTGACCCCTCTGGCTTTCCTAGAGCTAGAAGAGTGACCAGATGTATTGACCTGGAATCTCTCTCTCTCTCTCTCTCTCTCTCTCTGCCACTCTCTAGCCAACATGCTGGACACCCTGCTGCTGAAGAACGGATGGAAAGGGGGATCGGAGCGACGGGCGGAGGAGAGCAGCAGCACGGCCACCGTGTCGGATCAGAACACGCTCCGGTGTCACTGCTACCACCACTGCCCGGAGGACTCGGTCAACAACACCTGCTTGTACGTGAAGCACACACTAAGCTATGCACACGCACACACGGTCTCCGGAAATACCTTTCCTCATCAAGGCTATTAAAAAGACAATACAAACGGTTATCTACAGTATTTATTAGAGATTACCTGATGAGGCAAATGTTTATTGCCTAATAATTGGATCTACCAAGTCCCTTGAGATGAAGGTAACGGACACTTTCACTAGCTGATGCATGGAATGAGAATTAAAAAAAAGATTTTGAAAAGATTAAGTCTCAATGAGCAATACTGGATTTAGATTCATTACAATAAATACTATGTGTTCTGTATGAGGATGAAGACGATGTTTACTCATATGAGGATGTATGTGCATTTTGGCAGGACTGATGGTTTCTGCTTCACCATGGTGGAGGACGAGGAGGAGTCGGGTGTGGCAGTACTCTCCGCAGGTTGTTTGGGTCTTACCGGTTTCGAGTTCCAGTGCAGAGTAAGTCAGCTGTGTGTGTTTTGTGTATCTGCGTGTGCATTTCTGCCTATTTCTGTACTTGTGTGTCCTTCTTCATGAGCTGTTGTTAAGCCGTTATGAGCCCTCCTGCACTCACCGCCGCTGTTTATGAGACCTATTTAAATCCGACTTGTCTTGCTATCCGCTATCTTTACACAAACATTCGGGAAAAACATTTGGTATATTGTAAAATGTTTCTTATTAGGAGTAAGAGTGGCTGTAAATATTTCCTATTTGTGTATCTTCATTAGTTTTACGTGGAAAAGCATGTAACAGTTTGTGTGTGTTGGTCTGTGACAGGACACGTGGAACGCTCGTTCGAGGAGAGCTCTGGAGTGTTGCAGCGATCAGGACTATTGCAACAGAGACTTGCACCCTACTCTTCCTCCACTAATCACTTCAGGTAAGACACACTTGTTGGCTCTGTTTTTCACACACTGTAATCCTGCCCCACTTGAGGGCCTTTTAGAACGGGCTCATTCAGGCCACACCGGGAGGTGATGGGTAGTGACAGTTTAAACTGTTACAAACCACAGTGTGGTGCTGGAGTGAAGTGGCACATGCTGTAGGGAGAAAGAGAGAGAGAGAGAGAGAGAGAGAGAGAGAGAGAGAGAGAGAGAGAGGCAGGTGAAACAGAGTCTGTAGGCTCAGCTTGTTCTCTCACCCTCTAATGAAAAGGACAGCCTCTCCCCAGGGCCTGCTTGAGTTTCTTGCCTTGGGACGGATGTGAGATATCTGTCCATCTGTTACACACACACACACACACACACACACACACACACACACACACACACATTCCTTATTTCTCTCTCGTTCCCTTTCTCTGTCATAAAAACAATGTCTTGCACACTTCGTTTTGACCTTCAGGCAAACAGCACCAAACAAAATAGTCAAGTCAGTTGGAGAAATATAGGACGATACCATTTGTCTTCCAAGTTATTTATTATTGATTGGCCATCGATTCATACAGCTACATGACACTCTCCTCACCAAAGTTAACACTGAGATGTGAGAACAGTCCAGTGTGTGTGTGTGTGTGTGTATGTGTATGTGTGTGTGTGTGTGTGTTTGTGTGTGTGGTTCTATGCACACCATGACGTGTGTGTGTGTGTATGTGTGTGCCTGATTGACAGGAGCATGGAAGAAAGGCTAGAGTCCCAGAGCAGCTTGAGGCCTCTGGGGTTTCTGTAGCGCTGTCAGCGTGACAACTGATCTGTGGAGTTCAGGAAGGGGATGTGATCGATCACACGCTGTGAGGAGGGGGGGGGGGGGGGGTAGAGTAAGAGGGAGCAAGGGGAATAGAAGCTTGTTCATGCTAATGAATATTAGAAAGATGTTACAGCTGAAAAAACTATTTAAAGAAATGACTGTGACCACCTATATATCACCTCTAATTTGACAGTATATTAAAATAACATTAAATTATTATGAACATTTCTCCCCACCTGTTTAGATTACGTTGACAGCAGTAACCAGTACATGGCTGTCTTCATTTCAATCACAGTTTGCATTATCATCATTGGTCTCATCCTCATTTTCTGCTACATAAGGTAAGCTTCCAGAAGACATCTCATGCATGTATCAACATATTCACACTCCTGATGTGTGGACATAATATACTATGACTTTTATTTTTATTTTATTCATTCATTATGCTATGCCTTTTTATTATGTTTTTTTTATTGAATTTGAAAGACATATTATGTTATGACAATGGAAAGGGATTACATTTTACAATATTTATGGATTAAGTTGGCTTCGGGATGTTTGGAAATATTGTTTCAGAATGCTGGTGAAAAAAAGTCCACTCGGTCAATACTACACAACAACGTTTTAAAAATCATTTGAATTAACTAATTTAAACATACTGTCCTATGAGGATTTAAAAATGTTTATGAAATAATGATTTTGAGGTTTTTTGAGGATTTTTATTTTAGCTTTTTTATTTTTAAGACATGTATGACTTAGTTTACAAATAAATGACATACTATACTACATCATTCTCACATTTTAATGACATGACATACAATTACTTTTAGGACATTTTAATGACGTACTGTACTCTGTCTTTTTGGACATTTTAATGTTAATTACATTATACTCCTCCAACACCGGCATCTACAAGTACAGGTCCATGTAGTAAACAGTTCATCACCTTTTTATGGCAGATATAAGCGGCAGGAATCCCGACCACGCTACAGTATCGACCTGGAGCAGGAGGAGACCTACATCCCCCCCGGGGAGTCCCTGAAGGAGCTGATAGAGCATTCCCGCAGCATCGGGTCTGGCTCAGGGTCCGGACTCCCTCTACTGGTAAGACAATAGAAGTGCACATCTGTCTCAACATCACAAGCCCAGCCCTAAAATAACAGAAATATATTACATGTCTGGGTGATTTGACCTATTTATTAATAATATTCGAGAATAATGATGTAATAATGATGTACAACTGTACTTTGCAAACGTCTTCCATGGTATTGCAACTAATTTTAGAGAGTTTATATCCTATCAAAAATGTTAAAGGTTGTTGCAATTATGAAGTTTCAATAATCAATACGTTTTTAAAGAATGTTAAAAAGAAGCTAATTTAGTATTATTATTAAGCTAATTTTAAGGTAATAGACATAATAAATCACACATTCTTTGTTCTCATTACTTATTTCCAGGTGCAGCGCACAATCGCCAAACAGATTCAGATGATCAAGCAGATTGGAAAAGGGCGATACGGAGAAGTCTGGATGGGCAAGTGGAGAGGAGAGAGAGTGGCCGTTAAAGTCTTCTTCACCACAGAAGAAGACAGCTGGTTCAGAGAGACTGAAATATACCAGACCTTCCTGATGAGACACGACAATATCCTGGGTAAGTTGATATGAATGTGAAAAATGTGTGTGAAAAAGGACGTGTGTCTGTAAAGACGGAGGGCTTAAATGGAGGTAACCCCCAAGGGACTTTCATGTCACTAATGAGCTAAATGTATTGCGTTATTTTCCATATGCACACACATTTTTCATTCCTAGCATCCCCTCTCTCCAACCCCCAGGATTCATAGCAGCAGATATTAAAGGAACCGGCTCGTGGACTCAGCTCTACTTAATCACAGACTACCACGAGAATGGATCCCTGTACGACTACCTCAAGTCCAACACCTTGGACGTCAAGGCTCTGCTGAAACTGGCCTACTCGTCCATATCGGGCCTCTGTCACCTGCACACAGAGATCTACGGCACACAGGGCAAACCGGCCATTGCACACAGAGACCTGAAGAGTAAAAACATCTTGGTAAAAAAGAACGGATTCTGCTGTATTGCAGACCTCGGACTGGCGGTCAAGTTTAACAGGTACCACACACGTCTTTGACGTTTGAAGACTCATTGCAATAGAGTTTTGAAGCATCTTGTCCATGTCTTCACATATCTTCTTCTCATTTGTGTTTCTCGTTCCTTTCTCAGTGACACCAACGAGGTGGATATCCCTCCCAACCTCAGAGTTGGAACCAAGCGGTATATGCCCCCTGAGGTGTTGGACGAGACCCTGAACAAGACCCAGTCTTTTATAATGGCGGACATGTACAGTTTCGGCCTCATTGTTTGGGAGATGGCTCGACGTTGCATCTCTGGAGGTCAGGAAACAAATTATATAGCACATTGTTTTACACCTAAAGTGTTTTACATTTACAAAACACAAGAATATAGATATCAGCATAAGTACATATCAGCTTAATAAAATATAACACTCCACCTCTCTCTTCTTTCTTTTCACTTGAACATGACCTTGAACACGCCGAGATGTTTTCAAAATAATAATGCTAATTCCCATATCTGTTTTTTTCTGAAGGCATTGTGGAGGAGTATCAGCTGCCCTATTATGACCTTGTGCCCACTGATCCATCCTATGAAGACATGAGAGAAGTTGTCTGCATTAAAAAACAAAGGCCTTCATTTGCTAATCGTTGGACTAGTAATGAGGTAATTTAAACGTTTTTCCATCCCCTTTTTGAACAATTCACATTTATATAAGTCTGTATATGTGGTAATAGCTTTACTAATGTTTCGTAAATAATTTATACATGATTTATATAGCAGTAATAAACCATTAAAAACACTTTGGGTTGCCAGGTTGGTTTTTATTCTGCACATATATCACTGCAGAGTAAGTAGAAAGTGAGTCACTCATGAGTCATGAGTTTCTCACCAAAAGCCAGGAGTTGTACTATAAATAGTAATAAGTGGTCAATAAAAAAATATGTAAGTGGTGTTCTGACTATTTAAAGAGTAAGATAGAAAAGACGTTTAAAAAATGCTTTATCACATATTCATCATTGATAATCCGTTTGTTTCAACTTGCACACATTTTCTTTATACTGATGTTTTATTCTTATTCATACGTACATGTGTCTCCAGTGTTTACTGCAGATGGGGAAACTGATGTCCGAGTGTTGGGCTCACAACCCGACCTGTCGCCTCACAGCCTTGAGGGTGAAGAAGAGCCTGGCGAAGATGTTAGAGACCCAAGACATCAAACTGTGATTGAGAGATGCTCCCATCACCAGAGACTTGTCACTGCCACTGGCTCAGCGCCACTTACACTGGCCAATAGAAGAAAAGGGGGAGGAAAAAGAGACTGTGAAAGATAGGACAAAGGAAATCGACCGCGAGGATGAGCGATGGAGATAATGGTTGACAGGGAGCCAGAAAGATGAGGGGCGAAAGATTTCTTGTCAGGGGGGATGTTCCCGCCTGTTGTATGCGGCCTCAGACCAGGTGTCCGGGTTGTGCTTTCTGTGAAAGCTGAGTGGTTGTCAGGTCCAAACTGCCCAGACGGGCCGGCGGACGGGGACTATCGCAGGAGAGGAGCGCTGATATCCGTCTGCTTCCTTCTAAACGGAGGAGCCGAGCCTCTGCTCCACCCTCCCAAAGCCATATTGCAGTATTCTATGTGCAGTCTTTTGTACTGTCTCAGCTGTCTTCACGTTTCTTTTTTGGACTCGGTCAGTCAACTCCGCCCATAGTGACTGGCATCCATCAAAAGAAATGTCACGATCTGATGATATTATTATTATTATTATTATTATTATTATTATTATTATTATTATTATTATTACAGAACAAAGCAAAGTAAGACCAATGTAATAATAAAACATGTCCAGTAGAAACCACGTTTTCTATATAGAATTCATATGCACATTTTATATCAATTAAAATAAGACCTCTGCTTAAAACACTTGACAAATTTGGGAATTTTTGATTGACCTTCAAAACTGAGGCTTTGCGCTCCTTCATTGTCTCTTCTTTCCACTCACAATTCATTTGCATATCATTTGCTGACATCTATTGATTGCCTTGCTGGATGTTAATATGTGTATTTGATGAATTGTCCGTGTACAGAATATGTCCCGTCCACTCTACCACTATGGCATGTGCCTTATTTAATCTGTACATATGTGATTGATGAGTGTGTGAGTGGATCTGGATAACATTCCCAAATAAAATGACTATGCATCTCGATGGATTTTCTATTCATGTCAAACATATATGCTATAATATCCCTTAATACAAACAGATTAAAAATGTCTTAAAAATGCTTACAATTATACAATTTATATTTTTGCATTTTATTTACATGTTTGTAAGGTACTTACACTTTGTGAGACATGTTTTATGACTAACTGTACAAAGTATAACTCTTTCATGACCTTTTAAGAAACTAATTTTAATGTAATTTAGAAAAAAACATGGACATTTCCTAAAATATCCGTATTTAATTTCTGTTTATTCAGCATCTCTCTGTGACAACAACAAGGTGAGTATCCCTCCCAACCCACGAGTTGGTACGAAGCGTTATTTATGTCCCCTGAGGTGTGCAAGAAACCCGAAACGAGACCTGCTCTTTTATAATGGCTGACATGGACAGTTTTGGTCACCGCGCTTAGAGGATGGCCCAACTTTGCATTTCTGGAGGTCAGGAGAAACAAACTTTTATTGTTGTTGTTGTTTTTGCACTTAAACACAATCTATTCGTTGTCTACATGCATCATTAGTTAAAAAACATGTTTTTATTTGATGAGGTGTGTCTTTGGCAGATGGGGAAACGGATGTCTGATGTGTTGGGCTCTCAACCCGACCTGCCGCCTCACAGCCTCGGAGGTGAAGAAGACCCCGGCGAAGGTGTTAGAGACCCGAGACAGCAAACTGTGACGGAGCGTTAAGGAGAGATGCTCTCATCACCAGAGACTTGCCATTGCCACTGGCACAGCGCCACTTACACTGGCCAATTAAAGAAAGGGGGAGGGGGGACGAGACTGAAAGATAGGACAAAGGAAACCGACACCGAGGACGAGCGATGGAGACAAGAGTCTACAGGGAGTCTGGGAAATGAGTGGCAAAAGGTTTATTGTGTCCCGAGGGATCCGCCCTCTGATTGTCAGAGCTGCCTCTGCCTCAGACCAAGTATTCAGGTTGTGCCTTCTGTATTGATTTTTATAGTATTTATATGTCCATCTTAAGTCTTATTATATTACATATCAAAATAAGACCTCTGCATAAAACACTTGTCATTTGTGATTTTTAGCTTCCGTTCAGCGAGACTTTGTTCTCCCTTATCGTCTCTTCTTTCCGCTCACAATTAATTTGTTCATAATTTAGCTGAAATCTATTGATAATTATTCTCTAACTGAATGTTAAAATGTGTTTTAATGATTAATTTACAGATTAATCATCAAATTGTTCTGTCGACTCGACCACTATGGCACGCTTCTCGTTTAATCTGAACACGTGATTAATGAGTGTATGAGTATAGGAAAAAAGACTATGAATAAAAGCTTGCCTATTTATGTTGAACGTTGCTGTAAGATTCGAGTTATTAATCTTGCACCGCAAACAAATGAGATCCTCATGCTCCGTGTTCAATGTTGCATATAAATATAATTTATTATTAGTCTTAAAAATTCTTTCTTACACTTTGTACAATAACTTGACAGATGAAATGCAAGCAGTTGCGAGGAACATCATGAGTGGCAGAAACAGACACGCTACATTCTCACTATACACAATAATAATCGTGAAGCTGAAGAACAACTAGGGAATGCAAAAGGCGAGCCCACGGAGAATGTAAAGATTGTTTCAGAGAGATGCAAAGTTTGCATAGACGGCTTTACGAAAACTAGGACAACTGCCATTAAAAGAACAAAATAAAACCACGAGCCAAACAAGAACACTTGAAACACTATCCAGTGCGGCTGCATCAAGGGAACGTTGCGTTTACAGCTATCGAGATATTTTTTATGCACACATTCAGTGTCATCACAACACTGACGGCTTCTGTCATTAATACACAAACACAGAAGTCTGAGTCTGTTCTCCAAAATTACAGATGAGTGTCATTTGGTTATGAACACAATAAATGACACTTTTAAATGGCGTGCGATATAGTTAGATGACCGCTCTCCGGTTGACCTCATACACTGTCTGTCAATTATTTGGTACAAAGCAGTTGTATTCAGTTGCATTGATCCTACAAAAATATACTACTCCCTTTCTACAGTTCCCACCTCTCCTCTCTGACTGGTCTCTTCGATGTTGATGGTATCATCGTGAACAACACAAATCATCAGCATCAATCATGAATTTATTCAGTATGGTAATAATGTCTCGGCCACCCTTTATTTAGGGGCGAGAAATTGATGTAATTAGCCAAATGACCTGATAATAAACATGCAAAGAAAAAAAAGAAGAATCATAACCAATGCAACTTATCAAAAATATTTTAAAGATCTAAAAAAATAATCACGTAAAAGAAGCACACATAATTGAAAATCATTAATTATACATGACATGAATAGAACGTATTAAAAGTAGTTACGACAGCAAGACTTAAGCTGTAAAATGGTTACATTATTGATTTCCCTCTGTACACGTAAAGGAGTCATTACTGCAAGAGTCCAGCTGGAGGCGCTATGATACAGTCAAACTGGATGGAACAGGAAACAAAATGCCAGGACACTGCAAAGTATTCGCTAACAGGCAGCATCAAATACAAAAAAGATATGTATAAATAGGCATATTATTAAATACTATGTTATCACAGGACACATACTCATCCATGGGGTTGCTATGGAGACTGTTTTTTTTGTTGAGAATGAGATATGTTTCCTTTGATCCAAGCAGCGTTTCTTTGCTTCTCTGACCTTTGATAGTGTCGCACTTCTTAGACTGTTGTCTATGGCAAGGGCATCATCCACATAGTCTATCCAAGTAACCGGACAGCTGTTTCCAAGGAAACAAGGGCCAAAAATATAAAGTTGTTGTACCAGAAGGGGAGAGAGAGAGGAGCAGCCAGAGAGAAATGACAGAGATTCTTGTTTAGCGTCCAAGTTTTTACATCCTTTGTTGCCAATGTTTAACTGGGTCACGGCTGAGTAGACCTCGCACTTTATTTTTTCTTACTTCTCTGAGTGTGAACACGCTCACACACACACACATACACACTACCTGTGAGCGGTGCATCTGCAATTGTCACGGTGATGCTTTTTTGACGTCCACCTCTCTTATTTTCTTTTTATGCCCCCCCCCCCGGAATGTCACACTCTCTGGTGGGCAGATGTCAGTGTTCAGTCGCTAGAGGAACAAGGCTGTCATGGCGTCCCATCTCCTCCAGCACCTGGGCCAGGCGGCCGAGGTTGCCGTCAGGAAAATGCTGGGCCTCCCACAAGTCGAGGATCACTCCCGTGGGACTGGATTTGGTGGCAAAGTAGTTAAGATACCTGGGTGAAGGATGGTGGAAAAAAAGAGGCGGAGGGAAGAAAAGGGAATTAAGAAATTGCTAGAAAAATGACACATATATATATATATATATATATATATATATATATACAGGACTGTCTCAGAAAATTAGAATATTGTGATAAAGTTCTTTATTTTCTGTAATGCAATTAAAAAAACAAAAATGTCATGCATTCTGGATTCCTTACAAATCAACAGAAATATTGCAAGCCTTTTATTCTTTTAATATTGCTGATTATGGCTTACAGCTTAAGAAAACTCAAATATCCTATCTCTAAATATTAGAATATTTCCTCATACCAAGTAAAAAAAAAGATTTATAACAGCAAAACAAAATCAAACATTTGAAAATGTCCATTAATGCACTCAGTACTTGGTTGGGAATCCTTCTGCACGGATTACTGCATCAATGCGGCGTGGCATGGAGGCAATCAGCCTGTGGCATTGCTGAGGTGTTATGGATGCCCAGTATGCTTCAATAGCGGCCTTTAGCTCATTTGCATTGTTGGGTCTGGTGTCTTTCAGCTTCCTCTTCACAATACCCCACAAATTCTCTCTGGGGTTCAGGTCAGGGGAATTGGCAGGCCAATGGAGGACAGTAATGCCATGGCCAGTACACCAGTTACTGGTGGTTCTGGCATTGTGGGCAGGTGCCAGATCATGCTGGAAAATGAAATCCTCATCTCCATAGAGCTTTTCAGCAGACGGAAGCATGTAGTGCTCTAAAATCTCTTGGTACGCAGCTGCATTTACTCTGGACTTGATGAAACACAGTGGACCAACACCAGCAGCTGACATGGCTCCCCAAACCATCACTGACTGGGAACTTCACACTGGATTTCAAGCAACTTGGATTTTGCTCCTCTCCAGCCTTTCTCCAGACTCTGGCGCCTTGACTTCCAAATGAAATACAACACTTGCTTTCGTCTGAAAAGAGGACTTTGGACAACTCTGCAACTGTCCGGTGTTTTTCAAGGCTCAGGAAACCCTTGCAGGTGTTTCGAGTAAATTAGACGATTCAAGTGATTAGTTGAATACCCTACTAGTATACTTTTTCATGATATTCTAATATTTAGAGTTTGAGTTTTCTTAAGCTGTAAGCCATAATCAGCAATATTAAAAGAATAAAAGGCTTGCAATATTTCAGTTGATTTGTAATGAATCCAGAATGCATGACATTTTAGTTTTTTTAATTGCATTACAGAAAATAAAGACTTTATTACAATATTAAAATTTTCTGAGACAGTCCTGTATATACGGACACATCATTTCTTCTTTATATGAAGGCACATTTATAAGACATTATAATGTGTTTATGAGGCCTTTGAAATTGTGTTATACATGTTTAGTATCATGCCAGACCACTTATAACAAGTGTATTAGGTCCAGCATTATTAATTCTTTATACCTCCATACCAAACAGTTTTTGAAAGAATAATCTGATTCCTGCGTTTCACAGCACATTGTAACTAACATGATGACCATCATAAGAAATTTGAAATTCTAGTTTTCTAGCCGCTTGTGTCTATAACTGGGACCGTATAACTGGACACACTGTATCTCCATCACACACACACAGACTATCAAAGACACATGGGAGACGTATCGCTTCATCTTTGTCTCTCTGCGTCTGTCTCAGTTAGTCAAACTCTATTCATCTTAATTCAGCAGATGCTTATCAAAATGATCCACACTGTCTCAGAAATATTGTTATCTAATACAAACAGACTTTATTTATGAAACAAATCACTCTCATTTATTCACTTGATCTATTTTACGCTTTTATTTCCCCTTAAAGATATTATCAAAAAACTGATAACGGCCTTTTCTCTTGGCCAAAACTGTGACGACTAGGAGCCGAAATCTATGTCCCTCCTTTTCTCCCCCTCAGGCTGCCCCTTTCCTTTACCCACCTGTCAAGGTTAAGTTTGTGGGCCAACATCCTCCAGTCATTGCCCCTGGTCTGTGGTGCGTCCAGACTGCCACACAACTTTTGTCGGATGGAGACCGGGATGCGGAAGGCATTGGGCCCCACCAGCGTGGTGATGTTACTGGCCGGGTCCAGCAGAGACGTGTCAATACTCTGGGAATCCTGCAGAGAGAGAGAGAGAGAGAGAGAGAGAGAGAGAGAGAGAGAGAGAGAGCAGCATGAACATAATTTAACAACATATCACAAAATGAAACATAACGTTCCTCTGAACGTATTCATTGCACAAACAATGTATGTTTCCATGTTGTATAAAAAGTATACATTTAAAATATCTGTATGTCCTCTTAGTGGCGTAAATGTATTGATGCAAGTGACTGATTTTTAAATATATTGCATCTTGAGGAGTAAGTGCTCCAGAAAGCCGAGCGAGACCCAGAGACGAATGAAGCAAGGTCAGGCGGCTCTGGACTGCACGTCCAGTAATTTATCTCATTACGGAGCACAAAGCCGGAGAGCTCCGCCATCCCTCAAGCTCCCTCCTCCTGGCCAGATGGCCTTTGTGAAACAAGTGCTGCGCGACTGGAGGGCGATTATTCCCCCTCTGCTCTACACTGGCCTGTCAGGACTATATGAAGGCCGCAGGGTTGAGACTCCCACCTTCTACTCTGCCTGTCCTTTTGTGAACATTGCAAAAAGAGGTAAGAGGTCATGGAAGGGAGGAGGGTACATTCATTTAAGTATCTCTCAAAGCAAAGAGGGAAGGAAAGCAATGTGATGAAGGAAGGCGTAGTCTACATTATTAAAAAGAACATTTTAAAATCTCTCTTGTGATGCATTTCTTATATCTAAACAAGGTGAATCATTCTCTTACGCTATAGTTATGGCTGCTCTTTATTTCTTTTTCATTCATTGAGACTAAAAAGGATGGTTCAGGTGTTTTGAAGTGGGGTCGTATGAGATCAGTGGGTAACCTCCACTAGATGATGGCCAACAGTTTGGAGAAGCATATTGTGCTGCTGTGAACAGTTCAAGTGTCCGCTATATTTAGAATATTTTCTGACCAGGAACTGAGGGTGAAACTTATCTGCCCTGTTTTTGACAGTTCCCCATTTGGAAAGGGATATCTGACGACAGGTTAAAGTGGTGAACATATTCACCACATGGTATGCACTTAATGGATATTGATTATTTTGTCTTTCAGCTCTATGAAATACGTTTAGCTTCAGTCGTACAGGAAAACCAGTTCTGCCGACACAAGTGCGTACACTGAGGTATCTCCCCGGTATACGGGCGAGTGTGTCCTGTAGTTACTGGATTTAACATCTCACAGCTTTAACATTAATAGCATAATATTGCTATTTCTTCTCACCTTCCTTTTACATTAACTGTGTGATGCAGAGCTCAATGAACAGAAGGACTTTTGTCATTCATAAGAAAGCATAAACACAAGGTTTGCCAGCTCAAGTGAAGGAGACAACACAGCATGGCAACACAGTCAAGGACAGACAGGAAGGTTGACAGCGTAATGGTTTTACGCCTGAAAGGAGAATGTACGCAAGTACGAGCCCTATACCTCTGAGAGTGTCGTGTCCAGCTGGAAGATCTGTCCTTCTCCCTCCACCTGGCGCACACAGATCTTACAGGCCAGGTCCACCGTGCTGGAAGAGAAGCGCTCCAAGGTGAAGCAGCAGTGGAGGTTCCTCTGCGAGCCGCACCACACCTGCTGAAAGGAAAGCTCCTGAAGAGAGAAGAAGATCCACGCGGCGGTCAGCCAGCAGATGAACACGGGCGTTGTCTTCATCTGAGGAGGGGCACGAGCAGCTCACCTGGTACTTGGCGAGCAGTTTGCTTTTCCACAACGTGTGGGGGACATCGTGGATGGAGAGTCTTAGGTTGTGGGTGCTGTCTTTAAAGTTGAGGGACTTTGGTTCATCCAATAACTTGCCGCCCATTTGCTTCTCCATCTGTAGGACTTCCTGAACACACCAACACACACTTGTTTAGTTTTAAAACCGAGTTCACCGACTGTGACCACACGTGAGCGTACTATTGTGCAGCTGTAAACTGATGTAGTTTGCTACAGCAGCTTCTTGAAAATGGTCTAATATTAATCTAGAAATGAAATGTTTGTTATGGTATATTGCTCGCTCTCCCTCTGGGCTTTAAGAAGCTGAATCTGGACCAGCCATCTGAGACAAACTTCCATTTCTTTGCAGCAGGATCTCTATCACTTCTCATTACCCATTCCCAAACTTAATAACCGTGTTTAATATCCCTGCTCAGTACAATACTCCGTCCTTATCTTTCCTCCATATAGGTTGATGGAGGTATTAAACAGAGGGAGACAATAGTAGAATAGAGGGATAACAGTGGCTTGGTTTGGGTTGGCGCAGCAGCTACATCTTTCTTACAAATACCAGCCCTTGTCTCCTCTTATTATGACACAGAAACACAATGATTTATCCTTCTGCCTCCAAAATCTACTGGACACACACATTAACAAGTCAGTAGACTCACACACATCAATAATGCTCACAAACACATACAATGTGGGCTACTTAACATTTTTGCAAACAAAGAGACAAAAGAACGTCCCACGCACCTTGAACGCGTCCTGTGTGTCGTCCAGGCAGTAGACTCGGATGTGGTATTCCATGGCTGGGCAGGTGACGGGGCCGAAGATGGCTAGTTTGAGGCGCTTGGTGGTCGAAGCGCTGAGCGATTGGCCCACGAGGCAGGAGGTCCCCAGAGTCTCCGTCAGGATGTGGCAGGACTCATCGTCCATTTGGATGTAGCACGGCGTAGTGAAGTTTTCCTCTCCTACCACCACCACATCCTACATGTGGACAGGAAGAGACAAAAAGTGACACAAGTTTAGGCGATAATAAGCAAAAAGAATAAAAAGAGAAATAGAAACAGTCTGTTTCATCATTTTGTTACATTTGATAGTCGCAAGAAATAGTATAGAGGAAAAAGATGAGAAAAAAAGACATTATTAGAAGCATTTATAATGCTGTAACTCTGGCGCTGGTCCCGTCGTGTTTTAATTTGTTGGCAAGTTAAACCATTAATATCAGAGAAAAATGGTCACTGTTGCTTTCTCCGAGACACATTATCAAATTCATGTTCTTCTAAATGTAATTAAAATGATTTCTTTGCACACTATTCAATTTTAAGCACTGTAAATTACATTTGTTTACGTATTCAATGGAGATAATCCGTCACAGCAAGTTGAGCTCAATGTGATGCTTTACTGGGTCACCTGAACTATTCCCTCCATGTTTATAAAACATAACCAAAATGTACTCTGATTGGTCAAGCTTTAAAACCGGTACGACAATACTTTGGCCAAGTAGCTAACATTGCTCATTGACATTTTAGATCACATGACAAATCCCACCATTTTCCACTCAGAAACTGTAGTTACTAATATAGTTTGCCTTTGAGGTAGAAGGTGAACATATTGATCTGTTGGGGTCTCACGACTCGGATCAGAGGGCGGATGGAGAGAAAATGGCGGACATGCTAAAACACAATGTCCAAAAGGTTTTTCAACTATTTCAATCAGACGATCGTGTAGGTCGGAAATGTTCATTGAATCGCTGACAATGAGAGTGGAGACAGCGCAGAGGTCATTGATGAGATGGGACCCAGAGAATGTCTCTGGACAAAGAAGACACCACATCAATGTCTGCTCAAGAAGCGGTAAATGGACTCGTCCAAACACGTCGTCTTTCACACGTTCTCACACACGGAGCTGGACCACAGCCTCGGCCTCCACCGCTCCACCGCTGAGCAGCAGTCGGACATTCTTGTGCGTGGGCAGAAGTATTTGTATCCATGCTTGATGCTGCAATGCATTGCTCTTATCTTGCAATTCACATAAGATACAATTTTAAAAATGTCGGTAAGCCCAGAGAATAATTCCACCAAGGCAATTTTTATTAATTGCAATGGGAACAAATGGGCGGATTGAAACTGAGTTAAAATTTAAATTTAAGGAAAGGGAGTACAATTAGGGGTCACAGATTTCTGCTGTGACCTTAATATATAACACATTGTGCAGGTGAGGTAATAGAAGAAGACTAATATAAGTATTTGTAGTATCCCTGTAATGGCAGGAATACCAGGACATATTTATTTCCCATTAAGACCGTCTCTTGAGCTCTCTTGATTTTGGCTTCTCTCGCTCGCTCTCTCTTTCTCGCTCTAATCCAAACAGTCCTGTGAGCATCACATTGGCTTTAACGCAGCCTATTATGAGAGACAGAAGAGGAATTACAGTATTGTATTGTGGGCTCGGCCGTTTAACAGCAGTGTTATGGCTGATCATTAGACTCTTTAACTGCTCCTGAGGGAAGGCACTGGGGCTCCTTATCGGGGGATAATTAGAACACACAGTGGAAAAGTAGGGTTTTGCTTCATACATATGTCAACCATGAAACCACACAAACACACACACACACACACACACGCAAACACAGCATTAATTATTCACAACATTTTGACTGCATTCATCAGCAGAGATTTTCTTTTTTCTTAGAGGCGTGGGAGGAAGAATCTTTGTAGAAGACTGAAGCAGAAAGCCCACGTGTTCCTCACTATATGACCTGCTGTCTCCATTACATCATCATCATCATCATCATCATCATCATCATCATCATCATCATCATCATCATCATCATCATCATACCATGTTCCTAGGGATGGTGTGTATGTATGTATGTATTTATGTATGTATCTATGTATAATATATATATTGGATATTACCATCTGCCTTTCTGACAGCTCAGCAATCTAATTAATAGCAAGTGTGGAATCACCAGGGGGACCACATCCCGTTCAATATATGAAATATGGAAAATGTCCTACCCAATATGTTCAATGATCCCAAGCTCCGGACTTTATTTGAGGTGGGAGCACATTTTGATAAAAAAACAAGAGCCCGACTGATTAGTGAGACGATTGGTTACTTCGAGATTGCATCAGAATGTACTCCCCCCCCCCCCCCCCCCAGAGTTGCTCTTGATCAATATTATTCCTCCTGAAAAATCCTCAGTTTACACTGAGCTTTATCGGCTGCCTCCGAGTGATTCATCAATGTCACAGAGGCATGTGGCGTCAGGCGCTCTTCTCTGCTGCATATCACATCAGCAGTGGAGATGGTGCCTTCCTGGAAGTGATGGTGCCTTCCTGGATGTGACTATATTCAAGCCCTGGCTCACAGAGCTATATATATATATATATATATATATATATATATATATATACATACAACATTTATCCTCTTTTAAGAGGAGTACCCTCTTCAAATGTACCGGCATGTATTATTAATTTGGGCCCTAAGCCTTGATAGACTAATATCCAAATTCCTAAGACAATTAAGCGTTTTTGCCTTCTTCCTGCTTTCCCTTCTGCTCGTGTTTGGCTGTTACACAACTGATTAGCCTGTGGGTTGTTTTAACTCTTTCAACATCTTTAACTTTAAACATATTTCAGCACGCTCTTTCCTGTGCGAGTTCATTAAAAACCACACGGATGGAGAGTTTACCCAGAAGGCTCTCTTGGTAGGTACAAATAATGATGATAATAACGGTCGTAAACGAGATCTTTCGTATTATCTCAGCTGTGCTACTCATTTTTGGGGATTTGTTTTGTGTGTCTGTGTCTGTCTGTGTGCGTGTGTATTTGTGTGTGACAGACAGACAAAAGAAGTGAAAAAGAGAAGGAGAGAGGGGATACAATGCTGCCCTCAGCAACCCAACTCATCACACACACACAAACACACACACGCACACACACACACACACACACACACACACACACACACACACACACACACACACACACACACACACACACAGTCATTCATAAAAGGTAGAAGAAAAAACTGTCCCAGCTCGTTTCATGCTATCATGATACCTACGGTATTATTGCCATGACATTATTTTGTTTTCCTCGATTCCTTTCCCTTTGCTCTTTGCCAGGTGGAGTTTTCAACCAACCAAAAGCAGTGAGAATGTGTATAAATCACATCTGTGAATCTTATTTTAGGTGGCAAACACATCATATAAATATGATACTTTGCATGACTGCCAAAAGCAGGTTTTTTAAACTCGGATCGTAGGGATAGACATATGAGTCCGCTGCACATCTCACCTCCCAGTGGTTCTGCTGCGACTGGCTCTTGAGCTGGATCAGCCAGTCCTGCTGGCCGTCAAACACGGCACAGTGGTGCATGGTGATGATGAGGGGCCGGGTAAACAAGGCCCCGGGGGGCCCACAGCTCACCACAGGGCTCAGCACTGTTTGGCCATCTTCCACCGAGGGCCTGGAGGTGCACAGAGAAAAACACACATACAGGTACACACACACACACACACACACACACACGCTGTTTAGTGGCAATGTGACAACAGCTTGAGTGTTTGTGTGACACGGTGGACCTGACAGGGGTAAACAGCTCTGGGCCGTTGATGTGGCTGGTGGCGCTGCATACCTCATGTTGTCCTTCCTTTGAACCGTCACATACATCTCGTACACTCTGCCCTGAGGAATGGCCCCTGCTGGAATAAGCAGACTCACGCCTGGGGAGCACAAATACAGACAAACAAAGAGGTACACATGAGAGTTGTCAGTTGTCGGGTAGATCAGCGTCTTTACCACGTTGTTTTGCTGCCAGTGTTAAGAATGTGCTCAATGGGTTTCTTCAGTGAAGCATAAAGTCAGTGAGGGACAAATCAGACCAGAATAGACGTACAACATATATTATTATTGCATATTTAGGTTTACACAGTGAAACAAAGGTCCTTAACAATGTAACTTAACCAATAAAATGGGCAAATAAATATAAACCAATTACTTATAATGGCTATATTTTGGGTATTGCCAGTAAAAAGCATTTAAAGCCTCAGTGAAAAGTGATAATTATTTTAATAACAGAAATGGAGTAATAATCTCAATTCCCCATAGCCCCATTTATAAAAACGATGGCAGTTTATTGCTTTCTTCTATGGCACCAGGAAATGGTGTGACATTTCATTTCTAAAATCAATGATCTCTCTGCTTTTCATAGCATTCTCATAATGCTGCAGACAGCAGGATTTACATTTTTCCATCTCCGATTGATTTGATATGATGTCCTGTCCAATGTCTTTTTCAGCCCCCCGCCCCCACCACACACACACCGACACACACATACACCTACACACACTCTCTGGAGGGGTTTCTCAGATAGCTCATTGATTTCCCATGTCCTTGTACTGAACTTTTCAAAAGGTGACAGACAGCTTCTCTTGCTAGCTAGCAAGGCAATCACAACTCTGCCACGGGGACGT
Source organism: Liparis tanakae (assembly GCA_036178185.1). Classification (NCBI taxonomy): domain Eukaryota; kingdom Metazoa; phylum Chordata; class Actinopteri; order Perciformes; family Liparidae; genus Liparis; species Liparis tanakae. Next base: position 10,763,090 of record CM070090.1, on the reverse strand, counting down.
CTCGCACACTGCCACTCTCCCTCACAGCAAAGCTTCAAAAGAGATAGGAAATGCATTTCAAGATGCAAAATACCAAACAGCCGAACCGACGGTGCCACAAAATATTTCATTACCCAGACTCACGAACAGATCAAATATCAAATGGGCTCTTTCCTCTCGCTCTGCCTATGTAACATGATGAGGTGGCTGAGCACAACTCGCTGCTCAGAACATTTTTACAGGAATCAAAACGGAAAGTTAAGAAACTTGAGGAGTCGGTGTATCCTTTAATGTCTGCGAGTTTGTCTTTGCCTGTCAACATGCATCTCTGGCAAGTTACAGACAGCCCACATGTGTTTGAAGCGAGGACAGCATGGCTAATATAAGCTGCCCGAAACAGTCCGCCTCTAAGGTCGGAGCTTCCAGTGCACACACCGAGAGTATCCATCAACCCTCGCCACACTGTGTGCGCTCAACACACTGATGGGTTGCATATGGCTTATTATTTTATGGTCACATCTGTGTGATCTTTTACCGTATGTCTAAAGGTAGAAACAATCATACAAGTACTCATTATTAGATTGGGCACATTTCACCTGTTTTGGCACATTTCACCACGTGTATGGAGAAATACGGTTAGTTTCATCCGTCCAAAAGTTGTTTGAGGGATTTGTGTTCCATGAAAGACAAACAGACGAGCTACCAGGAGGTTACTGAGAAAAGCCAAAAAATATCTGCAGTTTCAAGTGGAATCTTGAAGGGAAACATTTCAGGCTGAGAATATCACGACCACTTATTATGAATTAAAAATGCAATCGCCCCCACAGAGGTCGAGCTGATGGATGATCTTTTCTCCAGACTAGACTGTGGACGGGACTTGAATCCTAATAGTACAAAAATATGTGCAAACCCCCACATATGTACATGTAGTCACATGCATATAGACCATTTTACTAAATGCACCTGACAGGAGATCCATAGGAAGATGAAAGCATGCCGCTCCAATCAACACATGAATGAACTATGATTGTGCTGGAACTTGTTGATCCCTCTTTCATAAATGAGAGCTCATTTATTCCTTTCTTACACAATGCTCATCTCTGAATATTTTGAAAACCCACAGATGTGTACACACGTCCTCTCAGTGTCTGGTGGTGTACCTGAGTTGGGCACAATGAGGTGCCCTCCCTGGGAGCTGAAGGAGCCCAGCGCCGTGCAGGACGGGTCCCGAGAGCGGAGCAGCGTCTGGGTCTGTGTGCGACGGCCCATCGTGCAATCGTTGTTGTCCAGGAGGCAGTGCGGTAGCTTCGGCGACAGTTTAGAGGAGAATTCCCCTCCCAGGTCATCTTGTGGGGTCACTAAGCCAGAGGAGTTGTACACCTTAATCTTCAGGTTGGGAAGAGGGTCCAGCAGAGGGGAATTAGTCATGGGGATTTTATCGGCCACATCATGGAGGGCGTACACGGGACCACGGTACATGGCGGCCGCGGAGGTCAGGTCGGGGGGTGATGTGAGGAGATCAGCTGGAAAAGAAAAGAAGGGTAAATGTCTTGAGTGAAGTTACGTCGTCATCGCGTACTCCTTCCAACTGGAAAGTAACCAACTCAAACAAATATATCAGCACGCAACTGACGTGTTGACGGCAATCAGCAAGACCGCTGCCTGACTTTACTCGTTTGTTTTTCACTCATTAGGGAGGTCCACTTCACCACCACGAAGCATTACTCAGTCAGTGAGGTTACAGGCACAGTTATGATGCATGAGGAACAGATGGCATCAATAACGCTCAGTTTACCCAATAGGTACAAGGATTAATGTTTATTAGCTGAGCTGAGTGGGTGGAGCGATGGCAGTGGGAGCGCTCCGTCCTCCAGCTTTTCCACTCCGACCACTTTCCAACACCACTGAGTTTCTGCATGTTTTCTTACGCCTCCTGCTTGGTGGGCCGGCCTACTGCCATGGCCCTGCTGATGCCCCCCCTCCCCCCCACACACACCTCCTCTCTACCTCCTTCTGTTTCAGAGGTCTGGATTGTGGTCCATGCCTATACTACGAATATGCATACATTCTGTCATATTCATTGAATGTGTTTATGTAACACTGTAATGTGTCCTTCTGTACGCATGACATCTGTTGCTTCTGTCCATCCTGGAGAGGGATCCTCTGTTGCTCCCCTGAAGTTTCTTTCCTTTTTTTTCCAGGGAAATGTTTTTTTCAATTTTTGGGGAGTTTTTCCTTATCTTATGTAAAGTCAAAGGTCAGGGAGGTCATATGGGTACAGATTGTAAAGAATTTGTGATATTGGGCTATACACAATAAACTGAATTGAATCGAAGATGTCAATGTAGAAAATATAAAAATATTTAAAAGAATATTGCAGTATATTTATATTATGTATATATATATATATTAGGGTTAGGGTTAGGTTATATATATATATTAAAGTAAGCCAAACTGTCAGAGGTCCACACTAATTTAGAAATGGTTTAAAATAAATAACCCAGTATTATTATGATGACATAGATAGACAGTCAGCCCAGACATAGATATTGATGTTTATTTGTTTATCTATCACCATCCGATCCCCTCTGCGGTCGTCTGGTTCAGACATCTACTGATTTGGACTGCCAGAAGCTATCAATATAGTTGTGAAATATATTTGTAAACACATTTTGATTTCAAATATTCTAACATTTAATCAAAGGAAAATCTGAACCATTAACATGTCTTTAATGTGTGTCTAATAATCACACATTTAGCAAAGATGTTGATTTGAAATACCCTAAACTTTCTTTCTAATCTTCTTTTTCTGGTTCCTAAAACCTCAAACTGACTTTTACAACACACTTCCTCTGATCTGTCTGTTGCACTTCGGTCTTATTGCCCAGCTCACTGCCACCTGTCCTCATCTCTGCATCTTATTTTTAAGTCATGCGTCACCAGCCCAAATCTAATTAGAGTTTAATATGCGAAATGCAGACTGGTCTTATTATGCCTTAATGAAGGGGCATAGTGCGGTCTCTCATCACAGCGACGAGCATTTTAATAGTTTCATCACCTGAGAAAAAGCATGCTGCGTATATTCCTCTCACTCTTCTTCCTCTGTGTCTCCGATCAAAAGGACACATTTACATTCACATCATCGCTAACGCGCACCATGTGGCACCAGAGCAACTTATCTCCCCAGGTTAATGTGATGGGATGCTATTGCAAGTGATTTACAACGCCGGACATTACAGTTACGCAATCATCGGTGTATGAAAACGGACTGAAATGTGTCTTTAAGAACACAGAGTATCGGCCACTGTCAGCAGCAACAGTTATGATCAAATACTTGGTCAGATGTTGTCTTGTCTACTTATGTTTCTATCAGATATATACAGATTTAACTCATACCGTTGCTAACATGTTGGTATCTGTAATCCAGTATCATGGCAGTATAATGCCATCCAATGTTCACTAGCTCACTCACGGATGATATAAAGGAAATAATGTGCATGCATGTGGAAACAAGACATACAGCATGTGCACAGAGATACACACTAATACATACACACACACACAGATAAACATATATCAATCCTGTGCCCCACCTTTGCGGGCGGTCTTGATGCTGACTGGCTGGAAACCTCCATTGAGGGCGGAGGAATCAATGATGTCAGAATCAAAGTCACGGTGGTTCTTCCTGTAGATGAAGAGCGCCACGACGACCGAGATAACCAGGCACATGATCACCGCTATGACGATACCCACATACAGGGTGACATCATCTGTACTGGGGGCCACTGGAGGACGAGAGGGACAAAAAACAACAAGAAAAATGGTCTTTTAAGATCTCATGAGTTCAAGAACAGCTTTCTTTCTCGGTGTGCAGGGGTTGTGATGAAGCCATTATCAGCAGACTAATATCCTGGTCCAAGATGTAGCCGGATATTAACAACCATCTACTGGGAAATAAATGCATGCAGTTCTCCTGTGGTTAATACTGGTACGCTGTGGCAAATAATCTGGCTGTTGATTAAATAATAAAGGACACTTTTTAATTGTTACAAGTGGAAAGGATTAATGATGCATGTACTGAGGATAGTCACACAAAACTGTCTCTTTTTCTCCGTTCAGCTTGGCCATTTAACTTTAAATTTGGGCCGTACGCTAAAAGGTCACAGAAATAGCTCTCTCAAAGATATAAGATATAACACCTGTGTGATATGTTAGAGGGGCCTGAACACCATAGAGATAACTAGAAAGAAGAAAATAAATATAATGATGATGAACTCTGTGCACGACAACGCAATTAATAAGGAAGGCTCTCCAGTGCAACCCAATGACACACCGTCATAACAGGCAGACTCAGAAGCCAGATCAAAAGTTCCGAAGGAGGAGATACAGATGTTTTCATCCTCAAATTACCGTGCTATGTGATGGAGTTCAGAGTCTGCCTCGGTCTTTGTTCTTACACACTGAAGATAAGATCTAGACATAGCTTGTCTTTCATCTCTGTCTCCCTTCCAGAGTCGCTCTGTCCACTTTCCAGCTGGAGTAACCTCTGTGATTAGCGGGCCTGGCGTGGATATGGTGGCTCGTGGAAATGCAGACTCAGACAGGCGCTCATTAACCATCAGACCTTTTAACAGATGCCTACTGAACTCTCTGTGGTGTTTGGGGAAAGAATGTTGCTCAATGTCACAATGTTGACAAACGGGGAGAAACTCTTCTTTAGAGGTAGTGATACGCCTGAAGGCATGTGTGAGCCTGTGTGTGTGCATGGTTCAGCCCATGTATACACAATGTGCATGTCAGGGGGCTCTGCTAAAAGGCGAAGAACAAAATATAAACACATTCTTATTCATGAGAGAATAAAGTTATTCGATCAGAGAGAAATATTTAAAAATAAAACATGTTTGTAATAATTTGAGTGTGGAAATGCAACAGAATCTGCACCAGCAGATGGCAGCATCAGCCATAGAGCCATACACAGCACTTTCCGGACACGCATGATGCCGAGCGTTTGTGTAAATTAGCCTCATGTGTCTCAGAATACAGATGGCACTCAATCTGTCTGCAGTGTTCTCTTGTACAAAGGAGGAGGAAAGGAGGAGAAAACAAGAGAAGGGAGTGTCTTTTTGATCTAAAGCCATAAATTGTGTTGTTTAGCACATCCTTGGTCTCCAAGAGAAAACTTGAGGGGCTTAATTTTCTGGAGTTATGACCTGATGTTTATTAAGCCGGATGCAAAGGTTTTAAATCCAACTAAATGCATACGTCATTCAACATTTAGTCAGTATAATATCCATTATATTCAATGCTCTTAGAGAATCTCTATTGAATTGAAATTATGTATGACCTTCAGCAGGGCATTCATTTTTGCTCGCTTTTGGTACACATTGATTAAGAGAGAAAGTAGATAATTTCATTTAAAATATACTGAATGGACACAATTAAAGATAAACTGGTAGACTTAATTTCCCTTGGTCCCCAAGAAGGATATGTGTGGCATCACTCTCCTTATGCAACCTTAACTGAGACATCACATTAAAGGAAAGTGTCAAGATATATCCTCATATATGTTATAATCCTTCTTCTAGCCAGACACAGAAAACCGAGCAGGGAGCCAATGATGGAAGTCTGAAAATGTAATTTCACTGTGCTTCTTCTCCCTAGCTTTCCTCCAGTTATTTAACATATATCCCTTCAGTCGAACAATCTCCCATCCACGCTTTGATGATAAAGGCAGCAACCTGCTCAGTGTACACATTAAAATGTATCACTTAGATTAATACATCCCTTTGAACATGAGCCATTGTCGGAGAGGGGAGGGTACAAGAAATGGAAATGAAAGGGATTATTGAACACTTCATTCTCTGGGAGGACGCAGAGATTTACAGAGGGAGGGTGAAATACAGAGAGAGAAAAATATTAGAGATATACACCGAGAAAGACACAGAGGGTTAAATTCTTTGGCAGAATCGGTGCCTGAGCTCCCGACGAGGCAAAGTGTCTGGCTGAAGTTCTGGAGGAGCAATAGAGGAAAGGGCATTGTCAGCCCGGAGTTAGACAATAGTTGGTAAACAGATAGCTATCGAGCAGAGACCCATCGCGAGAGTGAAATGCAAAAAATGAAATGCCCTGAGGTGCAAATAAAAAAAACATATAGAATGGCAGCAATGAAACTGAGATGGACATAAAAGGACAATGGAAAACATTTGTTGTATTGTTTTGTTTAACGTGACTGGGAAAGAATACCACTTATAAAACGTTGCTGTTTGCAACACAAGAATTGACTGACTGTAAACTTCCTGGACAACATTTCAATGAAGATCAGAGACAGACATGACAATGAATGAAGGAATAATGTAAAAGAATAATAAATGATAACAAAAAAAACAATAACTCACATGGATTTCCAAAATCATTCTTGTCTTTTGCCTCAGAGGACTTCTGATATAAGGAACCTTAAAGAGAGGTAGAAATTGTGGGTAGGAGAAAGAGTAGGGAGGGTGGGAGGGAGGGGAGATGGTGGGAGAGGGATGATGAAAATCAAATTCAAGGCAACAGAAAAACAAACTCAACAAATGAGACAGCAACAAACTCATGAGTAGGAGTGATGACACAGAGAAGTGATCTTTCTTGATTTGGCCGCTCCTCTCCAGATCTGTGTACAGAGCATAGAGATGGATGAGAGGAACGGGGGGAACACGGAGGTTCTTTGAGGGAGCGGTGTGATCCATCAACTGGGCTTAGTGGCTTAGCAGCACCAGGACTGATGCTGGCAGGTGAAACAGGGAATGGAGGGACTGTGTGGGCCCCAACAACAGAGTCAATAGAACCAACAGCCCTGCATTGGTCAATGGAAGGTGGATGGAGAGGTTAGTGAAAGAAATAAAAGGATTGCTTATGTTAGGAAAGCAAGAAATGGAAGCATCTTCCACATCAATGTTTTTTGGGCCATAACCTGGCTTTCGACCGGATTGATTGTCTGTTGACGTGAAGGAGAGGCAGCGTGGAATGGCGTCCAGGGATGGGGCACTAGTGCACATAATATTTAGTCTCCCTGGGACATCCATAAACAACTATACAAACAATGAAGTCCTTATTGGAGAGGGAGAAAGCCACGGGCAGACAAGTGGAGCGACAGTAAAATCAATGGCTTGATAGATGGAGCTGGTGTGTTCATGTAATCAGGCAAAAGGAAGGCCAGGCCAGAGTGGGGGGGAGGGGGAGACTGTCAGGGTCAGTCTAACTGATGGCCCATTTGAACCCATCCTGTAGAGTTTCTATTCATCCGTCAGTCTACTCTACAGTATAGTGAGAGTAAAGCATGCTTCAGTGAGTAGCCTCCAAAGGAAACCTCAGAGCTCCACAGAGACAAAGATTATTCCTTACTGACAACATGGAGCTGGGGAGGAAAAGGGAACTCGTAGTACAGGAAATCACTGTCTGGGTTTCAGCCATTACTTCCTTGAATGTGGCAGATTTTTATCCTCAGAGAAGAATACTGTCATGTGGCACAACTGATGTTGTACTACTTCTTGGTTATTAATCTACATTCACTGAAATTCATGATTATACTCCAAATGTATGTATATCTATATCTAAATCGTATTGTGCGAGGCAGCGGCTGGCAGCCCAAGACAAATTTCCCTGCGGGACAATGAGGTCTATCTTATTTTATCTTAAATCAAAACTTTTCAACCACTAGAGTGTAAATATCCTCATGCTCTTGGATGGCTGACGTGAACCTGAGAATGATGATTTCCCTGTCTCCGGTGTTTGATAGCAATAAAGCATGTGCCCTGGCTGCAGTGTGCGCTCCCACCTTTCTCTACATCAATATGTCAAGAAAATATCACGTCTGAGAGGAGGGATACCAAAGGCTGAGATTTAGGGAAGGCAGAACAAGACATGTAGACAGGTCAGCCTCAGTGAGCTGTGAAAACTGCACTTGTGTGTTAGGAGTTGGGAAGTTCTCTCTGCAGGCAGAGTGCAGCCTCTCTAGAGCAATCTGTAGATACATAACCGTGTTAAGTCCAAACCCCAAACGCCCTGACACTTTAAATGTGATGAACAAGCTGCAAAGTAAGTTATAATACAGCTATCGCCTTTTTGATTCGGGTCAGTTGTGTTTTTGTGCAGCAATGGACACTGAGCAGCTCGAGTTCTATTTCCAGCTTTGGTTATATATCAAATTCCTTTTGCCAGATTCCTGCAGTGGATTGCAATTGAAATGATTTAAATAAATTCAAACAACAGAAAATAAGATCAAGCTGCAATGGAATCCACAGACACGTGTTTGCTCACCTCCCAGCCCTGCACTAGAGGGAGCAGATCAGCAGTCTGAGGTGAGTTCAGATTGCACACAACTTCCATTCCCAATCATATTTGCCATAATGTGAGCTTTTAGATAATGGGCCGTTCTTCTAAATGCTAGTGGAAATGGTCATTAGCATTGACATAAGTGGCTTCACCCTCTTAGCTTCCCAAAAAATCAATCCCTGAAACGATCCTGAATCTATATGGTTATAGCTTTATTTTCTCTGCAAGCTGGTCATCAATCTACAGAGAACTAATGCTTATGTGAGAGTCACAGCAATAAAATAAGACAAATAAGACAAATAAGAGTACTTATAAGAGTTTTCATAAATTGTTGTCTCCGATGTTTTCTATATACTGTAGACATAAGACCCTGGCAATAATATCAGCTAAAGCATCCCTCTGATTCTAACATAAAAGGAAATAATTGCGCACTGAAGTCACAGTTCCTTGTTGGTCCGCCATACGTATGACCATAAAGTACAGTATGACTTTACTTTGGACAGACGCATGCCAATCCTAGTACATCATGTCGACACCAAACTGCAGGTAACCGTTAACAACCCCATGCTGCAAAATCTCCCATCAGCTGCTCACAGTGACGGCCAGCTGTATTAAGTTCTCGACATGCAGCAGCACAGCTCCTGTTATATTATTAGTGTCACAATCACCATCTGTAGTAGCTTATACACATAATGGAGGCATCTGTGACAGCGTGCGGGGGTCTAACACCTTCAAAGATGTTTATTGGAGAGGATCTTTTTAATAAAATTGCCACAGAATTTAACTCAGGTAGTGTGGAAGTGTTCCCAGCTCCCTCCTTCTCTTCCAATTCCTCTTATTATTAATATAGGCACAGGAATGAAGGCAACAACTGTTTTAGTAGATGAAGTTCAAGGTATCAAATACCCAGTAGATTCTTAACACTGCAGTAAACACACACACACACAGACACAGACACACACATGCATCAGAGATATTGCAGCATGACTCCAGTCTGTGAATGTATTATAAAGGCGAGGGAGCCCGGCTCCACTAAACGGCGTGGCTGTTTTCAACTCCCTGGAAAAAGAGAAGCATAAAACATTTTCTTGCCTGCAGAAAAATATCTGGCGGCAGCACAAACAAGCGTTGGCCTCTTTCTTTGGTTAGCAACAAAACAGTAAATCAAATTGAAGGATTACGGTTGGTCAGGAAGAAATGCTGTCGACTCCTTGAGACTTTTGTGTACTTTGAAATCATTGTAAGACCAGATTATTATGTGGTCTGCAATACGTGTTCACTTTGCATCGCACGTGATTGCCAACAGGAAAAGGAGCGAGTCTACACTCGACCACTTTGTGGCCATGCGTTTCCTCTCATTGGACCGAAGGAATCCAGCGTTTTTAAATTAAGGTAGCAATCAAAGCAGCCGTGTAGATGTGACCCGCTTTACGTAATTATAATATAATCACTGATTATTATTTTAAATATAACTGCCAAAAGCTTAGCCTGCGCTAAGGATAATTACTCAGAGCACTTCCCCATGTGGCCTCGTGTTTTTTTCTTTTTAAACATATACTTAAATCAGAAGCAAGGCTTACACAAGAAAAGACGTGCTGTGGTTTCTTCTTTTATGTCGATTCTATCCAACAGCTTTTGTGTGATATTAATGTGCAACGGAGGAGTTGGAGTGAAGAGGACAAAGAGAAACGTCTTTTTGTTTATGCATGAGTGAAGTGAAACAGAGTGAGAGACGGGGTGAGTGTTGTGTGGGCATGTGAAACACAGCGTGTCAATGAAAGAGCAAAGGGAAACTCATGGGCATAGGGTGAAGAGAGTTCTCTGGTTGGCAGGTCAGAGAGAGTAGCTGAGGATTAGCCGGGTACTCACTCTGCATGCACATCCCATCGGTGCAGTTCTTGGACTGGAGCACCATGCCCTCACAGTCCTTCCCCCCGTTTTTGGGTGCTGGAACGCTGCATTCTCTCCTCCTCCAGTGGGTGCACTCTGTCCCACAGGTGGACCACTTACTCCACTCGGTCCACAGGCCATCCACTACCACACAACACACGGGACAGACGGGGGCAGAGTGAACACAATGGCCGATGAGAGGATGGAGACAAACAAGTGCACGCGAGTGGGTGAATGTGGACGTGATTGGGACGCCGAGATGTGTGGGAGAGACACACACACACACACGCACACACGCACACGCACACGCGCGCGTAAAGGGTGGAGGCACAAACGGAGCGAAATATGCAAACACAGAGTTGTATCATATTTTATGCATTTCGTTTTGGTGCACCGAGCTCAGCCCTTTCCACCCACCACTGAGTGGGTTTGTTGTAATTCGATGCCGTACCTGGGCAGAGAGGATTGCACGGCAGCTTCTGGATGCCTTGCCCGTCGCAGATGGCGCCGCCGTTGAGTGGGGCGGGGTTGGTACAGCTGCGAGTGCGTTTCTGGTAACCGCGGCCACAGCGGCTGTTACACACTGACCACTCTGTCCATGTCGACCAACCGCCGTTCACTGGGATGCATGGGAATAAAAAGCGTGGACACGTCAGACTACTTGTCTTCTCACCTCGCCCTTAGATTTAAATCGCTTAATTTTTTTCAAAGGTAAAAAAAAGATGCTTTACAATAAAATAACACCAAATTAAAAGAGAATTGAGAGTTTTCATGTTTTTTGGGCACTCTGGTTGTTCCTTTGCCATGAGTCCTGGTCAGATGGCTGCGTTTTCCATTCACCAAGTCCTCCTAAAGCCTCTCTTCCCTCTCTCATCCATCTCTGTCAGCGACTTAATCCAGTGCAGAGTGACACCCGGGCTTGTGGCTGAGAACAAGTCTGTGGCATTTGAGATGGTGGAACTGGGCCCCTCGGAGCCTCCGACTTTCAAATGTGACATGCTTATGAGTGAAGCCCAACATATTGGACGCTCAGGGAAGACTGCCAAAGCCCCACATTTCTGTATTGTCTGCTTTCTTTCCTACATGGATTATGGATCTATCTCTTCTCTCCTTTTTTTCTCCATTTCTTGTGCTCTGGTTTCCAGTTTCCTTGTCACGAGTTGGGCCGAAAACCACTGGGCCAAAAACATATTCCATGTTTTTCTTACTTTTTCATCGCTAATGTCAGTCAGTCAGTCTCTCAGTCAGTCAGTCAGTCTCTATCTCTCTCATGCTTTCTCTCTCTCAAACTGCTTCATGTGTACTTTCACATACAGCACATACAGTGCATAAAAGGTGCAAGTACCCAATTTGGATTAGAAGCAAGGACAGCCCTAAGAGATGCAGTGGTTTGTTGTACTTTCTCTCAAGGATGAGCTGACATCAAAGCACTTATTCAACGCCAGCGACGGGAAAGCCTTGCGCCGACAGCAACCCTTGTCCCTGAAATCGGCTCACTTGAATTTACAAGTTGTGTTTCTCTATCTCCCTGACCTCCGCTCGCCACGTTGTTCTTAATCTTCGCGAGACAGTGAAAAGTGATGAGGGGATTACAGATTTTAAACTTGACCCCGTTGAAAGTATCACTTTCGAGCATCTGTTCCCGTTTGTCGGGAGTCCGTATCCATCCACACGCGGCGTACCGTACCTCTTTATTCAGTCTGAAAATGCACAGCCTGGAGCAGGCGTTGTTCGGCTTCACAGCCGCACTGTGCAGTAACAGTCACGTCAGCTGATGTTGGGGAAACAGTGGGTGAGTCTGTGTGAAGCCACAGCGGGGGGCTCTTTAAGTATGGCTCAGCCACATCAGCACCTCGCTTACAGTTCAGAAAATCACTTATCTTCCATTTGCTGCACACCTTCTGGCGTGAACAAAATGAGCGACTGTTACACGCCCCGGGAGGGAGAGGGAATTTTGATTTTTGGAGTTGAGCTGCCTTCTTGTAGGAATTCAACACTTTCCTTATGCACCAGCGGCTGATTTTATCGATCAATGATTTGTGGCCGATAAGGAGAAAGAGTGATTGTCGGTGAGGAGACGAAAGACTATTGTGAGATCTCGCTGACCATGTTGCCCGGGGTTAAAATGGCGGCCGCTTACCGTAGACGATGACCGTGGCGGTGGTGCTGCGTCTCTTGGCCACGATGTTCTTGGCGACACAGGTGTAGTTGGCGGTGTCGGAGAGGCGGGCCTGTTTGATGATCAGGTTGTGATCGATGGTGATGTAAAAGTTTCTGTCATCTGCAGGATCAATAACTTCCTCGTTCTTTAACCACTCCACCTAGGAGGAAAGAGAGAACACACGTTGAAGAAGACAAAGAGAAACAGAAAAGTCTTCTAAACAGACGTTGTGAGAACACGTGACAGGCTGACCTTGTTAAATCGGAGAAAAATCAAAACAAAGTGTTTAAAACTAGAGTTCTTCTCGTCTCCGACTAACCTCTCAAATAACGGTGAGTGCAATGATTAGAGCACACTTGTTTCCTACTTTGAGATCCGGCTGCCAAAAGTCAGAGGCAATCAGGCTCTTTTTACTCTCCGCTGAGAACAAAGCACTACAGTAACAGCAGAGTTGTCAAGTAGTAGAGAAAAATGACTGAATCTGAGAGTCTCTCTGACCTTTCCTTATGAGTTTCATTTCTCTAAATGATATGGATATTGAACCCATGGCACTATCACAGAACAGGAGACCAATTAGAGCCTTTACACGACAGTAAATCACCGACATCCTTTTTCTCTTCCAGAGGTGTAAAGGTTTCCAAAAATATAACATGTGCTGCCTCAATCTCTTACGCCATTTCGATTCAATAATATTTGCTGGTTCTCTGGTTTTCTTCAAAAGGAGCCGTCCAGCGATGGGGAGACCTGAAAAATGGCTAACTTCCTGTGTATTGTGATGCCCCATGAGGAGCGGGGCCTGATAAGAGATAAGACCCTAAGGATCAGTACAGGAAAAGATAAGTAGGATGTTTATAAAAGATTGTTCTCAAGAGAGATAAAGTATCTCAAAGGAGTGGGACAATAACCTGCTATCAGGGCTGCCAAGACAAAACGATGTGCGGGCTCACTGCTGTTGTTAGATTTCTTAAGAAACAGACATGGCATGTTGTAGGGCAGGGATGCGTTGTTAGAACTTTCTCAGAAGAAGAGATGAGCTGATTGGGACATGCGCTGAGTTACATGCACCACTACTATCTGTGTTTTCTTGGAATGACGGATATCAAAGACGCCATCAGCGTCCCACCTCAGCGGCGTGTTCTCGTATCAAGTGGGAACACATTGGAGAGGCTGGGACGAATGTTCAAGACTACACAATTATGTCACCGTCAAACTCTGCCTACCCAGCCCCCCTCTGCATGAACGCACACAACACTCTACTAGTGCAGCCCATAAAACACCTGTCATCATGACAAACTTACATCTGATCAAACACTGGGTGCTTAATGTCGAGCAAGTACAATAATAATACTTAATATCGGTAGAGCTTCACAGTAAACCTCTGTAAAGTATGTATATTCTCTGCTGATTTGGTGCTTATAAGTGTTTTCCTCCATCAACATATATTAGCTGACTCAATCTGATGGAGAAAGGCAGGGTAGGATTCCCTCACAAGCCATCTTGTGAGCCATTTTACAAGATGAAATTAAATCCCTATCGCAAGAGTGCAAGGAAATAAAGTGCAATATAACATCAGTTATACTGCACTTTATATATATAAGTTGTGATCTATGCATTACGTCGGTCACTTAGCCGGAGATAAATCTTATCCATCATCGTAATTCCTCAACATAATGGTACAGCAAAGAAAACATGTCTTTATAATGCCAAATGCTAATTAAATTAAATTCACAAGAAATGCTTAATGAAAACAGCTTTATCATCACACAAATCATTGAGAACTGCAGTATGGACATAAAACACAACATATTGAATGTATGGTAATAGATGTTTCCTTGTGATGCTGTTGACGATGTCAACATAGGTGTTTTTTTTATTTTCTTATTAAAAAAATCGCTTTTTAATGCTTCTTCCAGGAATTTGCAGCAACGCCTGTCCATATGTGGGAGGTGTATATATTTAGGCATTTCAGTATATTGCTAATAAATTGGCTTCTTTTTTAATTTTACTGCAATGCAACAAATGTTCCTTGACATCTGCCGAGGTGGCAATTAGACATCTGTCTCGACTTTCAGGACTGAAGCTCAATAATTCCAAAATAACTCACGAAACCTCCCTGAGGTTTCAACAATGAAATACATTTTGTAAAAGTCATAAGGTAAAACAAATTGTGCATTATCTTGATCTCAAACCTACAATTATTATAATAAGAGCATAATGCACTTTTACCACTCCATCATTAACAGGGATGCTAAATTGATTATACTGAATGCGTCAATGTATTCATTGAACAAGGGTTCAGGAGGTTGTTGTGTTTGCTGCTCCAATACCGCCACTAATTCTGACACTGACATACATGAGCAAAGAGAAGAATTGGAAATGGGCTTTTCTAGTCTTTCAACCACTCAAAGCCATCATTCACACTGATGGGAGGAGCTACGCTTCCACCTGCACATCAGCAGTAACTAACATTCACACACATACACATACATTCACACACATTCACACACATTCACACACATTCACACACATTCACGGGAGCTATTTTGGGTTAAGTGTCTTGCCCAAGGACATATCGACGTTGGCTAGCGGAGCTGGGGATCGAACCACCGATCTTGTGATCGAAGGATGACTCTGCTCACCACAGCCGCCCTTGTGTTTCGGGAACAAAGAATTCAGAGGGATCAGATTGCCATTTCATGTCCTTTATTTTCTGTGTCAACAAAACAAATAAATATGATGCAAACGAGAGAAACTGTGTTTTTTGTTGCCATCATACATATTTTGCTACTTGGAGCTCACGTCACTTTGAGCGGAGCACAAGGCGTTTTCTTCGAATGGAGATGGACAGCTGATACAAAGAGGAGGTTATCCAATTGTGCAACCATCACAGAGACAGCCTCTCTAAACGTGCTGCGCCGCGATGTCAAGAGCAGTTTTATATGAGAAGGTAATTAAAAATTTAACAAAAGCGCTTTTTAGCGCAGATGGAGGGTCGGGAGAGAGACCGAGTGACGAGGGATACAAAGTGGAAGAACCTTATGTCAGAAGTGGGAGCGGGTGTGGAAGAGCAAAAGTGAGCATATAGTTCACCCATCATTTATTCTGTACTGACTATAATTAGGATATTAATAACACCAGAGATGAAAAAGTAAGCCAAATTACACCACACTTTTAAACATATTTTAAATGAATAAAATTCTGCGGAAGACTAGATCTCAGATAGCATTTGTCTGACTTTCTCGCATGCCAAGAGATACAATCACACACACACACACACACACACACACACACACACACACACACACACACACACACGCACACACTTGCAGCTCGTTAGCATCTGATTGGCAGTGAAACATCCGGAAAGGTAATTGGCATATTTCCTGTCATTAACTAAGGGAAACTGCCACATGTCAGCTGTCTCACAGAGTCTGGCCAGAGACAGCCAAGTGACAGAGAGAGGGAGCAAGAAGGATACCTAGAGAAGGAGTGAAGGAGACGAACAGAAAGTAAGACAGGTAGGCAGAGAGGAGGTGATAGACGAGCAGGACGGCCAGTTAGTGAGCCGACATATATGACGTATCATCAGTAAGGGCAAGGACAACAAGACAGAAAGAAGGGAAAAGGTTACAAAGAGGTGAATTTGACTTAAATAAGGTCTTGACTAAGTGAGTGAGCAATGGAAGAGAACGAGAGAAACGAGAGGGGTAAACAAAAAAGAGAGATGACTGAAAGGAATCATATTTTCTATCCGTTGAGCTCTGGTAACTTCACAGACCAGGACGCATCTGATGGTTTTGCGGAAAATAACAAAGACAGGTTAGAAAAATAAATAAGTTAAAGGAAGTGTTGTCAGATTCCTGAAATATTCAAGATATAAACTTTCTAAGGGAAGGAATGAAGAATTTATTGGAATTAGATCCTAACTTACACTCGCAAAGTAGGGTTTAAGTATTAAATCAGACTTATACCGCACAACCTACTGTAACAGGTGCCCATGTATCAAACTGTATATACATATAATACTGTTCATACTGTATAGCATATTCATGTTGTCCCTGTATTATTTCTTAAATTATATATATTGCTGTTCATTCTGAGTATTGTTCTGCAGTTTATAGTTTTTCGCACCTTTTAATTCAATTTAAATTTTTTTCTAATTCTTAGGAGTTTTTCCTGATCCAACGTGAGGTTCTGGGACAGGGATGTCGTGTGTGTAAAGACTGTAAAGCCCTCTGAGGCAAATTTATATACAAAAGTATACAAAATATACTGAATTGAATTGAATTGGTTACACGCTATCCTGTCTCAGTACCTGAACTCAATGACAATAAATTTGAATCTGATCTAAAAACAAAAATAAAAGGTGCTAACAGCAGGCTTCTATTTGTTTGTGAACTGAAAAATATATCTAAAATATAATCACTCCAGCAATATAATCAAAAGTGTCATGAAAGCATGAAGTAATTTGGCTCAGACAGAACAGTGTCTGTACAGTGCGGTATCCATTTTTTTAAGTGTGCTCTCCGCCCAAAAGGTGGTTTACATCCGTCAGTTTGAAGGCAGCGTCGGCGCCCTTTCACGGCGTAATACTGAAACACTAATCACACCGTATACAATCCACTCACTCGTTAGGAGCCGGTGCAAGGCAACACCATTCACGACTCATCCCTGTGTGTCAGAAATAGAAACGTGCGGCAGAGTGTGGGGGTGAAAAGATGGGCGTGAAAAGGAAGAACAGGGAGAAAAGAACGTTCCACAGAAATGTGTGAGATTCCTCTCCAGATAAGTCATTATGAGCTCTCCTGCTCCTCCACAACAAGTCTATGCATCGGATGTCATTTATTCATTTCTCTTTTTTTCGCAGCATATACCCGCCGCAGGCTTGAATGACACACCTGGATTACGAGCCACGAAAGGTTGCAAACTGATTATTCAATCGCTCACGATGAGACAACGGGCCATATGCTCTGCATCCGCCTGCACGACAATAATGGAAACGTAAGCTGTGTAAATATTAGGAAGCTGAAATGCACTAAGATGTGATATATATTTGTGTGTGTATGTACCTGGTATTGATATCTGTATGTGTGTTTGTGACGGTGGATGTGAAGGAGAGAGGGTGAGGTAACAGAAGTGGAGTTGGAGGGGCTCCGGTGTCCATACAGAAGACAGATATCTGAGACTTGAGCCAGGAGTAATGGCATCCTCCAGCCCAGTCCTGCCTCAAGCTCTCCACAGCCTGCTGAAGGAGAACAGCCATTTCTTAAACTAGCTCCAGCCAGACACGTCACTGCTCCATTTCGTCTTGCAGAGTCCTTTCGCCTCTTAAATGTTATTCCTAGAACACTTCACAAACAACATAAAGATGGGAGGAGTTTATGTTTTTACCACTCTCTTTGTATCCGTTGATTGGGAAGGCATACAAAGTATTTATGAAAAAAATTGGCAAGCAAAAGGGTTGATTATATTTTGATGGGGATGATGTAACAATAGGGTATATGCCATTTTACTGCACATTTATTTCTTCAGCCAACATTGTTCATTACATGCAAGTGAGGTTGGGCAAGTAAAAATTGGCTGAAGAGAGGCATGGCATACGAATGCCATTTTATGTCAATATTAAATGAACTAAGGCTACAGCTTTACAGTGATACACGGATACACTGATACACACTGTCCTTTAGCACAGCTCAGTTGATAACTCTACCTATAGGACAGGGTTTGTGTGCACTGAGGTCAGAACTGTCTTTGTATGCAATACAAACTTCAGGAGTGTGGATAAAACAGGCTGGAAAATTCAGTTTTTTAACGGTTTATTAAAAGTAATTTTAAGGTGATAAAAAAACAGTTTATCTCAGAATGAGAACTCCCTCATTACCACCTCAGTGCTTCTTGTCTTTTTCCTGTAATTAACTATATTTTCTTTTCTTTCTCACAGGTGGTCCGATGGATTATATGCACCCCCTGTGGTCCACTGTTGTTCATTTAAATGTTTGTGGAGGCCTGACCCATCAGAGGTTACAGTAGACTTATAGAGGGCAGCAGAGCTCACACACGTGTGGCGCCATT
This sequence comes from Liparis tanakae, assembly GCA_036178185.1. NCBI lineage: Eukaryota > Metazoa > Chordata > Actinopteri > Perciformes > Liparidae > Liparis > Liparis tanakae. The sequence continues at coordinate 10,744,675 of CM070090.1, read as the reverse complement.
AGAGTAAATCACAGCCTCTGCACAGGGAAACTGCAGTGATTGACGGATCGGTGCGTAAAGGGCAAATGATTGGTTGCCGGGGGATTTTGGTCTGCCCTCCAGACACTTTCTCTCCCATGGGTAAACTAAATGAAAACACACTTCCTGTTTCACTGGGCACTGACGTCCTGTTACTCTTGACATTCCTGCCCCTGTCATGACTACACATACAGCTTGTTGACTGGGTTGAAGCGCTCAGCTATTTTTTGACAAGGTGACCCGATGAGCTGCAGTGTGTTACGCCTTCAAATCGCCTATTAGGTGGAACTGGACCTCAAATCAACAGCAATCACCCCCATTTACATGGTCTGATGTGTGAACCAGGTGGATGCTAGATCTCCATAAAAGAGCCTCGGTCAAGATTTTGGAGCCAGATTAGATTTAATAACATACCAGTCAATGCTGAGATTCATTACAGGCACATTTAGTCACTAACAAAAAGGTAAGAAAACATAGTTGTAGCTTTATAACATAATGTATGCCTCTATGGATTCACAGAAATACCTGTGAAACACTTGCATTTGGCTCTGGCTGCTGTTCCAGCTGTCGAAATTCATCAGACTTAGTTTTCTCATTTTTCTGGATGAGGGAGCGTGAAGTAAAGATCTTTACGTTCCCTAGCTTTCTTCTGAGTAAAGCCAGTGGACTTAATCATGGCAGCAGGGCCTCTTCCCTGCAGAGCATCAATGACTCGTTACCCATGATAACACGGCAGGACCCCGGCTGACTGAGGAGATGCCTGAATTAAAAACCTGCTTCCATGGAAACAGGCTCAGCAGCTCACAGGGCTGCATAACCTCTGAACTAGTGTCTTTCTCTCAGGGCTGTGACGAGCGCTCTGAAGTGGAGATGGAGATGGAAAGCATGGGAGAAGAAAAGGGAAAGGAACAATAAAGCTGCATTCTTTCACAAGGAGATTCAAGTAAATTTTATGAGCCTGCCACATGTTCTCGAAGTATGAAAAGAGGGTATTGTTACTTTTGTAGAGGCCCTTAAGATGTTGATGAAAGAGCTTCATGGATGTATTAAAAGAGAATGATCAGTGGTGAGCCGGGGGAAAGTTTTCCATCCCCATCTCTACCTTTACTCTATCTATGGCCAGCGCTCAGCATGTGAGCACACGTAATACAGAAACCAAGCTGTTCCTGCCAAATCACTCCTTATCCCTTCCGTCCAATAATAGTCTCAACGGTTACATTTTCCTTCTGCTTTTGATTAAGTATATATCAAATATTCATGGCAATGGAAATGTGTAACAATGACTTTTATGGGGCCTGGTGAGTGTCTAATGTATTCAGACCATACAAGATGTTCATGACTGAATCCTTGTGCTATTTCAGAAACCTCACTCGCAGTATTTCAGTCCTTTGAGGCCAAAGTTCCATTGGTAACGGTCGAAAGGAGAGCCAAAATAAATGCCGGCAGCTTGTTTTCTTTGTGTGTGCGTGTGCGTGTGTGTATTCCACAACTCCGGGACGTTGTAGACCAGAAGATCAATGTATGAAGTTTGTATAACCTGTCAAAAATTAGGGCCAGGATACCGCAAATTCAATTGCAAATATGAAAACCTCTGAGATGTCAGAGATGTCAATGGTTTCATATCTTCTGTTATGAAAAGTTGCTGCATCATCGCAGGAGAATGCCTGATTATTCAGCATAATGTTTAATTCTCGGGGCAACAGCCGCTGCAGGAAGCCAACAAAGTCTCAAAACCACTTAAATAGAGTAACAGAACGTCATTACTGTGGTAAACCATCGTGAAACCCTATAATGTAAATCATCTGTAAAGTGGCAAGTCAAAGAGGGAACACAAGACTGACACTTGATAGCATCAAATAGCTCAGTTCCACTTTGTAATCTGAGATCAAAACTAATTGTGAACGACTTACTTTGATTGTCGGGAACGTGGGCTTTGCAGCTCTGACAATGTTTCTGTGTGGGTGAGTTACTTCGCTAACTCTTTATCTAAAAGCTGCGACAATGTGGTATTATAGCTGATCTCAGCAAAATCATTCAAACTGAAGTAAAAGTGTCAGCGCTTGCAACCATTTAACTATTCTAATGTTAGTTTGGAGGAAAAAACAAAGGCGTGTAAGAAAATGTGTTGAACCTAAATTACACATTTTCCTGATAAAAGCTTCTTTATTCTAGTTTCAAAAGAGAAAGCAAGTGAATGTCTTTCCCAGCCACAATCACACCGTTCACTCCATAGAATAGATGAATGGACTGTCAGAGCTCAGTCGGGTTGTTAGCAGCATGGTATCACGCGAGCCGGGGCACATAGACGCGTTAATATTCTTGCTGGTGCCTCGACATGTGAACACCCATGTGGAAAAGAGGGGATGTGTTCTTGCGCAGTCAATACAGCATGTTTGTCTGTGTGTGTGTGTGTGTGTGTGTGCACAATGTCTACCACATACAGTCCACATGGTTTAAAAGTGCACTAAGAGTATGGGTTTTATGGCTCAGTCAAGGCTTGCCATTCCCTCTCCCTCGCAAGGCAAAGCCCTGCAAACGAAGCCCAGAGCGAACTGACAGCCACTGGAGGCCTGACAGCAACCCACCGGATCCAACCCCGACAAACCGCAGCAGCTCCTCTTCCCTCTGCCTTCAGCCTCTCTCATCCCCTCTATATTATTTTTTTGTCTTAGAGTGGGTGATATATGACAGATCGTGCCTTCCAAACGGCTGCTACAGATTTCTGCAGATTTCATATGTAACCACAGACTTAGCCCATCTGCTTTTATCCGTGGCTTTTTTTTCCAGGCCTAAAAGAAAAAACGGTTAAAAAAGCAGCATTCGGTTTTGTCCTTTTTCCCACTGAGGCAGCTGTGTTGGACTTTGGAAGAAAAAAAAGAGAGGGGAAAAACAACTCGTGGAATGGAACTGTTGTCTTTTTCTGTACCCATGAGCTAAGTGTGAGTAATTAAAGGAGTTGAAAAAGGGTCTTTGTACACACGAAAACAAACTTGAGCATAGATGGAAAAGTAAACAACCACTGCTCTCAGTCAGAATACAGAAAATGACGCAGTTGAGCCTTTTTTTTCTTTTAGAAGAAGGGAACTGCCTGCTACAAATCCCAAACATCATATATAACATCTTGACCTAATCATATAACACTTTAAATTGTTAACAACGCATAATTGTTCCTCTTGTTTGTTGAATAGATGGCCAGTTTGGTGACAACATTGATTATACTTGATCACAAACAAACAGACACACACACATACAGACACAGAGATTTACCCGGATTGAACACACTATACATGTTGGAAAGCCTCTTATTTACCCTTCATTGGAAATCTAGGTTGCCACAGCAACTCCATTTTTCATAAAGCATAGATGTGTCATGATTGGACCCCAGCTGAGTCTTTAATCGCTGCACAGAGCCAATCCAGGATTGACTGGAAGACCTCAGACAGGCAGCAAAATCACCAGTGCTATATGACTGTTATAGCAACACTATCAGACTGAAGCCTGGGTTGTATAAGGAGAGTCTGCGGAGTGCCAGTCCCAAACTTTGGTCCATTTAGCCTGTCAGCACTTTGAGCGGGGATAAATGCTGTGCAGTTCCACTCACTTAACTCGGCTTTTCCTGGTCAATCACAAGCCTTAACAGAGTTCAGGCCCAACACCCCCCACAAAAAAAACCACCAAAGCCTCCCCGCCCATCAAACCACTCTTTCATCCTCTATTTCTGTTCCTGCAATCACAACTGAGCCTTTTCAAATGCAGTGGTAACAGTGCTCTACTGTAGGGTAGAGAGGGAGTCGGGCAGGGAGGTGATATTGGCTGAACTAAGGTAACACAGAGACACAACTGTTTTTTGTGTCTTTTTCTCCACTGCAGATAATTACAATTTTTTCTGCTCTGACCAAATTGCAGCGACTGGCCGAAATACCCAAACAGCTTAAATAGCCCAGGCAGTGGTGGAAACATTTCCTTATCTGAGCGCCGGACCGTGTCAGATTTATTCAGTGTTATTATATTACAACTTCTGATAAGAGTAGAGTTAAACACTGAGGATTGTTCCACTATCAAAACACTGTTGTTTTGTGTCATGAAAGAACATAACCATTGACTGGTATTATCAAAAACATATAATACATGCTGATAAATACAGACAGTATATACAAATAAAATGATGAAGGAGTTGGACATGTTAGATATCTATTATATAGAAAAAAAGAAAGTAAGAAAAAAAGTATGCCAGCATTACTCCTACAATTCAATGACCCAATGAAATGTGTTGTGAACCTTACCTCAGCAGCGGGGATGCCTTCAGGTGGGCGACATTGGAGCAACACTTCCTGTTCGAGTGACACTTCCTTTCCAAGAGGTTCCTGGTCAAACGTCTTCCTCAGGTCTACAATTATAAAAAGAACATTGTGTATCAATATTGACTTATATCTCATTGACAGGAATATGTGAGGGCAATTTTAAAGCTATGTGTAATATGAAATACTGAGTAAATCAATAATATAGTATTGGTATCCTAGCAATAAATCATCAGAAGGAAAAGGCAAGGTAACTCATCTATAATAATTACCACTGTGAAAAAACAGGACACAACAGTGTGTGTTTGAATGTTAGAAACAGCATCTGAGATGTGTCCTTTTGTTCTATCCCCCTCTCTGTTTCAGCTATCAGATAAACCTCCCTGAAGTAGATATAGAGAAGATAGATAGAAGGGGCTCCCTCACCCAAAAATGAAAAACTAATATTGTTGTGGTGTGAGAGCCCTGACGGAGTAGTGCGGGGCAGGGATAGTGGAGCTGACAGGGCAGGATTACTGAAGGTGTCATGCTACACTGGAACCCAAAGCCCATTAGACATATATCATAACCTGCTGCACAGACTTAGACAGGAGCAGTGGGCATCATACACCACAACAGAGGGGAGAGGAGAGGACTTAATGGGGAGTTACAGCACCATTTGGGAATGTTGGAGTTACTGAAGCAGCAAATCTACCATCAAACCTCCAAACTCTACTGATAGCATTTTCACAGTCTTTGCAATATTCTTGGCAAAACACATCCTGTCAACAAAGGCAACTCTGACAGAAGAGCTAGCCGACCCAAGTTGAAAATGATATGCGAAGACTTCAAGCTGAGAGGATACAGTGAAGCTCAGAAGGGTCAAACTAAAGCGAAACATACATGTTAAAAGACACGGAGATACAGCTTGAATAGAAATTAAAAAAGGCCATCGAGTCCGACGCGTGTGGGGGGTCTGTGTTTACTTCGCTTTTGATATCCGAGTGTGTGATGCCAACACATCTTGAGTTCCTAACCGTGTCCATGGAAACAAACCCAGAAATGATCCTGGTCCAATCTGTGGAAACTATAAGGCAGTTCTTACACACAATGCTTTTATTACAGTTATGGTAATTGGTAAATGGATGGACTGCTTTCACACCACGCATCATCATTCACCTATTCATACACTGATGGCAAGGGGTTCCATGCAAAGTGCCCATAAGGACCCTCTACCAATCATTCTCATTCACACACCGTAGGAACCGCAAATCGGGATTAAGTGTCTCGCACAATGAAACATCAGCATGGACTAGCGGAGCTGGGGATCGAACGGACGATCCTTTGATCGAAGATTGACATACGCTCTACCCAATCGGCCATGGACCGCTATTAACATTGCATCTTAAGATTTTTAATAGATTTATTATAATATACATCTATAAGATACCCCTGCAATAGCACATTGGCTGGAAACTCAAGGTTTAGATGTTTAGATGAGTGTCGAATGAAAGCACCTTCAGATGTGCAGTGGCACGTGGCAGAATGTGAACTTCAGAAGTTGAAGCAGACTGCACATTATAAGTTTAATACTCTTGAATACTATGTCAATGTAATAGGCTACAGTTCCTACGACTATAAACGTAAATAACTGCGGTGCAATGTGTGGGGAGATTGAGCGATGAGTGTGAATGGATACAGTAAAGATAGAGCTTTCTCACAATAGGTTTTATGTATTCATCACTACTATAAAATACAAAGAAGGCATCCCTAGAACATGATCAAAATAGAGGTTTGATTTAGCGATGTCATCACTTGCTATCTTTTTGTTCAAAAGCTATATTACACGAGGAGGACACATTATACTTAAATAGAGACTGTTCAGCTAACGGTTCCACTTTCCCTGGAGGAGAAACTAGATCATGTTCTTCTTACATAATACATGCCCAGGATACACCTGGAGGCCTCAAAGAATAGATATTGTCATTTAAGGTTCATTTTTTAGTTGGGAAAAATAACCTTAAAATAACAAATTCAAACCGTGTCCCAATTCCACTCCAGGGGAATAATAACCCTAACTCTACCAGTGAAATGCATTAGAAAAGCTGAAAGCGTGAGTGTTGCATTGAAAGCAATTTCTGTAAAAAGTCAGATATGAAATTAAAACCAGGAATGACTTGAGGGGCATATTGTGGGACATATAAAGCGTTATGGAATTTGATCCAAGGACCAACAGTTTTTTTTTTATTAAGATGGAAAGGTAAGGCAAGGAAAGGAGGCAGCAAAACTCAAAGGGGCAAGCAAACTGTCTCCTACACAGGAACAAATAGCGAGGTACAGGACTACATATGCTCAGCAACCAAAGCCAATACATAACATATGAATTCTCCATAAACATACTGGAGTAACAGTCTGGCTACTGGAGCTGGTGTCCATGGTGGTACAGAGCAGCTTTTAGTTTGGCCTAACAATGTTTTAAATTAGCAGTATAGCGTGTTTATCAGGAGAGGAAGTGCATACTTAATAACCTCCTTAAACACAAGCAAGCAAAACAAAAATGCTTTGTTGCCAAAAAATTAACTTGTTTGGATCGTGACATTTCCGTTTTTATTTTGTTCTTTTAGTACCAAACCAGAGTCTGCTACTCCCACAACTACCACCAATTAGTGTACAGACCATACACATCACAGAATAGTCCGGATTACATGATTAGAATTAATTGCATTGGCCAGTGTTTATAAGAAAATTAGATAAATCCATGCTTTTTTTTTCTCTCCATTCGCTTGTTGTAGCAGATCAACTCCAGCTTGTTTAACCACAATTAAACACCCAGTGCTTGTTTTATTAATTTCATCATCCTTTGGCAAACCTCAGATATGACTCTTGAAACACAGTAAGTAGCATGCAAGTCATTATTCTGCGCTGCATATTTTATTGGATGTGGGTTTAAATGATGATCCCCCTTAAGGTCCGTCCTCTCCTCACCCCTCATAATCCTGAACAATACTGTGGGACACCGAAGGGTGTGGCACCAGCTAGGTCGACATTCCTGTGGGAGTCGCACAATTCCTTCCGACCGCACATAAACACTTCCAGCCTCCCAGCCCTCAGAAGGATACACATATGACAATGTTACTTTAACCCTCCTATTACCTTTGGGGTCAATTTGACCCCATTCAATGTTCAACGTCTCTAAAAAGATTGACATCATTATTTTTTTAATTCATATTTCATGACTTTTCCTGAATTATTGGGGACAATTGGGTAAATATAAAATTCACATGATGATATGTTTTCAATGTCCTGTACAATTTGACCCCAGGCAGTTTTTCACTGTGTAAAACATATAGGAAATATCAACTTTATTTATTTATTTAAATGGCTATTTAGGTAGTCAACAAACAAACAAACAAACATACCTTACACTTAAACTTGGGAAGCAATATGAATTATAATATTTTTCTTTCGGTTTTATTTGCTGGAGTCAAATTGACCCCAGGGGTAAAAGATGTTAGTAAATTGGAAGGTAACAGGAGGGTTATAAACATACTGTAAGTTTGGCTACTTTTATTGCTAAAGTACACCAACTTCCAGGTTTAGTAAATCATAAGTTACTGATGCAAACCTAGATTAGGAGTGACCGGGAACACTCGGCTTGTACTTGTACAATTCTAAAGCTACAAACAAGAAAATCTATTTGCATCTTTAAACTTCACCCTTCGACAATCTTTTGAAAGGCATTTCAGTTGATTTGATTTGTTTATTTAATTTGTTTCTATGCACATGCTTTTAGTGCCTCTCTTTGGCAAGCAATCACTGCTCCCCAACGATGGAGGCCAGTTAAAATGGAGGTCACACGAAGAAAAGGCAATCACAGGAACTTTAAGATTCTTCCTCCAACAGGCGCACAGCATCTCTGACAATACCTTTTGCCAGACTAGCCTTTTTGAAAGTCTGAAAGCCAGTTCTTCAATGCAACAACCTCTTAACTTGCCAGCGCTGGTGGCGCTGACTCACCGTCTGATTTAACTGTATATGTTTAGATGACGGGAGAAGAGAGGAAAACAAGCCCAGTTTCCATTAGCCTATCAGGATGGAGCCTGACTCTGAAGATGGCTGCCTGAAGAGAGAGCACGGTGGAGGAGCTAATCCATTCAGCAGAAGCTAATAGGAGGGGAAGAGAGGTCCATTGTGATTTGAGGGATAGGTTAGTGCTGGAAGGCTGCTCATCATGGGTGATTATAGGAGGCGGAGCAGCGGGAGTGGGCTCGGCGGGGGAGATTGAGAAGCATGACTCTGATTCACCAGGCAAGTACAACAGCAGCAAGCAGTAATGAGAAGAGCTACCAGTGTTTGAAAAAGAGGGAATTCACTGAATTCAAAGAGCAACTGTACAGACAACCAGGAGACATTGTAAGTGAGAGAGACAGACAGCTATATATGGATGCAGAGAAAGAAAAGGAGAATTAGGAGGCATCAGAATTGAGAGGGACAGATATATGACTGCAAACGGCCTCTAAATAGAGTAGATCACCTGAAAACCATGGAGTTTGACTCTGCACTGTGCTACTCTGTTAAACTGTGACAATGACAATAAACATCATTCTAACAGTGGCAGCGAGTTGCCAGCCAAACGGCGATATCCCCACCCAGCAGTGAGACCAACACATGTGACGCAGGCGACAAGTCAGTGCTGCGTCTTTTGTCTGTTTGCCACATGTCAGTCACAAGGAAGTGACAATTGAAGTGAATTCGACAGGAATTGAAAGTGCGAAGCGTGATCAAGCCGATACTACAAGAGAAGTGGCTTCGGGTGGAATTTTGACACCAATGTGGAGGTAGTTGTGTTATGTAATATGTGTTGTGTTGCAGAAGCTTTGGCTTGCTGTCACAACTCAAGCTACTCTTACATCTCTGCTTTCCTCACTATGTCCTCTGGGGCTTCATTACTTTTCAGATTATGATTGGCACATCCTTTGGGAAACAGTAAAAAATGAGCCAACATTTTAGAGGCAAAAGAATGTTTCTCTATACTTGGAAACAATTTGTGTTAAGGGTTTCAGTAGAAGGACCAACACAATTGCAGAGAAGAAATGAGGACCACCTCCAGAAAAAAGAGGTAACACTAGTATAAACATGTGCCGTAGCCTCTCTACTGTGTATACACCGCTGGTGCTCTCCCCATCCTCTGTACTGGTTTATACTGTACACAAGGAAAGGGAGTCAAATGACGACTTTTTACCAACTCAAGTTCAAAGGAACACTTGAATCCTATGTTAGTCAGACCATTTTCACTGCTTCTATCTCCAGACTCTGTACATCTGTCCTTGTACACAAAGCCAGTTCCTTGGCAGACAAGACACTTTGTTTGGAGAGGAATGCAAAGATTAGAGAGAAGATAAAGACTGAATAATGGGACGAAGAGACGGGAGAACACTCACAAGCGATGCGGACGTGGGCTTTGCGGCTCTTGGTGGTCCCTGCAGAGCTCCAGGCAACACACTGACACCAGAAGTCCTCGGGCCCAAACAACTCCTCCACCTGCTGTCGAGTGATCTCGATGCTGGCCTCTCTCACTACCAGCCCTGTAAAGAAAGACAGAAGGGATTGAAAGGGAGGAAGATATAGAGAAAGTATTAGCACTGATCAACAGAGAACTACGAGTTCCAATGAACTGATACGGACCAAAATCTATCATTTTATATCATACCCACATTTGAAATTTTCAAATTTAAATGAGTCACATCACATGCTTTGACACTGGGTATTTGTGTCAGTCTGGCCCGGATTCCAGAGCCAGAGAGCTGAGCTGTTTGGGTCCGAGCCCTGTGGGGGAGGATTCCCGGCGTCATGGCTACCACAATCCTGTTTGCTAACTCCTCTGATTACTGCTCATCTGGGTGCCAGGACCCAAACAAACAAATCATCTTCAAAACAAATGCCTCTACCCACAGCTGCCCCTCTAGAGCGGATTACGCTGCTACAGTGTGTGTATGTCGACCATGCATAGGAATTGCGTGTATGTATAAATGAACGGGTTCTGTGGTGCACGAGCGTTTACTGACTCTACCGATACTTATTATGCCTTATTGCAGCTCAGTCCATCATCCTGTTTAGATTGAATGTGATACTTGTGAGGACAATGGAGGTACCATGAGGTCCTCATAAAAAGACAGAAATGCACTATAATATTTAAACATGTTAGGAGACAATTAACCCTTTGATGTATAGTATCTGAACCTATCATGAGCCGGATTGACACAAAAAGGAAAATGATAATATATATTGATGCATATTATGTAACAGTACTGTGGATATTTCACAAGAACATGCTGTGAAAAGCTAATGCCACCTCATCATCAAAGTGCTGCTCTGTTAGGCATAAATGTGGAGGGGTGTTCAGCCCACTGGAAATAGTTAAGTTGATGTCATTTACCTGGAACCGTCATGCTCATGTACCGAGTCAGCAATAATATGAAAGTGGACTGTGGCATTCAGATTCTGCCCAGTTGAAGGGCCTTTGTTATGTGCCTGGGCAACATCCTCTCCACCATTACCACCTGAAAGGACCATTACCACCAGAACGGATGCATCTACGCATGTTCTTCTTTTTTTGTTGTCAATAAATTAGATTTTGTCATCAGCATTACAAACCAGCTTCTGTCCCCACTCTTTAGTTACTCTGTTGTGGAGATGACTAGGTGTGTAGCTGTGTTTCATTGTTAGCTGACATTATGGGTCTTCTGTTGCGGTTGTCTTTGGTATTAATCATAAATTGGCATTTCCTTCTACAAAACTGCTAGTGTCCAGAAGCTTTGAGTCAGTGTCTCAAGGCTCACTACTATGACCACACTTTGTACATGAACACCGGTGTGTACATCTTATTCTTGTTAAATATAATGTATTTTCGCACATTTAAATGACTTAAATTAATTAAAATAAAATAAAACATGTATATAGTGTTCTCAAACATCCCCATTGCCTGCTAATTCAAAAACAATGGGGAGGCGGATGTGTCTTGAGGGGACACAAGTTCAAAGCTTCACAGAGGGCGGTCCAATGTAAACAGGGGGCAGTTGCAGAATAGTTAGCCAGTCAACTTTTTTTATATTGTAACACACTTAGGAGAAGTTTACATATATTACAGTTACCATAAAAACAACTACGAGCTGAAATCCTTCGACGTTAGAGCTAATGGGCTGACTTAGCTAACATGTTGTCAAGGTTTGTAGGCGAAATAATGTAATGATGTAAGGTTACTACAGTAGCTTTAAAGGCTGTGTACTGGAGCATGTGTATTTTGCAGTGATAGCAGCTAATAATACAATGAATGACGTCTGGTCTATAGCAAGCATTGCTTGATAAGACACGTCTTACTGTTCTACTGACCGTAATCAATCCTGTTTTTTTAAGCAGATCTCATAACTTCTTTAATGACCTAATTGCTTTTTCTTTTACTGAGCTTACCGAGGAGATGGAGTGTGTGGTTGATGTGACTTCATTAACATGCGCTGCCTTGTGTCACAGATCAGTGACTCATCGTGTCCCGATGTTCATTCAATCAATAACCCAATCTTTGCCTGAAATCTAATTCATTATATTGTGATTCACTGGGTTACCTGCTGAGCTAGACATGAAATGGACCTTTTTGAGACACACTGTGAACCTTTACCAGTAATCTAATAAAGAAAAAAATCGGTCTAGTTTAATTTGTGAAAGCTCACTCATAATGCAATACATGGATCAAGACAAATCTGGCTATAATCTGTTAGCCCATTTTTTCCTTTTACATTGATGGTTTGATGTGGAAACGTGACAACCGTTATGTTCCCTTAATTTCCCAAACATTGAATTCAGTTTTTTGTGGCATTAAAAAGTCTATATCGCAAAATATGCAAATAGTTATAACTGCTATTATAGAAATAGTATGTCCACAGGTGACCGACGGTATCTTAGCACTCAATAGATTTTATTTCAGCTTTATTCCCACCTTTATTCTCCTCTTCTGGATGCTCATAATTTGTACACAAGTTCATATTCTGCTATACAGTTAAAGTAGGTTTACACTGCATGTGTCAATATTTCAAGTTGAATGTATAATGCAAAGAGACCGGGTGGCTGAAAAAATTAACATGCCATTTTACTTCAGGTTCGGTGCATTCACACAGCCTCCTTGTTCTGGCACACACACACCAGGCAGAGGGGCATCCCACACACCAGCTTAGCGCTCATGTAAAATTCACACAGTGAGCCGACAGGCGGGAGAACAGCCGCGTCTGTTGTGTGCACATTTGCTGCTGCATGTATGTGTCCAAGGGTGTGTGTCTGTGGCTGTCTGTACTGTGAGCCAATGTGTCTGAGAGGATTTGTGTACTGCGAGTTTGAGAATGCCAAAGAAGGATGGGATGGATGTTAAAACATCACACACCGAGTCGGAGAGGCAAAATCAATATCGTGGAAACAATAAGAAGATAGGAATTCTCCAAGGATTTAAAACCCGTGCCAGAATCAGTTAATTTTTTTCCGTTGGTGTTCCAGACTGTTTCTAAAGAAGGTTCTTCTATAGCGGGTAATTATCAGTCTGATGTTCGAACAAGCCCTCTGCACCGTGAGATAGCCTCAAGCGACGATGACGACCGGCTATAAGTCTACTTTAAGAGTAATTCATGACTTCATTCAAGCAGGGGTATATTCTTCCTGACGTTTTGCACTTGAAACACATCAGAAAGAGTCTAGCAGATGAGTGGGGCTCTGATCTGGGCCTGCTGACCTCATCCAGTGACTTCATGTGTTTTGCTAAGCGAGGAGCTCTCGGGTCACTGTATAATGTTACAAGGATGACAACAAAACAGACACGCGGAACGACTGTGACTCGATTTACAATCAAGAGGGGCAAGCAAGCACGGCCCATGTCACGACCAGCGTTGAGGGGCTACTTCACACATGTCGATGTGGCCATTAGCAGTAGAAATTATTCCACAATAGGTCCCATTAATAAGTTCAAGTAGGGCGCCTCATTGGAGATGATATATTATTAATGTGGTCATTAAAATGAGCTAGTCTAGCTCCTTAGTGGTAGAACGGGCTAACATTATTGATCAGGCCAGTCAGGCGGAAAAGGAGATATTGGTCATTGAAGGAGCACTGAAAGAGGAGGAAGGAGGTAAGTGCTCAGATTACCTGGCCAGATGAAGAGTACTCGTTTGATCTTCTAACTCGTTTTTCAGAGAGTATGACTAGCTGTCTCCAGTGTGTATTACACGACTGTAGCTGTGCCTGCTTATTATTAATTACAGGGTTCTTACACCTGTTGACCAATGGATTTCCATGACTTTTCCATGACTTTTCCATGACTTTAAACCAAATTTCCATGACCAAACTAAAATCTCGGTTTATACATGAAAAGTGAGAATATTTAGTATTCAAACAATGTGAATTCCAAAGCATACAGTTTACATTTAATGAAACAAATGTATTTGAGACAATGTTTTATTTAAAGAATAAACATTTGCTTCCTGAGCTATGGCCATCGAACTTTCCAGTTTTTTTCTAAAACATATTCATTATTTCAAACTCGGCGTAGATTAACAAGTGAATATAATAAATTTCCATGACTTTTCCAAAACTTTTGTGATTTAAGTTTTTTCCATGACTTTTCCAGGCCTGGAAATGACCATTTTAATATTCCATGACTTTTCCAGGTTTTCCATGACCGTACGAACCCTGTAATTAGCTGCTCATTCACTCGTGTACATTTTCCTTTTGCTCACAACTAACTTGAACTTGTCCTTAACACTGCGAGTTCAATGCTCTGGTGTTCAGGTGACAGCAGGGTGAGTATCTGAAGCTAAACCATCACTCTGTGGAAGGCGAGAATACCATCACACCACCTTTTTTTACTCTTGTCTCTTGCTAAGTCACATTTGGTCTCTTTTCATGTGCATCCTCATTATTTCACAGAAAACAGGTCTCAGTTCCCATCAGAGTGGTTCATGGTCATATGTTCACTCAAATAAAACTTGCCTTCACCGGCATTCCCAAGATGAACTTTCAAAAGAAAAAGAAAACATCAACTTTTTTTTCCTACTTTAGTACTTTAGTGTCACGTGCGCTATACGTGGCCCACTGTGTGTCACATTCGTTGGATTAAAAAGCATTTCGACAGGGTATATACCGGCGTGATGTCTTTTGAAAAGTCGCAGTGGAGAGCTGCAGGTGAAGTGTCTCATGCTGTGAAGAACATTGTGCAGGGAAAGGCTAGCCGTGAATCAAGCCCCCTATTGCTGATTGCATTGCAACTGCTGGGGCCACACCACATTGTGCTTTTAGCAGGAACTATTTATAATATACATCTCAGAAATTAGTGTTATTTGCATCATAAAGTGCAGATAAAAAGTATTCACCCCGTTGAGAAGTGTTCATGTTTTATTGTACACATTTGAAAATGAGGTAGATTGATGTCAAAAGGGAAGATTGATGTTTAAAAAACGTTGCAAATGAATTACAAATAGAAAATAAAAATAAAAGTTTTAATAAGGATGTACCACCTCCCGTCAGCATTCAGCACATGCATTATTTAATAGCCGCTTTGCACAACTTGGCACTGCAATAATTGTTTGTGTGGTAATGGTTTATGTCTTGCTATTACATCTCTACAATCATTACTGTAAGTCAACAAACATGATCACTTTGTGATGGCACTGCATGTGTGATACACAAAAAACTAACCTTTTTCCTGTAGAGGAAGTGGACGGCAGCTTGTTGTCATATAAGTGTGTCAAACATCTGGTTAAACATGCAATGGATGCAGCCTGGAGTTTAAGTCTCTTGCACTCTCTTCATCTCATTATCTCTCATTTCATCTAAGTTCTTGCCAACATGAAAGTGAGACATAACGACAGGACGAGAGAGAAGCAGAAACCCAGGGGGTGGGCAGAAAGTAGGGTAAAGAGGGAGAGATCCAATTCCTTCAGGCTAAACTATCCGTGGTATTGACCAGGCTGGCCACTTTCTGTTGGTGCTCCTTTTCCTTCAATCTCGGGAAAATTGGAGAGCAATGGAGTGGGTTGAGAAAGGCTACAAGCATCCATTGGGCTTTTGTGGTGCAAGTTTGTGTGTGTGTGTTTGTGTGTAGGTATGTGTGTTTCTGTGTGTGTTGGAGGGAAGAGGGGGGGTGCAAGGGCATAACTGAATGAATATCTGTGCAGTAAATAGCCTGTGGATATGGTTGTGGGTGCGTGTGTGTGTGTGATGTGTGGGTTGTTTTCCATGTTGATGCTTTTAGCACAAAACCTTCTGACACAAAGGCAAAGAGCCACTGATACCTTCACCCTCTTCTTTGTCATAATCATAACCATGAAACACATCCTCAGATCTGTGTATTCTTCCAAAAGTACACTGGGTCAAAATGAAAGGCTTTCAGGTTGCGATTGAGGTTGTTTTTCCAATACTCATTTCACATATTTCTTTCTTCGAGGGAAGAGCACTCTTCTGTATCTGTGTGTCTGCTTTCATATCGTGCACCAGCCCGCAACAATTTACATTTAGTAAAACAGCACTTTATTGTTGTATCTTCACGAAATACTTCAGAAACAACACGGAGCAGACCGCTTGCCTGTGTATGTAAGTGTGTGCTTACGGCCCTAAACATTCACATTTAAGTGGAGAAGCAGCTGCCAGTGTGTATGAGCATACAGATGTGTGTGTGTGTGTGTGTGTGTGTGTGGCAGAACAGTGGGATGAAAAGGGTAAATGTGATGTGATTGGTACCTGTGGGCGACAGAAAAACTCAATTTCCAATACAGCAGCTGAATGCAGCCAATCAGTGCTGGGCCTGTTGTGTGTAACGGCTCTGATGCCGTTGGGGGTGAAAACAACCCTGCTGGAGCTTCACCGCCGTTACCTCTTATAGATGCGTATACAAACACGTGCATAGACACACAGCTACACAACCAAAAGGCCCACACACCACACAATGTGCTTGTCAAACATTTACTGCAGATAAGGTGATGCAATCATTGATTATAAAAAACTGGCCTTTAAAATTGATAAGCAGACGCAAATAATATGTGTTTTTTTTTGCGTTTAGTGTGATCAATCCTACAAAATATGACTATGTGACTAATTTGCTACCTGAAATGTGTGTATTATGTCTGTCAACTTTTTGCTGAGTGTAATCTACAAGTTAACATTGACCGTCTCAATATTTAAGCAATGCAATTATTTTCCCTAATCCTTAACCAACTTTGATTTAGATATGCACTTGAATGCGTCTGCATCCGTTCTACTGACCTGAGTTCTCGTCAACCCGCTCCTCCACGGTGTGCTCCTTCTGGTGAACCCACTCGCTGTTGCACTTGAAGTAGATCTGGGTGGCGGGCGTGGCCTTGCAGTACAGGTTGACCGGCTTGTTCTTCACAATATAGGCCTCCTCCGGTTCCATCAGGAACACTGGCAGCGGCTCGGGCGGATCTGAAGGGAAGGTTTCCGGCAGATCACCGAGTCCAAGGAATTCATCGTCAACTGTGAAGAGAGAGAAGGAAAGAGGATGAAGGCAGGGAGGAGCAGATGCAAGGAAAGATGGACAGAGGGAGAAGTTGAGAACAGAGGCAGAGAGCCCCAGGAAGAGAGATAAAGAATATGTTGGGAGAGAAAGGGAGGCAGACAAGAGACAGTGGGACAGTGTATTATAACCACAGTCTTTGTATGGGATTATCCATCCCCGCAGCACACAGTGAAATCCCTATCATTTGATATTTTGGAATGTTTACACAAGTGTATTTTTGGAGTGGAGGACATTCTGGGATTCCTCTCAGGCAATAAGTCTGCGTGGCTTTAGACAAACAGGGCCTCGCTTGGTCTAACCACAAGCAGCTACTGCTGAGAACCAAGAGAGAGAGGCAGAGCCAATAATGAGAAGCACAGTTCAGAGGTTGACTCTGAGGAACTGAAGTTATAAGCGGATCTCTCTCTGTCTCCCATTTTCTCCCTCACCCTCTTTTTGCTTTTGTCTCTCTCTCTCTTTCTCACACACACATACAAGCTAATAGACACATGCACGCATGTTCTCACTCACACACACACACACACAGCAGATCTAATGACCTCAGGCTTTTGGCCCAGTTTGTGCCATTCCTCGGATACTTCTGCAATAGACAGATACGCTTCCCTGTAATTACAACTCCCTTTCATCTTAAATCACATACACACAACTGCATGTGTGCACGCACTCGCTCACGCACAAACATGAACACATGCTCGCACAGTGCTACAAAGAATCGTAAATATATGGGCACACACGTCCACGAGCGAGCACAGCTAACTTTCTAACTCTTTGAACGCGGGGGGAGGATGAACCCTATTCGCCACCCCATTTGTCACCTCCAGAACTGTTCTATTCTTACCATCGAACCGGTAGACATCAATTATTCACAAGTGTGAAAGAAAAGAGGCAGAGTAATAGAGACAGAGATACAGTGTGAAACAGAAGGTGAGAGAGAGAGAGAGAGGGAGAGAGAGAGAGAGAAAACAGACAGGAAGGGAGAACAGAGAGAGACGGTGAGAGTAACTCAGCCAGGCAGACATAGATTGAGACATTGAAATGGAGTTGGGACGACAGACAGAAACACAGAGCGGGAAAACAGGAACAGGAAGGCAGACTGTCCGGATAACAAAAGAGTTTATCAGCCCATCAGTAATTCTTCCATGTCCTTCTATCTACCCGCCTCCATGTCCTGTGTGGACATGCCGGAGCCTTGTTGTCTGACAGAGGTTGCCTCCTGGATGCCTTGGGAGCACTAAATAATGTCTCGGCCAGGCCGATATCTCCCCACCATGTCTCTCTAATGTTATCGCTCCCTCCCTACCTGCCACAGATTGCAGTTGATTGCTCGGAAATGAAAGGGCAAGGGGGAGCCAATCAGAAAAGGGCCCAGGCCACGCTCACCACGCTGGTTTGTCTGTGTACTCTTATAAAAGGCTTTGTCTTTGTATATATTATGCGAGGGTCTGTGAAAGTTTGAGTGCTTTTCATCAGAAACAACTCTTCCAACTCCTCTCTTTCTTTGGCTCCTAATCAGCTCATAATTGAGCAGAGGCGGTAAAACCTCAAGTGAACTGCGACCTTTAAAAGCAGCCGCCTCCTTACACTGTTTGTGTTTGTGTGGGTGCAATGAAGAGCTGGATCAGGATCATAGCCGTTTTGATCAATTTTCATCTGTTGCCGTCTAAATGAGAAAAAAAACATCTCAACATTCTCGAGTTATGTCTTTATGAAGGTGATGACTCTTTAATGTAGAAGTCTTTTTGAGCAGACCAGAGGTTAGTCTGTTTTTTTTTCTGCTCCACAGTCCACCCACATCCTCTGCCAGGGGACCCTGACCCAGAAACAGGCAAAGAGAGCCAAGGAAACTCATTAAAGATTGTGTTAGCCTTCTTTCACCCTGCATTCCCATTATCTCTCCATCTCTCTCTCCCTCCTGGCTCCCTCGTTCTGTCGAACTGTGAGGCAGAGAGATCTGAAACAGCCATGAAAGCGTCGCTCCCTACGCAGTGAGGGACGAGCGCCCCGCACGCTCACCCACGCGCTTGTGCAGGCATTAATGCGCACAGAGGCACACACAGACTTACTCACAGATATTCAAATTCATCAACTTCCTCAGTGCGAGAAATAATAAATTCAAGTGAATGAAACTAGCCCTCTGGTGAAGAATCTGCCTCGAAATGAAAAAAGACACCATATGACTAAATGAAAGGCTATGACTCCTTCCAATCACACACCCCACAAACACAGTCACACACACACACACACACACACACACACACACAGCATCCCTCTCCTCTCTTGCTGGTGAACAGAATTCTGAGAGCAACATTTTTTTCTGGCGCCTTCTCCCGTCGTCTCCATTCAATAACAAAACAGTTCCAGGAAGAGAATAGTTTGGACTTTTTGGCCACGTCATTTTAAGGATGATGCAATCTTTGTGTATAATCCCGAAGCCTAATAGCCAACATAATACCATACTTATGTGAATCAAATATGCATTGTGAACAAATGTTCCATCTTATATTTTGAAGTGTCTCATCCCTTTAATAGGAACATTATTATGGCATGCTTCCACTGTTTGAAATGCAATATGGATTTTTCCGAGCATTTCTAATTCTGTGGCTTGATTTTAATCAGAGAATGTGCCTGCATATTGAGTGTTTAAAAATTAATGAAATATGTCCTTGTAGCACTTTTATTCAAATTGTATTTTGCTCTGTAATTGGGGTGAGTTTTCCTAACTCAAATTGTGAGTCTTATTAGTGAATATTTTAAAACTCAAATTGAATATTAGTTGAATTTTATATCAGCTCCACATCTCAACAAAAAAAAAGTTTTTAAGATAAATGTGCTGCATATTGCCCTCTAAATACAGTTAATTAATTAATGATTTTTTTTTCCCGTTGCATACTTGCTGAATTTATCAGGTAGAGGGCAAACAGTTTGAAGAAAAGAAAACCATATAAAGAAGGATAAGATGAATCAAATGAATCCAAGATTAGCAAGTGGGAGTAGGTATGAGAAGGTCTTGGCAGTCAGCCGCTCTTTGGCATGAGTCAACTCCAAAAGCTGTGGGAGTGGAGTAATATTAAGAGATGATGACTTTATGGACATGAGTAAATTAAAGGCAAACCTCAACACTGGCACCGCTACATATCAAAGCACAGTCTCGGAGATAAGACACACCGAGCTGGAAAATAAATTTGGCCCATCTTGAACCCCAAAAAAAGAATATCTGTGTAAAATAAATACATAAATCGTTGCATAGAGAAGTGCAGAACACCCACACCAAACACAGACGTTCACATTAAATATATAAGGTTATGCACCCCGTAGCACGATGTGGTAAACAACTCGCCAAGACCCAAAAGAGACTGAGTTTGCTCCAGTGTGTTCCTCATTTCTTCCACATGTTCATGTTGACACTGTTTTCCTCCAATGTAGTCCGGGTGACCATCATCTCACTGAATCTTAGACATAACAGGGGCTTAATGATAAGCGTATATCAATAGCTTTCATTAGAAATGAGCACTATAGCTGGCTATAAAAAGAATCATACAGTGATTGCAGTTCATGTATTTCTTTTAAATGAGCTGCAGCAAAGCCTCTGGAAGCATTATTATACTAACCACTGCGATAAGTACACCACTTTGACTGAACCATCAATACCTTAGTCACATTAACGAGGTCCATTGTGCTGAGAACAGTGTAAACGTATGACCAGACGTCCACAACACATGAGACATGGAGCCAGTCTTCAGGCTGCGATGACGCCGTCGCTCTTTGCCGTTTTGAAAATGCACTTCAGACCAAATAACTGCTCTGGTAATGTTACATTGTGACATCACCTGTCCACAGGAGGAACTCAAGACCTGGAAAAGATTGATGTAGAGTGAGCAAAAGTAGTATTTCAAGGCAGAGCTCACACACAGTATTATGAACCATTTCCCCAACAATGTGGGTCCATCTGTGTTGGAATAGGGTCAGCAATTCAAATCCAGATCAAGCAATAACTACAATCGAATTGGGATGGAGGAAGATACTAAAATGCCTTCCCACCCACATATATAATGTGTCTGCCCTATAGACCATATCTAGTTGATATATCACCTGTTTTCTTGTGTGTCTGTGCTGAATATCTGGAAGACTGTATTTCTTAAACCGTATATATGTGAGTGTCTACGATAACAGCTTTTGAATGCTGGGCTCTGACACCACTGTGCAAGATAAGCTCTCTCTCTATTCTCTCTGTACTCACATAGATTTATTGTCCCAAGGAAAGCACTGTATCAGCCGGGCCAATGTTTCCCTTCAATCAGGAGAGAGTCAAGCATGAACGAGGATGAACACTGGCATAAATCTTCTCCCTCCTCATTCCTGTTTTATTCCTATTTATCCTCTTCACCCTCTGCTCTGTCCCACTTGCCTTCTCCCCTTCACTTTTCTTTCCACTCACCCTTCTCATCATTCTTATGCACATTCCCGCTTCAGATAGAGAAAAAGATGGGTAAGTGGCTGGCCCAATGGACAACGAGGAATTTTACTAGCCAATGTGTTGCTATGCCACAAAGGGGAAGGACACAAGGTGGTCAAGCAGAATAATAAACCACTCAACTGTCATGTCAATTGAGGCAGGATAAG
This sequence comes from Liparis tanakae, assembly GCA_036178185.1. Lineage (NCBI taxonomy): Eukaryota > Metazoa > Chordata > Actinopteri > Perciformes > Liparidae > Liparis > Liparis tanakae. The sequence continues at coordinate 10,723,195 of CM070090.1, read as the reverse complement.
TAGACTGTCAATCAAATCTACCTATAAATGTACTTTGAGCACACCTACCCATTATATTGAGTGAACATAAATCAATGGTAACGACCTTTTCCAGTCAATACTTGTTAGTATTGGACCCATACATCCCAGTGGCTGAAATCAATATGAATGGCTGTTGTTTTTAAAGCAAAATCCTTTAGAATCTCCATGAGAAACAGGCAAAGTGAGCAGAGGCTTTCTTCCAGTCTAATGTCTCTTTCCAGCCAAGTGCTTTATAAACTCTAATGTGTCTCCACACATTGTCTAAAGGGCCCCATCTGACGCTCGGCTGCAGCAGGTATTTATTGATTACTGTTGGGGGCCAGTGACCCCTCCCTCGCCCTGTCCTATCTGAGCATTTGTGCTGGGGCGTGCTAAGTACTCTCATATTTCATCTCTGGGGAATCCTGCCAACACACAACCTATTGCAAGAAGGAAGAAGCCGGCAGTCCTTAAAGTTAAGAGTCAGGTGGCTCCGACACTGACCTCCCAATCGGTTCACAGCTAGTTTTTTCACTGCTGGCCAGATTCACAATGACCTGAAGAGAACCCGTGCACAATAAAACTGACAAATAAAACAAATGAATAATTCAATCAGGGCATTATAGAGTGGTCCAATTCACAGGTCTTATCTTTACTAGAGTACGTGATGTAATTGGAAAAATGAATCTGCAAACAAATTGGTGTGTGGGCCGTCTGCAGTAAAGTACAAACAGTCGGCTGAAAGGAAAACAGTCGCAGAGCTGAGGAGTGGGCCTGAAGATAAGCACTTTAAATCGATTTAAGAAATAGACATTCAAGTGATAAACAGTACCCTGTGGTCCCTTCCCCCTTTTCATCCATCTCTAGCGGTGACCGTAAGTTGTGAGAAAGAAGAAGAAAAAAAGAGAAGCTCATCTAAAAGTGAAATATTGTAAAAACAGTCTTGAGGCGGGTGGGTTTCAGAGCACAGAGCAGCCCTTTCTTCTTGTCTCTGTGCAGCCAGTAATGTCTTTCTCATTTGGTGTTTACATGTTCTCTCCGGTCCTCACGCCTGACCTTCACGTCCTCTCTGGCTGCACTCTGGCAGGAGACAGCTGGCGGTTGCCAGGGTCATGCTAGGCCTTGGCCACTGTCGATCCATTCACATCACAGAGCCAGCAAAGGCAAGGTCAAAACGTTATGATGATGAAGGCTCAGCGTTTACATTGGTTTCAACCAAATTGTGGAGAAGTTGCACCATCTTTAATTAATTAGTAGGATCTCTTGGTCAAGATGTTGAGATGGATGAAAAGATCTCTGGAAGATGCACAATTACTGTCGCGCCAAAGTGGGATCGCCATCAATGCTGTGTGTTCAACAGGTAAGAATGCACCAGAGCGTGACATTTGAAATATGCGTGTGAAGACCATCTTAGACGAGAAAAGGTCAAATTACTTGAGAGCACAAACAAGTGATTACCACCGGCAGAGCGTTCAGCTGCATGCTTCCTCTTGCTTTAATCTTTTATACTGAGATGATGTGTTTGTGTACACACTGATTTGTTAACTATCCTTTATGTGGCTTTTCATTAAAAGCTTTTTAATGCATAACCAAGTAAAATATTCTATCTATTAATTCTCATTTTGGGATCTGGTTATTTTATCGCTGTTTTTCACAATGTCTGTTTTTCACAATCTCTGTTTTTCTGCCGCTTGCCTAAATGTTTTCCTGCTCTCTCGCCAGCAGGGATGGTTATTCAGCGCGCTTTCTGCACAGGCTTTTCCCACCCTTTCCTCTCTCCTCCCCTCTCTCTCCTCTCCTCCCTCCTCTTCCTCTCTCCCTCCTCTCTCCTCTCTCTCCTCTCTCCTCTCTCTTCTCTCTCCTCTCTCCTCTCTCCTCTCCCCTCTTCCCTCTCTCCTCTCTCCCCTCTCCTCCCCCGTTCCCCATTTGCTCCCTCCTGGATGAAAAGCCATTTTGGTGGTTGATTGGAGAATGATGCTGCTACTTAGAGAGTCACTCCATCAGCACCGAGGGAGGAGAGCGCAAGGAGAGAGAGAGAGAAAAGCTCAGGAGGAGTAGTGACTCCCTGGGGCGCTGTAGCTGTGATGGGTGAGCTGTCAAACGCCCCATTGTCCAAATTACCCAGCAAGCACCATGTCACCACCCGGGACTAATTTACGGTGCAGTGCGGTGCGGCACAGACATCGCTCTCCGAGTCGAGTCCGCGGGAGAGACAAGCGAGGTAAAGGGGTGTAAGGAAGGAGCGGAGGGGTCCGACCTAACACCTTCCAAAGAGAGAGAGCAGGGCGTCGGACACACACAGTCCCAATGGAAAGCGCAATTAACGTCATGCAGGCTTTCTGTTTGCTTTCTTTATGCTTCAAGGCCTCAATGACAGGTGTCAATAGGAATATGCCTCATGCCCCTGTGCCTTCCGGACCACCCACTGCTCGCCAAACACACACATTCACTGATGCACAAACACTTTAATACAGTTTAAAGCAGCCACGGCATACAGAAGCCTCTCGCTTGACTACCCTTGCCGTCATAACGACTGGTCCTTTTAGCCCAAACTGGCATGCCCATGCACTTGTCACATGTCTCACCCCTGGGTGCCCCAAAGCCAGACATCAACCGAGTACATACTGACTGGTGGACTGCGGAGTGGTTCTTGTCAGAGCAGACGTGTCGCACTCTCTGACCCCTCACTGTGCCCAATGGGCTGAAGCGATGCCTCCACTATTGCTAATTGGCCCAGAGCAGCGGGCAGCCCCACTCTGCCTCTAGCCAAAGGCCAAAAGATCAGAATGCAAAACATATAAAGGGATTTACTGTAGGATCATCATGAATGAACTCTAGGAAATAAATGGTGAATGTAAAGAAGGGTCAACTTGACATCATACCAGAAGTCACAAGAGAGACAGTGAGGCCTGAGAAAGGTTCCCTTGAATATAACATAAAAATCACATCTCCTGAGATCAAAAGTGGTGTGAAGAATCCAGGAGGAAGCATTACACGGCGACACAACACTCTAAATGGTTTGTCTGATCCGGCGTCAGTCACAAACACATCGTGACTTAAAATAGTCGCTCAAAATGAAAATAACCCAGTCAGTGAGTCCTTCATAATGTGTTCTCAATATAAGAATGGGATTTTGCAGAGGAACATGTGCCATCCCCTACATATGTATACACGCTTAACACACATTTCTCCTAAAGCAACCAATGACCAACCCTCCTCCCATAAAACATTGCTGGCAGAACTTTATCTGAAGGACGTTACACACTGGAAGTGTGTCAAAATGTGTGAGACAGTCCCCAGAGCACAGTCTATTCTCCATGTCTGTCACTGAATCTGGCTGCCTGCTTAATCCTGAGAGACACACAGACACCCCCACACACACACACACACACACACACACACACACACACACACACAGACACACACACACACACACAAACACAGACACACACACACACAGACAGACACATAAAAGAAACACAACCTCCATACTCACATCAACCTCTTAAATATCCCTCTCACCATCTCGTCAATCAAATGGTGAGGTGGGAAACCTTGAAAAGACATATGTGGTGCTTCAAGAATGTCTTCTTTATCTTTAAATGTTCTCTCTCTCTCTCTCTCTCTCTCTCTCTCTCTCTCTCTCTCTCACTGTATCCTCTCACTGGTGTCCCCAACCCCTATATAGGACCCTGCAGCCATCTACTAAACACCTCAGATGTGATGGGAAATGAGAAGATCAGGATTTACTGTATGCCGTAATACACCAAACATGGGTCCGTGCCCGAATGCAGGTGTTGACGGTGTAAACGTGGGGGAGGGGGAGGGGGAGGTAGTCTACGCGTTTGCGTGCGTGTACATGTGGTCCGTGTGTGATGGCTGAATTAATGTGACAAGGCAGATGTAATGCAGAATCATAAATCTTAGCCTCGGGATCAGTAGAGGCAGAGCAGGGCGTGATATATTAAAGGGCACACACACACACACACACACACACACACACACACACCACAGTTATGATGCTGATAATAAAAACAAGACCTCAGCCGCTATAGCCTGCTCATAGACTTGACTATATCTGGCCCTGAGGGTTATGACATGGACACACGCACGCACACACACACACGCACACACACACACACACACACACAAAAACACAAAAACACAAACTCTATCCGCTTTTCCAGCAATTTAATATGCTGCTTTGAGCCCAATAGCTCATGTGTTAGATATGGTTGTAATCCTGTTAAAATCTTAATGCTGTTACACAACATGTAAATTCTTTACTCCCTGTGTAGAGGACAAGGGATGGGGCTCTGAAAACACATGACAGCATTTCTGTTGAGAATAATGTCGCAAAAACACGGACGAACGAACCAGTGTTACTCTAAATTAACACGCCTTGCCGTCAAAAGCACTCTGACCAGCTGATTAGTAATCCAACTGTTTCTAAACAGACTGCTCAGCAAACACTGGCAGCTGTCCCTATCAAATCCGATGGCGCGTCACTGTAGATGCACGACGGATGCAGTTTGTTTGTGCCCTCGTAGACGTCATTGTTGCTTCCAATCACCATTGTTGTATCCTACCATAAAAGCTGATCAATGTACATTTACCTCAGTTTCTAATGGCTTCAATGGGCTGCTTAGGATTTTATAAGGCTTTGATGCTGCTGGTGAAGAGCATGAGTCATCACACTTGCCCGCTTGGTTTGGCAGCACGCATATTTTCTAACTAATTTGAATAATAATTAACGCAACTCCCATTCACCATCATAAAAATGCACCTCTGTGGGCTTACGTCCTTACAACGGCCACATACCTGTTCTTTCACATGGGCAAGATGCATAAAAGAATATTTCCCTTGCATCAGGGTATTTCAGTCCATAGCGTATCTGCTGAGCACACTCAAATGAGAAGGGCAGCACAGGTATTCCACGGGAATTGTTTGGCTGTCTCACGAAAGTTGTGTGCTGTGGAATGAGCCCATTGTTTCTTCCTGCATGTTTATTCAAGGGTAGCCAGGATGCTTGCTGGGCTTATTCCTAAAATGAAGAAAAAAAAGCTTTGTAAGCGTTGGGGAGGAATTGCAACATGCTGGTTGCTGCACATAGACCGCTATAGGTATGTGTGACTGCAGAAGACTGCTGGCTTTGGTGTTGTGTGCAGTACCAAGACAGGAATGGAGTTTGCATGGGCTCGGTTTATTTGGGCTCCTCCATTACATGCATCCCTTTTTTTCGGGTTTTGTAGAATATAGACCCAGTCCTGTGGCACAAAATACTTTGAGTGTGGATTTCAAGATTTCAGGCTTTTTATACTGGCTATAACAGGAACAACAACAATCTGTTGTCTCAGCCATTACACACAGTTCCTTCCCCTTGTAATATTGGTTTGTAGAGGGGCTGACAACATAGCCGCTATTACACATTGGACAGGGTATCATATTCCCATTGGCTGTTATACTGCACCCTATCCAGCTTGCATCATTGATTGCATTCTTCAAAGCCAAAGAGACAATTCTGTCTGATATCACTGCCCTCCCGGCCTTCGGCTCCCATGCATGGTTGTTTGTACAAAAGGAGAGCTTCCAGAAAGATCACAAATTAACAGTAAATGGGCCGCTTCTTTATGGTATAATAAACACTGACATAAGTGAACATATGAGGGCATGGCTACACGCAGGTGAACACAGGTGTTCACTGTGACCCTGTTCCAACACGGTGTCAGAGCATCAGGTTTATCCGGATTGTTTCTATATGTGGCTGAGATAGATGGCAGATCACACCTGGAGCAAAAGTGTATCATAAATATATTGAGTTACCACTTAAATCCTTTCTGTGGGTAGACAAATGATATACTGGTTTAAACTACAACAAATACAGAGAATGTAAGAATGCTGTTACATATCAGAGCGACAGAGAGAGGGAGCAACAAGATGGAAATGTGCCTCCGGTTAAGACTTCGTTAGCGGCCCCATGCTTCCCCAACCATGTCAGAATAAGGCCTGAGAGATCAGATCCTGACTTGTTCCCATTGCATTTTCGGTGTATTCATATTCATATTTAGAGACACACAGACTCCAACAACATGTACACATACAGAGAAAGTGTCAAGAGAAAAAACAACTGAATAAATGGGTGGGAATATATAAGAAATGCAAATGCTTCGATAAAAGGCACACTAGCTCAGATGTTAGTGGCAATATATCCAGAAAAAACTATTACATTATAACATATAAACAATGTTGACATAGTGATTCATTGTCCAAGACCTAACAGACACAGAGAAACACTCCCTCACATTCGATTCACATGCACGCACACACACACACACACACACACACACACACACACACACACACACACACACACACACTTAAAGACGTACACAAGCACGCACAGACCTCACACCTGTTAATGGACGTGTTAAGAGGCAAAAACACTTGGTGGGATGGAGGGCAGTTAGTGTGTGTGTGGGTGTGTTTGTTTTGTGTGAGTATTAAGGGAGGGGGCACTGCATTAGGGAATCACACGCCCAGCTCCACTCACCAGGGGACTGCTGTCAGCCTGTGATTTTGCCATGTACCCCTCCCAGCGTTCTCCCCTCCTTTGCTGCTCACTGCTGAAATAGGTCAACCACAAATAATGGAGGGGCAATGAGGAGCAAGTGTGGGCCCTCCCTCCACCCCACCACCCCACCCTGCCCCTCAGCACGACACCACCCGTTACCTCTACCATCCAGCAACAGAAAACAAGCGATGTCCCCCCCCATGGACAAATAGAGGCTGGCTGGAAACACAAATAGAGGCTGTGGAAGCACAGCCAGCCACAGCATGCCGACCTCCCAGCCACAACAGACATCCACACAGCATTTCGGAAAGAATGAGCACATTCACCAGACAACAGAAAGAGACAAATAAACGCCTTAAAATGTTCATCTCTGCAAAGACTTAATGAGAACGGAAAATTGGGGAAAATGTAATATCGGATAGCGTGTGTATTGCGGGAAACTGTTTGCAACCACCAATGGTTTGTCACTCACTCTCCGTGGGAGCATGAGGTGGCGGAGGGGAGAGGTGGAGGCTTGCAAAGAAGCATGTTTATCAGGACTGCAGCATTAAAGGGACACTCCCCCAAATGTGTCAACGTCCTAGGGAGTACAAGTCCAACACTGCAGAATGGATTTGCACTGTAGGAAGTGGAGGTTCCATTATTTTTGGATTGAAGTCTGAATATGTTGGCCTAGTCTGCTGCATAAATGTTGACCCATCTTCTTTTTTTCTTCTTCAAGTCCCTCAACTTAATGCAAGTGCAACACTAAAAGGTAAATCGTAGGAGTGTCTTTTTTTTTTTAACTGAGCATTTCATACATACACTTTTATCAAAATCATGAATCTCTAAACAGCATGATGTAGCATTCTGACTTTATAAGCTGCAAGTCTGTTTCTCAACATTTGTTTTTGTCAATGCATCACATACATTCAAAAGGTTAATCCAATATGCTGCTTATGCTGCTCTTATGTCAAATGCTAAAACATGTGTGCATACGGTCACACAAATGCATCTCTACACATGAGTGTGCAAAGACACAACCTCGGGACCCGTAACAGTTCTCCCTCTTAATCCAGTATTCCATCCCCCCTCTCTTCTACTTCTCTTACTTCTATCCTTTGCATCTCCCTGCACTTCTCAACTCATGTTGTCTTTTCTCCGCAGTCTCTACTGCCTGTGACCTTTTCTCCAGTGCAACAGGATACTGCCCATCTCCATCTTCCTCATGCATTAATGATCTGTGGTAAGCTGAGGGCATCAGTCTGACTCTCCGCCTGTCCGCTGCTCACCCCACTTCCAAGGACGGAGCTCAGCCAGAGCCGAGCTCAGCCACATTCCCTGTCACCCATAGGGAAATGCAGATAAATAGCCACGGAGAGCGATAGCTTCACAGTCTAAAAAGTGGATGCTGCCCCTTCTCATCTCTACTGCATACATCTCTTTGACACTCCCCAGTGGCAGATATATAAAATACTGCAGCAGAGAGACGACAGCAGGCAACAGACATAAAGAAACTTAGGCAATTATCTCGGTTTCATACCGAACCTCACTGCAGACAAGCAACTGAAGCGGAGTGTGTCTGTGGGGTAGCAATGCAGATTATTCTCTTCCATACATTATGTTTGTCAGCATTTAATACCATAATAAGAGCTTGAATGCATTAATTCTCCATTTAATGCATTTATCCACCATTTTTAAGCTACCCTCGATGTCCTTTTCTCAGCATATTCATGCGGCTTTTCCTGAAAGATCCCCTAAGTGCTCTTCTGGCAAAAGTTATAGGAGCACGAGATACATTTCCTCAAAATGTAATTGTATTGGTTACAAAAGCCGTTTGTGTTTCCACCCTTTATTGGGCCAGATCTGTTCTCAAGGCGGTGACTACCTAAAGCGCACACCATACGTCAAGTTTAGTTCTTGCCTCACTGCGACAATCTGATCAGTTGCCTCATTGATTCCTGAACTCTTCAGGCATCAGCACTTAACGTGCAGTTTAACGCACTGCCTCCAAGTGAAGGTATTCACGTCACAGTGTGACATTTAGTTCTGAGTTATTGTATCCTCCACCTGTGCGGCTTTTAAATTGTTTGCATTAAAGGCAGGTGCACTACAGAATCCTAATGACATCTGCAAGGCCCTCGGGTGGCCATTTTGAAACTCTCCTTTTCCGAGGCCTACGACAGTCCTATCAGAGATCTCAAAGACAACACACAACTTACAGCCACAGGTTTGTGTTTCAGAGCCGTTCGGAGGTGGATTTGGCGTAAAATGTACTATTGTTATTTGTTCATTTTGAATTTATGCAAATATAAAAAATATTGAGTGAGCTACCGGATTACTAATTTGGCGTCCCATAGTTACCAACTTCTTATGATTAGTTTTTGATGTTTTTCACAGCAATTGGTTTTCAATCATGTAGATTTGAGTGCTTGTTGGTCCTTCTTCTCTGTGGCACTCACAGAAAGGGGGAGGGATGTTTGCTGTTACAAAGTAAACTTCCCAGCAGTAGGAGGATGTACAGAATGAATATGATAGCTCAAGCTTTAAATTAAGTCGTACGCCCCTCTACGACAACAGTGGGTAGCAGCTTGGCCAAACAGATGGGTATTGTAATCAGCGTCTTTGGTAAGCGTATCTCACCCTGTCGCCGGCCGGGACTCATTCCTCAAAACCCTAAAATGCATTTTGACAGCTGCAGAAATCCTCATCTGGGGAAGAGGGATGAACAGATTTCTCCTGTGCACCTCCCTGCCGTTGCATGCCCAAATAGTTGACTTTGCCTGTGATCCGCAGCCCTTGAAGGCTTCTGTTGGGCTTTTCCACACGACTGATCTCTGTTCTCAAAGCAGGTGTTTAAAACACGACGGACACAGAAGCCTCACCAGTAAACCAGATGGGGGGGGGGAAAAGGGAGATTTTTAAATAATTTAAAATGTTCAACTACCATTATATATTTGATTATACAAATAAGGCTAGGCTCAAAGGTTGAATTGGACATGACAACCACATCAGATAGGAGCATGTCTGTCTGGACTACTCCCCGAGGTTGCTGTCTATGGCGAGCCCTTGATGTCACTGCTACACACTCCGACACACATGGCCTTCAGTCATGAAATAACACACACGCAAACACACATGCATACTCAACACCACACGCATGTCCACCCACAAGCATGCATTGGATGGATCGCACTAATGCAGACACACAATATACACGGAGAAACTTCACAGGGAAATCAAGCTGACAGATCAAAGAGGACACACACACGGGGATGAACCTTTCAGAACGTTTGAAAATCTACCAAAGGATGTTTTCCTATAAACCAATTATCCCTGCGGTTGTGTTAAGGAATGACCATTGCTGTTTCCAGCTCATATCAGAATTCCACATGATGTTTCTTCCCCGGCAAACGGAAGTTAAAAGCGGCGCACTTGACATTCAAAGCAGCTTTACGGAAAAAATAAATCATTTCAAAAATAAATTTTCTATTTTTTCAGGCGTCAGAAGCTGTGTGAGTAATTACATGACAACTTGCCATGTAAGGCGTGAGTTTACAGTATTGTTTTTGTCCATTTTTAGGTTTTTTTAATTTATCTACTCAGGTTTGGAAATGGTTTCATGAATCAATGGGTGTGTACGTTCTTCTCATCCCATTAAAGAGCATGTAATCCCGGAACTAAATTTAAAACATGAAAGGTTTTTACTTGACAGCTCACACAAAGAGCTGCTGCAGTGACATTTACTGTCGGATCATATTAGTCAGTTATCACAAAAAAACTACACACTGAACTTATTGCGATTAAGTTACCAGTGGTGCCTGTACAGCCTACTCACATGCACACAAAGATAAACACACATGTACAAATACACAAACAGACATATACTTATAGATGTTATGACCCAAAATCAGTAACAAGATTATTACCTCAAAAAACCACAATAATTACTTTTTGGTAGAGGATGGCAATTTCATTATGTAAGTCGAATAAAAATGAAACGTATACGACGTTCATGATCGCTGGAGGATGGAGATGCCCTGACTCTTCATCAAGCTTCATCAGCAGGTCGATATTTGACTTTGTCCATTACGTTGGTTTATGACCAAATACAAAGAGGTTTAAATTAGAAAATATGCAACAAAGATGTTGTTAAACAGACCTGATGCTAGCATTGTGAATGTGATGCTAGTTATATACTTGTTTTAATCCAACACAACCATTCAAAGTTACTGTTTGGCTGATTAGTTGTAATACATATTTTTTTATATTGCCATTTGCCGTATAACTAAATTTAGGTCTGTAAGAGATTCATAATCCCAGTAACATATTACATTTGGATTACCGTCCCTCCCACATACATATACTGTGTGTATATACTGTCCTCCACATTTCACACACATCTAAAGAATTCAACCTATATCTCCTCGTGACATGTGCGTTCTTACATTCAGTTGTGTGAGTGACAGTCAGGCACAGGAGATACACACCGGGCGGTAAACAGAGAGCCAGAAGAGCGAGGGGGGGAAACATGGCTGGTAAGAGAGAATAAAATGACAGCGAGACGGGGAGTGGTAGCTACACGGAGAGAGATGGCGTGATATGGAGGAAGATGGGGGGTGGGGGTGGGGACTTCTCCACAGGCGAGTAGCTCAGCTCACATCACCTTGCCAAACTGTCACTGCCCCCTACGCCGACCCCTTCCAACCCCCCGACGCCCCGACCCCCTCCCCGCCGCTCGCTGCTCTCGACAGAATGATTAATGTTGTATCTGGTCATGCGAGCGCCACTGCCCCTGACTACACTAAACATTATCATAACTTTGCTATAATCACTGAGACTAGGAAGAGGCCAATGTCCTCCATGACAAACAGAAAAAGAACGCCAGAGGCGTATTTGTCTGTCATTGTGTTAATAATAGGAGTAATAAAGAATGTGTGCTCAAGATTAATGAAACAATGCTGGAGTGAAGACTGATAAAATCAGCATCATATCACATCCAATCTCCTACAAACTGGAATAATCTAAAACTATTAAATCCAAAAAGGATCTTCCATGTACTGACAAGGGACGCGGCGCCGAGCGCCTCCCAGTGCCTGAGTCATATTTTCCTAATGTCTTTTTAATACAGTAATGTCATATTCCTGCTGTTCTTCTGAACACCATTGCCCATCACGCACTGTGCGGCGCCATGTGTCAACAACACCATATTAAAGGCAATATAACATGAGAGTGGCCTCCAAGTCTCATATCAGTGCTGTATTCCCTTAGGCTCTATTACTGCTTATAGGACTTTACATTAGCCTCCGTCTGCTGCCATTATCTCCCACACGGCGAGGGACACACTAACAGAGAGAGCTTTCTACAATGTGAGGACATGCAATGTACACACACACTAGGAATGCAAAGGGTGCTCTCTGCATTCAGAACACAAAAGTGGGTTGAGCTCCGATGCGGTAGGAAATAAATACAGTTTTGAATGTGTGGCATTTCCAGTCAGCACATGGAGGAATGGACTTGGTCTCTGCTGAGATATAGTTTCAGTTTTCCATTACTCTAATCAGGGCAGGGAGAGAAAGAATGAGCACTATTTCCCTGAGAGCCTCCTTTTAAGCCCGAAGTGTACGTCTGTAGTGATTTTATGTTGTAGGTGGTAAATTAAGGAATCCGTCACCATTTTATTCCAACTGCAGAAAGTGTTACGCATTCATTTCTCGCGAAAAAGCCCAAAGTAATGGCGTTATTTAATGTGTTTGTATTCACTCTGTGATACAGGGTGTTAACCGTTATAGAGGAAAGAAGGTTGGTGTTTTCTTTTCTAGATGAGCAAAAGCTAATTCAACTGAACCCCTAAAAAAAGGAAACATTATGACCGCTCCCTTTTTGTGAGGAAATATAATGAAGACCAGGCAGACCAATTAAACGTTCTTGTGGCATGCAAAGGCCTTGTGTCTAATTTAAGGGAAGCAGACATTGCAGACGACTTGGGCGAAGGCCCGCATCAGCATAAAGGTGTAAATCTAGCTTTATAAGCAGTAAAGACTCTCCTTCTCAGAGGTTGATAGGGGGAAAGAAGTTACAATGGAGGGTGATAAAACATTAGCTAAAGAGAGGGAAGGTGGAGGTGGAAAAAAGAAAAGACAACATTGCAAATGACTCCACTTGAGTCGTGTTTCTTTTGCATTAGTTGTTGAAAAGAATTTCCACAAAAAATACACAATAACCTTAACACCTAGTAGAGCATAGTGGTTTCACACTTTTCAGGAAGAGACACACACAATTTAAATTCACAATAAGCTAAGCAAAAGAAAATGCATTGCTTATTATGTTATTAATGACTCCAATTAAATATCCCAATGCAATTATGCTTTCCGGAGATGTACTTGACAAATGTTGTTGATTATGTTAAACTAGTTGAATCTTGATGTTCTCTATTTGAGACCCCACCGTGTAACGTGTGACAGAGGAGCTGCTGTGCCCCTCGAACACACCCTCAGGATGCGGTGTGCCGAAGGCCACAGGACTCAACAAATACAGAAATCTGTGTGATCAGGACTCTACGGCACGGTCAGATCTGCAATCTGCTGTGAACATGAAAAACATACATTTAAGGAAAACTGCATGTATTTGTAACATGTTCATAACAAATAGAATAGCTAAAGGGCCCAGGAATCAAAGTAAAACTATTGGTGTGAATTTAAGAAGTAATTGTATGAAATCCATGTTTAATTACTCAACAAAGTCAACTTCAACGTCTACACGATCTAATTCATCAGCTTTTTTTAACTGAAAAAATATATAAATCTTGGGCTCCGTATGTGATTATTTGTGTGTGGGTCATGCAGGGAATTCTGAAATTATATCTGAATAAAATAACTAATGCTCGTGATGAGAGCATCTCCTACGCGACCCAGTAGGTGTTCACAGACCATCTCGGAGAAGCCCCGAGGCACCTATCACATCGATTTCTAAAGGTTGTGTCCTTCATAGAAGTCCTCCGGCATCACCACACAGGGTCAGATGGGAGGTTAGGAGGTATGTCACCTCCCTTCATCCCTCAACAACAGATCCATCCTCATTTCAGTTCCATCTCACTACACACTTCTCTTTCTTCCTCTGCTGTGTTTTTACAGGCTGGTCCGGCTACAGGCCAGATGTTCTTTAACACACCCACATCAGTTATTCCTCTGCTGGGCTCGTCCTCTTTTTGGGACTTGTGATAGATCTCTCGCTATTTAAAAATAGGCACACTCAAAATGCAGCAAGTACAGCAAATCAAAAACAAAAACAACTTTATTTTCCTCCTCGGCTCATGCAGATGATGTACTCCACAATTTATAATTGTGCTACTGATTAGGCTCGTCCCACTGCCTATCTACACCACTTCACAAAGCTCATCACGCACATCTGTTCCCAACAGCATCGAACAAGAGGCACATTAACAAACAAACAGATAACAATTAGTCACGTTTGAAGTCCTCTGTTTCATTAGAGAGAAAACAGGGACTGTTGGCTCTAAGGAAGCACAAATGGCATCCTACAGTAGGGGGCTTCCTGGAAGTTAAACTTTCAGCATTTTGCATCATGCTGACAGTGCATTTTAAATCATAAGCTTGTGGGAGAAGGCACAAAGTACAAAAGGTACAAACAAATTGAATTTACAGAGTGATGCTGTTTAATCTGGAGTCTAAATGTGATTTTCTTCTCAGTCTGTTAGAGACACAGACGTGAGAATGTGAAGCGCCGATGAGCTGTCAGTCATGCTGCATTAAGAGACGACTCCGGACACGGTTGGGAGTCAGAGGTTAAAGCCATTACGAGCTGGGTGGCTCCACTTTCTGACCTTTGACCCTCATTTCACCACAGTCTGTCTTTTCTTCTCAACACTTCAAGTTAAAGCTGACCCGGTTTGGCAGCAGGTGTTATAGAGTCTACAGCTTATTCAGTAAACTAACAAAAAAACATACATTTAGGGGGAATTTGTCCACAATAATTTAATGTAATATTTACTTTGATTGACTTGTTTTTCCATATTTACTGTGCTGCTTCCTTCTAGCTGTGAGATACTTTCTCTTACCTTTCCGCTCCTTTTTTCATCTTCCAAATACTTGAGAGTTGCTGTCCTTTTATTTTTGATGAGAGAAGGGAACAGGAGTTCTACCCCAGCGCACTCCCAACCTTATGTTTTAATATTTAATGGCAATGTGCAGTAATACCAGAAAAACGCAGACATACACAGACATACACACTGATGCATGCTCACACTATCACCGTGTGCTGCTGCTGAGAGCAGGTGTCGTTGGCGAATGCTAATCGAACTGGTCCATGGGTCAGTGAGCCGTCCTGTTCTGCCTGTGCAGAAGTGCACAGGTACATTCTGGCTGAGCAGATATCGTCGTTGCTGGAAGGCACTTCATCCTCCCGCTGTGAGACCATGGAGTTACTCTCAGGGTTCACAGTAAAGTGGAGAGGAGCCTCGGAGCCTTGTGATGACGCGGAATACGAAGAGTGGCAACTTGGTGGGCTATAAATAAGGATACGGACTATATCTATATATACGCAACTTATTCTCATATCGCCAGATGAAGTGTTTGATTTGCACACACACACATACACACACACACACACACACACACACACACACACACACACCATTCCTGTCTCCCTAAATAGACGCATTTCAAATAAAATTGTCACCCTGGCATTGAGTGATTCAGAGAAACACATGGCATACATCTCATTAAGTTAGAAGGCAACCCTCATTAGTCTTTCTCTCCAATTATGCAAGTTCAAACATAAAGCAATGGCTTTTGGTGCATGTATAATTCATACTAGGAAACTTTTCTTACTATTCAGATGAGTAATAACATTGCAATAATACATTAGGAATATGCTTACCTATATGCAGTGGAGTCACCAGATGTGGGGAAATGTGAAAACGAGTGCAGGGGAGAGAGAGAAAAAAAGAGAGAGAAAAAAACGTCAATTATCACAATTCACACAAATAAACTGCAGCACATTCAACAAGTGCAAGATTATAGCACATATTCTATTATGCATCTTTTCCCCCCATGTACATGTGGTTACCGGTATCTCGGTCGTAAAACAAGGAGGATTTTGTTTCTCCAGAACATAAACAGAGCAGAACATGTAATGAAAGAGAAAGAGCGAGCGCCCCGGAAAGGCATCCCCCTGCCCCCTGTGCAGCCACATATGGCTCTGCTTCAGAGATGAAGGAATTCAGGAGGAACACATGTTTCCGGCGGCAGCATCAAGTATGTAGAACACTATAGAGTTTACAGAGGAGGGGAACCAGTTTTAATTAGAGTTAAGCAGACCTGCTTCTATTTGTTTTCATTTGCGTGATTTATCCCCTTTCATTTGGCAGCTGGCTAACATGTCCCAGACCATCAGAGCAACACTCGCCTGAGGTAAAAGGACACGGCTGGCCTTCGGAGAGGAGGGCTGGAGCGAAGCCGGAGGGGGGAAAAAAGGAAAAGAAGCGGTCTTGTGTAGTTTATTGGGCCACAGTTGAGGCCACCTGTCATGTGGATGTACTTGCAGGGTATGAATACCAATGGGGGTGGTCAGATGTGATATTGCATGTGAACCAGTATATTTTCCTTTAGGTTTTCTATTGAAGGGCTTAGGGGGAAAGAGAGATGAGTAGGATGAGAATGGGATGTAGCCTAAAGACCAAAGGTAGGTTATTAGATATTTGGACAAGCTCTCCAGACGTTCTAAAGCTCCATGTGCCTCGGGGGAGATCTGCTGATGGTTTTAAGGCTTTAGTCTGTCTCTGTAATGCAAACAGGGAACACAGAGCGAGCATCTGTGAGATATTCTATGGCAAAAGAGAAATTCATCAAAAGCTAACATCTGCTTCAGAAAATGCGTTCTTTACTGCTGAACAATATACAAACCATGAACTACAATATGGAAGAGGAAATGATCCGAGAAGTATGATCTAGATGCCTGTCATTGTTCCCCTGCAACCACTGCTCCTCCACCAGTTCCTCCCTCTTTTCCCATTTAGCTCTCGCTCAAGCTAATGTGTACACATCTCGTCGTTTGTTGTCAGATTACCCATTGCCACCGAGGCTGATGCATCTGATGTAGGGACGCGACAGTTGAATTCATCTGTAAAGTATCAGCGCTGGCATGGCGTTGAAAGCTTTTTCCTCAAAAAAAAAGAAAAAACATCACATGCCTCAAGCTAAAACTAAATTAGATGCAAATATACTTCTAATCGTTTTAACTTTGGTGTTATTGTGTAAATTGGAAAACTTCAAAATGTTCAGTAGGTCCCATCTCCAGTGGCTGCAGGCACCAGAAGGCTACAGCATTTGAAGCAGAACAAAGGGTTTCAAATTGCAGAGGAAAACACATCACAGTTCAGTTTTTGACAAATGTTTTTTCGCTTTTTCGCTGCTTTTTTTCGTCGTCTTTTTGCCTAATGACCTGGCCTGCATTCAGTCAAAGCTTCCTTGTGAGCAGCTGATCAAGCACAGGTAGTAGATTTACAGTCTGGTCAGCCGGCAGGCAGCTGAGGGGTCTCGGAACATCAATAAAGGGTTAACCAGCGCCTTTAAGATTTAAAGGGGTAGTAAGTGGCTCCATTAGCCTGGCTGGCTGCAGCCGCCGTAGGGGTAGAAGTGGAGGCAGAGTGGATGAAGGAGTGGGAGAGACAGGAGATGAGGTGCCCCTGAGACATCGGTCCAGGGCAAGGGAGAAAAAAAGAGGACTGGAGGGCAAAGTTAAAGACCGTTGCTCAGGCATCAAATCAAATCTCCTGCTTTACCTTCCAGCCCCAAGACAGAAACAGCACAGTGGCTCGAAAAGAGCAGCGAACACCACAGGAAGTAAGCGTGAGTCCAAGAAGGGGCTTCATACCACTGAGGTTACACAGCTTCTCAGTCTGCACATCTGAGTCTGATCAGGAATCAGCGTCGTTGTTATTCAAATGTTGGCAAATGTGCTTTCTGAGCGTAGACGAGCCAGTCCAATCACTAATCAGGGCTGTTTCCTGCTCTGCTCACACTCTGACTGGATGTTGACATGTTTGGTGGGGACCTACTGAGGGATTCTCCGAGCCAGTTAAAAGAATGAGTGTTTTTAATGTTGACATACTGCATTCTGTCAAGGGGCCCTAAATGAGTAGCCCGTGATGGTGATTGGCCCGTGTGCCTGAGGGGTTTTACCTGCATGTGTTCAGCCATGTCCCCACTTCCTTTGTGCAAGCCTTCTGAACAACAGTACAACAAACACACACGGGCCTGCTGGGGGATTATCAGATACACACGTTCAGACTGCTCAAACTACACTCTTCTTTTAGTGTTCTCTCGTTGTGCCAGATTCTGCTCAAATTTACAGTGATGTGTCAGTTTTAAATAAAGCTTGACTAAAGCATTATGTAGCCTGGAAACAAAATCATGTGCAAAAAAAAGACCGATATGACACTAAGTGCTCCATCCTCGAGCCTGTAAGCTGAGGCCTTTGCTACCTCCTCCTCCATGTGTCTTTCAGCGTGACGTTCTTTGAAGTGACGAATGTTGGCAGCAGTAAGTTCTTGAGGAACTTTGCAAAGACAGAGAAGGAGTATAATAAAAAAGAAATCTATAGAGTTGAAAAAGTATGCAGGCCAAAGCTCTTTGTATGTTGAGACTATATACCATTACATGCACACAGTGTCAACATGAGTCAACACACATGGACATATTCACACACCTTTTGGTTTTAGCGTGTGTTTCAATGGTCTTTCTGGCCCTCAGCGTAAATACGAGGATAATAGCACTGATGATAGGCTCCTTTTAATTTGCCAACCATTTCAGTCGCTAATCTACAGCTTTCATTTCAATTTGCACTTTCACAAAACACATAGCTCACATTCCCTGCTCAGCAGTTCTGCCCTGTAATAAGTGGAGGTCTCAACCCAGCACTTTAATAAATGTGTTAATTCAGAGCTCACCAGGCAGAAACAATGCCAGCATGGGAGATCAATTCCCCAGCGCTCATTTCCTCTATCTGTCTTCTGGCTGATGCTGAGCGGGAGTCGGCCCATGGGGGGGAAATGAAGATCATACATCACACTGAGGCATCCCTGCGACTCCAACATGGCTTTGTCTCCGCTCTGTGTCTGTGCATCTGTTTAAGTGTGTTTCCTGTGCATTTCTAATACCATGTGGCTACTTATAGTACATGATGCATGACTACAAGCGGGTAGCAGGGGAACTTTGTAAAGCACATTTAAGGATGTAACATGGAGATGTGATTTGATCTAGTAGTCATTGATGGTGAGGATGTCAAAGCCCAACACTGCCCTTTTCCGACAGGGTATTCAGTGTTCTCTCTGTGTGCGCCAGTGTGTGTGTGATTGTCCACTGCACATTGATGGGGGCTTTTTATTACTAAACGAAGCCCTGTGGAAATGCTGCCTCTACTGAACCTGAACGTTTCTATTATTAACTCTTAGCTCTGCAAAATCCTCAAGGCGAGTGTTCTGCTGGTCTGTGAGGGAAAACATCTTTACTGGATAACAGCCCTTCGTCTAATTACAGTGCCAGCAATCATAAATACACACACACACGTACACAGGCAGATAACACACTGCATAGAGAGTAAAAGGTGACATGCGTCATACACACACAACTATGTGAAGGTTGTTATGCTAGTGTGTCGCAGCAGGAGTCTGCTGAGCTCATTAGTGCAGGGCACACTACGCATGACACTTTATAAAGACGCTTCAATCAGACGCTACAGAGATAATCGCCATTGCAAAGCAACCGACTCCATTACAACCAGCTCGGATGATATTATATTGCTGTGTGCACAGCCGCAAGAAGCAAACCCCCTGGTCTGGGAGCAGAAAGACAACGGCTGATTCACCGGGTATGAATGTCAACCGCCAAGCTAAATGCACAGTGAAGCTGCGGCCCAGGACTTTCCCCGAGGTATGTTTAGCCGTCTGTTTGATCCTCCCTGTATTCTTTCTCTCTCTAGAATCTGTGTTTGCGATCTCTGATTGAGCTCAGCATACAGAGGTCAAAGGTTAAGTTGCTCATGTCTGGAACTCTTCAGAAGGCTCCTCATTCCTGACTGACCTGCGCCATAAACACAGACCCTCGTAATCTGCTCTCCCCGCCACATAAACACACACACATCCACAAAAGACTCAGGTTCCACGCCGTCGATAAAAGTGCTCACCACCCCTCTCGTGTCCCTTAGTTCCCCTCCCTGGTCCCCTTTAATGGCTTTTTGAAGGGGGCTGAAAGCTTTTCTCCTGACTCTCGCCCCAAGTTTCTTTAAACAGTTAATTAGTGTGGTGGATCTGATGGGACTCCGGTTCCTCTCAGGTCTGTCACAAACTCTGCGATGCCAGTCAGGGGAACAAAGAGACACTAATCCCAGCTTAACTGACTGGCTGGGAGAAGTGAAGGCAGACGACAACTCAACTGAACATGCCATACAATAAAAAGAGATATAGGGAGTTGAATAAAAGAATCCAAATTAAAATAAGAATTAAAAAGCACAATAGATGTTGTCAGGATCGGGGTATGTTGAGTCCACTGAACGATCGAGCATATAGGAATGATATACATGTCCATGCAGCCTTTCTGAAACACACAAACAACCTAAAAATCTATTTTTGAGTCCTTAATTGTTTTCTTCGGGCAGCCCAGATATTAGTATTGAAATAATCATTTTAAACTCACATTTTAAACCTTCACATTAATGGATCAGAAAACTCATTAGAATGCACAAACTGTTACTGACAAATCAATACATCACCAACCGCAACTCATGTTGCTTGTTGAGAGCACTAATTAACAGGCATTTTTCCAAAATCATTGAAAACCGCAGTTGTTAAGCCACCTCTAAAAAAGGGCAACCTGGATCTGTCGATAGTAAATAATTATGGACCCATTTCTAATCTTCCCTCTATTGGAAAGAATATTGAGAAAGTGGTTCTGATTCAATCCAGTAACCTTTAAAAGAAGGTAAATGTCATTGTTGACCTACCATCTCAGTGCTGAGACACTAATTACACTCGCAACAATAATAACCACATCAGGTGTTATATTACTTTATTTTCAACATCGTGCAATATTACAATTTAATTTCATGTGCAATATTATTTTCATGAATGCGTTTGCAATATAACCTTCTACTACTTCTTTTAATATTGACAATATCTCTCTCAATGTCATGCTCAATATTACTTTTCTATTTTAGTTAGCGTTAGGCGCTGGTTTCTTTTCACTTCTTATACATGTTATATTGTATAACTTTGTTGTTGTATTTAACTTAACTGTACTATTGTATTCTATTTTATAATGGTCTCGGTATTATTTTATTTAAAACTTAATATTTGTTATTGTAATGCTCATATGAGTTTATATTTGTATTCTATTTAATTGCAGTGTTTTTTTTTGCTGTTCTTCGTACTTAATTAAACTATTATTATCGTATCTAATGTATCTAAGGTGTTTAATGACATTCGTCTGAATGCTGATTCAAGTCAAACTAAAGCGTTTGTGCAGCTAGATACTGTTGACGTAAACTTCTTCTTAACAGACGCTTGGGATGATCTGGTATCCTCGATTGCATCCCATAATATCTCGAAGACAGAAGCAACCATGTTGTGAGTGTAAATCTGAGCGGATCAGAATAACATGCCGAGTCCCCCAAGGTTTCGTTCTTGGGCCGCCGTTATTAAACGCTGACTTGGTGGAACCATACATGATGATACTTAGACTTACTCTGCTCTTTAACCAAGTGACTATGGTTCCTAGACTCCTTCTCCCCATGCAATTAAAATCATATACACAAAACACAATAAACAAGTCATTAGAGGAACGCATGAAAGTTCTTGGTCAGCTTGATTCTTTATTGATTCAGATCCGAGCTTCAGCAGCCACATCAAGGCAATAAATAAACTATTATCCTTCTATCCTGATGGATTGGTTTCTCTACTGCACATTTACTTATGTTGTTGAATTTGGGTGCAATTGTCAACTAATAACTCCACTATTAATGTATTTCTGGTGTATTACTTTTATCTATTTCTATTTTATTAATGTTATCTATTTTTCTGATATTTTCTATCTCTCTTGATGAATTAAGTCATGTTATTTAGTTTGTAAATTACTTTAAATTGGACCAGTTTAAACTGAGCTATATGAATAAAGGGTATTTCCTGGCCTCATAAATGATCACAGCTAAACTATAAATTAATATTTAAATCCACACCACATCTGAAGTCCCATTGTAATCAAAACTATGTGAGAACTGCAGGACTGAATCATAAAGGGACCATGTTCCTCCACTCCAAGATGTTACATTAATTTGCTCAAGGACATGTTACTCACTGTATGCTTGTAAACCACAATGCAACATTCATAACCTTCCTATTTAAAGGTGTCACAGTAATCAAAGGAAACTTGTTTACTGATCCCTGGCCGAGACAAGGCGATTGTTAAGCTCGTAAGAAGGGGATGTGACTTAATTTGGAATCGGGTGCAAGAGCGATAAAGCATTATTGTTGATGTACAGGAAAAGAAAAGGGGTACTTGGAGAGGTCATGTGTCTAGAGTGATGGAGCCGAATGTAAATGTCTTCACATAAGGAAAGACTGTCTGACATCGTCTTCAAAGAAGGAGCGAGACACCGAGAGTACGAGGAAATACAGGATGCTGAGAAGAGGGTGTGACGGGTTATTGATTGAGAGAGCAAGAATGTGTGAGAGCCCAGCAAAGGAGATAAAGATAGGCGGTGAGAAGGTGGGATGAAAAGGATGACTAAAACGCAAGAGGAAGCGCAACCAGGGGGGGTTGAAAGCCGGTTCAAACTCAATCAGCAGGTAAAGGAAAGAGATCAAAACGGGTGGGTATTGTGAGCGAGACACAATTATACCGACACATCTCCAAAGTAAGCCTCTGGTGGCTGATGAGCAGATGGAAGTGGAATAAAGGATCAAGCGAGAGAGATAGTGATATAGTTAACATGTTCCCAGCTATCCCTAGAACCCCTGCTGTCCCTGACAGTTAGCAGGCATCCTGCTCCCTTCCTAATGAGTTGTTTACATCCACAGCGGTGTATCAGAGCCTCACCTACAAACCACGGCGAGCAGCAGCAATACCTACACACACGTTACGAATCCTTGGATTGTTTTGCATTGGGTATCTTTTTAAAAAAGAGAGGCAAAGACATTATTATAGTTTTAAGCACTGCTCTTCCCACAGTTCCTCCCTAATTCCTATGCCTGGGGATTGTGTCAGTCTTCTTTAATGACCAAGATTAATGTTAAGTAGCATTATGGTAATGGAGGTACCAGGCCTATCCCACTTTATTAAATAAAGCTGCTTGAAAATGAATTTGATTATGGATTCTGCTGTTGGTAATGGAGCATGGCAGAGGACAATGTTGACTTTTCTTCTCATTATTGTTTTGATATGATGATCAGGGTGTGTTCTGCTTCATGCACACACACTCACACACACACAGGGAGATACAGACACCGGCTTTCATCAGCATCTAGCAACATATAATCTAGCATCACAGCAGGGACCTTTGCTACGTCTCGTGTGTGTCTGCAGAAGTGCGGAGCGAGAGGCAAAATAAGAGAGCGAAAGAATGACTGTACGCTCCACTGCGTCCACAGCACTGCCTTCAGATTTCACCAGCAGTAGAATTATACTGAGCTTTGAAAAAGCCGCTATAGAAGCGCCCCATGACGAGCTGCAGTAGCCCAGAAATAAAAAAAACTCTGCTGGGAGAATTTGGAAAATGTACAAAACTCTCTCGGATTACAATAGCAGGAATATTACGACCGTACCCCCCTCTGAGAGGAGCTTGTGGGTCTTTAAAAAAAAGAAATATGAGCGCTGTCTGAATTAGGCACGCTTTTGTTTGAGGGTCACCACCTGCACACGTGCGTCTACCTGTGAGCGTGCGTGGCACACAGGTCAAACTCATGAAACCTTACCCCGGCCTTGAGGTCTCCAACCATGGGATGATCTTTCAGTTATCCTTCGTCTCCTCTTCCTTTCCTCCACCCTCATGTTCAGCCCAGAACACCCCCCTCCCTGTTTCTTCCCCCCACGTCCCCTGAGTCCCAGACACCAGAGCACTTAACCTCAACAGGCCTCCCCCCTACTCTTTCTGCCCCCGACACAGATGCAGCGTCACATCAACTCGGCTCATATTTAGCCCTGGATATAAAAGATTAATGTGGAGAGAGGGGGAATCAGGGCTCTGCCAAAGGCTCTCCGCTCCTCCAGTCAGGGAGCTCTCACTTGCGCTCCTGTGGAAACTGTAGAGGGTCTGTAGTTTCTAGCTGAAGTGCTGAAAGGAAGAAGGCATCATGCCGAGCTTTCCACCCTGGTGTCACTTTCAGTTTACCTTCCCCTGCTGAGAATCCTCCACCAATTATTTGGGCTAGAGCACACCCTGCTTCCCTTCCTGCAACAAACAATGACATCAAATACTGTGTCTTCTGGGATCTTTGAAAGAAAGAGAAGAAGAAGAAAAAGTATCGTTGATATGTTGACAACTTTCTATGAAAGGGGGGAGCCCTCCCTGCAAATGCAAACAGAGCAGGCAACAGAATTTATAGCGAGACTTGTCCTACAATACCTACAGACTGTTAATTGAATATGTAAAGACTTTGTCGATAAACATTTAAGAGGCCACTTTCTATGAAGAGATATAGCCTGGAGTAAGGTTACAAAAGGAGACGCAATTGGATGAAAGATGAATCAATGATGTAAGTAGATTACACGGCACCATCTATTTCTTTAAGCAATCAAATTTCTCTTTAAGATCTCTGACCAGAGACAGAGCGAAAGAGGCAGAGACATCCTGATGAAAAACACACACTAAGGTCCTCTTAGCACATCAAATATTAAGAGCCAATATTAGACCTCCCTCTGTCGGCCCATCACCGCTGCCGGAGCAGAACACATCCTCATGAGAGCGCATGTGTGTGCATGCATGTGTTTGTGTCTGCGTTGTGATGTGAAAGTAATTGTGACGGAGGCGTGTGTGAGTACAGTAGCTGCGAAAGAGGGAGAGGTCAACCACAGGGCATCGCTTTTCTCGGGAGTTGGGGTTGAAAGGGAATAGTTATGCGGCGTGCTTTCAGCACTCAATGTGGGAGAGGTGCTGTGGGCAGCACCGCACTTCAGGAGCTGACCTCCTCCATTACAGCCGCATGACCCCACCCATCTGAAGGTCTTTGCATGCCCCCCCGTCACACTCTAGAAGTGCCAGAAGTTCTAATCTGTTACATTTTACTTACACGACTGATTTCTACAACCCGCACGTCAATAAAACATACGAGTGCGACGCCCCCACAAGAGCCGGTCGGGGGGCGGCGGTGACAGCAGAACGTTCCCAGAGGTTCAGAGGGACTTAATGGTGAGTATTTGGGGTTCGGAATAACTTCCTGCTCGCTGTTAAAAGTTACAGAGCGTTACAGAGTTGTCTGGCGCTCCCAAAAGCCCTCACCTCTTGTTCGGCACTTCCCTTCACCATCGCCGCCACAACTACTTCCATCAATCCCCGAGACACCCGAAGCACACTTTTACACAGAATAAAATAACGAATATAAAAAGGCTGTGAGAACACGCTGCTACCGCTCAATCTGGTTTGGGAAACACAGAAAGCTCATCCGGCGGCAGCTCGTAGCCACTTTGTCCAGCTTCAAAGGCAATGTGGGACACTTCCTCCGACTGCTCAGTGCTCAGGGAGGGGTGAGGACCGGTTGAACGACGTGACCCACTTGGACAGGAGTGCTGCTTCCCGAAGTACCGTGCTCGAGGTCAGGTGGTAGATGTCAGCGAAATAAAAATAAGAATGAGTGTGTTTACCTGTGTGTACTCACGAGCAAGTTACAACATTACACAAGTAATCAAATGTGTGGGGGGGGGGGCTTATTTTAAACCAGCCACACCCTTCTCTTTATGTATATGCATACATTTTGACATTACCAATGCATAAAAAAAGACAATATTTTGGCGTTTTGGCGCTGTTGGGATGGCTCGTTAATTGGTGCACAACTTTGAATGGAACATGCACGTCTCCATCAGCATGTTAGCATCGTCACTGTGAGCACGTCAACGTGAGGATGTATTTAGCCCGGAGCACTCGTGTCTTTACTTTTAAGCCCGAATGGAAAAGGCTCACAAAAAAACTAAAGAAAACATGCTAAACTCAAAGCAACGTAGAACCAAAAAAAACACACATCTCTTTGTCCACCTTCCAGATATCTGGCTCTTTATTAGGGATGAGAATCGATAGGATTTTAACGATTCCGATGCCTTATCGATTCCTGCTTATCGATTCGATTCCTTAGCGATTCTTTTATCGATTCTTATTGGGCAAGGGGTGGAAATAAAGAGCACAATCGGGTTTATTTACATTAATTGTCTTTTCTATAATTTTCTATAATGCTGCACACACCATATACAGTATAGATATACACATTTACATTTGTTTAAATAACCAAAAACATTTATACATATTCCTCTTGAACTTAAAATAAAACTTAAATAACTTAAATAAAATGTATTCTGGGGGCTAAGCAATTAAACATCTCTCTTGTTCTGCCTGTTTTGTTATATACATGCCTAAAAGGTGCCGAATATTTCTAGACTGAAATAATATCAGCATTATAATTATTATAACTGAGGATATTTTAGTTGCCTATTCTGTGATGCCCCCTCAGGACTTGGTGCCCTACGCACAGCGCGTAGTGCACGTCAGAGCTCGCGCCTAAAGGTGGACCGTACCATTTCCAAAACTTGTAAGGGGAGAAACGCCAATATCCGACGAAGCAAACTCCCCGGACATTTTTGGAATCCCTGCCGGACGCATTTTTTAGGGCTCAAAAACAGACAATGTCGGGTAAAAGAGGACGTCTGGTCAGCCTAAGATAAAGCCACATTAAGAGGAGAGGCAAACACTATATCTGCCTCAATGTAGGGGGCTGAAAATGGAAGATTCTATAGCTAAGCTAGCGGAGTTTAATGCTAAGTTTAATAATGGATTAAAAATCGATATGCTCAGTTTAATAATGGGTTAACACGATAACGCGAACGTTTGCTAATAACACACGCCCTCCGATAATTAACACCGTTACGATCAAATATTTCTCAAAACTGGACTTTCAATCCAAACGTGAAGTCATCACTAATGGGAGACGATGCTGGAGCATTTTAGCTCCAATGCCGGAGCTCAAATGTATGCTTCAAACGAAGGGACAGAAGATGACTTGATCCACTACACACAATAAAGGCAACTTGCTTCACACAGTGAGTGGTTGTGATCACTTTGAGGAGTTTAGCTTGGACAGAAAGAGATGAAGCGCCGACGTTAGCCGAGCTGCTGCAGCATCGAACACGACGTCCTGTCATTTAATTCCATGCTGTGTTCAAATGCTTATTCATATGTTATTTTTCCTCCCTTCGACGAAATAGACTTTTTACACATGTTACAAGTGGCGTAGTTGTCATTGTGTCGCGTGAATAAGAGCCACACTTTAGAACGCTTCTGCTAGTTGCCATGTTTGCTGCAGTCTGAAGAAGAAACCGAAAAAGTCCGCGCATGCGCAACGCCACAGAGAATCGTTAGCGGAACCGTTAAGGAATCTGGCTAACGATTCCAAACAATCGGTCCACTGGGAACCGGTTCTAAAACAGAACCGGTTCTCGATGCCCATCCCTACTCCTTATTCATTATTCAGGTAACATGGGACTGAATTGATTTCCTGCCCTAACCCCTCACCTCTCACCTGCCTCCTCTTCCTCTCAGATCAACGGTCCACACAGAGTGCAAAGGGCGCGGCCACACGAGCACGCGTTCAGGGTTATTTGGTGAAATCGCACGCATTTGAGCTGGTTTAGGATTTCACATAAACACCTTGATCTTTAAATCTCAACTAAGCCTGTTTCAGTTTTAAACAGCAGGAAAGGGACCTGCTCAAACACTCAGGCAGGCTGGCGGCCGGATAGATCATGTATCGTGTGGAGACACATACATCTGGCGGAGAGGGCCGCCTGAATGTAAATGTCTCCAAATTAATTTGTATTACTGGTGCAGGTGTATTTAGATATCTAGGGGTCCATGTGTGCAGTATTGTGTGCGTGTGTGTGTGTGTGTGTGTGTGTGTCTGTCTGTGTGTGTGTGTTCGTAACCCCGTGCATGCTTGAAGCTGCCCTCCCTACTGGGATCTGCTCCTTCAGACACATTTTCACCTCATCTGCGTTTAAGGGCATTAATATTGCACAAGCCGCGGTGGCAGGGTTAAATGGATGACTGGGGGGAAAGAGGGGGGCTGAATGTCAAATGCAATCCCTCCTTCTACCCTCCACTCCTTCTTCCCTCCCCTCCCCTCTCCCTTCCTTCCTTCCTTCCTTTCCTTTCTGGTCTGATCGGGTGCGACATGAGGGGTTAAGGGGAAAGCTGTAGCTGGCCCTCCACAGAGACGAGATCCAGATGCCAGCATGTGGTCTCTGTTTCGAGGACTATACGATCCTTTTGATCTGCATTTACACTCGTGGCTCCCGCTGTTCTCGCTCTGCAGCCATCTCGCCATTTGTAATATGCAACAAAAAGGGACCAGAAAGAAGAAAGAGAGGAGGAGGATGGGATGTTCTGTGGACCTTTGAAGGTTTTCATTCACTTCAACAAACATTCCACCATTTTTCCCTGTTGATTATCGAACCACTGTTAATTATGGCAGGAATAAGGTGATGCATTTAAAATGATGAACAAGCTTGTTAACATGTTAAAAGGGTTCCCTATAGACCAGCATAGCATACTCAGCACAATACATTATCCACACCATCTCCATCAAGTTTATCTGCCCTGCTGGGAATATCATGCTATGCAAAAATGGAGGCTTTTCATGTTTCTTCTGTAATTAAGTCCCCTTCCTATCATTGAATTCATCACTAAGAATTCACATGTTGTGGGCTGGTTGAGAAGAAGAATACAATATGGGGCTTGGAAGCCCGGAGAGACTGACATCATGCAGGTCACTGGGAGGTTATGTTAACAGGCATACAACCTTCTAAAAAATTAAAAGCTTGAGCTTCACTCTGAGCACAAGTGGCATGACCTGCAGGATTTGTGAGAAGAGAGTGCAGTGTGGATGGGCATGCAGACACACGCCTCAAACTCTCACACACACACACACACACACACACACACAGCGACGGGGTTAATGCACTTGGCGTGTTGATCAGCGTCTGCATGGGTAACCCTGCAACACACATACTGACATACACACACACACACACACACACACACATGCACACACACGCGCTCTCATCCTTCTTGCTTAAAGTCAGACACAAAAACTCGGCACAAACCATTCCCTGTGATTGAGTGCTCAGTGGAGCGAGCAGCTGCGGATACACACCGACGGGACAGATGCATTGAAAACGCTGCAGGTGGACAGATCGTATCTCTTTCCCTCTGTTGTTTTTTTCTTCCTTTTACTCCTTCCACACATGCACACACATCCAGCAGTGGCTGTGCTTCATGGAGTGTGAGGTATAGAGTACCCGTTGTCAGGCAGGATCACAGGGGCGAGGTGTCTGTGCTTCGTCCCCGATTGTTAAAATGCCAATTATAAGAGTGTCAGTGTGTATCACTGGCAGCGCCATGGCACTGTAGGTTTGGGTTTCTTCTACCTTGTGTTAATTATATTTTCTATGTTATATACATATCAATCAAGCTAATAACACACAATGATGAAAAATCCAATCTCAAACTCAGCTTGATTGACAATTTACACACACAATTTTTTTTCATTTATTTTAGATCTCAATGTACAACCAAGTCAGATGTCAACATATACAATATCTCTCTCATTCTCAAGCAGTAATGACGCCCTTAGGCAGAGCCCAACCAACTTGGTATAACAAGTTGACCTAAATGTTCCAAGAATACCTAAAGTCTCACTCATTCAACAGCATACACACACTACAGGTTGCATGTCATTTTTAAGCGCGTGTCTTTGTGCTTTTTTTCTTTATCTTTGATGGAATAACTTTGACAACTAGATTGCCTATTAAATGCCTCTCACATCTGTCAGCATTGGCTCAACTGTAAACAAACATGTTTTGACAGCAGAGATCCAATGAGTTGATACAGAATAATGAGTCAGTTAGCAGAGCGGAAAAAAAAACATGCTGCCAAGCCCATCTTCACTTATTGACTATCTGCCTCCACTGGACATACAAGCACTTCTGTCCATCTCTAGTCTCAGACTTCTCTTAGAAACCGGAGGTAAACACACACAAATCACAAAGAATATGCTCTGTGAGTTCTGACGTACAAAAGGGAAAAAATGCATCCATGCTTCAAAACGTTCAATTCCAAGTTTTAGGTATGGTGTATTCAGGTGTCCTGGGGGTACCTGTGGAAAATGTTCTAAATTCCAGATTTTCTTGACGTGTTGGACACAGGTGGACAGAATGTGCTATTCATATATTCATCACTCAAAACTCTGTCCGAGTTCCTTTCTTTCCAATTCCCCAAACCATATGTCATTTAATTTCACATGCGTTGTTAAAAATGAATAGGATTGTTCAGTTATTCATCCCTTGTCACACTATTTTTAGGTTTCCAATGCGGAGGTTGTCATTGTTGCTGAGGTGAGGAATTTTGCACAGGGAGTCAGATGCTGCACAGCTCCAACAATCCCTGTGGTTTGCTTGACCAGATGTGACGGCATACTGTCCCCAGTACCCCGAACACAATGTCTCACAGACAGCTCATTTACACTGCTGAGACTATGCAGATGTGACATGGACTGCTGCGGATGTAGCGCAAAGCATACACCATTTAGAGTAAATGAGGGCAAAAAGTCTATATTCATTTGGCTGATTCACTGAACTGGATAAAACAAGAATTCCAGTGTCTCCTTTTGTCAAGGTGTAAAACATGAGATGAGAGCAAAGGAGACTCAGAGGAGGGAATATATATTTTTAAGGTGGAAAATATTGTATTTTTGACACAGAAAGATAGTTTATAACATATAACAGCTCCGTGATCCAAAAAACCAACAGTAACTGAAAAACTATTTTAATTTTCCCACTGACATGTGTAAGGATGTGTCACGGTATCATAAAAACATCAGTGGGTCCGAGGATCCTTGAAATTAAAGTCACATTTAAATAGCTCTTGATTTTCAAAACATACATCAGTCTCTCTGTACTCACGCCCCTGTGCATTGATTGTAAACCAGAGGAAACAGGAAACATCAGTTGGAATGGAGAGGAGACAAGAGTGTCATCTATCCTTCCACCTCCAGGTTAATTGACTAGATAATTACAAGACTGAGGGAAAGGATGGAAACCGGCAGTCAGGGTCGCACGCATGCCCGCGAGTGCATTTTTGAGACGGGTAGATTCTTAAACATGTGCACATGTTTTGAAGTGCAATTCATTATGCTGGCAGCTGTATTTGTTTATTTGCAATGAGTAACTACATGTGTCATTTCATTTTCATGGGAAACTTGGCTCCAACCAAACAGAAGTGTCTTACACAGTGGCCCGTCTGGCCAGACGGTTTCCTAAAAACATAAGCAGCTGAAATATCAGAAACCAACCGGAAAAGTGAAATTGCTCACTTGAAAATGTCACGTCAATAATTGTAAGCATGGTGTCAATGCCACATGAAATAATGCAAAATAAATACACTAAATAAGTAAAATTTTCATAAATGCATCCATTGTCGGTTTCAAAGAAGTACCATAACATTATTTGTATCTTCTTATGTTCACCAGCCATTCTCTCGTCCATTCCAGTTTGAAAGGAGAACCTTCAAACTGGACTCAGCCCACATGTATCCAGGTGGTGACGGCCTTTGATCAGACCCTGTGCCACTGACGGCCGACCATTGTTCAACTGCATTTAGTGACTCGTGGTGGAACATTCTCCGGTCCCTCAGTGATGTTGCACGTAATAGCAACACACCTATCCAACTGTTTTTGTAAAAAAAATGAGGAAATGTTGTGAGATTACTTTTGAAGGTGTCACATGCATTACATTTATCTATTTTAGAACCCTAATAATAAATAAACTTTAATTAGCGACTTGTGTACCCTTGTTTTCTTTGAAATCCCTTTAAATGGTCGGCACCTGACAGGTAGTGCGGTTTCAATAACTTTGGGTTTAATTGCTGTGAATTCACTTAAGATGATTGACAGTTATGGGCTCTGTGATTGGCTGTCAGGGCGTTTTCAAGTGGACAAGTAAATAACAAGCGTGGTGATAGAAGGTTGAGCTATAATGAGAATGTATCCATGGCAACACTTCCTATTCTCTCGTTAGTCCACCTCTTTTTACACATTGTATCATGTTTTATGTGGTTGGTGCATGATGTAAAAGAGTACGTGTTTCTATTCTGCATTTCAAAGATAAATGGTTTTCATCATCTGCAAAACACACACTCAATGATCTCTAAAATCCCCCAAGACTTTACTATAAAGCTCAGGTAATGGTGTGTACAAGAAGGTCCTCAGAGAATTTGCATAAAAATCCAAAACAAAGTGAAAGATAAATGTGGCAGTAAAATATAGCGGAAAGAAACTTTTTTTAAAGCATTGTTCGGCACAACCGGACTAGTGAGATGAGCCGAAAGGTTGTCAGTAAGTGATTCATTTTGCCCCCAGGGACGAAATTCAAGCTTTCTCGTCTCTGCCGTCCATTCTCTCTGTGTCCCTCTCTTTTTTTCTGGTGTTACGGCTTTCTTCCTCCCTTGTTCAACAGCTGCGGAGCAGGGTTAGGGTCAAGGGAGTCTCTCTCCCCCCTCTCTCTCTGTCTCTCTGTTTCACACACAAGGGTGGACTACTGTTAGGCTTGAATGCAACTGATGGTGCGGAGGCCCAGGGCTGGATTTTCCCATGCTCAACTGCTGGCTGTATATGAAACTCTGAGGAGACCTCCGCTGCCCTTTGGATCCCTCCCCTGGCCCCTGGCTCAGAGGCCGTGCCTTTTTGCCTGCTGGGACACTCAATGGACTGTGTGTGTATGTTTGTGTGTGTGTGTGTGTGTGTGTCTGTGTGTGTGTGTGTGTGTGTGTGTGTTTTAATGGCATATCTCAGGAGGGGTTCTGTCATTCAGTCACCATCCATTCAACCACCAGCCTCAACATTGAGGGCCGCCGGCCCCTCACCCGGAGCGAGTCATCTGTCTTTAAAAGATCTCTCTCTTAAACTTATAAACTCGACTTCGTTCCAATTTTCTTCAAGTCCCCGATTCGTTTTTCTCAAAGTCACAGTCTTGGTAAATATATCTTTCTGCCAGCTTTTCTTCCGCCCTCCTGTGTTTCGGGCTTACAAAATGACTGTTTCCCTCCCTCCTCCCTCCGTCCTCCTCCCTCCTCCCTCCTTCCTCCTTCCTCCTTCCCGACATCCATCCAGTCCCTAAGTTTGTATAGGGCATCTCCTGCAGAGGGAGTTGAAAGCATTCCTCCATCCTCCCCTGTCATCATGG
Organism: Liparis tanakae; assembly: GCA_036178185.1. NCBI lineage: Eukaryota > Metazoa > Chordata > Actinopteri > Perciformes > Liparidae > Liparis > Liparis tanakae. Next base: position 10,690,138 of record CM070090.1, on the reverse strand, counting down.
CTTATTTAATAACTATCCCAATAAAGTCAACAACAAGACCTGCGATACAACCCCCCCCCCCCCTTTCCACTGGTGGCCCCCATCCCCTCAGCTCTGATGAATGGGACCATCAGGCCTGCCAGCTGCCCCCGGAGGTGAGCAGGCTGCCCCCGCCGGGCAGCCAGGCCACCGAGCCAGGGGGAGGAAGTGGAGCAGAGCGGAGAGGGCCAGGGCCGGGCCGGCGTGCCAGAGCTCACTCGGCAAGCTTGGAGAGCAAGAACGAATGGAAATATGGAGAAACGAGAGGAGGGCCGGAGAAGCGGAGGGGTGCAGGATGCACCAGCAAACAGGGGGCCGGCCTGGGCGCCAGCAACGCAGTGGGCAGTAAGGATACACTCACAACATGTTTTTGCTCACTGCTCGCTCATGACTTTCCACTTCTCTAGTCGACAGTTGCTCCATTTTCTTCTGGGCATTTACTGTGGTGAGGCTCAGGAAGAAAATGGTTGGAATCCAGTTTTTAAAATGTGCATTTGTTAAGCGTCTTTCGCATCAATCAGACACAATGGAAGTCTTGTAAATGTATCACGGTGATAACTCGGGAGCATACTTGCACAGCAGAAGCTGATACAAGCCTCTCGTGTCGTATTGTCAGGGCATACGTTAGCCGACATTGTGAATGTTGTTTTTCAGCTCAGGTTTGTGTAAGTGGGAGACAGAATGAGGGAAAAGATAGTACAAGAAAGTACGGAGCCACAATATGAATCCTTAATTCGGCAAAGAAACATTGGAATGCATCTGCATTAATTTGCAAGGCCACACTCATGAATTAAGAATAGGTTGCTAATTAGATGAGCTTGACAACTGAAGGCCAGAGCCTTCACTCATCAAGCTCCTCTTTTATGGAACCAGCTTCCACTTTCATTTAAGAGTAGACTTAAGACTTTCCTCTTCAATAGTGCTTATAGTTCGGGCTGAATCAGGTTTGCCCGGGTCCAGCCTCTTGATATGCTGCTATAGGCTTATAGGCTGCTAGGGGACATCTCAGGATACACTGAGCAGCTCTCTCCTCTTCTCTCTCTACTTATGGATGAATGTTCATCTCTCTATCGCACATTACTAACTCTGCTTCCTCTCCGGAGTCCTTGTGACTTCACGTCTCATAGGGTCCATTGGACCTGGCTGGGTCTGATGCCATTGCCCTGCTGATGTTCCACCCACTCCTCCTCTCTACCTCCATCTGCCTGATGGATCATGGAGGTCTCCATCGTGGTCCATGCCTACTACGACTTATTGATAAATCCTCTCATAATCATTGAATGTATTTGAACTCTAAATCTGTCCTTTTGTACACATGACATATGTTGCTTCTGTCCATCCTGGAGAGGGATCCTCCTCTGTTGCTCTCCTGAAGGTTTCTTCCCTTTTTTCACTCGTGGATGTTTTTTTTCTATTTCTTGGGAGTTTCTCCAGATCCGATGTGAGGTCCTGGGACAGGGATGTCTTTTGTGTATAGACTGCAAAGCCCGTTGAGGCAAATTTGTAATTTGTGATATCGGGCTATACAAAATAAACTGAATTGAATTGAATACGCGGAACGACGGCCCCGCGGCCGCCCGGTTGTTACTCAACCACAACTGTTCAGGAAACATGATGATCTTTGATTATTGGCAGGCCAAAGCCGTTTCTGTACCACCTAACAGAATTCTTCACGCTGCCCAAGTTAACAGCATATGTGATTTCCTCCCATCCACTGCTGCCAAATAACTGGCCATGCCCTCTATTCATTACACAGCAGCCTCCCTGTGTCACTCACACAGCTGCTGCCAGCCTTGAGTCTGTTGTGCAGGCGCACAGAAATTGGTAAATTGGTTTAAAGCAGCAACGCTGGCTCAGAGAACTCCTGACAGAATGAGAAGAGGAGCAGAAACTGAATGTGTCCCTATCGTACATGGATCTTAAAGTGAAAGAGGATGACATGCAAGATGAGGGACTGTTATTCAAGTAGGACTGAGCATCAAAACTGCATGACATATGGGAGGCGGCGGCAAAAAGTACAGTATCGACAACACCATCTTTCTTAATCTAAGCTTCTAGGGAGAGACTGCCTAGATCTACTCGAGGATAGTTCGCCCACTGGAGTCTTTCGAGTACCACTTGCTTTGATATGATGTGGAGTTGCTGCGATATTCCCAAGCAGCGACTGAGTTAGCTGCTTTCCTACCTGTTAAAAAATCTATATTTAATCTACACCCAGCTTACTTTCTCTCTCTCTCTCTGCATTCCCATCCCTCGCCAACCGGGAAATCTTTATTTTCGTATTTTCAAGCAAACATCTTTATAAATGCAAACAGGCTCTCTGAAGACAGCATCAGAGGCGAGACCTACCCAGTACCTGCAAACGGAGCAGCGTGTCTCTCATGGCCTCGGCCCGGAGAGTAAGCACAGCTGTGTTGAATATTTCCCTCACTCCTCAGTTCATTTGAGAGGGATCTGAGTCTAGTTAGCCCCCAGGATATGGAGTGGTAAACAGCCCTGACTATCAAAGCAAACCACCTCAGTCAGAAAGACTGGAATATGAGCCTTTGACCACTGAAGCTGTGGATGTGCAGGCGGCAGCTGGGTGCAGCTCAAAGGCTCCCTGACAGAAGTCGGCTTGACCAAGCGCTTACAGGCTGAGAAAACATGATTTCCTAAATCATCAGTGGGCAGCCGGAGGATTGGGCCAATAATGTAATCACTGTACTCACTGGCTGTAACTAACTTCATAATCACCCTGGCCACAACTGATTGGCAAAATCTAATTGTATTTTCAACTTGTATATATATATATATACTGCTGAGGAGAAGCAACTGTAGTAAGAACTGCGTTTCATGATCCATCCCTGTCTGGCAAATGCTTTTAAACAAAACCGCCTTAGGTTTACCCTCAAAAGCCCTAAAAAAGGCCTTCTATATAGAGCATCATATATCTTGGGTTATAGACTAGATCCATCTCCCAAGCTCACATTTCAATGTGCATAGCGGCATTAAATAAAGACATTTGTCAATAGATGGATAACGTCAAGGCCAGGTCGAGTTTGTGCAGCGTGGTTGTTAAAAAGTGAAAAGAGCTGAGAGTCATCGAGAGTTTTCTTTAACGGAACTATAAACTCCAGATCAATAGGCACAACTCTTCATCTGGGGCCGATCATCTTCAGGTTTGTCATTTGGCTGAGGCTTAACCACAGGACTCGATCATTGAGGGGGAAAAAAGACAAACAGCGGCTTTAACGTCCACGTCCACGTATCAAAGACACGAGGCAGCAGGCAGCGAGGCACCAAAGTGGCCGTATTGCCCACATCCTCAGTTCGACCCATCACTTAAACACACACTCGCGCTGGGGGGGAAACGACTGGATGCATTTAGCTCTCCTCATCACAGGGAACTATTCATCTTCCGGAAATAGCATGTTCTGTAAGATGTGTTTAACTCAAGAGCGTCGGAAGAGACAGAGTTTATGTCCTAACCGCGAGAATGGTGTTGGTTTTGAAGAGAAGTCAGTAGAAACAAAAATAAAATCATAGACCGTCTTTTCTTTTCATTCATCTGTAGCACCCTTTAACATTATTCAAAGTATCTCCATTTAGTGAACTGGTGTCTGATTGAGTAGCACACACACCTAAATCAGGGTAATCATTGCACTCTGGCATTATCTCATTATAGCTCGCTGAAGGCCACAGCCTCTGGGACGGGTCCTCACCTCTGTCAAGTCGTGTCAACCTCTATAAACGTCTCTATGGCCTCAGCAGCATAATGCGGTGGCTTTATTAGAGGGCTAATGCTAATTAAAGCTAACAGGTCCATCAGAGCATGCCAAGAGCAAACACAGATTTTAGTTCAGAGAACTTAGCTTCCAGGAGCCTGACACACAACTGGAAACTTCATTTGTCAGCGCAATCACTGTCGATGCTTTTCTCACATGCAGCGTTAAAGAAACACATGTTTGACATAAGGGTCTGCTTTTGTAAGCTGTTGAGAAGTATAGAGTAAGAAATTGCATGGAAATTGCATGGAAACACTGAGTTCATGTATTTCTTTCACACAGCTGGGCATGTTTTGCTCAGTATGTCACCAAAATTTGCGATGATGTCAATGATGGACGTCCCTCAGCAGGCCGTACTTCAGAACCTCCCTTTGAGTGTTTCGGCTTCCATCTGTTATGGACTTCCTCAACAGACTGTTTCACCGCAGTCATCGTGACACAAGATTCATTTAAAATACTCTATGAGTTGAAATCCCTTTCATGTCAGAGGAATGACGAGAGCAGGAGAGAACAAGAAGGGAATATTTAGCGGAAATAAAAAAGTGAGGGGGCACTGTAAGAAATCCACTGTCTTATGTGTCCCTGTAGCCCTGCCTGATCCCACTGTTCTCAGCTCAATAGTCTTTCTTTTCTTTAGTGTTGACAAAGTATTTTCTACAGATGACTTAACAAGATATTTTTGAGCTTCATTGGTTCTGCTGGGAAAATGCAGAATGATCGTCTCCTGCTGAATCTAACGCTCTGAATTGTTAACTCAATTCGCGAGGCCGCGTCCTCCACTTCCTTTCTCCGCTTTCTTTGCTCTCGAGCTGAAGTGACAGTTGCTTTGAGAATGGGCACAAAACGCTACAAGACGTAAACGCTGAAAACTAAAGAGCGAGCGGCAGAGAGAGAAACACCGGAGACGTGTGTGTTCCGAGCGAGCTCCTCGGAGGTGGGTGAGGGCCGTGAAAGGCCACATTGTTGATGTCGAGGCCAGTCAGCATCAAAGGGCTGATTCAGGTTCCTCGAGGAGTCTCTCTCGCCCCCTCTCTCTCTCTCTCTCTCTCTCTCTCTCTCTCTCTCTCTCTCTCTGTCTCTCAGCACATACACACTTACACACTGTTCCACTCAGCCCCCTGAAGACCCCAAATACATCATGGTTTACTGTTCCCTCTCAGCCGAAGAACAATATTTGGAATTGACGTGTAAACTCAGAGTGAGGTCAGGGGGGCACACGGTAACATTATTCAGTGTGTTTGAACGAAAAATAAAGTACGGTTTTCCCTATTTTTCCGACTTCCACGGGGAAAAACGTGTCATTCATGAATGATACGTTGTCTCCAGTAATGTTAGGGAATTTTTTTCCCCTTTCTAAAGTCCCACTTACAGGAACCTCTCATCAACAGCACGAGCCCGCCTGGTGTTTGGGGTTGTAAATGATATTGTTCACAATATTCTTTCCATCCCGTTCAAACCAAGGAGTCGGGAAAACTGCTTGGCTTATTGAGAGCTTTAATTACACCCACCAAAATGCATTATACTGATGACTTCTGTGTGTGAGTGTGCATGGTTGTGAGTGTGTATGGGGGTATCAGTGTACGAATTAGTAAAGTTAGACACCAGGAGCTGCGCCACCATGTCAGGATGAGATTTAACGAGCTTTAATAACAAGCTTTAATGAGCTTAATTAGGAATCCATAAGATCCCCATGGAAACGCCTCAACCCCACAGAATCCGGCTCTGGGTCTGAGGCGCTTTCAATTGGATTACTGGGGCTAATGTCACCGAGACACAACAGTGAAAACAAACCGCTCGAGAGGGGAGGCGGGCGAAGAGGGGATGAGGTGGGAAAAACACGGGATAGGTGTCACAGAAGGAACTTTGGCAGGGAGGGAATACCTGCTGAGGGATGATGGGAGGAGGAGGGATAACCAGCAGAACCACGAGGATTAGTGTCGCTCACAAATTTGGCGAGTGCACAGTAGGCACAGGAGGACGAGCTCCTACCTCGGCAGCTTTTTCACTCCAGTGATAATTGTGCTACCAAACATAATCAAACCTTTCATAGGCTGCCACAGATTTTATTTTACATTGTGCCCTGCTTCATTTTTACACAATAGCTGGATTTTTACTGACCTGGTTTTTCATACAGGGTGAAAACATGTTTTTGTTTAGTTTTTTAAATGATATGTTGTGTTAAAGATTTGTAAGGAATCACAAAGCCATGTTGTGGGACCTACTTCTAGTTTCATTAATGCTTTGGAAAAACACAATGAATAATCATGAAATAAGAGTCACAGAAGAGGAATAGGTGCAATTTGGATAATGTTTTGAGACAGTTGTTGGAAATTTGCAATTTCTTAGCCGACTTTTAGAGATGTCCTTCTAAACTGGTGCAACATTACCGGGCTAAACTAATCTCTTTCAACCTTTCCACCTTCTGTCTCTCCAGGATCAGCTTGCCTTGTGGTGACCACAGGGAGGTTCTGTAAAGTGCAGTACGACAATGACGGAGTGACCTTTCAGATAAGCATGATGAATCTGCCCATCCCAGTTCTTCCCTGTTACTCCCGTGATGTGCCCACACAAACAAATGTGAGAGTCCACGCATCTAGCGATACACACAAACACACACACACACACACACACACACACACACACACACACACTGGCATATCTGATGACCTACTCTCTGACAAGTCCTCCCTGAGGGACTTTTACACATGCACACACACACACATGCACACAAACTGGTCTGGATCCTGGGGTGTCATCTGGCAGGTAGGGTATCACTGGGCCCTGAGAACTGGGACGATGGGGGGGTGACCTCAGTGGTTACGTCGAGGTCACGGAGGCCTCCCAGAAAACACAGTGCATCTATACATCGTCAGCCTTGGGCTTTGGCTGGGCTATGTGCGGAGGTCATCTCTCACCATCTATCTACTGTGTTCTCCCATGCCCAAAGCAGGTCCCTCCACGGTCTCAATAAATATATATATATATATATATATATATATATATATATATATATATATATATGTGTGTGTGTATATTATACATATATATGTGTATATTATATATATGTATATATATACGTATATATATATATATATATACGTATATATATATATACGTATATATACATATGTATATATACATATATATACATATATATATATATATATATATATATATATATATATATATATATATATATATAGATTTCCCTTACTTCCCTGGACGCTTTGTGATGCCCTGCTGCGGTGGATAGAGTCTGGGGCTCATCATTATAAATCAGCCTGTTAGAAGGAATACAACTTTAAAGAGCTTCTCCCAGGATTGTAACTGAAGTCTCCATTAGTGAGGCCACAGAAGATGGTTGCTTGCATGGCAACACACAGCAAATCAACACAACAACCCCTTCAATCACCCTCTCAGTCCTTTTGTTCTCTCTTCCCTCCTCCCTTCCCTTGGCGCTCACTGATAGTAAAAGGAGCACAGGTATGCGTTTACTACATACTGTGATTAAATATATTGTTCATGACATCTCCTGAGTACTCGCTCCTTACTGTGCAAATTGTTAAAATACTAAGCTGAGGGATATTTGTCTAACCTTGACCCGGTCTGCATAGGTCAAGGGGAATTAGTGAGAAGGACAGGAGGAAGTGTAAGCTCATTTTATCTCTGGGTCTGTGGCAGGGGGCAGAACTGCTGACAGTACACAGATAGCAGGCGGTGGGATATGTGGAAGGCAGGAACAGAAACAGGGCCACGGCGCCAGAGTGCCCGGAAAAGGCTCTGATTTGAAGGCTAAGACGCAGAAATAGAAAATCGAATACATAGCGTTAAATCTGGTGAAATGTACCAATTTCAGAACACACGTGTACCCACCACACATACATAGACAAATACCATGATTTCATTTGATGTCGGCCTTGAGGGAGAGCTGAACGACGCGCCTCATTCTCCTCCTTCTATACCGCTCTGTTCTTGGACCGCCGCGCGCCTCCGGGGCCAGCGAAGGCAGCGATTAACGACAACGGGGAGAGTGTGTATAAGTGTGTAAGTGTGTGTAAGGCCTGATCGTTAGAGCGGCCAACTTGTGTAATACAATTACAGAGGCAGCAGAGAAACTGCTAATGTGCACGCAGGCAGCTCTGTCAGATGGATCAGGTATTGAGTTTTCTATGCTTAATTCACTTTCCAGCACACACATGGGTGCATTAGTTAGATTAGAGTAGCGGGAGGGGACGGGAGGTGGGGTTGGTCTACCGCCGAGCCGGGCAGATTTGTTTAGTGGTGGCTGTCAATTACAACCCTGACCCTTGCACTGAATGGATGCTCATCCAGTGGAAAAGAGGAAAGTAGACAAAAGCCAGACGTGATTGGTAAAGACGTGGCCATTTGCTGCGGGAGATAACAAGTGGCATGTTGTGGAGTAAACAATGGTCAAAACACTGTGCATAGAGCTACACCAATAAAACAGAGTGCTGGGGCCTGAAAAGGCGGTGTGACCATCAGTGAGATTAGTGAGGCAATGTTTTCACCAGAACGATACAGTGATGGGACGACACAAGGCCAATGCCGGACGGGTACTTACAAATATGAAACGGAAGACAAATGATTTGATTTCCTCTGTTCAAAAGTCTCGTACAATTTCAGAGACTGATTGTGGATGCAATTACTCCAAAACTACTTACCTCTTTTACTCTTTTTAGTAAGCATCGTGCTACATGACAAATAAATTTTACAGATAGACCATATCAAATCAAGGGGTAATTTATATAGAGTATTAGACTAAGAATTATAATAGTATTTTCCTTTTACATTGTATTAGACTTCATTAAACGTTAGTACGGGAATAGTGCATAATATATAAAGATGATTTATAGGTCCACATCAAAGATAGAATTTTTGACAAACTGTGAACCAAACACAAATCTGCATGTATTTCATGTTGTTTAACAAAGCATCAAAAGCGAAAGTAAATACACAACATTTCAGTGATTCCATGCTGTAGATCTTCCTCACATACAAACACATTCATCTATGTGTCCTTGCGTATAGACCTCATCGCCGTCCTTCAATACAGCTGGAGCCGCTCATCTCCAGACTCTTAAGGACTCAGGAAGACAGAATCGTGATGCTAGTCAGAGAATAATTATGACTCTGCCCCAGAGACCATAAATAAATTAAATCTCACAGCAGCTCTTTTTCTCCAGTAGCTAAATGGGCAGCAGGACAGGGCCACAATTTCCACAGTAAACACCTACCTCCCTCCCATGTAAACACATATAATTCCAACGAGACGACCAATGCAGCGCAGCCCGTAATTGTATCACTGAAGTGAGATGAGTGACTTTTAGGATGGAAGGGTGGGGGTGGGGGGGGGGTATTCCTCTTTGCAGCTGATTTAATTAAAATGCCTTCTCCACTCCCGAGAGACCACCCTGAGACAAAAGACGTCGTTTGTCTCTGTGTAACTGGGGCCACGCAGTGACAAATAATCTTGTGAACCTTGACAAAAACTCTCCTTGTAGGCTTTGACGTTATCCTTTTTCCATCTCACACCTTTCTAACTTCTAACAGAGTGGAGAAGAGAGTTGGATGTGACAGGCCGAGCAGAGGAAACCGTTAGCAACTGAAGTTAGACAGCGACATCCCTTCATTGTGACAGAGCCATCAAAGCGCTGATCACGTCTGTCCTCCCACTCGTTGACCAATCCATTCGACTTCAATCCATTCGACTTCAGGAACACTGGCTTCAGAGCCTCATGTTAACAGTGACCGCTGACACTGGACTTGACATGGCCCGTTGACATTCCTTGCACAGCGTACTGCATTATCTCTCTCTCTCGACAACTATGGCGAAAAAGACCCAGAATGGAAGCTGCCATGTAAATACACCAGCGCGAGTTTCCTGTGTCACTCGCCTTCCAATTCATCAACATTTAAACAACTGCCAACAAGATAAATGGCAGTCAAAACCCAAACCAGGTAGAGCTGGTATCTGGCGTTCCACAGAAAAGCAACACAATAAGGCTCAGATTACACCGTCAAATATCCCAAGAAATTGCGCGGGGAGGGAAACGTTGGTAAAGCTCGAAGACGACCAATCCTTACAACACATTCGGTGTGTTCAACATTGTTGTATTTGTTCGACAGATTTGTACCTCTTCCATGAACAAAGCAGCCCAGAATAGCTGTGGGGTAATGTGCCTGAATCCTTGAATACATCAGCCTGTTCATCCTGTGGGTAAAAGCCACGCAGCTTAGGAGTGGCTATCTCTGTCTCATTTCATCCCTCGTCTCCACCTCCTCCTCTCCACCTTCGTCTCGCTTTGGCCGCTATCACTGCTTTTGTTGGCGAGGTCTTGGGCTAGAGCAGGCTGCTAAATAAAACATTTGGCGTTGAAAACCAACAAAAGAAAATGTGGCTAGCGGAAAGCTAGGAAGCATTTGCAGACTTTTTAAAACAAAAATACCGTGATTTAGTGATGTGCAGCTTTTTAAATGTGACGGGGAAGGAATGCGTGCGGTTAGATTTAAACGAGCAGCTACTGAAGGAAACTCATCAGGAGGTTTGATTTACCAGTGCATTCACATAGCAGAGGTTACTCTACGTTGCCCCCCCCTCCCATGTCTCTTGAGGGTTTTACCTGACGGATCGGCTTACCTCACGTCAGCCTAAAACCATGGGAACCCCTATGCATATTGTGTCACCACTGAATTATCGGTTTCCGCAGCACATGCTCGAGCATATCTGCAGAAAGCCATTACGGTGTATCAGTTTACAGTTAGTGTGCTGACTCCAGTGCAGCTGGTGTACTGTATGGGCTCATAGTTTATTGAGGTCTGGAATTAAAGAAACAAGCATGTCATCTTTCTGAGCTCGGTCATTTTTTCCCCCCAAACTTCAGATCTCATTTCTCCATTAACTCGACTTGAGGGAGAGCAGTTGGACAAAACCTTCTTTGTCGTCCCCCCGTCCCCCCCCCCACCCCGTCCCCCGTCCCCCCAAAACTGATGGTTAGGTTGGCATTACCCCAAAACACTTCTCACACGACAAGTTCAAATACTACGTATGCGCAATTGATTTATTATGACCCTTTTATTAAGGTACGGTAGCAGTAATACTGGACATAAAAAAGAATATTTGTAAATGCAGTGACTGAACCTTCATGTTGTGATAGTACTGAGGATTTATTTTAATCTGGAGGTGGCTCATGTGTGCAATGTTCAATGTCTGCGTGGGTATTTTGGGTTACATGCCCAAGGATGGGGAGCTTGTGGATGTTAAACAACAAACAAGTGTTGTGTTTACTCAGGGAACTTGGAGCGGGAATGCTCATCCGTGTACGAAATAGGGCCAATTCAGACATTTGACCTGGTTTAGGAAAAGCTCCGGCATTTTTTTACCTCTCTCTGCGTTTCAGAGCACTCGTAACAACAACATCCATTATTCACCTCTTGCCTACTGTTTGGTTGGCTCCTAGGAAGGGGCAAATGCACAGCTGGAAGCTCTCCTCGGCTGCCAATCCCTGACACAACTTGAAGATTTGCATTAATTGTAGGTTTCATAATTCCTAATGTATTACTCTTTCATCCGATAAGGACCTGCGTGCACTGTGCAGACATTTCCATCAATGCGACTCGACTTTGCTCCATTCTTTGATGTTAGAACACCATGTAGGACAAGCAGGGACTGACACATTGAGCTCATTAGCAATTCTGACATTTGCAGCAGTGAACTTTAGGAGCTGCGCATGACGGCTTTCTGTCATTATCAACCTCATCTCCATAGTATTCATTAACTGAAGAATGCATACCAAAAAAAAAGACGACAGTCACTTATTCTCCACGTGGAGCTTTCTTATTCGGCAGATTTCTAAACGTGAGCCAAAACTTTTGGTTTCCTGACAGATTCTTGAAATAGAAGAATACAGTAGGGTTTGCCTTCTCTGGCAATTACGCAAATTGTAGCAGCTTTGACAGTGTGCTTTACACATTAGGAGTCATAAAGTAACCCTTTCACTGTGGGGCTTCTGTCTGGGCCCCATTTAAATGAGACCCACTGAGTCTGCCCCAGTTAAACACTGTCTGCCAGTACTCCGGTCACTGGGGACTGATGGTGGAGATACGGCACACACAAACACACACACACACACACACACACACAGGCTCAAAAACACACGCTGTACAAACACAGGAAAGTGCTGACACCCAACAGCAATCTCGAGTTGCAAACCATTACTGGACTCACAGTAACAAAGCCCAAAATGCAGAAAAGAGGTCACGCAGTGGGGTTTTCCGGTTCTGGGTGTTTGGTGGTCGGGTTGATGACGGTGGAGTTGGGGGGGAGTGGGTTTGGTCTTAAGCTTTTCTTTAAGACCCGACTGCGGAAATAAAATGTTTTCCAAGATGCTGGTGAGTGTTTGTTGAGACTTGTAAAGAGAAATTACACAAAACAGACAAAAACAACCATTTATCACAAGCCCTCAACAGTCATGCAGGATTTTCAAAAGCATCATTTAAAAATATATATTCCCGACTCTCGGCACATATTTTGACTTTTCTCTGCTCTTGACAACTAGAGTGTGTGGAGGGTGGGGCTTTCATCATACAACGGTGCTTACCAATTGTGAAGCTTTTAATTTAGCACCTCATTTAACTCAGTAAAAACAACAACTTTACGGACTGGCATTCTGACACACATTTAATTCTACACTCTGGTAATGGTCTCTGTTTAAAAGTCTGTTTGGCAGCTCTGTAGATAACAGATGGAAGAAAAATGAGGGGAATTATGAGAAAGATTGATTTCCTGGGGATGAATGGTCTGGTATTCACACAGATTTATCTGAAACAGACTTTCCCGGACTCTGTTATTATTGAATAAACACATAGGCGTGCACACACACACGCACACACACTGTGCCATCAATCGGGACAAACAAGAGCAGGCACACACACACACACACACACATGCAGAAAGCTAAGAAAACAGAAGCTGCCTGAATTCTACGAGTCTGAAGGAAAATATTGTGAGAGGCGATAAGAGGTGAAAGGGTGCAAGACTGTGAGGACAAGTATGAGTTTCTTTTCAACCTCTCATTCACCAGATTTCAATAAGTCTCTGGAAATAATTATGTCTTACAAAGTAAGCACAAATGTGGTCTAGTCAAATTATCCGCCTTTTGTCATACCCCTTCCCTAATGTCTTGTAAAAATGTATTCCTTCAGAAGAACAAGAACAAGCATTGTCCTTTTAGAAGTCCTGAGCCCTTCTCAAAGGAACCGTAATGTAAACCAGAGGCCATAACTCCTCTTGTGGCATCTCAAAGCAGACACAGGAATGGGGGTTGGGGGGGGGGGTGTATGTAGGAGGGGGTGTGGGGGGGGAGGCTGATAAAGTCTCTCATTTGAGCCCCATAAAAAACAAGGAGGCACAAACATGTATCTGAGGCGAGGCTTTCATCGGATGCTTTAAGAGCGCAGGAATAACAGAGAGCAAGATGCTGATAAAGTGGAGACAGGAAATGGGGAGCGTGGGTCTCCAGCTCTCATGTTTCAGTCGGGACCAGTGGTCCCATACCTGACCCCCCTCCCCCCCCTTCGCTCCCTCCCTCCTCACCCCCGTCTCTCTGTTCTGCTGACATACATGAACCACAAGCCTCCCCAATCAGACATTAGTGCAGCGTCTGGAAACCACCGCCGCACTTCACAAGACAGAGATGTGACACGTTCAGCAACAAAATATGAAGTAAACGATTCCGTCTGCAGGTACATGAAATGTGTATATTGATGTATCCACTTCAGAGTTTGACAAAGCACAAATGACATATCCCAGATGAACGCTGTTCTTATTCTTCATGAGGCCTTTTACATATTTGCTTCAGTCCCATACTGCTCGTGAGGCTCCGGCTGGGAGCACAAGACGGGGCAAAGCCAGGATTAAGGGTTTAGCTTTGTCAATCAGAGGCAGAACAGAGGGAAAGATAGCAGCTGGATTTCTATTCTGGAGAGCAGGCTGGATTTCCATAGAGATGTGAAATTGCAGGTGATTGCCAAAGCCTCAACGCCGCATGTGTGACTCAGGTGTTATGAGTCACCGTTGATATCCTCTCACTCATTGCCGCGGCCGTTCGGCGGTCTCATCGGGCCCAGACATATAACCCGGCTTTACCATCCAAGATGCCCCGGCGGCGGTGGCTCAGGATCGAGAGACATGTTGGTGCTCGGCGCTGGTTTTCTTCTGTCTGCCTTTGAATGATCTCATCAACTGTCAAAGTGGCAATGGCTTAATTTGTGACAGTTTGTTTGATGTTGATTTTGAAAGAAACGACATATTGTAGATGCTGTTTTCAGAGATGCCTTTGTTTGTAGTCTGAAGGTATTTGACTTGAATAGATTATATACCGGAGGTACAATTATCTTAGGTTCACTCAGTTCCTGGAATTCTGTATGAATTGCAGTAGCTCCGGTTAAAAGGTAGGAAAACATGTCACACCCTCCCCAATACCCATAACTATTTGTATTATTATTAATAAGTACTGATATTAAGTATCACATCCAAGTATCAGCACCCCTAAGGTTCAGTATTTAATGGTAGTGTGTTACCTTTGGATACATCCAGGCTAATTGTTTCCCTCTGTTTTTCAGTCTTTTTGCCAAGCTAAGAGCTGCTGGCAGATGCGAGAGTGGTATCAATCTTCGTATCTAAATCTTAACATGGTGAATAAGCACATTTCCAAAACTTTTCCTTTAGTTCATCCTTAAATTTATGACCAGTGGCGCTTTTTGGCCCCATAGATATGCTACAACTGAGATAAACTTGGATTATCTCCCTCCTTCAAACTGCATGCAGTTGGTGCTAAATGTCTGTCCTCCTGTTGGAGCACCTGTATCGGGCTGTTCTCATTAGGACTGGGCTCGCTATGCAGCAGCTTGCAAGACTGCTTCATGCTCCACGCTGGGCCGGGGAACCAGGACTGCAGGGGTCGCTGTTAAAGGACTTTGGGGAAATAACAGCGTTCCCACTGACTCGGTCGTTCATCAGCACTTTGAGCTTTTTATATCGTCTGTGTGCGTTCCAGCACCATCCTAAATCCTGATAACTCTGTCTATTTTGTACTCTAATCCTCTTTGCAAGGTAGAATAGCACGTATGGCAACGGTACAGGACATTGGTTTTAGCTGCGTCCCCTGGAGATTACATCAAAATTATGATGACGATTATCACACAATTATGTAACCAAATGAAGAATATGATCTATGGACTATATTACTTAGCAAGCTAGATAGTAAAAAAGTCTAAATGTAAAACAACATACGGATAAAACTATGAAGATGAAGTTTCCTTCCACCTACGACCATTGATAGACTCGTGTGTACCTGTGTTTGTAATGACATGACTGGTTTCCTGTTAGGAACACAAAAATGTAGAAGGACATTAGTGGTTGAGCACCAGGGGGGAGGCCATGACGCCAAATTAAAGGGCAGAAGTGGAGTGTGTACTTATGCTTACTCATGATGTGCTCTGTCAGCCCTGTTGCTTATAATGGCATGGGAAGGGCCACTTAACTCGTAATCACTTCTCTCTCCCCCTTTGGCTCTGGTCCTCCTCACTATCCCCTCCACCCCCACCCACACCCCACCCTCAACCCCTGATTTTCTGACTGTAGGCTCTGATGTCTAATCATAAATGAACTGCGGATCAAGAGCAGGGACAGTGGTCCACACCCCCATCCCCCCTTGGCTGAGGTCCTGTAATCACCAGGCTAGTAAGAGGGCAACAAGCCTCTGAATGAGATATGACTGTACCTCTAATGCATCAGCCTTCTCAACGCTCAAGAGCCATGGCAGAGCGGATATCACAGGTAGGAAATCAGGTCACCACCATCATCTTTGCAATCATTGTGCCCCATCTGATCCATTCGCGTAATTTAAAGTAGGACCTTTTTACACAATTATTTTAATTTGCCGACCCAAAAGCTAAACTTACCGCATTAGTAATGTATGCTCTGTGATGCACTTTGACTTACTCACACAAACGCACACGGACACACAAAGACACACACACACACACACACACACACACACACTATCTAGATGGTGCAGCAAACATTGTCAAGACACAGGTCAGACATTCTGGCACAGGCCTGCTTGTCAAGTGCTGCTACTTGTGCCGGGCTCTGCTAATGGACTGCTAATAGAAGTGAATGTTGCACTGTGAAGCTCCCTGTAGTTGAGAGTGTCACACGGGGTGATTAATGACACACTCTCCTCTCCTCCTCTGTCCATCCCTGTCCTCGCTCCATATCTTGCTTTCATCCTCCTCTTGCTCTGTCTCTCTCTCTCTTTTTCTTCCTCCTCCAGCTTCCTGTCCACTGCTCCCCACTAATCTTCCCGTCCCATTTGCCTCTTGTGTCCTTGCGATCACCCTCTTCTTCTAACTTTCACGACTGCAAGTCGCTTCCTTTCTGCGACTTTTCTGTGGGGAGGGGGGATTACAGGAATCTAAAAATCAGTATAACTATCGACAACCGTTGAGTTTATGTGCAACGCTTTGGTTTCACAACACCTAAAATATGAGAACAACAAATAACAAATGGCAAGAAAACCTCTCACGCCGAGAGCGAGAATAAGGGAAAAAAATAGCTTTCAGGTTTATTTTACTGGAGGAGGCATCTTTCCACTTGGCTGAAGAGAGCATACATATGCAGAATAAACTTAATTGCTTGAGGGACCCACTCAAACTGGTGCATGGGCATTTACAGCGAGGTACCCAGCCATCTGAAGCATTGTTGACACTAATATTTCTCGGAGTTTCTTGGTTTTAACAACGTTCATATTTAGGAATTACACTCCAATTAAACACTGTTTTAACTTATGATGTTAGGCTACATTTATTAAATTACTAATACAATAATTTATAATGGATCTACCACTTGTATAAAAGTGAATGATTTAATAAAGTAAAAATAAAGTAAAAATCTAAAATATTCAGAATGTTTTCAAAGCTTTTCTTGGTGGCTGATCAAACATCGGGTCGCACTAAAGGGAAGTTTGATCTTACCCCAGCAGTTCTAAAATCCTGTACACACTGACCGTGTTTACATGCATTCGAATAACTGGCTTAGTCGGACTGAAATCGAATTATACCGTTTCATGTAAACACCTTTGTTCAACTATGTGCGGTCCGACTACGATCCGATTAACACCCCTGGATAACTCGATCCGATCCGGTTGATAATCGGACTATCCCGGCATGTAACGGTGAATTGGATTAGGAACCGGATGTTGCGTCTTTACGCGCATACGCACGCAAGCGGAAATGGCTGTATCACCACGAGTTGCAGGGCTCTCAAGGGTCACGCATTGAGCGTGAGACTCACTCACTCCCGCCACACATCGTATTTCTCACGCTGAAAAAAACTCTTGGCTATTTAATGTTTTAATGTGCCGCAGCGCGCAAACATGAGCCGCTCTCACCGTGAAGGAATCAAGCTCTCCCTGTAGTTCTGCTGTGAGGTGACACTTATCAGCCAATCAAAAAAAAGAAATGGGCTACACAACAGCCAATCAGAAAAAAAAAATATCTGTTATATCTGGGTAACATTTAATCCAGCAACCAATGAACCAATGTCTTCAAAACTTGAGAGCCCTGGAGTTGTAATGAAAACAGCGCCACCTGTCATATCGGAGGTGACATGCTTTCGGCCAATGATTCAAATTACTCACTGCCATGTATATTGGGATAATAGCAGTTCCCCCAAAAGATAGCATAGTCCGACTAAAGCAAGATTTGAATTATACCATAATGTAAACACACTGACTGACAGCATATCAGGAGGATACACTCCTCCAGCAGGGGACGGCACAACTGGCCAGCCCCAAAATAGTCCCATGATGTATATGTTCTGCCATCATAACAATAGTATATGACATCAAGTGGAGCAGGGAGGCAAACTCAACAGCCGACACTTTCCACAGTAATTATCCCTCACTTCCCCGCACCGTCTGTGGGCTGAGCCAGCAGCCGGCATCCCCTCTGACCCCACTTGGTAATATCAGACCATACTGTACACATGCACTGTTTACTCCGCTCTCTTCCTTCACCTGTACGTAGGGGAGATCGCTACTGAATAGAAATTTCCTTCAATTACCTAAATGTGCCGTAAGTGTGTCACATGACCAGCTCATGACGGCTATCACAGAGGGTAATTTATAAATACTGCTCCTGACACACAATGTGCTCATTGTGCGTACGAGCCCTGTTTATAGAATAACCGCAAAGGTTGGACCGCTGGCGGCCCCCGAGCAGCCAGTTGTCGGGCCGCAGGGAAGCCAGTTAGAGTAATAATGATAGGAATAACATTCACGTTTACCTGCACTCTTAAAGCAACGCTCCGATCAGTCTCAAAGGGAGTGTTGCATGTGGACAATTACAATGTCTTACTGTGCACTGAGTCACCATATTTTTTAAATCATATATAATGAGGAAGCTTTAACGTTTCCCTCCTGAAGCCAATCCTCAGAGGGCACCTCGTCAGAAAGTGGGAAAGCGGCTGAACACGGTATAATAGAAGGGGAGAGACATAAGAGCAGCGTTATGGAAAAACTGAACTAATCCCAGGAAGTCCACTTCCCTGGGTGGGACTTTATATTTGTATCCAGTGCCTACCTCCGAGATACGGGATAGACATGTCAGTGTTAAGGGATTACTGGTAGAAATCCATAAAGAGAAACACAGTAGAATGTGATTTTCTATCTCTCGCAATACATTTAACATACATCTCTCTCTCTCTCTCTCTCTTTGCAGAGGGTTTAGAAATCCTCTGTGAACCCATATCGTCTTCCATACAGCTATGTCCTCCCTAAAGCCAATTTGATATGAAATCAATAACGACAGTGCTGCGTTTTTCCCTGATTCACTGGTCCCTGTGTTTGATAGATAACACATTCTAATACTTCAGATTGACCCAGTATGTCCTTACATTCACTTGCCCCCAACATTAAATACACATATCATTCAACAACATTCTTATATCATATGCATCGTTCATTTTTTTTCACACAAATCATCCATCGCGATGACGTATTCAACGAATTCCCATAACTGCACACGGATACGGACACTGCACATACTGTACAGCTCTGCTGCCGTGCTGGAAATACCCAGAGTACATCTGTTCTTGCACCAAGGGTTTCCAATCAAGCTACTGTCACAGAGCTCCCAGCTACCTTTCTGGCAGCTCCCAGCTTATATCTGTCTCAACCTGTCTCCTTTGTCAAGAGTTCAGCAGGTTAATGAGCACTCTCATTTCCCAGCACTCACTTCTATCTGCAGGGGGGGGGGAGTCCCCTCAAAGGTAAAGTCAGGAAGTAAAAACAAACTGTAAGAAATGGACCTAAAGCAATATTGAAAGTGTGTTCAAACGACTCCAAACCCAAATATGCAGAAACGTGGCGGTTGTGCGAGCAGCGTCTGGGTAAGTGAGACACTTTAATCACCAGTAGTTTTACACTGAAGAAGTGACTCTCCAGCGATTTGGAAATGTGTGAAGCTCATCAATGCCCAAAAATAGCGGGGCCCATTAATTAGTCCCAAACAATGTTCTGCTGCTGTATCGACTTCTTAATGGACAGAGAAGGACCTTGTTCGTGTTCCCATCCAGTCAATGACACAGGGCTCTCTGGGGTTTTGGAATGGGTATTATGTCATCTCACCCTGCCCTTCAGAAACCGGACCTGTGCTGTTTTTTATTCTTGCTCTCCCTCTTTTGCTCATTAACTATGTAGGAGTGAGATGAAGGTCTGGAGCAGCTAGATAAGGTTGCTCAAAGACCCCCATACCTGTTAGGGGGTATGTGCTTGGACCTCCAATTGAAGTGAGAGTTGCTCTTGCAATACCAGACCTAACTTTCCCAAAAAATATGTCAGATTATTAAAAAAATGTGATACTGGAAGCCTACTTTCCTCGCAGAGATCTATCTGAAGAATCTGCTCGTTTCCTCCCATCTCATCACGTTAGTCAGCCACAGTTCATTCCAGGCAGAGCCGGCAGACCACCTACCAGAGGCACACACACTTCATCTGGCATCTGACACACATGCACAAACACATACTGAACATTCACCCACACACAGATGGCTTCCTCCGAGCCCCCTTTGTTTGACAGACAATCCCGCTCAGTAGGGAGCAGATTAAGTAAATGGCTTCAGGTGTTGTGGCATTATCACAATGCTCTCCAGAACTGGCAGCTAGTGCGATTCATGGAAAAACATCTTTCAACGGATGACTCTACTCTGTGGGAAAATGAATAAATAAGGGTGCTTATTGATGTAAGGTTAGTACAATGAGGAATTCAAACTGATTATATGTCGGGTGAAAATGGCCTTCGAAACTCCAACACTGTGTATCGAAACATACAGATTATATATTCCTAAAGAAATGTCTCCTTAGCGACGGTCAAGAATAATAAATACTTTTAATAGCTCTGCTGGACTTTAACGATGATCATCATTAAAAGAATAAACTTTTGTCTAAAGAATTAACATATTTCTTCGTAAGCAAACTGTTAATATGTGCAATAAAACAAGATGGCCCCAAAATGTATCGTTGTGTTGATTTTTGTTTAAAAACTGGAAACCCAGGAAAAAGCAAATGAATGAGGATAATCGAAAGGGTTTTCACAGTGTGAACAGATGTCCACATTAAAACTAAATTCATAGCGGTATAGGAACTGGGTCATGTGTCATCATTTAAATATAATTTGGTTCAGAATAATTACAGTACGTTTTATATTTTACCTCCTATGATATAGAGTCGTACATTTTTTATTGTAGTAAATACACTTGTGCACAAGTATATTTAAGGATCAATGTGGGTTGGATGTCCAATAAACAACCTAATTATGAATCAATTTCATTTTTAGAGTTGGAGCACAGCTGCACTTCTCGATCTATTTTCCTAGAGACAAGTTTGTGATAGTGGAACTGTTTATTTTTACAAATGCCAAGTTTGGTTTACGCAACTCAAATTTAGTTATGTTCACCTTCTTGGTTATAAAATCATTTTCACCCCACATTATCATGACTTAGGCCTTGTCATGACTTCTGTGGCAGCTGCATGTTTTCTCTACCTACAGTGTGAGTGGACTAACTTCAGGTGGTTCCTTCTGTCCACTCACGTCGGACTTCACACAACTTTTACAGAGTAAAGCCAAGTTCACGGGTCAAGAAAAGACTTTAGACTTTACCTTGAGCCACTCCGACATCCATCAGGAGGATGAGCAACAGCCAAGACACGGTCAGCATCTGGGGCGAGGACCTCGCGCCTCTTCCTCCCGGTCTCCCGGGGTGCGCGCTGTGCCCCATGATGAGGAGTCAAGTCCGAGTCTCTGACAGAATGCGCTCAGACGCGCAGCGGCGTCGCTCGCTGTTGGCGCGCCGCAGTCGGAAAATGCCCCCTCCTCCTCCAAAACTCCGTGCGCAAACAAAAAAAAATGTCTTTGCGGGAAATATATCCAGCGCTGTGTTTTTTGTTTGTTTTTGTAGCAGTCATGTAAACTGGGACAGTTTAAAAGGAACAAGAGGCGCGTGCATCGCCCTCCGTAGCATTAGAATCAATCCCCGTTGGCTTTTCCCTTGAAAGCTTCACTTGGTTGGTCTAGAGGTGTGGATCGATGACTTGATGACAAATGCATGCTCCGAATGGTCCCACACACACACCATCAGAGTCCTCCGGTGAGTCCACTCTCCGTCACACCTTTCGCGCGTGTCGACCAGAGTGTGTGTGTGAGCCGTGTGTGCGTGCGCCGCGCCTCGCGCTCCACTGACGGGACTGATCCGGGGGAAGGAGCACTCTCTGCGGGCTACCTTGCTCCTTCAGCCAATCCAAGTGCTCCGGCAAGTGGCGGCGCTGTATCAAAACCTGGCCCGGACAGCAGCGAGGAATGGATGGCGTGTATCTCATACATGCCCGCTGAACGGAGGCGTTGGGTTCTGTGGGCACGTCACTTATTGAAGTTATAGGGATGGCTTCAGCTCTAAAGTAGCCTTATTTTCTTTATTGTACATGTTGATTTCTATATTAACTGCAAAACGTGTTTGAAACCATTTATGAGCCACAGTCTCCAGAAATAATATTTTAAATGTGGTGTATGTTAGAGGGTTATTGTAAAATTAGTGGTGGAATAACTACTCCGATCCTTTAAGTAAAGTAGGCTACGACCACAAGGTAAACATTACTGGTTATGTATTAAAATACCACATGTATCCCACTGATTTATAAATATGAATTGCATTCAGTTTATTTGTATAGCCCATTAGATTTTGAATACTGATGCATCAATGCACTTAAAGCTATAGTTTCCAACCTAAGGGTTGAGCCCCCTCCAAAGGGTCAGAACATAAAAGACAAGAGAATAAAGGAAACAAGAGGATAGACAAGAGAATAAATGAAAGTAAAGAAGAAGAAAAACGTTCTGATACACAATTCGGTATTAAATATGTATTCGAAACATACACTTGTTCTTTTCTTTTTTGAACAAATATTGTAATTTTAAATTTTTGTGTCTCAAAACATGATGCTAATGAAACCATTTTTGGTATAAAGTAGCAGGAATACATTGGAAATACTACTAAATAGGTCTCAAGAACATCAACATAGTAGTACAGTTGTACCTTTCCCCCTCTATATATTGCCAACAGGTGCTTCCGTTTCCTGTGAAATCTGAGAACATAAATCGTCATTATTTAGCGCATAGCGCTGCAACAGAAAGGCATAATTTATCTGACTGGGCCCTGCACTCGCCTTGTTTCTGTCACTCTAATTGTTGTTTTAGAAGTAGTAACAGCATGTCACAAAACCTGATCAATAATTACTTCAGCCAAACAGACATTCTCTTAAACACAGAAAGAGGGTGTGTGTGTGGGGGGGGGGGGTAGGGAGAAAGGAAGAGAGACATGCACACTTACGCACACACACACACACACACGCACACACAATGCTTTAAGTTGCAATGGGAAATGTTTTTCAGTGATTCGGATAAAAGCCGTATGACAGACGTCAAAGAGATGCCCCTGAAACTTTGTGATTAATGAGGAAAATGAGCTTGATACCATCTCTGCACCCAAATAAAATATGATGAATTTTTTAAATATTAATCTAATTTAAGAAGCGCGGTATTCTCTTCTCCTCCATCAACATTTTGTGTATGCTCTGAGATGTCAATGAGCAGCTGTCATCCTGTTGGCGTTTAAATTTCAGGTCGGATGTGCAGGAAATTGCTTTTATTCTTGACTCAAACTCTTCTCGGATGGGAATGATAGCTGCGTTTTGGGTCTCCAAAATTATACTACAAAGTGTACATTCAACATAATGTACAGTGTGTTTAATGAGCTGCTGTCGGAGCTCCTTTTGCCCTTTCATGGAAGCATGGATTCAACAAGATGCTGTAAATGTTCCTCTGGGAGGGTGGGGTCCACGCTGACTCCATAGTGATGCATTCAGGCTCCTATCAACACATTCCACATCATCCCGAAGGTGCTCTGTTTGGTGGAGATATGACGGGAGCATGAGCTGAGGAAGAAAAACTGAGACAAATAAATAAATAAAACTGATCTTGAAAGGGACGTGTGCAAGTGAAAGGGCATCTTATGTATTCATTTGGACAAATAAAAGTACACTGTAACCACGAAGGCCCCATCCTGACCCTGCAGTACGTCACAATGCAGACGCAGGATTTCTCCTCTGCTCAGTCCGTCCCGCTCTGGTGACGTCTCACAGAGCCGGATGCTCTTGTTCTTTGCTGACTGGAGTAGAAAGCGGCGTAGCCCTCTGCGGCTGCAGCCCATTCAATTCAAGGTTAAAGGATGAGTGCGTCCTAACATTTTCTTCTGTGGCCCGTTAGCTTGAAGCCTCCTCTGACTTCTCTCGCCCGAGTTGCCGATGCTCAAAACAGCAAGTGGAATCTAGAGGCGTCCGTCTGCTTCAACGATTCCTCCTCTTGTTTCTCATTCTGTTATGAACTGGGGAGGTGAAACAAAGCGGAATAATAATCTTTAAAGAGTATTAAGTGAAACTCAATAATTTGTTATAAGCATCGGTGTACTCTTTCATTTCAGTTGTCCTCTTACTGGCATTAAAACAAATTTAAAAAGTTAATTAAATTGCAAAGCAAAATTTAAAAAACAATCACACAAGGCGAACTTCTCAAAGAATAAGCAACCACTAAATCAATCATTTTTCTAGGTTGTCTCTTGTTTGGCAGCTAGAAGGTTGCTAACATTTGAGCAGCACAATATTTGGCAGTTACTAAATGAGTAATAGATATTTGTTTTTTCCTGCAAAAAATGTATAAAAGACAAAACAAAGATGTCTCAGAAGAGAAGATATATGTGCCCTCCATATTGTTAACATGACCCTTTCAGCAAAAAAAGTCCTCTGACATGCACACCTTTGTCAAGAAGGAACCGTTTTGCCCACAGCTCTGCTGCTAGATGGATGTTGTAGTCTAGCAGGAAACTTGATACTGTAGTGAGCGACAACCCCAGGAGGACCACCATGTCTGAGATGCTGGAAGTGGATTGTCTGGAGCGGAAACAACCCCAGCAAACGATCAAACGTCCATTTTAGCTTTCAGTTTAAAAGCAACTGAACTCCTGAACTTTTCATGCTTTATAACTTTGTTTTATTTATGTGTGGACAAATGTCTGAGTCACTTAGCTGTTGGCTTAAATTGGAAGGTACCTCCGAAGATGGATACTGAGTGTGTGTATTTCATCTTTATTGCCTGCAAAAAGGTAAGTGCGAACACCCCAAAGTTCACCCCTTTTATTTTATATCATTCGTTGTCATGATCTGTCTTTTTGAGAACAGGTGAAACGTGTGTATTTTATGTCATCAGCGGCTGTTAGTTTGAAAAGGAGAGCGTAAGAAGTTGTGTTGCTGTGTTAAGCAGGAGATCTACGAGGACGTGAGTTGGCTCTGTCATCCTCAGAAGCCGGGATGACACATATCCTCTCGTGGTTTTAAACACTTAGTAACCTTCCTTGACATATTGCAGTGAAAGCTTCTCTGTTTTCAGCCACGCTCGCTGTACGGCTGTCTGGTCCACGTGCTTTGGCACAAACTGAAATATCTCAACAACTATTAGACAGTTTTCCATTAAATGTGTTGAGGCATTCATGCTGAAATATATTATGAAATATTTCTACTTGATGGATCGACACCAATGTTTACTCACGTCCGGGATTTCCAGATCATCCGTCCTAATAACTTTGGCAAGCCCCTGAAATGCCACCAGGAATATGTAAAACATTTTTTTTAAATGTAGTGAACTAGTCGTGTCCGCCTGCTGAGCGCTCACAGGACGCCCGTCTCTCCCACCAGGCTGCTGATCAATTAGACGGACAGATAGTCAGACAGATTGATATAGGCAGAATGATGATGATAAGGCAGAGGCAATGTAATGCAATTTTTATGTGGGACCCACTGGCCAACCTTAGCCCATCCCCCTTCTCACCATCACACACACATGACCACCAATAGGCCCAAGCTTCTTTCTAATTTTAAAGATAAACATCACTGCGGGAAAATGGAATTGGAAATTAATCACAGCTATAAATGAAGTCACCTTTAGGGGTATCCATCTCTCTCACCCACAGAGTTACAGGTAGCTGAAGTTACCATGTGTGCACAGCTGCAGGATAGAGAAGAATGTGAATGCTGACAAATGGCATAATATGTTTTGACCACAAAGTAGTGGTTTGTGGCTGATCCTCTTCTTATTCTTTATTTTTTTTACAACTGTGAGCCACGTAGACAGAGTGAATGGTGGTGATGGAGCCACAGAGACCCAGTGAATGGTGGTGATGGCAGTATGGCACACAATAAAGCTGCTTTCCATCGCTTTGGGCACTCTTTACTGCTGCTCTTGATATCAGTATTAAAAGTGATTTGCAGCTCCGTATGTGGCAAGGAATCAAAACTTAATTTAGGCAGATAAAGATGCCATTTGGGAGGGAGATAAAGTGCTGCATCATGGGAGATGTGTTCCCCAGCTTGCTCTCAGCACCTCACCCTCACTGCGCCCTCAGATTTACTAGCTCTTTTTTCTTGCTCCATAAAACAGCAAATCTGCTCGCCAGGCGACACAGGCAAATGTTAATGGATTCATTTGTCAAGAACCTTCCACTTATTTACAGTCCGCTTCCATTACAGTCGCTCCTCCTGCGAGAGAAAAACCATGTGGCCAAAGTCAAAATATCGATTTGGCTGTCCATCACGACAATGAGTCATCCTGTAAAACCACAAAGACAAAGATAATGCTGCCACCAGGACCGTGTCTCAACATGACAGTTACACAATCACTGGCTTCTTTTATGGATGGTGGACAATTATGTAATGTAATAAGATGGAGACAAGAAATATCAACGCAATTCATCATTTGTCATATGCATTGAATGTGTTTATGCAACTCTGTAATGATTCCTTCTGTACATGACATCTATTGCCTCTGTCCATCCGGAGAACGAGTTTTCTTTCTATTTCTTGGGAGTTTTTCCTAATCTGATGTGAGGCCCTGGGACAGGGATGTCGATGACTACAGGTTGTAAAGCCCTCTGAGGCAAATTTGTAATTTGTGATATTGGGCTGTACAAAATAAATGGAATCATTTGCCATTTTTTAAATAAAAATCATCACACTTTGAGTTTCATTACCATCTCCATTATCTGCAGGCAATGAGATGAAAGTACATTGTTTGTCAGTGTTCCAGTGCAGAAATCTGTTTCAATTTGAATTTTTGTTTTATGTTATGCCAACATCAAAGCATAATTTCTTGGTGACAGGGAATATTTGTGAAATAATTTGCTTGCCTCATAAAATGAATTAACTTTATACAGAAAGGGAAGATGTCAAAATGGGGAATATTTTATTCATTCTTTTATTCATTTGTTTTGCAGGTAGTGTGAGGCATGAGGTTTTAAATATTTTTCATTCGGTATATCGTACTGGAAGCAAATTATAATTTCAGTTAAAGCTGAAATGATACATCTGTTTCTTCCACGAGAGAAGCTCGCAGGAGGGACTGTTTGTTTTGACCACATTTACAGTAAAGAGTGCTGGGGTTGACGTGCTGCCGCTCTCAGACCACCATGTGCTCCGGTGTGACTGCTGACACAAGCCAGACCTTGACCCTGTGCACCAGCTCCTGATAGTTCAGACTTCTCATTTGAACACTTGGCCTGGAGGAAGGCGAGCTCCCCACTGTGCCACCGACCAGACATCCCTGTCAACACATCTTATATCTTCTCCACTGCCCGCGTTTGGCTCTGCTGTTGCCATTGAATTAAAAGTGTCCAGCTCCACTCTGTTTTGTATCCGTCCAAAACTTCCTGCATCATACGCCAAGCAGATCCCGCAATGACCACAATATTCACTGCTATTGATGTGCTGTACGCTCATTGTAGGAGTAGTAGTAGTAGTAGTATAGAAGCACTTCATTAATCCCTCATGGGCATATTTCTTTATCAAAGAAACATCAAAAGCAATGTAAGAAGTGCCAAACATAAGCAGGTCACACACAAGCCAACCACTCATACATATGCAGGATCAATTCACTGATTCTCGATAGCATCCTGCATATTATGCACAGAAAATGCTCGTGCAAAGTTCATTCCTGGAGAAATAAATAAAATGTGTTGTTTATCCTTTATCACTTTTCCCATGAACTATTTCTACACACAGTAGGATGCTTTTATTTTTCTTCCTTTGTGCCCAGAGTTTCTGATGCTATTGTTAGATTTATAGTGGAACCGAAGCTCATTAAGGCTCTTAAGATTAGACAACACATAAGTTGCAACCTGGACCAGTAGCGTTTCACCAGGAGAGCAGAACAACAACATCCACAAGGCCGCTCCAGGATGTCTGTGATTTGTTGTTTAATAAGCACTGAGTACATCTTTGAAGAAAAGTATTTACTCTCTTTCCACGGCATGGTGTGACTCAAATCCATGGAGGTTGCTGCATGGCCTTTGCTAATTATATAAAAGCCTCTGATTATCTCTTGCTCACCACAGCTCAGAGGCCAGACTCACGTAGCATCTACAGCACTGCAGCGTCTGACATGCTATCCATACATCTGTTTCATTCACCAGCATTTCCTCTCTCCTCCTCCTTGTTTTTCCTTTTCTCCAGTCCCCACCTCCCATCCGGGGAAATGGTTTGGCCTTTCTGAAGTAAACAGGCATTAATCACTCCTTGAGAGGGAATTGTCGGAGGAACAGCCCAAGGCATTTGAAGGGGGCCACACAGATGCGCATGGGACCAGGAGATAGATGCTGCAGGGTTGCGGGGTGTTACGGCCCCCTATGGGACGTGCACAGCACCAGCTGATGGGGTCAGTGTGTCCACCTTGGCTAAGTGTGTCAAGGACAGGGAGAAGAGAAGGTGGCACTTTGGCTGGGGGTGAAATGTGCTGCTCTAAACTAGAGCCGTGGGCTGACAAAATCGAATGAAATATAAAAATGTTTTGTGTCTCTTTTTCCCCTTTTTACAACAATACAAGTAGTTGACACTTTTGGATTAGCATTCAATTAATTAATGAAAACATCACACACTTTCATTGGGAATGCCATAAAAAACCTCCACTGTGTACTTTCTTCTGCTTACAAAATTAATACATGGATGCAGTATTGTATTCTTTGACTTTTCAAATATCTGATTATTATAACAAACATTGCTCTCAGCAGGTTAATGGATTTAACCTCAAAATAATGCAAACCACCCATCAAGAGAACACATATTTCTGATTTCTTCATTCATGATGTACTATATGCTAATTGTTAGCGCTTCGACGGATGAATAACACAAACTAACAGTTTAAGAAACACAAGTTGCAAGAGTGATTGCCTTTTGTAATCTTGTCGAGTGACTCCATCGAAAGAGTATTTTTATAGTTATTTATGGACGGTGTTGACTACTGGGATTATGCATTATTACATGGTCCTATAACTCAATATGTTATTACTCGTAGCCTATGTGTTTTAATGTGGCCTATCCCATACTCATTTGTGTTATTGCATTTTGCACACATCATTGGCTTTCTATTGAAACCCAAAATATGAGCAAGGGTTAATAAAGTCAAGTATATTCTGACACAACCAGCTATCACTGACATAGCAATCTAAACTAATTAGTTCTCGTACGCTGAAATGTTTTATGACACATTGTGGCACAAAGATGCTGCTCAATGACCACAGAACATTGTCATTCATTATGATCATCTGCTATTTAATTAAAATCCCCATTGTTTGCCAACCATGATTTACTGTATGAACCCAGTATTATACAGTCCAGTGACAGCTTTGTGAGGCGTATTCATGAAGGTCTAGACTAGAGGGTCTGTTTTACTGGCGAAGAATCAACTTTAACAACAGAATCAACAGAGAAGCCAAAGAAAAATGCCTCACATTACAGAAGACGGCGTTTGATATTTCAGTGATCATTGGCAAGTACAATGGTGCAGAAATGAACCCCAATTTTCTTTCTTTCAATTTCCTATTAAATAGATGTTGCCAAGGTTCACAGAGACTTCTGAGTACGACCATTTGATAATTATACATAAATACCGCTTCATGAAACCTGCTGAAATTACACCAGCGGATAATTCTCATTAAAAGCTTAAGACAAAACTACATTTTGTCCAGAAAGATCTTCCCAGCAAATGAATTCTATATTGACTTTTAAAAATCCTCTGAGTTTTCTTCTAGCACTTCACAGACATCCATGTACAGACATTCATACACAGACATCCATGTACAGACATTCATACACAGACATCCATACACAGACATCCATATATATATATATATATATATATATATATATATATATATATATATATATATATATATATATATAATTATATTTGTTTTAAATGTTTACATGTTCCCTTTTGGAGTTTCTTAAAACAACACGTACTGTGGCTGCTTCCATCCTTTGAACGTTGCAACAGGTCTTGGTGGCTTTAATCGTTCCCCCTGTCCATACGGAGAGATCTCATTGGTACACAACCTTCGGCCTTCGTCCTGTGCAAAGATGCTCAAGCTTATATTTGGCCTCACAAAATCATAGTCTTGTTAAATTCCCGTTCACTTTGTGTTTTTGTGTTTCCTGATGGATGAAAACACAGAAAATGAATCTTCTGCTAAAAGAACTGTAACATTGGAGGAAGAAACCTGTTTAACTGTCTAGTCTTTTACATTTCAGGATACATTCTCTGGACTGCTGGACATTATGGATCTCCTCTCAGCCAGGATGGACCGGGGGATAATTACAGACACCAAACCAGTGTAATTGTACATGTGGGCATATGTTTGGACTTGAAAAAACAAGAACCTATCTTTCTAAATGATTAACGATAATATATTTACATTGCCCGTTGTTCGTTAAGTTGTGTGAGTGAGGCTGTTGCATGTCTTAAAGCCACTACCGCTTCTGCTGGACTTCAGCTCATTAATACAACAGCACTCAGCTGGACAGCAGGGAGACATATGCTCCCCTTCTTAAGTGGTGCTTTAAAAGGTATTGATGGTTTAAAAGCAGCTAATAAGTGATCAATGAGGAGACTTCTCTGTCGGTTTCGTTTAGATGGCCAACTGGTCAATCTGGTCAACCACCGGAAACCATAAACCATAAAGAAAAGTGTTGTTGCACACATTTCAGACTGATTCAAATGATCCAGCCTTAGTAAGACATCTCCCTTATGCTGCTATATGTAAACGTATACAGTCGATCTTATTATAAATCGCGATAATAGATCATTAGATCACAGGTCACACAATCACGGTGGAAAAGGTCCTTTGCTTTGAGTTGAAGTGACAGTTGGGGTCGGCCTTGGCAAAGCAGGAGCAGCACTGATTACAATCAGCCAGATGGTTGCCGAGCAGTTTGGATGTAATTGAGAAGCAGGGCAAAAACAGATTTGATGCAGAAATTTATCTTTCATGTCTTTAATAACCTAAAGCTCCATAAAGCTGTCAAACATTCTGACAAATTTATGATTTATTCTTTTCAAACACCTCACATTTTTATGCAGAACAAAAGTAAAAAAATAAGTCATTGTAAGATATATATATACTGTACACATATATATATATATATATATATATATATATATATATATATATATATATATATATATATATATCGAAACATACAAAAATCCAAATTCCAGGTAGCTGACAGACAAAAGGGCAGAATAATGCTCTGAAGCATGAGGGCTCTCCACTTTCTTTAAGACGCTTTCATCTAGCTGCTCTGAAACTCAGGCCTGTTGTTCTTTGTTCGGGTGTGAGTTTCAGCTGTGTTTTGAACTGACATGACACAGCCAGGGATGTTTGTACATCCAGCGTTTAAATTACGGAGGACTAAAGGCCTGCGTGGCGGTGTGTGAGCAGGATGTCAGGTCTGTCTGTTAACAATGATTTATGGACGCTTGAGGGCCGGGTTGTGGTCTTTCAGTCAGACTGAGAACGCTACTGTAAACACAGTGTATGACACCTAATGAAGGCTCGCACAGGAATCCATTACACTCGCTCACATTCCACTCTGATAGCATTGCACAAGAAACCTTCTTATTCCAGGCCAACAAAGGGCCAAAGTACTTCATTTTAACATCTTAGAGATGCTCCGCTGACAAATCCTGACTGCATGGGTGAACTGCCTCGGGGTAGAAGCGGGAAACTGAAAAAATTATTATCTGGATGGCCCCGAATAAAATGAGGCCAATGAAAAATATTAGATCTACTCTTTATGATGCCCAGACCAACATGGCAGAGTGAGCTCAAATGTGTTGGAGGACTCGGATCGCGTTCCTCTGTGCATCTGCAACCCGAAACTCAGACTCATCAAAGAAATTCCAATAAGCAGTAGAGACATTTCCCAGAGAGCATCCTGTGGGGTTCCTGGTGGCAAGCAGCCCTGATGGGTGGGGTCAGTGTGTCAAACTCCAATCCTGACCCATTACTCAGCACTGGTCCCATTAATGTATCAGCCATCTGATCTGCACAGCTGCAGAGCAGGGGGTGGGGGGCATGTAAACACAAAGAGCGAGGAATTCAGGGAGAAGGGGGAGGACATGGAGAACTGGGTTTGACGTCCTTGTTGCACACGAGATATTACCGCACCTTGCCGCTGCAACGCAGGCACGGACGCTAACTGTCAGCACAAGGTCACATCAATCCAGGAACAGCTGATTTACTCCCTAGAGGTCAAATATGAGTAAAGAGAAGCATGCAGAGAAAGTTATATCTGCATATGTGTGTGTGTCGGGGTGTGTGTGTGTTTGCCCTCAACACAAAAGAGGGCAAACAGCATGTGTGTTAGTGTGTATTCTCATGGTGAGCATCCTTTTCTGGGAATGACCTGCTTGTCTCATTAATAGTTTTTTGCCGGAGGGGAGCAATATGCAAACCAAGCAGGAAAAATGGAAATCAAAATATTTTCTCTCTCCGTGGTCACACACTCTCCCCGACAGAACACACATAATCACACTCCCAGTCACAGTGCATTAAATTATTCAGCTCATAAAGCACTTACGGTCCTGATAGGTGAGGATTTTGATTTGTAAATAAACATGCGGCAACAAGGCTCACTTAATCAAATGTTGTTGGCACATAACTGTTTATGCAGCTCTATTTATAGACAAGTAAGTAACTGTTAATGGAAGTTTGTGTATCTTTTGTATTAGGCGGGAATTAATTTTCCCCTTTGTATACGCAGTATATTGTTCCACAAATCCCTTGTGTTAAGCCTTAATGCACAGCGATGAGTTCACACTATGCTCACACTCTCTGGGATAATGAACAAATGAAAAAGACATAAAAGGTAAAACGCTAATATTCCTAAATCCCATATGCCAAAACCATTTGACAGAATGTTTCAGAGCAGCATATTTAAAACTGATGCAAATTGCACCTGCAGTCCTCTCTATGTACACTATATTGAACAGAAACTATAACAGCTACCAGAAGATCCTGTTATTGATGGTAGATCCCAGACATCAAGTCTTGCTGTTGATAAAAAAAACAAAAGGGGGCTTTAATTGCATTCCTATTGTTTCTCCCCACCAGATTAGAGCCTGGAGAGCTTTCCACCAGACCCCTGCTGAGATGGGCTGTGGCGAGAGAGACAGACTTCTCTTTAGGCTCAGAAATAGAGGAGCTGGGATCTGGCGGGGTCCCTCCTGGGCAGGGGGAGGATGGTATTCCAGGACCCCTGCTCTGTTTCTGCTCCAGGTTACACCGGCTGTAGCAGGGGGTTCTCCCCTTCCAGTCCCAAAAGGGTCTCTTTACCCTCTGGATGAACTTCAATTAAAAAAAGGTTGAAGTCAAAGACTGAACACTTCACCTCATCAACTAGCCTGGAAAGGGATGGAGAAGATGAATTGAGGAAAGTAGTTGAATTTCATCTAAATGTTCATCTAAATTGTACCTATAATTACTACCTGAATTCTTATCTGATACTGTGTGATAATCAAATCTATTTTCTGTCATTTTCTGGAAGAATCTAGATGCCGTCGGTCAAACAGACTTATAGAAAACACACATAAACACACCTTTATTACATTCTTAATTGTGCTTTTGGCATACAACACAAAACACGTTTTATATTTTATTGTGCAATGTATCAACATAACCCTCTGTGCTTTAATAGCAGACATCACACTTTACAAAACAATGATGGAATTTATACCTTTAAACCGCAAATAGATTTGTAATCTCTTTTCTGAGCGAAAATAATTGTAAATGAATTGTAATTGTAAATATATGCTGACTTGCAACTATTTCAAATAAATTAATAAATAATAAATATATATATATAATAATAAATATATATATATATATATATAATAAATAAATAAAGACAGTCTTTTCTTTTAAAGCAATAGCAAATATGTTGCAGTTTTAACCTCTTTATTTTTCTTCCCACACCTCCTTCTGCTGTTGGGTTTTTCGATCTTGTAGGTACAATGCAAACATTACTGGTCTCAATTTCATCACCATTGTTGCTACACTTAAGTGCAGTAACTTAATCCCTTCTGAAACAGAAGGGTTTCAACCTTAGCCAGCGGGCTGGGAGGGGAGGAGAGCTGAGTGGAAGCGGAGGAGGGTGTTGTCACCGCATTTTACAGCATTATGCTGTACTGTAGAAGTGGCAGGGGGCCTCAGGGTCATTTAGATAAGGTTCCTCTACCCTGAGGTGTTAAATTCAAAACCACATTTATCATCACAAAAAAAGCTTTTCTTTCGGCATCTGCTCACTTAACTTTAATTATAGCTTCCTTTTCGGAGAAGAAGGCCATTAAGATGGGTGGGGTCCTTAACTCTCTCATTGTACAGCACTGTGTCATGGCTGGATACTGCACTGAAATATGGAAAGGGTGAAATCCATTCTTCTTCTTCACTGGGCCAGTAAACACTTCTCAAGGGTTGGTCTGAGATCTACTATCTCAAAGGACCGAGACAAGCATTTTGAAGTAGAAATTTCAAAAGAAAACGCAGGCAGAACTCCAAAATAAAAGGCTTGGGCTGCAGCCGGAGTCTCACTGTCAACACAATCCACGTATCAAAGACTATACTCTACTTTTGGCCTGAGATTGTGAGCTTTTGGATTCAAAAGTGTGCATTTTTGTTT
Source organism: Liparis tanakae (assembly GCA_036178185.1). Taxonomy (NCBI): domain Eukaryota; kingdom Metazoa; phylum Chordata; class Actinopteri; order Perciformes; family Liparidae; genus Liparis; species Liparis tanakae. The sequence goes on along the minus strand of CM070090.1, from coordinate 10,655,667 downwards.
GTGCACATGTGTTTATCCTTCTATAGGCCTTGTACACTTGGCCCATTTTCCCTCATTGTGCTGCGAGTATCCCACTGGGGAGGAAGACGAGGGAGATTAACTATGTTTCCTGTTGGTGAGGCTTTGATGTTAAGTCCTGGGGGAAACGCTGTTCAGTCACATTTTCCCTTCATCTGCTGTATGTCATTCAACGTGTACAACCACCTCCAAAGTCACCGAGCCCTTCATGCAGTTCGCGGACTACATTTAGAGACGTCTGTCATGTTATAAGAGCAGCTTCTAAGTTTGACCTTAACTTGGTCGAACAGATTTCCCCCTCTGTTTTGTTTGGGAGCGAAAGCACAAGCAGCTTTACTGAAACAGAAACACAATGGCTATGTATGGCTCTGGTATACTGTGGTAATACCACTGGCCCACAGAGGCCTGAATTATCATTCCCTCAACAAAAAACACACATAACTTCACGACACTTAAATAATCACACAATAAAGTTCACATAGTTCACCATGACCAGTGCCAGATTGTTGAAAGACAACTCCACTGATTTAGCCGAGCACTCCGATGCTATTGTTGGACTCACGATGAAGAGTTGTCAGAAGACCTTGGACATAAAATCCCCCACAATGCAACACTGCCGCTGACAGTTCAGTCGGACTTTCTGTTGTGTTATGATAGTAGCAGCTAATGTAGCCTTGACATGCTAGCCTCAAGCACGGATGATCAGTGAGCTATAGAGCTCGGATGACATCACTCTTTTTTATGTTTGGCCCCCCCATCCCCAGCACAGTATTATAACAGGACCCTTGTGTACGCTAGTCACCAGTAATGAAGCACACACACACACACACACACACACACACACACACACACACACACATACACATACACACCGAGAGCCTGAGCCCCAACTATTATTTACGCCCCTGTGTAGTCTTTCACAGTGCATTAGTACTCCAACCTGTAAAGTTCGTGGTTCCCCTTTCAGAGCCGTCTCTCTGATTCATTTTGAATTCTGAGGAAGGAGCTCCACACACTGATCCCCTTAACGGAGACAAACTTCTGTCAAAGGGAGGATTTAGTTCCCCGTAGATGACCCAGAAACCCTGAGAGTTACCATCAGGTCACTGAGCAGCCTGGTTATTTAGTTTAAAAACAAAAATATATATATATACCAGTGGGGAAATCGTAATGGCAATATGGCCAAAAATTAGATTAGGATGTGATTTTGTTTAATACAAGAGTATAGTTTGGAGTATTATATTCCTGTTATAAAGTTTAGGATCCACTACAGCTCTTTATTATGATCATTACATGTTTGAGATCCTGAGGCACGTTTTCTTCACACAGGAAGGTTTTTAAACATCTCAGCCTTCTGCACTGTGATGTCTGTCACAACGAGGACTCAGAAGGAGACTGTGACTGTTCTTCTATGTTAAAGAAGCAAGTGGATAATGTTCTTTTTATTATATATATAATACTATAAAATATAAATATACTTCTGTGTATTTCATGCCACAGCATGTTGAGACTTAAGGCAATTGTGTTCGAGTCTGGGGACATCAAAGGGACCAAACACTTGGTGGCACAGCAACAAAGATGTGGGAATCATCGGTTGAGCCTATTGAATGTAAGTGCGTGTGTGTGTGTGTGTGTGTGTGTGTGTGTGTGTGTGTGTGTGTTTGTATGTGTGATCTTGTGAAGGAAATTCTTTACTGTCCTTATTAGACTGAGATAAGACTAGTATTTATTTTTACAGAATACAGTATTTTCTCCCCTTCTGCATTTATTTCCTGTTATCGACTTTCGTCATAAAGTCCTCTTTATACGTGAGCTATTATTTATAATTGAAGAAATATTCAGAGTTATAACTATAAAGCATTTGGCCTCTGGAAGCAGGAGCTCTCTCTCAAGCTGTCAGTACGACAGAACATGCCTTTTAAATCCTGGTGGAATATACGGGGGTGCCAATATAAACAGGTACAAAACTCCAGTCATAGGACTCAAAAGGAGGCAATTAAATGCTCTAAATGTAAATCAGCTGCATCCGCTGTACTCCCATGTTTCCACCCTGTGGATGCCGGTGAACTGAGAAGACCCCCTCCCCCCGTGTGTCCAGTCCTGCTCTGGCTGCAGGAGGAAACGGGGGTCCTGCAGCCTTTGCATTCAATTACGGGTCATGTTAAAAATCTCTCAACCCTAAAACAAGAACAGAGGAATCCAGGATGGTAGCCAACTAATGCAGGCTGATAGACAGACAGACAGACATACACACACACACACACACACACACACACACACACACACACACACACACACACACACACACACACACACACTGGATATCTGAGCACTGGAGAGAATCCAAGCAAGCCATTTCTCCCAAATGCAAACTGGCTTCATGTTTAACAGCTCTATTTTCAAATCTTTCAGTTTTTTTTATTCTGAAGAGAGTATTTATTACTTAGAGTGCTTTCCTTGTATTTTCACTACAATATTATAACAAAACAAAAATATAACAATTGATATTCTAAAGGATTGAGTCATTCCTCTATTATATTCATAGTTATTTAAAGAAATTTCTCCTGGGGATAAATAAAGATAAAAATGTAATCTAATCTTTTGTATTTATTTATCTATCTAGCTATTCATTTTACAGTTGGTTAAATGTAACTTGAAGATCTTACCCTCCGGTCAAAGCTGCTTATTGCCGACAATTATTTTTGAGACTCCAGATTGTACAGAGTTGATGAGAAGACGACAATATTCCAGATGGCTCGTTGTGTGTTCTTCTTTTTTTGGCAGTCTGACCCTCCTGAATATTGAGACGAGAGGCCAGCTTGGATTTTCTGGGGGGGAAAGTGTGAAATTTCTTGAAGTGCCTGTATTGCCTATCTGTCACCCTCTGTATTGGACTGGATGTGCAGCCACAGACGGTATCGTATTGTTATTTCAGAGCTTGAAAGAAACAACGTGATGATGACATGGGTATATAAAATGAGATTCATGTTCTTCTATGTGATGCATCAATCCATGTGTGATTGGCGGAGCTACAGGTGGAAAGAGAGCCAAGTCACTGTATTTGTTGAGTATGCACTCAAGCATCAATCAAACATAAAAATCCCGGAGACCTGATCCATCAAGGTTTTTGAAACCATATCTTAAATGTAGAAGTCAATGCATGTTGTATATTTTCATAACGATGTTTTAACAAGCTTCACATGCATTTGGCTGGCAGTGTGGCATTGAAGAGGAGAAGGAAGAGTCCAAATATAAAACACTTCACGATCCACTGATTCCCAGTGTAGAGCATCGGGGGCTACATTCAACAACAGCTAATCTAGTTGATGCATAAGGACACGTTGTTGTTCCAAGCCGGACAGCACTTGGCCAGGAAAGAGACGTGTACTCAACCACACGGTTTTGTTCGGAGCGATGATTCAGCATGCGTTGGCAGAAAGGGATTTGACTGAATCTGAGATGGTCTCTGAGAAGTAAGGCAGAGGCTGAGCTGCCACCTTGAGGTTTACAGATGTACTCAAATATATTTGTGCTGAAATATCTGAAAAAGAGTTGTTGATCCTTGGCGCATCTTCATTATAATCTCAAATAATTCAGATTCCTGCATTGTAATAAGTTTGCTGTTAAACTTCACATGTGCTCACATTTAGAGTGGCAACACCTTTTTAGAAAGGTTCAGCGTTCCCAACTTTGATAACCGTGACTTTGCTCTTCATGGTCCTCTACTGTACCAGACACAGTGAGTGCTGATGGGAGAGGGCTACCCAGCTCTCTCCCATCTGGGCTGGGTCGTACACCCGTACATCACAGTTGGAGACAATGGAAATGCGTCGACGGTTCAGCCTCTAAGCGAATAGGACACATGCTGGGAAATTTATGGAAGTATTAAACATTAAATGCTCTGATGCAATTGCAATTTCATGATGGGGGGAATAGGATAGTGAATAACTGTCTCAGTGAGCAGTTTTGTAGCTGGAGATGAGCTACAATTAGGTCAAACTGGCTGGTGCACTAGCAGAAGGACAAGAGGCAGTTTCGGGACTTTTCTTCTTTGGGATGGGTGAAACGCGACATTAATCACAGTAATGTTGCTGCAGTGGCGGTAGAGACAGCCCACGACTCCTTCTCTGCATAATATTCTAAAGTGAACAGTGCGTTCTCTGGCTAATTTATGTACTGCCACCAGAGCTGAACAGTAAAGCTTTCTGAAGATGCTTATTGCTCTGTAGCTCACAGAATGAGGATCCATGTGGCCCACTGCATAGAAACTTTACCGTGTTGTTTCTGCAGTGCATCAGCTGCAACGCAATGGCTCTGCAAGTGTGGCGCAATGAGGGGCGGGATCTGTCTCGAACTGCAGTGAATCACCTGGCCGCAAAGAATGTGAGGAGATATAAAATAAAATTGAAGGTGACACAACATAATAACTTCAGGATGGAGAAAGAGGCCCCTAACTGTCTGTTATTTTTCAGCAGTTATTTTCTTCCCTGCATGCACATCAATCCCTGTACCATTTATGTTTATTCATTACTTCTTATTCCCTCATTTATTTTAGTATAATTCTGCAATCGACATTAGATAATGGACTGTGCTTATTGGGCATTTTTTACGATTTGTTTTATAGAGAAAGAGGCTGGAAATGTGAGGAGAGACAGGGCTATGACATGCAGCAAAGACCCCAAGGCTAGAATAAAACCCAGGATGATGCAGCCACTCAGCTATGAAGGTGCTCCTAGAGTGCTTTGTAAAGTGAAAACGGTCACAGCCTTCAAATACTTGTAATACAGATGTTATTATTAAAACAGTATACACAATTTTGTTTTCCCATGTTGACATAATGAGCAAATCAGCTGCCTGAGTAAAGAAGCTCAAATATAAAACAAACAAAAAAGGTCATAAATGTACATAGCATTGCAAAGCTAAAGAGAAACCCTCTTGTGAAAAGATAACACCAGAGTGGGGAAGGGACCCCCACCTCCTCCAGTGTCCTTGCTCAGACCACACTCAGGCTTGATGTTGACCTCAACTAGACACCGACAACCTTGTGTGACTGCATGTTGAGGACACGGCTCTGGTGCTATTCTCTTGTTTGTTTGTTTGTTTGTGTATTTTATTCAGTCAATCAAATACAATACAATAATATTCTATATAATATACAAAAGAGAAAGACTGAAAAGGCATAGGTAGAAGCAAAAAATACTTGTAAATTCCTATCCTAAATTGAAATCAAAATAAATCAGAAAATGAATATAAAATAAAGGAGGAAAAATACTCAAAACAGCTTCAATGGTGGTTCCAGCAATAGTAATGATAATACTTCAAAATGATAGAGCACTTTTCTTTACACTTAAAGGCGCTTATACAGTAGGTGTCTTCCACCTTTTACCATAACAACACACACAGACACGTCCAAGGTAAAAATAATATCAGACACACAAATGCTTTATGAAAACGACCTTGATTCAAAATTGTGGAATTTAACCATTCAATATGTTCAATAAAATGCACACCTCACTTATTTTATGATGTGGCATAATGCAGTGATGCTATTAAAACACACACACACACACACACACACTCATTTAACTGCATCTGAAATGAAAGATAATAAAGCAAGGAATACAACAATTAATTGTTTTGATGATTCATTTTCTTTCCATTATTATGGTCACACACACAAACACACACACACACACACACACACACACACATATATGATACAGTATCGCCTGCTGTAAGTCTATAGAGCTGCGTGATTATTTTACAAAGCTGCTCCTTTCATTGAAAGTATTGTGTGAGTCTTTGTCAACATAGAAATGACTTAAACTGCAGGCCACGGTACATATGGGGCAGCAGGAACACGAAGATGTTGAATAGACGCAATGATCCGTTCTGGGAGTAACACAATATTGCTCCATGTGAAGAAGAAAGTTCCCTGACAAAGACGCTCTCCTCTTCTGCACGTTTGCATGGGAGAAGAACTTATTCAATCAGATCTGCTGAAGCAGCAGTGCACCTCTCAATGCCTCCCATCTCCCATGCTGACAGTCAGCCTCATGTGGGGACCAGCCAGCAAGAGGCGATCAATTAGCTGACCGTACGTCTGAATGGCAGCGAGGATGGAGCAGATTCAGAGAGGAGGGATCGGAGTATTCTCCGGAAATTGTCATTGAAGCAAAAATAAAGGCAATCAGATGGATTTGTATCGCTATTCCAGCGTCACAAATCTTCAAGGTCCACATCCTGCTACAGTTCTCTGGGTGCAACAAGTAGCTGCTCTGCATGAAGACACAATTCCTTTGTGAGGAAATGATTCGGTGGAGGTGACATGGCAGAAACTGGTAGAGGTGTGACATTGTGCAAGAAACGGGTTGAGGATGTTATGATGTTTCTTTTAGAATAAGATGATTTCATGATATGCCAAGGTTGTTTTTATTTCTTATAAGGAAAAGAAGATCAGATTCAACAGATCAAGAAAATGTTTTGTGAAAATACTAGACATTTTAAGAAAAACGGCAAGATTGAATTAACAGAAAGTCAAAGAAAGTGGATTGGAAAATAAAAGAGATAATTGCAGACAAGTAAGATGTTATTTTGCCTTTACAAAATAATAAACAATGCTCAATTTGTGACTTTTCTCACTCTATCAAATGAGATAGATGTAAATGGCTCAGCCAAAGTCTAAATAAAAGACATTGTAGCATTTAAGTAGCATGTCTATGACTTTTTTCAAATCTAATTAGTAAAACTCATAATGTATAGTCATAGTCACTTAGTGAGATCCTGATATGTTTGAACACTGTAGTGTAGATGGTACATCAATACAAATACTGTATATTATATATGTGGGTGTTTTACGAGTCCTTGTCCTGGTCTAGAGTACACTGTCCATGGATGTGCTACAATGAGCATTATAGTCAGTCCTGGACTTGGCTGACCTAGCTGGAAAACTTAAATATGGTTCAACCTTGGCACTAAATAATAATTCACCAATATGCAACAAATCGTTTTGTCATGCACAAGTTCAAGGACGTGTCACTGCTGAAACACTTAACCTCCTTCATTATTCGCTTTGCATTAGTGGTCGAAATAATTCACGACTCTAACTGTGTATGAATTAGAAAAGTGCAAGTATTTATTTCCAGTTATGACAAAATGCTGAACGGCCATCATGAGATACATTGTAATGTGCTGCCCACTGTTGCTCTATAAAAGCATTTACTGCCCGGTAAATCTTTTTAATAGATGAAAAAGAAGGAGAAAATCAATACTAAAGCAAAACAAATTAGAGAGTGACTGCAAACCACACACATATATATGTCCTATTGTAGTCTATAGCTCTCGTTATTCACCGGACAAAAGTGTAATTCATCAACATATAAAACCATTAAAAGCTACAGGCCTGTTTGTAACTTCATGGAAGACAAATTGATAATAAAATGCTTCAGTTTCTTTAGTCGTAATAATTATCCGCTGCTTTTCCATCAAAACACACACACACAGACACACGCACACACCAATATACACACACTTCAGCCTTTGACCAATCTAATTTATATTATAAGAGCAAGCAACAATGTGGAAATTAACAACACAATATCTGTTAAAAAATGCACAATGAATGTCTGTATAAAAACCATGCTGGTGCGTCCAATAATTGATTACATATTTCTGGAGTTATTATACTTGCCTATATCACAAATGAATACACTTATGGATATACTTATTAATGAATACACCTATGAATACACCAATGGATACTCTTATAGACCTGTAATCAATGTAACCATGGTGTAGGCATCAATGTGAAAGGAGGTAATCTTTGTCGTGAAGTGAGCATTACATTAACTGAGTTGCACTTAAATCATCCATCTGTGAATGCTTCTCCTCCTCCTCCTCCTCCTCCTCCTCCTCCTCCTCCTCCTCCTCTTCCTCCGCCTCCCAGAGTAGAAAGGAAGGCAGACGCATCACTTACTGTATGTGGCAGTGACGTGACATGCTGATGAGTGGAGCTAAACAGTAAGTGATGCTCACAAGATCCACTGAAGGTGTTGGCAGCAGAGTTGTGGACAGGAAGTGCTTGATGGGCAGATCTGTCAGTAGAAGATGGTTGTTTATCTTGACTGCCCCGGCATGGCATTTGTAATAATATGCAAAAAAAATATGGATTTTTGTTGTAGCGATGTCTAATCCATGATATTTTGTACAGGACAAAACATTAGATTAAATGGAAGAGGTCATATATTAGAAAAGGTAAAAACACAATAAGGGCATGAACATCTTCTTTCCTCTTCTACTGGTCACTATAAAATGTTATGTTCATGTGACTTTGACATCAGTCCAGACAATCAAAGAATTAGGTGAAATAGTCTTCCATAGCTATCTTTAAAGAAGATGAGCTGGGCTATTGCTGTCTGAATAGCTAATGTATTTATTGCATTTATCAATTAAAGCTCCTCTTTGGGGAGCACAAGCAGATGGAAATACAGCTGTGTAAAGTCAGGAAATAATCTTTTTAATTAGTTTTGAAATCTGCAGGCCAGAAGCAGGTCTTGTGATGTGTGTACATAAGACAGACCCCCCCCCAACAAAAAAATAAATAAATAAAAAGTCTAATCATATCAACCGTATAATTCTCATTGTTTAACAGAATATTCACATTATAAACGAGAGAGCTGTGTCTCTATCTATCTGTCCTCTGAAAAAACAATGTTCTCTTTTGTATTCATTTCCACAGATGATTGGAGAATCGTTTCTGTTGTTTTGACGATCGTGTTCATGGGAGCCGGTATGTCAGACCGAGTCGCCCCGAGATACGGCTGCACCATCACAGAGGTCCAGCTCTGAGACGATTCAGACTGCCGGCTCTTCCCAGTAACATTTAGATCAAGAAAAAACATTCGGGCACATAGATAATCATTAAAAAACAACTTACAAAGTCATAATAATGTCTTACAAGCATGGGCAAAAACATGCAGATGTAACAGATGTTTTCGGAGCCAGGGAGCAGCCATAAAGGCCTGTATATTTAAATCTATAGGGATTTCATGACACTGTTTATGACCTCTATTTCACAAAGCTTACAAATTAATTACTTAATTTCTATTTCCATTAAGTATGGTATTAAGCAAGGGCTTATGCACCAGTGTTTGTGTGTGTGTGTGTGTGTGTGTGTGTGTGTGTGTGTGTGTGTGTGTGTGTGTGTGTGTGTGTGTGTGTGTGTGGGTGTGTGTGTGTGTGGTTGTGTAGTCTATGTGCAAATAGTACTCACATTTATACTAAATACATTGATACTACTTACATTGATACTACACACATTGATACAACACACATTGATACAACATACATTGATACAACACACACTACACACATTGATACTATACACACTAATATGACACACATTAAAACTACACACATTGATACTACACACATTGATACGACACACATTGATACTACACACACTAATTCAACTCACACAGCTATACTACACACATTGAAACTACACACATTGATACTACACACAGCTATACTACACACATTGATACTACACACACTGATACTACACACAGCTATACTACACACATTGATACTACACACATTGATACTACACACATTGATACTACACACACTGATACTACACACATGTTCCGGTTCCCGTACCAAGCGCTGGCTCTTTGGATTCCTCCAGAAGCTTCTTCGGGGCTAAGACTCCGTCCCCCTTCTCTCCACCACTGGGGTGAAATCCACTAATCGGCTTTTGTGGCCAAACATGATAAAGCTGCAGCCGGGATCAGACCCATTCACAGTGTGCCCGTTCTGTCCGTCCCCCGTGAGCTGCATACCCACGGAGCAGTCGCTCAGTACCCTCATCTCAAAAAGATTTCATTACTATCAGGCCCGGATTGGCAGAATCATGTGGAATAACCCTATTGTGAAGAGCCTGCCTCACTCGTTGCTCCAGCTGGTGGCTCAGCAGAAGATGGTGCTCTTCATACGCTGCCTCAGTGGGGGGTCCCTGCTGCAGCTCCACACAGAGAGAGACTAAACATGTGTGTCGCAACACATCTGTGGCAATGGTGATGGTACAGACAGCTGTGGGTGTGATAAGGTGGAAGAATTACAATTAAAAAAATGTTTTGCCTTTGGTAATCAATCGATAACCAGGACAGAGAAGTGACAATTGGATAATAGTGGCAGAAAAATCTCCATAATGCGGCTACAATTATTTAAATGTATTCCTGATTTGGCCGTGGACTTATTTTAACTGCTCAGCCTGAAAGTCACAGATCATAAAATATGGGAAGAATGTTTAGATTACAAAGTCACTGGATGGGAGCACATCTTCTCAGGTTCAATCAGGTTGCTGTAAAGTAAAAAAACAAAACAAAAACAAAAACATGATTTATTCAAATGAGGAAAAAAAATCATACTTTTAAAAGGAGCTGAATACAAGTTTGGAATAATTTGTATTGTTGCCTCCTAACATGGCGATGGCCGAGCCGGCGGCCAGCAGATCATGGCGCTAACGTGCGCGGTCTGGACAGCGTTATGGGCGTTCATGAAGACACCCACATGCACTAAAAGTGGAGCCACTGTGTACGATGCATTCCCAAAACTTTGTAGACATGTAGTTGAGATTAAAATGGGGGCTGGATTCAAAGATCTGGGTGGATGGAGCAAGGGCGTCAGTAGTAGGGTATCGGAGTGGAGAGCCAACATCATCCCATTGCAGGATGTTCCTGAGTTTCACATGGTGGGAAATTAGCCTGCTAAAAACTTTTCTTTGTAAGATTGAATCATTCTCGTTGCAGCTGACTGGTGTCTTCTCATCTTATACGTTGCGAAGAAGATTACCTTTCATTTGAAGTTTGTTCTTTCAGCATTACTACTAGAAATGTTCTGAGCAGGTCTGTGAAATGTTCTGGTAGATATTCCTCCAGGATTATAGTCCTGGATGTTTATAATCCTCATAATTCAGATACATGTGGGACTTTTCCTTCTAATCAAGATGAGTAACATGTTCTCCCTCTGAGAATCAACTACGTATCCCCAACACTTCATTCTGATGTAAAACACCATCTTCTTTTAACACGTTCAGCCAAGACAAGTTTCTTATCAAAGGCAATTACCTGGCGATGTTTCTGTTACCGAGGGCAACGTGTTACTTAACACTGAGAATGAAGGAAGGGATGTTACTGGTATTTTAATCAAGACAGAACAAGAAAACCTCGAGCAAAACACAAAGAGCAAAGGACAACAAGTTAGTTGTGAACACCTTTGGGAGAAGCAACGCAAGGTGTAGATCAACAAGCAGGAGAGCATCTGTATTCGGCTCTTAGACTGATTAATAGTCACAGAATACTTAAAATCCAGACAGATTTAGGGGTGCAATTAATCTCAGGTTTTATTGTGTGTGTTAAATCAAGAGAGGCAATTCTGGGCTTTAGTATTTTTTTATAAAATGGCTCTCATTAGCCTATTTTTGAACAGTTTCTATTTATCCCCCAAAGCCCTTTTATAGAGAGCAGTTATCTACTTACAGTAGCTGGAGTGCACATTGGGGCATCTCAGGTGTTTAAGGGCAGAAGAGGCCTGCTCTGACTTAGATAAGGAGATGATTTAACAAATACCCTCGAAGACATTAAACCTGCACCCCCTAAGTAATTACAACTGTGTTATTATCATTAAATATTGTTCTATACTGACATATGTTGACAGATTGTATATGTATATCTATCATGAAACAGATAATCTGCAGGTCTTATATGAGTAGAATTGCAATAGGTATACAACATAATTGCATTTCTACTTTATAAGCTCTCTGAATGAGCACCTTTATCTGCATTAAAGTCCCAGGAATGTATTTTTAAACCCTTCTTAAGAACAGAAGGACTTTATTATAAGAAAGACAGACAGAAAGAAAGGAGAAAGTATGGCTGTACGATATGTGAACAGAAGGACGCACCGTGGCGCTGACATCGTGTTCCGATGGTGTGCCAGCTCTGCTGCCATGCACAGATTCCTGGCCCTGCAGCTCAAGACATCCCATGTAGCTGCAAGGCCCCCGTGCCCTGTGGGTAAATACGGTGTAAAACCAGACTGCACCTTAAAATCCACAACACATCGAGTAATATCCGCCCCCCACACACACACACACACACACACACACACACCCCATAATGCATCATGACGTTAAGCACTGCTGCGAAATGTTAACCGTTACATTCTTGTTTAATAAATGTAAAATGCCAATTATAATACGTTGATGGTTTACCACTGGTGTGCTAAAAGTAATAATTGAAATGATGAAAGTTTTCATTTCACATATTCTAACCGTTGCAATTTTCCATACTGTGCATAGAAATAATAAATGGGGGCTGAAGGTTTTCTCAGCAGTGGCAATTATGAAGTAATGCTGCTTGGCAAGTGGGTCTGCCTTCTGTCTTTATACAAGCTGGCATCACACATTTAAATACCTAAAATAACCACAAATGTAACACGCCTGGAACTTTGCAGTCACCGAATTGTAATAACATTTTTCCTTTAAGCGTGGTGTTCATGATAACTGGCCACAGCACGTTTGCCTCTCGTCTCTCCTACCGAGCTTGTTTCATGTGATCTCTCCATTTCTATTCCTGTTTTCCTCCAAATAACCACCTCCTTTCCTGTTATGCCACTCCGTACAGCTTTATTTGTCCCTCCTCCCTAACTTGATGATCTTTCCCTCTCGTTCAGACTCATTGTGCCATGCCCTCTTGTTTCTACTGCCCTCCACAAAGGGTCCAGGCTCAGGGGCGTCCTCTTTGTCATTGGCAGCTATGACCTCCACGGTCCCCCCTGGCATAGGGTCAATTATTCACTGCGCGGGAACTACACCTCCGTCCCTCGTGAATCTCCCCGACAACCAGACGGAAGAAAAAAATGAGTCTATTACCATGGTGGTGCCAGGTGATGGATTTCATGTTCGCAAGTCGAGTGCAGGTAAAAACCTGGGGAAGCCACTCAAGGTGACCTTCACAGCTAAGGCATCTTTACCGGTCGTGCGTGCAAATATAGACTCCCATGAGGAAGTATCAAAGGCGGGAGTGGAGCATTTGTTTCCAAGTCGGACTTGTTTGTTTACGATGGGCTATTGTTGTGTGTAACCTGAACAACCTTGAGCTGCACACCTCTCCACAAGACGTTCCCATGTGGACTATAATGCCTGTGTTGTATCTATTAAACCATTTGGCTTGTTGCATGGGGCACAGGAATTGTGACATATTAAAACATGTATCACGATCTCTGTGTTATTTGGCCGGTTCAATCTCAACTTTACAGGATAATTCAGAATTTGTAATCCTCATAAAAAGCTCTTGTGAATGGCTATAATCTATTCTAAAGCCGGGGTCCACTAGCTAGTGAAGTATCATCACCTTTCACAACACATTCCCAGTACCCACTAGCGAGGTGGCATCTGCAGCGCTCAAGGCAGGATGGCAGCCAGGCAGGATAGCACCAAACCAAGCTGTTAGGCCTGCTGTCTGCTAATCCATTCCAGTGTGGCGGCACAGTCGCCGAACCCTGAGCAAGCAGCACTTCAGGTCAACAGATATGGTCAATACATGTGGTCAGAACATGTGGTCCAAACAACAGTTCTATTGGACCATAACTAACAGACTTTGTGAGTGGGCCGCCCTCTTTCCGTAAGAGTGTGTGTTTGTCTGCCTGCTTGTCTGTGACTATACTTGTGTGTGTGTTGGAGGCTTGCACATCCTTTGTCTTTGTGCACTTAAGCATGCTCGTGTGCAGCGTGATGCCAGGAGACTTGGCCGCACACACGGGAGACAGGTGAGACATGGAGAGGGGACAGGCAGCTTTTTGGAGCAGCATCACCTCTCGGTAACTTTGGACCGGTGGTGTGTCTGTCTTAATATCAGCGTGTGTCAGCTGTCCTCAGCATGCAGAGGCATTGGAGTGTACAGCTCCAGTCTGCTGATCCTCAGCCTCACTTGTGTCCCCGTCGCTCCCGGGGCCGCCAAGCAGACCGGCCATGGCACCAGACTGAAGACGAGCGCCACGCGACTCAGGCTCGGTCACCCGCTTCTCGCTTTTGTTCTAAAACTAAACATGTTTCATGCTTTTGCTGAAAAATAAAGCCATTTGCTGTTGATGATATCATCTGGTTCTTATTGAGATATTGCATTGGTTTATCTAAACTAATTACAATTAGTGATGAGTTGGTTTATTTATGCCATCAAGTCATAACAGAAATGATTCCTTAAAGGGGTCAGTGTAGAGCTTTCTGTGAACTAGAGATAATGTGGGTTAAGAAACATAACTGTGAAACATTTATAGTACGCTTCGTGTTTTATTGGAGGTTTTATTGCCCATCTGCCATAGGCATCGATGTGAGTGCTTAAATTTACTGATATGTATGGAACTCTCATTGAATTATAAAATAATTGTGAATCTTTTATATACAATTGTTATAAAGATCAAATACGATTACTTTTAGAAATATGCGTGCAACTGTCATCTATCATATCAACCACATTCTGAATCTGGGTTTGAACACGTTAATAAATGCTCTTGTGCACTGTTACAAAAAAATATTCATCCTCTAATCTTGTCGTAGTTAATGATGTCTAATATGAGCATGTGACTTATGAGTAACGGTCATGTCCGTTAATGAGACAATAGGCATACGCAAAATCCCTCAGCGCAGTCATTAATCACAAAGACCAAGGTCATGTCATTTCATTTTACTCTAAAAAGCAGAGAGGCCGAACAGGTCCCGCAAAAGGAAACAATGCCATTGTTTTGTACTATAATCAATTTATAATCAACATTGTATTTGAAATGTTGTGTTTGACTGTCAGACACTTATAGAACCTAAAATGTCGGGAGACGCCATCATTTGGAGCCAAACTGTATATAGTGATTGGACAAATAGCTCCCTCTGAAGGCACAAAGATGAATTATGAATCTAAATCAAAAGACAAAGCATGTCTCTGCACAAAGCCACGCATCAGCACACCCTCTCACTGAGTAGATGAGCTCAAACAGATCTGTGTCCATTTATTTGTTTATTATTATTGATTTGATTGGTTTAAATTACCACTACGGGTCAATGTGAAATGATGTTCTCTGTGATTTTCCTTGAATGACATAGATATGCTTGTTGTCAGTCGATTTTGATCCAATCCTGTCTTTCAAATGTCGGTGGTGGGGGTGCTACCCTTTTGTTTACACTTGGATCACAGATCGGGCCCTTAAGCCTCGTCCTCGGAGGCCTGATTATGAACTTATGGGTTACGACATTTAAACAGGCAGGCCTGGACAGCCTCTCATAACTCAGAAAGGTTATTCTCTGGCAGCAGATATAGATAAATGTCAGCAACGTAGATGAGGCTTTACAGAAACAGAGCAGACGTGATGCTCGCCCTGATATTTACACAGCAGAGCCAAGTCGGAAGGATGGGGGAAGTAATTCATGTCCAACGACGGACAACCAAATCTCCTAAAATGTCAATCAAGATGATCTGAATCCTAAGTGTTTGGAGAAAATGTCATGTCCGCTGCTTCTTTTGACTTCATAAAAACAAATTAGTATTACTTTAAAATCAGCCTTCAATGCAAATGCATTTTAAAAATACATCATTAGAACTGTATCACACTTTTTCCCCTCTACCCGAGATCATGACGGGGGTTTTGCACCAAAAACCACCTCAGTCTGCAATCATTAATCCGGGGAGAACCCGAGGCATGTCTCTGCGAGAGGTTACCCTAGAACTTAAATGAGGGATGGCAGGAGGAAAAAAGGGAGGAGAGAACAGAAGAAGGCCAATTTGTGTGTTAGCCCCAGAAGCAGGACAGGCAGGCACTTAATTCTGTGGAAGCGCATCATTATATGCACCATTTACCAGATGCCCATTTAACATGCAATAATTAGATCACTCAGTTTGGAGGGAGAAAAGCGTAGATGTGGGCTACTTAAATAGGGTCCCTTGCCATAACATTAGCAGCCCCCCACAGGGTCACTTGTCAAAACAGTTTGAGAGATTAATTCTTTGGAGTGTCGAGGAGAGAAACGTAAAGGCCGGCATCTCTTTGGTTTCTCTCCTTTTGTTCTTCGTTCTACGCTTTTATATGCAAATTAAACACACAGTTCAATTTAAAATCTGTGCAACATTTATATATTTTATTATCACTAAATACACTAAAGTTCTGATTGACGAAATAATGAATACAATATATTGTTAATTATTCAGGAGACAGAGAGAGAAGAGAGCGAGTGTGATTAATTTGAAACGAGCGTCTTTGTTTTCTTAATCTATTTGATTAAAACAAATGCCATAATTTGATTTTCAACCATTTATTCTTTATGGCAACAGTTCTCAACTCTTCACCTTGTATACTGATACATATCATCACATTGTTCTGTCATCTCACTTTAAACCTGTCTCTCAATAAATTACATTTACTGAAGTGCAGCGTGCGACTTTTATGGTGCAAACCAGATAAAACCCCTCTCAGTAAGTCAGCTCTATTTGGTTTGTGTTAATAATATACATCCATTTCATACGGAGAATCATTTCAATTCTCTCTGGAGCCAAGTTAGTTCATCACACACACACACACACACACACACACACACACACACACACACAGCTACTGCACAAAGTCTAATCGGAGGAGTCACTAAAATGAGGAGAGAGACTACACGGAGATGGACCCAGGCGCTGTGTGATGGGCCATAATCTTTGCGCTCGGTCAGTCCTGAGGAGTAGATGTTGAATCCTCATTCTTTACTGGTGCTGTTATGGAGATGTTAATGGGGTAATTTATGGAAGATATAAAGGGAAATAGGTCATCATCAGCTTCCAGAGTGTGTGCGTGTGCGACAGTATTCTCCTTTCAGAGGGCAGCCATGGACACTGGTACATCCAGCCATGGAGCACCGGTACATCCCCCGGGCCGAGGGGAGTGAGTGGTACCTGAGGAGTTAAATGGCCTGAGGAGGACACAGTCGACCATGCCTGTGTTCTGTAAAGCTCTACAGAACAGCTTAATACTCTGATAGAGGGAAGGGCGTGCTTCATTTAGGGCCTGAGAAGGTGTGTAGTGAGACTACAATCAATACACGGACTGAGGTACGCCGCAGTATATATATATATAGTATATGTATACATATATATTATATATATATATATATATATGTATATATATATATATACATATACATATATATTATATATATATATATGTATATATATATATATATATATATATATATATATACACACATATATTATATGGTAAAATAGATATTCAAATGAAGCGGATGAGCATTAAAAAGCTTTTAGATGAACAAAATCCGATGTTGAAAAAAAAAAATCCATAACTTTATTCACGACAGCTTCTTGGTTACTTTTTAACATCCTCTTAGTGCACAGCGGATGTAAGTTAAGCTAATGACGACTAATATTTGATGTTCTCACTAACTTAGAAGGTATTGCTTATTTTCTATCACTAAAAACCCGAAGCAGCTTGGTTACTAAAACCAACCAGTTTCCATTCTCACAACATCAGGGAGCTCTGTCTCCGTTAGCAGTAAGCAACTCTTCTTCTTAGAAATTAAAGGTGTTTTGTGAGTGATGCAACTATTGTCATCTAAACTGTCAGTGTCAGCCAGAGATGATATACCTATTTAATAATAGAAAGAGCTTTTATATGACTGTGTCCCTGGGATTGGCAGACTTTGATTGGCTAGCAAGACCGTTTCGCTTTGCAGATAAAACTAAACTACCTTCAACATAATTTATAGATGCAATTTTGTGGGGCAGTCCTGAGCTCATATTTGATATGATAATTTAAAGGTGGAGATGTGCGTGTGTGCACATGTTAAACCATAATAAATGCATAACATGCATCTTAAGCCAGTTGAAGATTATTTGAAAGTTCGCTCCATCAGTTGGAAACTGTTCCAAACTGAGCAGGTTGAACCCCAAACAACCTTTCATAAGCAAGATAATAATGATATGTTCACACTAGACCAGTAGTGAACAGCCAGAATAAATCCCACTATGGAGTCTATCCTATTGGGCACCTGCTGGTCACTCAATACGCTTAACCATCAATCACCTGCACCAATTAATGACCGTGACCTTTCCATAAGACCTAGATGACAATATGGTCATCCACCAAAGACACACGTTACCAGATCACAAATGTATTTTATAACATCACTTAAACCGTTCAGGAACAGATTTTACAAACACGTATGAGATTACTTAGCAGTATTGGAGGAAATGGGGAAAACAGTAAAATTGTGTGCTAAGTATATAAATATATATATATATATATATATATATATATATATATATATATATGCAACAGATTTCATGCCAAAGTATTAAGTACGATATTGTCACATAACAGCTGTCAGTGTGAACACATAATGTAAATATAAGCAATATAAGCCATCTGCAGATGGCGGAGAGGAGCAGAAGCATCCGGCCGACGACTGACACTTCCATGTGATCCATTAAGATTCAGGATAGCCTGCTCGGCTCTCAAATCAAAGACGAGGAAATTGACCAAAATATCTGAGACGGCAGAGGCATTCATCATCCAAAGACATAATGTGTTCTCTCAATGTGGTTGTAATATTTTACGACCACACAGAGGGGCTTTAGTGTCGGCAAAGTCTGGTTCGCGGTAACGCGGATGCAACAACCAGTTGGCAGGACATTGGAGGGATTAGCATGTGACCTCTCTCTGATGCCATCCATTTAAAAGGTCAGCATTTTGTCAGTTTCTACACTTTAAGATGCACCATAGTGCGCTAGTAATGTACTGACATGCAGAGTCGTGGCAATAGGTCTATTATGTGAGCTTTAAATGGCAAATAACATGCATTTTACACAAGTGTGCTGGTCTCGAATGTAATGGGACAGTGTGGTTTGTGTAGGGCTCTTATTTGAGAGTCTGCCCTGTGGACCAAGGGGTCCCATTACTTAAATGAGCTCTATTAGTGTCTCCGTGGGGGCCACTGTGCCTACCAAACTCGCAAACCTGCTCACAGACTCAAAAACAGCTTTTGTTACGCCACCCCTCTATTGCCCTCCAGTTTCTCACTGATTTACATACAAATTGATCTTGAGGTAAATCAGATGTCACTTTTCTTCGGGTCACAGAGAACACGCTGAGATAATGAAATCAGGGTCCGCTGAGTGCTACACTTGCACAAGCTACCAGATGGGCCTCTCTCTTAATGCAATGCCTCAGTCTGCATGTGCGTGAACGGCTGGGTGCACACACATGTTGGTGTGAATGCGCGTACGTACATGTGAGTGTGAGCGTAGGTGTGTATGTGTGTGTGTGTGTGTGTGTGTGTGTGTGTGTGTGTGTGTGTGTGTGTGTGTGTGTGCGCGCGCGCTTATGTTAAAATGACTTAACATCTTCTATTTATTTTGCCAATAAAAAAGTGAATGTGTGTGCTCATGTGTGATCATTCATCTGACACCTCTGGATAGAGAACATGCTTCGCCTGTGACTTTGGGGATTGCTGTGATTTGCATGACATTACTGCGGTTGCCAACTTAGGTTTCCATCTACTCTTGCTTTAGAGGAGAAGGAAAAGAACGCTAAAATCGTCAACAGTATTTTATTTTTTCGGCGGTTGCTTTTCTGTATGCGAAAAATTATTCTTAGTCTAGCATAGAGATAGCAAGTTCTTTACCTCGACCAATTAATCAACCCTTGAACCGATTCCTGTGGGCTCTCCCCTCAGAAGAATATGTCGCAGACAGTACAGCTTGAAGAACTAGAAGGACGAGAACTCAATGGACCGTCACATCCCATTAATGTGGTCTGGGGATGAATTAAAGAGCCCAACATAATGTGCCATGTTTCTGTCATGAGACAGACTGACTTTGGGGTGTGACTGATGATAAGTCTCGACAAAAAGCAAAGATGAAATGCATGAGATCATTTTCATGACAACTGCATGTTATTTGAAGGATAAGAAAAAGCTGAGTGAGCATGTCAAACATTTTTTAAGTACCAACCCATTGTTTATGCACATTTAGATATGAATTCCATATCCAATGATTCCATATTTGACAGATTAATGGATAGTTTAAATCTTCCAGGCAGCCCTTGGCATTAGTCCATTTCTGAACAGTGAAAATATTAACTTACTTACATTTGTTTAGGTTTGTAACCCATAATAGTGAATAATGTATTATCGTCCCCATGTATCATCATTTATACCATACTATGTAGTTACACTATTTACAGTATACGATAACTTTAAGAGCGTCCTCAAAAGACACCTAACTGATTTTTACATCCAATAATACAACTCTATTCAGCTGCCAAGTCTGAGATGTCAATTTTTGCAGGAAAGTGATTGCGCCAGACTTGAGAAATGAAAACAAAACCAGAAAAACAAAACCAGAAACTAAGATTGAAATAGCTAAAGCAAGTTTCAAGTCTTTGGTGTTTGATTTCATGCAGTGCTTTTACTGGCATTTGTTTAAAAAAAAGCATGAATATCTGCCTGAAGGGGAGGCAACTGATCTCAAACACTTTGGTGTGCTTTGAAATGTTTGGAAGTTTTCATCTATAAAATATACAAAAGTGCTTGCGGTACACATTTCACGTGTTTTTTGTAATGTGTTTTTTGCATGTGTCCTTCAGAGAAAAATAAGTAGCTACCTGCACTTGACAGTGAGAGAAAGATTTAAAATAATGCAGGCGGAGACTCTGCAGACCTTCTGTGTTGTAGGTCTTCTACTTCAAATCATAAATACAATGAAAAGAAAGAGAGAGATGATGTGAGGCCCAGAAGTCATCAGTCAGACTGACAGGCTTGAAATGAAACAATGCCACAGTCTCCTCCCCTCCTGCGCCACAGTATTTGTTAAATAACTCTTGTATTCATGAGATTTCTTTCAAGCACTGCCTCTCAGGCTACTCTATGGCAATCAAAGGGAATCTGAAAAAAACACTGTTTCTATTTCAAACCCCAAAAATGTGCTCATTCTATGTGAAGTGACAAGTAAAAGAAAATGCAGACATGTAGTGTGCTTAATATACTTTGTGGACATAAATGATCAAGTTAAAGGGATGAATATCGAATGGATGAGATATTACCGACAGTATATTATACGTTATAGTAACTGAGGTAAAAATGTATCACGTATCATCTTCCACTTAATTGTGTTCCCCTATAAACCTTGCTATTAGATGAGCATAGACTAAGTTTCTACAGGTGAATAAGTCAGTATATCTTTCCCCTCCATAATACTGTCGTCAAAAGATAAGAGAGTTCATAATGGAGCAGTAGTCACTGGCCAGTTTCAGTGCTATGAAGGAAATAAATCAAAGGTACAATAACAAAAATGAACAGAGACCTCTCAGGGACCCGCTTCACTACTGAAGGAGATGAAGGTGAGGCCTGATGAGCTCTGAGCCAATGGCTGCGCAGCCTTGGCATAATACATTTAACACAAATTACCTGCTTTAATTGGGTTCATGATCTGTGGACTGGAGCATCAGGAGCCTCCAGTAAAAAGGCCTGACAAACGAGACCCACTGACTTCCAGCACCGTTTAATGCAGTTATAAAAATTTAAAAAAAATGTTGGAAATGTCTCGAGACACAAGTGGAGTTAGTGCCAGGCTCTGCATCACCGGGATGGGGAACTACTACTCCCACTGTTGTTTATGCTAAGTAATCTGGACATGGAAACAGATCATACAATTAGTGTCAACATTTTTCTTCATATTCTATCAATTCAAACTCATTTGTTTCCGGACATGTGTTAAAACGTTGGTTGGCTACTTCAATAAAAGCATAGATGCTGTGATGTCTAAGTGTTTTGGAGCATTTAAATGAAACTAAATTGAACCATTTATTGCATTTAATTCACAAGTAACGATTGATCTTTGTTTCTGCGCTGCATCTTTTTCTTTTCATGTACACTTGAATACTTTTCTTGACGTTTTACAATATTTTCTGATGAAAAGTGTGTCCTCAGCTTGAGATCAGACCTCATGGTTTAACCCTCCTGTTACCTTCTTCTTTTATTTAAAAAAAATACCCGTTTGGCCAATTTTGACCCCCCAGCAAATTAAACTTTTTTAAAATTAATATAATTTTAATTGTTTCCCAAGTTTAAGTGTCAGGTACTTAAAGTTTGTTTGCTGACCTAAATAGCCATTTAAATAAATAAAAAAGTTGATATTGAGAGGCTCCTTATAAAATGAAATTTATTATTATTATGTGTTGCACAGCCCGGGGTCAAATAAACCAAAAAGAATGCGAAGTTGTGCGAGAGTTTGTGTTCATTCAGGATGTTAATTTTAAATTTAAATTTATTGTTTGTTGTTTATCCCCCAATAAATTAGATATGAAGCAAAAAGATAATGTAAATCACTTTTTTTTTAGATGTTAAACATTGAATGGGGTCAAATTGACCCCAAAGATAATAGGAGGGTTAACACTATTCCCTATAGCATAGAGTTGGCAGTAATGAAAAAACGAAGCAATCTGCCAGCAAAGACATTGAAAAAGAAAAGTAAGTAAGCATGGGTGATGTCAATGACGCAAGCTTTACAAAAATGTAAGTGTTCTAAATGTTTTATGAGGGAAATAATGTGAACTCGATTACATGCCATCAGACTGTTGTGTGTAGTACATCGGCATAAAGGGAGATAAAACGTCGGCATACAATTTTGCATAATCTTAATGTTCTAGATAAAAGTGAGGTATCAATTCAATTTATCGCCTTTGGAAATGTATAAGAAATATAAATTGATACTGAGAAACTACACGTTGTGTTGTGTTGATGTTGGTGTATTTGTCACGGGGGCAGGGGGGGGGGGCGAGGGGCAAGAGCTCATTCACAGAGGAACTGGACAGGACTCAGTGTGAATAACAGAAAACATTCTTTACTGGGTCAAAAGGTTGCAATAAGTAACAAAGTCCAAGTCAAGGGATACAGAAATAAATACAACAATCCAGCACCAGACAAGGGAAAGACAGGCACATACTGTACAGGTGTACGGCATGAGACACTAACGAGACGAGAGTGGCTGAGGGCAGGTGAAGGAAATTAACCAATCAAGGAGACAGGAGACACAGAACAGGGCCTTACAGTATTTGATTCAATGCTACATGTGATAATCTATATGATATTGAGTATTCTTTCATCTTTAGAATGTATGAAACACAGGGTCATGGCAGGAGGCATCAGACACCGTCAGGTCCAATGGACCCTGTGAGACGTGAAGTCACAAAGACCCCGGGGAGGAAGCAGAGTTGGAGTGATGGAGAGATGGAAATTGATCCATAAGGAGAGAGACTTGTAGGAAAGGGCTCTGACACTCTCAGAGAAGAAAGAAAGAGCCAGCGTACCTGGACTGACGAAAGCAGGTGACGACACACAACATCTGGAGTCATGAGGGAAACGGCTCCGCCAAGAAGCAGCAGGCTCTCTGAGCGGCAGACTGACACACAAACCGGAGTTTCCATCCAAGAAGAAACTTGCAGCTTGAACACGTCGCGAGGAACACAAACCGCTGACTGCGCAAAAATAAAATGTAGACGTAGAAAAAAAAAGTTATGACAAGAACTTTCGGTCTTTAATTAGAAATGTAAGATCAACAGAGAGTGATAGATTATGTGTGGTCCTGCGATACATTGTACAAACAAAGTCCAAGCTTAGATCTCTGACCCTGCAATGCACAGTAATACCATTTGAACATCCTGATAGAGAGAAGACTGAGTGACAATGATTCGATTGGTCATTTATTTCATTGTAGAAGACATTGTGTCACACGTCATGTACATCAATTTGAAAAGCCTTTTGGACTTCATCATGCTGGCCGTGCGGAGACTCGTATCTGTAGTTGTCACGCAATAAACACTCGGTCAAAAACAGATACATGGAGCGCGGGCAGCAGCGCCCCTCTGCCCTGAGGACCAGCTCAACGTCAGTTGTATTCAACAACACACACATACACACCTGCACACAGAGAAACACACACAGCCTGGATGGAGGTCCTGGGGGCAAAGAGGGATGAGATACAGAAATGCCTGTCCACTGATATCTTCCTCTGATAACGATGTGTGAAGGTCATTTGTCCCCCTGCTTGGGCAAGACTCTTCATAAATCACTGGGAATTGGAATGATGGGTATTCATGGCGGCAGCTACTGCCTCCTGGTCTTTCCCGCTCACCCATCATCCCCGTGTTGCCTGTAACCCTAGCAGATGTGTACAATAAATAATGACACATCTGGCGAATTTCATCTGTTACCGTACACTTGCAGCAGAAAAACCACGGCCACCATCCTCCTGAGGTCTTCATTTCTTCCTGTCTTCAAGTATCTTGACATTTCAGTGTATTGAGTGCACCCTAGAGATGGTTTGAAAAAGGTTTGAGACTTTCTAAATGCAAGTAATTGTAAGTTCAAGAACAAGATGTAGCCGGGTAGAGTTGACCCCGAGCAAACAAACACCACATGTTACAGATTTAGCAATATATTCATCCAACAGCTTAGGATAACAAACAAAACACAATTCTAACACCAAGCACCTAAATGAGCACACAGTAATCACACTTTGTTAAAAAAACAAGTTCTGTCTGTATGTTAAATGTGACATCTGTTGTCTCTGGTGGTTCATTAGATGAATGCTATTTATTTGCAATGTAAATTTGAACGTGTTACATTGTCAAGAAGAAGAAGAAGAAGAAGAAGAAGAAGAAGAAGAAATGAAGCATTTTACTAAATAAATGATCTATACCGAATGTACTGAATGATCTAAAATCTGAAATCAGTCCTTTAGTTAACCTCTGCCCGATGGTGCGTGTGCTTTATTTCACACACAACACAAAGACACATCAAAGGCATGCAACCAAAAATCGTTTCTACACATTTCCATGCAGATGGCGGGCGTGTGTATATGTGTGTGTGTAGGTGTGTTGTAAATGCACGCATCTGTGCGTGCATTTCTGTGTGTGTGGGCCGTTCTTATGAGAGCGGCAGGTTTGGCCCCCGAGGCGATGACAAAGCGATCAAACTCTATGTGTCACATATAAATTGCTTTGACCTTTTTTTCCTCTCAGACTCATGGCTCGGTGGCAACAAGGGACATTTTACCCAACTGGAAAGACTGCTCAAGTCCGCAAAACATGAGGAAATGGCAAGCGAGGAAATTAACAGTGGTAAGTGTTTGTCCTCTACGGGGTCAAAACCCGCCACTTTGTTCCCTTGTGTTTATGCTTTGCCAATTTCCCATAAGACATCTAAGAAACCGTGAGCATTTATTTCAACAAACGTTCTGAAGGAGCATTGAATTTCCTTTGTGAAAACAGGCAGTGTGATTGTAGAAACTAAATGTTGCTCTGCATCACAAATTCTTGCTGTAACAAGCAGACAGGTCAGCAGTATGAATTCAGGTGAAACGGTGCCGCCCACTCGTGACATTTACCAATTTACCTCTTAACCCCATTAGTGGCCATTTTGTTTTGAAGCTCTCAAGTGTCACACTCTTGACCATTTTAATACATGTCCATTCTTGATGGCTGCATAAGTAGGCTTCATAAATTAACCTGTTGTCTGTAGTGGGCATCTGGCCAGAAGTCATGTATATAAATGGACCTGGAGACACTTGACTTCTGTAGCCATTGGCGATGATTACTCTCTTGGCCTAATATAATATGCATGCATTGGAGTAGGCATGCATTACTTTTTTTCTCCTCCTCATGCTGCTGTCGGTAATTGAAACTTCTGAAGTGCAGCATGTTTAATAAAGGAATTAATATCTTATGCAAAGTGTATATGATTGAGCATGCACAGGGAGAGTCAGGCTCCGTTTCAGAGAAGAGGAGAAAATATCAGGCGATATTGTTAGATTTACACATTTGTGTCATAAATAATGAATATGGCATTATTCTAAATGATATATGATTTTAATTACATTGTGTATACACAGTGTTACATTAAATTGCTTTATTACTGCAATGAAGAAAAACAATTCTGCAATTTGACTGAAAGGACTTTTCCATATGTACAATCTACATTTTTGGTCAAAGTGGAGATATTTTCCTACTGGCAATAAACAACTATTATAGCAAAGAGGGGATGTATACAGTACGTATACATTAAAGAAAAAGGAAAATGAGAAATAAATTGGGGGGAAAGGCACAGAAATATGAAAAGCACTGTAAAATAAATGTAAACAATGTGTGTGGGAGGCTGAGCATCGTGAAGACTAATGATGAAGCTGGTTTGACCTCTCAAGCAGTTAATGCAGAACAGACTGTTCCCGGCTGGCAAAGCCAAGTCCAAATAACAGGCCATCACGGGAAAAGAACAAAGGAGCAGCTCTCACACGAACAGCATTCATAGCTGCACGGGAAATAAAAGGCAGCAAAACGCAGAGCAGGGAAGTTCAGCTTCAAACGCTTATTTCTGACGCAGACAGGAAGCATGACCCCTTCTGCTTTTCATTTTTAAAACTCCTTGCATGCCTTTGTTTCCTACTTACATGTTGATGTCCTCCCTGTTCTATTTCTTCTGTTCTTTAAAGTTAAACTGGAAAACATTGCCTCTAAACTGCATCATACCTAAAATACAGTACACAAACTGTATTTACTTGATTTATTTCTTGATTTAATGCATAATATGCAACAATTGAACACTGATAATATGCTGAACAAATCTAAATCAGTGCCTTATTTAGTGGCTATGCAAGGTAGCTCGCACAAGTTAATTTGTGAAGAAGGCATAGGACAAACACGCAATTAATTGAGCTGCTTTTCAGTTGACAGCACAGGGTGAGGTTAGCAGGAAGGGAGGGGTTATTGCAATGAGAGTGTGATGAAAACAGTTGGCTCAGCACAATAATGTGGCATGGCTCAGCCAAGACATATTAGGTTAATGAAATGTTCACAGGCTGTAATTGTTGCAATGAGTGAACAGATTGTGATAAAGGACAGCCGTAATCAAAGACTGTGAAGAAGCAGAAAAAGAGTAAATAAATAAGACAACTCCAAGGTGAACTTTTCCAATGAATTATCTTTTCAGAGCAATGTTAAGGACCTTTTTTCACTTTCATTAAAGTTTCAAAGATGAACCTCACTTATACTAGACGGCAGCTCTTTATCAGTACGTCTGATGGTAGGATTTTGCCTGACAAAAAATAAATACAAATGCAGGGATTTTCAAAAGTTCTACTTGTACATTTGTGTATTCATCTAATTGCTAAATATTCGTTATAAAAGCAAGAAACAATCCATATTCCTGTTCATAAAATAGAAAGAAATAGCTACATTTAGCAAACAGATGCTACAGTCTAATCCTTTCCAATATATAATAACCTTGTCTTATAGAAGATGCCCCCATCACATTCTCCGACAGTTCTGCAGTT
Organism: Liparis tanakae; assembly: GCA_036178185.1. Lineage (NCBI taxonomy): Eukaryota > Metazoa > Chordata > Actinopteri > Perciformes > Liparidae > Liparis > Liparis tanakae. The sequence goes on along the minus strand of CM070090.1, from coordinate 10,628,221 downwards.
AAGAAAAGAGCACAGATCAAGAACAACATCAACAGGTCATAAAATGCAAGGATGCGGTGAAGAACACAAGTAATTCAAAATGGGAAATGAGTGCGTGGTTAGGGGGAGAGAAACAAAGTGAATAGGAGAGAAACACAGAAAAGGTGAGAACGCATCAGAGAATGACAAGAGTGGGAGATGAGGAGGTACAGAGAGACATTTAGGGGAGAGCTGAGTCAAATTCAAATACCCAACGATTACATCTCTTAACGTGTCAAGTGCATTTCCATTTAAAGTGCTTGCTTAAACACCCATGAAGAGGTGTCTCTGGCTGCTATGCACACAGTAATGACTGGGGAGTCTCCTAAGACCCTCAGACCGTGCAATTGTCGCTTTCTTCCTCAGCACTTGGCCTCAGATTTAAGAAAATACCTGAGCCTGGGACCTATCACAGAGGGGGTGGGGGGGAGACGCACATCCGTGTATTGTGTCCTTAACATACCGGTACGCCCCAGAGCAAGATGCCCCCTGGACCTGTCCTCACCGTAAAGTTATTCTGTGTACACCGATGCACCCACTAACACTGAGACGAATGTGCTGAAAGCAACCGAGACAACATCGATTTTCCACCAGGAAGGCAAAGATTCATGACATCAGAATCATTTGTAAAATTATAATCGCACACAAGTCTGCACATAACAATTTCATAGCAACGTGTTGTCCCCTTGAAGGCAACAAAACTAGCTGTAAATACAACATAGTATTATATATTATTGTTTTATGAGGGCAATACTATATACATAAGGCCAACGTCCAGCAAACGCTCAGCAAAATAAGTCTTTATTCAAGTCAAGTTTCTGGACACCTGTTTAGTGTAAATTCAATATTCACTAACCGTATGTCTCTGTTGGTCTCGGAGGTTAAAATGTCCAGCTGCTAAATCATCCTGGCACCAACTACACCTGGCTGGCTGCTGTTGTGTGTTATGGACATATTATGTGGGGTGTTTTTAAAGGTTTTTCAGTGAAAACAAAGCTGATGAGAAACATAAACAGTAAAGTTGTGGTCAATAAAACAAAACAAAAAAGAGCTGAAAGACAGCAACATGCCCCGTAGAGCTGAGGTTAACTACAAGCGACTCCTTTTACAACGCCACGGTCATTTGTTCCATTGTCCGGATACAAATAGTCCTCAGTGAAGCTTTAAAGCGAGACGTAGTTGACGAGCTCAACAGCAGCCAATTTGACCCCAAGTGAGATATTGGGATGAATGATAACAATGGTACCGGAGAGAAAATCCATCAAGTCATTGAACTGACTTTGCAATCAGTTAAACATCAAAATATATCTAAAAAATAGCAAACAAAAGCTCTGGTTTTGCATCCCTAGTGTTGAGACTTCTTCCACAAAACATATGGCTCAATCCAGACTCTTTTGAACACTTCCCTCTTTTAGGTTGTATTAAAATGATCATGAATCTGTTTTGTTCCTTATGAATTATATTTGGAAAAGGAGGAATATTAGATTTTTTCTTTCAAAAATGTTCCAGTGTCACTTTAAGACAAACATACATACTATCTTACCAACAGTAGCAACATTTGCATTAGCTTGTCACATTGTAATACAGACACTGAATGAACCCTGATTGGACGTCAGTGTCGACTGAGTGAGACGGGAAACATGAAATCTTGGAGAGAACTTCCTATTTCTGAACCACATTCCTGAGGACTGCATTCAGCATTGCTAATCCTGTCAGTCCCCACTGGTCCATTTATTAAAAGGCAGCCCTGATGTGTGCCTTTGTGCAAGGCCTTATTATTAAAGTGCCCCTCACCTGCTTACACATTACAGCCCGTAAACAACATGAATGATGTGCTGAGCACTGCAGCCCAACACACATTTATTAAATTACACTTTTTAGCCACACATCAGCTTTCTCCTTTGATTCATTTCCTTTAATGAGTTAGCTGATGTAGACTGGCATGCTGTAATGAAAAGGAAAAGACAAGCAAGCAGGAGAGCCATAAATAAGTCTCAGAGCATGAGGAATAATGACAGGAGTTTAATGTCCAATTAGATTAAAAGGCTCTCTGACACAAAAGCCGGATGCTGAGTGCACTGCTCAATGAGCCTGTGAGCGACATTGATTAACGCTAAACGGATCTATTACTCTCATCCAAGGTACTGATCAACAGCTCTACCTGCCACTTCTCTAACACCATAAATGCGGCTTCACCGATATCTATGTATGCAAAGCTGTCCACTTTTTAGGGGTTATAGATTAAATAGTCTGGTAATGTCCAAAATGATAATTTTGTGTGATACGCAAGTACATCCTGCTAAGATTGTGTATTTCATAACAATGTCCAAGTGTAAACAAAGGAAAAGCTAACAGGCAAGTTTTCAACTACCTGTTTCAGACCATAAGAGGCAACAGTGCCTTTCTAATGCTGAATATGTAGTAATGATGGACAGTAATAATCCATCTATAAACAAGATTTGATCATCTCACATCAAACTTATCAATGTATAATTCAGGGTTCTGGTGTTTCTACCCTGTAACCAACCCTCAATATGCCTCAAAGCGGGGATATTTTCATTTTCATTAAATTTGTTTTATTAATTAATTTAATGAGACTAATATTTATGCAAGCAGCAGGAAGCTAAAACTAAATTGTAAAACTATATTATATTCCCCTTTATTTGGATATATGGTCACATCTCTCTTCATTGTCCTCTCATTGTGTTTTAGTACTTATAAACTGAGATTCATCCGGTTACACCTACTTTTTTTTTTGCAATCTTTTACAAATTGGGGTGTTTTTAGCAGCAGTGCTAATCCTTTAGCAGCAGAATCAGGTAACCAACTGATCCCAAATCAATTGCCAGGAGTAACTTGACCAATTCTCAATAGCGCAGCCAGAGACCAAGACACATTTGAGCCAATATGAGTTTCTCTAAAGTTTACTTTGTATGACACCTCGAGGAGACCTGATAGCGCTCCACGTTATTGGCTTCAGCAGAAGACAAACATGATAGCGGGATGGATTGCCAACTCTCCATCAATCGTCATATCTGTGGTCAGACACTTGTCATTAGGCTGCACCTTGAATCTTCTATGAGAGTTCAACTTTGGAGACACTCCGCAGGAGTTTGAATCTGCTTTGTTGCAAGGGATGGAAACTACCTGTGGCTCCTCATTCTGCTGACAATGATTTGTGGATCTTTTCTCTGTTGAGGAGAGATGGATGGGGTGATGAGAGATATTCTCCTGTGGAGGAGGATGTCAACACCTTTGACATATAACACAGCCCACATTAACATTCACAGTACACAGGATCTGGTGTGCACCACCAAGATCAAAGAGGCTATATTATGTAACAGACTGTTTTGTGTGTGGTGTAGTTCCCCTTGAAACTTAATATAGTCCATATGTTTGTGGACCTGCTGTAGGCTTATGACTTTGAACCCAAAATGTCAATTGAAAGATGCTTCAGGAGTATCTTTGCATTGATATGGTCTCAGTAGCAAGTGCTCTGCCAATAAAGATGCTAGATTATGTCCTGTCAGCTGTTCTGTTTTTGATTTTCATGGACAAACATCTACCCTGATGTACCATGCCAGATATTGTTTCCATCTGTATCTACATAGTTTCACCATTTGCGATGCTATTGCTATTATGGCAATCTGGCATATCCTATCCGGTCCTGGCATATCATCATACTTTAAAGTTGTATTTTATTTCTGTCTTTTTAAATGTAGTTCTCAAACTTCCCTCACATTGTCTGCTTGGCAGGCTTACAGAGCATTTTTAAGAGCATATTTTCCGAAAGTGGCTGCTAATGGAAAAATTGGTTGATGAGTGTGCTAAAACTTCATCGAGCTGCAGAGGTTATAGTGATAATTCTGTAAATGTAAATTTGTGTCTATTTTCCTCTTTTTTAACCGAGCATGCACCCTGTCAGTGGGGTTTCGACAAACATCAAATAGCCAAGAATATGTGTGAATTTGTAGGGCTTCTTTCATGTAATAATAATGAAGATACTTCTTCTTCTGCCACCTTCTATGAAAGTATTTCACCGGATAAAAACCTGAGCCGCTGTGGTTGGAAATACCGTAAAAAGCCGTGGTTTGCAAGGCTATGATCCCAACATGGTGGAGTCTGGGCATTGAGCAATGTAAAAAAATAATCAAAAATGATTCTGCTCAGAAAGTGCATAAATAGTGCAGCAATAAACTACAGCGACATGTTTCCATATGGATTTAAATCAATGAGTCTTTTCAGTCTTTATTAGTGCTTCACTTAGCAAATGTTATTGCTTAATTTATTTCTTCACAGTGGATTAATTCGCATCAGCACACCCACACATTTCTATATCTGGATCATCCCCTCCACCTCGCCATAGCATCCCAACGTCACATCACCAAGACAACTCCATTGCACAGTTCATGCACTCAGTCGAGTTTCTTTCTTTCTTGAGACACTTTTCATGAATTATCATCTCATCCTTTCCACTCAATTAAGACTCATATCAAAATGCTTCTGATGTACCATGTCACAACATACTATATGTTGGTGTTGATGTATTACACTGGCATCATACAGAGAAGTAATGTCTATCAAACCCTCCGTGGTTGTAAAGAATGGCTTTCAGAGCAGTAAAATCTCAAGTTACATCGTTCTAATAGCAGAAAAACTTAATTAACTGGGTGAGCCCAGGGGGCTCTTACAAAATGCCTCCCCAAGCAACAGCAGAGAAGCAAGAATGACCCCCAGCTACCGCAGACCTGCTTACTGATACAGAAAATATGATTGCTTTTCATATTCCAGTGAATTTTCAACATTTTCCATTTTACCTCAGGACACACAGTCGCTCAGAACACATTAGAATAGGTGCATTGCAGGAAAAGGGGCAGTGCATGTGGGCGTTATTAGCTAAATTAATTTTCATAAACACTGAATCATAATGAAACATAAGACAATATGAAAGAAGAAATTAAATGCTTGTTGAAGTATGCAAGGCAGATAATGGGATTCAGTGGTGAAACAGATGAGTTTAAGGAGGTGCGTAATACTGCTTGTTCAATTTATATGTAAATCAATCCACCTAATAGAATGACCTCGACCAGGTGCCAGAGGATAGGAAAACGATCCCACCCCAAAGCATTTTTCGAATTTTGAAATCTCATGAGCTTTTACGGGAACAGGGTGTCAGCCTGGTGCTACAATAACCCATTAGAGAACCGGCTAATGAGGTGATTTATGTGAGTTACTCTGAGAGGTACGCACAGCACCTACAGCAGGCCACACAATATACAAATGTGGCACCTACAGCTCCTACAGCTCCCTTTGACAGGGACCCGGCTGCCCTTTTCACCCGCGTCCATGTCGGTATGGGGTGGATGGAAGAGCGACATGCCACTGTCTTGTCCTTACCGAGCCTGAAACAGAGACACTATATGTCTGTCGCGCTGAACCTCCTTGTTAGAGAGACAGCAGGGGATAGTCCGGGGAGAACAAATGATGTGCTGTGAGCCCCCTGCTGTGTGACCTTTGACCGCGCATGTACTTTAAACATGGCGCCCTGTCTACCTGATGCCGGTGACATGCAGCAACTACTGCATTGATCAGCAGGAGATAGGGTGCAGCCAGAACATGCTATGCAGATTTCAACAACTTGTTTAAATCAAAATAAAAAGTGTGCTCGAGTGTGGCCGTGTTCTGCGGAGTAAAGGCTCAATAGTCCCACTGTCTATCAGTCACTAATGGTGTGGAGCAGTGGGAGGCCAGGACACCTGCGTCTGCTGCCTGATAATGAATATGATGAAGATGAATAATACTTTACCCTGTCTGAAACCGTGCTCTCGGCAAGGGAGTGATTACTCTTATAATTGGGATCCGTGGTGGCTGCAGATGGAAATAGTGATGATGAGACTCGACTAAAAATAAAGATAACATTGACATTACTCATATTGGACCCAAAAGTTGCAACTTAACAAATCACAGCTGACAACCTGTGATCACCTTCACATTTGGTTTAGTGGAGTTTAATTGTAGAGTCACATTGGTGTAGAAGTTGCATGTTGTGAACAGAGAAAGAAGTGGTATGTCTGGTTCAGGTCCACAACACAACCCTTCCTAGGTTGAGTCCAGCTGTAATCAGATAAAAGTGACCGCAGTGAAGCAACAGGACCTAAGTCGCTTTAACATCCTGTGTTTTACAACCCCAGCTTTCCCTAAAAGCCTGACCACGACCTCATGTATCCTCTGCCACACCTGCCTGAATGGCGGCACAGTCTCAAACAGCATTGATATGCCGGCCACATAAAAGGCGCAGGGACCAAAACACCTGAAAAGGTTACACAGAGCAGGAAGGCACTGATGAGATGACTCGCTTTTTAGGGGCCGCTTGTACCAGTTGTGCCTCTCTGACCACCTCTATCTTGTGCCACAGGATTTGATGTATTGAATATACGGCTGCATGGGCCATCTCCATACTTCATGCTGTTCTTTTTGAAATATTTCAAAAAGAGATTGATGAGGCCCTCCGAGTGATCATTACCAGGTGTTCTTGTCAGGCACCACTTCTTCTTCTTCTTCTGAGTTGAGGTTTTCTGGGATTCCTGAGGGACGATGGGTGTCCTCTAGGAAGTGTCCTGGTGCAAAGAGGGTGCCGGGAATATGGAGGGGAGAAGCGGGGGGGGGGGGGGGGTGTTTAATGACCATCTGCTCAGAGAGCAACCTTTTTAATGAAGACGGATGTTTGGGCAATCTGACCAGGGGCTCCAGACAGGGGTCTAATGACACACCCTCCTGTGTCTGGACCTTCTAGGTTGTCTTGTGTGCTCTGTTAGCCCTCACCACCACACTGGTACTGGGAAAATAGAAACCGGCCCCCTGAAGCTGTACCATCGCTATTAAAGTGCTCTCACACACCCACAAGCATGTGCTCTACCGCATAACTATAACATCTGAAGTTGTTGAAGCCATGAGTTAGACTAAGACCACGCTCATAAGATGGTTGACATAAACTAAAAATCGTTATATGAAGCATGAGGTGCATTCAAAAGCACAATGCAATATACAATACATGAGTTCATCCATATTTTCATCTTCAACCACAAATAGGAGATGCATCCTGAAACGTGTTTATTTGACTAAAAGTAACTAAAGAGGCACAGCATTGAAACCTATTGTAATTTCCCAGTTTGACTTCATCAATAGGTCAGTTATTGTGTGGCTGTGAGAAAGGCTCTCGGCCTTATGTCCATGAATGTTTTTTACATAGATAAACGCTCTTCTCTGAGGCATTGTATGAGGCTGGGTCATTATTATAGCTTGAAGCGTTGTCATTGAGCCACGTCATATTACGGTTGAGTAACCCGGTTTTAATTGAATTTTGATTGAATTTTGAAAATTAAATTCCCTTTCACTCTTGATCCGCATCATTTGTTGTCCAAGCCTCTTTTCTCTCATTATGTATATATATTGAAGTCTTGGGAAATGATGCTGTTGATTTGCAGACTCAGAGTCCTGAGATTATGCTCCAGAGCTTGGGCCTCATCCTCATAGTTGTGATTACATAGCCGCAGTTTTAATAAAATCCAAAAAGTAAGGAAAGAGCTTACCCGCACCCACACTCATAGGCTTCACCCCGAAGGTTATCTCAAATTAAAAACAAGCCTGTGGCCAGGCCAAAAACACGGGGGCTAGTGTGTTTATTAGAGTCATCCTGTTGGAAAAACACAGCAGGGAGGGGGGGGGATAAGACCGAGAAGACATGGGCGCCTGTGTTTCCAGCTGTCCTTCCTTTTTTTCCATCAGACATCACTTCTCTGTAAAGGTTATTAGAAAAGTCAACTAAGATTGATGGATAGAGATGGAAGATGCTCAGAAGCCCATCTCTCTCACACTCATCTTCATCTTAGGTGTGGCTACTGACAGTAGAGGTCCGGCCCCAGAGATGGATAGATGGTCCTGCTCTCCGTACTGTACTTCCACTACAGAGGGTCTCTTTTTTTAGTTTAGATGTCTAACAAAACATTAATTTCACACTATTGGCTACAAAACTAGTAGCTACAAAGAGTGATTGTATGTTAACGGGAAACATTTAATGTAATCTGGGTTACCTGTGTGTATTATTTATCTACTGTAGTTATATGCTATGAGTAAGTACTCAGGGAGCCGCGGGCTAATAGCAGCCGTTTTAATGAGGGATGGTACCAATAAATTGATATCTTCTACACTCACCACAGTCCTCTCTGCAGCTGAAGTTAAAAGGATTGACTCAGCCTTCACTAACCTTGTATTTGACTTGAACTGTCATTAGCAAATCAAAAGCAGATTAATTAATCACAGGTCCACTGGGGTGTGCATTACCTTAAGTGACTATTGTAATATAACTTAGAGGGAAATCACCCATGATTCCTCATCTTGACACCAGAATGAATGCTTTGCTACTTCCAGGAGTGCTGCTGCTGTCATCAAGCATGGGGAATGGATTCTGTAAGTGGTGGAGAGTCTATTAGAGCATTAATCCTGCTACAAATGGAGCTATTCTCTAATGGTCAACACTTGTATCTCATCTGGTCTTCTTCAAATATGTTCCACTCCGCTGCACCTATCACTCTACCTGCCCTGCCTCCTTTCCTGAGAAACCCACTGCTCCTCTGTTTAGAGGCTGCAGAGGAGGCCTTGAACTGCAGGGAAAAGCAAACCTGTTGGTTCGGTTTTACCGGCAGGGTTGGAAACTGTTATTCAGTGACAGCATTCACGGAAAAGCTCTGCTCCAAGTGCCAGTGTATGTCGTTGACATGAAGAGCGAGTGGTACAGCTGTGCTGTTGTTCTGCCTCGAGCGTGGACGCTTTTCCATTCTGACATTTGGAAAAAAACACCGTGACTCACTAAGTCGAGGGAGGAAGACGCCGAATCACAATGGATTACAGCTTGAAGCGAGCGAGATCCCTGGAAGATGTAGAGTATTCTGTAAACACAGGGCAGTCTTATCTTTGTGACACCAACAAGCATCAGACTTTGTCCTTTCTTACATCTTTACATGCCCTTCTTTTCACATTCTTGTTTCTCTGTCTGAAAATAAGTGGTGCTACACTGTTACCACGTTGCAGCCACCGTTATTGGTGTACTAATAGTATCCCCTACTGGCAACAGAGGGGAACAAAAACAGAGGGGTCCAGAAAAAGTCTTCAATTCTGCAATACATCACTGCTTTTTTGACAATAATGAAATGTTTTCCAAGACATACAATTAAGAATAAAAGAGTGAAACGGTATACTAATATATAGGAACTGAAGCTGAACATATGCATGAACGTAGCCACACTAATTTACTTTCACAGGCTGGAAGCACAGTAATGAAATATTACTCCACCAGAGGTCACTACTACTATATATTCAATATCATCATTTATTTGGTCAGAAAGACTCAGATGTTCAATAAACAAATGCCTATAGTAACATTTATAATCAAAGATTTTTTGTCAACAAATAATCTGACAAGTATCTTTTTAAAAATAAATAACAGACCTTATGTACTTCCAATTTAAGATGATATAGTGCACTGTATGCATCTACAATCCACTATTCTGATCAATGCAAATCCTCAGCAGACGGTATGACTAATTGTACAGTCATCCACCACTCAATACATGGTAGTCAGCATAGCCTGTTTACATATGTATTTGCATTTAGTGTCCGGCATCTGTATAAGCATCATTAACATATAGTGGGCCAGAGTTCCTCTTCAATATAAGAATAGAGCAGGCAGTCCTCTCATAAACATGCTGGTTTCACATAATAACCTGGAGCAGGATGTACAGAACAAACAGCCAGGAGAGGAAGAGTGGCCCTAATAATGAGGCGGAGGGTTGGGCAGAGCATGAGATGCACCTCAAGGCCACAAGGTTCAAAGGATGCATTAGTATACATCCTGAGAAACATGAAGATAGAAATAATGTGTTCAGGTAATGTTAATCAGACCAACAGAAACAAAGAAGAACAATTACATAAATGGCCCAGTCAAAAACATTGCATTTAAAGTAATTGTAACATAATTGTGACTTCTTTTGAAAACATAATTATATGGATTTTTCCAACCTGGTGCATTTGAGGATATGTATATCGCTGCAGCTGAATGCAACGTTGAAGTGCTTCATATAGAAACAATGAGCCTTAAGACATCTTAAATTCGTTATTTGGATAATTAAATCCAGCGGGATACAAATATTGTGAGTGGGAAACGCATACGAAATACAAGGGCGTGATTTTTTATTTAACTATTTTCAAAACAGTATATAAATATACTGTTTTGAAAATAGTATAGTATATGCAACTGGGCAATGAATACATATTTTTATTTGGTGCCACCAAGGAACGCGCACTCACATATCCCCGCGCACGCGCCAACGTGACCTGTAATTTAAGAAACTTTAACTATTTCCTGTTGAGGTCCACTCAGTTAGAAATGACGCTGTTCCCATAAGCCGCGTCAAGGGCAAAGCCAGGGTAACCGGTCAGAGAAAAGAAGTTCCCGGAAACCACCGCAGAGTGCGGCGGCACGCCGCGGGTCCCACTGAGATCCCCACAGTGCTCTGCGCAGAGAAACACGGCGGTGGATCTCCCGCCACGCAGATCACACTCACAGCTCGAGTCAACCACTCCGACATGTCCCTTCGGTGAAGTTCTGGGATGACAGCAACAGGTGAGTGACCGTGCATGGCGTTGGTAATTCAAGTTATAGTAGAATGTATTAACTTTATTTGTGGCCTGGTACCATGGAACATGTTATCTCTGCATTCATCATAAACTATATTTTACGGAAACAATTTTAATGTTGGCAAATATTTATATAAATTATTGTGTGCTCAAGAACAGTTTCTTTTACAGAATTAAGTAATGGTTGAGTGATTTTCTGCAGGTTTTATTTGAAAACGACTGTGTATTGTTTATGTGATGTCATATCACATGTGCTGTTTTAATTTGTTTGATGACCGTATGTATTGCGTGTGTTGTGTGGAATTATTTCCTAGGTGTGAGCAGTGGATTAGTGAATCCTGTGTGAAGCAAACTTTGCAAACTGCAGCAACTTGAATCAAGTTCCCGAGCGCAGAACTTCTGGTGACTTTAGCATGAGTGGGAAGGGCTGTCAGCTGCTGGTGTCTCCTTGCAGCGTGTCCCCATCATTAAGCATGATCAGAGGACACCAGTCCAAATCCATCACCATAACCATGTCTTCCCCGCAACGAGACGATTTCAGTTCCTCCTCGGGCATGCAGAAAGTGAAAAGAGGAGCCATGCACTCCATTGCTTCTGATAAACAGAGCGGAGGCCATGTTGTCCTGCCAACCCTGAGCCTCTGTAGACAGGTGTTGACCAACGGGACTCAGCTAAACATTTCCACTGCATCCCTACACGTGGCTCCTCATCATCCCACGACCAAGACAGTGACGGCCGCCATACAGACGGGACGCTGCTCCTCTAACAACAGCTTCAAAGGTAAAAACAAAGATTCACAATATCTAATCCACTATGTCGGCACTATGCAGGTGTAGCTTTACTCTGCAGTGCTTTAATTCTGCCGTATTGGACCTGCAGCAAACACTGACTCCATTTCAATAGCCATTAAGGGATACATCCTATAAAACCATGTGTGATGTTGTATAGTAAACAACAACTGAGTTACATCGCATCTTCATACTTCACTTATTGTCAGTGTGCTCTTTACAACCAAACTGTCTTCTTGCAAAATACCTTGTTCTTATTTATTGATAATTAACCAAGCATAAAAGCTTGTCCCTAAATTTTCTACAGAGGAAAAAGAGGAATGGAAGGAGGTGAAAAGCTCATTAGTGATTAACAGAGCAGCAAGTGTCAGGTTGTTGGTGAGGGAAATTCCACAATCTGCCGCGTAAACGTTAGTTAAAGCAGACTTAATGTGACGTATTTTAGTTTTATTTCCATTTTTAACTGCAATGTCTTTTCCATTTAATTGTGTACTTTTATGTTAACACTTTGCATTCATCTGTTCGGATTTATTGAAAGTGGATACATGTTTTCACTCTGTTGTAACATATATACTTTAATGAGGTATCTCCCTTATGGATATTCGGTTAATTACATTTTCTGCTTGTGTCCAGCCGGTTGCTCTGTGTCTGGACCGACCATGGAAGTCTTTGGCCAGCCAGCCGCTCCTAACCTGACAGTGACCAGCGTTCCCATGACCATCGTCACGGGCCAACGGTATACTGCAAGGCCTGCAGCACATCAGCCTCCAACACATCCACACAGTGTGCAGATCCCCCACACTGATGCCAGGTGGGCAATATCAATAAAGTATATGATGATGAGCTCACTAAACCTGAGGAGGGATACTAAAGTGGATAACAACAATCTGTTTCAGATCCTTGCATTCCAGAGAATCCCTGGCATCCACCACTCTTAGTCTGTTTGAAACGCAGTCAATGTTTAGTGGCAGACATGACTGGTCGTATGGCTACCGTGTGCTTCCACCACTGAGCCTACCTCAGTGCTCCACCCAAGCCAGCGAAGGAGGTGAGCAGCTCAGCCTTCCGCCTGGCACGGCCATGTCCGGCACCACCATATCAGGGGGCACAAGCACCTCTGCATCGCTGCCCTCGTACCTTTTTGCGGGAGATGCTGGAAGCCCGAGGCAGTCACGGGCCAAGAAGAGAGCGCTCTCCATGTCGCCTTTGTCGGACGCCATGGGCATTGATTTCAACTCCATCATACGCACCTCACCTACTTCCCTTGTGGCCTATATCAATGGTTCCCGCAGCTCTCCGGCCTCCCACTCCACACTCTCGCCCGTCCAATCTGAAGGTTATGGTCACTTCCTTGGTGTGAGAGGCTGCTGCATCCCCCACGGCCATCCCTACAGCATGACTCTGGCCCCTCAGACAGAGTATGGCCGTATGCAGATGCTTGAAGAGGGAGGGGGTCTGGAGAGCCAGATGGCTAACATGGTGGTGGACCAGCATTGTCTCCCTGGGGAAGGAGGGTCACTGGTGAAGAGAACAGAGAGCTGCAGCCAAACCACCAACAACCTGCTGCCACCTCCACAATTACAGCCAGCCCTGCTGGCTACTATCCAAGAGGCTGCTCCTCCACTGGGTCCTCCACCACCCTACCACTCACACCAGCACATCCACCCCACGAGACAGCACTGTAAAATAAATTCCCCTCCTCAGTTCCCTTTCACACAAGCTCCTACGGTTCATCTCAGGCATGGGGTAAACTTTCTACCCCAGGTCCCGATGCTAGAGGAAGAAGAAGGAGAGCTGGATGACTATTGGGCCCACGGCTGCAGGTGGTTGGACTGTAGTGCAGTCTATGACCAAAGGGAGGAGCTGGTAAAGCACATAGAAAAGCTACATGTGGACCAGCGGAAGGCTGAGGATTTCACCTGCCACTGGGCGGGCTGTCCACGCAACTTCAAGCCCTTCAATGCCCGATACAAGCTTCTTATCCACATGAGGGTCCATTCAGGAGAGAAACCCAACAAGTGCACGGTACACCATGTATATCACAGCTATGTCTCTTCTCATGCAACAGAAGTCTGTCTACTGTGTCTGTCTGTTTGTCTTTCTGTCTGTCCGTCTGTATGTCTGTATGTCTGTATTGTCACACTTGATTTCTCTGCTCCTGAGAAATACAAGTTTGTATGCTATCTCCCCTTTCAACAGTTCAACATGACTCTTTCTAAACCAGATGAATATCTTTTTTCCTAATTTGTGAAAAGATGGAGTGAAGGCAGTCAAAGCAGGAACATGATGAATGTCAGCGGCTGAATGAGTCCAATTCTCCGTGTTTCAAAGCCACAGTATCTAGCCGAAGGCTTTCAAGCCTCCGACTGCGGGGGAAACAAAGGGCAAATGCCTTCATGTACTCGGTGTTTATGGCCATGGTTGAGGTAAAAAAAGAAAGAAATGGCCTCTCTCTCCTCTTAACGTTAGTAGTGTGGTAATTAGCAGAGCTCTGTGATAATTGACATGGGAGTTAACTCAATTATATAGTTATTAAATCGGCACAAAAGAAGCCTCGCACTTTAGGTCTGGCATGGCACCATGGCTCTCCAGTAGCCGCTGGCCTGTCAGCAGCAGGGGTCCTGCCTGGCCACCGCTCGACACACTTGGCCGCCGTTATGGGAAGGTGATGCTCCAAAGTCTGGCTCTATAGGTCTGCATCTGTGGCCAACGAGTTGTCCTTAGGCCATGGGACGGGTTAATGATGGAATGGTTGTTTTCTTTCGCCAAGATTGATGAGTTGTTGTGTTGCACTTTAATGATGCCTCTGTAGTTTGGTTATTAGTTTTAATGCAATATGGGAATATGTAAAACACACCAGTACTTTGAGTTAGATGCTTGTGTCAGCATGCACACATGCTCACATAGACAATGCTAATATGCAGTTGTTAAGCAAGTGCAGGTTCACCTTTTTTGCCATGTTAGCTGAGTGTTAGCATGTTAGCATTTGCTAATGAATAAATAAAGCTGAGGCTGAAATAGCTGCATAGCTAATGACATTCCAAAGAATCAGATAATAATAGTGTTAACCTATATTGCCGTTATAGCGTTTAGCCAGTTTCATCGCCATCCATCTAATAGCTTTTAAGATATTTGACTAGAAGACAAAAAGGTCAACCTGTTGGTGGTGATAGAAGAAATGTCAGAGGACCACCAAGTGGGATTCATCCTGTTGGGACTCTAAATGTCTGTCGTCATTTCATGGCAATCAATTCATAAGTCTAAGAGAAATTCCAGTCTGGACCAAAGTGAAGAAACCAACCAACAGAAAGACCGACATTTCATTTCAATGGAGCTAGGATGGCAAAAGAAATATGTATGGACTGAACACAACTCTGAATTCCCTCTTTTGTTGTTGTTGTTTTTGTCACTCCCACTGGGAAAATACCGCAGACTTAGATGAGTAATTGACAAACCACTCGCAAAACATGCCTCATGATGATGCTTTCAACAAGTCAGTTATTAACGGCCTGCATACCTGCAGTTGACCTTTGGTACCAAAATACTTACTTATTAGTTGAAGCCTGCTCTGTTGCCATGGGGCTGAAAACGGTGGATGGGTCTGTGTTCCAGATAATCATTCAATAAGTATTCATGGTCACATCCCATTGCCAACAACAAAATTGTAACAAAGTGGTACTTGTGTTTGTGATATAGTAAATATAGGACAATCTTATTCTGGAGGAAAAGGAGAAAAGGTCAGCACACTAGACTTATCTTTATTGCACTATAATGATACAACTTTATTCCGTTCGTATGTTCTTCCAAGTTGGAACATTATACCGAGAGTGCAGGCTTTTTCCTTCCTGACATGAGTATATTCATACATATGCTTGTGATTACATGTACTCCCTCTGAGATTGTCAAGTTGTTTCAAATGATAGAAAGGCAAGATATGAATTGCACAGAGAGGTTAGGAATGTTAAAATCCCTTAAGTCTTCCAAGGGGCAGAACTCAGACTTTCTTAGGAAATGATTGGCGGGTGAATATACTGATGAATGATGAAGTGTGGGGCCGCTGCAGAACAATAAGGTAGCTCTTGTTACAAAGGGAACATGTAGGGCAGGCCTAGGCTTGTACCTGTTGCCCACAATCTATTTAATGATGATGCAACTGTTTGTTAACATATTCTCAACTCACCAGTCTTTGTCACCGTGATTTAAACATATGAAATTTTAAAAGCACGGAGTGAAGTTAAACCCCCAAACAACACAGTCCTACAGTCATTGTGGTTTAGCATGTTAATTATGATTTATGATTTATTTATATATATATATATATATATATATATATATATATATATATATATATATATATATATATATATATATATAATTATGTGCTGTAGCCATTTTGACAATTTCTTCTTTGGTGTTTGAGAAATTAATTGCTCTTTTTAATTATTACCTTGTGCATTGTGACAGGCATGTTTTGTTTACTTCTACTCAAACACAAAAAAATATCCACTCAATTAATTTGAGTTGTAATGAGTAAATTGTGTTTTTACTGAATTCAAAATATGTTCAGTAAAACAATAATTATACCCAGTGAACATCAGTTATTGTCAAGGTTGACCAAAATTAACTTCTTTCAGAATGAGTTATTAATGCTTTGATCAATCAGTAGGGAACAATGAAACAGTAATTCACTACATTTTGAGCAGCTAGTAATTTAAGCCTCGCTAACACTGAAACAGAAGTCTAATTAGATGGCAGGTTTCGTAAGATTTGAATCAACATCCTGACAAATGTCTAGAGGGAGCAAACTTAAGTAACTGGAATACACTTTCACGTTACAGGTCCAGTCATTATTTAGCTTTAGTAAAGAAAGACGTTCATTGGTCCAGGACGCTAAACTCCCTCCTCTGTTTCATGAGAAGTCCCACATGGTGTTTTCTAAAATGTTGACAACAAACTGATAGTTTGCTACATATTTAAGTAATGATGTAAACAATTTGTTTTCAACTAAATGTCTCACCTGTTGAGGTGACAATGGCGATTTAGTCCACAGCCCACTGATGAAATCATTTGCATTTGCACTATTATTTCTAGTATAATATGTGTATTATCATTAAAAGGTGACACTGTTTGGATCTCTGAAAAGTGAGATCCAATAAACTCACCTGCGATTACCACTTAGCTCCATCGTTGCCGCCCAAAAAGAGAAAAAGATATCTTTGATAAGTAACACATGTTACACTATTATGTATCATTGTTATACAACACCTCTCCAGGAATGAACTAGTCTCTGGAGAAAGTGAATGAAATATTTTAAACTGAAGAAACCTCAGTTGTGAGAAAGAGAAAAGTGGAGTCCAGAGTGAACTGACCTCAGGCTGAGACTGGGCTTTGGACAGACTCCGCTGGCACAGACGGCCGCTGTCGTTGTTCAGCCAGGCCATGAGTACCTGCCAGGGCCTGTCAGAAGCTGGCTGTAACACTGATCTACACTGAGGAGCCATGCTGCTTTCTTTTCAGCCCAAACGTCCCTCACGACAAACTAAGAAGCCCTCTGTGCTTTATGAGAGCTTTATGAGACAGAGCAGGAGAGCCACACAGTTACCCAGCCCTGGCTAGTCCAGGAGTCTTGGCCTGGCTAAGCTTAGATAGATAGATAGATATAGATATATACTTTATTAATCACCAAGGGGAAATTTGTTGTAAGCTTATGCTGCTACTCACTTGTCTGACCACGTTGCCTCTGATTTATCATCGTCTGCACTGTTTTTCTTGTGGTATTCTAGCTGAGAATGTAAACTATGTTAAGGATTGGTCTACTTTGCAAAACCATCCCCCTATGAAGGAGCATTTCTCATAATCCACCAGTATTGGAAAAGTATGCCCAAGTGAAATGGTGAGAAGGGGTTATGAGATTTGTGCTTCTCCACTGTTTTGTTCATCTTTCAATTATGTCTATTTGCTTTGACAAAACTATACATATTCAACGCTTGTAAATATAGATCTTATGCTTTTATACAATTTCCAGAATGCAACCACCATCTATTTAATATTCATCAATATTTGTTATGACATTAAATTGAGCCAATATCTTTGTTCCATAGAAGAGGCTGGAGGATTTTTCAAAATAGATGTGAGGAAATAGCTGTGTCGTGATAATGAAGAAAGGAAAGTAATAATATGTGGAATGCAGAGGAAGGTCATTAGTGAACTATAAATGGGCAGGGACATTTTGATTTGGCATTGGCAGTGATGGCTGAGAGGTATCAGTATGTCAGGAATCTAGTCTGAGAGAAAAAATAACAAAATTGGACATGCTCTGTGTGTTTTCTCCATAAAACCTCGTAATCACATTCCAACTCCCCTGTGAAAAGGAAGAGGGGAGTAAAGTCCTAATCTTAGACGGACATGGTGAGCCTTAAAGTCCCTGTATGTATATTATGTACGAAATAGATATTGATATATAATGTAGTCATTCTGCAGTCTAAGGTTTGCTGTAAATATATGTACTGTATACCAAAAGGGATTTTACTTGTGTTGTCACTGGTAGCGACCCACTGCTGTCAAGGTGATGCAAGATTAAGGATTCAAAACTCAAATGACAGAACAGTGATGAGTGCGTGAACACTGCCCCCTGCTGGTGACATACACAACTATTAGAAATGTGTAGAATATTATATTTGTGTTGAAGAAAATGTTTACTTAGGTAATTTGTCGTAGTTTTTTATCACTGTCAGAAGAGGGAAGAGCAAGGATTGTAATCAAAATAGTTCAAGAGCAGTAATTATATAATTGTGGGTATGTTATTGTTAGGCACGAAAGAAAGTGCATATTGTCGGAGTCACGCATCATAAGTTAACTGATTCTTTCGTTTTAAAATAATGTTCTGTAATGTGTCTGATAGCTTAATGAGTGAATCAAACTTATTAAACTAGCTTCAATCATCACTTATTTGGGAAGTAAATAGCTCCTCCTTGTATAAAGGGTGGTGTGCTCTGTGCCCTAAGTGTCTATCTAAATTACATACTCACAATATTCTCCAATTAAATTTATCTTAACAATAAAATCCACGTGTGCGAAAACATTTTATTTTTATAAAAAGCACAGTGATCTAAATAAGTAAGTATCATTTCACAGAAGAAGAAAAATGCAGCATTGTAGAAATTGGCTGAGGGTGAGAGTAATGAGGTTGTATACTAATCCAACATAGAGACAAGCAATACAGTCTGCTCAGTACTAATAATAGCAGGCGATTAAAGTTGTGACAATGTATGAACTTACGATTAAACTCAAATGCACTTGTCTCTACCAAATCTGCTCGCCTGTCAACCATAAAAGTCCAATAACAGTCATTGGGCTTACATGAGTGTCAGTTGAGACTAAATGGCAAGTCGTTTTATCTTTTCAAAAGGTTCTCTATATTTCCTCTTTCACTCCCTCCCACACACTGAGGTCAGCAGGCCTTTGTCTGCAGCGACTTTCAGCTAATAAGCTCATAGCTCCAGGTATATTGGAAACATCCTGTTGGAGATAATTGCAGAGCTTACAAAGGATATTGTACTGGAGGGAATCAAAAGCCAAAAACATCATCGGTCCCCAGACCTGTTTTAAGTGTAGGAGAAGTAAAAAATGTTGGAACCTGATAGCAAAGTCCTGCTTGAACAACATGTATTGTGTTTACATGCGGTTACAGTTCGAGGGCTGCAAGAAGGCTTTCTCTCGACTTGAAAATCTCAAAATCCACCTGCGGAGCCACACAGGGGAGAAACCCTACATGTGTCAGCACTCGGGATGTCAGAAGACCTTCAGCAACTCGAGTGACAGAGCTAAGCACCAGCGTACACACTTGGATACAGTGAGTGGCAGCCCTGCACGAACACGCTCAATTATCGATGCCATTTCAAAGCTTGTGTGTGTGTGTGTGTGTGTGTTTGCCTCTATGTTGAGTCCGATAAATTTTCCTATTTCTGTGATTGCACAGAAGCCATATACCTGCCAAGTGCCTGGTTGTGCAAAGCGTTACACTGATCCCAGCTCCTTGAGGAAGCATGTGAAATCCCACTCTACGAAAGAACGGCAGTTACGGAAGAAGGTAAAGACTGTAACACAATTCACTATATTTATACAAGCACTATTGTTCTTGAGAATTATTTGATTGAGAAACGTTGTATCAAGTAACGCAACTGAAAGAGCGTGTAGGCTGTCTTCTGCCGGGGTCCAGGTGACACCCACAGACAAAAGAAAATCCACATCAACACATCCTGATCCTGTCATTGTGTTTTCTTTTCCGTAATTAGCTGACAGTCGTGAGCATTTCATTCTTTGTGAAGTGCTCTCCATTCCACTCAGTTTAACTCTGCAAATTAACCGTTCGCAGTAGAAAATGTTTTACTTTCATTGCAGTCAAATGACAATCCATCCACTTGGTCTCCCACTGAACAAACTAGCAGGAAAATACATATAAATATGTTGTTTTATTGGATCTGTGTCCAATTTTCACCTTCATTTTCCTCTCTGGGTGACTCCATTTAAAAGTTGCCCATTATGGCCATGCAGTGCTTCAGTTCTGATTGCTGCATGTATTCTCTTTAGCTCTTACTCAGGGTGATGTCACCATAGATACAAAGAAGGTGGGTAGTAACTAAAAAAGGTGACATTTTACAAAGTCTCCCACATGCACGACTTCTGTGTCTAAACCTAAACAAATGTTTTATAGTAATTGGGATTCAACTGATGTTGAATATATTTCTTACCCAGACCACTGCAAGTCATTTCTTGTCTTGTCTGCAAACAGTTGTGATGGTAGAAGGCTTTAAAGCTAATATCCTTAAGATGTTCATATGGTTCGACTCTATTTTTGGCTGGCATTTATTCAGCTATAAGCCTTTTTATATATACAGAAAAAACATACAGAGCACTACATCAAAGCACAAAGGGCAAAATACCCTCTCATTCCTATGAAGGTGTAACATAAGTAATATTGTAGATAAAACTATTGCGGTTGTTATATTTATTTTTATTTTTCATTAGATTTAGTTTAGTTTTAGTTTAGTTTAGTGTATCCTCAATTAAGAGGTTGTTGGTTGAAAAAGAAAAAAGCTGAATGTATCACAATTGCACTCTCTTTGTGTACTTGCCTTAAAATAAAAAAAATATATATATAAAAAAAAGAAAAAAACTATTGCGGTTGAATTATAATACAATTTAAAGGCAATTCATCCAGATTACTCTTGCTGTATGTATTCTGTCCACGGCTGTTTAGGATTATACTTCATGTGCCATGTCTCTAGATGAAATCCACTACTGATGACGCGCTGACCGACTGTTTAACCATCCACCCCCTGCAACCAAGCCTGTCTCCTCTGGCGAGGATAGACTTGAACTCTCCGCCTTGTGCCTCCCATGAAATATATTCTGGTATGTGTACGTACTTGCGTACTTCTCTTTGCATTAATATGTCTGATATGAATCTAGATACCTTCGCACAGTGGTTCTCTGACTTTTTTCAGTGTTGTACCCCCTGTGAAATAAATACCCCATAACCAACCAATTTTCAGCCTTTTTTGTTGAAAAGAAAATGGAATACACAGCGCTGTGCCATCAGTTTACTTATATTGTATTGATTATTTATCAAACAACTATTTTATGTTTTAATGGTTGCTCATTTTATATATATATTTTTTAAATCTCAAGTACCCCCTTGAGTGCCTTCATGTCCCCCCATTTGAGAAGCAGCTTTAGCATATACCCCTGCAACCACTTTCACATAATATGTTTACCCATTAGATTCAGGCTGTGGTGGACAGCCCTGAAGTGTCTCTCCTCCTCTTCCTCAGCTGCTCCACAGGGACGAGACTCCTCCAGCAATCGTCACCTGGCTTTGTTGTGCTGCTCGCAAGACCAATACAGGTACTGAGGATGTTTGTCATTGTGTCTGGTTTGGCGATTTTATATTTAAGTTTAAACATTTTAACAAAATCATTTAAGCAACTTTACTCTTCTCCAGTTCATGCATTTATATCCCATAATGAGACAGGAATTCCAACTATATTTTAGTGGGGGAAATGTCATGTCACTAAAAGTGTGCACTTACCCATTCATAAGCAAAAAAAGATAAAGCATTGAATCTTTTTGAAATACTATGCAATACAACCTTACGCAGCAACAGTTGGAGCCGTTAGCCAACTGGTATTTTATTGTATATTCTATTCGTATTGGCACCGTAACAACTTTAACCATGACTGATTCAAATGCTTCGCACATCTTTTTCTCTCCCTTTTTGATGATCTGAAACAATCAACTCAAACATTAGTTGTCATGGCGGGGTGACGATAAGCTCGTAATTAGAATATTCAGTTTAAGAGAAAGCTCTATTTTATACCTTGACAAAAGTGTCTGTCTTGCTGGGTGGTTTTGATGGTTTGTGGGAAGAGGCTTTACAGGTTTGGGATAGCCAGCGCCACATTTCCCTGCTCAATCCAGAGAAAAACACCCTTCTTTTAAAAACTTCAAAAGCATGTGATGAAGTATTTCAGTGGCTCTGAGCAGCCAGATGCTCACGGCTCCTCACTGGTTGTGTTTGTTCTCATATCAGCAGTAGGCCAAAGCATTCACTGCGGGGTTCTGGGGGGACAATTGGCCTGCTTGCCTTGGCTCATTGGTTCTGACTGCTGGTATTAAAGGATGCTATAGCCACCGACAAGAGCGGCTAAGGAATTCAATAAGTGAAACATCGAATCCAAAAAATACCATTTCCACCAAAAAAAAGGTCCAGTGGGAGAAGAGATAAGCTGTAATTACTTTTTTAGAAATTAAATTGATTGTAAAATTCTTGTAGCTGTTTTCTGTTTTGGGAATCTTGTTGGTCCCTAGTCAGTCCTCGCATATTGTCAACAAACTCTGGCTCCTAACATATTCTTGTTATTGGCAAGTAGACTTCCAACTAGTGTTACTTGGCCAAACCTAACAGCAGGGGTGTCAGCTCCCATGGTCACTGAACAATATTTATATTGACTAGTTTAATCCGCTGTATAAAACACAGACATTTGGTGGGATTAAATACGTTTTCCTGTTTAAACCAATTACACTAAAGACACAAGTTTCAGTCCTAGTCCATTATTTATATAAAAGAGTGAATGATCAAAAGTAAGTGAATCAAGCCTGTGGTCAAGAATTTGATGATTGAAAAACACTTTGCAAAAAACTTTTCTTTGTTATAACAATATAATTTTTTTATCTTATCGAAAAAAATATCACGCTATAAGAAGATAAAAAGTAGTAATAACTTAGAACATGGAAGTTTTATAAGTCATAATGAGAGGAGATGTGAACTGTTAAGTGAACCTTTGTGTTATAATAATAAGTTATCATGGACAAGATAAGTAGTATATTATTAAGACAAGACATGTTTCTTGTTAGAACATGATAAGTTTCTCCATAGTAATAATGTGAAAATAAATATATATTGATATAACTTTAAAATATATAATATGTAACAATAAAAGTTTCACGTGATAATGTCACACTGAATGACATTTTTCTTTTTCTGGCGTGGCAGAAATATGCTGCAGTTAATATACTTATAGCAATAAATATCTGTGAAAGCTGGATTTCTTTACCCCATTATACATGCATGTAGAAAAGATGAAAACGTTGATAGAGGGAGCTTTCTGCATTCTAATAAATGGTTCTTTCAAATAACGTTGGAAATCTAATCTGAGTCATTCATTCAAGCAAGTAAAGAATTGCCAATTGCCGAGCAGGCTCATAAATGATGACTGTTGTATGTCATGCAAATGGTTGCTGATGTTTGTCATATTTACTGTGTGAAAGCATCCCCTGGTCATTTTCTGATGAAAGATTAATACATGCTTTATTTGCTGTCTAACGGGTAATCATGCCTTTGCGTGAAACTGACGCTGACATGGAACCAACCAAAAATGTCTAGTTTAAGTATGATTAAAGGGTGATTGTGATCTGAGATGTTTTGGATTTCTTTTAAATTTGACGACAATAATTTGTTTAAAATATAAAATAATAGCCTTAAAAAACGTACAGCATATTCTATGAACCTTGATTCTATTCAGTGGGTGATCGTTTTTAATGTGATAAATATTGAGAAATGTTATAAAAAATAAAATATACTGCGTACAAATTAATATAATCCAGTCTCAAACATAGCACACATTTGAATCATGAAACTCAAAACTAGATTATCTACACTTTTAATTGCAATTGGAAATAATGACTGCACCAGGATATCAGTGCACGGTTCACAGTAGGTAAATAAGTAATAATTGCTTTCTTTCTTTAAAAAAAAAAATGTCATTGTTCTTTTTCTTTATTCCACAAGCTGCGTATTTAATTCAGTCTGATATATTTCAGGTTTGTTGATCCCTCCCCTCACCAGCTCTTCCCCAGGGACCAGTGTGGGCCCTGCTCTCCCACCTGCCTCCCTCATCCTCCCAATGGGACATCCCTACAGAACAAGCCGGATCTGAAGCCGCCTGGCCAGCCTCCTGATCTGGCAGATCACACTCCAGGTACTCAAAGTTTGCCAAAAATATGTAAATACAGGTGTGCGTCTGAACAGGGGTTTGTAGTGTACGTTTAATATTTAAAAAGCCTATATTAGCAATTGCTGGGCAGTTTGACGATCTGAACTAATTTCCTCGCATGCATCTTTGTGATGTGTAGCAGGTGGCTGGTGATTTTGTTGTGAGACAGAATCATGCAGCTCCGCTCTGTGTACCTTTAAATAGAAATCACCTCTTTTCCCTGCGGACTTGACAGTCAACGTGATGTTGACAAGGTTTTCAGAAACACACAATTACATTTTAACTGCTAAAGAAATAAAGACAGGGTTTTAAAAGATTCATTTATGAGGTCTATTCTTACTTTTCTACAGGATTGTGTGGAAAGGGGAGAGAAACTAAGGAGTTGAGTTGTTCTTGACAATATGGATAAAGGCTTTCACATTTTCCCCGTAGAGCTCTCGGGGCAGATTACAATGCGATATTCTCCTCCACAATATGGCGGGATCACAGCACAGACCATTTCAAGTCACCTGATGCAAGGTGATGCCTTTGGTGACAGCCTCACTCCAGCAGCAAATAATCCCAGTGGGGGGGCTTCCTTACAAACGGCTCTTTCCTGCCTCACAGGTAATGAAATTACTTTCCAAACTAAGTTACTCAAACATGGGCAATTTATTGCCATCGGATCTTACAACTCTGTGTGTGTGTGTGCGTGTGTTTCCGTGTTTGCGTGCGTGTGCGTGTGTGTGTGTGTGTGTCTGTGTGTGTGGCCACAGGCGCATCTGCAGGATTTGATGTCCACAGTCAAGCACAGGATGTGGATCCTGAACAAGGACTTCACGGAGGGGACTTCTTCAGTGTGGTGGACCACTGCACAAGCCAGATCTCCTGCATCTATACAGAGGGGTGATATTACTACTGGCGGTTTTGTGCCTTTGCACTTTTTTGTGTCCCCATGCCATTTAAAAGGAGGCTGTTTACCCCAAAATCAAAAAAACACGTTTTCCTCTCACCTATAGTTCTACTTATTAATCTAGATGGTTTTGGTGGGAGTATCCTATCCTGGGAGATATCGTCTGTAGAGAGCTCTGCCTTCTCTTGAACATAATGGGACTAAGGTACTTGGCGTATAGTGCTAAAAGCACCAAAGAAATTGATTTTGAAAACTAAGCAAATTTTTTTTTCCAGAATCATGACCCGGTAACTCAAGATTATCCACAGTCTTTTTTTGTGAGCAGTTTCCTGTGGGAAATAAAATTCCCATTATATAGGAGAAGGGTAGACAACTGGATCGGCGATATCTGCAAAACTAGAAAATTCACACGAAAACAATTTTGATTGAGGAATAGCACAACAGGTAAGAGGACAAATGTGTGATTTTATTTTCGGTTGAACTGTCCCTTTAAGTCAAATGGTGAAAAAACACTTTGGATGGCGCCAGATCTTAGCAGCAGCTTCATTTCTGATTGACTTGTTGATTGATTTAAAAAAGAATTCAAGATGCTGCTCCCTTGGCCTTGATGGAATTGACTTTTACATTCTCTATGCAAGTTTTGTCTCTTCGACTAAATCTCTATAAATGTATATTGGCTCAACACACTGGCTTCTGCCTCCATAATCAATGTATAAGAATGGCTGAGCCAACAGGATTTAAATGTTTACTCTCTCTGTTTTTCAAACCGCTTGTGTAGAACAATGTTCATGTAACAAGTACTTTGGGTAGT
Source organism: Liparis tanakae (assembly GCA_036178185.1). Taxonomy (NCBI): domain Eukaryota; kingdom Metazoa; phylum Chordata; class Actinopteri; order Perciformes; family Liparidae; genus Liparis; species Liparis tanakae. Next base: position 10,602,466 of record CM070090.1, on the reverse strand, counting down.
TTCTGGTTACATTTTTCACAATATTCAACACTGCAATCAAAGCAAAGTATGCATGGGAAGGTTTTTCTTAGAACCATGGCTTTGTAACTATAGTAACAAGACAGCCTTACCATTTCGCTGTAATGTTCATAGACATCACCTGTTGTTTGAGTATAGTAGTGTTATGTGCAATGATTGCTCCTGTGCCTGGATCATACGGTGAAGTTCTGTTGGTGACCATACCAATGATTTTACATATTTTAGCTTAATTACTGCAAATGACTTACTGAACGCATGGCTTTGTGCTGTACTATTTTAAACATTACCTCCCATCCATTGATGTCCATGTGGTATGAAAAGGAAGACTTTAAAACGGGCTTGACATTTGTAAACTATCAGTGACGATAGCTGCTTTAATTTGTACCAGTTACATAATTGGTGCATTTTAATGCAGGACAGACTTTTCAGTTCAGTTTGCACTTTCAGCTGCAAAGCCATGCAACCATAACACGACTATATGAGTATTAAAACAAACAGACTTGAGGATCACCATAGGCTTCAAGCACAAACGCAAATGTGAGGTCCCTGCAAATGTTAGATTTTTTTAATGTCGTGAACCAACCATGAGGATTAATACTTTAGAAAACTACTCAAACCTCATTGTGATGAGCAGCAGTGTTCATAAAGTGCACATGCGTTGTAGTACACAGGCTCAAATAAGCAGGAGATACTATGTTGTTTTCACTTTTGAACATATTTAGAATAGATCATTAAAAAGACGATCATTTGTACCTTTGTTTTTCATTTGTCGTATACAATGTGTCTCTGTGTAAAATGAAGATGCACCAAACTCTTGTGGATCTGTTTATTGAGGCTAATTTAATTTGTTCTTGATTGAGATTGAATGGACAAAACTCTTTTAGTTGAAAGAAATAATTCTTTTAGCAAATGAGTGTCAAGCTTCAGATGGGGGTTTCAGTAGTTGCCTAGCAACAACAATAGCATTTCCAAAAAGCATCTGTTTAGTACTGCTAACCAAAAAAAAGTGTTTTGGACGATGTGAAGACAGGTGGTTAGTTAAGCTCTGTATCTAGTAGGGATACATTTAATTCAGTATTTAATTGTTCAGGAGGAGGGACACATCCATCAAGAGGAGTTATCTTTTCAATAACAAAGTAGGGCAGTGAGAATAATCTCAAATGCAACACGATTGTCATTACATACACTGAAGCGCAAAAGAATGGTATTAACTCTTGGCCTATTCAGCCATCTGGTGTGGTCTATACTCGGAACTGCCCGTGCACACTTGTGGTTTCTAATCCACGCAAAAACTAATGCACTACAGGTTGATGGAAGACAATCATTCAGTCAGCATTAATTGTAAGTCTATACCACTGGTTGTACGCCCAATTTTCTTCCAGTCCTTGCATTTACAATAAAGGTCTGGCTTTCATTTGGCCATTAACGTTGTGTTTTTTGTTTAGCTTTTAAAACTGAGAAATAAAAAAAATCTAGACAAATGACAAATATAATTATGATCCTTATTTCTATGGGGATTTCAGAACCAATGTAAATATATTATGGCCTACTTCTGTAAAACAGTGGCCCTGGAGAATGGTGAAGAGCGATGTTTCTAACCTCTAGAAACAGTAGATGCAGTACAGACCATTCAAGGCTTAACATGGAGTTATTTGTTTCACTCACATTTGATGATTTGATGAACTCATGGGCTCTTGGTTGGTTTTTCACTGTTGTTTATTAATTTTTTAAAGCAAACTCAAACGAAAAGTAAATTGCCCCAAAAGCAAATATAACAAAATAAATCAAGCTATTTCGTTTTTGTATGTTTCCTTCACGACGAGGCCACTGATGACAAACTCGTCGTTGCCTTTGCACACCTGGCATGCTTCATTTGACCAGGGCGAAAGAGGTCACGTGTATTAGTATATAATTTTTTTTGGGTCAACTAAAAGGCAACCACTAGGTGGTATCGATCATCATTTCCTAGTTGCTCATTTTTTATCAAACAACACAAGTGTCTGATACAGATGAACCATATTGTTGTTTGCATTTAATTTTGTGAAATTAAAAAGTGAATGTCAAAGGGAACACATCTCCGTGGCAGACTGAATTCTTCATTACAGAAAGACAAATGAAAAAGGCAACACCCAGATGTTGCTGACACTGAGACAAAGACACGAGTGGGTTGTTGCAACAGCTTTAGGAACACATGTTGCTCTTTGTGGCAGGCTTTGATGGCAGACCTGTAACCTCTAGGCTTGTGTGCAAATGACAGACATATAAATACTGTAACTGACTCTTTCCCTGTCTTTGGCCAACAATTAAATAAACTATGCATCCTCAGATATTCACAATACACGCATAGAGTATCATTGCAGGAGAACATTAAATAACCTTAAAAAGAAGAAGTGTATATATAGCTTAAGTATGACAGTATGGAAATAAAAATAAATTCCGTAATGAGTATCCAACAACATAATGCGGTTCCTGGTTCAGAGTTAGTTCTTTATACAATGGTTCATCCGGCAATGGAAAACTACAGACAATGCATGTTTTAAGAAAATTGTTTTAAGAATATGCTTACAGTTGTTGTTTTATTTATGTATTATTTAACATCCTATTACATGTTTTCTTCATTCTCGATTCATTAAACGTCTCCAAATAATTCAGACTAGACGCAATTCGCTCGGGTTTAGTTGACAGCCTCGTTCCATAGTCCCAATATTCCACAGTTTATATATTTATAATAAATACATGTCTATATATGTATATCTATAGGTTTGATTTTATTTCCGTGAAACTGTATGAAGTGCGCTTTAATCTCCTCCCACCTGCCTGGTGAGGTTGCGCGCTCCCGCTGAGTTTTATAGCAACTGTTGCCCAGTGAGGCAGCGCCATAGTCACCGTAGCCCTGGCGACTGTAACCCACCAACAACAACCTCTCGCTCCATCATTACCACCTCCTCCACCATCCTCATCTTCATCAACCAGTCCTCAGCTCAGGTTTGAATACTATCATTTTTTTTTTTTACTATTTTTTAACCCCGAGCTCGAAATCGGCCTTTGCTCGCTTTGGAAGGGATAATTGTGCGAAGGGGATATTGATGCTGCGGTGAGTGTTTTGTCTGAAGCTGAATGAAGGGCTCGGCGGATAGCCGGGGTAGTTTGCTAGCGAGGGTGTTTCTTTGTGACGTGGTAGCCCGCTTGCTAACGTTGCCTGTAGATACCCACAGCTGTGAGGGGTCCTGGTGGCTCGCTGTACGCCAGCGACGTCCCCTCGAGGGGCGCCTCGCGTCTAAAAGCCACCGACACGTCAGGCGGTGTGGGAGAAAACGGGTTTCAGCGTAACTCGTGTGCTTAAACTTCAGCATGCTGGGAGGTAGCATCGGTCTGGAGGCTAGCCGCTGATGCTAGCTGGTCAGCTGGAGCAGGAGCAGGTGTCTGTTGTTGCTAGGTTGCTAACGCCAGCGTTGCCTCTTTACGATGCCTGTGCCGTTCTCTGCTAATGTTCCTGGCATATTGTGAGTGTGTGTCGGGTGGTTGATATCTCGTTGGTCATGCACAATCGATAACGTCGATCAGCAGTGGAAAGTGCAGTGAGCTAGCTTTTCCATACACTAACTGCTATTGACAATAGCTAAGCCATTACTTTCCCTTTTGTCTTAGGGAGCAGGATAGCTCCGCTAGCTCTCCATCTGCCCTCTTTGTGGCATCGGATGGCTGTGATGAGTTTTTTTTTATTATTATTTTTTTGCCGTGGTCAGCTTTGAGAAAAAACACCTGCACCCGATTTAACATTAAAATACCTCAATGTTAGTAACGCCCCCCCCTTCTTCTTCTTCTTCTTCTTCTTCTTCTTCTTCTTCTTCTTCTTCTTCTTCTTCTTCTTCTCCCAATCGTTTCGTTATTTAATATTTTTACATTCTGCACTGCAAACGTCAATATGTATCCACCCCTGCTGCATGTATAATTATTGAATGATAGTTCAACTATTACATATTTTTATTTTATTTTATTACGTGTTTGCATGCTTTTCTCTGGGTGCGCTCAAAAAGGGGACCGAGAAGGAGTGACTGTGTCCAGGGAGATCCAGGTCTTTAGTTCATCCTAATAATGACCGATTGACTTGAAACTTCTTTCTACATTTAAATTTGTTTTATTTCAAAAAAATATGTATTTTGCCTATAATGGATTAGTAAACATGCACTTTAAGGTTGCTCAATCCTACGGGTGATTCTTGCGTCACAATAATGTCGGGTCCGTTGGGTCTCCTGTGCAGCTGCGACCTGTGGTTCCTGTTGAGGTAGAGCTTGGGTGTGTCAGTGGAGAGGTGAGACAGGTGGGACAGGTGCACCTCTGGTAGTGATGGGACTACTGGCAATCTTGGTTTGTCTGTATGTGTCTGCCACACGCAGTAAATTAATATTTTAATACAGTACATTTATTAGATTTTTGGTATTTTTATATATATATATATATATATATATATATATATATATATATGTATATATATATTATAATAGCATGAATCAAAGTACTAATTACGCAGCCTGACAGAGCCAGAGCACTTCAAACCAATTAGATAAAATTACAAATTGCACAATTATTATTGTTTTGCTTTCTGCAGGTGAGGCCTAAAATAATTTAAATATATTGATCTGTTTGGCACATCTAACCCAAAATAGGTCATGCACAGACACCTCTTCCAACACAGAAGACAGGATGTTGGGAACTGCTAGTTATCATATCATATTACCACTTACCTGTAATCCGGCAGCGCAGAAATAGTACCATGCCACCTGCTGCCTGGATCCTGTTACATTTCCAATCACTTATAGAGGGGCTGATTAATTCAATTATTCAGTCATCCATTTTCATGGCTTAGCAGAATACAGCATGTTTGGTTTGTTTTTTTTCCTCAGCCTTCCCATAATAATGTATATTGTTGATGAAAGAGGAGACTTAAAGGCCCTTGTTTTCCCCCTTTCTAACCCCTCATATCAATAACAGGGTACATGTACACTCGCTGTCATGATGCTTCCCAATATGTTGACCTTTCAGTCAGTCAAAACGGATTATATACGTTGAACACGATTAGTTTTTTATTGTCACAACTGTCAGTGTCCCCGTATATTGATGCAATGTTTCATACATCAAAATCAACATCAGCGCAATCCGCGACAATAAAAATCACCCACGGTTTTCTTTGTAATCTTAAAACTCAACTCTTAAGCAAACACAGCACTTTGCATACCTCCCCCTTCTTCTGCTCCCAAGCACATCTCCCTCCACCTGGTGTGTGTGTGTGTGTGTGTGTGTGTGTGTGTGTGTGTGTGTGTGTGTGTGTGTGTGTGTGTGTGTGTGTGTGTGTGTGTGTGTGTGTGTGTGTGTGTGTGTGTGTGTGTGTGTGTGTGTGTGTGTGTGTGTGTGTGTGTGTGTGTGTGTGTGTGTGTGTGTGTGTGTGTGTGTGTGTGTGTGTGTGTGTGTGTGTGTGAGAACATCTATATTTCTTTACTAGGTCTGCCAGTCTCCACCTTATCATACATGATCATTAGAGAGGCAAATACGGCTCTGCATATATTCTGGTAGCGGCGGCTGTGAACCTTGCACTTTTCCGTATTTGTTGCTTGTCATGTTAGTAAGAGAAATCGAGGGGAGAAAATGCAGGGCGAAATGTTGCCCTCCTTGGTGGCTTTTGTTCCTCTGTGTCTTTGTAGGGCTTGCACTTGCTCAGTGGAGCACAGCATTTAAGTGGGCCACAAGGGAGTGCCTGAATGGTGAGGCAGGAGGTGTGGTAGTGTGTGTGTTTATGGAGGGGGTTGGGGTGAGGCAACAAGAGTGTGTTGTGATGCAGGGGCTCTCAATTTGGTGGGCTCAGTCGGGGCCATGTTCTTTGGCTTTCAAACTGCACGGTAGAGTATTATAAGTCTGAATTGTCCTCTCCACACATGTCCTCCTGTCACTTTTTGGGGAGCTTATGTCATAATTTACAATGTCTTGTCTAAATCACAGAATATGAATATTTGACTGGGATAGTAGGTTATTTTTCCAAGAACCAGACTGCAGCCTGTCTAGCAACAGCCCGCTGACATGTCTGACAGTGATAGTTTATACTCGCATCCCCCTCCCCGAGGTGTTGAAAATAGTCATGCTGGAAGCAGATGGCTTTGCGTTAATGAATCTCATTGCCTCTGTATATTTAAAGAAAATAGACTTTCTCCTCACACACTCAGCGCACCAGGTACAGTTGACTCGGCTTCATATTCCATCTTTGAGGTCGGTCACCCCAATGCAGATAAAGTGAAACCCTTCTTCCCATGAAAGAGACCAGTATAATATTAAAGGTGAGGGGCAGGCAGTCTCAGGTGAGATTCAAAGCTGTAGGGACACCTGGCTTAATTAACCAAGGGAGGCTTGTTTTTGGAAACTGTGATGGGGGGAGGTGGCATTGATGGTAGCCAGCCATACTATTATTAACTCATAAACACAGGTTCACCACCGGTGTCACTTCACACCGTTTTCCTTCTCTTTTCAGAATAGCTTATTTTAGTAAGTGATGTCGACATGGCCGTTCATCTCTGATGCACAATACAGCCACACAGCTCTTTCATTATTACTAATGACACTATCTGGTAAAAAAAGTCTTTCAAATATGAGATAACTTTCCAGTTCCTTTCTTAGCCCTGATCCTGTACTCCTAATCTCAACTAACACTGGACCTGTACAATTGGGAACTGACTGTGTAATGAGAAGCATCATCTATTTGGAGTTTGTTAAATATTAACTTGCTTTATGGCTGTGAACATGGAGACGGGACCATGTGTCACTGATGCATGAGGCGCTCGGTACATTAAGTCTACACGGCAGAAACAGGTGCGAGGGTACAATGCCTCTCGAGCAGCTTTAGTGGCATTGATTTAGGAAAAGCTGTCCTGTTTTCTGTTGCGTCTCGGGGCGTTTTAACTAACACGAGTGTGAGGCTAATTGTATTGTTACAGCCCCATATTTGTAAATCTGCTCAGTTTTAACCCTCCTGTGACCTTCACATTTACTATATCTTACCCTCGGGGTCAATTTGACCCCAGCAATTAAAACCTCCAGAAAATTATTAGAATTAATATTGTTTCACAAATGTGAGGTACTTTGTTTGTTTGTTGACTACCTAAATAGTCCTTTTAAATATATAAAAAAAGTTGATATTTCTGTTTGACACAGTGAAAAACAGCCTGGGGTCAAATTGAACCCAAAGAACACCGACGTTAAACATTGAAGGGGTCAAATTGACCCTAAAGGTAACAGGAGGGTTAAGGGAGTCCTTCCTGTCCGATGCTCTGTGTGATCTCAGCCCCGACGCTGCATTGAGACGACCGTGTTTCTGTTGTTGCCGAGGTGTCAAGTCGCTTTGCCGGTTCAACCGGTAGGTCGAGGGCGTGATTGTGGCCATTATCCATCGACATTAACGGCGCGTCTTCCCCGTCTTGTGCAGGCGCCATGCAGACCCCTGAGGCCGGCGCTGACTCCACCTCCACCGTCCCTCTTCAGACCACCGTGCCTGTCCAGCCTACAGGCTCCACCCAGCAGGGGCCTGTCCAGCAACAGGTACATCCAGCCGGTCTGTGTGGGTGTGTTCGCGTCTAAATGTTCCTGCGTGTTTGCATGTTGTGCATATATGTGTGTGGGTGTGCGTGTGTGTGTGTGTGTGCGTGCGTGTGTGTGCATGTGTGTGCATGTCTGTATGTCACAGTGCAATATGTGCTTTTGGTCCATTAAATAATTAATTTACAACTTTGCAATTTTCTCGCCAGGCCCAGACCGTTCAACAGGTTCAGCATGTTTACCCAGCACAGGTGCAGTATGTGGAGGAAAACAGTAGCGTCTACACTAATGGCAACATGTGAGTCAGTCTGTTACCCAGTTCCGCTCCTGCACCACTCTATAAATATTAGCGCTAAGTCTCCGCAGCCTGTTCCTCCTCCTCTTGAGGCTCCTCAAACCGTCATTCATGTCACAAGCAGATGATGTCGGCGGGAGAGCGTTGTTTTTTTTCGTCTTCTGTGACTCGTATGAGGAGTCTGCAGTCGTGTGCTTGATTGTGCTCAACTGAACATGATGCTACATGTGTTGATGCTACAGCAGGGTCCCCCGGGTCTGAGGAATGGGGGTTACGCGGACCCTCGACTGACTTGCCCCCGCTGTGTTTGTCCCACTGTGATAACAGGGAGACTCACACACAGGGAGACATGAACACGCAGGCTGCGTGACCTCGGCTAGTGTCGGAAACGCTCGCAGAAGCTGGACTAAGTGCTTAAACATACAAAATCAAACAACGGCAAACGGCTGGACACACGGCCCGAGCACCAGGCTTGTGTCAACATCATATGTGAAAGTTAAAAGGCACACGTGCATCACAAACTAAATCACATGGAAATGTATAAATACAAAACCTTATGGTTCTTTAAAAAGAAATCCACAAAAATTACATTTTGGATTGGACGATTTGTCGCATTATTTGACTGTACCGGCACAAATAATATTCAATAGATCAATAGATGTCCAAAAAAAAATTATGAAAATAGACAAAACTGCATTTGAAATAATAACTCTCAAAGGTTTGACTTTGGTTCCGGGTGCATCGACTGACTGCTAACCTCTCTTCTGAACAGAAGAACCTACTCGTACTCGGAGCCGCAGCTTTACAGCCAGAACAGCGGCGGGAACTACTTTGACACGCAGAGCAGCTCATCACAAGTGTCCAACGTGGTGACATCTCATGGCATGACCAACAATGGAGGAGGGGGCGGTGGAGGGATGAGCATGAACCTGGCAGGGGGTCAGGTAATCAGCACCAGCCCCGGGGCTTACATCATGGACAACGCCGCGCCCCACCCGGTCAGCCAGACGGCGCGAGCCTCCCCGGCCACCGTGAGTTAACGTCGCCCGGTCGCCGCGTCTCCGCCTCGCACGCTCTGTTTCTGTCGTACTTTATTCCATCGATGCACCAGTTTGATCCACGGTGTGGAACGCCGGTCTCTGGAGCAGAGTTCCATATTTAAACTCAATATATGTCTCCATGTTCTCCAAATGTCAGCATGCACACATGGCACATGTGTCACGTTCTAAAGAAGCGGTGTGCGTGTGCACCTCCTCTGTGACTCGTGTCTGGTGTGTCCGTATCCGTGGTGATGATCCTCTGCAGCACGCCGCATCGGCCGTAAGCCAACTACTGCCGGCAACGTTCACATTGTAACCCGTCATTAAGGGTCACGTGATGCAGAGGGTTGTGTCCATTTCTGGACACTCTTTGGTGGAGAAGAAAGGAAGGGCTGAGACCTGAGACCCGAGTATGAAGGAGGGCCTACTCCTCACCAGAGTCCTCACAGTGGCGCACGCGTCATAAGCGCTTTGCCTTTTTGCTCTAATCTGAACGCCCCATGAGCTCTTTTCATACCGTCCACCGTAATAATAATGCTGTCAGACAGCAGTACGGTACCGGTGATGCTTGGCGACTGACATGATGAGGATATCAGTCGTGGCAGAGTGGAGAACAGCCAATAATGGCGGTGCAAAGGAGAAATGCTTATTACATTTTTATTACTGAATCAAACTGTGTGCAAGGGCATTTCACTGCTAAAGCAAATACCAGCTCATTACTGTGTGGCCTAAGTGATGCGGCTGTATAAATGAGCCTCTTTGTTAACTTTTGCTACTGTGTTTTTTTTTTAGGCATTAAGCTGTTTGTGAAAATGCCGCTACCCAATTAGACATTTTTTGAAAGAAGCTTTTCAGTCTAACCCTTGAGGTTGACGCGCAGGTGTTCCTAAAAACAAAATCTTGGCACACTGCCTCATACTTTTTTTGTTTTTTTGTTTTTATAATAGAGAGACTCTTTTCTCTGCACATGCTGGTTGTTATAAGTGAAATCTGGAAGGGTTGTGTGTCTGCCAACCGTCCTCCATTGAAGTGCTCCGTTGGCCACGCTGAGCTCCTCAACTCAGCTTAGACTTTCTTTAAATGACAGGTAGTCCTGCTCTGCTTGGGGTTAGTGGTGCTTGCCTTGTGATCCTTTCTAGATTCTCTTTATTGTTTGCCAGTGGATACTAACGTGTCTGCAGCACCAGCGCTTTTATTTCTCTTGCTTTTGTTTTTATTTCCCCCCCCCCCCCTCCTCTCCCCTCTTACATTTTGTTGTCCTGTGCTTCGTGGTTTATCAGATTGAAATGGCGATTGAGACTCTCCAAAAATCTGAGGGTTTATCCAGTCAGAGAAGCTCGCTGCTCAACAGCCATGTAAGTTGCTTTTTACGAATGCTTTGCCCTCCCTTTACTTTGACTTCTGCCCAGCGACTGCCTCGCTCGGCTCCGTACACGTTTGAGTTTGACTTCCTGTTTTTGTTGCTTTTAGTTGTTCCTATTGTTTAAATGCACTTGCTGCCATAGAATGCTTTTGCAGACTTGTGCAACATCCGATGCTCGTCTGAGGTCTTTCCAGACACTTTGCATGGACCCGTGTTTGAATTTCTTTGGTTTAAAAAAGCTAAGCATGTGTTCCCTTGTAGCTCCAGTGGCTGTTGGACAACTACGAGACAGCAGAGGGCGTAAGTCTCCCACGATCCACCCTCTACAATCATTACCTGCGCCACTGTCAGGAGCAGAAACTGGATCCTGTAAACGCCGCCTCTTTTGGTAAACTTATCCGCTCCATCTTCATGGGACTCCGTACAAGGCGCCTAGGGACAAGGTTAGCGTCTTTTTATTTTTATTTTGGGCAACTCCAGGATTTTCATCTAACGGCTGTATGCTTGCGTGGCTCTTCTTACTTTTGTCATCAGTCGACACCCTGATATTCTGAAAGCCTCATCCGTTCCCCTCTTCCGTCCCCCCCCCCCCCCCCATCCACGTGAACCTTTCTGCACACGTCACTTTGAGAGTCCATCCACGAGTGTTTTACTCTTGGTTTTGACTTGCAGAGGGAACTCCAAATACCATTATTATGGTATCCGTGTGAAACCAGACTCGCCACTCAACAGGCTCCAGGAAGACATGCAGTATATGGCACTCAGACAGCAACCTGTTCAGCAAAAACAGAGGTACACAGGCAACGGGCACACTGCACACCTGCAGCATTTTACCGGGAGACGAGTCGCAGTTCTTCATAGATACTGGTGTTCTTTCAGGTTCAAGCCGGTGCAGAAGTTTGACGGCTGCGCAGGGGAGACGTACTCAAGTGGAGGCCAGCACCTCCCTGGTGCAGAGGAGCAGACCGTCATTGCACAGAGTCAACACCACCAGCAGTTCCTTGGTCAGCTGCTTTTTCTCTTTTACGTGAATGTCTGTAAAAAAAAACACAAAACGCCTCAAATACACTGAATATTTAGTTTTTACAGATTATTCTAATTGATACATTTGTTCTATCTCTCCGACAGATGCTTCGCGGGCACTCCCTGACTTTGTAGAGCTGGACCTGGGGCCGAGCAGCACAGAGAACGTCAGCCCAGAGGATGTGAAAGCTCTGCAGTCCCTTTACAGAGAGCACTGTGAGGTTAGATAAAGGGCTTTTCATATTCACTTCAATGTCTCCACAGCTCCCTTTGGCACATGAGTGTACTTCACAAGGGGAATAGGGGGCCAGGGCCCTCTTCAGTGCTGGAAGAACGCTCAGTAATCCCTTTCAGTATGGCAGCGTTCGTTGCTGCTACAGCATCAATACGACTAGCCCACGTTTTACATGAATCTGCCAATAACTATTATGCCAGCAATTTATGAGTTTAATCTTATTTAAAATGTCTTTAATGACAAAAGACAGGCAAGACTGAAAATACTGAACTAAAAGTTTTACACAATTTCAAACAACACGCTGTATTCAGAGAGTGAAAGAGTTGGGAAAGGTCATGTGTGTTTATCGTGACACAGATTTCTAAATGCCAGCGATTGGCATTTTGGAGCAGAATCTGCTCTTCATCTCGTGAAGTTTTCAATCAAATCTAAAAAGTAGGAATCGGGTCATCGGCAGGTTATGTCCAAGGCTGTCTGCCTTCTTCTCCTGATTGAAGAGCCAGTTCACCAACATTTCCCCAAAAACACATTTCCTCACATGATTGGGGTTAATGTGCAGAATTCACTGGTGACGGTTTTCAAATGAACTATTTCTTCTTGTTTTAGAAGGCCCTTTCCGTGAACACTAGTAACGTGTGTGGCTTGTCCTCTGCTTTTGTTCCAGGCTATCCTGGATGTGGTCGTCAACCTGCAGTTCAGTCTAATTGAGAAGTTGTGGCAGACGTTCTGGCGTTATTCTCCCCCTGACTCTGTAGAGGGGGCCACTCTCACAGAAAACAGGTGAGGCCACGCTCTGAATTTACAAAGTGGATTATTCTTCTCTTCTTTTTTTCCACTAAAGAAAGTGTTTTCCCACAAAGACATATCAGCAAACTTTAATTATTTTTAGGACGTGCTGAAAATTCCAAGGCGTTTTTCTGAGTCCGATTTGTTCATTCCTCAGCAGCTTAAGTGAGATTGAAGCGCGGCTTCCCCGTTCACAGCTACTGGAACTGTGCAGGAACGAGACTGTGCTCAAATGGATGAGTACCTGTGACCATCTCATGTACCAGGCTCTTGTGGAGATCCTCATCCCTGATGTCCTGAGACCCATTCCCAGTGAGCCACAGTCAAACACACCTCTCAGCTTGCTTGTTCGCTGTGTCCATGCTGGTAACAGCCCAATCATAACGTCACTGTTGTTGTTGTTGTCTTCCAGGTGCCTTGACTCAAGCCATTCGCAACTTTGCCAAAAGCCTGGAAGGTTGGCTCAATAATGCCATGAATGCCATTCCACAGAGAATGATCCAGACCAAGGTACCAACCGTTACCTTCTGGGGAAATGCTACCTTTAAAAGTCACCCGTTACAAAATAAATACAAGTACACAAATACACGAGTCAAATTTGTCATCCCGTTTGAAGGTAACACCTGGGCTTTTTTTTTTTTTAAATGTGCTCTCTCCACAGATTGCCGCTGTTAGTGCCTTTGCGCAAACACTGCGCAGATACACATCTCTGAACCACCTGGCTCAGGCGGCACGTGCTGTTCTGCAAAACACGTCCCAGATCAACCAGATGCTGAGCGACCTCAACCGTGTTGACTTTGCCAACGTCCAGGTCAGCTCTTTGTGTTTGGGTGTTCGGTGCTGCCGCCCTGTGCCATTCCTTCTCTATAATAATAGTAAAAATAAAAAAAGGGGGAGGCTGTAGCTCAGTGGGGTAAGGAGGTCGTCCAGTGGGGTAAGGAGGTCGTCCTGCAATCCCAAGGTTGTCGGTTCGATCCCCGCTCTCCCCATTAGTTGCAAGTCGGAGTGTCCTTGAGCAAGGCACTGAACCCCCAGTTGCTTCCCGGGCGCATCACTGCAGCCCACTGCTCCTTAGTAACTAAGGATGGGTTAAATGCAGAGAACACATTTCGTTGCATGTGTACCTGTACTCTGTGCAATGACAATAGATTAAATAAATACAATTTAAAAATAATATATATATATATATATATATATATATATATATAATCCACAGTTGTTGCTTTTTTACAGTGACACTACAAGTGTGAACTATCAGTTCCTTCTCTTTTGTCGCCGTACAGGAGCAGGCATCATGGGTGTGCCAGTGTGAGGAGGGCGTGGTTCAGCACTTGGAGCAGGACTTCAAGGCCACGCTGCAGCAGCAGAGCTCTCTGGAGCAGTGGGCGGCTTGGCTGGAGAATGTGGTCACTCAGGTGCTCAAGCCTTACGAGCACCGGCCCAGCTTCCCCAGGGCAGCGCGACAGTTCCTGCTCAAGTGGTCCTTCTACAGGTCTGCGAGCGACGGAGACGCGGCCACGCCGAGACGCCCCCCCTCCCCCTGGGAGGCGTAACGCTCCCGCGCCGTAACGCTTCCAACGTGTTTTTTGTTCCCGTCTCTGCAGTTCTATGGTGATCAGGGACCTGACCCTTCGCAGCGCTGCCAGCTTCGGTTCCTTCCACCTGATTCGCCTGCTGTACGATGAGTACATGTTTTACCTGGTGGAGCATCGGGTGGCTCAAGCTACAGGAGAGACGCCCATCGGTGTCATGGGGGAGGTATAACGGGAGCGTCTCATCGTCTCAGTATTTCACAGTGCTATATGACGGATGCATTATACGTTGAATGTGAAATAACTTCTCTTTGCTCATCTGTTGATGAGATCATCCCAGAACAGATGTTTTACCTCAATTACAATGTGGCATCGCTCTCTTATTAGAGCTGTGTGAACGCATGTCCCCCACTAATTGTGACGTGTGTCTGTTTTCAGTTCGACAGCCTCAACACGCTGTCCCTCTCTAACATGGACAGAGGTACGTGGCACAGTGTGTATACAGGGTTCGTACGGTCATGGAAAACCTGGGAAAGTCATGGAATTTTAAAATGGTCATTTCCAGGCCTGGAAAAGTCATGGAAAGAACTAATATCATAAAAAAGTCATGGAAATTTGTTATAAGCACATGTTCATTGACGCAGAGTTTGAAATAATTAATATGTTTTTTTTAAAGAAAGACGCTCAAAATATAAGCCGGCGTACGCTCTCAATACACAACATTTTCAATATTGTTCATGCTTATACCGAGATTTCAGTTTGGTCATGGAAATTTGGTTTAAAGTCCTGGCAAAAGTCCTGGAAAAGTCCTGGAAATCCATTGTACCTGTATATAGAGCAGCAGCGTCTTTCAGCGAGCTCTGGAGTCCGAGCCGGTGTTTCACACGCGGGATGCTTCCCCCTGTCTAGATGAAACCAGCGGGATGGACAGTGACTTAGATGACGACTTGGAGGAGACCGGGGAACCGCTGGCGAAGCGAGAAAAGTCTGAGCACGAGGTGATCCAGGTGATCCAGGTGGGGGCCCTGGAGGACGGGTCCCACCCCGTCGTGGGGGTCGTCCAGCCAGGCGTCCTCCACTCGCTGCCCCAGCCCCAGCAGGACCACACTGAACACATTCTGACCCCTTCTGCCGCCACGCCCACCATCCGCCACTGCAGCGCCACCGGCAACACCTACGCCTCGGTCTGAGGGTCCGAGGGCGCGGCCGCCCGCCGCTCGCCCCGCGCTGCCGTCTCACCCTCCACACATCTCTCTCTCTCCCTGTAAGTCTCGATGTTTCCCGTCTTTTCCACGCGTCGTCTCCGACGCTCTCCTCTCCATATCTGTCGGTGGCGGGGAGGCTGAGAGGATGGTACTCTGGCCAAGATGTGCTGTCCGTGTCCGATTGCTTAGATTCTGGATGTGGTGTCGGCCCGTGAAGGTGTGCTCTATGGCAACGCGGAGGAGGACTAATCTGACCCGTTAAAGGTGTTCCTGCCCTGGCGCGAGTCCAGGCCGCTGTCTGTCTAAACAGACGGGTTCTGTCTTGAAGGGAAAGTCCACTCTTTCAAACTACTGACGTCTCAGAGCTCAAATCCATGTCACCAGTCCCAGTGGTGGAAAGTCATCGATTTAAGACCTTCACCTATTGTAAATAGTTTTACTGTACTTTCAATTGGTGTTACCCAAAAACTCATGGTGCTATCATTGTGTTTTGTTTTGATTTCCACTCATCCCTCCTCGTTTGAGCATGATTTATGTCTACATGCATTCCAACTGCTGATAAACATTTGGCTGAACAGAAAAGAGTATTGTATGTAGCTGAAGAAATAAAAGGGAGGGCGTTCTATGTATGCGTGGCATTTGAAAAAGGATCACGGGGCAGTTTTGTCTTTTCTGTTCTGAAACCCATACGGTCGCCTCCCACTGACGACCACGTCGAGATTTTAGCTGCGGAAAAAAAAGAACCCCCGAAAGAAGTGTCTGTGCTGCTATTTGTGTGTGTAGAAACAAGATGGAGAAGACCAGCTGCACAGAACCACTTCCTCAGCGCTAGCTTTGCTATGCACCCCGTGCATAACGCTCGCCTTTCATCATCGCAGATGCTCCATAGTATCGTCACATGACCAGCGCAACGATGTACTGGCCGCGTTCCCCTATGTGTGTGTTTTTTGTTGTTGTTGTTGTGTGCAGTTTCTGTCGTAACGAAATCTCTTAAGTTGACAAAGGACCAAAAACAAACCCCCAAGAGGAAGCTGAGCGGAGAGCGGTCCCACAGTGCCATGTCGCGGAGCAGAAGGAATGTCAGGGATTTAATGTACCTCGGCTTTATCATAGTGCCTTATCCTTAAATGCAGCTGTCCTTGTCGTCCTGGCTGCGCGCTGCAGAGCCCGCGGCCGCTCTGCATTGTCCCGGCCACACATTCGGCTTTCTGGTGACTGGTGGCTGGATTTGGGCCGGCTCGTCCGCGTTGAGACCGAGGGAGACAGACACACCTGTGGTTCCCTCTGGATCGGCTCCACTTAGCTTATTACTTATCTGAATCACGGTCTTTAGCCTTGCTCCTGCCCTCACTCTGCCCTCTTGAGGCGTACTCTTGCATTAGCCTTTGTTATCGGGTGGTGTCTGTGTGTGTCTGTGTGTCTGTGTGTCTGTGTGTCTGTGTGTCTGTGTGTCTGTGTGTCTGTGTGTGTGAGAGATCATGAATGCATAGGTCTGCACTGTTTTTATGTGCATGTGTACATGTGTGTGTATATAAGCCTGTGTGTGTGTGTGTGTGTGTGTGTGTGTGTGTGTGTGTGTGTGTGTGTGTGTGTGTGTGTGTGTGTGTGTGTTGAAACACATCCATCAGTCACCCTACCTCAAACCAGTGGTGCCAGCCCTTTGACGCGTGCAGCACAGTCACCAAACCTTATTGCACACACACCACTGTACTGCACAAATCTCAACGCGATAGAGAAAACCTGCATTGCTTTTCTCTCACCTCTGATACATTTCCATTTCAGTTTTTAGCCCATACATGCTTTCGTCCTTTGTTCCCTGTTTGAAGATCATCTTTGTACAGTGGACCAAAATTAAATATTTTGTGATATTCAAAGAGATATATATATATATAGATATATATATATATGTGTATAGTATATATATAATGATGATACACTACATATATTTGTTGCTTTATATGTGATTTTTTTTTTCTTTTCGTAGCTCTTCTGTAAGTAGTTCATAGACTGTGAGATGGGAAAGACGTGGGGACTAACTTCTGATTCATTCGACTACATCTATACTTGAACTGTTCTAACATTCTATGTTGTGGAGATTATTGAGATTAATCCTCTAAATAGGAACAATTTGTTACTAAAATATTTTTTGTTTTTTTTGTTTTTTTTCATGCTTGTTTAAATGGTCTGCACGGTTTTTCTGCAGAAGTGTTTATTTATTGATATTTATTGTGTTTTGGTTTAGATGCTCGCTCATTACACCATATTCTAATGGGTACTGATGATGAATCATGAATTATACCACTGCATTGGCAGACCTACTGTAAAGGAGGACCACGAGTTGTTGTCGTTTTTCTTTCACGTGTTTATTAAGGTGGAGAAAAGGGAGAAAAAAAGGGATGGCTCTGTATTTTCTGTACTCGCTCGTCGTCGGCTCCGTCACTAGTTAATGATTCCTTCTCCGGATACCAGAGGGCCACAGGCTCCGTGTTCTTTGTGCCTGCGTAGCAGCAAAGGAGGGAGAGCAAGTACTGCATGTCATTTATGTTTCTGGGTCAGTGGAATCTCACAGATGTTTGGTTAAATCATTTCCATGACACTTTGGGAGAGATCGGAAACGTTAACCCCGAGTCTGCTGGAGTGAAACGTCTGGCTTACCAGATCTTGGAATTGAGCGCACACACACACATCTGTTTTTTCTATTCTATTGCTTAAGAACAGTTTAAAAAGTCTGCAAGAAAAGGTCAACGAGCTTCGAGTAGCTGGAAGTCGAAGGCCCGCGGCATTTTGTTTACGTCAGTCCGTGACCATAATGAATTTGCTCTCCGACTTCTGGTATTAAACTGTTGGCAGAACACAGAAAAGGGATGGAAACACCCCAAACAAAAATGAATGCAGCCAAAGACTTGAGCCCTAGTTCATCTCTTGTACAGAACTTTCTCCAGAGCTGCATATCGATCTGACAAAATGAAGTCTATTCCCAAAAGCTCAATCGGCTGAAAAGAAGTGAAGGCGTTTGGCTGGTGTCAATTTTCAGATGTTCTAAATCTGGAAATTGTGTAACAATTATGAATGAAAGTTGATGCTTTGTGTCATTTGGACCTTCTCTCACTGAATGATTTCATTTCCTTTTCTCCCGACATGAATCTCAGCTCCCTCGTCATATAAATCAAGTCCAACATTGTAGATGTAAACTTGTATTATTTTGTGCCTGAAGTGAAAACGGCTTAAACAATGTCTATCTTTAAAATCTTAATTGTGTGCTTTAGGGTCATCAAGTGCTTTCTGGTCTTTCACGCCTACCATCTGCTGCTTGAAATAGTTTTTTTGTTTCATTTTTGGTCTTTTCATTATATTATACATAGACTTATGTGCCAGACAGTGATTTTTTTTTTTTTTCTCGCTTTCCGCATCTCAAAATCCACCCGGTTACGACCGGGCGGATGCTAATGCTGCCAACACAATTGTACTTTATTTCTGAGTGTCCTTTGGAATCGAGAAGTAAGATTGTTTCTTTAACGGCTGTTTTTTTTTGAAAGGAGCGCATTTCCAACCAGAGGGAGAGGAAAAAAAAGAAAGAAAGACATAAGCTATTCCTTAACTTGTCATAGGAGCGAAAGCTTAAGAGTGGACGACGCGGCAGCTTCACTGACCCAGAGCAGACTCCAGTGCCTTTAATTTCCCCCCGGCCAGAGCAGATGGCCGAGGCGACTATT
Organism: Liparis tanakae; assembly: GCA_036178185.1. Taxonomy (NCBI): domain Eukaryota; kingdom Metazoa; phylum Chordata; class Actinopteri; order Perciformes; family Liparidae; genus Liparis; species Liparis tanakae. The sequence continues at coordinate 10,583,678 of CM070090.1, read as the reverse complement.
GGGTCTCTGGTGGGTGGTGGTGACGGAGGTGGTGGTGACGGAGGCGCTGCCACCGAAGACACCAGCGAAGCATCAAGACCTGTCTTCAGACTGGACTACTTATCAGCTGGATGTGACTCCACACACACACACACACACACACACACACACACACACACACACACACACACACACACACACACACACACACACACACACACACACACACACACACACACACACACACACACACACACACATACGTTTAGTAGTTTACACGTGGTAGATTACCTGCAGACGGCTTTTTATTGTACAGAACTGGTTCATGAACAAGGTGAGTTACTGTAAGTAAAATGCTCTTATGAATTGTTTTTTTCTCATGATCGATTTTCTTTTGTCAAATGATATTTTTCTGAATGCTGTGACCCGTTTGAGATTTGTATTTGGATGTTTTCAAGTGCCATTTGACAGTCTAGTGAGTCGTGGCCATCTGTAGCACGCTCTAATGCAAGCACAAGCATTTGGCAGTGGCATTTGGGGAAGGTTTTATTTTTGTTTTTGTTCACCCTCGACAAATATGTATATATCAAAATCTGAAAAAAAGGTATATTTATTTGTGTCTTAATTATTTGATTTGTTCTTTTGGTGAACATCTTATCAGATTTGTTGGCTGAAGTGCTTTCTTTCTCTTTTTTTGGATAATGTATAATATCTGATATAATATATACAGACATTTCATGTGACTTTCTTTTTGTGTGCAATTAAGTTACTTCTCAAATTGACAAACGAACCAATGCGTGTAGGGTGATTTGTATCGTGTATTTTACATACAAAAAACGAGGACAATTGGGGGACTTTTATATTTATAAAGACATTATCATTTAGTGTGTCGTATTGATGAATATAGAAACTATTAAAGACACATGTAGTTTGGTTTTCTGAATATTTCAGATCTCAGCTCAGGCTAGCTTCTTAGTGTTGTTTTCTTAAAATTTGTGACTCGTCTTTGCAGTAATAAACGTTTTCTTGTTCAAGTCTCGCGTCCTCTCATCATTTTGACTCCAAACAAAGGAAACGTCACGAAACCACAACAATAGTGTTAGCCCATTGAACTTTATTCAACCATACTCGTACATATAAACACCAATATCATTCAAACTCCGTACATATTTAAAATGTAAGACACACTTGTAAAGATTAAGATGAGCATGAAGTTGCATTTCCTGAAAATTGTACAGCATTCTTTTGTGGTTCATCACTGTAAAGGTAGCAAAAGAGATATAGATACAAAATACTGCAACAGCTGTAGGTAAACAGTCCCAAATACCAAAATATTGATTTGTGCCGAGCAAAAACTGAAATCAATCAGTTGATGATTAAAACCAAACTTCAAGAAACAACCTTACAATGAAACCACTGCAGTCTGATAACATCTCACTTTTCTTCCGATCTATTTGGCGTCGATATGGCTTACTCTTCCTCACAGTTGATTCTTTAACTCCTCGACCTTCGCTCAGCGGTTGCTGAGAGACGTCCTCCCATAAATGCTGCTTTTGAGTATCAAAGATTCATTTGCCTGTCGGTTTGAAAGGCGTTTTTTATTAACGGCTCAAGTTCATCCCGACAACATTTCCAATTCCATAAACCATTCCTGCTTCATAACTTGATCCAAATCGTCATCAGTTTGCAAGAATTGAGCTAAATGCACATTGTACGCCTGCTGTGGCCGACTGTTTGATGCTGAAACAATTGATTTTAAGCAAATGTAAAATGAATTTGTCATGGATAAAACATGTTAAAAATGTTCAACTGCTAAGAAATGATATGGGTACAACAAGAAACCATGCATGAGATTATAAAACAAGACAATACTGTTTTACAAATGAATAAAGTGCTAATGGACACTATGTGGGAATCAAATATTAAAAGGACACTTATAAATAATATTACAATGTGTGTTATAACGGTTTCATTTGAAATTATTTTATATTTTCTATGTCAATTTAGCATTTGAAAAACATCTAATTTTGTAATCTCATAAGAGCCTCAACTGGCAGTAGAATAATGGAAGTTTGATGGTGTTGAAGGAGAAGCTGAGGTCAGCTAGAAGGGGATTCTTAAATGCTCGTTACATCAGTAAAACAACTACTCAAAAGAGGAATATAAAAGAAAAACAAATCAAAGAAGGACTGTCAGCATTGAAAGATATTTAAGATTACATCTTACAAAAACACGAGTAATAATGATCATGATTTTACATAAAGGTCTTGATTCGTGAGGAGAAAACGTCCACTTCCATGAAGAGAGCCAGTGAAGGAGGTCCGCATCCATTTTGCATGTTCCGACGTTTCCGTCCAATTCAAGGCCTCCCGCTGTGCGCAGCTTTTTTCTTATTTTGTCGGTTAGTTAACGGTGGCTCTCTCACTCTTAAATTCTTGAGATGTTCATATGAAAAAAAAGACGGCGGCTGAGTATGAATTATTTTATAATTGACACTACTCTCTCTTGTAGTTCTGCGTTTCTTTTGTGTCGCCCCAAGGCTAATTTAATAATTGAGAGGCTTTTTGCATCTTTTAATCTGGCTGTGGAGACCTCTTTCCTTCTCTCGGCAGCGGGAGTACTCCCACTCCTCCCAGTGCATTTCACACGTTCCTCTAGCTGTTGTTGGGAAGTCACTGTGGCTTACAGACCTGGAGTCTCATTCCCTATACGAGCAACTGCTTGTAGCGCTGGATTTAAAAGTTAAATGCCGTCCTTTAAGTCCTTGTTCATACGTCCACAAGCTACTCCGCCCCCCTGCGGCCCCCCAGGCCTACAGGCGGAGTGCTCTGTCAGAAAGTACAGTCTGATTGTTCTCTGCTTACTTTGTACACTTCCCGTCTCTCGGCTCAGTCCAGGGGATGAGGGTCAGCTATGGGCATGGTGTGCAGAACTTCATCCAGCAGCTGTAGAGCTCGGTGTAAATGGATCTCGATCCAGCACGGTGTCTCTTTGATGCTTTGCCGTGGGTAGTCGGGCCCCCAGCCTTTCACGAAGCTCATCCGCAGGATGCACAGCCTGCGCAGGTCATCGACCCCGATGCCTGCAGCCGCAGACAGACCTGCAGAAGAATCACAGTCGGCAACGTTCAGATCGGTGTGAGATGTTCGCCAAGTTACTCTTGCAGGTAAAGTTTGAACACACAGCGGAGTAGAGAAACACGACAGTAAAATGCATATCTCCCATTATCATCAGGACACCCATGTTTCATTGCATTGGAGCTTAATCCCACAGAACATATTAACTATGTAAATGTTAGCTATGTGGAACTCTATTTATATCCACACCGTACATTGTCAAAGCTAAGCAGTTCAAAGTACACAGCTAATGCAAAGCAGGCTGATTGGTATGTACTCACTGTTAATGTGGTCATTAAAGCAATAACTTGCAAATTAAATGAGAAAATATGAAATGAGGCGCAGTGCATAGTAGCCACAGTTCTTCCATCTTAGCTCTGTTTTAGGACTAAGATGGAACTGAAGTGTGAATAAATACATTTTCATATCAACATATTTTTAATCTGACAGAAATCGTTAAAACTGGGTTTTGTCCTTTTAGGATTAGTGAAATCTTCTCTTAAAATGTTCTAGAACTCACATGCTTTTGAGTTTCAGAACAGAGAAACACATCTTGCAAAACCATATACATCAATGTTGGGCTGTTTTTGAATGTATCCGGCCCTTTAAATATATCTTAAGCGGATGCTTCATCCCGACCCACTATCCACATTTTCCTAAAAATTACAGTTGCACCGCCACACCAATGCATGGCTAAAACATGGCTAAATTAAAATGATTAAAGTCCGTCCAAATATTCCAGCTATGCTGACTAAATGATTATCAAAGAATAAAATAAAGCCTGTGTACCAGCTTTTAGTTTCTCCCTCACTAACAGGCGCTGCTGGTTGCTTTCCTTCAGCTCATGCCGCTCTATAATATTCTCTCGCTCACATCGCTGTGCAATCATAATAATACACTCCATAAAAAAATAAGAGCAGCAGTGTGAACACTCACTGATGGCAGGGGCGATGCCTCCCACGGAGCCGGGCCCGGGAATGTTACCGGCCACGGCCGCCGCCTGGGCCGCGGACGCCGCCTGAGCGGTCGCCGCCTGCTGCTGCATCTGCCGGTGGCACTGACTCAGGTCGAACACCTGGCAGGGGACGGAGACAAACGCTAAGATGAGACGAAGAGGCGTTCATGGACACGGCAGCATTGTCCCTGTCCAACTGCATCAGAGTTGGCTGCATTGATGCGATGGATTCCGTTGAATGATACAACTAAAAGTGAATGCTGAACATATTTTTCTGAGATTATGGCTACTGCAACTAAACATCATTTCATCAACATGAGAGCATTACTTCTTTTTGTTTTCTTCCAAGGCCCAATCTTCTTCGCATCAGAGCCTCAATCACATTATGACTGGGTTATGGGTGTGCATGTACGGTAAAGGCAGCCAGTGCCAAGAGCAATTAGGGATTTGCAAATTGGAATTACACCGACTTGGATTGTCTAGCGTTTCTTTGTACTGCATCCTCACCTTGATGTAGGCGCTGGGGTAGATCTTGTGAACTGCATCCCCGGGGGCACGTCCAGCCTCCCGGTCCAGGTAATAGCTCTGCACGAACACTGCGTGATCACTCAGGCAGCGCACCCACACGTCTCCTTCACCTTTGCACTCCAGCTGCATGCCTTTGCCAATATGGAGCCTCAGGACAGAAAGGAGGGAAGTAAATAGTTAGCACAGTCAGAAAAGTGAGCTACACCGAAACTGTGCGTTGCTGTTAACCCCGTATCGTCATACCTACAACATGCAGTAAATAGGACATACCTGGCTCTCTCTATGTTCTCCGTCCTGTGGACATTGCTCAGCTGGCCCAAGCAAAAGCGATTCCCTCCTGATGGATCCACGTAACCATCCACGGTCACTATCGGACATGTGGACTGCACCTTAAAGGTCTCCCCGACTTGGACGTCCATCTCGAAGTACGCGATGGAGCACCAGTATTCTGGAGCTGGAACAAACCAACACACAACCCGAGTCCAATTGGTTACACGTATGTTAACCATGTGCATCGTCTTTCATCTGCAGCTCAATGCTCACCCGGGTGGTTGGACAGTGGGGGCTGGAACGCAATTTCGTTGGTTACCGGCCCTGCAACATGTCAACATCGCTTTTTAACAAGCAATTAGGAAACTACACCTTCTTAAAAGGTGACGTGTTATCATGCACCACAGATCATGCAGGAACAATGAGAAAAGTCTGCTGGGGAAAACAGTTTGGATCTACAACACACATATTACTGTTATACATTTATCAAATCAATTTAAACATATGGCACATTGCATCCGAGTGTATATTATCTTGTTAGAAGGGTCTGTCAGATAGAAGAAACCATAAGGACATTTTTTTTTATGCTTGATGTGAGCAGAATTTCCTTCCACTCACAATAATGCCCTGTTTGAGGCATGGGGGGGTGATGCTGCAGATGCCCATTTTGATGTTGTGGTACTGCAGGGGTGAAGCTGCTGTTTCTGCTCCAGTTAGGATCTGTAAATATAAATAATTAAATAGTTGTGTTGCCCAATTTGTGCCAACTTGAAGTCTGTGTGGCGGATCAGATCATAATACATTTTTAAAATGGTTGTTTATTGCATGAAAAGTAGCTTTGCTCAATCAAAATGTCAAACTTAACAGGCAATCCCTTCTAAAATATGTTTGCAATAACATAAAGTGTATGCTTTTAGAGCTTTTGCGTTTTTTTAACTTGATAGCATGACTTTAAGAGTGCCTCTTGCATTATGTGTTGCATGGATGTGTATGCCCTGTGCAGTATCTCACTTGAGGGTCCAGCGCTGATGGAACAGAAAGCAGAGGTTGAGGCTGCCCCGCTGCCCTCTGAGAGGGGGAGCAGCGCGGGGTTGAGGAAGCTCTCCTGGGGGCTGGGCCTCGACGGGGGATGCTGGATGGTCTGCAGGTGGCTTTCAGAGCTCGGGTAAGATTGGTGGATGTCGTAGTCGTACTCATCTTTGACCAGGAGTGGAACTGCATGATGATAGCAGACAAAGGTCAAACTAAAAGGTCCACAGAATCGTCAACCAACAAACAGGAAAACGTCTTCACATGCTCACCTGAACCTGAAAGCGTCAGCCCTGATAAGTCTGCAGAACATGAAGAAGAAACAGATGTGTCACTCGATCAGTCGATGCAATTCAATAGAACATGCGTTGTAATTTTCTCAACCTTATAACTGCATCATTGTATCACTAAGCATGTGCATTATCAGGAGTGAATATGTTGTTCTACATTATTTAAAAGGTGCTGTGGAATAAAGAGTGATACAATGACAAACAAAACTATATGCAAGTGGATATAAACATTTTACACACCCCATTGTTTGTGATGTAAAAAAATTATATATATTTTCACTCCTAAACTTTAATCTTCTTCTGGTGAAGCCTTGCTTTTGTTGATCTGGATGTATGCTTGTGGTCTTTGTCATGCTGAAAGGAGAAATTCCTCTTCATCTTTAGCTTCAGCTTTTTAACGGAAATTTGAAGGTTTTGTGCCAAAATTGAGTGATAAATTGTTCAGAATTTCTTGAACCTTCACTAAGGCTGAAGAAAAACCGCCCCAACACATGACGCTGCCCCCACCATGCTTCACTTTGACTATGTTTTGTTTGGGTGGAATGCCTAAAAGTTCAACCTTGGTTTCTTTAGACGATAACACATTTATCCACACGCTTTTCTGAGACTTTATTTCAGGTTTTTGCAAAATGTAGCCAGGTGTGAATGTTTTTCATCATAAGAAAAGGCTTCCGTCTTGCCGCGCTACCCCATAACCCAAACATACAAAGAATACGGGAGATTATTGTCAAATGTAGTACACTAGCCAGGAACTCCTGCAGCTGCTTTAATGATTCTGTAGGCCTCCATGACCAGTTTTCTCGTCTTTTCATACATTTTGGAGTGACGTCTAGTTCTTGGTAATATCACTGTTGTGCACTGTTTTCTCCACTTGATGGTTGTCTTCTTCACTGTGTTCCTTGGTATATTTAATGCATTGGAAATACGTGTACACTTGTCCTGACCGACACCTTTCAACAATGAAATCCCTCTGATGATTTGGAAGCTCTCTGTGGTACATGGCTTTTGCTGCAAGATGCAACTAAGAACATTTTGAGAATGTCCTACTAGAAGAATGGGATTGGTTCATTCTGAACACAGTCACATCCCCAATTATAAGAGGTTGTGCACACTTGCGCAATCAGGTTCTTGTAATTTTTTTATTTTTCCCACTAAAAGATTTCAGTTTGTTTTTTAATTGTTCACGTTATAGATTCATCTTTTCTCCATCACCAACACCTAGCACTTTAACAGGGGTGTGTAGATCTTTTATATTCACTGTATATCCTCACCATGTATTAAAAAGTCCAGGTCCAGGTAATAATTTCAACTTTTTAATTCTTATGAAAGGCTGAATCATTGCACAATCCCTCAGTGTGTCTGTAGCATCGGACTATGTTTATCAATAACCTAATACGATGATGTGTAGTCAAGTCTCACAAACCTGTGATGCTTACTTACCAATGCCCGGTGAGACGACCCTCTCGTAATGGTAGGGGTTGACACAAACATTGTCACACTTCAAGTCAAAGGCATACTGGCAATATTTCACATGTTTTAACTCGTTCTTGTGTAGATCAGGCCATCGCCACAGTCGGGCATAGACAACATGGGGGAAACCTTTGCGCCCTGCAACCTACAGCATAGATAAGAAGATATAATAAGATAGTTAGTGTGTTTTTCTCCAATTAGAAGGAGCATACTATTAAACTAATTTTGGACTGTATATCTGCTACTATACCTGTAGTCGTCCATCCAAAGTCCTCTGTATGGTTACACACTTGCTAGGATGAGCTCCATTTGTAGTGATGGCTGTGATCAGGGAATCAAGCTCATCTTTCTTCTCTTTTAGCTTCTTGACAAGACTCTCAATAGCCCGCTTGGCAAAGCTTTCACTCTCCCCTCCCTGTCGGTGGCACATCAGGCTATGCACAATGCTCAAACAGGCATCATTACTTGTGGGGGTGCTTGTGATCGACATCTTGCTCTCGGGCTTCGACCTCGGGGAAACGTTCAAGTCGGATCCTTTATGCCTTTACCAGTTTAAGTGTGACGTGGAAGCGCTATCACTGCACTGCACTGTGGCATCCTAAAACAGAAAGGGCAGTGTCTTATTACTGAGAGTTCAGATGGTGTGCCAACCAAAATGCACATTGCATTAGGAAAACATAAAGTGGCACTCAATGTAGAAAAAGTGCATCACCATGACTGGAGTGAAGGACGAGAATAGTTAATCTATTATTCGGGCCTTTTCAAAGCCAATCTAGCGTACCTTTAAAATGACATGGCAGTACAATAACATTTAGCCACCAGTAACAGAACATAGTTGTTGGGTAACTTTCAAAGCCTCGCAAAATATAGTTACATATGTTGGGAATCTGACATGTAATACTTCGTTAGCATTCCCAGTTTACTGTGAAATGCGATAACAACTTTTTCTTTTAGCAACATTTCAAATAGACAGCTGATGTTCACTCATGTAAACAATAACATACATGCTGGGCGTCAATAATGAAAGGATGAAATGGAAAACAAAACATTAGCATGGGAAAAATTAGTGTTTCCTCAATGTAGCAATCTAACTATTTAGTGGATTTATCATAATACTTAGATAAGTGAACAATAAACAGTGTCTCAGTAACTTAGTGTGCAACCCAACCTGGCCCGAATTATAATACTGTTATTACATGCAACTGTATACATGAATACCTATGTTTAGTATATCGTGAGGAGTAAAAAGCTCGCTAACATCGCTTAGCTGCTGTTGGCGTTAGCCTCGCTAGGCTTGACGTAAGTTAAATTAGCGAGTTAGCTCACGCAATATAGACACAAACGTACCGTGGACTCGGTGGTTAATCTGCGGCGTAACTTTAGTCCCACGGGTTCGAGGTGATGAATGTTGATGTGCTTTCCAACGTTTGCTACATGCCTTAATATTTAAGCTAGATTTCTAGCACATTCGCTCACAGCTAAGCTAACTAACTAGCTAAAAACCCTCAGCTCCTCGCGTGCTCGCGGGCTGAAGAGCGTTACCTCGTGAGATGTTACAGCGGCAGACACATTCATTGCATACCAGTGTGTGTGTAGTCCGTATCAAACTAAAACGGTATACAACAATACATTATCATAATATCCCAACACATTAATGGTTAACTGGCCACGAAAATTAACAACAAAAATGCTCCCCAGTCCCCACCCACCATGCTCTATATGCGCATGCGCGAGTAAAATATGACAGGCGTGGTGCTGCTGCTGTTAGTTAGGAAATCAAAACCCCGTATTAATTGCAAACTATGCTACGTTACATATATGCATACATACATGTATACATACATATATATAGTGTCTTGCAAAAATAATTCACGCCTTAAATTAAATAGATTTTTTAATTTGGATTATATGTACTGGACCGACACACAAACCTATTGTATTCACCCCCTTTGCTATTAGACTCTAAATAAGAACTGGTGCTTTCAAAAGACACATCATTATTTAAATTAAGTCATCCAAGTGTCACATGATCTAACAGAGCACTATTCTATTTGATCAAATATTACAAAATAGAAAGAATATGGCCCTGCAACTAGACTTTTGTGCTGTGATGCATTTTATTGTAATATAAAGTCTCCCCCTTGTGGTTATAACATATTGTGACATAACTAAAAATAAATAAAAAATAGTCTCATTCTCTCTCATATTCTCTCCTCCATATCTCCCAATGTGATTAGCCACGTGTCTATGATGTTCATCTCATAAACCTGCTCAGCTGTGTTGTTGATAGATACACAGTGTAAGAGTTAGGTAAAGCCACTGATACTTTAAGAAAAGGCAGATTGTGTATACTTGTATGTATCTTTTCATTAACAGTAAAACTATTTGTTATTTTACTTTCATCAAACAAACTAGTGTATTGTTTATAAAGGCTGTGGATCAAAGCAGTGTTTTTCTTCTGTCTTCCATAAACTAAAACCAGTACAATAGAAGAGTGATTGCAGTATAGTTCTAGCAAAACTAATTATTTAAAAAAAAAAAATTAATTATTTGTTATTATTGCCAATAACATATGTAGCTATTTAGGCTATAGTATTGCAGTTGTTTTCAAGTCAAAATGAGAGTCAAAAGAAAATACTCTGTGGGGGAGGGTCTTCGCTTTTAATCAAATTAAATATAAGATACACCCCATCTTTTTACATTACATTACATTACATGTCATTTAGCTGACGCTTTTATCCAAAGCGACTTACAATCCTCTTTTCCTCGCCCCAATATCTTTGTCCAGTCCCCAAAATACAGCAAGTCATAATGAACAAATAATTGAATCACGGAATCAATTTGTTCACTGGCCGTTGATATCTCTGCTCTGCGCACTTGGCCTGTGTAAATATGTGTGCAGACTGAGGATCCAATCAAGTTTGAAAGTTCAACAGTGTTATTCCATCATTGTTATCGGCTTCCGACTGTTAACAGCAGAAGCTAAGTGGTGATGTGACATGTAGTTTTTCCATTTGTACGGTTGCTGCGGTCATGATAAGGGCCTCAGCATGCCCGTGTCAGAAAAGTAAGTGGGAGGGTTCAGAGGGCACCAAGCAAAGGGTTGTCAATAGAGCATGTTGGCGTTGGAGACCAGGAATCTGACACCACCTCACCTCACAAATACTGCCACTTGGAGTGGCGTCTCATCCTGAGTGATGGTCTACAAGACTCCAGGCTCTGACACCTCGTTATCACTGTGGCAGAGAGAGGCCCGCCAAGCATGTGACGCGGGAGGAATGGGATTAAGGTTGTTACGTAGGGAATGCTGCGATTACCTGACAATGACACAGGGTGGACAAGAGATCAAAACTTGCTCAATAAGTATTTTTGATGTCAGGTATTTTATTTTTACAAGCATAATAACATAAATATTGGCGCGAGAACCAAAAGCAGAATATCAATGGCTGAGGTGTGAGGAAATATTTCACAGCAGTTGACAGACATGTTTGGTAAGAGACATCTTTCAGACAATATATTAATATAAAATATATTTTTTTAAAGTTTGGCAAGCAAATACGAGGAAATGTGTCACATTCTATAAATAATTTCCACGGCTCCAATTCTGGTGCTAAGTAACACGTGGTACTGTTTACAAATCTTCAGCATGTTCAACTATACATATTTTTGGCAAGCCTGTGATTTAATTACAATTTCAATTAAGATACATTTCATATTACAAAAACAAAACAAGCATACAGCATCCGATAAGTAGTGCAAATCACTGTAATCTGGTGGCCATCGTAAAATGTAGATTTCTAAAAAAAATACTTTTGAGGAAGTTCTGTGACGTATAGATTTTGTTATGCCGGGAGTGGAGTATACGCTGTTCCTGCACCCACACTCAAATAACCCAAAGCACAAACTGAACTTGTATCCGATTGAAACTTTGCCCTCAGGGTACATCTTTTCTGTTAAGATCTCTCACACACATTTCCAAATGATTTGATTATTGTAACTGATATCTGCAGCATTGAACCTTTTGATTAGCCCCGAATAATATGAAATGTTCAGACGTCTGTTATGACACTGTGTCGGATGGAACTGGTGCCATATATACAAGAATATGGTCTTGGATTGACAATGAATTGTGGAACTTATGCAAAAGTGTTCTCAAATAACTATAGTTTATCATGACAGACAGCTTTATATTCTACCCTAATATAACATAAACAATTTAGCTTTATACAATTACAAATGTACATCTTGTAGCACAGATTTCTGTCCGTCACTAATTTACAAATATAGTCTAGACTTGTGTTTATAACACTGTACTGTGGAAACAAGCACATGATAAGATAGATAAATAGATAGATAAATAGATAGATAGATAGATAGATAGATAGATAGATAGATAGATAGATAGATAGATAGATAGATAGATAGATAGATAGATAGATAGATAGATAGATAGATAGATAGATGGATGGATGGATGGATAGATGGATAGATGGATAGATGGATAGATGGATGGATGGATAGATGGATAGATGGATAGATGGATAGATAGATATATAGATAGATGATGGTTGAAACATCAGGGCATAGTCTCTATCTCTGTGTAATAGTGCTATCTACAGCCACACTCGGCCACCACCATTCCCTCATACTTGTGGTTGAAAGTGATCACCCCGTTTTCATGATAAAGGAGTGAGATCGGCTCCAACCTGGTGGGTACACAGCAGGCACGGGATGCTCTCTCTGGACTCTTAGCACTCAGCAGTGTCTGCACTATGGCATGTTTGGTAGGCGAGACCTCGGAGGTCATCGGTGTGTTGCACACGCCGTTGCACTCATACGCCTCATAGCCCATTGGTTGGATGACCCAAGTATCCCAGCCGATGTCTCGAAAGTCCACAAAGAGCGGGGTCCTCTTGCATGGCTCGCTCTTAACATTGCGACGGGTTCGGGGAGGTGTGTCATAGATAAGGTTGGACTGCAGTTGCATGAGAGACTGTGTGTCCCGTTGCTCCTGGTTGCCGTAGCCAGCGTTGTGATTAACGGGCCCCCGGAAAACTTGTTGGCTCCGGCCCACGTTTTCAGGAAGGTGGTTCTCGTGTTCAATCATCTGGTTGAGCTCTTGTTTATCCTGTTTATGGTCTCTACTCTGATCTTCTGAGAATACAATAATCACTGCATTGTGTTTCCCCTCCAAGCTCCTGTTGATGCCAACATCAACCGACCTCTCGCCCTGCTCTGTGACCTCTTGTGTGGCCCCTTCCTCTTCTGACCCTACACCTGCAATATGAACCTCCAATCTGTGAATCGCACACCCTGACTTCCGCCAGAGTGCAACCACATGAGTCAGATCAAACGACACCCAGCTGTTATCTTTGGCATGGATATGCTTTGTCACCAGTTCCTCCAAATCCTTCATCTCCACCACCTCCTCTTTATCCCTCCTTCTCCCTTCTTTCCCCACCTCTTTAGTCCAAACAACGCCCGTGTGTATTTTGTAGACGGTCACCTTGCAGTCAATGCCAGCATATGGTCTTTGAGTCTTCTGGAACAGGGTGAAAAGGCGAAGCTCAGCTATTGTTATGTGCTCGTTGTGACTCATTGAGATGTTGAATAGCAGGGGGTATATCCTCACACCCCGGGCCGTTATACTGTCGGGGGAAAAATCTGAAATAAAAACATTTAAAAAGTGTGTGAATGCCTTTTGTAAAAACACAAGTTACACTATTTTACACAATACAATGTACCCATATCTATCAAAGACACATAATTAATGTGTTTAGTCTGTTGGAATGTAATACTAATATAATCTTAATTGTCAAAGCTCAAGTGCAGCTTCATTGTTTCAATCTAAACAAGTTACTAGATTTACATTACCTTAACATCTATGAATCTAAGTAATCTAAATCTTGAAATCAGAAAATGATTGGAATGTCAAACATAATTTCAATAATCCTTCCAAGGAGTGTACAGTTTACTTAAAAAAGAAAAAAAACAACACAAAGTAAAAAACAAGGTTGGCAAAATATACAATTCTGTACCTTCGTTCCTGAAACTGCGCACAACGTTGGCCGAGGGCACAGCGGTGGGGTCGGTGGCGAGTCGGTTGTACAGCTCCTGCATGTACTCTGGTGGCTCCTTGCGGGCAGCGACAGGCCTGGTCTGGGGCCTCAGCTCCGTCAGGTTCATTGTGGACAGAAACTGGCTCAGAAAGTCCTGCGCGTCAAGTAGCGGATTATCACCCACATCCCGACCGACTGATACCCTGCGATGGCTCTCAGGAGACCTGATGGGACTGCTCAAGCTCCAGCCAGTCAACATCAGAAGCAGGACGTTGAGATTGCGGACGAACCCAAGGTTAGAGAAGACTGAAATGGTCATGGTCGAGTGGAGGAAAGGTCAAAATCCAAAGATTGAGTATCAGATGAGAAGACGTGAGGGATCCTTTGGAGAGGGTACCTACGAACGGCTCAACCTGCCGAGGACGCTTTGTTAAGGGACAACAGGTTGCTGTTGTGGGCAAAGAAAAAACAGCGTTGCCCTTGTTGATCTTGAGGTTTGGCTCTGAGGGCAGGGCTGTGCTGACATGTTTGGAGATGTCACTAAGGCCCTGCTCGGCCCTCCTCTCTCTCTCTCCCCGCCAGGGACTTATGAATATCCATAATCATTTCCACTGATATTCTGTCTCATTGTGATGTACGCTTTTATTTTATTTGACCGTGCAATGACTCTAGACTTACATGACAGTGGATGTATGAACTTCTTTATGTGGCACAATACTGGAATCAAAAATGTAAAACATTTGAAGATAAGGAAGTTGTTGAAACTACCTTCAAATAAAAGCTGCTTTTAGCTAATTACTGGGTTTATTTTCTAACGGCGGTCGTCAGACACATATGCAATCATTACAATAACTTCAGTGTACACCCACTTCAACCAATAAATGACTGACTTAAAACAAACATAGGACATTTCAGCCATAGTGCATCAATGTATATGACACATAGATGCAAATCATGAAGATGTAGGCATATGAATACATACTACACGTGTGTATCTAAAACATGACACAACACATGCAAGCCCTCTCAGAGCAGCGTGCGCCACACAAGTTCATAAGTTCATAATCACCCCTCGTGAGGTTCTTGACAGCTTGGTTTTCAAAGTGGGAGGCGGGTTCTCTCAGGGGTCCTTCAAACTGTTTGAGGGGAGAGAAGAGAATGGAAGCGAAACACTTTTCTTTGTTATAACATTAGTTATTAAAATAAGATCGCAAAGAATATTAGTCTTTATGATTTGGTGAAAGAGATATAGTAGTTTTGGGGAGATTTTTCGACTAAGTTGTGTTTGTAATTGTGCTGAAGCCACTTTAAAGTCCTCTTTCTCATAATGTTTCCTGTGTAGTGTGACTAAAGATGTGCCCTGCCTGTGAACACATGGATAAAAGACAGCACCATTCTTTTTTATTTCAGAACTCGTATAAGTGAGTTTGTTAAACTGGCCAGTGGGTGGTGTTTCATCTAACGAGAATCCACTGATCAAACATAATCTAGTCTGTAATAAAAAAATAAAAAAAGAGAAATGATGCACATCATTTATTTTAATTTTTCATTCAACATCGCAATGCAAAAAGGACCACTGCAAAGCAGAGTTGTATAGAATGTAGGATCACTTACCGGTATTAGCTAATGCACATCAATAATCTTAATTAATAACATGGCTATTACAATAAATATTACAATATAAATACCTTCATTTTGAATATTAACAGTCCTTTGTTACACATTTACAATCCCATTTTGCCTATCATGAAACAAATGAAAGATTTGCTTATGACTGCAGCGTCTAGTCTAATGGCAGGTTTGTCAAGAATAAACAGAATTCCAAATAAATTGGATGTTTTTGATGACTAGGTTGACAGTAGTCCTAATCCTTATTTTCTCAAACACTGATCAAAAATATTATTATAATAATTATTCTTCAGCCCAGAACCCATGGGGATGGACAACAACAGATCCAAATGTGACTTTAGGCCTTAAGCTTGACAAACTAAAAGTATTATTAATGATCTCATACTTGTTTAACAGTAACATTTTAATTGTACGTATCATATATTCTTTGGAGTCATGATTCACCACAGTTTGCATAATTAGGCTATTTCAGAAGTCATACATAATCCATCATGAGTCTCAGGCATACAGTATAGCTTTCTAAATGACAAAATCTATTAAATATTTTGCCAAATAATCTCCATAATAAATACATGTAAATGTTTGGCACATTATTCCCTGTAAACAAAGGAAATTATTTTTAATTGAACATGTTTGTCTTCCTGTACAAGAATGAGCAAATTTCACAAATCCGTATTCCTCCAAAGGAAAGTGTCTCTACTGGATTGAACTGGCTGTGCCGGCTGTGTTGTCGTGTTTACACCCAGGAGTCCAGTGGTGGAGGTTTGTTATCCATGAGGCCCACTGCAGGCCTGCCAGCTCGGATGAAGTGCTTTCTCTCACTTATCGCCTTGGTAAAGAAATATGCAAATAGATGGTGTTAGTCAATTTGCATGAAAGAAAACAGGCACTTACAATTTAAATCACAGGAAAAAAATACTTTAAAACAAAATCCTGTAAAACAACGCCTACAATGTTAGCTTTCAGTAGAGCCACATAGCAGATTACCTGGAGAGTGTCTCTTTCCACAACAGGCCCATTTCCATCTCCAACTCGATCGTTTGGCTCTAAACTGGAGTATACATCTGCAAGGGAACATTATAATAATATTAACAGTAGGTGAAAAGTGTTTCTTCAAATACAATGAGAGAAGAACAGATGCAAATCTGTTTGCACTTTTAGGGAATCATTTCCTCTTGGAAAGCCCAATCATTTTATGTATTTGTTATTAAATATCATTATTGATATATCTGTTATTTATCCAGCACATTGCACTGTACATTTACTGCTTCTTTTTGCATTTATGGTCTGATGCTAAAACTGCTTTGTGGTGCCCTTGTACTTGTACTCTGTGCAATGACAATAAAGTTGAATCTGAATTTTTCATTTCTTTCATTACGTGGTTTGATGAGAAACCCCAGGGTTCTGTCCCCCAAAAAAACATTTAAATGTTTCCCACAAAAAAGTTAATTATATGAACCTAAGTTATTATAAGCTAGACATCAGTAGTTAATGAAATAATGTGTTAACCTTGTAACTTGCTGACATTAACTATTCTTTGAAAATGTAATGTTCCCTTTAATAATGTATTATTTAAATACACTTTGTTGGTTACCAAATAGCATATAGCTGTGAAGATATCTTCTTTCATGAATGTGTGGCTATATTAAAGCTATTATAAAATACCAGTAAGTCAGTGAAGCTGGATGCAATGTGGTTTATCCCTTATTCTACTCATGTTACGTGGGTTGCAAACCATTTCACTGCAAAAAAATACAATGAAAAACTATTCATTTATTCTCTGATGTTTACATTAGTTCATCAGCCCTTTACTACCATTTTTCATTAAAGGCCAGTTATCAAAAAGTAGTAAAGCTTATTAAGCTATTAATTTAGCCTGAAACACCAGTAAGACAAGGCAAATTCAACCCCATATTTAAAGATAGTTTATACCCAATCCCCTAAATAAATATTTAGAAGTGTGTGTAAGTCATGGTCATAATTCCTAAAGGAGCTTCAATAGAGCATCACTGTGTCAGTAGGAAGCTAGAGGTCGCTCTTGACGTGGGAAAGCGGTTGCCCTTTCGGAGCAACATCCAAATGAAATGTGGCGGGTGATGCGTGAGCCTGCCCTGCCTCTGGGAGAGCCTGTTCAGGCTAATAATCCAAGTCTCTGAACTGATAACCTTGACAGCACATCATTGGTTTAAGGCCATGTTTCAGGATAATATGGTCTGGGACTGAAAATACCCATCTCTTTGTCCCCGACAAGAACCACAGTATGTTGAAAAGCAGTGTTGTTCCCTTAGCTAGAGGACACTTTGCTCATTTAGATGATGGTTTAATTACATTCTGCTGAGGGAACACATGCAATGATTTGCTGACCTTGGTTTTTGTCCATGAGAGGCAGGGTGATGTCATCGCTGCCTTGCTTTCCACTCTTGGATTTTTTAGTCACTCCGGTAGTTGTTGGCTTTGAAAAACAAACATGGTATGACAAACAGGATGTAACGCTTTCCTTTTGTTTTTATAGGCCTCCAGATCCAAGCAATAGCAATAAAATACCTTAAAGTGGCTCTTGTTCCAACCGGCCTTGGTCAGAGCACTCCTCAGGTCCTTGTAGGCCCATATTGTCTGGAGCACATGGGAAGCTGCCTTGTTCTCCTTGGCTGCTTGGCTGCCGACACACCATCAGACATTGTGGTCGGCAACATAGCACAGCTCCAAGACAATACTGCCCCATGGATTCAAACGTGTTCCTTTGGATTTCTGTTTAACAAGCTGTGCTGTTATAATTGTGTCCTTTTTTTCATTGTTTAGTTTGAAATGCCATTCATGTTCAGAAATGTGTATCCAAGAAAGAGTAGTTTACAATTAAGTTAACCCTCCTGTTACCTTTAGGGTTAATTTGACCCCATTTAATGTCGGTGTTCTTTGGGGTCAATTTGACCCCAGGCTGTTTTTCACTGTGTCAAACATATAAGAAATATCAACTTTTTTATATATTTAAAGGGCTATTTAGGTAGTCAACAAATAAACATAAAGTACCTCACACTTAAACTTGGGAAACAATATTCATTCTAATAATTTTCTGGAAGTTTTAATTGCTGGGGTCAAATTGACCCAGAGGGTAAAATATGTTAGTAAATGTGAAGGTAACAGAAGAATAGAATAGAAATATACTTTATTAATCCCCAAGGGGAAATTTGTCGACACAGTAGCACCAATAAACTAAACACACAAGAACAAAATATAAATATAAATATAAGAAAGAAAGAAACAGTGACTGTGCATAAAGTATACAAAGTGAAATATAAAATACAAAATAATATATATATATATATATATATATATATATATATATATATATATATATATATGCATATGCATATACACAACATATATGCAAATACAGCAGTGTAAAATTAAAGGCAGTAAAAAGTAAAATATAATATATAGGCAGTAACAGTAACAGGAGGGTTAAAAGACATGCAAATACCTTGACTTGTTTATGGCCACCAGTTTCTGCACTGCATGGCCCTGTATGAGCGCTCGGGCGTTTTCTGGGCTGTCGGTGATGATCTCATGGATGGTGTTCAGAATCGACACCACTGTTTCTCCGTCAAGATTCTTCGCTGGGTGCTGCTGCCCACACGGCAGATTACCCACAAGGTCTCTCAAAGCGTAGTTCCCTGTGTGACAGAGAGGCAACAAAGCACACAGTTTGTATGCAGATGCAGAGCCTGTATGCACGTGAGTTAGAAGACCGTACCTATTAGGTCTTTATTCCTCCTGTCCATCGCCAGGTTGCGAAGAGCAATAGCCACAGCTCGCACCACTTTGTCCACATCTGAGCGCAGCAGCTCCACCAGAATGGGCAGCCCCTTCTCTTTTCTCACTGTGGCCCGGATGTAGCTGGACCACTACAAGAGCAAACCCAAAATGCAGCTGTGATCTCAACTAGACACTCATCTCTCCACCTTTATAAAACCACGGACATCACCACAGGCAAACATTGTAAATATCATTCTGCTCGATTGTCTGATGAAACTAGATTTCAAAACCTAAGGAATTTAAAACTCCTGAGCAATCTGAGCCCGAGTGTTGATCTTAAATGATACGTGCTGGCAAAGCCCATTATTTAACACACCTATGGATCCACTCACTCCTGTAAACTTGATCGTTGATCATACAGGCTGGAAACAATGTAAATCTGGAGTCTAGCTGGATTTAGATGATTAACCCCACATCTCCCCTCATTTTTGTCATGGGAGTATTAGGGTGGACCCAAATGCACGACTCAGGAGACAGAACTGGAAAATAATTAACTTTACTCCAAGTACCGGCAGGAACAGAACAGACGGAAACAGATAAATACAGTTTGTAACAATGGCAGGCTCAGTCGGGAAGAACACAAAACAATCTGGCAGAGGACAAGCATAAGTGAGGGAACCTAAGTAGACAGGGACTAACAAGGGACTGGGCAACAGGTGAGAAGGGCGTGAGGACCAGGTGAAGGTAATGAGGGTGATCAGAGGCAGGTGAAGGGAGTTGGACTGACGAGATGGGAAGCAGGATCTGGAATGACATGATAGTTAGTGAGACAGGATGAAAACAACTAATACAAAAAGGAAGGTGTGGAGCTAAACTCTTACAATTCTGCACACTTGAACGTTGATGGAGCCTCAGAAATAGAACCAAACCAGCCGAGAACAAAGCTGTGGGCATGGAGGCCAACATGTGAGGGCATAAGGAGGTTGTCGAGTTTGACCCTTCACAGTGTAGATTAATGGTGTAACATTGATCTGTGATCAGTACAGACCCGCCCTCCCCCCTCTCGCGGATTGGCGACTAGAAAATTATAAATGTTGGTTTATCCTGATTGAATAACCATATAATTGTATAATTAATCAGATTAATTTAGTTGCCAATGTCTGATAATGTTACACGATAAGTACAATAATACGATTTTCAATTTCTAGTGGTTTGCCGTCATCAGAGCTGTTGAAATTGTTGAAAAATAATCTGGGGCCTTGTAAACTAGCTGCTATCATCAAGCAATAAATGATCGTCAATTAGTATCAGTGGCAAAAAGAAAACATGATCAGGAATCTCTAAAACTGTTTGGTTGTTGTGCTGATCCGATCCGTGACTCCAAGCCGCGATTCGATCCAAACCGTTAGTTTTATGATCCACTGCACCATCAGTGAAGATTAACTGAAGGTAAAGGGTAAAAAGACCCCCAAACTGGTGTGTTATTTATTTACGACACAGCTCGTTTCGAGTGTGTCCTCACGGTGAGCAGAAAGAGTCATAGTGATAATGTCAAAGTCAAATCCTGGAGCAGCTCCATAGACAAAGCACAAGGACACAAGGACACAAGGATAGCAGCCATGGTGATCTTACTTCGATATAAACTGTGCCAACGATGTGTCACTTGATAACTACATCAATTTAAAGTTTAATGGTCCCGTTTCCAGGTTTATAGGGAACATTTTTATGTTTGGGATGCTCGCCACCATCACAACCCTTTTGCAAAGAGTGTAAAAAACTAGAACTGTTCCATCTACTCACAGCCCAGTGCCCTGCAGCGAGGTTCTGCAGTGCCCCTGCGGCTGCCTCCAGGGTGTTGTGGTTGTGACTGCAGGTGAGAAGAGAGAGGTAGAGCCTCAACACCTCTGGCTGGTACAGCAGCTCCAAACCTTTGAACAGAAAGACAGAGCAAGTCAGGGATGACGTTAAGTACTAGCATGACCATCAGTGGCTAAATCCTTAAAAAATGATGCTAACACTGTTCCATACTTTTACTCTAACTAGGTTACTTCAGGTCAATAAGTAGCCCAGGAGAAAAATATGCTGATGAATTTAATGAAACCTGACGCAACAAAAGTACAACTCTGTCAGACCCCCGCAGAGTTTTTTTTTTTTGTACTGAACTTGTGGAGATTGCTGGACATCTGAGAAGTAGTATAAAGCATCAGGGATTACATGCTGGCCATACTGATTTGCATTCACCGGTTGGAGTGTGAGCCACGAGCATCGCTTTGATCTCTGTTCAAACGGCAGCCAGATCCACATATACCGTATTCATCACAGTGCTGTACTGTAAGAATTCACATATATGCATGCACGGCTAAAAACAGAACTTTTTCGGTAAAGATACAGAAGAGTAAAGATAGTTTAGGAGGAACAAATAACGATAAATCAGTGTCAGGCAATATCTTGAATGAATTCCAGTTCCTGCCAGACACAAATGTGCCAGATTTCAGTTACAGGGTCATTTTGTTTTAGTAATGAAACTCCCTGAAGTAGTGCAGGTCCTGGAGGGTGGCTTTGCATTTAAATTCATTGTATTTCAGGCCATGTCAACATCATGCATACAAAGCAGATCAGATCACGCAGAATGCAAGTACTGATGCTTGATTATCATGCTGCATAATGATGATGATGTATGATCAGCGCTCTTCATAAATCATAATCAGTCTATCAATAAGCCTCAAGTATAGCATACTTACTTCATAAGATGTATCACAGTCACTATTTGTATTCAATGTATGATGTTGTATGTGAAGTTGATATTACATTTCTTCATTATATACCTTTCATTTGCTCTGTACGTTTTGGTAAATCCAATGTAGCGCATTTTCTGTCCATTAATCCATTTTTCCGACCTGTACATCACAGACACATACATGCACACAGATACAACACTGGTGTTTATTATGACAGTAAATGTGATGTTGTATTGAATTACAGTATCACCACCGTGAACATAGTCAGCATCAACGCGCAGACTGACCTTGATTAAACCACTCCTCTGGTGAAGATGGTTCAAAGGGAAAAGAAGAACAATGTCAAAGACTATGATTATGCAGCAGAAGACGGAGAGCATGCGGTGAGTCACTTGGGGGTACCGACAGAATCAGGCTGGCTCAGGCATTTGTCAATGTTGTGCAATTAGCTGAAAGGTTAGTAGTGGTGGGGAAAGCCGTACAACTTTAAATCACATTTAACTCTAACCCTATTATTTCTCCATTAAGCTGTGTCCTATTAGTTACTGTATATCAGCTGTAATTCAAATGATGACTTATATTGGGTTATCCAACGTTTTTTTTTGTTTAAAAACCTTCAGCGGGTAATGCAAAATAATAATATGTGTGAAACTTCAGCTCAAAGCCCAAACCATAAGAAGTAAGACAACGAGTAAAACAATATAATCCACTGTAAAATCTCCTGAAAATGGCTTAAAATAGCGTTAGGGTCCCTTTGAAGCACAGGCTATTAAAACAGATGCACTGATGTCTCCTGGCTTTACAAGCACTGTCAGACTCAAACCTTAAATACTTCACATTGATGCCACCAAGTATCACAGGCTACCAACCTTTGGGTCTTTTCCCCCCAAAGCAGTCGCTCTCATTCTTCTTCTTCGGATGTGCCACTGTTCTCATCAGATGATTGCCATGGGGCTCCTGAAAGCGCTCCGCTCCCGGTATCTCTTTGTGAACGTGATAGGACAGGTTTCGCAGGATGCACACGCAATTCTCTACTGACTAAATTGAGACAGTGACAGAAGATTTAGATCAAAGATGCTCTGCAGAATGATGCACAGCATTAGGCAGTCATACAGGTCTTTATTCACGCTGACACATTCTAGGTCCATTTTTAGAAAGAAAATGTCTTGTGTCTTGTGTCTTGTGTGAGTTTTCCTATCAGAATGTCAATTTGGAGTAATTGTCATATTGGAGAACTTTATCCATTATTGTATTCCTTTGGTGACTTGCATTACATGTCTGAATCAAATGCAGTTGTGAACAGCTATTAACTTAAATGTGATACTAAATCAGAGAAGTATGAGCGGATTCATAAGGAAGACGATACATAATGGAGAGTAATTGACCATTTCAGAAAATAACTCACTTGACGGTGCCTTTTAAGAAAAGACAAATTATTCCAGCATTTTATGTAATTACCAAAATGACTATACGCCTGTCATTTTTTTATATTATGCCTCAATGTACCAGGGTGCAAAGTTTGGTATAATATCATTTTATAATATTGTTATGATAAAAACAAATTTCTTGTCAGCTACCTTATTATCAGTGTCCTTGTTGATAACAGCTGACTGAAGGGCATGAAGGAGAGCGTCCACCAGCCCCTCACACTCCCTCAGCCTCTGCCGAGCCTCCGCTCCATCCGAGCTGACGTTCCTGCAGAAGCAACTTTATTAGCAAAGAGAACTCAATCCACCGCGAGAAGACTTCTAGTTGCTGAGGTCATTCGTTCCACGGCTGAAGCAAAAGTTACCTCAGACATCCAGAGGTGTTCTTGAAGACCGTGGTCCACTCAGCACTCAGCAGTTTGGAGGGGTTGGCTGAGTCTCTCCTCCCTCCTGAGTGCGGGATGATGATCTCATCAGTCAGGGTTTGAAGCCCATTGTTGATCACCATCATCTTCAGCGGCTCATGAGAGGAGAGGTTCCACAGAGTCCCTGCAAAGGAAATAACACACATGCTGTTGGGAATAAAGGAAGGATTGCCAGTTATGGATCCAGGAAAAGTGAAGAATTGTGCGGTACCTGTGACTAACTCTTTGACCTCGATGCTGCTCGACTTCCTCATTAGTCTGACTAAAGCTTGGATGCCATCACAGTTCTTGATGGCCACTTTGTTGTTGTGGTCTTTTCCGTAGGATATGTTGCGCAAAGCCCCACAGGCCTTGCGGTGGACCTCAGGCTTAGGGTGGTCCAATAATTCCACCAAGATCGGCACGCCGTTCAGCTGGCGCACCTCCAGCTTGATGCGGTCACTCTCATAACACAGGTGCTGCAAATAGGCGGCGGCGTTGGACTTGACTGGGTCCAATGGGTGGCTGAGCATCGAGATCACCTCATGCAGGTTGGGGTCTCTCCAGCGAGGGTCTCTGCGGATGCTGTCCAGGCTGACCATGCTGCTGCGTTTGTGGGGGAACTGCAGGGTCTGTGCTCGGCACATCGCCTGGAAGAAAGGATTCAGATTCCCCTCCAGCTGGGCCATGAAGGCATCGTCATATCCACCTCTGAGGGCACAGAAAAGGGAATGCATGCAATTAAATATTTCACGTGGATGACTCTGAACAGGTACATCTGTTATTCTGGATGATTAGACCTCTGCCCAGGTTGAAGGTGGGCCAAAGATTTGATTGGAATCAATGGGGTGATACATCTCCAGCCTACCAATGAGAATGAACAGGTGCAGCTAAGCCAGCAGGAGACTCAGGAATATGTCAATCGATTAGTCTACAAACAGCCACACAGTCCAGAGAAGAGGTGGAATAAACCAGATTAGCTGAAAACACCTGTGTGGCAGCGTTTTATACTTTAGTGTTAATCAACATTTTGAGAACTACACTAATTTGGCTTTTGCTGAGAATCGGAAAAGAAGATTGATGCTACAATGTGAACACTAGAGTCAGGATTACACTACGCGCTGATTGGCTGAGCTTAATTTAAAGAATGGAAACACAGGAACTGCTAGCCTATAGCTGTATCCAACCCCCTAAGTATCTCTAAGGCTCACTATAAAACATGATATATGTTGTTTGTTTATTCCCCAGAAAACAGATTGTCAAAGCAACAAGTGATGTTGTTTTGGGGACTTGTGTGCTGCTCTTCTTCCTGGCAGCACAGATACATCCTGGAGTCTCCTCACAGTCACAAAAGCACTGCAGGCAGAGTTTGGTGCAATTGCACAGAGCCTGTTGTCCCCTCTGTTTTCAGTGTTAATGCAAAGTCAAGCTAACCGGATCCTCGTGGAACAATTGTTATTATCAGACAAATATAAGAGCGGTATTGATCTTCTCATCTAATTATCAGCATGAAAGTGAATGAGCACATTTCCCTGAATGTCAAACTATTAATGTTACTGTTCGAGGGAAACAGGTTTAATAGCGTCTCTTAGTCTAACAGACTTGGCTTCAGGGATTTTAACAGTATAAATGAGTGGCTTGTATCTTTTGTTAACAGTTCTGTCGCTTTATATGGGATAAGGAAAAGCTTCTGGCAGCCTATAACAGATGAAACCACCTTATTTAATTGACTTTGCAGCAGGCTGCCATTCCTGATTGATACCAGCTGCTACTTATCTGCTGTCTATATGTTTTTCTATTGTCCAGGCGGACTCACAGGACCAGGGTCGAGGCCGCTGCCGGATGTCTGCGCTGCTACAAAGTTTGATTTATAATTGTCTGTGATCAAATGGCGTTGGGCATTGTTACTACTGATGCTGTGCTCTGTCAGTACACAGCATTACACATATACACTCTTTCTGGCCTGACTTACATTTTTGTTGCTTTTGTCATTTGTGCAAAACTAAATGTGTCTTAAGTCAAAGAAGTGGACACAAAAGAAATGGCACTTCAGTTGGATTATTAGACAAACAATTAGGCAACATTTGGCAAAACAACACATGCACTTTAGTTTTTTTCAAATATTCTGCATCTTTTTATTCAACGCTTTCAAATGCATATCATATTATTAACATGAATAGGTTTATTTTGTATAGAATAGTACTAACTTAAGTCCTTATGGTATATTTGTCACAATGTTTTCCTGTTATCAAACTGTACAATGTTGATGCAATGAATGTCAAAAGTGAATTTGCTTGTGTCTCCTTTGCCTGCTGAGTGGGTTTGTTTAAAGATGTTGACTGACCTCAAATAAACAGACATATGTTTTCAGTGTACAGTAGTGGCAAAGCAACACACACATTTTACAGATTATTCTCCTATGGCGCTTGCAAAGTGGCTAAATCCATGAAGGCACTGGTGTTTGGGCTCACATCTAGCTACCATGGAAACCACAAACATAACTTGAAACCCATTTCCCCAGTCTGCCCTGAGGGATCAATACAGTTTGATTCAATGCGCCGTCCTCTTACCTGGTTCTTGAGGGCTCCCTGAGGAGCTCCATGGTTGTGATTGGCCTGAACTGGTGGATTCCCCCCAGTGTCGGGTAAACGGCAGTTGGGAGTTCAGTCTTCATGTCCAGAGGATTTTCTCCCCGTTCGCATTGGCCGCCCTCCTCTATCTGGCTGCCGTGGCCTGCCGGAGCGTAGCTGTCCCTGAGGGAGGGTAATGTGCAGTGAGTCCCAGCCTGGAAGCTCTTGGCAGGCCAGTAGCCGTGGATGCTGGCGCGGGACAGGCTTCCGTACCCGGCACATCCATCACTCCTGACGCCTCTGTAGCTGTCCGGGAGGGTGTACACCCTGCTCTGCCTGTCTGGGTTCACTGGCTGAGAATCCTGCTGCAGCACCGGCGGTGGGAAGGGGGCCGTGGCGGCGCTGCTGGTCGGTCGGGTCGAGGTAACAGACTCGATGGGTTCAATGTTTGCTTTCGGAATCGGTTGCGCAATCGGAGCGTCATCTTGAGCCTCCGGGGTCGTTGTGAGCTCAGATGTGTCTGATGTCTGGAAGTCCTCCTGCTGCGTCTCTGAGGATGCGTGTGTCTCACAGGGGGCGGCCTTGGACTCCTACAGGGGGTGATGCACCACAACAATTATATGAACAAAAATCTCATAAGAACTTTCGCTAGTCTTTAAAATTCAATTTCACACCCAATTTGTTGTGTTTACAGTAAGAACAGGAACTTTTGGGTGTTCATTTACTTGGATTAGACCAAACAAGCATATGTCACCTACATTGTCTGTTTTATTATTTATACTGTACAGCCCTGCAGCTCATTTCTCAAAGCGGTGATCAATCATCATCATTTCAGCGCTTTCCTGGCTTTTTGAGGCACCAGTAAATGATGAATTCTTCTTTCCTGCCAAACAATAATGAATGTCTCTGGTTATAGATAAGCTTAGAAGGGACTTTAGAAGCATGGTAAACTGCAGCAAATCTGATTGTCTGGTTTAGTCGACTAAATATGGTTTAAACACTTTACTAACAGTGTGAGCAAAATTATTTTAAAGGGAAAAAATACAGTATGTGAATGTGTTCCAACTCAATCAAGTGGACAATGAGTGCATGATCGTTTAATAGTATCATATTATTTATATTTCAATGTAACTGAAACTCAATGTATGTAGTCCGTCTGAAATCAGACTCATTGAAGGAATCGTTCCTTTAGGAAACTTTATTATGGAGTCACAGAAGTGAGAAATGTCTCTTAAAGGCTGAGAATTCAAATCTAAGTAAATACTATTAAAAAAAAACACTGAATAAAAAAAAGACATGCCACATTTTATTATGTTTACAAGTAAAGAATAATGTTGAATATCACGACCAGAAAAGTTTCCTGTTAAAACAGTTAAAACCCAAATCAGATCAAAGCAACAGCGGACATTAAGTCAAGAACCTCAGTGTCCGTCTGCTGCGGCGTGTCCGTCTCTGTCAAGCTTTCATTGGTCGTGGTCATCACGGAGGCGATGGAGGTGGGCGTGTCCAGTTCGTCATTGGCAGTTGGGTTATCTTTCGCCTCCTGAGACAAAGACAGCTGAGGAGGCCCCTCTGAACTCTGCTCCTGCAGCACACAGACAGAAAAGAGGAAGTTGGGCTGATCAGCATTATTATGAGTGTATCATGTACACGATGTTTGCATTATACCCAACAGGGAAAACACAACGGGGTAGACAACAACTTAAGAGCACACAAAGTTATTAAAAGTGTCTTCATTTCATAAGGGAGCTGCATCCGGCGATGAGTTGTGAGCCAAGTCAGCCTTGACAGTAGAACTCATTTCTTCTCCATTACCGTATAATTTGTTTAATTTGAAATATGATCTGTTGAATTCAAACTGAGAAAAGCCAATATGCACACTTTTAAAATTGGACTATGTGTGGATAATCAGAATTTTTTTTGTGTTTAAGCGATTTGATGAACTATAATGTAATTGAGCGGTGCATAGGACAACACTACTCGTGCTGGTGCAGAGCTAGGGATCATGTCGAGACAACAAAAAAGACATCTAGACGGATATAATAAAGGATGAGAGATTACATTTATCCCTTCTTTAATGAAATGGCTCTGGGGAATTCTCTAGTGTGGGCCAGACTAGAATGAATAATACATCAGTTAGCTTATCTCTATCAAGTAATGATTGCTTATAAGTATGTTATTAGCATAAATAATGCAAAAATAATTATGTGTTCTCTGCATGTGTGTTTGGTTTGTTAATTAAAGCGTCCAAACTTAATTTCCTGTTTGAATGTGCCACAAGCCAGTTTTATACGGGTAAAGTTAGTTAAGTTCATCTCAGAGAGCGATTTACTTCTGTTGTTATGTACGGATACTGCCAGACTGGGAGGCTTTTGCAGATCAGAGTCAGACCACTGTGGAACAAATCAAATCACTGCGGTAGGTCATAAACCAGGACGGGGTAAAAGATGTTTTTTTCAGAAGCATCTGCATTACAGGTTCAACTTGAATAGTGGGAGCGTCACATACGAGATCCAACAATACAAAGAATATCTGTAGCCTAATTCAATTCAATTCAATTCAATTCAGTTTATTTATATAGCCCAATTTCACAAATTACAATTTTTTCTCAGAGTGCTTTACAATCTGTACACATAGACATCCCTGTCCCAAAACCTCACATTGGATCAGGAAAAACTCCTAAATAACCCTTCAGGGGGAAAAGGGGAAAGGGTAATGTTGTCTGTCTTGGCCAACATGTCCAAATATCTATTCCAGACATATTGTTATCCTTCAATCCCTCCAAACAGATGTTGACGTTCTCCATGAAAGCGTATTTAGAAAGTGCCCCATGACAAAATAGCCTTCAGAATAATAGGACTGGAAGTTGTTGTCATTGAAGTTATTTGTTGTGAGACTTGATTTACCACCATTATTGAATCAATAACCCAGCTGCTGCTCTTTTTCTAACATGTGGATTGTTCTGTAATTCCCTCTTGTTTATTTAAAGGAAGATTTAAATTCTCTTTTTCTTTTCAACACAATAAGTTTCATCAACCAGAGTGGATACATTATTCAGCAGACAGAGACAGAACTGGACGCAGTATGTGACTATAAACACATTACATGCTGATTTTCTAACAAACTTCACATTCATTTCGCGTGTCCATAAAAATGTGCTTCGCTGCACAATTGATCTCAATCAATATACGATTATCTCATGCACCTCTTTTCAGTCTTGAGGGCCTTCCGATT
Organism: Liparis tanakae; assembly: GCA_036178185.1. Lineage (NCBI taxonomy): Eukaryota > Metazoa > Chordata > Actinopteri > Perciformes > Liparidae > Liparis > Liparis tanakae. The sequence continues at coordinate 10,554,227 of CM070090.1, read as the reverse complement.
GCACCAGCTGAATATCTCTGAAATGTGGCGCTAACAATGATGCAAATGGTCCATCAAAACAGTTTATAATTAAAAGACTTTGTAGCAGGGGAAATCAATTCAACCGCATCATGTATAAACCTTTTCACTACTTAGATTGTTTATCATTTTAAGAAAATAGCAGCGACAAAATATCTTAAACATGCACTGAGAAAGTAAAAAAAAGCTGTTCAATTCCCCAAACTCTTCTTTGTAGGGCTGCGGCATTAAACCAAACAAGTGCTGAGAACTCAACTTCACTGCATTAAATCAAGCTGCAGTGAACAGCTGACTGCATGTGGAAGGAGAGGGCTTGATTTTTGTTTTTAAACACAAGGGCCCTTCATATCTATGTGTAAAATTTGTCGGAGGGACGAGGAGATGAAAGAGTCACAGGGGATAGATTGGCAACAGGGACATGATCCTGGATTAAACACCCCCTGGGGAAGGTTGATTGGATTTTGTTGGGCAGCATTAAATGAACACAAGGCCAAAAGACAGACGGGGTTCTTCTGTTGTCTCCACACAGCTTGATTACGGATTTGGAGGCCGATAATAGTCCGGACAGGGTCCTGTGTGCTGTCCCCGGCTGATTCAAACTCCAGGGCAGGCCAGGCCGCTGTGAGTCAAGGCTCATTTAAATAACTCACTGCACCACCACTAACTAAGTGTGCTCACGGAGCCAAATAGTCCAAGATGAAGATCCCGAATCCGACTTACAAAATCAAAGAATGGTATATGGATGTAAGAATGCAGCGATGAAGGAGATCAAATGGCATGATTAGCATCTTGTTCCCATCAACTCTCAGTATAGAGGCCAGCTGCAGCCAGGGTATTATTTTGGGAGACACCGAGTCTGATCTGATGCTGAGTGAAGGCACAACAGGCACAAGCCATGATTCAAACTTGTCATAAATCCATTTCAGAAAGAAAAGATGTTCAAACAATGAGCCCTCTGGGTTGCAATTGAATCAGGAGGGCCAGACATTGTGTCGTGATCAAACTCAGAATAAATCCACTTTAACAGGCAGTGTGTCCTTATCAAAGTGTGGGATTGAACGAGTAATGCTTCCATTGGATAATAAAACATGACATCATGTCAGAAGAGATTAATCACAACTTTGTTACAACTCATCTGCCCTCTACTATTTGTTGAATTAGTGATGTACATATTGGTCGCTGTAAGTCGACAGAATTCGTCACAGTGCATTGTGAATCAAAATGCCACTTAAAATGCATTAAAATGATTCCTCTTTATTAAGATGTGTGCATTAAGCAATACATCTTGTTTGGTTTTAAGTCAACCAGGGTGGTCTATTTAAAGAAAATACTGATTCAAATGTATGTCTGCCAAAAAAAAGGAACGCTATTTATTCTTAAAGTTTCTATTTGGAGCCTCTTTTCAATCCTCTGATCCTCAAATAGTTAAATGCTGCATGGTCAGATTTAATGTCTCTCTGATACATCACAGCAATACACTTACCAGAGTGTGTGCAGCATTTCTCCCCTGGAGGAACGACCTCCCCTCGTGATGCAATCAAACATTATCCCCCTTATAAGCTTGCCTCTGCATTTGCACACATGCACGATCATGCGCACACACACACACACACACACACACACACACACACACACACACACACACACACACACACACACACACAGACGCACACTTGATAAAGATGTTAGCATCATGTCCCTATGCCCACAAGGAGACTGCACCGAACAGCGGGGAGAAGCAAGGGGATGGAGCGATTCATGCCTCCTTCAATCAGCATGACAGAGGCAGAATGCAGAGGGGGACTACAGTTTTCTGCAGGACCAAGAGAAAAAAACCCTGATAGGCAACAAAAAAAAAGAGGGAGGGTACAGAGCAAATAGAGCCATTCCACCACACGCTTACCTCTTTCACTTCTGCAGGCATCGCCAAATCGTGTCTGCTTCCCCACAAACGATAAGCAAGACGTGTCCCCACGTGAGACGCCTGTTCCTCTGCTGGATGTGCGGCTGGACTCTCCCCGTGCGCATGTGAGGCAGTTCAAACATGAGCAGACATCCTTCCACCCAGCTCTCACCAACACACACGTCCGCTCTCCCTCTCCCTCTCCCCTCTCCCCTCTCCCTTCTCTCTGTCCCTCCCTCTCTCCCGCTATTTCTCTAACAAACACACACTAGACGCACCATGCACACATTTGCTCAACACACACACACACACACACACACACACACACACACACAGCAATAGATGCTGGTCTCTCTCTCCTCATTGCACTCCTCTGATCTGTGCTGCAGTTAATGTGTGCGCTATTAGCAAGGTGCTGAATCAACTGTGTGATGCTGAGCCTGTGAATAGCTTAGGTGAGTGCAGAGCCCTGCGATCATGTGCTCTCCCCATATTTTCCAACAGCCTCGGTGCGCAGGCAGAGTCCACACATGCACACACAATGCATTCCCTGTGGGCTCACAAGTAGATGCAGCTGGAGCAGCCCGCACTAGTTCAGTCCTATGTCACCCATGTGCAGCATAATAAAGGGCGAGGGATGGTGCATGGGGACTGTATGCAGCACCAGACCGAGACTCCACACTGAACCAGCTTTGTTCCGCGAACTGTAAACAAACAAATAAAAAACCCTTTCAGCACCCATCACTGTCTGCCCACGGCTCTTCCCACAGCACCTCCTCACAGCATTGTTGTGCGGAACAAGCATAGAAATACAACTCAAGAAGGATTCGTGTAAACAAGGACTTGATGGGAGAGTGCTCCACCTGTTTTTTTAGAAGTCAGAACCAAAGAATTTTGCGTCAGTCATTGTGGTGTTTTTTTGCGAGCTCCTGGCTCTTATTCGCTGCGGCAGGTATTGCATCTTTTTGGGTTTGATTAGTCTGGAGTAATAACATGAACAGAGACATAATCCACTGCTCCACTTGACTAACAACTGCTAGATGATAAGGGACGTCCTCGCTAGAAAACAAAACAGTGCAGGACATCTTCCAATTTGCTATCGGACCACTTGCAAAGAGACTAAGCAAATAGTTTTTATAAAAAGGATCTGCTATCATCTCCAGACCAGTGCTCTCCATCATCTGTCTTTATTTATATTGTAAAACACCCTTCAATGTCATTGATCCTGACGCATTGAGAAATCCTCATTGGCCTCTGCAGTATTTTTGCATCTTGGTTTGTATAAACTTTCCTAATAGAGGTCTTTCTCATTACACCCCTTAGCTCAGTCCGCCTGTTCTCATTTCCACTCTATGTAATCCCTTGTTGGTGATATTGTTCAATGTAAGATACCACCTTGATAGTATAATTCAGAATATACACATCAGTACAGCGGCAACAGATACCGCTGAAGAAACACTTACAAAGAACCTTGAATCCAGAATAATTGTTGAATCAGTTAAAAGGCTCCGTCAAAGTGAAAAGCATCGTGAAATCAAGGCAACGTCTTTGAAACGGCATGTTTTCACATTGGAAAGATTTACTGACATGCAAACACGGATCCATTTGTTCCAGATATTTGTGCTGCTGCTCACTGCTCTGCCGCCGTTTCATCTCCACACTCCAAGTTCCATGAAATGAAAAATATGGCATTAAATGTCTTAATGGTTTTGGGCAGTGGTCCCCAAACTAAGGCCCTGAACAATACCAGAGACACATTATGATTATTTTTCAGTCTGGCCACGAAAATCCTAGACTAGCCTCTGTCAAATAGAATGTGTGAAGATCCCGGAAAGGGTTATTAATATGTGGTTATGTGTGGCTTTCTGGAAAACAATGAATGTTTACATTTAGGCACCCGTGCGATCGTCACACTTTTTCTGTTACAAACTGACCCCGGCCCGCATCAGAGAAGGGAAAGGTTATGTGGCCCTCACAGGAAGAGGTTTGGGGACCCCTAGTTTTCCCCACGTTTTTCATCACATTCGGTATTTTTCAACTACTTGATATTCACTTTTTTAATCAAATTAAATTTAGAAGAGTGAATAGACTTACAAAGGGAACATGAACTAAGCTATCCAAAGCAGACATACATAAATACAAAGAAATATATATTTATAACAGACTTTGACAAGAATTTATGGTCTCACAATCGGTTTACCTTCAACACAAACTCTTTCAAAACGTGTATTTAAAGCCCCACTATGTAACTTTTCCACCTTAAAATTACAGCTTGAACAATCCATGGCACCTTCATGCTGAAGTAACAGACCGATGTGTAACTGCAACCTTTTCCTAACCCTAACCCTAACCTCCTAACCTAACCTAACCCTAACCCTAACCTAACCCTAACCTAACCCTAACCTAACCTCAACCCAACTAACCCTAACCCTAACCCTAACCCTAACCCTAACCCTAACCCTAACCCTAACCCTAACCCTAACCCTAACCCTAACCCTAACCTAACCCTAACCCTAACCCTAACCCTAACCCTAACCCTAACCCTAACCCTAACCCTAACCCTAACCCTAACCCTAACCCTTTTTTTTTCAAGTGACATTTACAGGCGTATCCATTGTGAGTCAAAACACTGTGTGGCACATCACAATCTTACGTATAGATCTGCCGAGTGTGGTACTGAGTCACATGATTTTCTTGCTCTCAAACAGTCTCATATCTACCCAGTGACCCAGGGTTTGTGATGTACAACTGAATCATGTTGAATCCTAATTTTCATTGGACCTACTAAGGGTTTCAGCCTTGTTAAACCTGACCAGGATCACATCACTCACCATAACACAGACTCCAGAACCTGCTGACTTTGTTCTTTTTTTGTACTGTTTGCACATGTGAGACACACAGAAGATATCACAGGATCTACACACTGGCTGTAAATGTAACAACGCGTGGTAATTACTTCATCAGAATCTGAATCAGAATCAGAATCAGAATCAGAATCAGAATCAGAATCAAAATGGTATTTATCGCCAAGTAGGTTTACACAAGTATGTTTGGGGAGGTTCAGCTCAGTAGGGAGAGTGGTTGTCCCGTAAATGCAAGGTAGCAAGTTCGATCCCCGCTCTCCCCATTAGATGCAGCCCGAAGTGTCATTGAGCAAGACACTGAACCCCCCCCCCCCCAGATTCTCCCTGGGCGCTTCACTGCAGCCCACTGCACTGAAGGATGGGTCAAATGCAGACATGATTTTCCCCATTGTGGGATCAATTAAGTATACATTATTACACCTACCTGCAGGCACGTGCACAGATAGAGCCCTAGTGGTGCTCGAGCACCAGACCCTTTTGCCCAGTAAAGTGCCCTTTTTTCTGGAGACACTTTTTCCATTCTTCAGTATTAAGGAATAAAAACTAGTCTCTCTGTCATCAAGTCCCCACAAATGTGTTTTAATATCCGACAGGGCATTTATTTGAGTTCTTGTGAGAATTTCGTTGCGACATAATCTGCGACACTCACAAGCCCCCGATAAAACTCACGAAATCCGTGATTTCAAAGCCTCGTCCAGCTGTTTACTGTTAGTTATGTTTAGAAAATAGAGAGAGGGAGAGAGGGAGAAGAGAGAGAAGAGAGAAGAAAGAGACAAGAGAGAGAGAGAAGAGAGAGAGAAGAGAGAGAAAAGAGAGAGAAGAGAGAAAGAGAGAGAATTAATTCTTATTCCATTCTATTTAACAGGGGCTAGTCTAGGATTTGCGTGGCCAGACTGAAAACAAAAAATCCTAATGCCTCTCTCTATTGTTCAGAGGGCCAAATGTGGAGGCGGGCCGTGTCCGGCCCGTGGGCCTTAGTTTGAGGACCACTGCTCTTGACTGTTGATGTCTATCAATATCGCTCATTTAGAAAATTTGGTCAGAGGAAAATTCGGATCAGAATCAGACCGGCGATTAGGGCGATACGTGGATGACGACTCATTAGCCAATCAGAACGCTTGTACTGTTGTTGCTCTATAATAATTCATCTTTATTCATAAAGTAAATATAAGCTAGCGGTCTGATGCTGCCGGAGGAAACGCAGGTCAAGGATGTATTGCATCATCAGTGTATTACTGCTTATGCTTCAACTCGGTCAGATATTTTGGGGGGCATTGGGTGCCCTTTTATTTTGTTTCAGCACCGGCCCCCCAAAATGTCTGTGCACATGCCTACCTACCTGGAATTTGTTCTGGTGTATAAGGTGCATACAGCACATAGTGAACATAAAAAACACAAAAGGTACTGCACAATCACAATAAGTACTACATACAAACATAAATAGGGCAGGAGTGCAAAAATGAATGTGCAAAAGTGCATGTGCAATTAGTAGTGTGCAGTGTTGTGTGTATTAATGTAACACAGGCTTCAGGTGTAGCCTTCTGCACCAATGTTGTTGCTCTCTCTTCCTCCATTTCCCCGTTTTCTTTTCTGTAACATGTGCAATTCTGTTCCAAATCAATTTCACAGAAAGCTCTTAAAGAAATTGTAGGCTACTGCCCTGTTTGTGTACAAAGTCAGATACGCAACACTCAACGTCAGCCACGCTAGGAGCCGTGTTTATCGTGCCGTATGAGAAGCTCCATGTACGATCAACCTGCTCCTAATAATGGAGATCGGTGCTGGAGAGAAGATCAATCGTTGTTCTTTGTATTAGGGTCAGATAAACGGTCTTTTTCAGCGTTAACACTTCAATTCTACACATAATATGTGGCTTTTTTGACTAAAATCTAAACAACCAGCAAACACCTGAAGGAGTTAAACCCTTGCAGGGCCTCAAAAGTTGAAAGATTTTTCTTTTCTGTCCAATTACAGGGGGACATAAAGGGCTATTCAGTGAAGTGTATTCATGAACAAAATTCAAACTATTTGTTCATTTAATTCTGCACAAACTGGTAAATTGAAAGATACGTCGGGAAGCTGCACAGACTGACCTGCATCAGCCTGCTGGATATGTTGTATCCTGGGCTGAAGGCTATTTCTGAATGTTATCACCCTCTCTCTCCCCTATATTTCATCGCGCTCTCCAGTATTTACTATCTGTTTACTAATTAATGTAAAAAATACAGCAAACAAGTTAAAGGCCTCCAGTACAGGAACCACCCGGCCTTATGTGTTGATGCCACCAAGGCAACTGTGTGTTGTTATTACAATGTTAGAGCTCAGGCTACGCCTCTGGTTGTGTTTTTCTACTGGAGGACATGTTCACTTACAGCCTACCTGGACATCATTTTAGATCAGACTTTTTTTTTTATTTCCTTGCTTTTCCAATCTGATTTATGATCTGCTCTCTTTGCCTGATCTGATACCATTTACAGGCACACACATACACACACACACACACACACACACACACACACACACACACACACAATGCTCTCCATATAAACAGCAAGCACAAATAGATCCTGTTCCACTCGGTGTATTGATAAGAGCAAACCAGGCGCATATACCCGCAACCACACACCTCAGCGTTGTGTGTGAATGCTGTTTTGCTGCAGCTGTCATCGCCACAGTGACTGGATTGTAACTTGGCACCATGTGACAGAGATGAATGTAATGGCTGCTGCCCGTTATCTAAACTACTGATGAACAGATGGGATCCAGTAAAGTGTAATACGCAGGATCTGTCCACACACACACACCCATAGAAAAGGACACATTACGTTACAGCGTGTTTGTAGCTGCATTAATTGCAATGAAATGCCCCCAGTCTTCGGTGCTCAGCGGGGCATTTCACATCCTTTTTTCCTGTGGACTCTGCCACACAGAGGCACAGTCAGTGCAGATTTCTGTCCTAATTAAACCCCAACGCGCCCACCTCAGCTCTGTTCAGGCTGGCATGCAATTCCATTTAACGAGGAGACAAAACATCTATCATTAGTTTACAAAAAAACAGGTAATCTGTGCCAGCAGAGTGGTGAATGCTGCATGTATTCCAGATGGCGCCGTCACACAGAGTGCAAAATAACACTGGAAATAACAGAAAAGGTCACCAAATTCAACTTCAGAAGAGAAAGGTCATGTCTAATTTCCATATTCAAATAGACTGATAAGATATATATGTAATACCAATTTGCTGGATCAGATTGAATGAAATGAGTCAAATTGAGAGTTTAAATGCAGACTATAAATGGCAAAGCAAGACCTGACTTCCTGACTTGCATATGGACTTACTGCTGCGCCCCCTTGGTGAGCGAGAGTAACGGTAATAGCTACAAGTCACGATTGTCCATTCTCGAGGAACACCCTCTCCTGAAGCAGCACTACAATACATCAGTCCTAAATGATTTGATAAATAATGAAAATAGCATAAAATAAGCCGCCTCAGAGAGAGAACGCCAGGGTGCTATTAATCCAACTCCTATTTGTCAAGTGTGACTGCAGCAAGTGCTTAATCACCCCAACAGAGAGGCCAGGGAGGGAATGAAATGCATCAGCGGCACTGCAGCTGAAATGACAATCAGCCAGTTCAGCAATGCCTCTGATGATCAGGCATATCAATGAGCTGCGAGAAAGAGACACACACACACACACACACACACACACACACACACACACACACACACACACACACACACACACACACACATGCTGCCACAGAGAGAGTCACTGCCACAAATGTAGGTCAACCTCTGGCATCTTTAGAAGTATCACGACATATTTTGATGACTTGGAAGATTGATTAGAATGCAATCAACCAAAGTCAAGACGTTATTATGAGTGCATGTGCACCATCTTTGTTCTGTTGAGTTGGCCAGGTCGTCTTTCCGTGGACGGACAGTGGGTTTGTCTGTTCGGAGAGCAGCCGGCGGACTCCCAGTCCTCTCCACCAGAGGGACTCAAAGAGGGGAGAAAGTCTATCACTATAATCTATCATTAATATATACACACATCGCATCGACTCTGTAGCCCCTGAGTCTCCTGTTTGTCGTCCTGTTTATTGATTTGATAGTCTGTTTGTGTTATTCCTCCATGGCGTTGTGTCCGAGCCTCAAGAGGGGGACCTGGGGGTCCTGGGGGTCCTCGGAGAGGCCCAGTCGGAGTCTCCTCTCCTGCCTCGTCATCCTCACACAGTTGAGTGTCTATGGAGCCCAGACGTGACTCAATGAGACCATGAGTCATTATGGTTTACTATCTCAATCTCATTATTATGACTTAGCATCTTATAATTATGACTCATCTCGTAATTATGATTTAATATCTTATAATTATAACTCATCTGAGAATTATGCGATATCTAATAAAAAAAATGTTAAATGCTATTTTGAAAAATATATGTTTTTAAATTGCTGAACCTTTGGAAAAGACTATTTTTGGCAGAAAAAGAATTAGGAACGTGCAGGTCTGTTTCTGAGTGGGCCTTTTCGTGAGCATGAGAGGGAAGCTGCCCTCTTCATAAACAGGTACTTTTCATTTCAAGTTGAAACCGTTTTTGAAGCTGGATCCTGTGCACACAGAGCAATGGGAGATCAGGTGCCTCTCCCTTTGCTTTGTATTTAAATAAAGACAGGTGTTGCAAGTTGCTGTAGCTTAGTCAATGATTGCAGTGGTTTGTGGTCGATGCTACTTTCCCTAAAAGAAATCCATTGAGCTCTGGCTCACATGAGGAGAGGACATCAATGACTAATAAATTGTAGCTTTCCCCCGTCCCTCTTGTTATATAATAGTGTTTTAAAGGCCCTGATGTTATTCTCATCTTTTGAATCTTTGAGTGAAAAGACTTTCGTATAATCTGCAATCATGTTTGGCCAGAACAATGGCTCCGATGAGTCCCGAACAATGTTGTTTACACTTCACTTGTTCACTCTGGCACTTTAACCGAGGGGCTTTTTCTGTTCATGCTCCAAATCTTTTGTTGTTCTCAGGTCTTAACAAAGCCTGTAGCCTACAAGTGAGTCCTTTTTACATCCCAGTGAATTTACCCTTCTGGAGTGAGATCTGTCGGTTATTCAACTGTATTGTAAATTCCTGCCAAAAGTTCTAATAACTTAATCCTTTCAAGCTTTCCTGTTGTCAAATCTTGACTTCCCACCTGCAGGAAGTTTAAGTGCAACAATAACTCAACGAAAAGCTTCACCCTCAAAATGCCGAGACTTGCAATTGTTTGCCAAAGCAAAAATGTGTGATTGTCGATCATGGCTCAAGGTAATTAGAAATATTTTTGTCACAAAGCCCCTGAATGACTCACGAGCCTGTCGTTAGACTGAAGGCCAGCCTGGAGAGGAAAACTAAATGTGTCTCTGGATTCCTCATCTGACCCGACTGAAGCATCACAAAAATACTATTTTCCCCATCTTAATAAAATTAAAAAAGGTCAAACGAGATTTCTGTCTTGTGATGTTTTTTATATTATTCTTGATGTTTCCTATTATAGAAGAGAGATGGTGAACTGCCTGCAGTGATAATAAATGTGTGGAATGTAACTTTTGGAATATACGTCACACTCCAGAGCCGCCCCGGGTCTTTTCCATTACTTGCAGTTCTCGACATCAACAACATGCTGTTTTCTGACATTTTACACACACACTAAACAACCACCTTCTCAAACTGTTCACTAGAGGGTGCCAGACACAAATTCAATGTAAAAACAGAAATTGCAGTACTTCCATCACTTCTATACAAATGGAAATGACTGAAAGTATTGTAATCTTTAAAACAAGATTAATAACCAACAATAAAATGCATTTCTTTTCTTTGGCTGCTCAGAATAGCAGGTGTTTTAAATATGTAAAACCTCAGTCACAATGTCATCAACCCCCCCTGTAGCCCTGCACGGGGGCCTTCAGCGGCAGTACTCGCACAAGAAAATAACGTAAAAACCGAAATGAAAATTACAAAATAGGTTTATTCATATAAACAACTACAAAATTCTATTAAAATGGGTATTTTGCAGCGGGAAACATATTAAATGATATGGTATTACATCGTTTCACAAAAAGCAATATCAAAACACATACAAACAGATAATAAGTTAATGTATTCTTCTTGGACTGAGTGTATAGAACTCGCTCTGTTTGTAAGAGGAGGCACGACTATCCTGAGATTCGCCATTTTTGAGGATTTGTCAAACTTACATGACATTTCAAGAATATTTCTAAGTTTATCCGTCTCTGTGTATTCTCCTCCCACACAATACATGTATATATGGCCTCGTATTTACTAAGTATTTTGGAGCTGTGAACACTGAGACTAATACTGCATAGATGATTCATTCACACCGTCAGAGACATTGAGTAATTATTACTTTATTATTATTTCAGGGCCCCCAGGGTGACTGAGTCCTTCCCCTCGGATGAGTATGGGAGTGAGGACCGTTTTGCGGTGGCATAGGAGGCGTATGAGGGGGCGGAGGAGGGTAGGCGAGGCAGGGTGGACGTAGAGGAAGGGAGGGGTTGAGTCGCTCTGTCAGGAGGGCAGTAAGCCGGAGAAGAAGACCGGCCCTTGCTCTGCAGGCTGCTGCTGCTGCTGCTCTGGAGAGGAGAGCTGGACGTCTTCGGGCCTCGAGTCAGAGACGACGTGGAGGAGCTGGAGAGAGGCGACGTCCTCATGCCATAACCCAGGATTCCCGTACTCATCAGGAACTCCCTGGAGCCGTAGGCCGGAGGAGTCGGTCCACGGGAGCCCGGAGGTCGGATGTTGTCTGGGGGTAGACTCCTCCTACTGGGGATGTCATAGATCCCCACATCTGGGCCGTAGAGGGCCTGGGATCTGGCTTGGAGACGCAGCATCCGATCCCTCTCCTCCACCTCCCGCCTCTCGTGGATCGACGTCATGATGGTTTTTGAAAAGTTGTCATAGCGTCCAGCCGCAGACTTCTGAGGTGTGGAACCCTGAGGACCGAGATCGCGATGGTTGTCTCGTAGACTTTGAGAGGTCTTGTCTTGCATGGTGAGACCTGGGGGGCTGAGGTCTCGCGGTGTTACGCTGTGGGACGCGAGGTCTCTCTGCATCAGCCCTTGAAAAGTGTGACCGGGATCTCTTAGAGTGAAACCTTGGTAGGAAGGGGAGGGCTCCCTTGAGCTGCGCCCCTGCAGCGGTGAGGGGTCGCGATGCTGAGGAGACTTTCTGGTGACGCCCGTACACACGGGACTGTAGCCGTGAGGAGGGGGCCGCTGCACCACAGACCCGTCAATGCCCAGAGCCAGAAAGTGAGGGTGGTAGCCGACTGGAGGAGCCCCTCTCTGAGCCTGGAACTGAGGATCTCCTGAGTTTATGAGGTTATCGTAGGAGAGGCTGCCGCTGTGGTTGGCCAGCAGGCCGGAAGACCTGATAACCCCCGGTGGAGGATTGGATCCCAAACCGTCAGCATGCATGGCAGGTAGCTGGGACTTGCTGCCATGGCGATTGCTGTGTTTGAGGGTGAGGGATCGGGTGTTGAGAGTCAGAGAGTTGAGCTGCAGCGAGCTGGAGGCGGCGTTGGTCTGGACAGGAAGGCTGCTCTTTCGGCCGCCGCCCCCAGGGCTGTCTTTAGGCTCGGAGCGGACGTCATGGCCATTGTGCTTCTCTGGCTGCTCTGACATCTTCAGCAACTAAACCGTGCAACAAAAAAGCCAGACAGGAATGTCCGTCAGACAAGGATCAACACCAAGGTTTGGATAATAAAGCTCATGCTGCAGCAATATAACTTATAAATGAATCTGAGTAAAAGTCACCTGCTCTGGAGGAATGGGTGACGATCCTCTGGATATGGCATCCAGGACCGGACGCAGCTGTGGCACAGTGGGAATGGATACAGGGATGATAGATTTGGTGAAGTGTCCCATCTCTGGAAGAGAAAACACTTTGTGGTTAGGATTACAGATATTTCATATGTTTTCTTATTGGGAACAAATTCCATGAGGAGACCAAAACCAATGTTGATGCAGCTTGTTCCATTGGTCCCTACTGGGAATGTAAATCTTGACAAAAGGAAGTCACAAATATATAACACCATTTTTCAAAATCTCAAGAGCAAACATTACTCAAATGGAGGAAATAGTGCATTTGTTGGGGACTCCTTTTAGCTGCGGATTAACACTTGTTTGGTCAGTGTGTGATTACAGCACCAGCAAACACAACAATCAGTGGTATCTGGTTTTGTGAACAGACAGAACCAACATCTCGTCATACCCATCCTTCAATTGACACTGCTGTCTTATATCATTAAATGTATGTTTGTTGTACTTGATGTTGCCATATCTTTGTCACAACAACAGTGTGTCTCCTGTATACATGTGTGCCTGATTATTAAGGTATATATGATTCATCCTACAGTACCAGACAGTTGGCTTTTCAGCAGGCTGTGATCTGGTTTCGGTGGCAGTGCTGGCGGAGATTTCATTTGTTTGATGTGGGACAGCTCCACAGCTCCAGCTGAGGTTCTCTGGCAGGAGAAAAAACAAAGAAGCATGAGGGACATTATACCTCGACAACTGAGGTAACAATCCTTAGAATTTGAATGTGCCATCTCATTGTTTTAATAACGTACTTTATTCTGGAGATCCGGAGCCTGTATCCCGTTGTCCCTGACCTTCATCTGCCTCTGCCGGTCAATCTCTGGTCTCAGGAAGGGGGACTGAACGTGGAACGCTGTTTGTTTACGGGGCCTCGCTGTGTAGCTGGTGTCACATGACAAACACGGGGTCAGCCAGTGAGTTATAAGGCTTCATAAAAACACTGTGGATAAGCCGGAGGAAATGTCTCTTACTTTGGAGAGATGGGGCTGCAAACCAGATACTCCAGGTTGTTGCAACATCCTCGTGTGAAAGGATTTACTCCTCCTTGAAACTTCCCAGTTACCTGGGCATCACGAAGAGATAAAAGTACACTTGTATATATTTCCTTATTGTACAGATATAAACAAAATATACATAATGTGTTAGAGTGATGATAATAATAGCTAGTATATAAAAATAGCATCATTATTAAGTCTTAAAGATCTACATCCTGGAAACAGTTTTCAATGAAGTCACACTGACTTGTTCATTGGTGGTGCGTCCTCTGGACACAAGGTAAAAGTGGAATCCAGTGAGACCCAGGACCGGGAGAAGAAACAGCCCCGATATGCTGATTACTACCAAACTGAGAACAATGTTAAGGAAAACGACTTCCCATGAGTCTCTATAACGGTTTAATATGCTCACAGTAACAAACGTGCAGCTACATGTATCACGTGTGCATAAGGATACGTGACAGTGCAGTGCAGCTTCCATAACTCGTCCTTGTGGTGCAGGACGTATATGAGGCCGAAGGTGAAGACGCCCATCATGTGAACTGTCAGCGACAGCAGAAATAGGAAGAAGTAGCGGTAGTTTCGCCTCCCGATGCAGTTGTTCACCCAGGGACAGTGATGGTCAAAATCCTGAGTGGTAATTATGGTAAACAGAGAACTCAAATTACAGAGACAGACAACCAAAAGGTGCATGAAACTCTGAGTTCACATCGTCTCATTTGCAGCACTAAAAATCTAACATTTGTTGAAAATTGAGTTTTCTTAATACATTTTGTTTAATACAAACTGTCTTTTGTTTTTTTACTGAGTCTGCAAGGGATCTGAGAAAAGGATTAACCTGATTAATGAGATATCTCTCTCTGTTACACTCTGTCCATCATTCACTCTGCAGAAATCCTCTTTATTGACTTTCCCCACACACAGTGCCAGACTCATTCACAGCGCTCCTCGCTCTAATGCCCTGATCTGTCCATCCCCGCTCTAACCGTTCATTATCCCCATTTAAATCGTTTAGCATTCCCCCCTGGATGTAGTGTTTCTTACTTTCAAACTGTCAGTGCCATGTCTCTTCTCTTTAAATCTGTTCATGCACTCACCTCTACACAGTGATCACAAACGCTGCAGTGGGAGCAGCGTGGAGGCCGGTAAAAGTGACAGGAAGCGCACCACTTCATCCGCACCGTGACGCCCTTCACGTCCACATTCTTATACAGGGGAGCGCGGAACTCATCGTCCTTGTCCTCGTCCTCATTGGCTGTAAAACAACAAGGGAAACTGGTCAAAATAACCAAGCTGCATGAAACAAAGATAAGTCTTCTGCTGTTAGCATAACATCCCTTTGATTACTCACCCATTGGGAGCACACCAGCATCCATAAAGGTTGCCATGGTGAAGTTGGCCAGCACAAAAAGGAAGAGGATGGCACAGCATGGCGGAACCGCAGGGCAGATGGTTACAGCCAGCCACGGGCATCTGCATATCCACACGGAGAGAGAAGAAACATTTACGAAACTTGCATGTTCATTCACAGCAGAAATCACGTTGTTTACATTGAAGCATCCATCTCTTGCCCAAATGTCTGACCCAAATTAAGGCGACAACAAAGATTTGAAGGGATAATCTTCATCCCATTTACTCTGTTGGGAGCACTGGATCCCAAAAGTAATTGTTTACAGTGAAAGATAAGCATGTGTTAGTGTCCAGCAGTGCCCACGACCAGGGATTAAATGGTGGGGTCTCTCCTGGCTCCCAGCAGCACCTCTCTGGTTTGTGTTACACACTGAAGCCGATCTGGACGCTTCAGGGCTGCAGCTATCTATTAATACATTAATTATTCCATACAATCTGAAAGAGGTCTAGCATTTGCTCCTCATTTCTAATGTTGTCAAATTGCTAGTTTTATCCAACAAACTGTCCAAAACCAAAATATATTTGGTTTACAATGAGACATAAAACAGACAGAAGGTGCATATTTTCACATGTGAGAACCTTGAACCAGTAATTATCTGGAATTGTAGAAAAACTAGGCGACGTCCTCATGCGTCCTCTAAAAAACTCAATTATTTCCTCAAATAATAAAAAAAGCTGACAAAGTACAAGTACTACAGAGTCCAGTGGTGGTTTAGGATCACAGTCGTGCAAACTGTTACTGGTGTGTTCAGAAATTGTTTTTTTTTAGATTAAACTATCAGTTGATTTGTCCTTGAAGCCAAATGTTTCTAACATGTTACAATGTGCTGCTCTTCTCTGTTTGTTAACGTTGTAAACTGAATATCTAATAATAAATAACCTTTATTTGGAGCCCTAGGTTCACAAGTCTCACTAAAACTTGCTCATCATTACTGTACTGAAAATAAAAAGCAGTCAGATCATCACAATTAAAGATGTTCAAAAAAGACAATCATTAATGTGAATGAGCAAGAAGACAACAGAAGATTCATTAAATTATAGTTAGAGGATGTAGAACATATTTCTGCCTAAAATTGTAAAGAACAATCACCTGTCTCTTCCACAGACTCAGTATGTGTGTGTGTGTGTACACATGTGCGTGTTTGTGTGTGTGTGTGTGTGTGTGTGTGTGTGTGTGTGTGTGTGTGTGTGTGTGTGTGTGTGTGTGTGTGTGTGTGTGTGTGTGTACACAGCTGTATTATACTGAATTGAATACTAGGAGTGGGATTGTATCTCCTCTGTGTGAGATTAGAGGGAGGGACAGTGTAATCAGGTTACAGAGGAAAAGATTCACTGGATTATATTAACAGTGTTTGATTGAACATCACGTGTTTAACCTACATAGAAACCATAAGGGAATGTTCTATTCCAATGATCAAAGGTTACAGCGTTGGTATGGTCTCAATATGCATAAAGAAAAATAATGATAACGTACCATATTATGGAACCAGTAGAACCAGGGTCTGGTTTCCATTGTTTATGCATTTTTTCTGCGGCCAAGTAAACCGAGAACACAACTGAGTGATGCAACAAAAAATATTATCGAACGTGAAAAGACTGAGAACATTAAGAGTCTTCTGCCTCAATTATGCACTTCATCCCAGTGAGGCTCCAATCCCCAAACCCCCTAGCTGATTCCAGCTGTGGGGGAGGGGTCCACCCCCTCTAGAGGAACGCCTGCTGATGCCATGCCAGCTGCAAACCCAGTAATCCCTGGATTATGATCTCTGGATTATAGAGCATCTCTGCCCGACCAGCGCATTGTGGCTTCCTCACATTAGATGCTCAACATACAGATTGTGCAGTCACCATATATCAAACGCTGCATTGCAATATACTGGATATCTTTCCCTACTGGTAATCCATACCTGCAGATGACTCACTCTTACAAGAGATAGTGAGAAGAAAAAATGGAAATAGGACAAGATTGCATGAGAAAATTATGAAGAGCGAGTGACTATATAACGAAAAGATTACATTTAAAAATGAAAAGATTAAGTTAAAAAATGTCACTTTTTCTGTTGCTTGTAGACATGGTTGCATTATAAATACACATTAGTGTATGTGGGAGATTGATTGCAAGAGATCAGAAAGGATTAACAATTACCATAATTTACCATAATGTGTCAACAGGCCGTGTCATTGCAATAGAGAAAAGCAAAAGACAAGACTGGCGTTCACCACTGCATGGCGCCAAGAAGAACAAGTATAACATTAGAAATATAAACATCAAAAACGTCACTTAGAGAGAACTTAACATGCAGCGCAGGACGGGGCTTACAGCGAGAGATGACCCCTGGCTCAAGTGATCAATTCAGGTCACATTTCCAAAAATGTCTAATAGAAATGTATATAAAATATACAGGAGAGATTACGACACCTTAAAATGAATGAATGCCTCGATGATTTGGAGGGTTAGACGCTTCAACAGAGAAGCAGTTTAATATATTTTGATCAGAATGACATGAGCAATAGAAACTGTAGAAAACAGCCGACTATTGTTCACAATCATGTGATAAAGCATTTGCAATGTGTCCAAAAGAAATGAAAAAGTGCTGCACATGAAGGCGAACCGGGATCCTGTAAAGGTTCACCCGGTTGATTTGTTGTGTGACCGGATTACGGCGTGGACGCCACCCGTTGCACGGCGGGCCTCCATCATCGGCCCGAGCCCATCTGGAGGGGGCGGGGCGGGACAGTCCATCACGCCGCGAAGACCGGCCCCGCCTAATGAAAAGAGCCCGGCGGAGCGGCATTAAACCACGCAGGACAGTAAGCTGCTCCTCTGCAATCTGCACGCCGCCCTCATCCTCGTAGTGGGTCAGTGGCACAGCAGACGCTCAGCACTTGGTCAAGCGACAAGGTCACTGCTGCCGCCCGCCACGGCTCCTCTAGTCAAATATCGATCAGGTCGGTAGGCGGTCCTCGGGGTGAAGCGATGGCCCCAGGCTGAGCCCTACCTCTCCTCTCAGGTGCACTCGGTGTCAGAGGTTCAACCTCTCCCACGTGATCCGTGACTCGTGTGTTTCTTCCACATTTCATCATCCCTGTTCTCACTGTGCACCGACAATTAAAGAGGAAGGGAATTCGGGATTGAGGTTTTAACTTCCCTTTTTTTTATTTTTTTTATTATGTCTATGTACTTTTTATTAGTTCCATGCAAAGTGAAGCAAGTTAAGCTTGAACATGTTTCTCAATATGAGATTCAGAACATTTATAAAGCAGCAAATAACTACATATTTTATAGTGGAGTCATGTCTACCTGAGCAGAGGAAAAGTCCCTCTCTTATTTGGGTAACATATTAATTTAAATTTTAACTTAAAAAAAAGAAAAAACACTTTTGTCCTCTTGCAAATGAAAAGTTGAATTCATAAGCAATACAACAGGGCCTGTGTGAATTGAATACACACAACGTGTTTGACCTGTTAACGCCGTGCTGCTACTGAGGTGTGTACACTCTTAAATATGATGAATGATGGATACATCATTAGCATTTAGCATTGTGTAATTACAATCTGAAGCCACGGTGGACGCTGTTCAGCAAAGGTTACATCGTCCAGCCTTAAGTGTTTCAACGTAAACGGCGACTCGGGGACATTGTTTCACATCCAATGTCTCTCTAGGGGTCGTACTTCTCTTCAGAAGCTGCTGCCTCTTCTCGTCTCCACACATTTCATTAATCTGAGCGGTTTGCTTGATAAGCACGGTGTGTCTGAGCAGAGGGAATCATCGCTTAATCACCAAGGGACATTCGTCATGGTGTTGCAGATGTCTGCGGTCTTTGTGGGGCGTCGGCGGCCAGCGGGAGTTTAACGATGAACCAGAGCGTGAGCGCCAAGCCGAGCTACAGTTCACGGTCAGAGGAACAAACGCAGGAAACCGGGAACTGATGGATTTTAGAAGGAAAACAAAAGAGTCTCCACAAAGGTAAAGGTCGGAGTGGAAACAGAAACGGAGGCATGCACCATTGCACACACACACACACACACACACACACACACACACACACAAACTGATAACTCTAAATTTAAATTGCACTGTTTATGATTCAATTCAGGCGTCAAAGTGTCATCATCAATGAGAAAAGTGACAAAACAAAAGCCCACTAGGCCCGACTGGCATTCACTGAGGGAAGGCCACGGTGATGTTACTGCAGACGACCAGCGATGACCACCAGGTGACCACCCTTTGACTCAAGGTCACCAAGTCGGGGCTGAACAGTGTGGCACCTGTCCATCTCTGCTTTTGGAGGAATGGCGTCACGCCAGCTGCAGCTGCTGACTTGGCACCAAACAGGTGATTGGTCAAACTGGCAGTGGACAGAGTTTCAACAAAGAACATTATTATTATCAGACTCTGGATCCGGCCTCCGTCTGAAACGCTGTGTTTTATCGTCGAGCCCCGCCTGCTCTGATTGGCTGGTGAGAAATGATGACCTTTGTGAAGGTGGTTCTCAAGCCTTCAGATCGGGGGCGCTTTATTCTTAAGTGTCAGCATGTGACATCGGACGGGGAGCCTAATCCCAATGTCTCCTTGGATCACATGTTCCTGATGTAGGCAGCCCACAGAAAGCCCGTACTCACCCTCTGTGGGTGGCTGGAGCTCCAGATACATACAGATATAGATATGTATGCACACAAGCACCCGAGAGGGAGTTCTTCAGCCGTGAGCTCTGTTCTACTGGGCTGCTAATTCAAGAGTTTTAGGTTATGAGGTCGTCTCAACCCGTGTCCTATAAGAAGCAGCAGATTCACCAGTTGTTCGTTCAATCGTTTGCAGTGTCCTGGTTTTGCTGGTTTAGCAATGCTGTCCCAATTAACCAGCCTCTTCTCAATCCATCACATCAGCAGGACATTGATTTTTTCTTTTCTTTTACGGAGAGTAGCTCATCAGGGTTTCTCTCCCTTCTCCGGCCTGAGAGCCAACGGTTTCAAGATGACTTCAGCATTCAGACGGCTGTGAATTAGAGTTTAAATGTTGTGTACTGGCGTGGAGAGAGCTCCAAAGGGATTAGAATAATTTATTTTATAAAGCTACAACATAATTATTATACATCACCTACAACCACAATATAGAGAAGCATTGTAGATGCATGGTATCATCATAATCTATAAACTAAAGACTAGATACAATTTCCCTTAAAACGTATTTATTTTCACGATCTCCAACAAACTAAGGCTCATAAAACTGCTAAATGAATGTGTAGAATACCAAAGAAGATGAAATAAATAAATAACTGCCGATTGTAAATTCAAAGACTCCATTTCCCCGGATGGGGGAGGGGGGTTGGGATCACATGGCATTCACAAGCGGACCCTAATCCTGTACGCCCAATCTGGTGTCAGATTCCAGTGGAAACGGTGCACCGCTGGAGAATACGGGAGAAACTAGGACAGATATGGCGGCAGAGGTCAAGGGTCAGCCGACTGGCGTAGCTCTGATGAGGTGGTAGCCTTCGAACTGGAAGTCAACGCTGGAGATCAGAGGGGGTATCGTCCAGAGGGGTCTGCGGGGGGGTTCTCTTTCTCTGTGGGTCTTCATGTGAACGCCGTGCAGATAGGTAGAGCAATCTGACAAACATATACTCGTAATTGAAATTGGATTCTAGGGTATTATGGAATATTATATTAAATTTTTTTCCCGCATGCCAGCGTTGATTGCAGTCTTTTCCGCCTCCCACTAGTTCCTTCCAAATAGGTCAAATCAAGGAGGCTAAAATTAACCAATTCAACAGAAATGTGAAACAAGGGTTTCAGGTCCTAATGACACTTTTCACGTATATTGTGGGTGGCTTATCTCCTAAACTGTGCTTACTCTTAGTCTGGGCCAGGCCCCAGAAACACAGAGGGCCAACCAGGCCAGATGTTAGCCCTCTCTGGAGAGAAGTCAGTAAAAAAAGAAGAAATGCTGCTCTTCTTGTACAGTTGTCCTTCAAATGAGGGTTTCAAGAAGCTTTTTATGAATAAATAAATCAACTAAAAGTATCAAAAAAACATATATGCAATATTACAATATTCATCTTGAGGACCACCAGGAGTCATTGTGTCCAACTCCACATACAGACCGAGAGCCGTGTGTGGATGAGGAAGAGGAGGCTACCTGATGCATGGCGGATGGAGGAGGATGAGTGTTTCCGGGATCATTTTTTACCCGTGAAGCAAACCAACTTTTCATTTCTCGGGGAGGCACTTACGTGAAGACGAAGAACAGCGAGGTGGAGCCGACCAGGAGGCCGGCGGCCGTGCACACCGGGACGAAGGCGCTGGGTTTCAGCGAGTCGGCCCCGCTGACCGGCATCCTGTCCTCTGCGCACTCATCAGAGTCTCATCGCCGACAGGTACCTGCTCGCTGCAGCCGCTTGGTCCGGACCGAGCCCGGCATCCACCTCAGAGCGCTGGAGGAACACAGTCATAGTCAAGAAGGGAGGGGAAGAAGATGAAGAAGAAGATGAAGAAGAAAAAAAAAAGAAGAAGAAGAAAAAAAAATCCGGAAAGCCAAAGCCCGCAGCGGCTCAGCTCAGTCCCGCATCCCGCGCTGTCCGTCTGTCCCGGCGGCAGCAGCGCACAGATGCCGCCTCCGGTTTATCCTGAAGGTGGAGCTTTCACTCTGGAATCACGTGGAGCAGCTACTACACTCAGCGGAGACCACCCCACCCCCCAGATCATCTCTTTCTAAAATAACATGTGCATGGTCAACCATGTATATTGTGGTGCATATTAGAGAGGCATTTTTAATAACGTGCGACGGTAATCTGATTACTTTGTTAAAATATCAAATCCTACATTTATATTGGATATTTGTATCCCCAGTCTTCACATATTGTTTTTTTTAATTTTGGGTCCAATGTGGCTGAACAAGTTGTAACTTGCAGCTTTATTAGTGGTTAAATTAACCACTAATAAAGCTAGGTTAATGGGCAACATTATAAGCCATTAGGTTAATTATACCACATCAAGGGCTCCCGTTTGGGGAGACTTACTACTTAGCTGGTGTTTATTCTCTTCCAGCAGCTTTTTTTTCTTATTATTACTTCTTCAAAAGACCAATGAACCACTTAATTACAGTTTTTCATTTAAGAACCCCCTTCCCTTTGTATTAAGGCAGGGGAGCAGAGGTGATGCTGTGATCATTGTGTCACATCTAATAATCAGCAAACACCCAGAGGACCCCAGAGCATCACTGCATGTGTTTCATTTGCAGATTTCAGATCAGCCGTTACTACACTCCAACCTGCTTGTCGGAGAGTTAAATGACATGAAAGTATCCTTTTTATCATCAAATGTTTTTTTACTTTTTTCTTAACAAAAAGGTTCACACAGGTAAAGTTCAAACACACGTAGTTGAGCTCTACTATCCTATTCACATTAACACATCAAAGCAGAAGCAAACAGTCAAGATATCTAATAATAATGATTTTGATTTATATAGCGCTTTTCTAAGTACCCAAAGTCGCTTACAGAGTCCAGAGTCCAGTCATACACACACATCCCATCAGTAGCCACAGCTGCCCTGGGGCAGACTGACGGAAGCGAGGCAGCCAAACTGCACCTACGGCCCCTCCGACCACCACCAACATTCATTCACATCCATACGAACCGGGTTGAAAGCTGTGTGCATGTCTTTATGATGGTGGGGGAAACCGGAGTACCCGGAGGAAACCCACGCAGACACGAGAAGAACATGCAAACTCCACACAGAAAGGACCTGGGACGACCGGGCGGACCGGGATTCGAACCCAGGACCTTCTTGCTGTGAGGCGACAGTGCTAACCACTGAGCTACCGTGCTGCCCATATCTACTTTTAAGATGATGTATTTAGTCCGATGGGTATAGTTACGACTGTATAACAAATAGATGGACCCCTTTAAAGCCTGGTGTGACAGCTAAAACCACACGTGTACCTTAATTTGACAAAGAAACTAATATTTGACCCCAGGTTAGTGAGTCTACATAAGTCTATGAGGGTCCTGTTGTTTATTATTACGTCCAGCCATATAGAGCAGGCACATGTCAAGGTGTCTCTCCTCCAAATGTTTATACACCGCTCATTAAGAGTTTTAAGAGTTCACAGGAGGAGGAGATTGATGTATTTCAGTTTGTGTATGATGTATGAAATATACATTTATCTATTTTTTATAATGCCTATGCATTTATATAGTTATTCTCATGTCATGGGCAACATTTGGCATGCTTCACGACTGCGTCTGGTGTATCACTGGAACTACCAGTTGTCTGTGTATCGTCGTGAGCTGAATGTAGCCGCGTGCAGCACTGCTGCCCAAGCAAAAAGATGACATCAGAGAGAAGAGTGGAAATGTATCTCGCCACCAGGGTGTAAAATCAAACGCTGCAGCGTGGAGGAATAATGGGGCGCTCACTTTGTGCAGCTGTGAGGTTAATTCACACGGCAAAAAAGGAAAATAATATGAAAGATAAAATGAAGGTCCCATCTGGAAGCAGGGAGTCCACTTTGATTTGGTTATTTTACAAAGAGAGACAAACTAAACTGCAGTGGAGCGTAGGCATGACAACAGTGCGATGATAAAGTGGATGGTAATCTCTCCCAATGAGTCTGTATGTCTTTATTAGCTGAAGTAACAGAAGTGGAAGAGGACTCAGAGCTTTAACCGGTGGCTTGCTCAGTCAGATAATACACTACCGTCTAGATTAAGTCCGTAGGCGCCTGGGAGGACCCGTCACTAGAAAGGTACACCTCCAACTCAGCGTACATGATGGAGGCTCCCTGAGGACTAGGAAAATGGTGACTGTTAAACTCTACCGAGCGATTGGGTCTGGCTGTGCTACCCGCCTCTATAAATGCCTGAAGCATCACAAGCTTCAGAAACCGTGAGAGCGTCCGACTGCAGAGTGAAGACCGACGGACGCGTCGCCTGACCTCGTGACACGATGGACACGGACGAGTTGATCGAATCCATCGTCCGAGCGCTCATGTTTCTGGCGGGCATCCTGGGGAATAACTGGCTGGTCATTCGCTCGCTGCCCAGGCAGAAATCTGGCATGCGCACCAACGAGATCCTCTTCATCAACCTGGCCGTCTCCAACCTCATCACCAACTGCCTGGTGGACCTGCCCGACACCATAGCGGACTTCGCCGGCCGCTGGTTTTTGGGCGAAACCTTTTGTGCCGTGTTCCGTTTTTGCGCCGACCTCTCCGAAACCAGCAGCATCTACTCCACCTTCTTCATCAGCGCCTACTGGTACCAGAAGCTCGTGGGCTCCCTGAAGCGCGGCGGCGCTCCGGTGCAGATGGACAGCCTGTGCTTGGTGGGCTGCCTGCTGGCCGGGAGCTGGACGGTGGCGTTGGTCTTCAGCATCCCGCATTTCTTCTTCGTAGCTGTGGAGGGCGGAAACGAGAGCGAAGAAGACTGCGTGGACATGTTCCCCAGTGCAGCGGCGAAGCAGACCTACGAGATCTTCTATTTAACCCTGGCCAACGCTCTCCCTCTCGCTGGGATCGTATTTGCCAGCACCCAGATTGTCGTCACTCTGCTCCGAAACCGGCTACGCATTCAGGGTCATAACTCGGACCCAGCCAAGGAGACGGCAAAGGCCGAAAACAAGAGCACCGAGGGCGGCAACGACCAATCGGTGAGCGCCGCGTCGGCTCCGGGCGCCTCGGACGATCCAGAATCGGCCGAACACATTCACGCCGGCGCGCCGGCTTCATCGTGTCCAAGCGGAGAGCCGTCGGGTCAGGATGCGAACGCAGGCGGCGCAGTCGGAGCTCCGCCAAATCCTCCCAGGCCCGCCCAGGTGCGGGCGAAGCCGGGTCCGGGCTCCGGCACCCAGGTGAGGGCAGCCAAGAGCGTGGTGGCCGTGGCCGGCGTGTTCCTGGTCTGCTGGCTGACCCATCTGGTGCTGCGCATCTCCAACAACATCCAAACCTCCCCCATCGTGTTGGAGGTGGCCAGCTACGTCGCCGCCTCCTACACCTGCATCATCCCCTACATATTCCTGTACGGCGTGAAAAAGCTTTCGTGCTCGTGCAAAAGGTAGAAATGTCCGCTTCACATCCAGAGCGGTCAGGGCGGCCGTATGGAGTAAATAAACACGTCATTACCTGGAGAAGAAACCGTGGAAGAGACGGAGATGAACTGGGAAAACGACGATGAGCTAATCCCTCTTATTATATGTCGTCTTTAAAGTTACTTTAGAGATGAAATTATTAGTCGACTAGTAGGAGTTGATCGGCAGGAAATAAAGCATTTAGGTTTTCAAATGAAAGAATAGTTTCAGTAAAATTCAAAAATTAATTGATTTAAGATGTGATGTTGAACTGGAACTTTTGGGGTTTGGATTGTTAGAGCTCTTAAAATATCATTTCCATGGCATGTTATGAATACATCCTCACAAGATAAGGTTTGTCACAGGAAGAGGTGGGACTGTTATCTGGTAAACGTTAGTTATGGCATAAATGTACTGACTCAGTCTTCAAGAGAGAAATCAACCGAGCGTCAAGTAAAAAATATTGTATTATTCATAAAGCTATACACTTAGCATAATTGTGCACTAGAGTGCACAGCAAATTGAGGAAAGAAATTAAGCAATTACTGCAGCTATGTCGGTTTGTGATGACAGTCAGAAACCTGATGTGCCGCTTTCAATTAAAGATAATTATGTAAACAAACAGTGAAGACATTAAGTCCATTATTGCACTCCCTCTGCAGAGAACATTATTAGCCAAAGGCAATTTACTTCTCCTGCCATTAAAAGTCAAATTTACCACAGAACTAGAACCAAGAAAGCAACTTTGTTGGTTTACAGGTAACAAGTTATCTGTTAACTAGTTAACTGTATAATGTTTTCCAAACATCCTCATACACAAAATCAAGAACACATTTTATTTCTTCATAAAAATTGTTTATGGTTTATTTTCCCGCTCAAAGTTTGCAGTATTACACTGAACTGCACCAGTTAAAAATGTGTTCAGCATTCAAAACAAATCACAAAAATCACTGTTAAAGTTATCAGCCGAGAGGACAAAATGCTCACTAAATAATAAACATGAAAGAAAAACTGTTTTGGGATGTGTGCGCATGACCTTTGGCAAAAGAGACAACATTAGGGCCAAGTTATGTACATAATTACAACATCCAAAACCTGAATTGTTTGTTTGGAGGGAAACACAGAACAATCTAAATGATCCTCCTGTTATCAAAAGGCTTGTTAGATATATTTAGCAAGTGGATTCAAACGAAAATATCCCAAATCAATAAGTGCATTTTCAATGTATGAAAACCCACCTTTAAACAGTTACTCAAATATCTTGTCATTTTTAGATATCCATCTTTTAGACACAGCTATATGCACATAAAGCAAATAACCAACAGTGCCTTGATTTGCTAATTTGTTTATTTCAGCATAATGTTTAGATTCATAACAAAATGTATTAAATAAGTTATAAAACCTGTCTCTTCTGTCGTTTTTTATCAGAAGACATTGTCATCTGCCCTCTCTGTCCCTTAACACCAAGCACTTGCTAAGCTACTGAGGAATACGAACATCGCGTTGTGGGCTCATCGTGTGATCACACTTTTAAAATCAGCCGTTTAATTAAGGCCAACGTGGCGAGATCCAGACGTCACCTGTTGCCTTTCCTGTGAATAACGTCACTGGAGAGTCAGTGGACCTTCTCCAGCTTCGCCTGCAGCGACTTGAAGTTTCCGATGGTTTGTTGGAGGGCCGTGTTTGGGCTCAGGGACTGCAGCTCCACCAGGTATCCACAGATGTTGTCAAGGCACACGTTAGTGAATCGGCGTCTGGAACGGGAGCGAAAACAAGCCGTTAATCCTGGTTTACTTCGGGTTTAATACATATTTCCAACAGGTTCGGTAACATAAGAGGCACCGTGCTGACGCGAATATGAGGGAGTTCATACTGAGAGTTAGTGAAAACAAGCAGTTCTATATTTCCAGACAGTGTTTACCTGCTGAGGTGTAGAGAAAAGACATTTACTTTGAAAAGAATCCACTATCCATCCGTTACATGGATATCGCATTTGGAAAGGATTACACTGGACAACGAACATTAACCTTAACCTACGGCCCTATGAGGATTGTTTGAATAAGAATTAAACAAAAAAATACCGTCATGTAAATGTGGACCTATCCTTTAGTAGTTCTGACGCAAACAATGAGCATAATCTTGGATAACAGGCGTTTGACGTTTACAGTTTGGTTTTATATCTGCTGTGTTTGACCGAGTGCAGCTGCTGCTGCTGCTGGTAGCACATCGAGACACGTGTTGCCTAGAAACTGCAAATTTACTTGAAAAAAAGACCAGTGTGATCAAGATGAGAGCTGTTTTTCCTGATGATAATAGTCGGAAATACTATCCAAAATGTTCTGTGTTAATAAAACAAACTATTTATTAAATATGTATCTTCCTGTGTAGAAGCTGTAAGATCTAAAACAGCGTACAATAGTTAGAGCATGTAGAGAGATTTATTGTCCTGAACCTGGACGCAGGACGCAGCATTAGTTGTCACAAGGGTTTTAAATCAGGGACCTCGTGCCAATGTCCCTAAAGACAAGCCTAACACCACGGCGCCCACTACAGGCCAGATGTGGAACAGCTCCTCAAACAGTAATTACTTGTCATAGCTCGGTACTCTGCTGGGCTCATCCACGAACCCGGACAGAAGCACGTGGATACACTCCACCAAGTGCAGAGGTTTCTTCAGCCGCTGCCAGCAGGGGTCCTACAGACAGGAGGGAACGAGGCAGATTAACAACACACTGTAATCCTTACTGTTGCTCACAACCATATGCAGCAATTGTAGGAAAAGGGTGAAAAGTGACAATCTGAAGCAAGTACCCGAGTTTTGAAGAGTTGGTCATAAACCTCAAGAAGACGTGGCAACTGTACTCCAATCTCCTGCATGGTGGAGGTCACGAAGCCAACGTCCCAGTTCAGTCGACACACCTCCTGCTCCAGAAACTTTACTAGGAACTCTACAATCACAGGACATGTCATGTTAGGGTACTCGGGCGTACTCAGCATTCTGTGCATCACTGGGGGGGGAATGTTCTGACATAATTTATTCTCTGCATGCAAGTACCAAAGATGCATGTGAAAAGAATCCTAGTCTCCACAGAGAAGACAAGTTTGAACAGGCTGGTTGTAATGAGAGAAAGCAATCACCTAGAGCCCCAGCATGACCCTGCAGGCCTGCACCACTGAGGCATGATGACAAATGATGCAACGGGGAAGTCTAATCATATTACTGTTCGCAAATTAGTGAACAGCAAGATGGAACGTTCTAATGACAGGAAAACGGAACAGGAAGGTATGAGAGCTTACCCAGAGGGAAATATCTTGGTGTTCCTGCGTATATCTTTCCCAGCGATACCAGTTTCAAACTCAGAGTCCTCATTCTGTCTGCCGGACTCATAGCAACGGTGTCTCCCAGCTCTAGACGAGGCAAATCAATCAGCACTGACACCAACATCATACAGAGCAAAGGAGGCGCATATTTAAAGAAGGCTTTGCATTGACATTTTCACTTGCCTTTTTCCATGATCTCTTGCCACAGCGAGTGCACCAGGATGGGGTCAGAGTGTCCTGCACAGTGGATGATGGCCAGCTTGCACTCAGACAATTTGAAGTGGTCAGCAAACTCCCCGTAGAGCTACACCAGAGAACAAACGTTCACATTCATTAAAATGTTCCCATTAATGAAAACACTTTATAAATAATCCCTAACTTATTATTGTTCTGCTGCCGCCTGTTACCTTGGTCATGTCCATAAGCTCCGAATCCAACTGGGAGACAACATTTTTCACTGAGGGATGATGGGAGTACTGTCTGATCAGGGTGTCCTGGATCTGGACTTGGATACGCACCAGCTGGGGAACGGAACCAAACACAGAAACCGAGTGGTTACAACGGAGGATCGCTCTGAGATTACTTAAACCGTGATCACAAACACCTACGCACCTCCATCTTTTCTTCCAGCTCGTGAAGGAACTCTCCATCGGAGGCCTGAGCCGAGATACACGAGGAACTCTTAGCAGACAGGATGGCTCTGGCAATGTACTCCAGACGCTGCTTCAGGGAGATCTCAGTGCTGCATAAGCAGAGAACATGGAGGCGTTTCTTTTTACTAATGTCTTCACATTTTGAAAATTAAAATTCAACAATAATTGGAAAGAGTTCATTGGGTGCATATATGGTAGATGAGGTCATCAGGGTCTCCGAAGAGCCAATCTAGTAAGTTATTCGTCAATTTATTTTCTGGAGATGTGTGAAATGTAATCAACCAGAATGAAACTTATAGATGTTGGGGGTCCAAACCTGTGCATGTCAGCGAGGCGGGCCAGTACATGAGCTGCCTTGCCAAAGTTGCGGTTCTTCTCGTAGTAGCGCCACAACAGGTCCATGTTGTGCACCTTGCTCTGGTCCTGCTTGATCATGTGCATCAGGTGTTCCTCTAGGTACAGAGAGTTCACCTGGACAGCAGAGGACGAATAAACAGGGCAGCTGTCAGACATATGGCACGCAATTACACAAACACCTGGTAAGTCTCAATTCACCAGGAGAACCACAACTGGTGGGTGTGTCGGGCCATAACATGTGGATGTTGTACATATTTAAAAATGTTCAGGAATAAGAAAAGCCTGGACCTACAACATGCACAAACATGAACTGCATTAAAGGAACAATATGCAATGTATTTACGATATAAAAATCGTTAAAAGAATTAGAATGATTCGTCACCAGATAAAGTAACGGCGCTTAGATTAAAAGCCGTCGTCTGACAACCATGCAGTCAGCCAGTATGTACATTTCCAATCCAGTGCATGAAGTTGGTTTTAGTTTTGGCCTGTGGGATCCTGCCCACGCCTTCTCAACATCACGTGTTGCCAGATATGTAACAAAGTGGCAAGCAAATACATCCATGAAGCAAACTGGATCAACAGAAAAAGCAAAAGGATGTTACCAGACCTAAGAAGCCATGGCGTCTTCCTTAAACGCTCCATGACTAGAGACATGTAGCAACACAGGCAAATACATTTTAAAAATGGAGACCGCTCAGAAGGATGTTAAAATGAGTGCCGAGTTGGCTAACTGTCTCCTTGACAGGTAAGCAGGGCGGTAAAGTTAGTTAACCGTAACACATTTAGTACTTGAATATTTAAGACACACAGCTGGTGACGTGCCCCCGACTAGTGCTGGCTAACCGGTTCATGCTAACTGCTACTTTAAACAATACCCACTAGTGTTACATATAGCTCCTTTAAGCTGCCAGTTTCATGTACAAACACTCGGGCGGATACTTTACCTCCAGTAACTTGTCAGTCAGGTCGGCCTGAATCAGCCAGTTGTACAGAGCGATGTGAAACAGCTCGTCCTGAGACCTCTGAGCCAGGCCGAGAATCTGCTCAAACTACAAGGGAACCACACATCATCATTAGTAATGCAGATCTGTTTCACTGCTCTTGCAGTAAATAAGCATTCAAGTTCATTCTCACATGCGCTGTGGCTTCTTCGTTGCTGAGCATGTTGGGGTCAGAAGTCATGACGGGAGGCCCAGGCTGCTTCGGGACGCTGGGGGACTGGGGGGCGGCTTTGCTCTGGTTCACCAGCTCCTGCATGGTGTCTGTGATGCACTTGTAGCACAAAAGTCTGGAGCGGACAGGAGGGGGAGACAAATGTTGGGACAATTGTCTGAAATGGCAATCAATGGTGCCGAGTCTAGGCCGATTCTGCCGATGCGTTACCTTTCATGGAAGGCCTGCTGCCCCACGCCGTCCTCCTCAGGCTCTCCATTCTTGTAGAAGTGGGGCCCCAGTCTCTGTGGATCCTTCTTGTCGGCTGCCGTGAGACACAACTCGAGGACTCCCTCGTAGAAACGCACTGAGAACATTGAATAGCATTAGTGTCAAAGCATTTAATTAACATATCAGACAACAAAAAGATTCCCTACCTTGTCTGTACTGAGAGCAGACGAGTGGCAGGTCTGTGTGTTGGCTGATCTGCTGATAGAGCCGGAGAGACTCCCTCAGTGTTCGCTCTTTGTCGGATTTATTCTGAATCTGCTTGGAGCTCTGCAGCAGCTCATTAGCCTGAGTGGGAGACAAAAGCAACACATTCAGTATTTAGACACATGGATCAATGTGGGAACATCAATTCATTTTAAAAAGGACTTTGATGCCGCGATAATTATCCTAAAGATTGAAAGAAATGTGAGGTAATAAATAAAGGTAATTGCAGGTAATTGCAGACCCCAGAAGCTGTACTAAAGACTGTCACATGTATCTATATCTAGAACTCTTTTAAGATCTTAAGATATTTCAGCAGTCTTAAAAAAAAAAAAAAAAAGTATAACAACTTTTCCAGACTCATAACACTGTTTTTGTACCTTGGAACAAACGCTGTCGTCGCTGCTGTACAGCAGGGGGCAGATGTCGCGCAGGTGATTGCTGATGGCTTCCACGGAGGCATTATCTTTGATGTAGACGTTAATGAGGGCTGTGACGAGTGCTCCGGACAGCTCTTTGCCCCGGATTACTACATCCTTAAAACTTGCTCCCTTCATCTGCTCTTGAAACTCCTACAAAACACAAAAAAGTGAGCAAAATAATAGAAAGCCGACTGTTCAATTGGTTTATGAATGAAAACAAAAAGGCATGTGGATGAGTACTGCGGCGATGAATTATGAGCATCTGCAGTCGTCTACAGCAGAGGTGTTTGTGCACATGTGTACCTTCGGCAGCTCGGACATAATGATGCTGAACTGATGGTCACAGAGAAGCTTCAAGAGGGCCAGAGTCTGATAAGAGCGATGCACGAGCTGCTGGGTGCCCTGCAGGGACACCTTCTCATAGACCTGAGCCTTGGCTATTTACAGAGACGGAAAGACAAAGAGACAGACATTTAAAGGAATAAAGACATCAGCAATGAGAATTAACTTAGACATAGATCTTGTTTTCCTCTTTTGTTGGCACATCAGAGTTCCACATTTAATTAATAACATTAATAATAGTATTATATTTTTGATATAACTGATCTTCACAATATTCAGAAAAATGTGGAAACCTGCAATCATAACTCACTGTGATATTGTCTCTGGAGCTCCTGCTGGACTTGCTGAGAGCTGGCTACGTCCGGACGCATAAATCCCAGCAGCCTTTGCTGCAGGTTGGCAGGAGAACTGAAACTAACAGGAAGCAGAACAGATGTTAGTCGGGGGGATGGGAAACGAGACGTAGCTCCAGAAGGCTTTGCAGGTTAGTTTCTTGAGCGAAATAATTTCAGTGCCAAAGTAAAATTAAGATGAAACGACAATATATATATATTTTTTTTTTATTTGACATTATGAGCTTGAGTAGGCCTTCATCATTCAAATATTTCTCTTGAAATTCTTTCTCATTTGGTCCGATAGTCCCAACAATGAGATAAAACCACCTGTTATCACAATAGCTAACTTCGAGTCGCACTAGATGGCACACGCACAAGAAAATTAAGTGTCAAAAGAGCTCTTACCTTGCAGTACCAAGAGCAGATGGACTGAACTGAGAGTTTTTGTCAAGAAATTCCCGCAAACCAGAGAGCTCCACGAGTACCGACTCCAGTTCAAACGAACTAACGCTGCTTTCCAACTGCAGAGACAACAGATAGTGTCAAGTAACCACGTCCAACAGCTTTCTAAAATTTTACATAATCAACATTTAACTGTTAAACAAATGATTGCGTTATTAATTATGATACTTACAATACTGACAGTCTGATTTCCTTTGCTTATAGTTTTCTCAACAGCCAGACTGCCATCCCAAATATTTCTGTTAATGTGTTTGGCAGAGAACAAGGAAGAAAGACATGTTGCTCAGTATTGACACCAACATCCCACATCAGCATCCACACCTCTGACTAAAGAGACACGTATCTAATTTAGGCTCTCGCCCAGAACATCCATTCAAGATTAGACAATGTGAAAGCTAATTTATTAAATTTACTTACCCAAGAATGCGAGCAAAGTAAACACAGATGCCGTTGTGTTTCCCAGATAAAATAACCTCTGGGCAGGTTGACATGGGCGTGATGGGGACAGGCCCAGAGTGCATTTGTGCGAAAGGTGTGGCAAAAGCTGGGGGCACGATGCCTGGAAACAAGAATTACACAAGTTTACTAAGGCTGTCCCATTCTGCCAAAATAACATCAGAATAGTTGTTTGAAAAAAAAAACAGAGGTTCAAACTATTTTAATATTTATTTGTGTGCCTTTTCTCCAGGATGTAAACATTACAAATGTATTTATATGAAATGTGATATTCAAACTGTTTTACAAAGCATTAAATTTCAACCCGTGGCTATCTGTATATGAGGCGTCGCACAATATCACAAGTCTTTAAGATGATACATTTTGCCTTTATATATTTTCATCACGGTCATTTTTACTTATAATTTACCTGGGGCAGGAGAGCTCATCACAGGTCCAACAGTACTGGGAGAAGTCATGCCAGCTGGAAATCTCATCTGTGCTTCTCCTCCATATCTGTGACCACAACAAAGGAACTGCGTTTAGTTTGTGTACAGTATGAGTAAGTGTAAATCTGAGTGTGTATAAACAATGTAATCTGACCTGAAGAACGCTCTGGTGGCCCACTGCGACACCTCTCGGTCACAAGCCGCGCTGGAACAAGCCAGGATCAGTGCTGTGGCGCAAGCCTGCTCCTCCTGTACGGATAGATTGACAACTCAAATATACACTACACATGTGTGAGAAGACGCCTGCACACTGGTGTATGGCTGCACTTTGTAATCCTGCGTGACGGCATTTGTGTGTCAAGCAGGCTGCGGTCTCTCAGGGGACATGCATGCATGTCATGTGCAGGTTTTCAGTTCAAGCGCATTTTAAGAGGATTTTAAACATCAGACATTTATTATTTTAGCTCCGTACCCTGTGCAGCTTGAAGAAACGTTCAACCTCTTCATTTTCTCCTCCAGCACAGCTCACTAGGAGGTGACGGAGCTGGTCCACCGGCCGCAGTTTTTGGAAGATATGACTCCCCTACAAGATGGCAAAGAGTCTACTCTTAGTATACTCAGTAAGACATTCTTGTGTTACAATATGACAACATGAGACATGACAGCAGTTTTAACCTTTGCAGAGAGAAGGACAAACTTCTGCTGAGGGATATTGTGCTGTTGGACCACCACAGGTGAATCAGTGATGGGGATCTGTTCCTTGTTCAGAGGAGTAAATATCTTTGAAGGTCTCTCCTCAGTAATGGCACAAAGAGCCCAAGAGTGTCCATCTACATTAGACATCATCTGCAACAATGGGAAAAAGAGACATATTTTAGAGTTTCTTTTAACCAATAGAGCCTGTTTTTTAGTTTTTTTAAAGTCAGGCAGAGGTATGTTATTTCTGACCGGAAAGCCCTTGTATACATAATCAGCAATACAGAGCAGCAACACATAGTATTAAGAGATTAAACTGACCACTTCAATTGTACTGAACATTTATTGTACATTTCCTATGTGCCAACCTGAGTCTCCATCAAGGGTTTCTTGAAGGGGAAGGAATCATGATTGATGCACCACAGAATGTCACTGTCCTCGGTCTCAGAAGCAGCCATTAACAGAATACCTGAACATTTAAAAGAAAAGAAAAGAGAAAATGATATTACATGCTGGATTATTACATTAACTCAAAGAAGAAACCAATGTTAAGTTTGACTCCTATTGGGGCTTTCCGAGAAACGGATGAAAAGCAGATAAAAAGGTTAACCTTTGCTGTGTAGTGCCTTATGGACCTTTGCAGGTTTCTGCAGGGTAGAGGACGCAGAAAACCCTGGAGGCAGACGGACATGGACCAAAGCCAACAGGCTGGGTCGAACGGCCACATGCCTCTGGTGGGGCAGGGCAAAGAGCGTGGTGCTGAAGTAGAGACGCACACCTACGCAAATAAAAAGAAAAAACGTATAAACATGTCATATTACTGTACACGTATCCTACTGTCTTTACTCATCTTCACTAGTGTTCAGTGATCTTTACCTGCATGAGTGACAGCGAGCAGGTGACAATCCGAGGATTCAGATCTGTCAATCACAGAGATCTGGATAACAGGTTTGAAGACGGAACGATCGATAGTCCTGCGGAGGAAGGAGAGTTTCAGAGAGACAGAAAATTAATTATTTCTCGATAAAGATAATTAATGACAGATGTGAAGGAAACGACTGAAGGTCAACAGACTGACGTACCTGGCTATGTTTCCAGCAGCCGCAACAATGGTGTTCTGTGACATGGTTGCCACACGACTCATACCGTGACCATCAGCCCCCAGGTCATACACCTAAATAAACACATTCTTAGTCATTTCAACACACTACCAACCACCACACATCTGTTAGTTTCTCAGAAACAGACACACAAACAAGAAATATTGACTTGACATTCATCAAGCGTCATACCTGCAGAACACCTTTCTCAGAGCGTGTGAATAGTGTGTTGCGTGAGTTGTCAATAGCAATCTGCACAATGGGGTCTGTGGAGCACAAGGACATCACACGTTAAAGTGTAATTGAACTAAAGACATTTTTCCACATATAACGGTGTCCCTCTCCTCACCGTCTTCAGAGAAGGAGAACTGGAGCACAGAGGGGACGAGGAAGGACAGAGAGCTTTTGGAGTGGTTGATCTTTCTGCAGCGCTGGCTCAGCCATCCTGCCTCGGCCTGGTAAGCGATCTCATAGAGGCAGCCGTCCTTTCCTGCCATGAAAATGCGTCCCAGGTCTGTGGAGGTGATGGAGAGGATGTAGGTGTTGTCCGTGGGGATTGAGAAGAGGGGGTCTGGTAGTAGTTGCATCCCGCCCGACATGCTGTCATTCAACCCTACAACAAAAGAAAAAGACACACAAATATTAATTACTGCAGGTACACAAGATATAAATAGCTTTGTTTAAAGCAAAACATAGCTGTGACAGCTGAGTCCCCTTCATACCTCATGTTGATGTCTATACAAGTAACATACCAATCAAACACAAAATGTATCTTCGTACCGACTCTTAACAGTGTGTATGATTAAAATGAGACAGTTACAATATGATTGTGTTATGGTACAGCCGCTGACCGTATCTTGCACTTGTTTGTACATATGAGTGCAAGCAGCAACAATATTAACTGCAAGCCTCCATTTTAAGCATGTTCTTAACCACTTTTAAGCAGTTGGACATATTTTATTGTACTGTAGCGTGATATGATTATCTGGTTACAGGATTCTCCAGTTAGGATTAGAGGTTGAACTCTGAAGGCAAAAATGTCAATTAATTTAAAAAACGTCATAATATTCCTCACTGGCATCTACATCATCACATAATCACACGCTACAGGGAACAACTGAAACGCATTGTCGCTGTGATAAGAGTTGCAGGAAAGACTCACCCGCCTGGCTCTTGGGGAAGCTCAGCCCGAGTATCACTACATCCACAGAGGTGGCCAATACTAAGAGGTAGTGAATGTGTGGCTGTAAAATCCCTGCAAAGAAAAACATTAAACATTACTTAAATAAATAAATGAATAAATACAAATGTCAATCAATTCCAAGTTTAAATGTTTACACATACCTTGTTTTGGTTTTACAAGGCCCACTGCCAGAATGGTTTCAATAAGGCCATCGAAATAGGCCACATCTCCGCTGCAAAAAATAGGCGAGAAATAAAGGAAATGATTGACTACACTCCAGATTTATTATGAGTGGAATCACAAAAATAAGGGAATACTGATAATACATTTAAGTTTGCGTTGTGGGCACTTGTTCATTTAATACACAACGTTAACATCTCTCAGTCCATATAAAGTATTGGTACTCACCCATCTTCATAATTCCACATAAAGATGTCATTGTCGATTGTAAGCCATGCTCGACAGATCTCTGGAAAAACTCCCATCATGCAGTTACATTGCATATCTGTCAAGTATCTGGTTAAGTTTAAATATAAAGTCAACTCAAAACAAAGCAATCACCCCTAAGCATTTAACTATATGCCAGGTGGAAACCTCTGCAGGGTTTTTCCTGCATAGAGAAAATGTGGGCGCGCGCCTGAGCCTTTTTCCTGTACGCCTATGCCAAATCCTGAGCGCCTAAGGCCCCCCCCTGTCAACAACTCTTCTTTGGAGCACCAAAGACCCATTTTGACCCAGGAAAAACCCTGCTCTGGGTCCGATGAAAGTTAAAGCGTTAAATGAGTTGTTCCTGAATAAAAAGGATACGACTGAACTGCTCCACCAGCTCAGGTGGCAGAGGAACTCGGCGGACGGCACTGAGCTCTGGGAGATTTGGCACACTGAGTAAACCAGGTCCCTGCAGTGGGTAGTCCATGTCCGACACTCCAGAGAGGGACGGCATATCTAGCAACACAATTAACAACAACAAAATTAAAGTCTGATTATAAACAACCCACAAACGAAATTCTGTATGACGATCATATATTAAATTATTTATTTTTCAATCGGTGACACATTCTGGCAGCTTGTGTTTGTTCTACTAGTTGAAATATTACAAACAACAAAAATACTTTTAATAAAATGTTTAATTAGCCAGGAGCTAATACTTTGAGGAACATAAGGACTTCTTTCTCTCAAATGTGTTGCAATCAGTGTTATTAAGCACGTCACCCTTTCCAAGAGAACATAACCGGATCAACAAGGCTAGTTGACCATCTTCATTCTCCATCTACTTGTGCCGATAA
This sequence comes from Liparis tanakae, assembly GCA_036178185.1. Taxonomy (NCBI): domain Eukaryota; kingdom Metazoa; phylum Chordata; class Actinopteri; order Perciformes; family Liparidae; genus Liparis; species Liparis tanakae. The sequence goes on along the minus strand of CM070090.1, from coordinate 10,516,406 downwards.
TACAACATTGTTGTCAGTCTATTCTGGAGGAATTATATAGTACGGGATATTTTGGCAGCTGTAATTGCACCAAGGGGGGAAACAGGTGCTGCCCAATCTCCCGGAATGACAAAAGGGTGTAAACAGCAGATTTCCACTTGTGATTTTTTTTACTTGTGAATTGACTGAATGTCTCACGGGATCTTTCCTCACACCTTCCTCCTGGTCTTTGTACATCTGTGCGTAAACAGGCTTTGACAGCATCAACTGTGACCACCTTCCAACCACCTACTCTAGACCATCTGTTTGTACATGTCGGCATCCCTGGTAAAGATAACCACTAAAGTTGAACTTATAGGTATATATATATATATATATATCTATCTCTTCTTCCCTCCACATGACTTACTGTGCGAGGGGACGCTGAGCAGCTCGGAGAGTTCCGGGAAGCAGCGGTCCTCCTGCAGGTGTCTGTCAATGAGCCGGGAGGAGTTCTCCAGCGCTTCGGCGAGTGCAGCTGCCGAGCTGCTGGGTCCAGCGCCGGACGGCATGGCTGAGCTCCCACCGTGAACTTACCTACAGGTGACACAGTTTAACAGAGTTAGACCAGAGCGTTCGTTAAAGTAAAGCCATGTGTCACGTGTGAAGAAAATGAGAGATGTACTAAAAACTGCACAGCAAGTTACATGTGCCGGTGAGTTAGCCCACTGCTAGCTTAAAACCCTTATTATTTAGCATGCGAGCTAACTGCTAGCTAAGTGTGAAATAAAATGTTTCAAAGGGAACGCGTTGCTTTACCCGACTGGAAAGGTTCCGCGTGGTAGTGAGTTATACGACACTGAGGTTTTGGTCGCTAGTTGAGTGGCAGAATTTAAACAAATACTCAAACACCAGCAGCCCGCCAACCTCATGCACAGCGGCCGATGGGAAAGGTTTATTTCCGGTGACTCATTCTTCTTCTTCGTCTCCTAAATTTCCGCAGAACTGTGACAAGTGAAAAGCTGTGCTGCCATCCACCGGTCAATGTATTTTTATCTGATATATTATATTTACCACATTAAATATGTAATTATATATTTGTAAAAGGGAATTGGAAACAAATAATGAAATATATTAAATAAAGATTATTACACTCAACCTACTACTTAAGTATGCTGTAAAGAGGGATTATACATTAAATTGGCTTTATTTCTTACAATATCCAATATAATGTTTGTTTTTTTTCCATTCAAAACACAGAGGCAGTAAGTTTTATAATTTTAGCACAAAAAGAAGAAAAGTGCAATTCCCTGAACATGACGTTTATGTATCACATTTAGAAATATTACAGTGCATGTTTTCCGATCCCGTTCCCACTTTTAACAACATTTAGTATTTCTGTAGATAAAAAAAAAAGCATGACATACGATCGACGACTAGTTATGACAAAAAAAAACACAGGGTCAGAGTAGTAGTAAAGGCATATTCGTGTTACTCGAAATTGTGCACAGTATATCAGCGTAAGGGCTAAAATTCAAGAGCTTCCATAAAGTTACTTGCTAGCTGCTGCACATCCCCACAGTGAGACTCACACTGGCAAGATGATATGTTGTGTTTATGTTTCAGAGTGAGGCTGATGAAACCACTTAAGAAGCTCTTGTATTATTTCTTCACCCTGATCTCAATGACACAGGGTATGGAATCACAGTGCAGGAAAAAAGATGAACTTGATTACTTAAAAAATGATCCAATAAATATTCTGGTGTGGGAAAAAAAGTGCAAACAAGTAACAAAGACATAAGAAAAATTTATTGCAGTATTTGTTCCACAAGAAGAGCGGGGGGAGGGGAAGGAGGGGCGGTTCACTTTTTTCTTGCTCTGTGTTCTATAACATCAAAATCTATATTAAAAACAATAAAACTTCCCCTGCATATAGGTACAGATACTGCACTGCTCTTAACATAAATAAATTATATCAAAGATACTCCATTACACAGCGTGGGTAAACAACAAAATGTTCGAAATAAGAAAAGAAAAAAGAAATGTAAAAGTTGATGGAGCTCAGATCAAGTGAATAAATCCATCTGATGCTAGTTTAAACTCCAAAAACACTTTATTAAGAACATCATCAATACACTAACTTCCAACATTCAGTTTATTTTTTTTACAGAATTATGTTCAGATATAAACATGTGTTTAGTTAAACTATTATACAGTGGGAGTAAAAATCAAACAACAAAGTTGCTGCACAACAGCGAAGGAACTCCCACACAATGTTTTCCAAAACATTTCCTTCTTGTGTTTTTCGTGTGTTAAACTTAAACGTGTCTGTACTCAAACAGATCATCGTTCACAATACTTTCCCTCCATCTGGTCCGTAAATCTAAAGAGGTTTCATTTTCTCTGAAACATATTGGATCCACATCGATGTGGGTTCTGAGGGGTTTCTGTCCGAGTCTTTTCAGTTGATTAACTCTTACTCCCCGTCCTTGGCAGCGTATAGCGCTCGTAAAGTCTGTGCCAGTTTGTTTGATAGCTTCTGTCCACTTGTAAAAGGTATTTTCTTGTAAATGATGTCTGACTCCTTGATGGTGTCAACCCAGGGAACCTTTTTGCGGCCTTCCCGTTTCTTTACCTCGGCCCAGGGCGCGGAGTAAGATCCAGTCATCCAGTGTATACTGTAGCCCGTTTTGATCCTCTGGATGACTCTGGCGATCTGTGGTCTGTCTTTGTATTTGGGACACCAGATGGCGATGATGTCCATGGCCTTCACTCTCTCCGCCAGGTTGCCTGTGTCCTCTGCGGGCTCCCCGCCTTTCCTTGGTTGTTTCCGCTGTGGCTAGAAGAAGCAGAGTGTGAAACGTCAGTGTGTGAAACGTCACACGCAAATCATACAGACGTTTTCCATTTTGGGATAACGAGTTAACAGCTGCAGCAGATTTAGTTCATATGCAGAAGTAGTTTGATTACACAAGGCCTACAATAGGAATATTATGAGTAATCACAAGGTTTTAAAATTCCTACCACAGGGGGATCTTCATCCTCACTCTCCTCCTCCTCCGTCTCCACTGGAACAGCCTCAACTGGAACAACCTCGACTTTGCTGTGGTTCTGGTTCGAAGATTTTGGGACCTTCAAGAGTGCAGTAATGGCTTTGTTTCTGGCATTGGCACTTGCTTCACCCTCGTCGTCCTCTTCATCACGATCCAAGTGCTCCATCAGTACCTTAAACTAAGTGACAAAAGCAGTCGTCATATTGCTGAGACTGAAATAATACATTCATACAATGGGTCTGTAAATGCAATATGTTGATATCAATATTATGACAGTAGACTAGTTTTCATCTTACATTTAGGATATGGTAATAGGGCATAGTTATGGCATAAGTGGTGTCTACATCATTACTTGTGATCATTAAAAAAAAGAAAAATACATTTCAGGTTTTGGGAAAGCACAAATAGTCAATCCTACAATATTATCACAATATTGATATTAAGCTAATGGGTCAAAATTATCATGATGTGTTATTTTGCCTATATCCCCCCCAGCTCTAACATAACTAAACAAAAAGTGCTGAACGCTTACATCCAAATATTGTTTCACAATATTCCTCTTGATCTCGTTGCTCAGATCTGTGTTGGCCAGGTCCCGCTTCAGGTAATCCAGTGTCTGACGAGGGTTGAAGTGCACCTTCGATTTCTTGTTCACGGTCTTGTCGTAAACTTTGGCCGACTCCGTCGGGGAATATTTCTGGATTTTGCTGTAATGCAAACAAAAGGTTTGAAGGCGTTTACGTCACGTAAAGAGCGGCATTACTGAGAGTAGATGTTGTCGTTGACGTTTCTGATGCGGCCTTACCTGTCTGAGAAGCCGTACAGGTTCTTCAGGTGTTGTTTCAGCACCAGTAGCAGCAGAATGCCCTGTGACGCACTGGCAAAGTCCAGCAGAGGGCCGTGGTTTTCAGGTAGACGGTCCATCACTGCCTCCTCATCCTCCATTTCAGCTTCAGAATCTGAGAGCACGGGTTTCTTTTGACTCTGAACCACCTCCTCCTCCTCATCGCTGCTGCTGGATGAGCTACTGCTCTGCTCATCGTCCTCTTCGTCGTCATCGTTGTCGCCGTCGTCGTCATCAGAGCTGTGTTTTCTTCTTTGATGCTTTTTCTTCTTCTTTTTCTTCTTCTTCTTTGTCTTCATCGTCTTTGTCTCCGTCTTCTTTTCCTTCTGGATGGGTCCTTTCCGTAAAGACTGCAACCAGAACAGAACCGTTTAAACACAGAACAAACATACAGCGCAAATATTACACAAGCTTAGACTTTCCTCTCATAACATCCAAAACAACTAAGAACAAGATGTACCAAACTAAACACAGCTTCTCACCTCCTTGAAAGACTGGAGCAGGTTGCTGCCAGAGACGGAGAGAGTAATATCTACATGGTGCATGATGAAAAGAGGCTCCTCCTGGGTCTGGTAGGGGAAGCAGGCCAAGTTGTCTGCGATGAACAACAGCCTGTTCACTTCTGTTTTCTGCAGGGGGCAAAGTGGAAAATATCACGAGTTAAATGAATTATCTGACCAGCAGTGAAGCTCGGATAACGGGTGGTGGGAGACGATCGAGCAGAAAGGTGAACTCACGGAGCTGTCATCAAACAAGTTGAGCAAGGAAATGAGGAAAGCCCGTCTGTACTGTCGGTTTCCTCGGACCAGAGTGTAGAGGTGAGCGCAGAGAGAAGCGTCCGAGTCATCGTGGCGAAAACCTCGGATCAGTGCGCCTTTGGCTCCATTTATTGCCTGTTGCACCTGATAAGACATCTTCAACCCTGCCACGGCCTTCATCTGTGGATTTGCACAGGGATACAACTCATCATGTATGTAGAGGAAATTAAATGATTCCAATAAATACTTTTTATTGTGTGTAAAAACCTGTATTTTATTGTCGTATCAAACATTAAACTACAGTATATTATAAGATGTGTAGAGTATATATTTTATATTTATTTATAACAAATAACAAATAAAAAATACTGACTGCAGATACAGATAGAGCTAATCATCTTTCATAAACTTTTTCACTTTAAAAACCAGTAAGCCACTCACATGAATGAAGCCTATATATTTCTTATCGATGTCCACCAATTGTTGATCGGATTTGTTCTTCATGGTCGGCTCAGGGTCTGTTCCCATGGCAATCAGGTAGGGCACGCACTAAAAAGAACAGTTACAGATCTGTGAACAGCTGATGGCGATGCACTGAAGGCAGCAGATGTTCTTTTGTCAAACAGGTCTGTTCAAAGAGGTGCTGCATGTCTGAGTCTTGGTGAGCATGCTGGAGTGACACTGTGAACATACCTGAACAGGGTGGACGAGGCCCTGGCTGAGAGTCAGGATGATGACACTCAGGGCAAAGTGCCGCACAGTGGACTGTGAGTGGAAGAAGGACTCCAGCACCTGCTTCAGGTAAATCTGCATGATGGAGCTGCTCATGCCTGATGAGATGTCCCCCATTTCTTTCAGATCTTCCTGTTTGGATTGGTTCTTCCCTGAATAAAGAAAACACCAGCTTAGTGTATGCACCTAAGCAGCACAACAATTGAGACGGATTTCTTGAACTCACATCCGCGATCGGCCTCCTGCATTCGAGAGTCCTCGTCTTGCAGGTATGTCTGCAGGTTCTTTAGCACCTGGATCTTCAGAGTGACCATACTGTTTTCATCCGACATGGTATTGTTGTACAGAACCTTCACATCCTGCACAAACATGAGCTCTGGGTGCATGATGAACTGGAAGCCTTGAGACAACGGGAATTCAGTGAATCCAATTAATTCAGAGGTAAAAAAATCTAAAGACATTAGCAAATAAAAACACGGAAACGCAGCATAAATACTAATGATCGTCTCAGATGATGTGCAACATACCGAGACCCGTGATGGCCTTGATCTGGACCTCTTCGTCTTCGTGAGTGGTGAAGTACAACAGAAGCTCCAGCACTTTATCCTTGATGACAATCTAAGAGACACAGGGGGGCGGTCATCAAACGGTCATCAAACCAGGCTCCCTGATAGTCCTGCACACATAGTCCAAGCCGATGGCCGGTGTTTACCTTGCTAGTACCCTTGAACTCCTCTTGGTCAAAATCAAAGTGTCGACAGAGCGCCCCCACAGTGAACAGGGAGCGCAGTAGCGTAGGTTTGTTGGCAGCCAGAGAGGAGCTGTTGGGGTCCTCCTGGTGCTGCGTCTTCAGTTTTGACAGAGCTCCTATAGAACGATACAAGCAGGCAGTGAAAGCTAACTTTCCATCTTCTCGTTCATACAGTGATCCAGAATCTGGACGTTTGGTGTGTATCCGATGCTTTGATTCGTTCGCGTGTGAACTGAGCATAATAAGGTTACATAAGGATAGCGTAACCTTTAATGTGACGGTGAATGAACAGGTTAACAACTACCGTGTCCTAGGTACAGTACATGTTATTGAGATTCAGATTATTTTCAAGCCTTTTCCATTTTTACGGCATATTCAGAATATATGGGAACAATTTAAAAGTTGATGTGATAATGTATGTACTCTACATAAGACTTACCGTAGTAGCGATTGAAACAAGTCCAGACAAACTTGTAGTTGTGTGTGACCTTGTTGACGACCGCACCGAGACAGCTGACGCAGTGCTGGACGACCTGAGAAGCAGACAACAAAGTAACACACGTTCAAATCTGTTCGCTCAAAGCGGCGGTTTCACCGCCGCACTTTGTTGAGAGCCATCTGTGAGCGCTGCAAGTGGTGAATGACACTGACCGTCATGCCGTATTTGATGATGAGCTTCATCAGGTCTTCTTCTAAGGTCGTGAGGAAAGTCTCACTCGGGAGCTCCATCAGAGGCACCACCAGCTCCAAGATCTTTGCCACGTTACATATCACCATGAAGTCATTCTGAGTCTGAAAATGTCAACATGGAGACGGTTGTACAATTCAAAGCTCTGCTGGAAAACAACTTTTTGAGTGACTAATTGTTTCATTCATTGTTTCCCTCTCCTGATTGTGCGTGAGTTGCCGTCATCTGATTGTGAGTGTAATGCACACGCTAGATCCTACTTATTCGTTCCTCCAAAACCCCTGGGCCTAATAGTTCCATGTACAGTAACTGTATTTGCTTGAGGGGATGTCCCAGTGAGCTCCAGTTCATCTTCACGTGTGTGTGGTCTTAATATGTTACACAAGTAGGGACTACTAGCACAAACAGAAAGTGTGTGTATGTTTCATTTGGCTGTTACAGGATTGTTCTATACCACAACAAAAACACATAATTTCTGTCCCGTGGGCATCAGACTCCACTAATTATTCATCATAATCATCACATGGTCCTTACGTTGCACTTGGTGGTTAGGTAGGGCTGCATAGTCATGGCATGTTTGACCATTAACTGCGCTCTGATCTTGCTGAACAGGTAAAGAGTGGTGATGCATGCTACCAGACGACCTGTGTTGACCCCTTTGTCCTCACAGTCTGAAAGAAAAATGCATATTTATTCACAGCGTAGTAATGTTTTACACAATAAAACTGCAATACCAATTTGGTATCAAACATGCTATTCCATTTGTATTACCTGCAATAGACTCCTCGGAATTGAGAATGTGCTCCACGAGATTGTCCACCAGCTGAACACAGGCCTTCTTGGCAGGTTTGTATGAAGCTTGCTCTTCTGACTTCAGTAGCTAAAATGGATATTGTACAGAATTTAAATAAGATGACGAATTATACATATACGAGCTGTCGTAAAGAAACACAAGCTGATGTTGCGATATCAAATTAGGGACGACTCACATTTTGGAGAAGCTGCTCAAACCAATCATAGCCTGAATCTTTACACGCCAACACCTGGGACCAAATCCAACATGACATGAGTCAGAGCATGAAAAGGTCAAACATCAAAATGTTTGTCATTTGAATGATGGTGCCAAATCCTTTGTCACAAGCCGAGCTGCTACGCACCACATCGGTGATGTTCAAGATCTTCCGGGTCATGGCATTTTTGTCATGACCGGGTGTGGGCGTGAACCAGATTTTTTGGAATGTCTCATTCACCAGTTTCTGTATGGGAAAAGATATTCATATAACAGGGTTCTCACACATTTTGACTGATGGATTTCCATGACTTTTCCATGACTTTTCACAAAATGTCCATGACCAAACTGAAATCTCAGTATAAACATGAAACATTTTGAAAATGTTACGTATTGATTGCGGAAGCCGGCTTTTATTTTGTGTGTCTTTCTTTAAAAATCACATTAATTATTTCAAACTCGGCGTTAATGAACATGCAATTATAACAAATTTCCATGACATTTCCAAAACTTTTATGATTTGAGTTTTTTCCATGACTTTTCCAGGCCTGGAAATGGCCATTTAAAAATTCAATGACTTCTCCAGGTTTTCTATGACCGTACGAACCCTGATATAAATAACCAGCATTTTAAAAACTCTAAATGTCCAGAAAGCTGACGCATACACACATAGAAGTAAACACAAACCTTGATCCCCTCTTCATCGTTGACCCTTCGGATCATCCTGACACACATCTCCGTGATCTTATGGAAGTCCGGCATCTCCAGGCAAATATCCCTCAGGATCTTTATGACCCTCTTCCTTACACTTATACCAGTGTCCTGTGGGAAAACAAGATGGGGACAGAGATAGCTCAGTGAAGACAAGAAGAAATACAATTCTCAAATGCACTTTCAACTGCCAAATGGTTGCGGTTGCTCGTCTGTTCTTTCGGTGGCAGATGATTGAACCTCACCTGGACTTTGGCACTTTATATTTATATTTTAGTCAGTTTGCTCAAGTCAAGGGACGTTCCTATTGAGTCTGTCTTTTGGTAGACGCTGCATATTCCACAAACTTCTCAGTGATGTGACCAAATCAAGTTAAACTAACCAACCTGAGATTGTATTTTGACACTTGTGTATGATCGAGAGGTTCACAGTTATGGGCTGAACAAATTGTAAATTGGGAAGCTGATGAAATTACCAATATCCTTTCGATGAGCATGTCATAGTACTGCTCAATGAGCTGCGGTCGACTTAGCACAAAGCGGCCCAGGAGCTCCACGGCCGCCTCTCGCACACTGGTGGAGTTGTCCATGAGGCGACAGTGAACCCCTCGCTGCATATCCAACTGCAAAGCAAACAGGAGAGATTAGTGAAGCACAGAGAAACATTACTGACCGGTGTGGCTGCAAGTATGACATGCCTGACAATAATAACACCACCCTAACACTCTCTAACAGGATCCATCCAGTGGTCGAAGCAATGCGCTGCAACCCATGAGAGAGGACTTACCCTGGCAAGAATACTTGGATCGACAGCTACTACCTCAGACAGACACTTCATGGCTTTAGTTCTGACTGCTATGGCACTCTCGCCCAGCACTCTCAGAATCTGTATGAAAGAGACAATAAGAGAGAAGAGTTAGTCACAGCCAACCCAATACAAGCCCTCACCGACGCTTCTTAGAAATGATCCTCCTACCTGCGATAAGTAAATATCAAAGCTCTGTGCAAACGGCCTCATGGAGGCCAGATGTCTGACGATCAGGCATGAGTCCTCATAGTCTATGGTGTCAGCATTTACACTGAAATGACAATCAAGACAACGGTTGAACATCAGGCTCGGTGAAAAGCTCAACAGTGTAACAGCAGTGGAGTAGTATTTACCTCAAAGAATTCAAATCCGATGTGGAAATCTTCATGATCTTGCGGAGGAACTTCTTTCGTGTCTCGGCCTTCTGTATGATCTCCTCAGTGGAGTCAACTTCCTCCGACTGATGTCGACCTTTGAAGTCCTCGTCGTCATTTTGAGACTTCACCGCTTTCTCTGCCTCAGTTGTCGTGTCCCTGAACCACTGAGCAATATAAAACTTCCTGGCAAACTATATGAAACAAATGCATACATATTTTAAAAAATTCAACATTTTATGGCATACTAAATAATATAATACCGCTTTGACTTGTAAGAACCCTTTTAGAATGATTATTATTATGTTTACTATGAGTATCATTATTATTATTATAAGCATCAATAGCGTTAGTACTGAATATAAACACTTAGCATGCAGTTCTTCAGGTATCCTAAATGTTGATTTCTGTAAATACACAGATGAGTGTATGAAGATGAAACGCTCACCACCAGAGACGGTTCCGTCTCAATGTTCTCCTTCAGGAAGTCCAGCAAGGCCTTCTGGAGTTTCGGAACCTCGTCACTGCCTTGAGACTGTTAGGAGATCCAGAAGTCAGGAGAATCTCAATGCAGTTCCACCCCTGTTAGTTTATATCTGTTGAAATAACCCCGTTACTATCAAGTCTACCTCTTTGAGGATGCGGTCGATAGCCTTTTGGTCCATGCTGCTACTGACAGCGTCTTTACGCAGGCTAGAAGCGACTGTGCCGAGGTAGTCCAGCGACGCCACCCTGAGCGCCATTTCTGTCTGCTTGTTACTGAATTGGTGAACCTGGAGCACGAGAAGTGGAGGAAAAATGTCAATTCAAACTGGACATTCCACTAGACGGGTGTTTGGTGATGACACATTTGAAGTGAGTGATGCTACTCACCAACAGCCGGCCCAGTAAACTGAGCAGCAGTTCAGATGCAGGCCACTCAGGCCGGTTCACTGTAGACAGCAGGTCATGAACAAAGTTCTCAAACAGAGGCCTGTAGTCGTCCTCTCCCTGCTTACTGCCACACCTAAACACACGAAACACAATCTGCTATTAGAAGATGTGTTTGAAAATGAAGACTATGTATCAAATCAATATTCCAACCGGTTCCACAGAGGAAGGTGGGCTGCGTAGGGGACTCAGAGCTAAAGTGCCCCTACACCGGCAGTGACTTACTTCTTGAGAAACACAGATAGGAAGTTCTGCGCTGTCCTCATGGCAGTTTCATAGGAGTTTGTGATGAAGACATCTTTATCAACCTAGAAAAAATATGTACAATTATTTCTGAATAAATATGTTTTTTTAAATGAATATGATTTAAATATAAGTAAAATGATCTGTAGTTACCTTCTTATGTTCACCTTCTGCATCCCTCTCCGAGGGAAGCCGGACCACACACTGGATGAGCTGAAGAACCAGTGCTGAGACCATCTGGATGTACAAGGGCTCTTTATCCGAATCACTGTTTAGTCTGGGGGAGCATGAGGCATACGTATCGGTAAGGTTACTGAACAGCGCAAACAACTTCAATGATCAATGTCTTCATTTATGATATTTAATTGAGCAAGATGCAAATACCTAAAGTTCCTGAGGCTGCGTTTACTAGTCGGCAGTCTAGCTAAGGAGGTGAAGATCTCTTCTAGAATGAGCTGCCTGTGCTTCTCGTAACGGGAAAACACCTAAGGAAGAGTAAAATGCAAAACATTAAATCAAATCATAGCAGAGATGTCCTGCAGGAGCATTTCATAATAAAGCAATCGGAGGTAATAGCAAAATTGACTGCTAAAATAAAATGAAGTAAAATTCAATGTTTGCAGGCAAACTTACTGCTGTCACAAGTGTGATGGCACATAACTGCAGTTCACTGACATTCTCCACAAAAAAGGGTGTGATGCCCAGGGTTGACACCTGAAAGTCGGGCACAGGTAAGTTAGAACTCTGCAATTAAAGGTTAAACATGTCATGCGTTTGAATTACGTCAGAGTCCCACCTGGAGAATAGTGGTGTCAGTTAGCAGCTGGATCTCCAGAAGCTCCGACATATTGCTGAGAATATCACACACTTTGTCGTAGAGCATGACGACCACCTTCTGTTTATGAGTAGAAATCTTTGCTCGCTTGGACTTTGAAGTATGCATGCCACCTTAGGTGAGGAAGATGAAGGGAAGATAAGAATTAAATGAAAGATAAGTAAACCACTTGCAATATACATATACCAATTGTTGGACCAGCATGCATCGGATTTATCAGCGTCGTAATATGAAAACGCACAAAAACAGCTTCTTGAGATTTCTGCAATATCTTGCAGAGAAACTTGGAAGAATGGAAGAAGACTGTGCTGACCTTTTCTGTAGACCGGGTCATACTGAGGGTACAGAGAATTCTGCAGATGGAACTTGGTGTACTGCAACACCCTCTCGATTACATCTTCTATGTAAACTGCCTTGGGCATGTGTGGAGACGTCATAATGTGGAGAGCAGTCAAACAGGCATCAGCAGACTTCGCAACCCGCTCCATGATAAGGTCACGCCACAACCGCTCCTCATCCATGGAATCATTTTCCTACAAATTAAAAAATCTGGTCAATTTCAGTTTATTCAAAGCAGTTTAAATGATTTTTTTAAATATATTTTTTATATTATATTATATTATATATATATATATATATATATATATATATATATATATTAAATATATTATATATATTATATATTATATATTTTTTTCTTCTTTTTATTATATAAAATGTTTATTATTATTATTCAAAGCAGTTAAAATATTCAAAGCAGTTAGAATGCAGTACAACCAGAAGACACAATGGAGATATGTGAAATAAGACACCCCAGTAAGTTATCGCTTGAGAATAGGCAGAATAAGCAGATAGTCTCTAAAATACATTTACCCAAATTTGATTGGATACATTTTAACAGAAAATTCACTATGAAAAATTGCATCACTTCTGCAGCTAAAGAATAATATCCAGCCGACCACTTACGTGATTCATTAGTGTGGAAAGTTTGACGCTGTCCTGAATGTTCTTCTCCAGGATATTCAACATTTTCACCAGTTTTTTAGTTGAACACTGTGGATTGAAATAATGATTACATCAACAGCAATGCGCCTGTGAATCGATGAACTTTAGAGATTATACGTGAGCCTCGTTGTAGCCACGTGACAGCCTCCTCTTACCTTGTTAAAGACGCACATAGCTTTTATCTTAGCAGAATCGTTGCCTAGCTCACTCAACTGGTGCTTTCCAAGCAACAGCTCCTCGGGTATCTCGTCCTCATCTGTTCAGGTCACAAAGTTACAATGTGGACGTCGCTCCGACAAATGTCATGAACTTGGCCAAACGGTGCAGCTCCCGATGTTTACCTGTGGCAGTGAGGTCCACGTCATCGAGGCTCTCGATAATACTGTCCATGCTGGCCGTGAATCTCTTAAATGTGGAGGAGTCCATCTTTTCTGTGATACAAATGTAACGGCATTGATCATTAAAAATATGTTGTTATAAAATGCATGAGGCTTATAAAATAATGAAAAGTGGGGAAACAATACCCTCTGGTGTCAGCTTGGATTCAGACGCTTTCTTGTTTTTTTGCTTCTCCTTTTTCTTCAATTTTCTGGCAACTGAACAAAACGTCATTAGACAAGACATTAGTCATATCCTCGACAGCGGCCACTCTCTCTATTAAACATGCGGTGATGGAGAGTAAGACGTGTGTGTAGAGTAACCCAACTATCCGGGGATAAGACCAGACAAATCGCATTTCAAGTGGCAGTTATTGAAATGAAAGCGGTCTGGAAAAGGACTCACGATTTGCAAGATCTTTGTTTGTTTGTTTATTGGCTACGGTTATATAACTTAGAGGAAATAAGTGTGCCTCTTAGAGACGTATTACAAAATAGAAACTCTCTTTCTTGTCTCCACCGTTTATTTACATTTTCCCTTTTGCCTACTGAGGAGCGTATGCAAAACGGACTCACCATCACGCAAGCTTGGGGACGGGGAGTCTTCGTCTGAAGCGTTTGGACTCCGGTGGCAGCTGCTGGACCCCCGGGCAGAACCTCCGCTGCGGTGCTGTCCAGAGCCCCTCTTCTCTTCCTGCTTCCAGGACTTGTCGTGGTCTTTCTTGGACTTTTTCTTCGGAGCTGAAACAATTACAGAGAAAGGATGAATCAGAAAACGTTGAGTTCCTCAAGCACCAAATATTGATATGATAAATAAATAAAATGTATTAATTACAATATCAAATATTTGGAGGTACATGTTGTTTAATCGTAAGGATTACTGCATGGTAAAACAACATTCTGTCAAAGGTAGAGGCAGCATAGTGCTTTTGACCGATTTTCCAATACTCGGTCGTGTATGTACAAACAGGTTAAATACTGACACTCAATGTCAGAGTGAGCGTCATCATCATCGTCCTCCTCGTCCTCGTCTTCATCCAGCTCAGTGTACTTGGATTTCTTACTGATCATACTGTGCTTACGCTTGTTCTCTGTAAGCACAAGAGGTGAGTTGGTCTTCAGCAAAGAATAATCTATACTTTAAAAGAAGATACAATCAGTAACTCATAATGATTCCTGAAAACAGCGGTTTACAGTGAATAAACAATCCCACATCACACATATCCAGCCCGACAGTTTTTCATGCATATTTAATTACCAAAATAAAACGTACCTCTCCCTGATTTGTCAAAGGATCTGGGTCTGGAGCCGTGTGCGTTCCTGCTTTCCTTAATGATCCTTTTTACCTCATCAATATTGAGTTTGTTGAGCACAACCACCGGCTTCGCTCCTTGATTTAGGTTCTTAATCAAGGACAACCTCTCCAGCCTGACCAGGGGTTCACTCCAGCCCTCAATCAGCTTGCTTGGAAGTTGGAGATCTTTCGCATCCCGTTTTAATTTAGGAATCACAAAGTTCTTCAGACTTCCCGACTTGCCACCCAGCAGGTACGAGGGGAACTCGGAACGTTTCGTCTCTGAAGACTGCGGTTTGCTCCCAGCTTGGCAGCTACTGCTGCCATCCCCACTTTTCCTGTCCTTCTTATGTTGTGCATTTTGAAGGCTGGAACTGTCGGTCTTCTGTCGACCATTAAGGTCGGTGGATTTTCCACCATCGTCCTGCTTCACTCTCGGGCTGTCGGGTTTAGTCGGCCTGTCAGGAGAGTGCTTGTTGCAGTTTTCCCTCGACGTCTTGTGCTTCCGATCTCGGTCTCTATCTCTGTCCTTATCCCGAGCTCTGTTCTTTTCTCCATCTTTATCCTTATCTCTATCTCTGTTCTTTTCTCCATCTTTATCCTTATCTCTGTTCTTTTCTCCATCTTTATCCTTATCTCTATCTCTGTCCTTTTCCCTATCTCTAACCTTTTCTCTGTTTTTATCCCTATCTTTGTCTCCAACTTTGTCTCTTTCTCTATCATTATCTCGGTCTTTGTCCTTGTCCTTAACCCGATCTCTATCTTTCTCTTTGTCCTTATCCCTGTCATCTCTATCACCAACTTTGTCTCTATCTCTGTCCTTATCTCGATCTTTGTCCTTCACCCTATCTCCAGCTTTATCCTTCGCTTTGTCCTTATCCCTATCATCTCGATCTTTATCCTTTGCTTTGTCCTTATCCCTATCGTCTTTATCTTTTGCTTTGTCCTTATCCTTATCATCTCTATCTTTATCCTTTGCTTTGTCCTTATCATCTCTATCTTTATCCTTTGCTTTGTCCTTATCCTTATCATCTCTGTCTCCAACTTTGTCTTTATCTCTGTCCTTAGTTTTGCCCTCTCCGTGTCTGGAGTTGCGCTCCCCCTTGATCGTGTTTTTTGGAGTCTCCGGGTTGCTGACATGGGATCTGTGAATGTTGTGGTTCTTTTCCTCTTTGTGGCGCAAGTCTGAGACCTTGTCATGTTTCTGTCGCACGGCGTCCGGCCGCCGGTCGTCCGAGTGTCTCTTTCCACTCACGGTTTTGTTGTCAGGCTTGTGTTTGTATTCGCGTTGACCTTCTGGCTTCGGCTTGGGGCCTTCTGGTTGCCCGTCTGAGCACGACTTCCTGGGGTTGTCAGCGTGCTGTTTGATGATCCCCGGTCTGCTCTCCGCAACTTTATCCACCTTTCCATCAGTCTTTGTCTTTAGGTGCCGTAAGTGGTCCTCACAGAACGTCTGTGCTTCCAGGACCACTACAGGCTGTCCTTTTATTCGGCCAGCTTGCTGCAGATCAATACTGACCATCAACGCAGGTCGGCCGGCACCGTTACTCGCAGCATTCGTCTTCTTGGGTTTCAACTTGCTATCAGTGTTGCCGCCTTGTAAAGTAGGCGCGTCACTTGACTCGGCTCCAGATTCCTGAGGATAGGTGTCTTGCTTCCGTTTCTTCAGTGGCTTATCTGTAGTAAAGAAGAATTTAGCTTTGATCTTTGACAAACCAATCTAGGTCATGACAACTTCAAAAAGGCACAGGCCTAAAGCGAACACACAATACCTTTATCCTGGACTTCTTTAGACCATCTTTCCTTCTCACTGGCTGACTCGCGTTCTATTCTCTCGATCTCTGCCAGCGTGTCTATTTCAGCGTCATCAAACACAACCCCACTGACGGCTCCGGACTCCTTGCTATTTGGCTGAGCAGGAAACTGTTTACAGTTGGCCTGCTCCTTAGCACCGAACTTGTGTGACAGGTCCTGGGCAGTCCTTGACAACTGATTATTATTATTATTATTTGTCAAATCAGTTTCATGTTCCGAATCAACACGTGGCCTCAGGGGAAGCTCTTCAGATTGCTCCATTTCTGAGAGCTTAACTCGGGACAGTTTAATAGTCAGCCTGGTGGACTCCTTTGGTGGAGAATTAACGATGCCATATGAGGCATTTTTGTCAGTCAGCTCATTTTCTTCTTTACACTTTTCTTTCTGCTTTTTTTTGCGGTCAGCAGAGGTAAGGAGCAAGTCAGGTGCTGCAGCGTGTGGCGTATCAGGTGGATGGGACTGCACGATAAGGGGAGGCCTGGACCCTGTTCAAACACAAATACATTTCTTTAGTCTTTGCACAGAATTAACTGATCAATGGTGCGTTCATTTGGATTCTACAAAATTAAGAACAATTGACTTGTTGCTCAGGTAGCATACTTTTTGCAGACTCTTCACTCCCAGCAGGGGAACACACAGACTCTGGTGATTTAACTGGAAACGTGGCCGCCCTCATGGAGGGGTCATTCTCCTGTTGGAACGCGAGACATGTATCATTCATTTACAGTCAGATTCGTGTGAGGTCCAGTTCAGGATATCTTGATTCTCTGCGTTACCTCATTTCCCAGTCTTTGAGCCATGTTGATGTAGTCTTCATCGGAGCCTAGTCTCACATTATGATTCGATGCAGTACTTGATAGCGGAGCAGAGGCCTTGTCGTCGTGGATATTTCGAACTAAAACAGAGGGCGAAATAAAATATCCAGTTCACTTATTTTTGTCATGCAATGACTCACGTCTCCCTGAGAGATAGATACCTTCCACCTGAAGAGACAACTGTAATGTTACCATGTTACAGTAAGAAAGTGTCACCGTATCAACTGATTCCTCGTCACATAAGTCAGTATAAAGTGTCAAGGATTAGTTCACCAATTTTTTAGCTGAAACACCATGCAGTTAAGGACATTTTAAAAGGATTATTTGTTGTCCACAGAAGATTCGCGGTGAGGAATTTTGCTGGGCTTAAGCTTCTTCTGTGAGCCAACTGTGTGGTCCCGGCCTCAGAGCCACACCTTGAATCTGTACTCTATGGCAAGTCGCCTCTTTAAAAGGAATGCTTTAACAATCTTGATTTGTTCTATGGTAATCTAAAAGGAAACGCTTGCAACAATCTCTACGCTACTTTTCTTGTTGAACACTACACTATGACTTTGACCGGTACACACAAAATTCCTTCTGGGTTATTCACCATAATCAAAACATATTACTTTATTTATAGCTATGTACTGATCCTTGCATAGGTGTGCCAGGCAGTTAGGGATTTATTCGTGTTGATTTAAATATGTACTCACCTTGCTGTGTCTGTTGGTGTTGAGAGTAACTGGGCGGATTGTACTGCATGTAGTCTGCAGGACTCTGAGGGGTATAGGGGCTGGGTATAGGGCTGTTCTGCGGGGGCAAGAACCGAGCACCTGATCCAGACTGTGGCGATGCAAAGCATCTGCGACGGAAGTAGAAGTAGTTTTAGTCAATATATAATACGTCTGTGTCTTCATCATCTTGCTGTAAACTGGCACTGCCTTACCCAGAGGGACTTTGGGGGACAGCGGTTTGCTGATAGTTCGATCCTGGACTCCCATGCACCTGATTCTGAGACATCTTATACTGTTGCATCATCGGCTGCTGCATTACACCTAAGAGGAAAGGATAGAACAATATATAATTACGGTCATACAAACGAGCCGAACGTAGATAACTGACACTTTACGAAGTCTCTTCCTCAAACGCAGACTGGACATTCACCGCGTAGGGTCAGCCAGCTCCGACTAGCATCTGAGTCCATAGAATCTCATGCAGTCATTTCAGACTCTCTTCATTTTCAGGCTGGTTTTGTGGATTCTGAGCGTGTCACGGTTAAACGTTGTGTACCAGTTATACTCGTTACACCGAGAGGTTGGAAGCAGATCTAAATTGTTGAGCATGTTGTATGTTAGCACACCATTAACTTGAGTTAGCACTTCTATGCTACACTAGCGCCCGGAGGTGAAATTATGCATATGCTGCTTCAGCTTTTTAATAATTGTAACCATGTAGAAAGACCACATGCAGCTGCCCATGAAACGAAAAGGTTTCCCTGAACAAAGGCTAAAAGACAACTATGCAAGTGTTTATGGCAATTACAGATATCATTTAGTGAAAATAGTTGCAAATACATCTGAAACTAATTACCGTAATGATGGCTGAGTTCAAGTAATTACTGCAATACGCTATAAGTAGAATAATAATGGTAATAGTTACACCTGTGTTTTACAGTTTAAACGGTCTGCTGTGAAGAAGTTCTATTCAACTTGAGTTTCAATCTATGTTTTCTCCACTAGTTTGGGAACCAACAGTGTAGTCAAACTAGGCACACGTAAGGTATCTGACCCACAAGATGCTCAGGGGAATAAATAGTTCAAGTGAAAACCAAGACTTCTGCCGGGGACAGAGCACGCACTCATCCCTATGACCCCAAACCTTGTACTGGGTTGGCATACTTTTGTCCCTGAAGATTTTGGGGTTCCTGGACAGCAACGTTTGTAGAAGGATTGGCATGTCACCCTCGGGTTCGTCATTCCCCAAGTTGTCCTTCAACTCTCTGGAAAACAAACAGAAGTGCGGTCCTCAGGTGCATTGCAGGCAATAGTTAACCTCTGGGCCGAAAATGCAGTTTTGACTATTGAATTAGGATTCCTTCCGGTCACAATTACCATTTTCCGTGGAGTTTTCACTTGCCCTTAATGATTCTAACAACTTATACAAATGACTTGACCTTCCTGGCATAGCAGTGACTGTAATGTGATTATTGCCATTGAAACATCAGTGCCTGTCCTTCTGTACACATGGCATCTATTGCTTCTGTCCCTCCTGGAGAGGGATCCTCCTCTGTTCTCTCCTGAAGGTTTCTTCCCCTTTTTCCCCCTGAAGGGTTATTTGGGAGTTCTTCCTGGTCCGATGTGAGGTTTTGGGGCAGGGATGTCTATGTGTACAGATTGTAAAGCACTCCGAGACAAATTAGTAATTCGTGAAATTGGGCTATAGAAATAAACTGAATTGAATTGAATTGACTGTGTGGCAGTTACAACTACCAGCCGCACCATCAACCAGGCATATCGAAGGTTTTTCAGTTCTTCAGTTCAATTAACATCACGATACACTTTCTTTTGGCCAACATTCATTTTCTAGATTGGTTGCACTCAATCAGGTACAAATGTGGTTAAGATTAAGGTGAACATAAAGAGTCCTATAGTCAACCATCCTTCTGGCGAAAGACTAAGCTGCTCCATCACACCTGAGTAGTTGATGGGCCTGGATAATTGAACTGTGCCATTCTACTACAGGGTGTTCTCAGGAGCCCCTGCATTAAATATGGACTGGACAGCATATCATATATAATCCTGCAGTTAGGTGATGAAGGAGCAGTGTCTCTTGGTGCTCAGAAGATCACCCACTATGTTGCATTAAACATAGTGGGTGCTGCTCTAGAGCAGTTCTGCTCAGTTATTGTAATTTTTAAATGTTGCTTGATTTTGTGACCCATCTAACATTTGTATTCATACTTTGGGTAAATAAAAGCTCTATTCTTTCCACCTTTACCTGCTATCCCAGCTTTACGTGTACCCTGTTCCTCACACATTGTTACTGTGAAATGTTTGCAATGCATTTCCACTAATACTGTTGACAACCAAGTTGGCTGAACAATGATTTCTTCCCCAATTCAAAGCAAAACATTTTTGAGTTCACACAATTGCAAATCTACCGTAGTAGCTTCTGCCAAGCATTCCTCTCATGAATTGTAATTCTTGAAAGATGTCGGGAAACATCAGTGAGTGGTACTTACATGTGTTCAGTAGAGACTTGGTTAAGGCTATGTGCCAGTTGAGTCACCAGATTTTCGTCCCGACACACCAGCAGGCTGCTGACCTCTTCAGAGATCCTTCCATTGTAGAGCAGGCTCTTAGCGGTGGTGGCAGGGAGAGGAGAAGGCAAGGGCAGCTGGTTCAACACTAAAAAGATGATGGACAGAGCAGTTAGGTTGGTGGGAAATTAACGGAAGAAGAATAGGAAAACTGTTTGGGAAAATATGTATTTACAGTACAAATATGTATGTATCTAATCATTGTAAACATGAAAACATGCAACTGGCCAAATGTCAATGAAACAAAGTGAATTGTTTGTACAATGTATATTTGGAATATGCCAAGTTTTACTTGTACATTTTTGGTGTTTATAACATTTCTTGTTAGAAATAACATGTTGGAAAGCCTCAGAATACATGCACATCTCAAGATAAGTTAACAAGACACATTTTGAACCTATTGTATTTTTTGAATACAATATTTTATATGATTTACTGCTATACATCATATCGTTACACATTAGCTGAGTAGCGAGAAGCATCACAATTATCAGTATTTAGCTTCAGGTATAACGTCACATTATACAAAAAGCACTAGAACACTACACATAGTATACCATTTCAGTAGTGGAGTATTCTTTAAACGTGCCACCTCTTGGTTTGAATGTTAGTGTTTAGGCTGAATGCTGAACAGCTTTAGAGTGAGATGGTGTTGCACTTACAGTCTGTCAGGCTAGCAATTCCAGCAAGAGTAGTGATGGGAACATGAGGCATATCACCATTCATGCTGAAGATGAGGTCAAAAGGTTGTGTCAATGCACAGGCTGCTCAATATCACCAATCTCTTCCTATTCCTCACATCTCCAAAATGCTGCAGAGACAAAAACAGTTGCAACAGACACTTTTAGAGAATGTTCACCGTCAACAAAGTATGGATGTCGTTACACACAGCGATGTTCATGTTCGGATTATGAGTACTAAGAAAAGGTTTTCCATGCAACTACATTGTGCTTCGTGTGGGATGGGGTTACAACAGTGTCAGCTCATGAGTGTGCATTATTACATTGCCAACATAACTGCACCTCCGACGTAGACAGTGTACACCGGTGTTATGAAGAAGTCTGTTCCCTCGGCAAATAGTGCTCCCCTCTTGTTAAAAAGAGAGTGATACCCTTGGTGGTTAGTGTTGGTTTAGGTTTATGTATAGGTAAACACATATCGATAAAGAAACTATTCACACGACACCGGCCTTAAAGCAAACCTAGACATGCCTTACACGTTATTGATTTATATCAGCTTCTGGTACCCAAACCATCTTGTGCCCTGGTCCCTTTTCTTTTGACGTTATACGTACTCAGCTTCAATGTGTGCATTTTTAGCTAGGATATTTCAACCTGCAATTACTGCAGAGACGTGAGGTTTCAATGAACAATATTAGCTCTCGTGCGAATTAAGTATGTCGTGCATGCAAATAGACTCGAGGAGTGAGGAACCCAGCTAGCTGTCTTTCTTTTTTTGTGTGGATAGATTTAATGATAAAAGTTACACCGTTGCTGTCTCTCTCTCCCTCTATGTATGCATCTCTAACCTTAAAGCCAGCAGAGTTGTTTTAATCACCATTGTTGTAGCTGAAACCCACAAGGAAAATGCAATTCAGAAAACCTTGTAGTTAAAGCTCAAATTATTTCTTTTGTTACAATGTCAGCTAAGGTTTCCGGGGCTGTCCAATACCAGGAGCATTAGCGTTAGCTTAACTTAACACCAGATGTGACTTTATTATTATCCGTGTATTACGATTTGGGCGTTTTGGAGCCACGTAAAGACGACTAGCAGCACGACGACGTCTGTGAAAGTGACTAAAATCCACTCAGGGATCGCCGGCTAGCAACAACTGGCGAGGTAGTTAGCTAACGTATGCTAACTGGCAAGGTAACGTTACTGTAAGTTGCCGACGTTAAGCTAGCATCACCGGGAGTGCATCAGCCCGAGTTAGCCTACTTTATCCGGCTCCTTTTCCTCGTATAGCTCGCGTGTGGGTTTAGATCTCCGCCGCACACTTCCTCTGGCCTTCATCCACGCATCACTAGCTCACAAAGTGGACCTCGGACTTGCCTTAGGAAGCGTAACCCCGACCCGACGCCAGGGAGGCAGGGGTACAAAGCAAAGACCCCATCACAAATCACAAATATCGCATCGGTCGATCCTGTTCGCGGCTCCCGACGCGTCCGTCAAACCGGAAACTCCCAGGTAGCTGAACAATGTGTCTGAATAGAGGTTGTTATTGTTGAATCCGGCTTATTTACCTCTGGATGTGATGAGAAAGAGAAGTGGTTCTGGTGAAGGAGGAGGGGGAGGAGCAGGAGTAGGATGGCAGCTGGAGAAGAGTCTCTGGCTCCCTCTCCGTCCCACTGTTCAAACAGCTCCTCCGAGGACTGGCTTACACAACGGCGGTGATCCCCGTCGGGGGGACTGGGGGGCTTTCTTCTGTCTCACGGCGAACATGCCTGCTGGGATGGGGAGAGCATCCCCTCCGACGGGCCTTATCGGGCGACTATTTATCAGGCGCTGGAGGTTATGTTTGCGGGTGCCGGTTAATCTTTGCGGGTGAAAACAATCGAGGAACAGAGAAAAGGGGGTATCCACATTGTCTATGCCCCTACCCTTCTATCTACCTCTCTCTCTCTCTCTTTCAAAATGACGACCGGAAGAACCGGTAAAGGGAATGAGAATAACTCCCTCAACCGGCGAGGAGCCGTGGGCTAGTTAACGCGTATGTGCATTAATAACAGACAGCGAGGATCTCGTGGGGTTGTTCAGTGTTATAACAATGGTGTTATTATTTTATGTTTTCAAAAATAAAAATGTATTGGAAATATTGAAAGCCAGTAATGATACAATGCTAGTCTTCGAGTTTAGGATATTGGTCTGTGATGTTTATGGAGCTTTAATAAGGAGATAATTTCTTTGATTATGTTATCCTCCATGTGTATGTTTCTGTCTATTACCCATTATGTCTGATACATCACGTAGTGTCACCCCATCAAACACATATAAACTCATCAGCTGACTGCTTCCCATTATAAACGTACCCACCATTACCACATGCTGCAAAAGTATCCTCCTCTCAAGTTAGGGGTGCCAAACTTTTTTTTATTGTGGGCCATATACAGAATAATTTAGTCACTTGCCAAACAATAGTAAATATCTAATTTTCAACCACTACAAGCAATTCAGTGTTTCTTTACCAGTAAACCCTATGTGCATTAGAAGATTAACACAGCAAATAGTTTAACATTATTAAACATTATTATGGGTGTGAACCCATATTATAGCATTTCTCTAACTGCTGGTTTGAACTATAATGTAAATCAATTCAATAGCCTTAAACTTGTATACAGGGCATGACATAAGTGCCCTCTTAAAATAGCATGATGTGTGTAAATATGTAGATAAGTTAAGTTCAAACAAGCCAAATATAGATTTCTGATAATGGTTAAATTGCCATATTACGTACAATACTATGATTCAAATCTAGAAGATACAAATCTGTAAGTCTAATTGTAACATGTAACAAAGAGAACAGGCATAAATAATAAATAAGTGGTTTATTTGGCAATAGGTTAGGGCAGAGATGAGTTCACAAAATAGTGGATATAGTGGTAAAACTAGGTTTTGCAACAATGTCATTTATTAGTAACACCCTCAATCCATATCCTAGTTTATTCTTTTTTTTATTTCAATGCGGGCAATTTAATAACTGGGATGTGGAGGTGTTAACACCTATTGGCTTATATAAAACTAATTTAGAATCTAACAGCCCAACATGTTACAAACAACAGGTTACTGAGATAACGCACACAGCTGGCCACAGCTCAGGACGAACTAACTATATTTCACAAGCAGGTTTTGGTCTCCCCCTTGTGGGGAGAAATGGAAATATGTATCCGAATTGGAAACGATGTATTGCCATATATGTTTGCACATGTGTAATTTAACTTGGTGATTGGTGCATATCTGACTTTATTGTGCAAAGCAAAGTTTTCCTATCCTATAGTGGATGCCTCCTTGTCCAGCTTATCATTTTGAGTCTGTAGCATTTCAATGGTGATCTTCTCAAGAACATGTAATGCAGCCGTTCTTGTGTTGCACGGCTTGAATGTTGAAAACAAACAAAAGTTACAAAAGAAAATTATGTCATTGAGACTGAGCTGTTCTAAAAAAAAGTATTTTACTCTGACATATTCTACATGAAGATTATATCAAAGATCAAAGGTGTAATTTGTTTTAAAAAAAAGAGAAACAGGAAGTTCAACATGAGTCAGAGGATTGACATTATTACTAAGGAGCAAAGGCCGAATGAGACACTGAATCCACCTGCAACTAAAAAGGATGCCTTCAGGACTTGCTCTATACAGCAAGTTTACTGAATAATTAAAAGTATTCCTTTCCTCCTTTGAAATAGGTTGGGTCACAGTTGAAAAACTAGTATACAACATGAAACTTAAAAGATTGAATGATGAGAAACAGCTTTCACCACCGTTATCCTCTGTCTCTCATTTAAATGTCATTTATTTGTCTCAAGTGAAATATCTTAAAGATAAGAAGTTTAGGTATCACTCAGAGTACATAGCTTGCACCTAATTAGTTTACCAAGACAACCTTTTCTATTGTGTGTCAGACATTTTCTTCTGTCAATTATTGATGTCGGTACTTAATCTTTGCAGTAGGCCCACTTGATAAGGAGCTGACCTCACACTACTTTTATTGTATTTGTCTATATTTTATGATACATCCATAAAGTTTCATACCATCAAGCCACCTGTAGCATACTTTGGCATACAAATAAACATTTAGGATGACTTTATTTCCCCCCAAATTGTTAGTATTTACTGGATTGAACAAGACCTGATTTACTCTGCTCATATTTGTGAATATCAATACCACCTACACATACTGTATATTGACATGAAAGCAGCAGCTGGCGCCTGTAGTTTCACGAGTGAATAATAATGTTGCGTTTAAGACCGCGGGGTTTCATGGGAATTAGTCTGCTTCAATGGATTTAGCATGAGCCTCTAACCCGTGACGGTCATGAGGGTTTTGTTCCCCCCTGCTCTCCGACTGAGGCAAGATATTTGAGAGGTGAAGTAACACAGAGCTACAAGGACCGACCAGAGGAGCTACTTTCTGAAATCTAATTATCCAAATTGGTAAGATGATGATCTGTTGTTTTTTTTCTAGCAGAAATATGGGCCTGGCCTACTGGAGAAATATTTACTTTAAAGAAGTGTTAGTCAACTAAAGTTGAAATATTACTTGATCAGATACGACACACCATTCTGTTATATGCTAAAGTCAATTAATAATCTTCTGGAACTGTATAACTACAACGTTTATGCCACCAAGTTTAGTTGAGACAATATTCAATTTAGCTACTCATTGTTGTTATTTACCAAAACAATTATGTATATGTTCATGTATTTACATGTAATTCTTAAGAGACTGGGAGAGTCAGTCAACACAAGGTGAGAAACGGGATGAGAACGCAACAGGACACGCGGGTGTGGGCAGCGATCCGTGAAGTAGCCAATCCAAATGTATTTTGATAAGCAGGAGGAATGAAACTTTATCTGAAGGTCCGAGAGCCGAACATTCCTCCAGACAGCAGAAACCTTTGTCCCACCAAAAAAATCCATTGACGAATAGATGAACAAAATTTCACCCACAAAAACGTTTTTTTAATGACTGAAAGACGGTAAAGTCTGGGCAATGAAGGGTGGGGTGGGGGGATTTTATATTAAGTATGAATGGTTTGGTCTAAAAAGTCCTTTAATGTTTTTTTGTTGATAAATGGGATATGATATGGTCGCCAACAATAATACATAATACATATGATTTATTTTTATAATTTAACAGTAGGCCTACACAGCTTGACTGGAGTGTTTCCATGCATGCATCCTGGTGTGGTAATAATGGCATATTTACAAGAAG
This sequence comes from Liparis tanakae, assembly GCA_036178185.1. NCBI lineage: Eukaryota > Metazoa > Chordata > Actinopteri > Perciformes > Liparidae > Liparis > Liparis tanakae. The sequence continues at coordinate 10,490,175 of CM070090.1, read as the reverse complement.
GGCAACATTTTCAGCACAGCAGACTGCTGACAACAGGCATAGTATAGTTTATATTATCATAGGCCTTCTTTATTCGATGAAAGGGAAAATGATTTGATGAACTGAAGGAAAATATGCTCCATTATGTTCTACTGAATAATGAACTTGGTCAGTTGCTAAAGTAACTTTCTGTTGACTTTCAGCTTGATGCCGTGTAATCGTACAGACGGAATGCCTCGTGGAGATTTCAACATTTATTTCGCTAGCAGCAGAGGAGGATATGTCAGAGCGGAGGAGTAAGTGCACTTTATTTGGAAATCAGGGCTAAATGATTTGATTGAATCACAACTTTTTTTGGTATACTGATCTTCCTTAAATAAATTTATTGTACATAGCCGTGTTGTCTTGCATACTATAGATATGCCCAAGAAAATAGATAATGTAAACATGTGACTTCTGAACCACAGGGCCGTGGGCATCCTTCTGCTGGTGGTGATCCTGGCTGCTCTTTTTATCCTGAGCTGCTGGTACTTCAAGAAGAGGAGTGGCTACAAAATAATCAGGGTGAGACTATCATACTTTTTAAAATTATGTGAGGATTTATCTTTGTTATAGTAAAATCAGGATTTGTCCGTTAACATTTTGTTGTTGTTTTACATACAAGCTATAAAGTGATTGCCTCTATTTTATGTTAATGCCTTTATGTAAATCAATTCATATGATGTGGCATACGTGAAAATAAAAATGCTGCCTATCAGATTTACTCTTAAGTATCCGTGTTCCAATGATACCCCCAATATATCCACCTATCGTCATGTATTGCTGTTTTCCGTACACATCTTCGTCTCCCCAGCAGAGCCCTAGATCTGGCTCACCAAGTCACACAGAAGGCCAGTACTCAGAGGCGGGACCGTCTGCAGACAACAAGGCGGCTCTCATTGACTTCGGCAGCTTCCGGCCTACGGTGAGGGACAGAAAGTTACCCCAAGTTTTCCTGACCTTCTATTGTACCTCCCTCTCCCAGTCAATTCATTGATTTTGTCAGGAAAAAGATTGATAAAAATCCACAGCCAGACACATAGGAGGTACTTTTCACTCCATTTACTTGTAACATTTTAGTCGCTCTGTACGGTCGGCGACAGAGCGTTGTTAAGTACAACAGCATAGCACTCGTGGAGCTGATGCAATGGCTGCCCGAAGGAGATTATAGTGTCACCGGACTCGGTATAAAAAAAATTCATTCTGCATGGAGGTATGTGTATCCATGTGTGCTGGAGCAGCGGTGGGAGGAGGATGAGATCAGCAGCATCACATGTGAGAGGAGAGTGCAAAGCACCATGTCCTTAACAATGCCGGTCCTTTTATACTGCAGTTACCAGGGCCCTGAAAGCACATTTTAATCACGCTGGATGTGCTGTTGATTCATCGATACAAAGACAAGGATTGTTTAAACTAGTGCCCAAAGTTTCCAGATACGATGCTCAATTTCACGTGATGAACTATTTCTGTAATGATATCAGCATCTGTGAATATTCAGTACTTTATAAAACATAGGTTAAGTGAAAATATATGAGTGTCAGAGTGAAAATTAATTGTCTGCCGTTTTCATTTTGAGACATTTGTCGTCCCCTTCTCCAGGTTCCTAATGCTCCTCCTGCCTATGATAAGATCTCCTCCGGGCCCATGCCTCCTCCCTATTCCCCCTAAAGGACTTCTGGAGAAGAAGGACAGACGTCTGAATAAAAAACAAGAAAAATACTGCAGAAAAAACTGTCAACTTCATCCGTTGTCTGATGATATATAATCTGATGGTTCCTTATACTTTATAGTTAAATATACCAATATATGAACCTGTTCTATCCCTCACTTTGCAAAATTATTCACATGAACAAAACACAAAGTATATACCATAAGTTGTTTTTGTCAACAATAAAAAATGATTTCAAAAGTCTGTGTATAAGGAAGCAGCTCAAACGCGCGTTGGGGACAGTCGCATTGTTTATTCCCATGCAGTCACGTCCACATTTTGTTCAATGAAAATGTACCTAGTAAATATTTTTTGGAAATCTATAACGGTAAAAATAAATAAATTACTTCAAAACATGTTATATGAGCTCAACCATGTTATACAAATGTATCTATTATTACTTATATTTCTAAAAAGTAAAATGTAGTTTTAAAACAGTTACTAGTTGAAAAAAGGACAACATGATAGAATCTGAAAACACAGATCTATTGTTCTGATACAGCAGAGCAACTTCTACCAATGAACGGTATCCAAACGACTACTTCTTGGAGCAGTATTTCAAGTCATTGAAACATATTTTTAATAAGCTTTTTTAACTTCCTGCTTTATCTGCCATCAAATTCTACTACGTTGTTGTCATGTGTCATTACTGGCCACAAAGTAAAAAGAAAAGTAAAATCAAGAGTCTCTAACATTCATCTGAGGGCAACCTTGAGAAAACCATCACAGTATACATTTCCAGTATGTCTGATTGAGCATACAGTTTACCTATAACAAGATATAACCAACGGGTATAACCTGCTTCATTCTAAATGTAAGTTACAAGTCAGCTGGAAAGAAGTGTTTAACCAACCCCAGGATTACTACAAGCAATGCATAAGAGGCCGGGCAGCACTAAGCCTCTGACTGGTCCCACAGCCGGCAGTCTCAGTTACTCGGAACACTTTCTGTCTGCCTCTGAAGGCTGGAATAAGGAATCGTGTTTGTGTAATGCTCCAGTGGGACTGTAGGGGGAAACTAGTGCATCCAGTGGTTTGGGGCAGGCAACTGGATTGACCTGGCCATGAACTGTTGAGTATCTTGGATGCCACATTGGGATGCACACCTAAAGATGAGGTCTGCAGAGAGTGAGTTCCAAGTGCTCGATTGGTCATAACGGGAGGTGGGTCGGGTGTGTTGTGTCGTTCGTCTTCAGCGATATGATTGGTTGAGCAGGAGTGACGGTTACACTGCTGTTGGATGAAGGGGCCGTGACCACAGGTGCCGTTTCAAAGGCGTTCAAAGTGCTTCCGATTGGTGAAACTGTAGCAACAGGCAGTGTCTGCATCCTCAACACTGCACTTACAATTGATGGGACAGCCACGGTTGGTAATACCTGCGTCGCTGGTTGCATGACCGCAGGCATCATTTTGCTGACTAATGTATTGTCTCGATGAGTTTCCATATGTACTGAAGCCCGTGATGGAGCGCTGAACGGGGCTGCGACTACAACCGCCGGAAGTGCTGCTAACACAGGAGCTGCCGTTGAGAGGGGTGGCATGACGGGGCTGGGCAGGGCAACAGCTGATGGGCTGGATAAAACCGGCAGGGAGGATAGCGGCGCTGACAATCTGGATAAGGGGGGTGCTACTGCAGGCGATACGGTGGATGAAAAAGCAGCCGGCGTGGGCGTACCAGCAGCTAACCTGATTGTAGTCAGAGCTGAGCCGAGAGCAGGGGCACACGTTCCTCCTGGGAAAACGAGGGCTGGTGCACTGCCCAACCGTGTCGGCGATGAGACCAGAGTGGGTGTACCTACCGGCGGCGACGCAAAGGGACCGGCCTGTGCAGCTGGCAGCCTCGGCAGAGCAGACACTACATTTGTTTTACTGGGTAACCACGTGGAGCCCAGACCAGGCATTCCCGTTAGTCGCACTGGCGTGACACCTGGAGTGGTTGCGAGCAATGATGGACCAACCGCAGGTGTGCATGCTACAAAAGGAGAACTTATTACTGGCACACCAGGCATCCTGGCTGGGGATTGGGGTAAAACTGGAGCTCGGGGGGCTACCGTGACATGACTCGCCCCTTGGGGAGGAACTGATGCCCCAGCGCTGGTAACACCGGCAGTAGGCACTTGTTGTGGTGCAGGACTAGAGATGATAAGGACATGGCTGCCTGGACCCAAACCCTGGGGAGGGACTACAAATCGTGCGTTGTTGAGGACGATCTGCGTGCCAGCAGCAAGAGACGTAGAAGTGTTGATGACGATTCTCTGCTGGATTGTGCCAGTAGCAGAGGTTGGGACTGGGATATGGGCGGTTGGTGCAGAAGAGATCGGTGTTTGGCTTTTACTGTGAGCTAGTTGGGAGGGTGTTAAAAAGGACGTGGGTTCCTCACCAGTGCCACTTTGGATATTCGAAGGATGACGGACAAGAGTGGGAATGGAGGTGTGGGCTGGGCTACTCTGCACGGCAGTAGTTACCTGAACAAGAGAGTTACTGGACAGTCTGCTTGAAGGTGTACAAAGGACCTTCTTGACCACATTTCCTGCGGGCAGCATGGCAGCAGTGGATGTGGAAGGGCCTGGTTGGGAGAGCACGGGCAAGGAAGGAACACCCTGGAGCTGACAGCTGGGGGTCAGAGACGAGCTGGAGGCCAGCTGGGCAGAGCAGCTTGTGATGGTATTTGAACTTGTGAGTGGGACCAGTCCAGTCGTGGTGGCTGGTGGACGGCCCGTATCTGAAGCGGACAGTGGCGTGTTCTTGGAGGGAGAACGTGACAGGGCACCTATTGTCTGTCCAATGGTGGTCGTCTTCCCAGATAACTGCATTTGAACACCTGGAGACACACACAAGTTATAGTTTATTTAATAGCGCAATGTTGACAGTAGGGCAGAATTTAGGGTAGTAGTAGTATTATGGCCTTAACACAACATTTAAACTACTAAAAACAGTTGCATCTAATAAACATAGCGTCACATTCATCCAACTAGATTAGGAATTTTACATTTACAAAATTGATGTCTCAGTTACACAGAATTTACAGACAAACAAGACGATACCGTAAGCACATTGCATCAAACAAACCCACCTGAGGGCAGCGCCAGGTTCTTGACCTTGGACAACGCTTCCGAGCCGACAGCAGGTTGACCTGCGCATGATCCCATCTTTAGAGTCTGACTGGATAATGAAGTGGTCAGCAGCTGTCTGCTCACTCCTGTTGCCATTGCCTGCTTTGGAGTGCTTCCCACGGTGGTGGTGGATGTTGCCGCTGGGTGGCTAATAAACATGACTCTTGAACTGGGAAGTGATGTTGTGTAAGAGGGTGGACCTTTTGATAAGGATGCATTTGAAGTGGAGGAAGAAGAAGAGGGAGTTACAAGGATGAACTTAGTAACTTGGGATCTCTCATCTGTGCTTGCCCGCTTCATACCAGTCTTGTTGACAAACTCTTGTTTGAGAACACCAGAGTTACTCAGTGACGGGACTACAACAGTGTTTTTTACTAAAGAAGCTTGGAAATGAGAACCAGCAGCAGGAGTCTGCACTAGCTGGACAATCTTGGTTGCAACTGTCGAAACAGCTGAGGCGTTAGAGCCGTGATTCATAGTCGCAGTCTGACCTCCTGGGCCTGTAACATGATTGTTACCAGTGACTGCAGCAAGCACGGGAGTTATGAGTTTGGAATGGGACTTTAATAGTGAAGAAACCGGCATCTGAGGCTGGCCCAATGAGATACCCACCACTGCTGGCAAGGTGCGAGGGGGAGTCTGAGAGGAAGGAGGAGGAGGAGGAGGAGGAGGAGGAGAGAGAGTCTGTGATGTCTTGGAGACGAGGAAGGCTTTTAACTGAGGTGAGATGTTGATAACTGAACTGTTGGGCAAAGAACCAAGGGCATTCTGATCCGAGGATGTCTGGACTTTAACAATGGCCGTGTTGCCTCCTCTAGTCGTTACCAGGATGGACTGCGAGTCACGGATACACATAGTCTTAAGCTCCTGTTTAGGGTCTGGAGATGGAAGAGGCTCAGTAGGAACTGCACTAGAAGGAGCTGTGATTGGTGAGGGCTTAGGTGTGACACCTTGTGGTGTCCTAGCTTGGGGACGGCAGGCTGGTGCCCCCTTGAGCGCCGCTGCGTTTAGGGCCCTCTGTTGCAGACGAGGGGAAACGGAAGAAAAGGGTGTCCTGACGCCTTTCAGGGGGGCCACTTGCTGAACAGGGATTCTGCTTTCGGAAATCGCGAACCCAGGCACATTGGTGGACATGCAGAAGGGGCCGGCCTCTTTAGAAACTGGGGCCGGAATGACCCTCGACGGTTGATGTAAAGGAGGCACCTTTTCTTCAGCTTTGTGGATGAGAAGATTAGAAGGCAGAATCACCAACTGCTGCATAATCTTCTCCCCGGTGTTGTGGTCCACGACAGGATGAACAGAGATCTTGACCGGGCTGCTGCCGTCTTTCCCTACAAGGTGACCCAGCCCCTCAGGTACTTTGTACACCACTTGGACAGGAGTTGTTGTTGCGGTCTGGGTAGGTTTAGTCTGTGGTGCTTTAGGAAGAGCTGCTGCCATTCCTGGCTGTCTTAGTACTTCTGTTTGTTGTTGTCGTCCTTGAGTCTGCATTTGTTGCGAGTTCTGCTGGGAACTTGATGGAAAGCTTTGTGCTTTTAAGCGTTTTGTAGTAGTCACTGTAGAGGTAGGCAGGGAGACCAACGACCCTTTGCTCTGTCTGTCTATGATGTTGATCCCGGTAAAATCAGCAGGCCATTTCATTAAGGTCACTTTGTTTCCCACACTCTTAGCTAGTAGGGTGGGGATGGGCGTGTAGCCCTTAGGTAGTCCAGTGGTGGGATGGAGGATGGGGGATCTCGGTGACAGTGAAGCCTGGGTTGTCACCCTTGCCGCGTCTGAATCCTTGGATCGATTTGATGGCGTCACTTCAGATTTAGATTGTGGCCCGGAGTCAGGGGTCGACATGATGTCAGTGCTGCCAGTCTGACTGGTTTGCAGCAGACCGACTTGTTTCTCCGTGCCGACCAGAGGTTGTTCTATGTGGTTGGGAGGTTTGGAGTTCACTGTTCCTGCTCCAGCAGACTCGGCCACAAACTCCCTGGTGCTTCCTGAGAACACGAAAGAGTCCATTAGGGGTACAATGACCAATTAGCCATCTATACAGTGTCAACAGATGGGTAGAGACATTCATTAGAATTCCTTAAGGGCTGTTAAACAAGCGGTGTAACTGCAGCCTGTAGAACCAGCGAAGCACATTGTTATCACTACAAAACAGCAACCAAAATGAAAATACTGGAGTTTAATTGAATGACTTTACCTCCACTCCAAAGACCTCTGGGAACCATATGTTCCAGGTCCTCCGCTTCCGATCGACCATAATGATCCGAGAATGAACACACCTTCTCCAAACCCCTCTCTTCATCATCGTCATCATCATCAGAGGAGGAGGAGGATGAAATACTCTCCTCGCGCACAAAGTTATTGTATTCTGGGTTTTTCTTGAAATCATCACATTCCTTCTTTAAACGAAGCCTGGTGTAGAAGAGAAGAAAAGGTAGAGGGTTCGTCACCAGTCCAGCAATGATTTTATGAAACAAAGCCATTTAAGGAAAAATGCGGTCAGTCAAATGAGTCATCGTCATCTTAGCTCAGTTTACATAAGACTAAAGAGTAATTATCAGGACATTGACTTGTCAATGTCCTGATAATTACATGAAAAATAAATGTATTTTCACAAATGATGATAGTTTGATTCAGTCATTGTTTAAATGTCATATCTTATGTACCTGTTCCTTTGGTAGGCCTTAACGAGTTTGGGTTCCCAGGGGGAAAGCTCATTCAGTAGTCTGATTAGAGTGCTGTGGAGGTCTTTCACGGCTTCCTTCCTATAATACCACCGACCCTGTCCATTTAAACATGCAAAGGAAACCGTATTAAAGTCATTTATATTCAAATGTGTGACAACATCATATTTTCACCAAAAAGAAAGCTGTGGGACATGCGAGTAAATCCTCTTATCGAAACTATGATTGCCACCTACCAATCTCTTATTTGTGCCCTCGAGGTCATCGAGCTCATCTTCCGTCTTACTGATCAGGCCTCGCAAGTCCTCAAGACTTCTGCATACCAACTATAGAGGAGAAATACCCAAATAAGTCATTCTTAATAAAGAAAGAGAGATATATAAAATAGGGAGAGAAGAAAGGTGAGGCTAAAAAGGAAACTGTCTATTTTAACCGGCTTTGTGTCGTTGAATGTGGGTAGGATAAGCAACTAAACAGGGTTTTTCACATCTGGTGGACCTTCACCAGCAAATGAGTGGCAGGTGAACGGTTAGCTCCAAGTGGCAGTAACACTGAACATGAACATGCCACCCACATGGCAACAAAACAAAACAGGTTGAAAATCAGCAAAGAGTATAAAATAGTATTACATTTCTTTATTTGTTGTGATTATAATTTGCAAAGCATTAAAAATACACTGCTAAAGAAATATGTGTGTGTATTTCAGCAAGAGTGTGACAACCTTAAACGACGGCTCAAATGAAGGCTCATCTTTAATTTTCTTTGAAGATTCAAGCTTTTTTCCTGTCAACAAGATAAAAGATATAATCTTTAAAGCAACATGTTATTATAAAAATATATGTTTAAGTATATACAATATGGCAATGTAGCTTTGAATGCAGATTTGTACAGGAGCTTGATGCAGTACCATTGGCCAACATTGAGCCTTTTCTCACCTGTTTTATGTTTTTTCTTTTTGTCTTTTCCTTTGATCGTTTTGGCAACCCTCCGTACTCCAGACTTGGTCGTCTCAGCCGAGGACGGCGTCATCCCGTCAACACGCTGCAGCTGATCGCCCTTTCCTTTCACCCTCGTCGGTTGTTCTCGCTCTCTTTTCTTCCGCTTTTTCTTCACCCTCTCTTCACTTGAATTTTGAGAACTCTCAGAGGACAGCTGTGTTGCTTGCCCTGATGGGCCACAGCAGGAGTCATGCTCCTCAGATTTAACATGACTTGTTTTGCTTTTGCAACAATCCAAACAGGGAGACCGTTGGTATTGTTCACTGGGACCTCCTCCCTCCATTTGTAATGACTTCCCTAAGCAGGCAGGTGACCTGCCTGTGTAGCTGTGCTCCCCTACACTCAGATATGGCTCCTGTGTCTCTGCTTTAATGGTGCGCATTGAGCTCAACGAGAAGCCCCGCTTAAATGCAAGTCGCTTGGATTGATGCTCCACAGCTACAGTCTCTTCTTTTAAAGTCATTTCAACATCACTTCCTCTAATAGGACTGTGTATTATTAAGTCTAATTTTGAGTCTTCACCGGAGTCTCCATCAGAGGATCCTGATTCAGACTCCTCCTCCTCCTCCTTCAGTGACCATTGTTTATCTTCCTCGACTTCCATTTTTTTCCCTGTGAAACCCAAGATTGTCTCTGCTCCCCCCTTTCCCAAATCACCAGATTCTCCTGTGTCCATTGAGCCCCCATAACACCCTCCGTCACTTGTAACCCCCTCTTCCTTCATTCCATCCGACTCTTCACCTCCGGTCCCTGGCTCGATGTCGACTCTTTTGACCCGGACAGAAGGGAAAGGGAAAACAGGAGTGCCAAGGCTTTGGCAGTAGATTCTCAGGTCCGCCCCACAGAAATGCGGGAAATGTATATAGCAATTCTCCTTGCCGTCATAGCCCAAAATAGACTCCCTACACTCATGAATGGGCTGGGCCAGGAGTGCATCCTGCACATATTTCTGTGTCTCATACACATGATCACACAGCCCCTTCAGAAGCCATACTCGCTGGTAGAGGGGCAGCAAGTGAAAGGGTTTCTCCTCCAAAGGACTCACCTCCCCGAGAGCGCGGAAAAACTGGTGGCAGAGTCCCAATTGCTCCGCTCGAGCTGACTGATCGTGTGAGGCACCGACAGCTCGATACCAGCCCACGACCCGCTGCCTGAGTTCTGACTCCCAGCGGCGGTAAGGCAGGACAGGGCGGCGTTGCAAATTGGCCCTACGCTGGGGTAGACACAGTAGGGAAGACATGATTTTGCACAGGAAGATGCTGCAGCGGGGCATCAGCAAACAACGCTCAAGATCAAAAAATACAATCTCCGGGAGGTTAAGTGCAGTCTGAGCGAGACAGAGGAAGTGCCCGATAGCGGGCAGTTCCCAAAGTGTGTCCACAGTGTGGGGGGACGCCTGTGTCAGCAAAGTCTGCTCCCACTCCTCCACCTCTTTGGCTGACATTTCCTCCGCTTCTTTCTTCTCAAGCTCACGTTGCCTGGAGTCAGAAAACATTTATTCTTAGCTGGGTTTACGACAGATATTTTTGATCTCTCTCAAATATCCACTCACTTCTTCTCCTCCTTGGCCCTCTGTTGTTCTTCCAGCCGTAGGGCCTGAACCATGATAGACTCGTGCCCACCGACAGTGATGGTAGCCAGACTACGAGGTGCCAGCCTCCTCCTCGTTGAGGTGCCCCCTGAACCCCGTTCCTCTTCCGCACCAAAGCGCCCTTTAGAGGTCACCGTCAACGTTGTCTTTTCTCGTAGCGCCCTAGTTTGACAGACACAGACAAAATATGATGTGTGATTGACTGCAGCTGGGATGATTGTTGGAAATAGACAGACACAACTGTTTGAACCACATAAACAAACATGTTCAAAATGCTTAATTAGTTAGCTTGTGGCCATTTAAAAAACGGTTACTAAAACAATACATTATATATCATACAGGCACTTTACATGCATGCCATGTAGAAATACTAGATGCTCTAATGGGTTTGAACATTTGTCAGCTCATTAATGTGTTCAACAGTGTAAATACATTATATTGATTATTTACCTGGATAGCAATGTAAGCTTCTGCTCCAGCATGATTTCCAGCTTTTGAGCCTGTTTGGAGATCCAGTGGTCCACTCCATGGTAGCGATAACAGTTTTCCAACATCAGCCTGAAGTCTGCAACAAACTCCGTTATGGTCTCATAGTCTCGGTTGATAAACTTCTCCTTCATCCCCTGCAAGCACACTGACGGCGTGAGTTGTGCCTGACCGCAGCGGACCCCTTCAATACCATGCTGGACCTCCTGTTGGCCGACGGCACGGAGGAATGGGCTGGTGATCCCTTTGTGCTTGTCCGAGAGAAATCCTGTGAATATCCTATATGCTTGTTGAATCTCATAGTTCATATCCTCCTCAAAACTATTGCTGTTGGTAGAAATGCACACCTCGGGCAGAGAGAAGTCACTGTTTGAAAACTCAGAGACGCCATTATTACCAAGTGCAAACCTGTCACCCTCAGGAGTAACATCTCCACTGTCACTAGGACAGTACAATGCTACCATAGTCTCAACTTCACAGGTGCCATTACTGAGCCCGTCCTCAGGTATGATCAGGTCAGTGTCTTCAGTGCTGCTGTTCCCCCATTTGGATTGTGAAGACATTATGTTGGAGCTGGGGTGCTGGGGTGCAAAGTCCTGGTCAGTCACAATCAGATCTTGTATGCACAACAAATGTTGGTTACAAGCTGGTGATATTTCCTCTGTCACATCCAAATGATCCATGGTGCAGGCGCCTACAGTGGGTAACAGGTGTCACATCTACGGTAAACATTGATATTGAAAACAACACGAGGACAAAGTTTTGATGCAAGGGGAAAGTAAACTGTAAAGACAAAGCACACATCTTACTGGGCATTTATATTGTGAGGTACAAAAGGCAGGACAGCAGGCAGATGTTCATACCCATCATAACTAAGATTGCTAGGCTAACTTTGCTGACATAACAATTCCTGGCACGGATGGTGCTCACATGATTGTATTCACACGATAATCGGAACACTGAGATGTTTATAACCATGTGATTGGGTCCAGATTACTCGCAGGTAAACTCTCTTTCTCTAGCTGCCTAATATTCGCAAACTTTTAATTGTCCCTGGATCAGTGGCTTGCTAGCTTGGAAGCTTCAAGCGAGATAGCTAACGATAGTTAAAACAACAATAAGTCAACAAACTTTGTTCTGCTCGCTCCAGAGAGAGAGCTGCAGTTCACTGCCGTTATCCCGTCCCCTGTCACGTGCCGACAAAGACAACAACTGACTCGAGGCAGAGAAACAACTTACCGCGACGTTTTCAGTGCAGCTCCAGACAGCCTTCAGCAGGCTTAGCAGCCACTGCGGCTCGCTAGCTCGGTTAGCTCGCTATTGTCTCCGATCTGGGGCCTGCAATTGCTGCGTTCGCTGTCCATAATGGAAAAACGGAAACAATGAAACGTCTCGCAGATAAAAAGTTATTCGGACGTCTCATGTCGACGGCGCTCGACGTGATGTCGGTGGCAGCCAGAAAGCTGAAGGAGCATTAGCCGGAGTAACACTAGCTGATTGTCCGACAATGCACCACCGTTCATTATCACTAGCCGACCAGCTAACCGGCTCGGTTCGTAAGTTGACAGTCACTTTATGACAAGTTTTAAAAAATAGGGACGATTTAGAAGCTAATGTGTGCCCTGTGTCGGATGTCTTCTGGATCCCTGTACGCTTTTATTAAAAGCTAGTAACGCACTTCAGCAGCCCGGCTGGCTTGAAGACTATAATGTTTCTGGACCGTCCGCTTCACTTCCAACCTGCGTGCGCAGCTTGACGTAGCAAGCTGGCCGCATGTCACACTATATTGTTGTTTTGATCCATTGCGGACACATACTCACTTTTTATACATTTGCACTGTATTCTTAACCTTATTGTGATGTTGTCACTCATTGTCCTAAAGGAGGAGACTCTTGAGACAGCTCTCATTCGAAAACTATTGAAAATAATTGCTCATTATCGACCAAAAACAAAATGTCAGCAGCATAATATTGTAAACTCGTATTCATAACTTGAGCAAGACAGTATTTGTGTATTAATTACTAAATATACTGTTTCCACATACGGTGTTAACTTTACCAACACTCAGGACTAACTTGTAACCGCTAGATGTCGCTCGTCGCCAAAGTACAACATACAGATGACGCTCTCGGGGATTTTTTAGCCCCTTGTTTAGCTTCTCAAGTGGTTATTTTCAACAAAAAAAAAGAAGTTCCATCACATTCATGTTAGGCTATTTTTGGGGCTATATTGTGTGTGCATCATATCATTGGAGACAGAATGTGTAGACTGCTAGACTCATATTTCTTTTGAGCTGCTGTATGCAAACCTACTCTGCTCAAGGCGAAGGTGGGGGATTATAGTGGATAATCACCAGATTGTATAGCACCCTGCACCCCACATTGTTTCAATGAAAAATTCAATATGTTTTTAAGCCACATGAACAAAATGCAAAAAAACACAGCATTGGGAGAGCGTGCAGATGTAGGTCTATAATTCTGATAGAATAGACTTGCCAGTGGCCCATGAAGGAGGTCTCCAGCTGGGACAACTGTTAATTAAGCAGTTATGCCACGAGAGACATGTGATTTGCAATGATTTTAGCTAAGCCAGGAGGTATTGTCTGGCAGGGTTTTTTCAGTCCAATCTAGGCCTTCTCTTCCCTCATGTGCATTGCAATGGGTGCTTGAATACTTTGAGGGATATAGATAGAGCTAAGCCCATGATAGTGGGCTCTAAGGGAATAATTACAGTGGCTTAGTTCTAGGTTTCTATCAAATTGGGCAAAGGCAGATTCATCAGGCATTTTACAAAAAAAAGATTTGATAATTGGAATTGCATTGGTCTTGTGATTAGTGTATTATAATTAATCATCGTAATAACAATATAGTATGAGGTGAAAAAATGTTCAGCTATGAGACTGTATTTCAGTAATTAAAACCATTTTCCTAAAATTAAAGATATTTAAAACCATATAGTTTGGGGTCACCAGTTATGTTGATGTTTTTCTTTCAATAGCGACTTCTTTAACGGGGATGAAAAGAGTATAATTCTGACACCAAATGTAAGAATGAAATTAATACATGAAAGTAGTTTGGGACTTAAAAAGAAGAAACAAATGTATAGTCTTCGGTTGTAACCATTGTTTCCCCAAATCCCCTTCTTTTTTAATTAATTTTCCAGTCCAGAAATACACAAGTGACCCTCGATCGTCATTCAACCACAACAGTGCTGTATTTGGGCTCGTTGGATCCTCTGCGATCTATGGATGGATTGAATAGGTTTCAACTTGGATTTGTCTGTCCAGCATTTATGTGATCTAATTCCAACAGTGCTAACCCTTTATTTCTAATATGATGTTTTGAGAATAGCTTAAGCAACACACCTGTGAATATTACAGCTTGATATATAGGCTGAATGAACGTGCACTTGACTATGAAACAAGAAGCTGTTTCTATTTAAATCTGCACACATTTTGATGCTAATTTTGACTAGTGATTTCTTGTAATTATTTAATGGTTGCTCACTTGTCTCTTTCTATTGTCAGTCGGGTTGAACCCTTTTGCAAACCTTTTATACAAAAGGACATTCATTAGTAAAATTACTTTCTTTAACCTAAACTCGTAAAGCATGAAAGTCAATTCAAAAACAAAGAGTAGTCCTTTCAATATACGTGCTTATAATATAATATGCTTCTGTGCAATAATAAGTTGCACTAAATAAAAGTACATTGGCACAGGGAAATAGAAGACATTGCCAAACACATTTGACATTGAGGAAAGAGCCAAACATTGGTTCTGTTTACAGAATAGCAGAATACAGGAAGCACATTGACCCTGTTTGGTTCTAAACAAAGTACTAGCCTGTAATCTGACTGCTTCCTATTTATCTTAGGGGCCTCCTAAATTTATTTTTGGGCATGTATTTTGTCGCAAGACCAATTAATGATTTGTTAACAGGCAGCAACTCTTTCAAATCAATTTTTACATTACATGAGCTAATGGACTACGCTTTACTGTTTCTTGTTAGCAATCATGAAACAGTGACACTGGGGCCCACTTTGTTCATCTGGTAAGCCAGTGTTGGTAAATGTAGTAATATATGATATGACTAGACTAAGTCTCATGTTATTTGTTTTCACAATTATACAACTGATTTTGTGTGCTGATTTTTGTTTGCTGATTTTGTTGAGTATGCACTGCTAAAGATCAATGTCAAGTAGTTTTAAAACCTTAATCACCACAGTTGATAATGTGACTATATGATATATTGATGAATGTGTTTCTTCACATTGCCACACAATAAACTTAAAGTAAAGTATAAACAGCAATAAGACTGTCGAATAAATCACCTCTGGCCAGATCCTATTCAAATTGAATAACAATAACCCTTGCACCACTTTACTTTATATACACTTGGAAACACTGTATACACTTTGCATTTTTTTTTTTTTATCTTGAATTGATTTTTTTATTTTTATTTAAATTCTTAAATGTAATATGCCCTGCTATTTAATTGAATTGTATTGTAAATATTGTAAACATGCTTGCTGCAACAAAGACATATCCCCCTGGGGATGAATAAAGTATATCTAATCTAATCTAATCTAAAAAAAGTACTCATTACGCAGCAGAATGGTCTGTGTCAAGAATGATATTATTAGGCTACAAATTAGATGTGAGCTTTAATTGTCATTTTATTCAAAGTACCTGCCAGATGAATGATGTGGTGTTAAAGTATAGAGTAACATTATTGAAATGAGAATGAATAAGTCACTGGAACTGTAGTGAAGGTTCTGATTACCATTTGGAGGAAAACATAGTTTTGGCTACGACATGATTACCACAAGAGAACCACATAAGTACCCCAAGTCCTTCCTTCCCGCTGCTGTCAGGCTGCACAACACACTGCAGTAGATCACAGGAGATCTTGGCAGACTCAGCACATTATTTTCCTGGACACTTTAACCTGCTGGAAATTCACTTTGGTCACTGCCTTGTGTATATATTTGGTTTCCTCTGTATATTTAGTATTTTAGTATTAGTATTTAGTATTTAGTATTGCTATTCTTATGGTGTTTTCTTTGAATCTTTACCTTTGCATTCGAGATTGCTGAAGGTTATGTTTTGATCGCTGTGTATTTATTTATTTATTTATTTGTATGTGAGTTATTCGTATAACTCAAGAAGTATTAAACCGAATCGCATGACATTTAGTGGGATGATTGGTTATTATCCGGGGACCATTTGATTAGATTTTGGGATCGATCGGGTCAAAGGTCAAGGTCAAGGTCATGAAAAGGTACCAAAAAAGTGCCGAATGCCCGTTCTAGTTTTTATTTTTATTAATGCACTTATCTTTATTAATACTGCTGTGATCCTGAAATGTCCCCACTGTGGGACTAATAAAGGATTATGTTATCTTATCTTCATTGACAGAAAGAACACATCATACATAAATAACCACGTCTTACACATGTACACAGTATATATTGACAAGTAGCACCCCTGTACTAGCTGCCTACAGCTGTACGGCGGAGGCCTTCAGACAAGGCGTGTGGCTTGTTTTCCACAAAAAGGAGAGCTGCGCCTTTAACTGCAAGCTGTGCTCGCTTGAACGTTATTTCGCGAGATTTGCTTGGCGCCGCGACCTCATGCGAGACACCTCCTGCGCGAGCCAGTCCGACGTTACCTCTGCAGAGGAAAACGCAATGGAGCCTTGAATTTTTGTCAATTCTATCTAATTTTACCACAGGAAAACCGTCCTTTCATCCGAAATACTGCTTCGTCTGCTATTTATTTGAGGCTGAACAGGGCGGTGCAACAATGTGGATCCAGGTTCGCACGATAGACGGGAAGGAGACGCGAACCGTGGAGGATCTTTCTAGATTGACCAAAATTGAGTCTTTACGGGCGAAAATACAGGACATCTTCAGTGTAAGCCCTCAACAGCAGCGCCTATTCTATCGAGGAAAGCAGGTAAACGTAACGCGTGTGTCACCCCGTTATGCAACAGTCTGTTTTTGATGTTTTGGGAGGGTTTCGTGCTGCTGGAGAGTGAGTGGTCCTCTGGTTTCTGAGCCCTTTCGGACCCATGCGAGCTTCCTGTTTTGATAGGAATTCGCCAATAGTTGTTGCGCAAGAGCCCGGGGTACGCGCTGTGTGCAAGCCCCCCGAGAACCACTGCGATACCACGCAGACGGGTGCTCATATAACGGAACCGTGTTGCATTGTTTGGGTCCGCGCGGAGGAAACCCTTGCATGCAACAAATGTCTCACCGCCAGACATGTTTGTTTACATAGAAAAGAGAACATCGCCCTCTGCTTCCACATGCAAACCAAAGTAGTGCAGTGTAAACAACCAGCGTGGATCTCTCACCGAGGAGCTCCCGTTCAAACCGAATTGATTTACACACGTATCCGCCACCCTTTTCACATGTTTATCAAATTGCGCTTTTCTTCTTTTGTGTTTTCAACTCGCCTGCATGCCGCCAGGCTCGTGCATGTGGTGTGTTATGATGATGTTAATGATCATTTGAGAGAGGAGGGGACTCGTGGCTCCACGTGCCCTCACAATATAAAAAACAAGCGTAGTGTTTACACCCTGGCGTCACTACAGGACGCACACTGTACAGTGAGGATGGACTGTACAGATGGGTACCTGCCTTCTAATATCCTGATAATTCAGTAGTACACATGCTTTATAACACACCGATTCAGGAGGATGAGTTTCATGCTTCCTGGGCACGTTTTGTATTTCACCCAGGACATTTTCAAATATGAAGTTTTACTTCAGTACCACATGATAAAGGCAGTGGTTCACGATATATTAATAGTTACATTCTAACTATAACAACAATGTGATATTTATATCAATAATGGGCAATCCCTATGACATCTTGCAAACATGTTTGTATCTCTCTGTTACATTTAGCCCCATACATCATTTCTTTTAGATATCTGCTGAACGACCCCAACAACAATTCAATGTGTTTTGGGTTTACTGTCTGATTACACCAGTGGTGTGGCCTGACATAATGCTCAATAGTTTATACCTAAGATCATATCGACACTTAGTATTATAAGTATTATTAGTATAATAGTATTATTATGCAAGATATGTGGTATCAATATATTTTTAATGTTTTGATAATTGGACTGTACAGTCTTGTTTTTGTCCTTATACCCACGCCCACCTTTTTAAAATATTTAATTAGATTGTTTTCGGTTAGAATGTATCAATCAGTTTTTTTATTTTACGTCATAAATCATCAGTGTATGTAGTCTTTGGTAGTTTATTAGAATTTCAACACAAATATCTTTCTACATACTACGATATGACTCATATTGCAGCCAATTTTTTTTTCAAACAGCAGTGCTCCATTTATTACTGAATAATGATTAATATGTTACTGTGAACAGATGTCAGTGTACTTCGTCTCTCTCTCACAAAGTGTTTGAGGCAAGTTTAATGTCATTAAATGCCAGCAGCCGGGGAAGATGAGGCTGTGAAGAATGTAATCTACAATCCTGACATTCACACATGTGTTTGTGTGTCATGGCGGATTACAGCGTGGATTGCAGGCTCAACGCCTGTGGTTTATTACCTGCACCCTTACATGTAGTGCTGCACTATGACAAGAGTTAATTCGGAATATAATTCTGTTTCCTTCAGCTATTTAAGTGCCGTCAGTTCCAATATGTGAACACAAAGTATACAAAAATCCACATGTAAGAGAGACCCACCATATCAGTGAGTGAAACGTGTGACGGGTTAGTGAAAGCCTTTACTGTACCAGCTGCTGTTCAGTAATAAGCAGAAGCACTGCTGACAGGACACTGGTGCCATGATTTATTTAGTATTAAAGTATATCACAAAGCTGAAATTAACAGAGTGTGACTCAACCAGGCAGATAAGCCTCAGGAGCCACACAGCCCACATGATGTGTCGATCTCTCATTGTTTACGTTTAGTCACACTTTCCTTCATTCACGTGTCAGTATGATACACCAAGACATTCCTTAGTAAATGGTCTTCAGCATGTTGAAGTTGTCCAACCTACTTCCTGTTGTGTAAGTAAAAGATAATGAAGTCACGTTCAAGAGCATTAAAGTCTCTCGGGCAATAATGGGTTGAGCTTCTCGGTCTGTAAGCTGCATGCGCTGCAAAATGGAGAGGAAGAAATCACTAGTGTTTAGAGAGATTTTAATTCAGAGAATGCTCATGGATTTATTACTGTAGTCTACAGCATACGTGTTTTTTTGGGGTCAAAACCCATCGTATACTTGGCACATAATAATTTATTTTATAACAATTTTTCTAAAATCAACAAAGCAAGACTGTTCATTAACAGTCATAGTCACAATACAGCTAATCTACGTTTGCTTGATTAAAGATGACTTGTCTGTCCTGCGTGCTGTTGGAGCTGTTGTTGCAAAGGCCTGTGTAGTAAATCCTGTTCTTCATTAATTTCACAGGAAAACAAGTGGGAAGGGTTAATTAGGGGATTTCCATACGTGGAGTAATGCGTGGAATGAGCCAGACGCGTAGCGTGCGGTACACTCGCTCGCCCGCGCTCTGTTAGGATTCAGACTTGTGGCAGAATAACTCAGTCTAATTCCTTTCCAAAATGGCGTCTTGTTTTTCCCTCCAGCTCACTGCGCACGCTGCCTCTCCAGTTCAAAGTCATGCTTGCCCTTGACTCAGAAGGGTCTCAAGCCAGCAGCCACACAACTTTGCCTCTGTTTGTTTTTTTATGGGTTTTTCAATTTGCCTGTGCCCTCCTCGTTGTGTGTCCGTTTCACTTCGAGCAGCGTCTCGTATCACTCGCATTCACGAGCGGACAGATACACGCATACGCACACGCACGCGCAACACCTTCCACTGTCCTTGCGGCTCAACGCACACTATCACTTTTGTGCTAGACTTCTCATTTACTATTTAAAAAAACAACAACGGTTTATCCAGTTCATGGAATAGTTCAGAGCTCCACTTGTGTTGCGTCTGCGTGCTTCAAGTACAAGTCCGTAGCTCTCTTGTGTTTCTTCTCCTGCTGGAGCAGCAACATGTTCAGATGGCTGTCCCGTCCTCCACTGGTAGCTGTTGCCTATTGTTGTCGGGCTGGAGGAGAACTGTATTGGCTCGCCTGCTTTCACGCAGACAGTCGCTGTGACCTAGATAGATATCGTTACAATTTGATTATACATGCATTGATGTTGTGGCTCCTCGATTGATGGGTTTTCTTTGAACATTGCCAAGCTGCAGAATTTCACGAAGAATTTCAGGGGATGTGGAGTCGGCTGCAGCCATGCATGCACACAGTCACACCCTTCTCCGACAGATAGGCCGGACAAAGAGCAAAGACAAAGAGGAGAGGCACTAACCTCCACTAGGACCCTCCCACATGTTTTTAAAGTTTTGCCACACCTTCTCATAGAAGCTGAAGCTTGCGTAGCTGTTAAATGTCCAACCTGTTAACTGTCCGCTCTTACATCTGCCTTGTAAATACCCTGCCCTTTTATTGTAGAGTTTTATAGCTCAGATTACTGGAGGACTGCCCAGGTTAATGGACCGAATAGTCTCACATTTCTTGAGTTTGGGTTTCTTACGTCACTTATGTTTGCAGGAAATAAACCTACAACAATAACATTTTGGTCATTTCATAACAAATCCAAAACAATGCAACTATAATCAATTGTTGAACAAAACAAACCAACAAGGACAAGATTGCTGTCTATATGGCAAACTCAATAGTAGTAATACAACTGGGTCAAAGCTGTAGGGTTAAAAAAGACAGGGTTCATAATTCAAATGTAGGAATTCAATTCAAGTCATGAAAAGAGCTTCAAACAGAAGCAAAAAGCAACATTTGTCACCTTTCCTGGTCATTTGTGCTAATTGGGAGTGGAGCTTTTGGGCCAAAGGTTGACTTTGGGCATGGATAAGGGATAAAAGAGCCAAAGTTTGCTGGATGGCATGCACACAGACACACCCCATTTCATTGTTTTTGGAAATCTGACCTATTCGGCTCGGTTCTTCGCAAAGACTGCCTGTGGGCGGAGTCGAGGGCGATGAAGAAATCGTGTAGGAGTAAGGGGTCCGGATGGCCGGCTGAGGCCGCTATGAAATTTCCTCTCCGCCAGCAGCGTAGGTCCGGCTTGGGCTTTAATGTAGTTACGCCTCTTGTTAGAACTAGGCAACACTAATAAATGTAATGTCTTAATGTATTTTCTCAATGCTATGCCGCCATAGATACGTAGATGTTGCTTAGTTAGTTTAAAGTGCTTTTAGAGCCTTGCATTTAGCCCAGATCCTGTGTGACAGCTTGGTACAATAATAAAATGCAATGTTAGGGACAAATCACCTGCAGCTTCTGCGCCATGATATGTATTATTAGCTGCAGTATTATCATGTTATTAACACATTTGTGTTGGCTGGTATGAAACAGTTAGTGTGAGGTAAAGCCATATGTCATTGTACATCTGCCTTGGTTTTTAAAGTATCCCACAGCCACAGGTCTTTGTCTTGTCTTTGTTAGAATTTTTTTTGACATTACACTTTGGTTTCTGTCACAACAAGAAATGAGTATTTGAAAGACTCTCTGTCCAAACAGAGACATTATAGGTGTTAATTTTATTTCCCTCGACAATGTGACGCATCCAGACACACACACACACACACACACACACACAAAGAATTGCCATCTTGAGGATTTTTGACTGATTTCTTTTAGTCTTTCGAGAAAGGTTCAAGTGTATTGTCTTGGGTTTGTCAAAAGCTTAGTTGAGATGTGTGCTCAGGTCTCTCTCTGAAAACACACAAATCACAGAGCCCCACAATGAAGATTCCAGACTGTGTTTTTCTGATCAATCTGCATTATTTATGACTATGGAGAAAATGGCATATCTTTGATGTTATTCGCCCTACACGGTACAGAAAGTCAACAAGACAATATTTCTGTGAAAGAGACCGTGACCTCCATGAATACATCAAGCCTTCTCTCTGATATTGCCCATTTAGATGGTGGCTCTTTGTTTGAGGGATTATTCAGCTGGTTATTACTGATGTCAGGGCTGTCGCACCTCGCAGTGAGAGGCTGATCACACAAAGAAGGCGCTGTGGAAAGCGGGCACGGCTTTGATATCATTTACGTGGTTTGGTACGGTGAATGGAATTCTACTGTGTGTTGTTGTGTTAGACTCTGGTCTGTCTGCGTAGGTCTCCGTCCATCCAACCAGTACTTTTCAACAGTGAGGCTGCCGGCTGCGGCTCCTACCGCCCATCGTACAGTCTGGAGGATGTTGTCTGTTTGTGTTTGCCTCGCTTTTCTTAAATATTGAGTAGCAAAAGGCAAAGCAGACAATTACTGAGGTTAAATCACAAACAAAGAGAGTTTAGGCAGAGGGACAGACAAAGAAATGCCGAGTTAGACTACTATAGAAAAACAGACAGGTGAGTGTACAGCCTCCACCGTACGGCTGCGTTCGCACCGCTGCTCCTCTGATCTAAATTTCATGAGACTATTAAAAAACGGGAGGCATGGGGAAATTGCACTTGCTCCCTCTACTGCTTTTCTGCTACGCCTCCAACCGCTCCCTTCCTCGCTGTTAAATAACGAAGAAGAGAAGGGAGCGCGAGTTAGAGTGGCGGCCATGCTTGCCTCCCCAGCACAATGGGCTTGTGGGGTTGAGGGCTGAAATGAATCTCTGAGGTCTGTATTGAGTCGGTGGGCCTGCTTTAAGCTCCGTTCCTCAGGCAGTAGCTGTACTGTATACTTAACACGGGATCTTTTGGTCGTAGATTAAACATGGCGCTCCAATGGGCCCTCGCCATTCCTTCAAGAGCCTTCGCATTTTGAGGGAACAGCTTTCTGACGCTCGTAAGCTGCGCTGCCTGAAATGGTCGCGCTGCTGGTGGTGGTGGTGGTGGTGGTGGTGGTGGTGTCGGAAGAGATTGTGTACATGATTCAGGTTCATGGGGGTGGGGGGTTTCTCTCTTTTGGTTGTCATAGCAACCCAGTCATTTCTTTCCCCCAGCTACATCTCTTATCGCTTAAATTCATGCATTCGTTTCTTTCATTTATTTCTTTCTTTCTTTTATTTCTAAAAACCAGTGTGTGACGTCTGCGAGTGAAGCTGCAGTTCACTTCCATTTCTATCGGACTGGAAATGTAAACCAATACAAAAGCGTTGATCAGCAGTAATAGCTTAACGATCACAAGTGCCAATCGTTCCACTGTTTCTCCCTAAATAATACATTTTAAAAAACGTGCAGAAGTTCACGTGGATGCACAGTTCTGTGCATTTATTCACGTCGGCTCGTTTGAGAACACGGCATATGTTGTTGTTGTGGACCCCGAAGTAACGCATTTAAACACCACTGTTGCGTTTAAAGGCGCGTGGATTTATTGAAGTGCTGTGTGTATTTGAATGTCCTCTGTATGCCGGGGAGTAGAGTAGAAATACATAATGTGTTTCTCACTGTGCTCAATGTTGTCTTCTGTGTTCTTTGTTTGTCCTTGACAAGCAGCCGGGTGTATTTGGTCTGAGGGCAGTGCGTTACACAGTGGTCTTCCTTTCATACCACATGATCTAAAGAAAATTGGGGAAAAATCTGAATATTTGTGCAATTGTCTAAATACATCATCTTTGGGCAAATTGATGCCGTGGTAAACTATAATACAAGTATTGATCCAATCTATAGTGTGATGGTTAGTTATTCAAAATGTGTTAGAGCTTTTAAATGTAATTCATATTAAAATATACAGACTACTTATGGGGGTTATGTCTAGAAATGAGAACAGGCCATTTGAAGACAAATGCGGTTTGTACAAATATTGTGTGTTGCAGCACAACATACAGTACTGTAATAGTTTTTTGCAACTATAAGGCTGTCGATCCATTTACATCATTTTTTTTAATGTTCATCTCCTTAGATGGAAGATGGACAGACGCTGTTTGACTACAACGTGGGACTCAATGATATCGTCCAGCTGCTGATCCGCTCACAGACCGACCCTCCGGACAGCCCCGCCGCCACCAAGGACTCCTCTGGTGTGGCCTGTAGTTCAGACCCCCCCTCTGACGCCAGGTCAGAAAGCCACAACTCCCCGACCCCCGCTTCCCCCGCTGCTATGGAAATCCCCACCAATATAGACAATGGCAGTAGCAGCATCACTACCAGCACTGTGAGCGAAACCAAGCCGGACACCAGCGCTACCAGTAACTCAGCCAGTACCAAAAATGGGTTCAAGTCCACGACTCCGGCACCGGACACCCAACCGCCCACATCTAGCAGAAACACACTCGTCGACAGAGGAATTGGTGTGTACAAGGTGAGGATGACGGTGTTTATATTTGGGAAGAATCAGTAAGGCTTTGCATTAAACTGGTCTGACAGGGCATATAATGCCCCACACAAGTCACAGCAAGAGATGCTTTAGTGTTTATTATCTTGTGTTGAAAAAGTCAAAGCACCCTGTAAATCCCCAGGCCACTTAATTTCTCTATTGGATGTTGAGTAAAATAATGTGTTTTGGGTGTAATTTAGCTTCATTTATTACATGAGTGTTCATGTATTTGCAGACTATGTTTTATACCTTGTTATGCCTTTACAGATCTGTATTTAATACTAAACCGCAGTGTGAAATAATGTTATTTTGAACATAACAAGTCAAAGGACCAACACATATACAATTATAATTTTCTACTTTTTTGACAAGAGTAGTCTTGTGATGTAGCACCTTGGACTGTTAAGTATTCCAGCCGAATAAATTCTTCCATTCTCACTATTAAACTGCTCTGTGTTTAGGGCAGATACCCAACATGCCTTTAATTCATTAGGACTAACGGCAAGCACACAGACCACACACAAACAACAGGAATTTACAACTCTCTCACTACCCAATTTACAGATTGTAAACAGACTGCATTCAAAGCCCAAACATTGATGAGCCTACTCTACTCAGCTTTGCAGGCTGGCTGACCCACATGTCTGAGAATTATATTAATAAAACTGTATTATGTTTTATGCCAAAAGACCGGCATGCACGAAGATCAATATACTGTAGCGAAGTAGATGAGTTGAAAATGGTGCCGCTTCACTGGATATCAAGGTCACACGCCTCTAAAGGCTTTACACATTCACTTACAACTCTGGCATATCTGATGTGGTTTTCACAGAAGAACGCATGAACACAAATAGTGCCATAGATGACATTTATTTCAATAATGCATCTCTTAAGTTCCAGGATGCTATTGGTAGTAGTTTATGTTAGTCGTCAACCAAATTAATTTGCAGAGACTAGCCACTACAGAAATACCCGTGTTATTATGTGACAGTGAGGGGAAATAATTGACTGTGAAGGACTTCTATCCAATCGAGTGATAACATTGAATATCCTGCCTCATTGACAACTATAGAAATCTCCCCCCCCAAAAAAAAAAATACATTACTCTTTATAATGATTTAAAGTTTCGTAGCAAACAGCTTAAAAACATGCCGTGTTTCTTTGAACAACTGAAAGACGGGTTCAAAAGAGAACTGGTGTTATTTTGTGTCTCTTTGTCTTCTCAGATTAATGAGCTGGTGGACTGCAGGGACGTCAGCGTCGGGGCCTGGTTTGAAGCCTGCCTCGTGAATGTGACACGCGTTCCAAAAGGACAGATAATGCCCACGAAGGGAAAGGTGGGTCGGCCACCAAAAAGGACTAATGGAAAGCTGGAGGCTGATCCGGGACAGGCCCACAGCCAGGGCCCGGCCACAGACAGTAACAGGAATAATGTTGTGCTAAGCCCTGAGAGTAAAGGAGCCTCCACCTCTCAAACGGACTCTACAGCAGCGACCGAGACCAAGGAGAGAGAAGAGGACGTCGTTTACCACATTAAATATGACGAGTAAGTGACGCCTCATTTTGCTGGAGAATATTCCTGCTGCGACTGAGCTGATTGTGTTTGCAATGATAACAATCGCATCGTCACAGGTTTTTTAAGCAGACGTCTGCGCGGCGTCAGTGCGGTGACATTTTGCTCCGGTAAAAAAAATATTCTGGATGAAACAATGGTGATTGGGATTGGGATGTGCAGTCCTGTGGCTCAAATAGGAAGTGAGATGAGTGCCTCCTTCTTTGCATGAAGCAGAAAATAGGGTTTCCTTCTTGCCAGTTATGCCAATGTTGAATATGTATTTGCACGTGCTGCTCTTGCGTGGCATTCTAGATTAAAAAAAACATTTCCCCCAAACATTTTATTCAAGGTGTGTGTGTGTGCGTGTGCGTGCGTGTGTGTGTGTGTGTGTGTGTGTGTGTGTGTGTGTGTGTGTGTGTGTGTGTGTGTGTGTGTGTGTGTGTGTGTGTGTGTGTGTGTGTGTGTGTGTGTGTGTGTGTATCTGTCATCACTAAAGGCGTTTCGGCCGATTGGGAATGGCAGTCCCTGCCTTCTCCTGGCAGTTCAGAGGATGGAGAGAGTTTTTTTTTTTTTTGCAGTTAGTGCTACAATTTGGACTATCTCTTGCACTCTGCTTTTCCAGCAAATTCATTCAGAAGCCGATGTTTCCATGGTAACTCGCGAGTTCTCAGGAGCATTACTTCTTTGCTTGCCTCCTTCAGCTTTGTCTGTAATTGCTGTGAACATCCCACCGGTGAGACATAGCCTCCTTGCTGCGTCTACCCTAATATGTGCCTTTACGTGTGTGTGTGCATCAAGGGTTGTTGAGCAGTAGATGTGTGACATCATTCCCATTCGACTCTTTTCCAAATCCCTGTTATTGGGATTGTTTCCTCTTATTCAAAAGGACGGTAATGTTCCTGCAGGAACCATCCAAATATGCCATTTAGTGTCCCCTTTTTATTTAAATTCAGCAGTTTGAATTATTAAAGGGTTTGTTCGCTTAATTCCGATTGTTGTTTTCGGCGAATGTTCGTCATTTGCTTTATGTGATGTGGCAGTCATGAGAGGCAGGAAAGGGATCGAGAGTGAGACGTGAACGGCAACAAAGGTTCCACAGCCGTTTTAAACAGGATGCCACAGAAATATGTGATTTGCATTTTTACCAAATACAACCCTAGTTGTTGTCGCGTCTGAGACGCCGCTGCTGCAAATACAAAAAATCTAAATCGTCAGCTTTCTGTTTTAGTGCGGCGTGATTCATTTAGCGTTCTACTAAATGCGTAGTAGCCCTCTCCTGGTTCCTTCCACAATTGTGTTTGCCAGAGAACACACGCACGCACACACGCACACACACACACACGCACGCACACACGCACACACACGCACACACACGCACACACACGCACACACACGCTAATCACCTGCATGCATAGCCTGAGAATTGAAAACCCGCCCTAAAAAATGAACTGCCGTGTTTTTTACGTGACGCTGGTCCGGACATCATTTCTACAGAACACAAAGAGCCACAAAATCAGGAATATGCGGGGAGATTCTCCCCTCTGCTGCTAGCAGGAACTGAGATGGCGTGCTTGTGCGCGCTCATGTGTGTGTGTGTCGCTCCATAACAAGAGTCTTAGATACGGTTTCATGGTTACATCTTGGCCGAGCTAAACATATGCTTAACATTCTCTGTGGAAAGAGTTATAAAAATAGACATCAAATATAATTTATGTTCATGTAGCTTTCAAGTAGACCGTTATATTTGTTACATGCAAATAGAAAACGGTCGTACTGTTTTTTTAAACGGTGCCGCAAAGCCAATCAATTTGCCAAAGCCGATAGAATAAACATATTTGATAACAGCTGATTTAATTCCATTCAGCTGCTTCGCTTTCAGAGGTCTAGTATTGTGCATGCTGGCTCACTGTCGTGGTTTACTGGACATCTGATTACACGGTAGCCATTGTTAATGTTATTAGTAACACCTGTGCTTTAACTACAAGAAGTTAGAATGTCTGTGGTGAAAAAAGCCTTTTGCCATCTGGATCTCTGCACCTAGGATCCAGATTGTTTTTTAATACGCTTGATAGGAAGCTGTGTAAACTAAAACTAGTGTTTCGGGAAGGTTGTGCTTAAGAGAGAGGCATAAGTGCTTCTTAAATGTTTTCTAATTAGCCAGGATCAACATATAGGCAGTGGATATGCCAGCCCGCTCTTATCGAGAGATGTTTTTATTAGCAGGGATAAGTTGAGAGGCTTTCCATCTTTATTTCTAGGAGTGCCAAAATACTATCTGGAAATTGGTACTATTATATTGTATATGAGGATATGCACATATGTAATAATATGCAGTTGAGTATACTATTACTTTGGAAAAACACAGGTGTAATTAATTTAGCTGCTTCAGTTCAAAGGTCTGCTGCCGTTAATGTAATTAGTAACACCTGTTCTGTTTTCTACTTTCACACAGTTATCACACTGACTTTCATACATGCAATTATAAGATATTTTAGGTTCAACACATCATGGCTTTATTAACCATTTTTTTGAAAAACCTACATAAAAAATATTTGTAAGATGTACAAATAAAGTATTTCTTTGTAAAAATCCAAAATAAATCATCAGATTGTTCTTACCATGAAATTATTATTATATCTGTGACGCCCTCCTAATTGCGTGACACCCACAATAATCCCAGTTACAAAGCTGAATACCAAAACCCACTTCATCCGTCCCCCTCCCCCTGCCTCAGTTCAGCATCACCCGACCACAAGGGTAACGCAACCAGATCGGTCAACCGGCACAATAATCCAGCCTCCTCCGTCACACCAAGACGAGATTGAACCTGAACAAACAGGTTTGGGAAACACAATCTGGCTCAGGGAATGTGACATGGAGGGAGTCTGCACAAGGTTGTACTTAAAACCAACATAATTTATTAAACTATGCGTAAATCAAATGAACAAGTGATATACGAAACAAGATAAGCAATGCATGGATGTGTGCTGTGGAGGTGTTGATGGCGCAGTAGGGTGGATGTCCGCTGTAGAAAGAGAGCGACCGAATGAGCATCTCTAGCTCCGGGCGAGCCTCATCAGATGACGATCCTCCCATGTTAGCCGACGGTCCACCGGGACAGCAGGGACACACTTCGGTCAGACTCTAGTGCTCCTCGTTGTATAAGAGTGTATTCTGCAGTTAGGTAATGCCCACAGGTTTCATGTTCGCCTACGTGGATTTTGGGGAAATAGGATTTGGAGCGAGTTGGAGAGATTCCCGGTGTATCATTAGAATACTAGGATTCAGGTTGTAAATCAGCAAATTGTCCCTTTTAGTACCTGAAATTGTCTTCTGGTGTCATGTCACATGACTGGACTTTAAAATGTGTCATCCTCAGATTATAAGAAATTTAGATATATCTTTATAAAGTAGTAGCAGTTTCAAATTGTGGCCTTAATTACTAACAAAGCTGAGGTTAAGAGAGAGCACAGTCTCTTCGCCTCACCTCTGTTGAAGCAATTATATTTAGCTTGTTTAGTGTGAGAGTATTTCTAACTCGGCTGCTTATCCGGAAATTGCCTTTCTCCCTCTTTAAAGGAACCTCGGCGAAGCACGCAATTTGCTAATGATGGTTTCTTAACAGAAGAGGCTGTGAGAGCTCCTCTGTAGATAAGTCATGTGATCTTAATTTCACTCCTGATGGAGTAGGTTTCTACTCTGCAGTTCCACAAGGGATTGATAAGCGTGTTGTCGTGTTCTTCTTGTTCTTCCTTCCTCCCACAGTGGCGGGGACGTTTTCCTCTTGATACTAGGCGCTGGGTTTAACCACTGTGACGGCGTAGGCGGAGAGTCAGCTCGCTGTGTGGAGATTTAACACTGACGCTTCAATGTTTGATCGCGTTCACTCAGATTTGCAGCTCAGGTTCTTACTCTGGGTTTTATTTTTTCCACAGAAAGCAGTACATCCTTATATGTAAAAATAAATCTTAAGAAGGATCAGAAGAGGATGTGTTTTACTTGTCACGGGTATATTTGAGGCTTGAGAGTTTGCATCATATTTGAGAATTACAATTCATGAATATTTATAAAGAGTATCATTCTATTGAGATATTATAAGGGAACTTTTTTTCTGAAAATAAATCCTTTTGTTTGGATGCAAAGATGATTTGCTGCAGATTTGGTCGTTTAAAACTAGGAAATCATCCTCAAACCACCATAAACTACTGATAGCAGCAACACCATGGTGCATCTAATTGCACAATATTACCTTTTTTGCTTATGAATACAACTTTAAATTCATAAAAGGAGCAATCTGGATTTGTTTCATTCAAATACAAAATGTGTATTGCGTATTGCTTTGTTATTCTAGCATTGTAGAATCATCCAGAAACTGTTTAAGGGACATTCAGGTCAGATGGGACCTTGAAAGCATCGCCCATACAAAGTAGCCTCCCTGGGCAGTATGATGAAGCACTGGTGGCGCTTGTTGTTCCGTTCTTCTGGTCGTTGTAGATCTCTGGCCTGGACTCACATGTAGTTTGCTGTTGTATTTTGGCCAAAAATAGGAGTCATTGTTTTGAATCTGTTTAATTGAGCCGAGTCTGGAAATGAACACTAATGTTTCAGCATTAATAGGATTGTAATGCATCCATTATGTGATTCTGTTGCCTTGTACATGCACATGAAAGGAATTAAATACCCTTAACCTCCTCACTGACATCATTAAATGTTATATATTTCATATCTCATGAGGCATTGGATGATGTTTCAGCTTGTAATATTTTATTTTATAGTGTTATTAATTCATCATGGGCCTCCGTTGGTGGATGCTCATTGTCTAACATATTGCGCCTGAGTACAGGGAGAGGGAGCTTGTGTGGTCTTAAACTCTGGTACTTGTGTGGCTCTGTGTTCCCCTTCTGTTCATGCTGAGTCACATTGTGCTCCAAAGTTGATATTCCTTGGCTGTGTGTGCGCGCGCATGTGTGTATACACATACGTGTATTGTTAGTGTGGGTCCGTGTGTGTGGTTGTGTTGTCCCCCAGTCACAACCTACCCTAACCAAAACCTCAGTAATCCCTTGGGCCTAAAAAAGGAAATCCCTGCACCGTGCCCCAGCCTCCTCTCCCTAGGAGTCCGCTCGCTGTGTGCTTCTTGTACAGTCTGCCTCTGTGGGGCCTTTCCTGGACATTTACAATGGCTTAAGATATGCAGCGTAGTCTTGTCGGAAAGAAAGTAAAGCATAAGTGGTGCATAATTGGCCTGGATACAATCATTGGTTTTGTACAGCCTGTCTGAAAATGTACCAATTTTAGCCTCATCTTTCCTTTAAACACATAAACACACACACACACACACACACAGGAAGTGCTCGCTCATGCACACTATTCTCTCCTTCCAGCTGTGTGAATGGAGCTGAGCGCGCAGGCTGTTGTGTAGTTAAACTCCAGGGCTAACGCATTGTTCATCTGTGAGCATAATTCCAGCTATTGGCAAACAAGCAAGCACGCTGTTATTTCATCTCCGAGTCTGGCCTGGTCCTTCCAGTTAATGATGATCGGCAGGCAGGAAGCCCGCACAATTAACCTCATACCTCCTCCGCTCCAAGTTTGCTCCACAACAAGACATTTCAACTTGTTCAGATCTTCTTTGGAGGAAGGAATATTTAGAGCTCACAGAATAGTCAAAGGTTTTCCTTATGGATATTAAACATTTAAAAAGCAAACAGCCTTTTTACAATCACACACACACACACACACACACACACACACACACACACACACACATTCTGAGTTCATACTACTTTAATGTCTGTATGCTCAATATGAAGCTAGCTAGTTTCCCTTAGCACAGAGAAAAGAGGGGGAACGGGCTGGATGGATGGGCTCTGTCCAAATGTAACAACATGTGCCTTCTCACGTCTCTAAAGCTCACTTGTTTAATTCGTTTAAAACCCAAAGTTTAAAAACAGCACTTTGAGGGTCGTATCGGTTGAATTTGTGTAGAACTGGTCTCAATTTAAATCACTGGCCTTGTCTTTAAGTGTGCTTGAACCTTGAAGCAATTCAAACTAGTTAAAGAGCATCATTTTGGCCAGAACTTATTTTTGAGCAAACGGATATCGGTCTGTAATGTTAGCGTTTGGCTTTTCTGTGAAATGTATTACAGTTTTTCCCGTCTGTGCCCGCGTGAACTTGCATGGACTTGCATATTCCTGAACACAGGCCTTTATTGCTTATCATTGGAACAGTATGTTAATGAATGCATTGAGCTGTTGAATAGCTTTTATTCACATCCATCTGTTTTGCAGAACACACTGTTCTTAATAGCTGCTTTTTGCTGAGAATATTTTGTTACACTGTTGAATTTGTTTCTCACGGTTTGACACTTTCAACATAAAAAAGATGGTAGCTCAACCCTCATGGCCCATGTAGCTCATGTATAAAGAAGTGAATACTTTCTTTTTCTTTTTATACTTGATATTGTATTTAGGTATTTTTACAGAAATATGACCTTCAAAAGTAAGAATGCATAATAATAATAAAACATACAAATAAAGTAAAAATTAACCATGCATCTGGCCAAGAAGGGCCATAAGGAAACACACAAATAAAAATGTTTAAGCTGGAAACAAAATGATTAATAAGGAAGCAAAAGAAAAGCGAAACAACCATGCAACACTTCACCAACGACATGAAACACTTTAATGTGGGCTAGGTGAATCATATTTATGTGCACACATTCAATTTCAATAAAAAGGAATTCACCACGTGTCTGTAACCATTAACCTCCAAACCACTTTATTCTGAGTAGAGAAGACTGCAATGTGAAAACCAAGGTGACAGCTCTCTCCTCTTCTTTCTCCTCCAGCTACCCAGAGAACGGTGTGGTGGAGATGCGACCGGTGGACGTGAGACCACGCGCCAGGACCCTTCTGCGGTGGGATGACCTCCAGGTGGGCATGCGTGTGATGGTCAACTACAATATGGAGACGCCAGAGGAGAGGGGCTTCTGGTTTGACGCCGAGGTTCAGGCCCTCAACCAACCTTCCCGCACCAGCAAGGAGCTCAGAGTCAAGATCCTCCTGGGGTGAGGATCTTCCTTCTTCGGTGGGAGGGCGACATGTTGGCCACGGGGGATGATAGCGGCTTTATTTTCCTTATTAGAACATCGGCTTGGACAATAATTATTTTTTTTGCTTAGCAAATTAAAGTCTAATGTTTCCCGCCGCCTCTCTGTAACACGTCTTTTCATCTTCCTCTCTGGTTTTCTTTTCTTGCTCTCTCTCTCATTTCCTCTCTCCCATCCAGGGGTCCTGGAGACCTCATCGGGGATTGTAAAGTTCATTTTCTGGATGAAGTTTACCAGATGGAGACCCCAGGAGCTCGTGCCCTCTCAGCTTCAGACGGACAATTTAAACGTACGCACCCACCCAAACACACGCGGTGAAAATAGCGTCGGAACATGTCCGCGTTGGTTTTCGATGGCATATTTTAGAGCGACATACCTCAAGACCAAGTGTGCGTATGAATGTTTCCTTCTTCTAGGGAAGAGCGGGCCCGAGTGTAAGCACTGCAAGGCTGACCCTGAAGCAGAGTGTCGCTTCTGCTCCTGCTGTGTGTGTGGCGGGAAGCAGGACGCTCACATGCAGCTGCTGTGTGACGAGTGTAACATGGCGTTCCACATCTACTGCCTCAACCCGCCGCTGGCCACCATCCCAGACGATGAGGACTGGTGAGAGAGAGTGGAGCTCAGCAATTAACCACAACATCATGCGCTTCACAATCTATTTTAAAAAGGTTGATGAATCGTTTGCTGCATGAGCTGAAGTGCCGTAATTAATTAGTGATTGAGGTTAAAATCAACATAATGACATAATACAGGTGTGAGTTAATCTAATGCAGCGGCTTCAGCTCATTCTCTGCCAAACTGAAATGATTTTTTAACTGAATATGTCCACAGACATAATTTCCTCTCATTTTTTCAGGTACTGTCCCACCTGTAAGAACGACACCAGTGAGGTTGTGAAGGCGGGAGAGAAGCTCAAAGCCAGCAAGAAGAAAGCCAAGATGCCTTCGGCAACAACTGAGAGTCAAAGGGACTGGGGAAAGGTGAGAGCCTAGGGCACCAAAAGTACACACACACACACACACACACACACACACACACACACACACACACACACACACACACACACACACACACACACACACACACACACACACACACACACACAGAGATACCAGGTGGACTGACAGCGATGCTTTCAGAGAAAAGTAAGTTATAACAGTAAGCCAGAGAAAGGCATGTGATGCTGCTTCAGATTTTCTCGGAGGAGCAGAGGACGTGGATGAAAAAGCCGTTTGTGTCAACAAAAGAAATCGTCCAAAAAACGAAATGCCAAAATAATAGAAAAATGCTCCAATATCCTGTATGTAGAAACCGTACATACAAGAGAACATGCTCTTGATCAAGAGATGGAACATTATTATTTTTTACAGATTGGCACTGTAACATTGGCACTGTAACACAAGCAATTAATACATGATAATCATGAGTTTTTGAAAAACTAAATGTGTTTACTTACCCCCCTGAAGGGTTAGTTGAGAGTTTGTCCTGATCCGATGTGAGGTTTTGGGGGCAGGGATGTCTATGTGTACAGATTGTAAAGCACTCCGAGACAAATTTGTAATTTTGTGAAATTGGGCTATACAAATAAACTGAATTGAATTGAATTGAATTACCAAATGGCTATTTGAGTGCTCAAAACACACAGTGACTTAAAAGAAGAAGAAGAAGAAGAAGAAGAAGTAGACCTCCTACTTGTATTGCATTTTGTAGTGAATAACACTTCTACATAAATGTTGCTGTTTATAAAAACATTATAGTTATTCCAC
The DNA here is from genome assembly GCA_036178185.1 of Liparis tanakae. NCBI lineage: Eukaryota > Metazoa > Chordata > Actinopteri > Perciformes > Liparidae > Liparis > Liparis tanakae. The sequence continues at coordinate 10,455,817 of CM070090.1, read as the reverse complement.
TTAAATTATACTAGCAGTAACATGTAGTTGCTGCTAGTATACTGGTAGGTACTGCAAGCCATTCATGAACTGATTCCTCCATTCAGTGCATTATTAGTGCATCACACACAGATTTACTCCATTCACTTGCTGCAAACTGTTTTTTTCTTTAGGTATCTTTTATGTATTTAATTATTAGTGTAGGTCAGTAATCTGCTCACTGTATTGTCCTGGATGAAAAGGGTTTGTTTAATGTGAAGGTTTTATGTGTACCTCTTTGTAGCTCCGTACACGGAATCTCTCAAATCAAACCATCAGATTTTGGTCAACAATACTTTATACCTGCATAATGTTAGCTTAAGCTCCCGGAGTTTATTAATACAGTGGTTTGATCCTAGCACTTTAAGCAAATGCCAACATTAGTATGATGGGTTATTGATTATCAAACTCTTCTCAAATAATCACAGCATGACGAATAAACACTTTTGTTTTATTGTGGTCAAATTTACACTTCGGCTTTTTCGTTGGAGAAAACTAAGATTAACTCACTGACATGTATTTAAAACATATTTAAACTTGCTCCTGTGAGTCTCATGGCAGCGTGTTGAGATATTGCGTGGCTCGTTTCCATCCGGCCCGTCTCCCTGGCGCTCGGCTCCATGGTGCAATGTGAACAATGCCATTAACATGACTTAGCCCCTTTCCTGGAACTGCCAATGGAAAATAACTTGTTCCATACCAGAATGCTCCCTTTCTCTACCGACTAATTGAAAACAGCCCCGCGTGTGTGTTTGGGCACATTTAAGTGCTGTGAGTCACACAGCGTTTATTCTCGCATTTACCATTATTGCAATTTTATAACCCTTAAAATAAAATAATTTTCTTTGTCTTCTCACATTTAAAATCCTGTGTACCTCATAAACGGGATTAAGATGACTTCTGAAAGTAGAACGCAGCAGCCGCTCTGCTCGTAAACGATCTTCAAAAGGGATCTAAAGGCATTTGCACTGGCGGACATTTAATTGTGTTAATATGCGCGCAGTTTAAAGTCTTTGTTGTCTTTCTTGGTGTAATTGCAGGGTATGGCCTGCGTGGGGCGCACCAAGGAATGCACAATTGTTCCATCCAACCACTATGGACCCATTCCCGGCGTTCCTGTTGGAACCACCTGGAAATTCAGAGTTCAGGTAAGCTGTTTGGACTGTGTATCACAAATAAATAAGATTATATATAAAAACTGAAAGGAAAAATGATCAGTTTATTCCCCCATGTCTCATAATACCCTCTACCGTCGGTATTAAGACATTATGGATTGCATTGTCATAATATTAGTAAATATTTGATTTATCACTGGCTGTATCATCATTGGATTTTTGCCTGCTCGGCTGTTTTTCTCTACCTTACTAACACTTCAGGTGAGTGAGGCAGGAGTCCACAGGCCGCATGTTGGCGGTATCCACGGGCGCAGTAACGATGGCTCTTATTCGCTGGTGTTGGCCGGGGGCTTCGAGGACGAAGTGGTGGGTTATTTGTATTGTTTTGACCAAATTTGTATTAATTTGCGTGATGTGAGAAGTTGGCGGATTTGACATAATCATATTGTTCTGGTCACCATGACCTTTCTGTAGGATCGGGGCGATGAGTTCACCTACACAGGCAGCGGGGGTCGTGACCTCTCAGGAAACAAACGGATCGGAGAGCACTCGTTTGACCAGACCCTGACACACATGAACAGGTACAACACTTGAATGGAAAGCCAACAGGTTTTTTTACAGGTTTTTCTACAGTTTTTTTAAAGATAACTTTATGAGAAGATAGCTAAAACTATACAAGTCTAAACATCAATAGATAGCGTCCTATTCATAACACTGTAATACTTAGTCGGACTTGCCGAGCATCATCATATCTTGTCTATAACTCTCTAACAGAGCGTTGGCCTCAAACTGCGACGCACCTCTGAATGACAAAGACGGGGCGGAGTCCAGGAACTGGCGGGCCGGGAAGCCGGTGAGAGTGGTGCGCAGTTCCAAAGGTCGACGCATCAGCAAATACGCTCCTGAGGAGGGAAACCGCTACGACGGGATTTACAAGGTGAAGACAAGCATCTTGGTTTTCCTTTGTAATCCACTTACTTCACGTAAAGCCACTTAAAACAAAGCCGCCATTACAAATATGGACTGGCACCAGCGCTCTCGTTAAATGTCAGGAATGTAGGGCCGGCCGGCAGTATTTCAACTTATTGTGGTTTATGTGTAAATGTAGGTGGTTAAATACTGGCCAGAGATCGGAAAGTGTGGTTACCTCGTGTGGCGGTACCTTCTGAGACGGGACGATCTAGAGCCAGCACCGTGGACACCTGAAGGACTGGAGAGGATCAACAAACTGGATCTTTCTGTTCAGGTTAGACTGCGACTGTATCAGCAGTGTGTAAACCCCCGACAGGCATCACCTCACGCATCTCAATGCTGAGCGCGAGATAGTCGCGCGGCGTGTGTTTTAATGTTTGCCGTTGTCCGTAGTACCCGCCCGGCTACTTGGCAGCCATGGCGAACAAAACAAAGAAGGAGGCCGGAGCCCGACCTGCTCGCGGTGGCCGGACTAAGCACTACGCTGGGAGGGGGAGGCCACGGAGACGCAAGCTCAAGGACAAAGAAGAGTACGACGAGGAAGATGAAGACGAGCAGCCCATGACTAGTGTGGAAGAAGAGGACCCACCGAGTAATGGAGAGCAGAACACAGCCAGAGAGAGTCTCAAAGCTGGTGAGACAAAGTGTTGAGAGCGGCGTGAGCAGCAGTTTGTCAATATTTGCGATCCGCCAGTTTTATTTCCCCCAAACCTTTTGCAGAAGTTAATTTTCCTCGTTGTCTTTTATTCTCCAAGAGAAGGAGCCTTTTTCAGTCTTATTTGTTGGTCTTCGGCAGAGTCGTCCCCAGCGGCAGAGCCTCCCTCTAAAAAGGTGAAGATAGAGGAGACCTTCAAGCTGTCGGAGCAGCAGCAGCAGCTGATCCGGGAGGACACGGCCAACAAGAAGCTCTGGGATGAAGCCATGGGATACCTGAAGGAGGGACAAGTATGAAGCCCAGTAGTGCACTCAAACACACCTCAGGCTCCTCAAGTGTTCACAAAGCGCCTCACGCAGCAGCCTCTCGAACTCGTTGAAGGTCCAAAATCCAACTCAAACGTTTGACGTGATTTTAGAGCGTAAGGGTCACACGAGCTTCTCACTCCATCAAAGTGACATTTGCAGGTTTACATCCTGTTGGGTGTGAAGCCGTGCAGCTAATAAGAGATCTAACCTGCAAACTGACATTAGCATTAAAATATTAAAATAAAATGGCCAAGAAAGATCACCAAGATGTTTCAAAAACCTTCTTTCTTACAAATTCTTATCCATGTGTTTCTGTTTTTTTTCCTTGCTTCCCTTTTCAACTATATTTCTCTCTGAAGAATTTCCTGCAGAAGATGGAGCCGCTCTTCATGTGCGTGTGCTGCCAGGAGCTGGCCTTCCAGCCCGTCACCACCGCCTGCTCACACAACGTCTGCAAGGTGCGTTCTGCCGGGACGCTTTTGCCACTCGCAGTGCTGAGGATCCCTGCGCTTGTGTGTGACTTCCTCCTCCGTCCTCTCTCCTCAGACGTGTCTACAGCGGTCGTTCCGAGCCCAGGTGTACACCTGCCCCGCCTGCCGTCACGACTTGGGCAAAGACTACGCCATGTCCCAAAACGTGACGCTCCAGGTGCTGCTGGACCAGTTCTATCCCGGCTACAGCAAGGGCCGATGAGGGCGAAATCCCATTCATAAGCAGACCACGTACACACACACACACACGCACACGAGCATCCATTCTGTGCACCCGCGTATACCGTCAAGTACCTAGAGCTCCACTTTGAAATGCATTGCGCACACATCCTGTACTTACCCACGGGCAAATGTATATTGCATATACAGCCATTTATGTATACAATCATTCATACACAAACAACCTCAGTAGGAACTGACCTCATCTGTTAAACTTAGACTGTCTCCATTAACATCACCAGCCTGAAACTCCACCAAGAACATTTATTATCTGCGCTACTCCTGAACCCCAGAAACGCACACAAACGCACAAAAGGAGCCCCGATTCACACCCACTAGCCACCTCAAGATGAGCGTTCTTCTGTTGGTTACCCCTCCGCTGTGTTCTTCACCGGTTCTATTAATTGACAAGTGGCACTTTGTCTGAGTGCAAATTCTTTCCTGGGAATATCATGAAATCAGCCTCACTCCTGCCAACCTAGAAGCATTTTTGTGTACCATATATGTATTTACACCGTATAGAAAATGATCTTAGCTGCTTCATATAAGTGCAGTATCTAACTCAAATGATGTTGCTCATTTAATACAGTGATTTAGACACGACAGTACATGACACCCCTTGCACAATATTCAGAATGAGCCACGCGGTCATGGGAGTTTGCCTTAAATGCTAAAAGTTAAAAGTAGGAAAGTACACACTGTTTAAAAAAATTAAAAAAATGCACTTATGCATGTTTATCTGGTGTACATGCTTGCATTCTGCTTGCTGCTCATGCCACGTGGAATAATGCTATTGTTACACCTTAGAATAGCTCATGTCTTTCAACAATGATCAACAGGCACAACTCTCCCAGATTGTATGTGGAGTCAAATCTTCATAAACATACCAAAGACATGAGGCTGTAGAGCAGGTCAGGCAAATATCTTGAACATCTTAAAATAAAGTGATTTCTGATGAGTAATCACGCCTAAAATTAAACCATTTCAAATGATCATCTTTCTTTGGCCAGGCACTTTTTTGTTTCCATTTCCAAGCAGGCAGAATACATTCAAGATGAACAAACACAGATACCTCTCGTAAACCTCTTGACACTATTCAAATGATTTAGGAAACATGACAAAGATGTCTTTGTACATAGATGATTATGTTCCGGTTTTTCCTATTCATTTGTTGACCTCAGAAATACTCTAACCATGTCATGGAAAGTGATGGAGATCACCTGCGATGTGTTTGTTCTCGTAACACTGTGGGCTTCGCTGGTGTTACCAAGCAACCACAACCAAGCAGCACTTCCCACAAAGATGGTTGGCGTACTTTGAGCTCAGCAGATATTCATCTCTGCTAGACGATCTGCTTCTCCTTTGTTTTCAAACAGTAGTCTGATCAGTGATTGACTCACAGTGGGTTGTTTGTTGTTAAGTAAAGGCCCCTGACTTCTATTTCCTGACAGAGAGTTTTCCAACCGACATGATAGTTATGTGGAGTCACACCATCAGAGGCTCAGAGGCCAATATGTGCAGTGGTTCCCCCATTATACAGGTTACTGTAGAAGCTTGGTAGAAATGCACTGTGTGACCACTGACCACTCTCCTGTTGGTCCACCTGTAGGGTCGGAGAGCCTTGTACCACACAGACTATCAAAAGATGTGAAGCAGCAGAAGGTTGCATTGGATACACACACATTTTTTTATTGATAATTTTATTTAGGCAAAGATCTTATATGGTTGCTTGTATTTCGATAACGTTTAATAGTTGAGAACTTCTTTTGTTAAATGGGGAAAAAGGTTGATATTCCTCAAAGTTGAGTTTAGTACTTAAAATTCAACATCGCGCCGACACTAGGACTGAAAAATGGAAACAATACCCATCCCAACATGGCACTTTTCCATATTATTACAGGTTTTCCATAGTGCATATTGGAGTTCATGTTTCATATACACTGGTGTAGAGGAAAAGGACACAGTAGTTTTGTGAATACCCGATTGGATGTTTCAATGGGTAATACGTGTCAGTACACTTGCACACAACATAACATGAATATATGAACTAGAAGAGCACTCGGAGAGCACAGACCTCCAACACGGACATTTCCAAAAGTGAAATACAATGGGTTGCCCTGCACTTCAGATCTATTCCAAAATATGTAATGTTTTTTTCCTTTGCCCATCCTAAAGGTTCATGACAACTGGGCGAGCACGTTCTCTGTAATCCTGCTGACAAACAAACCAACAAACTGCACTGAAAACACAAACAAATATGGTAGTGTGCCAGGTAAAGTTTAAATGATGTCCATCACTGGACCCTCGAGTTGGAACTTAAATCTGAAACGGCAGAAAGTCAGCAAACATTTTAGAGGAGATCGAGTCTGATTGTTGGCTGTGCGAATATGTCGATCTGAAATACGTAAATACAGGAGCAGAATCCTAAACACGGACAGTTGTCTCCAAGGAGAGAGTTCACTCTGTCGTGTGTTTAATGATGATGACACAGTGACAGGTACAAGTTGTAGTCTTGGTCTGGGATAGTGATGTTGTTTTTTGTGGTTTGATGAGTGTTCTGCCCACAATAGTTGGACAGAGGTGAATGTTTTCACATGTCAATCATCAGTCAAGTTTAAGAGGGCAAGATCTGTGTGGATTCATCCTAAAAAAAAGAAAATCATCAGGTCTAATATAAAAATACAAACAGCAGCTGTGAATTAGATACAAACCATAAGTTATCCATAAACACTATTTTTCTATGCTTAACATGTATTATAAGTTACCAGCCAGTAGATTCAGCCTCAACAATGAGAAACTTTGGCTTTCATGTCTTTGAAACGCACTCGGACGCTTCACAGAAATTGCATAAATCAAGAAACTTAACCGTTCGATCTGACACACTATCACATATATTATACATATATAATATTACACAGCCCTAGTTAAAAATGGGCGTTTCTATCTTCAGCGGCTGACACGGATTTACATCTTTTATCGTGCTGATACGGTACTAAAATGTCACGGGTTGGCAGGTCTGATGGCACCTAACGCAAGAACCGCAGCGCAGTGTCTGCACTGATCTGGGATCTGGACTGAGGTCCAGATAATGCATCTGAAAAGGTTTCAACACGTGAATCGTTCTTGTGGATAAATGCAGCCCTCGTCCATTGACACCCTCCCGTTCACCTGTAACTTTGAGGCGTAGCCATGTTTAGCTTAGCGCTGACACAACGACCGCACACATCCGCAGCTCCGTTGACCTTCAGGTGCCCTTTCATCAGACGGCTGTTTCTCTGTTCATGGCGACGTCTTTGTTTTCTGTTCAATCATTCAGGATTTTGTTCTCTTTTTATCAACAACATGCAAGTACAAATGCTTCTATGGTCTTTAAAGCTAACTGTGATGTGCATTACTTCCACTGTTGGTCAATCTTGTTCCAAGATTATTTTCTCCCTGCGTTGACCAGCAAGCTAATAAATAGCCCTTGTTTCTTTCTCTGCTTGTCTCCCTCTCCCCTCTCCACGCTGTCCTCTGCCCTCCGTGAACCTACAGTACTAACACTTTTTAGACGTCTTGTGGACGCTTGGCTTCAGTGCTGTGTTGTTTTTATTTTTATTGCACTCTATTGAAGAAAAACGTTTGAAAAGTTGCATTTAATTTTCCTAGAATGCTTACTATTATCTATGTCTGTACGCCATTTTTCTACCATTTTAGTTGCTTCTCTTCTATTTTAATCATTAGTCATTTTTATGTGGCGACCTCAAACATTTGCAGCATATGCCAGTCTGACGAGTTTCATTGCTTCATATTGTGATCTGAAATTTTATACATGTCATAATAATACTTGATATGTAACTATTAAATATTTGGATTCCAAAAAAACACATCTCTTTTTGTCTTTTATTTTACAGATTACATGAGGCTAAATACTTTTTTCCCCACTGTAAAATATGTCGGTATAATGAAAAAGGAAAAAGTTATTTCTCAATTAATTTTTTCCCAGCTCTTTGATATAGGCCAACTAATTATTGTTTTTTCATATAAAATGGAGAATAACATTTTAATATATTTTTCTGTTTCCATTTTTTGATGAGCAAGATGTTCTTTCTATATCATATTTTCCACGAACCTGCTGGTTGCAGACTTATGTTTTGATTCCTTTATTGTTGTTCCATAGATACGTTACGTCAATATTAGAAAAAGTAAAAATACAATGTAAAGCTTTTTAGGCCTTAAATGAACACTTGATCACTATAAAAAAAATAGCAGAAAACGAAGCAGATCAACAGCAGAGGACTCATCACAAATCAAGTTGTACTAATTATAGTCAGTTTAGTCTTTTCTGAATAATTGAACACAATAGCCCTTTTTTACAGAAAACTATTTTAACATATTCCAGGGTGTAAATAAATAAAATGAATCAATGATGGGTGGATTCCAATGCTCTGCTTCAGTTTCAGGGTCCTGGTGTTGTGCATGCTGGCTCAAAGTACTTACTGCGACGCTTGATTTCAACAAAACCAAGCGCTACTATTATTTGCTTTTCCCACAAGTCAAAATGGCTGCTGTGAAAAAAGGGGAATGTTGCCCAATCAAGAGAACCAGGTGTTGCTTCTGCCTTCACTTGAGGCCCTGCTCACCCACACAGGTGTTTTGAGTTATTCCTTCTGATTGGACCAAAGTGGGCACAGCCATGTTGGAAATAACATGAGGTCACCTGTCTACTGTCCTCATCATCCTGATCGATGTCCAAGCTGACACACCACCTGTCCTACGCGGTCTGCTCACAGACTAAAACCTCAATTAAAAGACTTCTGATCCCTGAGTTCTTACTGTAGTGCAGGCTTCCTGAGGCCAGGCATAACTGTTTATATAACTGCCCATTTTACACCGATTTTAAACTGAGTGATTGAACCGTCCTGTGTGGTTCGGTGTCCTGTAGCGCCCCCTCGTGGTGTAAAGACAGAACACACGTGCTGGATGACAGCCTGCTGCTCTTTAGCGCACAGAATACTCATGTTGGATACTAGGTACAGTATGACCATTAAGCTTTAAATTAGGATGTACATTAATAACTTTCATATTATGTAGAACACAGATAAGTATTGATAAGTGTAAGGGCTTCCAGCACCCAGTTAGCTGCTCCATGGCATGAGAGTGCATCTTAACCTCACTTTAAAGTAAACTTATGCTGCTGTACATGTATCTGTATGTTTATAACTATATGTATATCTATATGTCTTATCTGTTGTTGTGCGTGTGCACTTATATGTTTCACCGTGGGAGAGTGGGAAACGTTTTCGATTCCTTGTATGTCTTAACATGCAAAGTAATTGACAATAAAGCTACTTTGACTTTGACTTTGACTTTAGCAGTTAACATAAGGCCTAATAGTGATGTAGCCCAGGCATTAACCCTCCTATTACCTTTGGGGTCAACTTGACCCCATTCAATGTTTGACGTCCCTAAAAAAATGTTTAACATTATTTATTTTTATTCATATTTCTTGATTTTTCCTTATTTATTGGGGACAACTGGGAAAACATAAAATTCAAATGATGATACGTTTTCAATGTTGTGTACAATTTGACCCCAGGCTGTTTTTCACTGTTTAAAACATAAGATATATGAACTTTTTTATTTATTTAAAGGTCTATTTAGGTAGTCAACAAAGAAACAAAGTATCTGACACCTAAACTTGGGAAACAATATTAATTCTAATCATTTTCTGGAGGTTTTAATTGCTGGGCTCAAAAAGGGTAAAATATGTTAGTCAATTTGAAGGTAACAGGAGCGTTAAGAGCATGTTTTTTTTTGTAGTTTAGTTTAAATTACAATGTGGACAAATATAGAACGTAGACTGGATTGTTTTTGTTTGTTTTATTATCACAGAAGCACAACAGGTACCACTATGCAGGTGAACAACAAACTCAACACTATCATGAAAAAAAGTCCAACGGAATGCTAATTAAAAAGAAAATAGTCATAACATCACAGCATATTTTATCAACCCCCAAAACAATATACTACAATATTGTCAGATATACATGGCAGAAAGAAGCAAAAGCACTTTGGATTATTTCCTTTCCTTTCACGTTGTACCAATACACTCCTCGTAGGAACATGAACCTGAAGTGCCGACAGACATGCAACAGCATTCCTCTTCTCACTCCACCTCTAGTCTAAATGATTTCACTACACAGCTATGAAGTACCAATTATTGGGGCTGTCACTCAAAAGTAATATTTCATAAATCAAACACTTAAGAGAATATTAGTGCTAATACATAAAACTGGTCCCACTGAAATGTGTTATTCAAATCAGAGAGAAAGAATATAAAACAATTTAAAGTAATTATTTAGCCAAATAAAGGAAAGCTGGAGTACCCGAGTGTAAACCTGATGACCTTTTTATTGTACATTCAAGAAATGAACAATCCACCACCAGAATCTAACAGAAAAAGGAAATACCAATAAAATCAATGACTTGCCAAGATATGGAACTCACACCTGAACTTAATTAATAGCTATGACAACTTTAATGTGATTGTAAGTCCAAAGAAAAGAAAAGGTTTCCTCCTTTTATAGGTGACGACACCAATTAATCTTCAAATGAAACAGATGGTGGAAAATGGAAATGCACATCTTACATATTCGCTTAAACACAAAAAGCATGGGGAAATGAATACTTGCATACAGAGCGCTACTGCTGAGGGTTTAACACAGATTTATGAGTCAAAACATACAGCGGGAAGAAAAAAAGGACATAAGCAGGGGGTGGAGGGGCTGTCAAAAGGGCTACTCCTCATCCGAGGAGTCCTTGTCAAAGTTGTAGGCCATGAAGAATACATCAGGTCGAGGCGGGACGAGGGCATGGCCCGGTTTCACAATCTCAAAGCCCAGGAAACTGAATGTACGCACCAGTTTAGCTGTAGGAATAAGATAGGGACAACAGATATTAAGTTACAACACGGAAACCAGAATAATGATCTTATTAGAGGGAAACAAGTCTGTCGGCACGTACCACGATCATCTCTGTTCTTGTAAAAACAGACCAACACACTAACTACTTTCAGATGTTCTTCAGCATATTCCAGGAGACACGCAAAACTAGAGGGAGAACAGAAAAGGCTCAGGTTAGAAAATGGAAAATAACCTCCAAACATACGGGACACATAAACCGGTGTTTTTATGATATTTAAAAGAATCTGCTTTCGCTACCTCTGTAAATTCAAGCCATTGAGTCCAATCAAGTTTTGAAATAGTTTGCTAACCTTTACACAATCTGAGTTGTACTCCTACTTTAAGTACCCGTTTACTCTCCTGTAACAGGGCTCACGTGTGCCAGCGTAAAGACCGAACTTTATTCCAATTAAAAATCTCTCCCGTTGCCAAGAATCTGGCCTCACCTCTCCTTGCTGCCCTCAGGAAGAGGGTCAAGAGGTATCTCCACGTAGAGTGCGCTGCTGCTTAGGACAGCATCCCATTGTATTGTCTTTGTAAGGGTGGGACGACTTTGGAAGTGGAGTATCCCAGGGCGACCATTCCCTGCTGGCTCCTCCGTTACACTCAATTTCCGATCCTGGAAAACAAACACAAGTAACGCCTCTGAAAACAGCAGCGGGTGACATCAAATGTGTCAGCAACAGGATGTGTTCCTCGCATGTTCAACTAGAATTGAACTCCTATGGCGTTGTGGACAAAACAAAATTATCTAATGATGAGTCACTGCTGAGCATAGATCACTGAAACATATAAAAACTGGGGTGCCTTCCTTTCTCAGACTTGTAAACAAACTGACACTGGATCAAGAGGCAGGAAAAGCGTTAAGCTCCTATTCTTGAAATGTTTCTTTAATGCTGCGTGTGTTCGTCCTTACTGAGTGGAGTGGCCGAGCTAAAGGAGTGTGATCCCGTGTGCCATTCCCTCTTCCACCTGGGATCTTCAGGGGTGGGAGAGGGGCATCAGGAGCACCACAGAGGCCCTGGGCCGCGGGTACTACTACTACAGTGCAGGGACAGCCTGGTGAGAAGACAAAAGCACAACACTGTAACAGGAAACTCACAATACACTTCAAATAAACATTTAATGTACTATGCGTTTGTGTCAAAAATGCTTATTGGGTATTTTTAAATAACTACAACCCGACTACATTTTCTATTGCAAAACAAAAAGAATTGCCGCCATTCCCCACAGTAAAATATAGTGCATGTATATTTATCTTCTGAGATTAAGCAACTATATTCCAATACATATATAACGTTTTTTTTCAATTTGTATATTTTATACACAAGCAGGCCGGGGCTCTTTCAAACCACTCAGTTAATGGTCCTCATATAAATGGCACCGTGTTTATAGCGTTGTTACTAGACCTTTAGGAGTGGTGCACTAATGCAAGAGGATTTGCTGGAAGGCAAATATTGGCTGCTAAAACTCTTAACCCAGATGTTTATTGGAATCACATATTTCTGCTGTTAGTTAAAACAGCCAACCTAATGTAAGACGTTAGCAGAGTTGCTAAATATCTACCAACACGTCCACAGAAAAACCTGTTGTGCTACGTTTAAACAAAGAGTTTGGTAAACATACCAAAGGAACAAGGACATGTGTTTTTTAAGATTGTCTGATAATCAATAGGGCTGCAACTGCCGAGCTCTCATTATCAGTCTATTTCCGATAGTTTGTTTTTACTATGAAATGTCTGAAAATCGTGAAAAAATGCCCATTATAATTTGAAACAACCTCATTAAATAAAACACTCAAGATGTTCAGTTTACTCTTATATATGACAAAGACCAGACGTTTATTTAGATGTTTTGCTCGAAAAACAAAACAAAGATAACGACAAAACGATTATTAATTGTATTGCAAATCCAAGTGCATTGATAAATAAACGTATCGATCAAGCGATGTTTCTTCACATCCAAAAATATAATACTATTTTACAACTGGGTTTCAAATAAATATGTCCGGGGGCTCTTGAGGCAGCATCGCCTGCACGCGTCCAGGGCCTCCGGGGGCTGCTGCAGTGAACCGGCTGTTGCGTAATAACCGACCTGACTCGCGTCAGCTCACGAGATCACCGTGTGCTCTCACCTGATGACCGGCAGGGCACATTTCCACTCCTTATCGTTACTGGATCCACCCGATATGAAAAGTAACAACGTGACCTGAAGTAGTCTCGTGGGACTAATCAGCACGAGCTCTTACGACGTTATAATGTCAACAATTTGACGTTATTTTAATTATCTTTTTTTTCTAAACGCGTAAAACGGGTTGCTCTTTAAATGAGCGTTCGCGGGAAGACAATCATGTTACAATCAAGTCCATTATCAGTATTTGCTCTCGGATTAATAATCATTTTAATTAAGCTGGTTAGATGTAACGGCAGGGTGTTGGTGTCGTCCCTTACGGGTCACAGCTCGTGAGCTCGCTGCTCATGTCGTCTCTCGGACCAGCACATTATTCACCGGATTTTTTTTCAACATGACATTATGTTTAAATAATAAGTAAACAATGACTGCCTTTACACGTAAACACTGGGCCGCTGTTGATGCCGCGTTGTACGTAAAAAAATGCACGTAGAAGAGTAAATACGTTTTACTTCCGCTTTTCTGTTGCTACGAGCTAAGTTAGCTTAGCCACCCCTCCCCCACAACACGGATAGCCTTCAGCTAGCGGAGATGTTTTTCGTTCTCTACTTACTTTCCGATCATGTCACAGATACCGTTATTCAAATCCGCCATGGTATTTAAAGACTGTGTTTTTCCTTCTTTCTCGCGAGCAAAGCAATGACTGTTTAGGATCCGCTGGAGGTTGGATTTTACCATCCGGCCTCGGGTAGAGACACGACGGGCTCACTGCTCTCTGCAATTCTCGGCAAGCTAATGATCTTCCCCAGAGTCGGGACTCGGAGCTGGAAGAGAAACAGGAGTCAAGCCACCCGCAGTGAGGAGGACACGTTTCCGTTAGATTGTTTTGTTGACTTCAAAATAGTACTTGGATAAAAGGGAAAAGTTTCAGGTTGGTCATCACGGTTAACATTGAACATTTGGAATGGAATACCATGATATATGAATATAGTATCAATAACATTAGGAACATTTCCATTGCAGATATGAAATTACAAGTTGCGACATCAATGCTGCATTAATACCTATTGTAAAACACAATTTCTGTTTATATTAAAAGTAATAATGTCTACATGTGATACACTTTTATTACACTGTGGGTTTTTTACTATTTGATATATGACGTTTCCTAATATGTATGTCAACTTTGGGTAGTTTGGGGATATGATAAAGCCAATTCAATTGCAGAATAATACACATGCCAGTTTCAATAGGGCTTTTGCTGGCCCTACATTGTCTGTGCTCGGGCTCTGATAACAATAATAATAATAACAACTACAATAATAATAATAACAATAATACATGTTGATAATAATAATAATAATAATAATAATAATAATAATGTAACACCGAAGTAAGTCCTGGCTTAACACATGCTAGGTTAAAATATAGTTAAATTTTTCACTTCTCTTTATTTACCATGAAAATAAAGTTCAAATATTTTCAACCTAAATAATCAGACTTTTATTTTGAAACCGGAATGCTTAGTCTAAAATGAACGTATATTTAGCTTTACTAACTGCTAACAAACGCTAATCGCTGAAGAGGCTACTGTAAACTCAATTCATTCGTTTGACTGGCCTTACCGATGACCGCTGTTAAAACAGCACTAACAATATCGGATATATCTATTATGTATATACCTTTCATGCAATTACTTTATTGTATAAACTAACTCCCTGTCCTTCCTTCCTGATTATTTCCTTTCGCTGTAGCCGAGAAAACAAAAAGCGTAACTGTTACGTGCATGAGCGACTGCGTGTTTACATGAGGGCGTCTCATGGAAAAGTACCGAGGACAGAGAAAAACAAAGACACTATAATGGCGTATTATTTCCACATGAGTATGAACCTCTCGGGTCATTTTGACACTCCAAAAGAAATGTGTTCATTTGTTAGTGCAGCCTATGTGTCTTTAGGAAAAACGTCAGATAGTTGTACTAAACTTGACAATTTATTTGTATTGCTTTATACAGTATATTTCTAAGCAAAATATGGCACTTAGTATTACTCTACTATTTATTTGACAGCTATAGTAAACAATTACTTTGCAGATAATTTGTGAGGGTTTTACATTCAAAACATCGGATTAATTTATGAAATAGTATGGATTATTAAACAAGGCTTCTTCCTGATCAACTGATACATTAGAGTACTGCCTACATGTTATTGCATCAATACGTCGAATACAATAATAATAGTAACACTTGACAACGCAACATACTATTACGTTTGACATAGTAAGTGCATGTTACCGAAGCTTCTGTACATTACTGAAGTATCCTGGGTAGTTTACTTGTAATTCAGTACACGGTGTTCTTCTACTTTCACTTAATTGTAAGATCATAACATTTATTTCCCCTACACTTAAATCACTCAAACTACTATGCGGAAGTTTAAAATATTAAAAACTAGAAAGTCAGTATGTGATGGCTTTAAAACCAATTCGGTGTCATTCACTTACATTGTAAGATGTACAGATAAAAACACGCTGTCTGTTATTTCTTTTTCATCCACACGATGTCGACAACTTACCGACATAACTTCGATAGACCAAATCATATCACATCATGATCTCAATTCAGACAGCAACAATATCATACAGTACTGTATTAATTTAATACACAATGTGGACATATATCTTCAGAACTATATTAATCATATTAGGAAACATTTCAAAAGCTTAGTAGTGCTCTTATGTTCCCAATATTACATTTCCAATATACCTCAATGAAAACGCATTTTGGACATCAACTATATACATAAATGATACACAACATGATAAATAATACATTCTGACAATTGTGTTTGCAATAAACGATTCTTTAAGCTTTTATATGTTGTGTACAAGTTGCTCGGACTTGCAGAGGGGGTTCATTGAGTTCATTTTAAAGGAGCAGTTTGACATTTTACACTCACTTGTTTTGCATAAAATGAGAATATCATCACATTAGCGCTTCAAGAAAGCAAACGTCTCCCTGCAGGATGAACCACTCCTGTAAGATGTCAACACAATAATTGATAACTTAAATTCCAGTCGATTTGATCCCCTGCTCGTATGAGAGAGACAAAGGAAAGTGTCAACAAAATCTCTCTCCGCCTCTGCCTCTCATTCTTCATGCGCCTTCGCAGCCCGCCCTCTCATTTAAATGTGTCCCTCAGTGCGATCCGTCGGTCGTTCAGAGAAGGAAGGGAAAAAAGCGACGCCTGAGAGCGACGCTTGCAGCTGATGTACCGCTGGCTCAAAAATGGAGAGCGACACCACAGTCAGAAGAATAAAACCCTTCGGGGTACAGAACTATTCAGCGCAAGATAACGACGGTTCCCGAGACCAGTGCGGCGATAACGGCCACAACGGGGACCCGGAGAGGAAGCCCGAAGTGAGCCTGTACCTGCTGCGGGAAGGGCTGGCAGCCTCCCTGGTCTCTGTGTTTATTCTGGTGCTGTGGGGACTTGTTCATCTGTCGCTACAGCAGCTCATCATCGGGAAGCCGAGCGGCGACTTCAACGCCCTGAGAGCCAGGTGAGTTTTCGGACCCTGCTTACTGTAATACTCGTTTGTCTTTCAGTTGGCTAACGCAGCCCCAGGTAACCTTCCATGTAGTTTAGCAACAGACCCGCCTAGAAACCACGTCGGCGTCCCCTCCACCTCCACCTGTTTCCTCCAAGGTAACACACACACAGGTGTATTGCTCAGGAGAGAAGAGGGACCCCTCCATGTCCTGCATTAAGCGTCTCGGATTACTCCGAGATATTATAATCTAAAACTAATCTGAAGTACTCTCGACATCCAAACCTGTGAGACTCACAACAAGTTGACCTTTTGGAAAGTAAGGCAACACATGGCCATATATATACAGCAACATGTAAATCAAAGGCAGTTTAAAGTGCTTTACCCATTAAGACAGTATATACATATTAAAGGAAAGGAAGTGGGCAATCAATGATTTGAATCGTTTGACTTCACACCATTTCAGTTTTTCTTTACATCATCTGACCCTTTAGGTGGACTGTCTTTGGGTTGACTGTCTTTGGGTTGACTGTCTTTGGGTTGACTGTCTTTGGGTTGACTGTCTTTGGGTTGACTGTCTTTGGGTTGACTGTCTTTGGGTTGACTGTCCTTAAGTGGGAAAAACAAGCAATGTGAAGATCAATTTTGGCTCCGGGGATCTTTTAATGTGCATTTTTGTATGTACTATATAGTTAAATCAATTATTTAAAGTATTTGTAGTATTAATAACTGTATGGATCCCTTGGAATTGAAATCCCAAAACACACCTGCAGTCGAAAAAGAAAACAAATTGGAGATCTTCGCAATTGCCAAAATATTGTCATGGAAATAATCACTATTCTAGTTGCTGCCCTACTAAGATTTTCGACATCAGACATTAAGGGTACATCTATTGATATGAGCTATAATACAAAATGTTATGTGACAATTATAAAACTCCACTATTGGGTAAGTTGAACTGCAATTTCACAAATTGGAACAAAAAAGGGCTCTGGTAACCTTTTGTTGAGCAGCCTGCATAACTATATATATAAAAAACATTGAACCTCATGTTCACTCCAGGAGCTGTAACATTTTAGATGAACAATACATTTGTTATCAGATCTTCATGTTCTGGAAGTGGATCTGTGGTCAGCATGGCTCCGTGGAGCTCTTCAACGTGCTGGAGGAAGGGATTTACCATCAATTGGCTGGTTGCTCCATAAATGCGTCCGGCATGCTGCGTTGAACTGATTTAGAGCTCCAAGCTTCTCTTTTCACAATCATGGCTTTCACGGGTCCACGTCGGGCCAATTCATATCTGATTTAGGGGCCTCAGCATAAAAACAATGCCCTTTTTATGCTGCTGTAAAAATTAAATGAAAGCATCAGTTCAGACATTGTCAATATCATTTCGGAGCATTTTGTCACTGCAAGAAATCAATAAGCCGGGGAAGACTGTGACTTTCTCGCTCCAAAGCGACACAGCGGAGAGAACATTAGAAACTAATTGAACGTCTGCAGTGAACACCAGCAGCAGCAGCAGCTGCTTCTGCAAAGAGAAGAGCAGTGTCGTCGGTTTCTTCTTGCCTCATGGGTTACTGGGCTTAATTTTGTGTTTTGTTCTCCTGAGGGAGTCAAAGTCATACAGAAACATGGCCTACTGTCACCTGACTGGGTCAGGGCAGGGGGCCCAAGCCAAGGCTGGGATAGCATACTAAAGAGACAGGGTACATACTGTTTTATATAACTGAATCGAAATCTAATCATTTTTCTTCTCTTCCTGTCTTTTCTGTGGTTATCTTTGTCATATTTTGATCTATCAAATATCAGAGACTGGTAATATTTTGTTGACATATTCGGCTTTTCTTCTGACCATATACAGTGATGTGTATGTTCCTCAATATGCAGTTTGTAGGATGCTGGGTTTTTGGAGCCAACAATAAAACTGTTGCATCGAACTGTATAAAACTTAATTTAAATCACTGTATTTAGTGAAAAAGTACTAGCGGATAATTGTTCCCTTAATATGCAAAATATCTGCTCAGGAACCCGAACTAGGACGTTGTTTAAATGGGACCAGAAACCTCAGATGTATCTGAAATAAACACACACTGTGTACGTTTTCCTCTTTTCACCCTTCACCCACAATGTAGACGGCACTTGGAGCAGATCACCAGAGTCGGGCCTCGTCCGGTGGGCAGCCCGGAGAACGAAGTCCTGACGGTGGCCTATCTGCTGGAGCAGATTGAGAACATCCGGGCGGAGACCGCAGCGGGCCACCACCAGCTCACCGTGGACGTGCAGCGTCCCACCGGCACCTTCTCCATCGACTTCCTCGGAGGCTTCACCAGCTACTACGACCGTGTCACCAACATTGCCGTCAGGCTCGAGCCCAAAGGTGGAGCGCAGCATCTCATGCTCGCCAACTGCCACTTCGACACCGTGGCCAACAGTCCAGGTACGTCAGCCTGACAGCTGTATGTGAGCGCTGACTGAAGGCAGTGAAAGGGCTTGAGGTTTTAGTTTACACTTTTTGCGCTCAGTTTGCATGCAGGTGGATGCAGAAACTTGAATCTTCAGACAGAAATCTTTGAATAAATTAAGGAGAATAAGCGATGGAGAAAGAACACCTGTATATTTGGTCTCGTCTATCTTCTTCAACTCATCACATCTGCTGTTGGAACCCTTCAAGTCCCATTTTCTTGTGGATGCACAAGAGTGAATTTATGGTTTCTAATTGTGGGTTATAATGCTGTGTCCTTCCCTTCTTCCAGAGTACTTTATAGTCCATTTCTTTTGGAGGAGTTGGTTTCATTTATATCCCTAGGGATGGCATTGTCAATCTGTTGTTGCACCACTTTGGCCCAGACACAAAAATCTCAACAACTATGGAGAAGATTATCGTTAATGTTTCCTCGAGGATGAAGCATTCTGACTTCAGTGGCCACTTGGGTCTCATTTGTGGTTCACACAAGGTTTGACTCGTGCAAGCCCTCAGTAGTTTTAAGATGATAATAATACTAATAATACTCTCATTTGTGTCCCATGTGCACTGTAGTCATGTGGACCACCCCGAGAGGAAATTAGCCAATCCATAAAATGTAGATTTCTTAATTGCTGTAAGCAGCAATCAGAGGATCACAGCTGGACTGCACTGTAAGAAGAGTGTTGGTTGATGACCGGTTGCATGATGTCTTTGTCTTGTGTTGATTGAGGAGTTTCACTCCACACTCCACACCGTGAGCCAGTTGAGACATACTGTATTCCCCCTCTTAATACAAGAACAAATGTGCACACACGGCTTCGCCAGGAACAGAAACTGTATCCGAGAGGTGTGAACCAGGAAGATACACACACACACACACACGCGCACACACACACACACACACACACACACACACACACACACACACACACACACACACACACACACACACACACACACACACACACACACACACACACACACACACACACCAACACACAGTGTGTGTTGCTTGCAATGACTTCTGATTCCTTGGAATTCAAAACACTTGTTCCTTCTTAAAATAATAATGCAGAAAAAAGAAAAGAATGACTTGGTAGCATATTGTCTTGCACATATTTGTATCCACACATGTTTACTGTAGGTGCAGGGAAAACACGGTCAGCCAACTGATTACCCAAGTGTCAAAGTACTTATTAGTTTAAAGCGCAAAAGTAAAGTATTCAGATTTTTGACTTGTACTCGCTCTCACTGAGCTTTTTGGGGACTAGGGTTCATATGAAGCTGGCTTATATGGCAGCGTCAGGGACATAAATGGTACCCAGACAGAGAACAGGCTCCCACCCCCACCCCCTAAACACACTCAATCCAGAAAGCTGGTGCACATGACTCTTTGAGCATGCCCCCCCCCTTCTCTTCACATTTATTCCCACTAACCTGTCTAATCGTTCTGCATCACATGCCCGGTTCACATGCTCCTTTCTTCTCATTATTACCCCTTTTTTCTTCTTCTTTGTGCTCTCTCCACTATTGATGCAGTCATGGATCTGGGTTGTTACCAGCTCGTTGCATTCTACTCATGTTTGCACTCTGAGCCTACTCCCTTTTCTTATTCTGACCACCTCCATGGGTTCTAGTCTCGACCTCAGGACAGTTGGGTGATCTGTGTGAACGAGTGCCAGACCACGCCACGTTTCTGTTGCCTAATACAAATGTGAAAGAAAAGAAGCAGCATGTTGTAAGCATTGAAACATCACACTGGTTTCTTTGTCTTAGGTGCCAGTGATGACGCGGTGAGCTGTGCAGTTATGCTGGAAGTCCTCCATTCTCTGGCCAACCAATCTACTCCTCTTCTTCATGGAGTTGTCTTCCTCTTCAATGGGGCAGAAGAAAATATTCTTCAGGTAAACTGAAGGGACCCTTTGGGTGCCAGACTAGCCTGTCTTCATCACTTTGGATCTACTTTTGTTCTTCTTATTTCCACTGTTACATTCTTACATTCTCCCTAACTCTCTGTCTTGGTATTTTTTCCTCGTCTCCCCTCAGGCCAGTCACGGTTTCATTACTCAGCATCCGTGGGCCGAGCAGGTGCGAGCCTTTATTAACTTGGAGGCGGCGGGCGTTGGGGGCAAGGAGGTTGTTTTTCAGACAGGTACCGGACCAAATACCTTTTGGTTTTGCAGATGCAATTGATTACATTAAAGCATTAATTGAATGTATTATTATATTGATAATTATAATATTTAATATATATATATATATATATATATATATATATATATATAATTTTTTAAATATTTATTTTAAAGAACAAACATTCTCTGTTTCTAGCCCCTTAACATCTGGTTTCTTTACTCCTTTCCCATTAAACTAAATATCTTTTGAGTTGTGGATAAAAAAAAAACATTTGAACATATAATTGGGCTTTTGGTAAACACTGATTAACATTTTTTGGATCAAACGACTAATTTAATAAAGACGATCTTTGTTCCTGCATTATGTACCTACGGTGCATGTCCTTGCTCCAACAGTGAGATACTCCAGTATGTGAAGTTCTCCCAAACGCCTCGCGCTCCTGTTCCCCAACAGGGCCGGAGAACCCGTGGCTGGTGCAGGCCTACGTCCATGCAGCCAAACACCCCTTTGCCTCTGTGGTCGGCCAGGAGGTCTTTCAGAGTGGCATCATCCCCTCTGACACGGACTTCCGCATCTACAGAGACTTCGGGAACATCCCAGGTAATGCAGACCAGTCTTTGGATAAGAGTACAGAAGTCAGGAGCCTGTCTGTGTTGAAGATGAGTGGTGGATAGATTTACAAAGCAAAAGTCTCTTTTTCTTATTTTGTGTTTACATGCATTTCATTTTATTTTTAACAGGCATTGATCTGGCTTTCATTGAAAACGGTTTCATCTATCACACCAAGTACGACACTTCTGACCGGATCCTGACAGACTCCATACAGAGAGCTGGTAAGCAGCATATACACACATACACACACACACGCACACGCACACACACACACACACGCACGCGCACACACACGCATCTACGTATGCGAGTCAGTACAACAACTTAAATAGGTGTGTCTGGATGTCTAGGAGAGAGCAGTCACTGCAGCAGTAGACTGGTTTGGCAAAAGCGTCTGCCAATGTTTGTTTGTTTTGTCATGGAGACAAACGCGTTGTCCTTTCCTGCGTTATCCCCCAGCTTCAGACTGGTCAACACTGCTGTGGTCATCATCTCTCTGAGAACTAAGAAATACATACATGCAAAAATACATGCATACATGCAGTGCAGCCTCAGCCTTTTACTGTACTTGCTGTTGTTTTTGCTTTACTTAGCAGAGAATCCAGTCAGTCAGCACTAACAGTCTGACACCGCTGGCATCTTTCCTCCCGACCTCAGCAGCTGCTGGACGTCTCTCCTCTGATTCTGTGTAAAGTAACTGACCGTCAGAGGCAGGAGTTATCGGGGAGAGAAAGTGAGACTTTAGAGGTTGGTAAAAGGTTTATTTAGTCTGTTGAGAAGGATGCAGAACAGTGGTGTGGAGAGGAGATGCAGCACAGGGCAGCGGAGGAACAAACACACCAGCAGCTCTGCTGAGTTTCTTTTCAGTCAAACTTTGTCTCTCAAATCTTTTTTTTCCCTCATATCTCTCCTTTTCCACAAAGTGGGGGGAAATCTGGAATCTAGCATGGCTCTAATGTAGCTTCACTTTAGTTCAAATCGGCTTGCGAAGACGTTATTATGGAGGTATACAAACAAGAGCACGGCAATATATGTTAAATGTAACTGTGGAATACATTTATTACACATTTATTTTTAATTTAGAGAAGAAAGTTCAGGGTGTATCATAAAGGAGAACCATTTGGCGGAGCGGTGAACCCGACATGAACAAGTAGATGTTGTACTCCGTTGTTTACACTTTCAGGCCACAGTGAGCCCACCAGGCCAAAGAACAATGGGGCTTTGTCGCGTGCGTTTTTGTGTGTGCGCGTGTGTGCGTCTGTGTGTGTGTGTGTGTAGGCAGCTGTATATAGAGCGGCTCAGATAAAAGAAACTCGCCCTTGGGCCGCAGTCACCTTCACAGCCACCGCTTACCGATTCTACGTCGCCAGATTGTTCACCAACATGCAACATCATGATTGTAGCCATGGAGACGCCTGTGTCCCATTTACTGCAGTATAACTGTTGTATAACTCTAACAGGCCATTTAAGCCATAAATTAGACTTACCACACACACACACACACACACACACACACACACACACACACATACACACACACACACACACACACACACACACACACACACACACACACACACACACACACACACACACACACACACACACACACATACATACACATATACATACATACTCTTTGGCCCTCGGGGCAGATTCTGTTTGCTCTCCCAGATCATTCCCTCACACACACCCTGTAGTAGTACCCCAGTACCCTGTAGGACCGATATGGTGCAGCTTATCTTGCATATCCTGTCATGATAAATAATAATATAGTTGTGTAAAGATAATTGCAATGTTTGCATGGGAGAATATGACCTACTAGTCTCATTGTATGTGGAAGAGAGTGTAGGAGAGTCTATGGGGCTAGTCACTAGATCAATGGTCTTAGGCTTCGGTCTTGGGCTCAAAACACAGTAAAACATGATGTTACTAACTAGTATGTTGTCTAGTATTCACAGTGTTCACAAGCACATGGTCTACTCTTAATGCTGCATAACATACTATCCCGGTGGCCGTGCAGGAGAGAGCAGGACCAGCCTGGCTGTCGCCTGTCTGCTGGTCAGAAGGTTGTCTGAGTCATCAATAAACCGTCTGCTCTCTACTGCATGTGACCGTCAGCTCGATAAAGGATGGGGCTCGTTTGGTATATGAAGTGATCACTTTCACATTCAGCCATTTTATCCTTTTGCTTCCTCTGATTGTAGGGATAGAAATACAAATGGTGAAAACCAGAAATTCAAATGGAGTAAACTCATTATTTACTCCCTATTTTGTCCCTTTCTATGAATTCAACTCGTCTCCTGTACACTCCTGGTTTAAAGTTATCATCATTTCCTGCTGAAATCAATGCAGCTAAATGAAACATTTTTAGTGTGTAACATGTCGGCTTTGAACCGCTTCACCTCGAAACCCACTTCCTATTTTTCAGGCGACAACATCCTGGCGGTCCTGAGGTACCTGGTGACGTCAGAGAAGCTGGCAGACTCCTCAGAGTATCGCCATGGAAACATGGTCTTTTTCGACCTGCTGGGGGTCGTGGTGGTGGCCTACCCGGCCCGCGTCGGCACCATCCTGAACTACATGGTAGCCGCAGCCACCTTTCTCTATCTGGCCAAGAAAGCCTCCCTACCCGGCAACAGGGGTAGGTCGCCATGTGGCGTGGATGCACATTACGCCATTTCCTGTGTTAAATATGTGTGTTTTCTGCTTTATTTCTTGCCAACTATAAGATCAGAACAGTCCAATATCAAATCCAAATTGTCCTTTCATCGTCTTCATTTCTCTCCTAGGTGGCCGGTATCTCCTGGATCTGGCCTACGCCACCGGGGTGGTGGTCCTGAGTTGGCTGGTCACCCTGATGTCGGTGCTGATCGTCGCGCTGCTCGTCACTCTGCTGGGCAGCTCCATGTTCTGGTACACCCACTTCTACGCCTCGGTCTGCCTGTACGGCTCTGCTGCCATGGTCAAGATCATCCTCATTCACACGCTGGCCAAGAACTTGTACTACGGCGTAAGTGGCGTTGTTATTGTCGGGCTTCCTTTGAAGGTATAGTTTGACAGCTTCGGGGAAATCTTTATTTTCTTTCTTGTAACTCGCCTGTATCCTACAAAGTCCACCTAGCAGCCCCCCACAGGTGCTGCCTCCTCAGTGTTTATGCTAACCACCTCTTGGTTCCAGCGCCTTTTTGAAATGTCCCCACTGTGGGACAAATAAAGGAATATATCATATCATATCATATCATGATAGTTAATGTTGGCAGTTGTCTTATCTTTTTCTTGGCAAGAAAGCAAATAATCTTATATCCCAAAGCTGAGTGTTTACCTATTTCCTTTGAGGCTGAAAGGATGTCTTCCAGCCTGCTTTGGATCGATGGCGACTGATTCTTCTTGTTGAGAGTTGAAGAGTTTCTTCTGAACAGTGTTGACTTTGTCTGAGGTTCAGCCCGATCAACTCAACTGAACATGTTTATTGTCTGAGGCGCTGTTTTCGTGAGCATAATATCTCATGTTGACTCACATTTAATGAGGACTAAGGTGCAGAGTGGGGAGAGTGGCGGTTCTATTCTTTCATGGTGATTTGAGAACAGCAGCTCCTGGTGTTTGATTACACAGATGAAGAAGTGTCGGACCAGCAGAACATGATCTCAAACCAAATAGTGTCTAATGCTGAGAACCAGTTTGCTTGTCTTGCTGTTGTCCAACTATCACATGTTCACATTTCCAGCTGCTGATGGCAACTTCTGTCCTCGCAGTGCAGGAGCAGCTAGTTGCAATTCTTTTGACGTATTATGTGTCTTACATGTAGTAATTATACACATTTATTGTAGATTCAAACCATCACAGAAGGTGTGCTTTGATCTGAAGGTCACCACATGATGAACTCCAGCCTTCCAGACAGGACACACACTGACCTCTGAGCCAGAGCACATGGGACCTGCAGCTCCAAGGAAACTAAATCTTTATCAAAAGCACTATTTATCTTTGGCATTTAAAGAGTTTAGATACAAGCAGACGGAAGTCATTAGTCCTCGAAGGATTAAAAATTAACTCTTTAAAAAAAAAAAAAAAAAGTCTACGGATTGCTTGATCATTTGGTCTTCTGGTTCAGGGGTTTCCAACCTTTGTTGCTTGATGTTCCAGATGTGCTCATTTATGTTTATAAATAATAATAATAATAAATGTAATAAACCGATATAATTTTTAGCACTCATTGTTTAGGTGATCCAGCTAACTCGATATGTTGATTTTCTTTTTTTTAAGTCATAACATCAATTTAATCACATTAGTTACCACACTACTTCGACATACTGCCTTAGTGCCCCTTGCGCTGGTACAAGTATGAATGAATCTGTGTCAAAGCTTATCACTTTGAGTTGAAGTCCTCAGAAGGACGTCTGTGTGGTCGGAGCTGTAAATCATTCACCCGAAAGGCGCGAGGCGAGGAGCCGAGTGTCTCTCTGTGACGCACAGATCTAGACGTTCCCTTTAATCGAACAGTACTGCCTTGTGTAAATGATGATGCTGAGCTTTGTATGGTAACCGAGGTCAGGGAGTTCTTCCTGCATTGATTCAGATGTTCCCTTTTCGTTCTGTGGCCGTGGGCGTTGAGTTCCTGTTGTAGGAACCGGAAGTACCGAGTCCTATGAATGATTGTTTAGTGTTTATGGGGTCATGGGGTCATGTCTCAATTGCAGTGATTTTAGAAAGGTGTAATATTATTCACGATAGATTGTGAATGTGTGTATATAAGGCTCTTATTTGTCTTTCCTTAACTAAAGCCAGTCCCTCCAGAGGAGTGACGAGTACGAGACAAACGTTCAGCATTCCTCCGTCAACAGATTTTAATCTCAAGATTAAAGCTCCTTTTTTTTCCAGCAAAGCAAAAAATAGATTTTTCCACAACTCCTCATTGTGCATCTTATTCCTCATCGAAGGGAACGTACAGATATAACCCAAATAAAACCCCACCACCGCCTCTAGCGCGCTGCAGCGTGTTGCCTCGATACTGAGCGTGCGTGTGCGTGTGCGTGTGTGTGCGTGTGTGTGCGTGTGTGTGCGTGTGTGTGTGTGTGTGTGTGTGTGTGTGTGTGTGTGTGTGTCGCAGGGCATCCGTCTGGTGGAGCTGGGCGACCTCTACTTCGACGTGAGCTTGTTGCTGTGGTGCTGCAGCCTGGTGTGGATGACCCAGCAGGGCCTGTGCTCGGCCTACGTGCCCATGCTGCTGGTGGCCTTCCCCCTGGCCACCAAGCTGCTGCTGGCTAAAGAATTCAAACATCGAGGTAAACAATCAACTAGCGTTTCTTTATATGGCATAGGACTGATTCTTGTGTTATTCTTACACTTTTGGTTTCTGTTAATATCTGGTGATGGGTATGTTATTTGCCTCATGGAAGCAGCTGTATCCCCACTGTACCGTACTTTGATGACACTGTTTTATTGCGTTTAAGAGGAAGTCTTGTAGCTGTGGTGAAGCCCAAACGATGCTGGTGGTCTGATCCTGGATCTGTAACTTCTCTCTGGTTCTGCAGGAGCATCTCTGAAGTACAGTGTGCTGTATCTGTCGGGCCTGACGCTGCCCTACGTCCACTTCATGTTCCTCATCTGGGTGGTGTTTGAGATTTTCACTCCCATCATGGGGCGCAGTGGTACCGAGATCCCCCCCGAGGTGGTGATGGCCACCCTGGTCACCCTGGCAACCATCTTCATCTCCTCTTTCTTTGTGAGTATACCCACACAAAGTACAACAATTCATATTTAGTTTCTCTCGTTCTTTTTGTGGTTGACAGTCACCTTGAAGTCACATGTGTGTCATTGGTGGGCGTGTCTAATGGAGTGAACACACACATGTTCAAGCTCCTGGCAGTAATGTTGTGTTTGAGCAGTTTATTGACATTTATTGTTTGACTTCAGATAAGAAAACTGTGTAAAGTTGACTGACGCTGGCAGTAAAACTGGATTGTTCCTCCACTCCAGTAACCTATTATCTCTCTCTCTCTCTCTCTCTCTCTCAGCTGCACTTCATCTACTTGGCCCGCAGCACCAAGTGGATCCTGGCGGGTCTTGCCTCAGTCTTCATCCTCACGTTCCTGTTTGTGTCCTGCGGCCTCCTCTTCCCCTTTTCAGGCAGTCAAGAGAGACCGCGGCCAAAACGAGTCTTCCTGCAGGTTCTTTACATTTTTAATTTTTTTTTTTTTTACATGTTTTACCCTCCTGTTACCTTTGGGGTCAATTTGACCCCAGGCTATTTTTCACTGTGTCAAACATATAAGAAATATCAACTTTTTATGTATTTAAAGGGCTATTTAGGTAGTCAACAAACAAAGTACCTCACACTTGAACTTGGGAAACAATATTCATTCTAATCATTTTCTGGAGGTTTTAATTGCTGTGGTCAAATTGATTAGTAAATGTGAAGGTAACAGGAGGGTTTACTAGTTTTGTAATAAAAATGTTAACCTGATGGTGAGAAAAACCAACAGACACTTTGAATGCAGCTCCTGCAGAAGTAGCTCGCGTTTTTAGTTTGGCCTCAACTGACGATGCTGCTTAAGATTAAAATATCTTGTTGGGAGCAGGTGAACTCCAAAGCCCCGACAGAGCATGTTTTAAAAACATGTTGTAACTGGGTCAATGAAAAGTTCCCCGACTCCAATCCTCCAGCCGCTGATGTAAACACCAGAGAACAGCCTCAAGTCATTCTGGCAGGAGCAGAAACTTTGACTTGAAAGAAGTAAATTACAAATGTTTTAATCCGCCTGCAGCATACGACGCGGACCTTCCACGACCTCCAGGGCCAGGTGGAGGGCCACGACTCGGGTCTGTGGATCAACAGCTTCGACTTCACGTGCATTCAGCACGTCACGCCGCACATCCCCGAGATCAACGACAGCATCCGCACCAGCTGCCGAGAGGACCGCCCCTTCTGCGGCTACCCCTGGTTCCTCCCCGTCAAGTTCCTCAGCAAGTGAGTAACGAGAGGCGGTCCTGTGGAGCTGACGCCACTCTCCCCACGCTCTTTTATGTTTTTGTATTTGCTTGAATTGTCCTCCAGCGTGTAGAGGTGTCACGCGCTGAACTCGTCTTCATCGCCAGTCTGTTGGTGTGTTTGCAGGAAGAACTGGTACCTTCCTGCTCCAGAAGTGTCTCCCAGCGCTCCTGTGGAGTTCAGCCTGCTGTCCAGAGAGGAGACGAGATGGGGGACGGTCAAGATGACCTTCAGTGTGAAAGGTCAGGGGCACTAGATGTGGCCAAATCGATACAGACTATACCCACTCCTTATAGATAAAAAAAAAAAAAAAATATATATATATATATATATATATATATATATATATATATATTGCAACTCAACACCAAATTGCAGTCCAGACGAATCTTATCTGATGACTGAAGCACATTTACTGTCGGGGCGATATGGAAATATCCAGTGACATATCAACTGGGGTGGAGAGATTACATCAGCACTGGGATTAAGTCTAAAGAGAGATTTTCAACATTCAATTACTGATTGGAAGTTGAGCCTTGGTGAATATGAGTTGACCACACATCCTCCCCATGCGGTTGGTGTTCAGAAGCTTTCCATCATGTCAGACCTTGGCTGCAAGAGTTTGGCTGGTTGTCATAGAAACGCAGATGAAATATAGCCTCGTGGCTAACTCTGGCACATTTACTGAAATGTTTTTATCAATAACAATAAGTGCACTGTCCCTTATTAAATAAACCCAGTTAACTGTTCCAGGACATCTCGACTCCATCGTGTTGGCTTCAAAACAAAATCTACATTCCAGTAGAAACTGGGCAGAGATAATGTGATACGCTCCAGAACGACGATGTTTGACGTTTATTGCGATATCACACATTACATGAACGTTTATATTTCGGCATTATGGTGCATTGAGTGTCTGCACATTCAGTTTGAGGTTTCTGATGCGTGCGTGTTCCTTCCTGTCTTGATGTGTTGGTGCACAGGTCCCAGCCACATGTCCCTGTACCTGATGCCTCATCGGGGGGCCAGCCTCTCCACCTGGTCCTTCGGGGACGGGACCCCTCAGTTTGACCTCAGCGGGGAATATTTTGTGTTCTACTCCCACGGCCTGGACGCCTCCACATGGATCTTCTGGTTTGAGATACAGGTATACAGGAACACAGGCGCCTGAGTTGTTCTTATTAATATTTCATATTGCTGCTACATTTTGTATTATTTATTTGTAGGGGTTGTAAGTTAGTGCATCCCTCTGTGCCAATATGTTCCAGGAGTGCTTGGAGATAATTTGATTACATCTGGCACAAACATTTAAGATTCCACTCGACCTCAAGGATGAACCGATTAGACTCTACATGACATGCTAAACATCAATTTGAGTTTTCAGTGAAACTGGTTAAAATAATAACTACAATCTTATTATATTTTCATAACATGCTCCTTTGACTTAAATCAAGGGATACTTTTAAATGTCATTCTTGTTATTCCACACATATCTGAATTTCAAGTCTGACTTTATCCCCTCAGTGATGTCTGTTGGAGATAAGCTCCTCCCAG
The DNA here is from genome assembly GCA_036178185.1 of Liparis tanakae. NCBI lineage: Eukaryota > Metazoa > Chordata > Actinopteri > Perciformes > Liparidae > Liparis > Liparis tanakae. The sequence continues at coordinate 10,425,660 of CM070090.1, read as the reverse complement.
CATCATGTGGAAACCTTCAAACTTTTTAAAATCTGTAATAAAAATGCCAACCCCATGACCTTTTAAAGTCTCCTTTTTAAAAACCATTGCATAAGCTAAAGCACATGCAGCGTAATCGAGCTAAAGACAAGGTCATATTTTGCACACGCTGACATTCATGGTGTTCTCCCCCCCCCCCCCCCCCCCCCTCCCCCAGCCGCCCAGGGACCCGGACCCTTCAGGCCCCGAGGGGATGATCTCCGTCGCCATCTCCACCCACTATTTCTTCGGGGAAGACAGTCGGACTGCAAAACTGGAGGAAATCCTCCGCAAGTTCCCCTCATGGGTTTTCCCTTCATCTTGGGTCAGCACCTACGACATGTACCGATACTGAGGACGCCACACACACACACACACTCGCCGAGGCCGGCGCCCGGAAGCGCTGAGGCGTCGCCGGGTTCCTCAGAGACGGACAGAAAAGATTTCAAGGAACAATACCGAGGATGAGCCCTGACGCCTTTTCTCTCTAAACGCACGCTTCCACACGCATTCCCGGCCCGCCCGAGACCTCCATCACTGTCAGCCGGCTTAGTGGCCAACGGGGCAGGAGGTCGCGGGGGGGGGGGAGGTAAGCGGATCACAAGGCTTACACGCCGACCGGCTCAACGACCCACGCCACAAGCCTCGCGCTCGCTGCTGCGATAGCGAAACAAAGGGGTTACGGTTCTTCTCTTTTTTTTTTTTTACTCTGTTGTGCCTTTGCTTTACTCGAACCCTCTCACTTCCCCTCCTCACTCTCAATGTGACTCACTTCCTCCTGTTCTTCGTCCCTCCTGCTTCCCGAATGAATAATGTGGCGTCCCCTTCTCTCTCTATCTCTCTATCTATCGTTATCAGCACACCACTCGGGGCTCTTCTCATACTAAATGTGTCACTGGCTGACTCGGCAGAAATTGCATCTCTACTATCTGCACTAACGTACTGATGGATCCGTTTGGGAGGGAAGCGTCTCTAAGTTTGAACCATCGTCCGACTTGTAAAGCGAGTCGAACCGCCTGTGATTTAATTGTCAGAATCTGGCAGCGGAGGCAGGAAACGGTTAGAATCCAAACGTCAACGTGTCCTTTCAGACGGCTTCACCTTCCTGAATGTTTTCAGGGCCATTTTGACTTATTTTCTGCCTGACGCGTTCAAGCACACGTGTATTGATTTGGGGACGAGAACCTCACAGGGAACTTTTTTTTTATTTTAAGTGACAAACAGTTGTGCCAAGAACGAAGAGACGTGACCGTCTGACCGAGTGCTCCGGCCCCCTCGGTCACCACTACCTCCTCCAGCGAGAGAACGGCTATTAAGAAAAGATGAATTCTCCTGTAAAGACTGAGAATGTTACTGTTGGAAATATTAAAGTCATTTAGAGAGAGATTATAAAGCATCCTCACGTTCCTCTGTCCCGTGATATCTGAATCGCGTGTTCGTTATGAAAACCAGCCGAGGGACCGTCCCTGCGTCCCGTCCCACACAGACGTCGGTTACTTGTTGGACTCCGCCTCCTGTGTGTAAGGCGGCGTCAGGTGGGAAAGACTTGGGAGATCAACTGAGCAACATTTGTCTTTCATCAACTTTGTTGCCCCCGGTGACGTGTTGTCGTGATCCGTGTCGTCCGCTTGGCTTCGGTGCCGACATGGAGGCCTTAACATGTTGCTTCCAAAGACACACACACACACACACACACTCAATGTTTACCGTTGTGGACACGGACGTCTTCGTGGTGCTCCAGCGATCAGGTGCTGCTCTGTACAGTTTTTATGTACATGAATTGTTGTCTGTTGGAAAGTGTCAACTTAAAAACCCATCACAGCCTTCGACAACACGTCAGCAGGTCGGCCTGATATTCTCCTTTTTATGCCCAATGGGCGACGAGAAAGAAGTCCTTAAAGTCGTCTTCCTTAGCGGACGGCGAGGAAGACGACGGATACGATCGGAAGCAGCCACATGACGGGGCGTTAGAGGCCACCCGAGTTTCTAACTAACCATTTCAAGTCGTCGCAGAAATCTGACCGTATTTAGTTTTGTTTATAGTGATAACGTGAATCGGGGCGACAGTAGTTAAAAAACAAGGCGTTTGTTTTTATAAAAGCACGAAGACGGGAGGAACTGTAAGCGTGGGACGGCCAGGAGGAGAATAAACGCTGAGGACTCGTTAACGACGGCGCTCCCACTTAAACCAACTCCTGAGATCTACGGTCATTTTAATCGTTTAAGACAAAATCTTAATGTATTATTGTAACTCAGTGCACACAAATAAGCAGTTTAAATTAAATCTATTCTGGGATACATTGGAATGTCTTAATGTCTGAAGGATGTCAATTTTCTTTACTTTTTTTTTTTTTAAGTTACCTGAATTGAATCACCCATGCCTTTAACTGTTAAGTTTGTGTTTTTTAAAGACTAACATTTCTTTTAATTAATTTCTCAATTTAATTAAACTGCTGTTCTTTTTTTATTGCATGTCTTGTCAATAGTAATATGGTGATTGATCTGGTAGCAGGGTATCTATCCATCTATTGATGACGTGATGAGTCAACATGCAAAAAGCTTGAATTAATTGAGCACTTTTACAGCAATTAAAATGTTTATTGCATTACCATTGTTCTATTTACAACACGTGTCATTTCGCTTCATGTACACACAGATCAGATAATAAAAACATAAAAGCCAACCTTACAATTTAAAAAATAATTTATTGGTCTTTATGTACAAGGGGGGAAAAAAGAGTATAAAACCAGCCATGAGTAGAAAAGGCAAATGTACAAGACTTTACACTTGAGGTTCGCTGCTCCCGCACCAGAAATAAATCTACTCAGGAACCAGGCTAAACTAACTGTACACAGGAGGGAGCGCCGTCCACCTCGGAGCGAGCGCGACACCCGAGTACCACGAGATGCGCCCGGCAGACCGCTCCTCGACCACGGAAAACAAAGTAAAAAAAGATCTGCAATATTCATTTCCGTAGGAAATGGTCTGGTATGCCGTGGGCACTAGTTCAGAGCATCACTGGTTGTTCCGCAGGAGAGGGACAGGGGCGCGATGGTTCTCCACCGCTGCATAATGGGTCACGGCCCGTTGAGTCAGAAGGCCTCGGGACGCCACGTCTTTGGTTCGTCGTGCGACTCGAAGTCGACTAAAGCTGGCGGCGGCTCGGAGGAGACGAGCCCGCGGCCACGAGGCTCCGACCGGATTCACGTCGACGATGACCTCATCGGCTCGGCCTTTTCCAACCGTCAACTGATGCCACGCCCGACTCCAGGAGACGATGCATCGATAACATGTGATTTGGTCGATCGTGAAAAGTCAAAGCAAACGGCCTGGGGGAACGTAGAGAACATGGGAAATAAAGCTGAGTAACGTTTCAATACATTGCACAATATAATACTGACATATCTACGGTGAACCTTTTAGTGCTTCCAGTAGAGAGCGATACGCCACTGATTAACTCAAGAGGGGAGAAGTTTGTCATCAGTCATAAAAACCAACAGAATCAATTAAGTAATTACCACTCAGCTATGATGCCAATAAATGAGTCATAATAATGAGGGCTAATACTATTAAAACCCATTTGCATGTGATGAAAGGAACCAAACATGTCAACGCGGTCTCGATGCCGTGTGGTACATCTTCAGACTTCCATGCAGACACACATCGGTGTTCAGGGAGCGATACGCACATCGGGTTGGATTCAATGAAAATCACCATCATTCGAGAGGTTCGAGTCACACGACTCTGACATGTCCGTGTTCACCGTACCCCAGGACGCTCGGATAGGTGCAGAGTCTAAGTAGGATGCTTCGATAACTCAATAACTATTTGAGAAGCTGATAGGAAACACGTTTAGTTTTCCCCGCATTGGGGAATAAAACACACGTGTTTAAAAGCTGGATAGAGCGTCGTGATTTGGTTTTTACTAGCGCTGCCCTACAGCGCGGCCGTACATCTGCTCACCACGGTGAGCCTAACACTGATCTGCTTGGTGTCTACAACCTGGAGCACATGAAGAAGATCAGACGGGCTCAGACTCTTCTTCAACGTGTGAGAAACAAAGAAGAAGAACCATGAACAGAGGAACGGTTGATCAGTGGGAAGAAACTCGTCCGCACTCTCAACAGTGGATTCTTCTCCGAGATCATTTTCTTAGAAATCTTAATTTTCTCAAGAATTACATAGAATTCATACCATCTTTTTATATATATATATCTATATCTCGTGAAACTCAAGAGGGGCACGGTGTAATTGATAGAAAAATAACATCATCTTGTACACTGTTACATTATTGAAAAAAGTATCACAAAATATCTTGAACTCATATGAGGTATGAAAGTATTAAACCCCTCTTGTGCACACACACCAAACTCTTGTGAAGAGTTCTCGTCTGGACCTTAGTTCTGCGTAGCGAGACGCCGCTGCAAACACGCCCTCCGGGTCGTCGTTGTCGTCTTCGACCCGCCGGCTTCAAACCGAAAGGAAGAAATTGTTTTTTTGTCTGGACGAAGAGTCTGGCGTTGCACTTGAATGGGTGTCAAACTAAAAGTGAAGCGCACAAAACATCGGTCTTGAAATAAAAAAATTATAATGTTAAAAGCCGGCGCTCTCCTGTGCTGGTCTACAGCTTCCAGACACCACGACTCGATGTGCGACGCACAAACGCCGCGGCTCGGGAGGAGAACCTTCAGACAGGATCCCGTCTCCGTCTGTGGGCCCGTCTCTCTGCCTCTCCACGGGAGTTCTAGTCAAAACAAATCTGAAGAGTGGATAATACTGACCCATGTAAGAACCTGCAGGAGAGGTACTTTCTATGCACACACACACACGAACACATACATACACACTGGCTCACACCAAAAATATAGTGTATTTTAAGTAAGCAGCTGCTGCCTCCTCCTCCTCCTCCTCTTCTCTTCTCTTCTCTTCTCTTCTCTTCTAGTTCACAGGCGTGAGTCTGGAGGAGGCTGCAGACTTCAGGACAAAGTGCAGTCGTAGGCTCCCTCCTCGTCTCCTTGTTCCTCGGTCTGTTCGGGAGGGCCATCCTCAGAGGGGGGGCGGGGGAAACTTCCAGCGGGTTCGAGGGAGGGCGGGGCCAGGCCCAGCGGCGCCGTCGCCCCCCTGCTGTCCTCGGGCCGCGGCACCGCGGCGCCCCCCGGCCCTTCGGGGCCGCCGAGCTTCGAGCTCTGGCTGGTGGGCTGGAAGGCCTCGGGCGCCACCTGCTCGGCGGCCGCGTCCATCAGGTCCTGGAGCTGCGGCTGGATCAGCTTGAGAAACGGTTTGTAACCGAGGCTGAAGGAAGAGAGGACGGTTAGAATAATTAGTATGCTGAAAGAAATGTCACAGTAGTGTGCCAATAGATAATCCTTAGTAAAGTATATAATAAGAAATATCAGAATAGTCACGCATACAAAGTCAAACAATGTCAGAGTATGAAATATGTCCACAAACAAAAGTGAGAATAGTATATGTCAAACAAATGTAAAGCATTGGAGTCGGTGATTCCCTTCAGGCGTGCCTTAAAATATCTTGTTGACGCCAGTGGGAAGGCTCTACGGACGTCTGCGTCACACGGGGAATCCAACACACAACATTTTGCACCCACCAGTCAGTGGAGACCCACGTGTCGACGGCCAGTAAGCCGCTCCTGACGCTCTGCACCGTGTCCTGGGGGACCTCGGGGCTGTCCAGGAAGCCGATCACCTGCTTGATGACGTTGGCGTCCCGCAGGATCAAACCAATCACGACGCACCACTCCAGACAGCCCGCCTCCATGAACACGTGCAGCAGATACCTGGAGGGAGCGGAGAGGAGGGGTCAGGGACTGCCTGTGGTTTCACATGGAAGCAAAGCAGTGGCGTCGTGGAAGTGAGCCGCAGTGATGTCATCTCACCTGAGCTGCACCTGGGACTTGTGCGGGCCTTTGTTGGCCAGCTCCATGGAGATGTGCTCCAGCTCGGCCTGGCTCAGGCTCAGCGTGGAGGAGTTCTCGTCTACCATCGTCCAATCGCCGTCCACCACCGAGCTGGTCTCCGTCAAATCCGTAGCAGAGCCGACGCTGTACTCTTCTACTAGAAGGAAGAGGAAGAGGAGGAATAAGACACAAAGATAATGTTATCTTGAGGCTGGTTTTTGAAAGCTGCTGACTGCTGGTAGTTCAGCAGGGCGTTGGGTCGTGTTTACCTTTGTTGGTGAGCAGAGAGAGGAAAGCGTCGTGTGTCTGCGGCGAGTGGCTGGAATGAGCAGAGGACGCCGTGTCCATGTCTTTGGACCTCTGCCCGAGGCCATCCAGCCAGGCGTGGCCGGCGGAAGCTGCCTGAGGCGGCGCCGTGTCCATGTCGCTGGTCAGCAGGCTGTCAGCCGACTGGGACTTCAGCAGCCGAGTGCTCAGCACTTAAAGGAACAAGGAGGGAAAGGGCTTGAATCGTATCGGGAGAGAGTCAGAAGTCTTGAGCACTGGGGCACAAGTGATGTTAATAATGTACTTATTGATCTATCTTTTTGTCCCACCACCAAATCATAAGTTCATATATTGCATCTGCCACTAATCCGTTGAGAGGTTCAAAGCCTTTAGTGATGTCTGACACGTGAAACCAAAAATAAAGAAAAGAAACTTTTCCGAGACGCCTCAATGTTTCCTAAGCCGCTCCTGTGTTGCGTGAGTCCCGCGTCTCTCACCGGTGCGACATCGTCCGTTCTTCAGCGGCGAGCTGATGCTTCCTCCGGGAATAACAGGGAACGGCCAGAGGAAGTCCTTATGGAGTTTCTTCAATGCGGAGACGAAATCCTCGACGCGGGCGACCCGGTTCCGCTCGCGACACAGCCAGCCGATGAGCTCGAAGCCCAGCTGAGCGGAGAAGCAACCGAGGTCGCGAAGGCGCACCTGCTCCAGGAGGTGGCGGGCGTGGCGCCACAGCATCATGTCAATATACATGTTCTCTGCACACTCCGCTTCCCGCCTGACGGGAAATGGCACAGGACGAAGGAGAGGGAGAGAGAGAGAGAGAGAGAGAGAGAGAGAGAGAGAGAGAGAGAAAGAAAGAGAGAGGGAAATAGAGAGAGAACGAGAGAGAAAACAAGAGAGAGAGAGAGAACAAGTGGAAAGATTTAGATCTTAAAGTAAGAACATTTTAAGGAAAGCGATACAAAAACTACATTACTCTGTGTGTGTGTGTGTGTGTGTGTGTGTGTGTGTGTGTGTGTGTGTCCATACCCTTTCACACAGGGTCCAGAAGGCATGGTGAAGGTCTTCTGCAGGTTGAACTTGCCCAAAGCGATGACGTCGGCCGTCTGGGACAAACTGATGCTGCGGTTTCTGAAGAACTCAAAGCCTCCCGTGGAGCTGGGCTCCTGCAGACACACGACGCTCACGGTCATTGTTGACCGATATCGACGGACGAAGCTGAAGAACAGTGGCGAGCAGAGAACGTAAATGGTTGAAGAGATCGTTTCCGAATGCTCACCTGAGTGGTGGGTGTTGGGGGCGGAGACTCCATCTCCCCAGAGCCGATGGCTTTGAGGAACCGGATCATGTGGCGGCAGAGGTCCCACTTGCCCTGCTCCAGCGCCGTGTTGAAGAGCAGAGTGGCGTGTTGTCGGCTCACTGCAGGAGCCTCCATGCTCTTCACAGACAGAAGAAGACATCGATGAAGCATTAAATGATATCATGACACCCTAATCAAAATGAGTCAGGTATAAACAAATATTTCTCTTTGCTGGGACTGTTAATGACACTTGTTTACACTTCTTTCCTCAGTTAATAATGTCCGATAATGCCAGCATCATGCTATTTTTAAATAGTCAGTCTGTCTTTACAGATATCCCCTGCACATGAGAGACAAGGTTATAATACCAGACAGGCACTAAATGCTCTCTTTACTTTTCCTCTACCCAGAACCAATGCGCTTAAGGAATCAGTAATGTACAGAACCATTGCATACGGGGATGTGATCCCCTCGTATGTGACTGACAAGAAATAAATGGAAACTTAAGGCAGCAATAATCAGAAAGGAAATTATAGTAGATTAGGTTATTATTTTAGGTATATAAGTCTATGTTTTTGTGAAAATGTATCATGCTGAACTGCATTGTATGTATTTGTATTGTATTGTAATGTTTTTTTGCCTGGACCCAAGGAAGAAGGGGGATCCTTAATAAACTAAACTAAACTATGAATGTTCACTGAATGTGTGGCGTCCAGTGCGTCATACCTGCAGTATAATCAGGTACGAGGCCGCCGTGTCCAGGTCTTGCGCCATGAGACACTCCTCAAACAGATCTTTGGGGTTTCCCACAGCGGCAAACAGGTAGTTCCACAGGGCGTACTCCGTCTTCCGGGCGCAGTGAACGATGGTCTGGAGGAAGAGGGGGAACTCGGTGATGAACTTGGCCACGGTGGGCAGCAGAGGGTCGGGGATGGGCTCCCGAGATGTGGCCTCTTCCTCCAGCACGACGTGCACCATCAGCTCCATGACGTGAGGGAAGTAGGGGAGGGAGGCACACGACTGGGCCAGCATCAACGCCTGGGGGAGAGACACCATTAAGGGAAAGAATCGACTCAGTTAAACTACTTTAAAACATGCTGACTACAGTTAAAGTTTGTGAGTGAAGTGTCGCTGTCATCATTTACTACGCTCCGCACACCTGTTCACCCAAGTTGCGAACCAGCAGCTGCCGCAGGATGTGATGGAGGTAGATTTGGGAGGTCCTCTCCACGGTGCAGAAGGGGAACAGCGCTTCCAGTGGCTCAGAGGAGCCCTGCATCCCGTCGTAGAGCACCGTCTCATTGGTGGCCCCCAGCACCAGGGCGTCCTCGAACAGCACGGCCAGCGGGTAGATGTTGATGTGGAACGGCAGCATGATGCGCCTGGAGAGGAAGGAGTGGGGCTTGCGATGGTCTCGGGGAAACAGCGGCAGCCAGACTTTCATGCCGGCCTCGCCACAGGACAGCCACAAGGCCTCCAGCAGGTGGCGCTTCTTCTTGTTGGAGCGACAGGTGGTCCACACATTCTCCACACACTGGGCCAACACCACCGGGGGGCAAAACGGGAGCTAGAGGAGGAAGAAAAGTGTGAGGGATTTAATAAAAACAGGGTAAATAAAAATACACTGAACATACATGTTACATTATTTGCTTAAGGTTTGTGCACGACAGTTACATTATGCTGATCTCTGGTTAATGTTTACTCATCACCGTCTCTCGAGTCAAACAGAAGATTTAACAATGTTTGCAATGAGTCAGTGAAACCAAAGACTACAGATCTGACACAACTTGCTCCTCAAGTAAAGCTTGTGAGGCCGGCATACCGGGCTGGGCAGCGTGCATACACTGGAAAAATGTTGCACAACTTCAATTACTTGTAAAGCTGAATAAGATATTAATATACTGTATATTGGTGTGGCAAGCGCACAGGAAGAATACAATAAGGTCCTGAAGTGTAACTTGACTCCATGTAACTACTGCATGGCTTCTTGTTGGGACTCACCAGCTTCTTGTTGTTGGCCGGCGTCTCCTCCCCCCGGACCTGCGGTCCTGACCGGTCCCGCTGCAGCATGATCAACTGGCCAGCCAGATTCAACATGATGCTCTCTGCCATGCCGGCCTAAGATGGACACACACACACACACACATGAATGCATCTGCATAGAGACGGAAAGGTCAGTGTGTGTGTGTGTGTGTGTGTGTGTGTGTGTGTGTGTGTGTGTGTGTGTGTGTGTGTGTGTGTGTGTGTGTGTGTGTGTGTGTTCCCGTGTTACCTGCTGCGGGGCTTTCAATGTGATGCCGGTCTCTGTGCGCACAGAGGTGAGTGTGACGGACACCACGAGGGCCGGGTGAGGGATGTAGCGAGACATCGACACCTCCTGCAACAACTCCACGCTGGCTGTCGGGTATGGACTGAACAGAGGGAAACATATAAATATATATATCATGACTTGTAAAAACCACAAATGCAGAACAAATGCAAGACAAAAGCTCAGTGCGATAGGCGACACCATTTCACGGCTAGAAATAGCAGAATATTTAATTCAGCTAAATTCCTGAATTCAACTTATTCAATGTACCTCACTGGAAATAAAAGGTTGCGTAATTACTGCGAGAAAGGAAGAATGTGTGCTGGACGTGGAGAACAGCATTGTGTTCAACCAGATAATTTTAGCCAATCCTCACTGCAAAGGTTAAGGGTGTAAAATCTATCTGGCACATCATCTCCACTGTTACTCAGAACTCATACAAAAAGAGCCTGGCAGAGAGGAAACAAACGAGATCCTCCGGGGAAAAGCTAAAAGTCAGATATGTGTAGTATGGACATGAAGTGTTCCTGGACGTGTAGCGCGTGTCCAGGGGTGCCCACCTGTCGTTCCTCCGCTCGATGCTGTAGAGGCAGATGGAGCAGTCGGCTCGGAACAGGATGACCAGATCTCTGAAGACGTTGAGCAGCAGAGTGTCCGAGTGCAGCTTCGTGACGGACGCAAAGGCATTGTCCAGGTTGGACGAGCGTTGATAGAGCCTCAACTGGTGTCAACAGGGAGAGAAAAGAAGCAAATGTTGGAACAAGACTTACTAGATACACAATAGAAATACATAATGGAATGTATGACGTCTTACCTGCTCTTGCTGGTCAATATAATTGTAACAGGCCACCACCACAAAGTCCTTCCACCAAGCCAGACCTCCCGTCACCGTCATGTTCTGCTCCTACCGAGACGCAAACACACAAACTGACAATGTTTACCTCGTCAACAACACTACGCTAAAACAACTTTACTCTAAAACACTCTGCAACACATTTATATTGTATGATCATTTATTTCTGGCAGTTTTTCCTCAAAATAAGTAGAGATAATTACCAACATGGTCACTCTGGGCATAATATAACGAGCACAGAGACATTTAGAGAGGGTTACATGTTGTTATTTATCCCCCAGTCTACAATGTCACATACCTGGGTGATGTTTCCAAACAGCTTCCATTTCCTGGTGAATAAGGAGTAGTGTGCAAAGCCCCGTCTTCCTGCTACAGCCATGCACTGGCCTGCCGTGTCTATGGCTGCGAACTGAAAAGTCATGTTTGTTGATTGAATAGCCATCTTTCAGACAAATAATAAATCATATATATATATATATATATATATATATATATATATATATATATATATATATATATATATATATATATGTATGTATGTTCGAGTCTGAGCAAAGATGCATGTTCTCTTACCCGTATAGGCCAGTTGCTCTCTAGGTATGTGCTGTGAATCTATAAGAATACAAAAAGGTGATGAGCAATAACAAAATTATCCAACATAGTTTAAATCCCTTGAAAGAGACACGCACACACACACACACACACACACACACACACACACACACACACACACACACACACACACACACACACACACACACACACACACACACACACACACACACACACACACACACACACACACACACACACACACACACACACACACACACACACACACACACACACACACACACACACACACACACACACACACACACACACACACACACACACACACACACACACACACGATTGAGGCATTTGGTGAATGAAGCTCCCTGGTAATGTGACCGTACCGAGCATATTTAGCCGTTACAGTATTAACTGCTTTGTGTCTGACATCACACGGTCTTTTTTCTCTATCATTTATGATCCAGTAAACATAGAAGAAGAATAAACGGCCTCTGTTGCTGATGCTCCAGGATGGCCTGAAGCTGCAGTGAAATATAATAAGCTACCAAGTTATATTAAAAAACTCTTGTATCCGTTTCATGAAGTCTACCTACAAGGTGTGATGACTTTTAATTCATCCCCCTACCAGGACCTCATATCAGGTAAAAAAAAACAAAAAAGAAAAAGAAAACCCTTCCACAGGGAAAAGAAAGGAAAGAAACCTTCAACATCATGCATGCTTACCTGGACCACGTGCCAGTGCTTGTGTCCCAGTAAAGTGCTGAGTCCCTGAGAGAGAGAGGAGTCGGGGTCGGGAGGATGGTGCGGCGGGCTGCCATCTTGTGGGGGCATGTGTGTGTGCGGGTGTGTGTCAGATGTGCTTTGGACCTGCGAGGGGTCGCCACAGGTCAGGTAGAGGCGGTCCTCCCCATGGAGCAACACCTGCTCTTGGTTACTCTGCACAGACATAGGGACGGAGTATGAATGTGTAATGTGTGCGTTTGCGCATGTGTGCATTTACAAACCTGACCACACATGTTCTCTCACCGTGCAGGGGTTGACCGTCAGGGCACTCTTGATGAATTGGAACTGCAGTATGCCGGCCTGCAGGGAGGGTTGAGGAGGTGTGGCCATCTTTTCCTCTTCCCCCTGCTCCTCCGTCTCCACCTCCTTCTCCTCCTCCACCTCCTTCTCCTCCACCCCCTCCTCTTGCTGCTCCACTTCCTGCCTTTTCCTCTCTTGTTTGATAGGTAGCACCCATAGGTGGTAGCCTTCTGCTCCCCAGCTCTGGAACAGCGGAGTGGAAGCCAGTTATTATGCACACAACGGAAACAAAAAGTCTTTTGACATGCAAAACAAGTCAAATTATTGAAATTGGAATAGAATAAACTCTTTACACAGTCTGTGTGCACCCTCTGTTCCACTAACAGGATTAAGAGGGTACTGAAATGTAACATTGCCAACTGATCATTATATTAAAAAGTCCATTTTATGTTAAAATGTAAAGGGAGGGACAGAATCAAATAAATCCACGCACCATAGAGCTGATTTTAACAGGGTCCTTCTTGGTACCATCAGAGCGATACCTGAGGGGAGGCGAGAAGAGAGATATAAAAACAAGAACAATGGTGACATGAAGTTGCACTAAATGAAGGGTGTACTACTGCATGTGTGTGTGTGTGTGTGTGTGTGTCCACCTACGCAAAGTCCTCTCCCAGAGTGCAGATGAGGTGAGCTCCAAAGACACTCCACAGCGATAGGCCGCCACACTCCCATGTAACCATGACAACGCTGTAGTCAGGTGACCAGCAGATCAGCTTGACGGGGCCCGTCTTGTTATAGATGTCTGAACAGGCAACAAATAGAGAGGTCAGAAAGGTTCAGAGGGCTTTTTAAGTGAATGCTTCTGCAAATGGTGCGATGGAACTTCTCATATTTGGGACTAAAATCCCATGATATTTTGCTTTTCTGTATAATAGGATAGCCTCTGAAATGTTGTATTAATGACTAAATGACGGTGCTTCATATTGCAAAGTGACTCAGGGAGTAGCTGGGGAACGTGCGTTTTGTTTTAAAAGTTCTGAGACAAAACTAAATAATCCTTTGTATCGTCTCGGCATGTTTGAGATGATGCCAAGTGTTCAATGATAAGGGCTAAGATATTTATTTTACAGAAAGCAGAGAAACTAAAGTTTATGCTACATTATCACTGAGATTCCCAGAAACAGTAGCTACAATGTACAGACAAAAGAATAGATTTACGACTTTTAAAAACCTTATCAGGCCTCAATTCAGAAACTCAATTCAATATTTTCCTAGAAACTCATTCTCTGTTAAAATGGCAGTTCCTCCACTAGGGGGAGCTCCAGCTTTAGATCCCATGAAAGGAGTCTGAAACTGATTTTATCAAAGGGGACAAGTGGGCATGAAGGAGACACCTGAATGAATGCAAGTTTTTTTTAAAGAGGAATTTGTGCAGGGGTGTGATGTAGAGAGACAAGAACAGGGAACGGGAGAGATGGGGAGCATAAGTTGTAATACCAGGGTAGTGTTTTGGGGTGAGCTCCAGTTTGTGGGAGAGCTGCATGGATCCTGTCGTGGTGTCTATCATGTACACCAGCACCGAGCCACTGCAATGACAACAAACACTTTAATAGTCAAAATGTGTTGCCCAAGGGAAAATAAGATGTGTAATAATAACACACAATCAGAAACAAGTAGCCTGCACATGTATATGAATACACACGTATGTACATAGCTCTGTACCAACAGCAATAACATTTGTTGTGTGAGATTGGAAATGATTAATTACAGAGGCTTGCATCTAATTTCTTCAGCTGCGGCATACCGACTCAGCATCTTCCTCATTCAGTGGTAAAAAGCAAAGCGATTTACATCAGAGCATCAAACACTTATCGAGAAAGGTGTTTTCAAACGACTCGGATGAAAAACAGGGTCCTCCTTGTACAGCAGGATTGATTATATGCTCTACTTTCTCAAATGACTGTTTGGACAATAGTTATATGTGATCACTGGTTGTTCCGGAGAGGCAGAAATCACAGAAAACGATGAAGAGGGGGAGCAATGACTGAGGAAGAGAAAGTCCAACATGGCAGATTGCACAATCCATTGGGAGTTTCTGACGAGCACACACGAGTTGGGCCTCGGCAAACACAAACTGACAGATTCTCACACTGGACAACAATCTCTCACACACACACACACACACACACACACACACACGTACCCGGCACAGCCGAAGGCCATCAGCCTGTACTTGTTGTTGACCGCCACACAGGTGCCATCGTTCACATCTGCTGCCCAGACGCCCTGCAGCTGCTGGACACACGCGAGAAATGTATTAATTACAAATAACTGAATATATTTGATGATGTCAGTTGCAGGTCAGCAACGCATGTTTTATCTGCGGTTTCCTTTAAAACACGTCACTTGAATCTAACTTTAAAATTGAAGAGTCTAAATGAAACTCTACCAACTGAAAATAAACACACATTAGCAGAGTGGTCACGATTTTATTATAACATTTATATCTTGATGGAGTCAACACCACCCACTTTCCAATTCAAAGGATATCGCCATCATTTCTTGCCAAAATATAAATGCGAGCTCCCTTTTCCGGTCCTTTTAGATGCCCAGATATATCTTACAGATTCAGTCATTACTGTTTAAAATATACTAAGATAAAGTCCTTTATTAAATCATATTATCATTATATTAATTAAAAATACTGCGCTTGACAGACAAAGACATATTCTGATATATATTGATGACATAAGCTATAGAACTGATGTCTGCAAGGCTTGTAAAGAAGAATCTGTGACTTTCAATGAAATAACTAGTATACATTTTTTAATATCTGGGTTGTAATCGTCTGTGGGCCAATCTGTAAACGTTGTGTGTTTTAAGGTCACCAGTGTGTGTGTGTGTGTGTGTGTGTGTGTGAGTATTCTTACATCTGCGGTGATGGTGTTGCTGAGGGGAGTGATGAAACCCAGGCGTCCGTCACTCAGCACCACAGCAAAACCGTCCAGGGTCACACAATACTCCATACAACGGATATGCACTTCTTCCAGGTCTAGAGAGGGACCACCTACACACACAGACACACACACACACACACACACACACACACACACACACACACACTGAAGTTCTCTATGCAACAAAAAGATTGAATGTGGAACTGAAGTCGAGCCCATCTTTGAATAGGTTAACAGTCAAACCCTGTAATAAACATGTATTTTGTATTTCCCAGCATTAGACACTTCGGTTTACACTGTCAACTAGAATCAAGTGTGCCCTCCCCCCCGGTGTGTTGCCGTGTGCACGGGCCTCCTCTAACCTCGAGCCGTCTGCAGGTCTAGAGAGAAGGGGATGGTAGTGAGGCAGATGGACTTGCGTCCGTTGCTGCCGAGGCCGTCCCAGTGCAGCACGTGGAGATAGCCGTCTGCGGTACAGACCAACAAGTCCTCCTGAAGGGACCGCAGGCTGGGGGGAGGAAAAAGAAACAACACACACATTAGCATTGAGGTCCAACAGACGGGAAAGAAACTGTGGAGGAGGCAGTACGGCAAAACAGGCAGGGACGACGTGTCGGAAGAGAGAGAACAAACAACAGTGTTAGAAAACAGTGGACTAGTCATCATCCAGCTGTGCCCGCTGAAACGTTTACTGGCCAGCTGTGATGGCGCCACAGAGATGCCCATGCCAACTGTCACTGTCTCCTCATACACAAGGGAACAGACAGCGTGTTTGTCCGGTGAGGTGCTTCTTTGTCTTTCAAAAAGTATGACCGGTTTAAAACTGAAGATGGCACAATAAGACAACCAAAAGGAGAAAAGAGGCATCAGAACTAAATATGTTAAGGCGAAGTTGAGGGTGTCAAACAGAGTGGAAGTAAACTGAGGGGGAGGAAACACTTCTTCTGCAGTTTCACAGCAGGAGACACCCACTCATCTCCTGCAATCAAGCTGTGCCTTCAAAATGTGAGTGCTCTCACTCGCATGCCGACCCTGTAATCTCTGTCAAGTGCACGCATTGGAGATGTGACGGAGGAACAGGAGGACGTGAAAGATGCACAGAAAATACACGGAAACACAGACAAAAGGAACGTCGAGCAGAAAGGTTCTCGTCACTCATCGAACAAAGATGTCGAGTTGGAAGATGTGGGGGGAGAATAAGGAACGGGAAGAAATGGAAGAAAAACTGGACAAAAATATTGCAAAAACTGAACTACCACAAAAGGAGAAACCAAGGAGAGAAAGTGGCTCTTATCTGACAGACTCCAGTGATGTGCCTTAGCTCGGGTTATTTCTTCTCATCAAGAATATTATAATCTGGGGACTAGATTTTTTTTTTAAACCTCATTTAAGCCATCATAAGTTTGTGGGATAACAGTGATCAAGGTATATTTGTGAAGCAAATACCTTTTTATGTTGCTGACGAAGCAATTTATCTCACTATCGCCAGACTCCCTGACACATGGAGACAGACGGCCGTTCCCTTTAGAGGCATCAAATAACCGTCGCTGCATGTCTTTGGACTGTGGGCGCCAGAGAACCCGGAGACGACCCACGTTGCCACGGGGAGAACATGCACACTTGCCCCATCTAGCCGGGGAATCAAAGCCCCTCCTCGCTCTTCTCTCCCAACGCCCCTCCATCTCTGCAGATTCATGCATTTCCCTCGACAGGCCTTTGTGTTTTCAACTTACAGTGTGGAGGAGTTTAGCTCCTCACTGAGCCTCAGGCATCTCTCACTGCCAAGGTTGCCTTTTCCGTGAGAGGAAGAAGATTATATTTCAAGGTCTCACTCTGAGCCAAATGCCCTTCGCAGAGGCACAGAGTGGGTCACTTTTAACAGCTTTAGTGGATATTTAAAGAATGTCCTCCATAGTCCATCGATTATCAAAATGTCCACAGTGATGAAGCTCAAGGGGAGGGTATATACAAAATAAAAATGCAACCGTATTTAACAGGGCTCTCTTAGTTTACAGAGCACGCACATTAAGATACAGTGAGCAGCCTTTATTTTGGTGGTTTCAGTGCGTGAAGGTCTTTGTGAAGGTGAGCTGGCGTCTTTATGAGGGAGAGGTAGCTGTGCAGACATAACAGGAAGAAACAAAGAGAGAGGGAGAAAAAAGGGAAAGAGATAAAAAGGAGGGCAGGACTTCTTCCTACCTGGTTATAGGGGCCTCCAGGTCCACCGGCTTCTTCATCTCCAAAGACAAAGCGGGGGCACATTGCTCCTCCTTGTAACCGGGGGTAACCTTCACACGAGGACTTCCTCTGTGCAAACAAACACACACATCAATACACACATTAATTGTACTGATGAGTGAAGGAAACTGTTGAAATCCCAAAATGCGAATCAGAGGTGAAAAAGAAAACCGAATACGCCCCGACTTGCCTGACCTCTGCCGGTATGCCGTCAAGGAATGTGAAACACACACACACACACACACACACACACACACACACACACACACACACACACACACACACACACACACACACACACACACACACACACACACACACACACACACACACACACACACACACACACACACACACACACACACACACACACACACACACACACACACACACACACACCACAGCAACAGAGGGATTTAGAAAAGGAAGAGAGAAAAGCATGCAAACACCCCGATGCAAATACTTTTGGTCAAGCGCTGTTAGAAAAGCCCAACCAGTGGAGTGTGTTGCAGCAGCATATTCATGCATATACCTCTAGCCTGGCAGTGTAATGGTCACTTTAAAAATATATATTAATTAAATATTAAGTCAAGAGCAAACAACATTACAACATGACCAGGATGTACTACTTCAGCCCTCTTGTATTGGTAACCAGCTGCAGGATGATGGCCAACGAGACTCAAGCGAGCAAACAATCCCAAAAGGAACATTTGGAATCAATCAATTTGGTAATTGTTTATAAGCAGTTATGTCGTTTTAATTTGTTATTTGCAGTAATAACACGAGCAAGTTAAAAATAGTGACTAATTGAAACTGAAAATAAATCGTGTTGCTGATTCTGGTAAAAATGCTATAGCATATATACCCCAAGCAGACAACTAGACAGATAACACATGCATAATAATAATAATAATAATAATAATATTGGTTTAAAGGCATTGCCTCTATGATACAAATTATTTGTTGTTGGTATATCCTCCCAGAAAGCTGCAGCTCGGCTCCCTCCGCTCACTTTCCATAAGCGTGTCCATCAATGTGCACGAGAGCTTCAGTGTGTGCTGTACTCACTTCGGATAGACCGGTTCATAGAGGGACTTGTCATCCCCGCCACCCAGCACATCAAAAAAGAGGATGTAGCCTTTGGCAGTCTGAAAACAGAGAATTATTAGAAGAAAACATGAATGTAGTCGATCAAGCACAATTTGATTATCATACAGAGACACAGAAAACATAGACATAACACGTTTCAGAGAGAGAAAGTGAGGAGGAATTAAAAATGATAGGGATGCAAATGGGAATTTACACGTTTTAGAAATGATTATTTACTCAATGCCTTTTGAGGAGCAAGAGAGAAATAATGAGACCACAGGGAAGAATAAGCAAACAAAATATCATCATCATCATCATCAGTAAAGAGTATTGACTGGTATTTATTTCACGCGCTTATATTTCTCCTAATAAGGATAATATTTGCAGCACAAGTACTTTAGTGGTTCAGCAAATATTTGTATCTCCCGGAAACATTGACATTTTGCTATAATGCACAATCCTGACCAGGCTGAGCCGTTTCTGATAATAAAGCTCAAAAACAAGTGTCAGCATTTCCGTAAAAGAGCTCACAATATCTGTGAAAAATAGTAGTTACTTGTTTGTGCGTACTACTTTGCAACAGCACTTTTTCCACAACTACGCACAGACCGTGCCGTCTGGCTGAAAATGAGCCTGACGACTGAAACACGACACGAAACCGGATCTTAACTCCAGCGTCAGCAGCGATGTGAATCCTTGACAATGACTCCATATAAAAGGACGTTGGTTCTCGGTGCTCTGCGGCATTACCAGAGTGAGATCAATGCGCCAACAACCTACCGGTACTCTCTTATTTCCAGCCTGTTATCCAGAAGTGGTTCTGTGAACAGTGATGTTTAACTCATAGTTGGTGGAAGCACACTGAGGAAACCCTTGACCTTTTCTCGTGTGGTGACAATGCTGTTAGTAGCCAGAATATCACCACAGCTATACGATGACCCAAACCAGAGGGAGGGAGAGAGAGAGAGAGAGAGAGGCCAGCAACATGAAGCTCGACTAGCAAAGAGCTCAACGGAGGCCTGCTAAACCATCCCCAGTCTGGGAGCTCCAGAAGCTGCAGATGAGCTACAAAAGGCAACAAAGTGCTCCACAACACACCTCCAGCATGCGTCAAATCTACATCAGATGTCTACATGAAGCAGTTCAAATAGCTTTTTTTTAATCCTTCAAATAGTACATATGTGAAAAGAAACATGTTGACTCCACAAACGGGTTCAGCAATCAGGACATTATTGTGCAATTGTGTGGGCCGATAATATTAGTCACGAGAACAAAGTTAAATGTGGTAATTTCCAGAAACTGATTGAAAGATAGTTCACATGATAACTCTGAAGTAATGTCAAAGTCTAAAATCCAAGAGGCTTTTTTGCTGGAGGAGGAACTCGTAAAAGGAAATGTGAGGAAACTATTTAGCAGCTTGGGACAAACTTCAGCCAGCAACTCGACTAGAAAGAGCTTCATGCTCTCCCACTCTCAACACCTCATCCCTTTCATCTGTAGTTTGATCACACCAGACACGCAGAAGCATTCACAGCCATTCATCTGTTCACGGGACTATGATCCTGCTTACTACGACTCCTCTCGTCAGATACCTGAAACAACCTGGATGAAAGGGATGGGAGGTATAGAGAGGGCCACAATGAGACACGCCCCATGTCTCCAGGACATAAGAGATCGTGGTACAGGAAGAGGCAGGATGCCCGCTCTTTGTCAGCTAAAGCTCAATAAACAAGCGGGCACAAAGCTCCTAAAGGCTGAATGTGGGGAAGAAATTTAAATAGGTTTCTCTCTATGTCTTCTGACTAAAAAAAAACAGCTGTTGCTACTCAAGAGTCTTTCTGAGCCTGTAAAATAGGATCTACAAATGAGTGATGGCCACACACACACACACACACACACACACACACACACACACACACACACACACACACACACACACACACACACACACACACACACACACACACACACACACACACACACACACACACACACACACACACACACACACACACACACACACACACACACACACACACACACACACACACACACACACACACACACACACCCTAAGTGAGGGAGTAAATTAAACCGTGTCAACTCAAACAGATGTGTTTTGTGACGTCCTGCTTGAACAATAACTTGAAGTCTTGTGGGCACATATTCATACTCGATCGGTGCATGAGGCACAGAATTGATGCCGCTATAATTACAGGACTGAAGACAGGGCTTTAGCTCCCGTCACGTAACATTTCCTCTGTTAGCACTTCTACGCTATACAAACTAAATGGTACGACTTCATGCTGCATTTCAAAGAAACGGACATCTAAGGATTGACTTAATGCTGCTGTAAAAACACAAGCATATACAAAACAGAGAAGAAAGTCTCTAGTTCAGGCTCGCAAGTAGGATGAAAGAAAACTGTGCGCCATGTAATAGTGTACTAGGCCCTCTTTTCAACATGTTGAAACAAGCTCCAGAGAGAACATCGGCCTCGGAAAGATCCCGACACACACAAGAAGAGCCAAATGCTCTGAAGTATTTCCCTTGTATGAAGATCCTTTCTTGACTCCTGCCACACAAAAACCCGTCTGTCCCTCTCACTCTGTCAATCTCTTGAGCCGTTACTCTTGCACTCTTCACACACAAGCTACACACTCGGCTAAAGATAGTCCGGGCCACGGTTTACGAGGGTCATTACGTTAGCCTCAAGGTCTGCAGGGGGTGCGGCCAGCCAAACATCTGGGAAACAGCTGCCGATGCTGAAGCGAGAACCACTGCCTGCCTGGGCAACGCTGGTCTTTATTGTTCTGCAGCCCCCGACTTCTCAAAGTCGGCTCAGCCTGTAATTTCACTACAATGTTTAATGAGGGTGAGAAAACGTATGGCTTCTTGGAAAATAAGCGGGGAAAATATGCAGCTCTTCAAGTCATCACGTAGCTTAAAATGTAAGACGTGGATGTCATCGTAACCGGTGTGTGTGTGCAATGGGCGGAAACACACAACATGTTAACTTGCCAAAGCATTTATGGAGTAAAAGCCATGTGTGAAAGGGCGCAGCGGTGCAGGGCACGGCTGCTGTGGACTGAGACCAGTCTTACTCTGTGGATCTTAACCAAGTTCATGGCAACACTGTTTGACTGCCTCACTAAAGCTACCATCTACTCAATGGTGCAAAAGATAACAGATTCACTGTCAAGCACCAACACACGTTGTTTTGATCTTATTTAGGCAGAAAACAACGTGTGTTCACTCCAGGCGCCTTTCTGCTCTCTTTCTACAATTATTTTAGCAGATCGATTACAAATGTAAACAAACTGCAAAGAACATGACAATGTCTGCAGTGTACTTTGGCTTCAGTAGAGGTCAGGATTAAAGGTAGGACTGAGAAGGAGGCGAGCAGAAGGACAACGAGAGAGGTCACTGCGCTATTATTTCACAATACGATTACGTTTGAAGCCATGTCGCTATTTTAAACCAATCTGCCATTTCTTTGACACCGAGTGGAAGTTAAACCAGTTACATGACACCACTAGAAAACCTCTCCATTGTTTTTCCAACGGTACTAATAAATAATAGCGACCGATCGGGACTTTTGAGGACATTTCTGACCAGGGTACCACTAGTTAAAAAAAAGAAAAAAGGGACATTATGCTTAAAACATTCAATTTGACAATAAACCACAGAGTCTGTTGTAGCCCCTCTAACACCTGATGTAGTACCATACCTGCAAACTCATGAGGGTGAAAAGGGTGACTTTTCTTCTTTTCGCCACACCACATCCAAGTTGCTTGAAGCTTTTATAACTACGGCCTTTTGATTGTTCCGACCGCAAATCTAAATAATAATAACAAACATTTAAAGAAAAAAGGTCTTCTGAATAATTCAGTGATCGGGCCCTAATAATAGTGATAACAACTTTACATTGTCATTATATATAATATGGTTAAAGTCATTCATGAACCAACTTCCTTCTTTTCTTTTTTACTCGTATGTACTCCTGTTCCATGATTCTGTTCCGAGATTCTGTTCCTTCCTCTACCTGGTTGTCACAATCCTAAAATGATAACTTCTATAGATACCTGCCATAAATATCATGATACCCGATACCAGAATTTAATACAATACCATAAATACGATATACCATAAGTACGATACTGGTATATTTTTCTACAGTAGTAACAACATGTTTTAAAAAATGTTTAAAGCCAAAAGCTCCGCCACTTAACGCCACTCGCTGTGAGAGCGCTCGCTGCGCAGCACGTCTCCTAAAGACGGCGTTTAATGGAGCGGAGCAGACGCGTCCCATCTAAGATGTTTTATTGCGAAGATCATCACATCGCATTTTCTCCGTGACTCACTCTTATACGCGCCGGCTGGACAGTTGACCCCCGCAAAACAAAAACTCTGATCTACACGATTCACGTGGATGATCTATTTGGATTTCAAAACCGAAAGGTGACACGTTTGCAGGTATGTCGTACATTCAGCAGAATGGCCTCAAGGACAAGCGGTGGTGTTTGGGGAGAAACATTTATCGCTCGGCCACACTGCATTCTAAACAGCCTCGCCTGGCCTGCATGTCCTGGCAGTGTTTACAAATACACGTAGCTAGACTAAGGTATTTGATCAAACGCATAATTCAAAATCTGTGACTTCTTGGATGCAAAGTCAAAAAAAAAATTATTTACATTCCTCTTTGTAATAAGTTAAATACATTTGTTTGCATAAAGCAGCCTTATGCTGAAAGTGCATGTATGAGAAACTCTGATCCAGCTCATTTCAAATCTTGAAATAATATAGACAGAAACCAAATGTTGTAGCTCATTAATTGTGAAATAACAAAACATAAACATTTGTACAGGGTTTATCCTGGTTCTGCAATACAATATCCAGCATTACTTGTGGGTGATTATTCCACCAATTAGATTTGGTGATGAAAACATTAGTTATCTTTTTAATCATGGCTGTATTTCTATTGTCAATTACATTACCTGGATTATATTAATTGGGCAGGTTTTACACAAACTAATGTTGGCGGTTGTCCCGTGTGTTGTTGCTCTGCCCTTTGAGTCATCTGCTGACTCAGGCATTTGCTCTCTGTGAGAGTATTCAACAAGACACTCACTTCAAACTATTACTTTAGCTGCAGAGCACTCAGCTACAAATGTGAGTAATGATTATTATTAATATCATTATGAGAAACAGTTCAGTCAAACAAAGACAAGCTGCACAGCACACACACACACACACACACACACACACACACAAATAAAGCCAGCCATTGTGTTCTCCGCTGCGTTCAGGGACCCTCTGCTCCCTGAGGGTGTTAAAACATACCGCCTCTCTCTGAACACATCTTTGTGACACACACTTTGCTCTCAACCTCGGTGGAACCCGTGTTGTAAACTGGCCGGTGGAGTTATTAAAATAAATGCTGGATAGCGTTGCTTTTTTTCTTTAAAACAATGTGGAAATATTTACAGCAGGCATACGTAAATATAGTCACGCAAAACCCTATCAAAGTTTCATGTTTTAGATTTTCAGAAGTGATCGATATGGTCAGGGAATTGAACTGCAAACCATTTAATGATCCAACTGGAAAGCTTAACAGAGTGAGTAAACTCACATCAGAGAGCTTGTGTGGATTTACGTAAAGAAACATGGAGGCGAGAACATTTTTACATCTTTGAAGCTTTGTGGACTGGTGATTTGCATACTCGTTTGGGTTGTCGGTGCTTCGAGAGAGTTTACACATGGCAGAGATGTAATGACAGGAAGGAAGATCAAAAAAAAAAAAAATGTATTTTTTTATATAAACAGGCTGACACTGTGCATTCTCCCCTCATCGGGTTCAGCATTCGCAGAAATATGTATTGATCTGCAAAACACACAATAAATGAAGCCCTCTTCAACTCCCAAAAGAGCTGAGGTGGCTAGATCCGATCAGGCTACTGTAATCGGTTCCCCAATATCGAGCTTACCCTCAAGCCTGACCCGTTAAGAATGAGGTCAAGATGAGGTCACTTCACAAAAGAGTGTGAAGTTAATACATCCAAGTTGAAATGTGCAATTGGGATGATTGACTAACAGTGACAGTCAATATAAAGAACAGCGATCAGCACAGCAAGTGTGACAAGACAATAAATAGGAAGTAATGTGTACCTCAAGCATTCAAATATTATCTAAAAAATGTTATGATCAATTTGTTTAGGCACATGCATTACTGCCATCTCAGCAGTATGTTGAGCTTCCTCCAGGTTCAGTTAGTCTTGACAGTTCTGTAGAAAGTTATGTTTGGTTTTTCAAGTTTTCCCACGCCTGACCATTATTAAAACAAACTGATAGAGACAAGTACACCTTCAAATGCTGCAGTATTTGCCTAAAGCACCACAGAGCCTTAATAGTTGTGTAAGTGACCACACTACTCCAGCTGCTTGAGCCTGGAGCTACGATGCAGACGTCTGCAAGATGCTCTCCTGAAGTGCTGACTGTTAGTCACAGTATCATAAATACTTTCCCTCTTTCACGCACTTCAGACAGCAGTAAAGCCAGAGTTCTCAACAGTTTCCCAAGGATGGAAATCTGACTACTTGCTGAAATCATAAATTATGACTGAGGAATAACAAATTTAATGAAACACTCCTGGTTGATCTCTTAATGACATGTACTCCAGGTTGAATGCACTTATTGCAAGTTGCGTTGGATAAAAGCGTCTGCTAAATGACATGTAATGTAATGTAATACCAAGACACACAGCATGCGGCAAGAAATGATGCTTAAAACAGACGAGTGTTCCTATGCTTTAAGAATAGTCAGATCAAGTGGCCAAAATGTACTCCATAAACTTTTGGTATTTTTAAACCTAAAAAAATGAAACTTTACACAATGATGTCACTTTATTGTTCACTTCATTTAAAGACTGTGATTTAAAGTGAAGTTGCAGCTTGTGGAGAGGTCAGGGAGCGTGTTTTAGGTTTGGAATACCTTCCTGGTATCTGAGCTCAGCAGAACAGCAAAAATAGGACAAAGTCTGACTGCCGTTTAGAGAAGTGCAGCCTCACTCCCATTGTTCTCTTTGGAGCATTTGTCATGCTCCTTTGACTGTGATGCACTGCAGTAAAAAGGAAGCCACTTCTGTGGTCGTCTAGAACAAATGGTTCCTGATCAAAATCCATGTATCCTCTGGGATCGATTACTGAAGCATCCTTCACCCACTGAGTGAAACTCCACAAGAAATACACCAAAGTGGTAACAAAGTGATAAGTGACAGAAAGTAGAAAGAAAACTAGAAAGAGAGACGACCCAGGGAGAAAGATCAACAGATGATGACATTGATTGGTAATCAGTCTTCTAATGACTTATCCGTGATCCAATGTTAAACGTCTATTGATTTGTGACATGTGAGGATAGTTGCTTTTTTCAGTCAGCAATGTGGAGCGATGATGCAACAATGTCACTCTTTTGGAATTATGCACCATTTTTGCAGTAACTATAAAATGTATTAATGTGCTTTATTCTAGGAGGACCGGATATAAGATATGGGGCCAAAGGGCGTCAATCAAACTGAAAAAATGAGATGATATGGTGCAGTGCTGTACTTACCGCCACAGCGATCATGGAGTCGTCTGGTTTCCATTCGGCCTTCTGGTAGGAGCCAAACTGGGCAGCCGCCTTCGTAGACTCGATATAGCTGACTATCAAAACACTGGGCTGTGGGTAGGGAATAGGGATATGGTCAAGAAAAAGAGCACTTTAGACTGACTGAATGTTACAGACATCCGACTGCCACATATGATAACCAAAAACAACAACAACAGAATACGTACCATTAATGAGATCTATCCAGAGATTGATTTAATGATTCTAGCTTAGAAAATGTGATGAATTGTTACTTATTTTATCACAGTTAACGGGCTATATTTGGATTTTGAGCTGTTGGGTTAACATTAGGTTGAGTTTAGGGAAATTATAAAAAGGCATTTTTCAGCTTTCTTTAAGCGCCGACTTAACTAAAACCAAAATTACAACTAAAATCCATTGTTATTGGACCAATACATGTTGGGGCGACTGTGGGTCTGTGGTTAGCAGGTATATAATGTAAATACATCAGTTTTATAATCCTAATAATGAGACTGCTGGAGCAATCTCAAAGAAACTTAATAGAAACTCTGGACACAGCAACATGACAGCCGAGCCTAAACACCCCCCGCTGTTGACGAAAAGAATAAATAAACTAAAAACCGTAACACGCCTCAACTCAGGAATCCCATCAACAGATATTTGTCTGGATCACAACACAATCATCACCGCCATTTGATCTTTAATAAAACAGCACAAATAATGAGCATAGTATGTTTTTACTGCAGACAAATAAGAAATGTGATTCAACTAAAAACTGTCAGTAGGTGTTAAAACAGCTGTTTAAGAGCACTGGGAACAAAGTCAGTTTCAGAACCCCAGAAACCTGAACCCCTGGCAAAGCCTCATTCATGAGTCATTCAACAGCTAGTGGAAAGCCTCTGCAGATATGTATTATGCATTTCATTCTATAAACTCAGTCTTTCTTAATGCAATTATAAAAGCCCAGACTGTTTCAGACGATAACAGGTAATCCCAGACGGTACGCTCACTGAACGGCTCATGTCAGGTAACATCAGAAGGGAACGATCTCATGTAATTCCAGCTGTGCAACATTAGACCTCAAACACATTCAACGTAATGAGAGCGAGCGTCCAGTATTTCAGCCCCATAGTGAGCCTCTGGTAGCATGAAATCTTAATAATGCCAACGACACCGGCAATGGTGACACTTGCGCCGTGAGCGCACACACGCACAGCTGTGACAGGGCGACAGAATATCTATCTATATATATATTTAAAAAATGCAAGCTATGATACAAAGTAAGATATACAATTTTCTTCACTCTTAGAAGGATTTAATCATTTCCACTATTTCACTAAGCTACAACAGTAACTGATTTTACATAATCGTCAGTGAGGATCAACAAAGGACAATATTGATATCATGATAATAACCCATTACTCACATTATATCCATATTAATTTTGTATTGCTATAAGGTCAAGGTATGTGTGTTTGCTCCACAGCCCCCTTGTGTGAAGGGGTGGCCTGGATAGTGCACTGAAATGGCATAATGCATTGAACAGATGTGAACGACGCATTCAAATCTCCAATCGACATTCCTCACACCACCCTTTTCCTGAACTGCATTGATACTCACAAATAGGCAAAGATACTCAGAAAGAGGGGAAGGGAAACGGGGCCACGTCCTGTGTGGGCCCCAGGAAGTAAACAGTGACCTGATCCATTGTCAATCCACCTCAATAATATACAAGCCGCGTGAAACACAAAACACTGTAAGCAAAGGGCTCAACTCGGTCGTCAAATCAAAAAGCCCCTCTCCATATCAGAATGACATAATCTGATGTATTCATACAACTGAGGCAGGAGTGGGAAGTGGGTTCACAGCACAGACCCATACTTGGTATTTCACAGGACTTTGCTACTACTAGATGCTGCTAGTCTGAACTGTGCTGAATGAGAAATGACCACACATGTAATGAGCCATTCAGCCTTTCCATAACATTTTAAGTGGATTACTTGTCATGGTACAGGAGTTCCCCATTAACCCTCTTGTTAAAGTAAAAATATCATATGAGCAAATTAATAATAAGAGACAATGGTGAACCCGAGATATCATCTGTTGTGGCTGCCACGGTCTCACACATCGCTTTAAAGCGGCGACAGTCTTTACCTAGACCCGGGCACGAAAAGTCCAAATATTTTTCTGAGTGTTTCTAGTCACTCCGCTATATTTTTTTTCAAAAGTTCATGTCAACTCAATTTCTTTCATTGTTCAGGAAATCCTGATTTTCTGTCCTATGACCTTCCAGAATACAACCCGACTTTTCTTAGAAATAATTATTTCTATTTCTAGATTTCTCAAAATAGATAAAGCAATCATCTCTTTTACAGACCACTGAAGGACAGTATTGTGAATTTTTTTTTAATTTTTCCTCCCAAGTCAGACAGATTCTAGTAAGCTAGCACAGATGACAGGTTTATGAGCGTACCCCTCACCTGATAACACAGGTCTCTAGGTTTTAGAGCAGCAACTTTTGGACAGATATTGAAATCAATTCCGACAGGTTTTTGGGACACAAGTGCTTAAAATGGTATACAATTTATAAAGAGAACCAGTTACAGCACAAGACCATTTTCAACAATTTAAGTCATGATTTAAAACCACCCTGACTAAGGCCTTTGCTGAAGGGTACCTGCAAATATATATATATTCTTGTTAAAGAGACTGTCATAGTAAGAGAGAGAAAGTTCACATTGGCCTTCAGATGGAGGCTGTTTAGAGAAGATATAACTCATTTGTACACTACAGTCTTTGTTTTCAGGTCAGTCCACAATGGTGCCTCTGTATTATTAAATAATGCTCAAATTATTTGGCGACTGACACGATTGTTAACATAATCATGTATCGCTGCCACCATGAGACAGAACATACGTTAAGTCAATATGTGTTAAGAAATTTAAGATTACTTAATCTGTTATAATCTTTTGAGGCAAGTTAATTGAAAACAATAAACTTGTCACCAAAGGTACTAAATGTACCCAAGAAACTCCAGTTTACACTTTCCCCCTGCCTGAGAAGCATTCATCAGGTGAACTTCAGTTCCTGCTACTCAGTGGATGAACCATCACCAAAAGGGACGACACAGGCAAATCCCTATTAACATAACTATGCCTTTGCGAAAGGCACACGTATACGGATATAAAGTTAGGCTAATCAAACTCGTACGTGTGGATCATTATCACCGTCATCTGTGCAATTAAAAAGGCGTGTGGCTGGCTAAACACTGATGACAGCAATGCTATTCTCCGTGTGTATTTATATCATGCATGATTGACAAGCGGTAGTGACAATAAACTGATGGTGGTCGTCTCTGAAGAACCAGAGTAGGCTAACCGTAAATGACGTGCACCACCACACTTAAGTTAAAATGAATGTCGCTCCGCGCACACTGTTTGTGTGGAGACAGCTGGGCTCCTGCACCGTGCTGACTAAGTCACAGCTGATTGACGACACTTACCCGACTAAACCAGACGCTGAGCTGCGTCTCCGACAGGACGGCGAAGTACAGCCTCTGGGAGCTGGGCTGGATGTGGAACGGCTCCTCTTCGCTCCTCAGCGGGCACAGTAGCCGCCGGGGCCAGCCGGTGAGAAAATACATGACGGCAAAAACTCACTTCGCCTTGGCGCAACAAGCAGTGTCGCAATGCCAGATAGTCAGCGACCCCGTATTCCTCCAGAAAGTGTGTTTAATCCAAACGAGTCATGGGCGTCGCTTCTGTACGAATGGCAACTTTACATATGCACATGCAGTCCGGTGTTCGAGCCATGAATGTATTGCAGAGTCCCAGCAGCCGGTGGAGCAACACAGCTAGGTTAGCTCCGCGCTAGCCTTCGCTTTCCAAGTTGAAGCTAATGAGCTATGCAAGGCAACGGCAGTCCTACCGAAAACAAAAAGCAACCAGGACCGCGGCGACGGCGCACAGCTCCAAACAGCTCACTGCTGCCGACAGACGGCTCGCTTAACTTTCGCTCCCGCTGCTGTATCAATTCTCACGTTGTCGGAACCAGCGGTGTTTGATAACGGTAAAGCGTCCAGCTTTCACTCCACTGTTGCTCACCGTCGCCATCTTTACAAGAGTCGGTAGAACTCTGCGCTGATTGGCCAGAACGGAGACCTTAGCATGGTGTTGACACCTGACGTCACTGCTCCGTTAAGTGAAACCGTGGACGTAGTCGTCGTGACGTCACCTACTGATTTGTCGACTGCCGATGTAAGAGTTGAACGATTTCGCCATCGCCATCTTGGAATACGGCTTCGCCATGTTGTTGTTGTTGTTTTTGTTGTTTTTAAACCAATAAATATAAGTTAAATGTGGAGGACTGACGTAAAGATGCCCTTTACGGCTCTGCTCGCGGCAGTGACCTGTCAATCATTGTACGCCTACCTACTGCATACTCGCATAGTCGCATTCATGTTGTATTGTACCATTGTTTACTAAATCAACGCCATGCTGTATTGAAGAAGACTTGGAACTAGCGATTGAGACTCTTGGCTCAAGTGTACCATGTGTACTAAGGGAATAAAACAAGCGAGAGGTCGGGTCATTTTCTCATAGACTTTCATACAATCGGAATTCTTTTTATACCGGATGAGTCGCCCTCTGCTGGTCAGTAGAAATAATGCAAGTTCACGCTTTACGCGGCAGAACCGGAAGCTTCCCACCTGTGTGGAACCCAACAGAGTTGAACCCAGTACGTTTTGATTACTTGTTTTATCATTTAGTCGAAAATACAGAAATGCCAGGTTTTGGGGTTTTCTATTTTCGGACATATGTATTTACTGTATACAATGCAAACAAATACCAAGATAACATTAGAAGCAACTTAATTAATCATCATAAATTAATAAACCTGGGCCGACAGTCAAAGTTTATTTAAACCATATTTGGTTATATTTGCCTGTCTTTAATCATTATCTAGGTTATTGATACAGATGTATTTAATGTTGTTTATTTTCTCTGATATGTGATTGTTATGGTTAATTTGAAACCTAGCTGTATACATCATGTATTTACTTGTTATATTTGTCATTTGTAATTTTAGAACCAAACCTTCCTATATGGAAGTGTGAGTAAACAATTTGGAATTTGCATTAAAACAATGATCATTTTATTCACTGGCATCTGCTTGGCTAATCCTGCAGGTGGCTGGGGAATGATATGCTTGCAAGTTTGTGTGCAACTCAAGGCCCTTTTCTACCTGGCTTTCAAGGCAACAAGGACAATCATGATGTATTTGGGGGACCCAATAGCCCTATTGCTCTATTTTATAGGAATAGCCAACTGCCTCTATTAATATATTGTTATTTATATAATCAGAATCAATGCACAGACATAGGCATACAGCAAAAACAGGCAACAACACCGAACAATCATTTGACCACTAAACCATGTGAAACTTCTATGACATGTGAGAGTAGCTGTGCTCTTCATGTTTCAGTCTGATACAATAACTCATCAGAGGGGATAAAGACACTGAAAGCAGACTTACAACATAAAAGGTTAGATGTTAAATAGAATAGAATAGAATTATACTTTATTAATCCCCAAGGGGAAATTTGAATGAGTATGGCAGTAAGAGTGATGGTGGTGCAGTAAAAATGTGAAGCACAGGCAAGAATAAACCAACTCTCTCTTTATTTTGTAACTGTCATTATGTTTTGCCTCGTCATCACCACATTTTCACTCTTCCATGTAGGCATGTTTGGTTCTTAAATGACACACATATAACAAGTAAAATACATAATGTCTATAACTAGGTTGCAAATTTGCCATGGACATTAAATATATTAACATCATTAAATACATATGTATCAATATACTAGATTAAAAACACAGGTATACAAATAACCAATGTTAAGGTTTAAATACACGTATACTGCCATCTACTGGTAAGTGGTAGTATACCACATTTACTCTGCGTCGCCTCATAAAACCTCTGTTCTGCTTTCACTTGAGAAACAGCACAAAACAGTTGAAAAAAATGTCCGTGTGAATTCTGATCGTTTCGTTTAATCGTATAGTCGAAAAAAAATGAAAATACAGAAGTACGGCCTGTGTACGTTTTGATGTTTTGTATTTGCTATTTCTGTATTTCCGTTTTTTTGGGAACTATAAAACAAACTTATCAAAACGTACACGTGAAGTACACGGTACAGGTCGGCAGATATAAAAGAAAAAAATTGGAAATTGCTGTAAAAAATGGTCAGATAATGATGCAGTATATTAAACGCGTGTGAACACCTTAATGAGATGATGTACACTGTACACAGCCATGCTGTCATCAACTTTTTTAAATGAAGGTCGTTAGATGCCCATAATTATCCATATTTAACATTACTTGGTATTTTTAGGAATTGTTTTTATTATTATTTGGAAGAGAGACATTAATAAAGGGATAATAATATGGCATTACACATTTCTGAGCAGCAGTGGGCGATATTGAATAATACACGTTACTAGACGACATGAAGAAGTAGCAGAGGAGGGAGAAGAAAAACGGAATTAGAAAAAAGAAGAAGTTTAACGAGTCAGCTCACTAAACAATTCTCCATATATATATATATATATATATATATATATATATATATATATATATATATATAGTATTTTAAATGTATTCCTTGTTAGTGGACTAATTAAGCGGTGTTAACATCTAGCGTTAGTTAGAATACTTATACTTTGATCGGTAGCTAGGGGGCGGTGTAATACGTCGAGTTGTTTGCTAACTGCCTCAGGAGGGAAGAAGAAGAAACTAAAAAAGAAGCATGGCTGCTGACATGAGATTACCAACTTTTCAAAAATCGGCGTCGTTGTCGGTTTCTGCTCTCGACCGAAAAGATTTAGTCGTCCCCGGCGATGTTATCACTTTAGACACCGGCTTTATGAGGTAAGTCTTTGGTTGGTGCGCCGGTGGTGGGATTGCCTGCTGTGTCTCGAGGCCACACACACCATGTTGTCAATGAAGGAAATCAACTAAAGTACCTTGATGGTCTTGGGAACATTTACCATAAAGTAGATTATATATAACCATTATTAGCAGGAAGATGGTTCATCCTCATCATTATGCAGGTTGCACTAGCTTTAAAGTTAAGTTAGCTGTTTATCAATTTATGAAAATATGTACACCGAGTGTCCAGCCTGCCTGGTTTGCATCAATGATACGTGTATAAATAAATAAATAAATAACGCATGATTTTTTTTCTAATTGAATCCTTTAAAATGGTGTCTGTGATGTCTCTGATTTCTTTGCGGCGGTCAGCCAGCGTTTGCTTTGACACATTCCTGTTCAACTCATCATTCGTAAACACCATTTATCCCCAGGGGTCATGGTACCTATGTTGATGATGACAAGCTGACGGCTTCAGTTGCTGGAGAGGTGCAGAGAGTAGACAAGCTGATCTGTGTCAGACCACTTAAGACCAGGTACATGATTTAAGCTCTTAAACATTTACAGTCGCAAAGTTAAGTGGTACTGAAATGACTCATGCATGTTTTATGTACTCGTGATAAGTTATGTAATGTAAATGTATTGTTATCTTATTTAATTGCAGATTCAACGGTGAGGTTGGAGATGTGGTGGTTGGCAGAATTACAGAGGTAAAGCACTGCTTCCACATGTTTTTATTACTTTTGAAATGTATCCTAAAAAGATAAGCTGTTGTTTTTGCTAGCAAGACATTTTGATTATTTAATATAGGTGTTTTTTGTATTGCATGTATAGGTACAACAGAAAAGGTGGAAGGTGGAGACCAACTCTCGGCTGGACTCGGTCCTTTTGTTGTCCTCTGTCAATCTGCCTGGAGGAGAGCTGGTGAGACGCTAGACAACGTTGATAGAGCATTATAATAAAGGAAAGGAAAATGGTTCTGGGTAGGGAAGTGTTTAATATATTTATTGCTTTAAATCTTTATTTGATTTTCTCTTTTAGAGGAGAAGATCAGCAGAAGATGAGCTCACCATGAGAGAATACCTTCAGGAGGGCGATCTCATCAGTGTAACTCAGTTTATTATAATACTTGCTTCTCAATTTCATTATATTCCCTCATAATGTTGTTGTTGCTCTTTTCCTGTGCTTTTAGGCAGAGGTGCAGTCTGTCTTCGCAGATGGAGCCCTATCCATGCACACCCGTAGTTTAAAGTATGGAAAAGTAAGTGAAGCGAGTGTACACAATGACGAGAGCAGAATACAGCTGTGATGATGCTGCCAAATAATGTTTTTCTCTATGACTTCCTGTTTGTGTCTCAAATGAACAAATCATAATGTAAATATACTGCTAGAATACACTTGTGGGTGGACAGTGATATCACAGTTGTGGCTTGCATTCTTCTGCTTACCTAATTTGACCTAATATCCTGTTTTGACCATCAGTTGGGTCAAGGAGTGCTGGTACAGCTTTCTCCTTCTCTGATCAAGAGGCAGAAAACCCATTTCCACAACCTGCCTTGTGGTGCATCCATGATCCTCGGGAATAACGGCTATGTGTGGTTGTATCCCACACCTGAACATCTGGATGAGGAGGCTGGGGGCTTTTATACCAGTCTGGAGGTGGGAACAGATCACTATTTCATTTATTCGCTAGTCGTTGATGAATATACACGTTGATTTAAATAAATAAGTTAGCAGCTAACCTGATTTTGTTTAGATCGTCTCGAATCTACTGCATCCAAACTGTATTTCCATGTATACATTTTATTTGTTTGTGTTTCTCTTGCCTTTCCAGCCCGTTGGTCTGTTAGATCGAGAGGTGATTTCACGGTTGAGAAACTGCCTACTGGCTTTGTCTGCACACAAGGTCCTTTTGTATGACACCAGTGTTCTCTATTGCTATGAATCTTCAGTTCATCATCAGGTAGGCAGCAACCATATTTTTTTCTTTTCAACAGCGCGTCATTCTTTTTAAAAATTACCCACACTTTCTTTTATAGGTCAAGCAATGTCGAGGAACAATAAAAAATAGTTTGCTTCTGTGATTTATTGTGTCATCTGGTGGTCATTGGAAACTTGCTGGATTGCAACAATTGATGGCAGTTCTCAACTCTGACTCTGCTTTTCTAAAACAGATGCGATTGATTTCACTGCTATTTGGGGTGGGGACCTGATGATTCAATCACTAATGCTTCTCATGAATACAGTACTGATATCATATCAGCATGTTAGCAAATATGCTTTTACAATATTGGTGTTGCGTATCTATGTGGCATATATTACATGGACAATATGTTTAAACATCTTTGTAGACATTCACTTTCAAAGCTTTCCCTATTTCCCTCTTTAAGCCAGTTGTTTCTGAGCTATCCTTTCAAGTTACAACTCACAGGACACTGAAGTAGCCATTATTGCTAAAGACTGTGTGCCTCAGTATCAAAATACACTACAACTGCTATTAAATTCTTTGTTTTATGCTCCCTGGTAGGTCAAGGACATCTTGAAACCAGAAGTGATGGAGGAGATTGTAATGTTGACGCAACAGAAGCTGTTGGAACAGGAAGGTTAAAGAGCACAACACGTTGACCTGATCAAGCAGCTGTGCCAGAGACTGACTACCTGTTTGAGGACCGATTATCCTTTTTTCAATGAACCATTCTTATAGTGAGAGTCCTGTTGAACAGCTCCAAGTGAATGTTATACAAGAAAACAAATGTTTAATTGACTGATAGAACTGATATGTATTTCTCTTAATTTGGCAGCATTAAGAATTCACAAGAGTAACTGTTAAGTTTTACAGAGGTTCAGTGGAACAATTATAATATGTGATGTTATACAATTTTGTTGTATGCAATACATTTTCTATAAAATTCATTACTTTTCAGTGTGGTGTGTTTTGTTGAATGTTGGAAAAACCGAAAGGCAACTGTCGGTACATTTAAGGGTTATTTTAATTTAATTAATTTTCCAGTAGTAATGGTATAATCTTTTTTTTTTTTTGGTAATTACATTTTTTTGGGTAATTCAAATTGTTAGCACTGAGTTGTTGCCATTGAATGGTGGCTGAACTGGTCAGCACAACAAATTGAACACATAATTTATATTTTTTATTATCTTGGTTTGTTATTGGATTTACAAAGTTAAGAAAAAGATAAACACAAGACACTTTACAGTGTCATCATCACATGGGATCAACACTAAGCTTGTGAAAACACTATCAAACCTCAAGCCAGCGGATTTGATAAAGGTGGGT
This sequence comes from Liparis tanakae, assembly GCA_036178185.1. Lineage (NCBI taxonomy): Eukaryota > Metazoa > Chordata > Actinopteri > Perciformes > Liparidae > Liparis > Liparis tanakae. The sequence goes on along the minus strand of CM070090.1, from coordinate 10,389,263 downwards.
TTTGGTAGTTTTTTCTTCAACTAATGTCTCAGGATGTCCTCTTAGTGGAGTCAGAGGTCCCCTGTCCTCCTGCACACTCAGCACTATATAACCTTTGCCCCGCTCCCCTCTACGAGCCCACGCACGCACGCGACGTCACGCGTCGCCCCACCCACATATTTCTGTAAACCACCTTGCGTATGGAAGTATGGCGGCACCAGCGATACAACTGCTCCTCGGCCAAAGTTTATTACTCAGACTTTCGCGTGAGAGCGATGAATAAGTACGTGGACCGAGGGGACGGCAACGAAGAGCTCGGCGAATGCAAACGGAGGGAAGGACCCACGGGAAGAGTCGTCGGTCTCTGGCCGGCCGAGTTTCCTCGAGTTCTCTCCACCGTCCTGATTGAAGCGCTTTCGGACCGGGTACCACTGGGGAAGAAACTCCACAAGACGGGACGAGTGGACACGGAAGTTTGACACACACTCAATACTCTGGCTGCGGAGAGACTCATATACATTGTGGTGTCCACAGATGTGTTTTTGAGACGTTTGAGTGCACTTTGTCTGACGTTTATAAGCAGCGCGTGAAACTGCAAGAACCAATTGTTGAGTGCTCGATGTGCATTGAAGGGTCTCGCGCTGCAAACCACCAGCTAACGTTAGTTAGCCTCCATGGCTACCTTCAACATTAGCTTTTGGTCGCCTGCTAACCAACAGTATAATGTTACATGTTTCTACGTAAGTATTCCATTCACGTGTCTTTACTCCGTCAATGTATTAACTGTGGTGTAAGTTTGCGACGTGTTGTAAAAGTCTGTCATTTTTACTTTAGTGCTACTTGCTGATGATTTGTTTGTTTTTTGACATTGCTGTTGGAAAAGCAGAACGCTTCACAGGGGCAAGAGGTGTGGCTATAACAGCAGATAGTTAATGCAGTAATGATTGTGTATGTCCTCGATGCTTTCATGTTTGATTTAGTATCAAGCGCCTTGTTGTTGTTGCCTGTCGACACGAGCTGTCCCGGTAATGTGTGCGGTGCTCTGCGTTTTAACAATGTTAGCTTGTCATTTAAAGAACTTGATTGGCATCAGAAAGAGGAAATTAAGTTGGCCAACAACCGAGCTGTAACACAGGGAAATGTTGTTTTTTATACAGAGGGAAGCACAGAAGTTGTAGGTGTAACGTTACTGACAACATAGTTGATGCACAGTTGGAAATCAAACTTTTTTCCCCCCCCTGTATTGGTTGAAAAGATGTTAGGATGCACATGTTTAATTTATCATGGTTGGTATTGTGTTTTCAGATTATACATTTAAGTCAGAGCCATTTGTACAATTTATGTTTTAATGCAATTTATTTTTGTTTGAAACAATCATATTGCACTTAATGAAAGTCTTTTATTTCTTTATTTTTTTCTACCTCTAGATTACTTTGAAATACCCTTCTTTGAACTCTGAAGCACTCAGGATCCATTAATGCATGATAAACTTAGACATACTGGAGTAATACGGATCTGCATAGCTGACCCGCAGCACCCATACTCCAGCAGAGGACCGACTGAGCCAGGAAAAGGGGTTCCTGTCTTCTCCCGATCCCGTCGCTGCCTGGTGACCAACTTTTGGACTGTGAGCAACTCAGTCCACTTTGGAGAGTCCCGGCTGCGGCCTGGCACCCTGCCCTTATGGGGCAGCAGCCGGGGAAGTTTGTAGGGGACCAGAGGAGACCTAGTCTGCCGGCCTTCATCAAGGGTGGAAAGAGAGAGTCGTCACGCCATGGGATCCAACCCTGTAACGTTTTTGCTGTGCACGGTAAGAACAAATATTTCTGTTAAGACCCTTGCATATGCACTTGTCATTCACAGCAAATGTTTTTGTGGGGCTGTATTGGATGAAAATGTCAAGGATAAACATTGCATCCTTTTGTGCATCATACACCTCAACAGATCAAATACTTGGACCCCTTTTCGGTCTTGTGCTTCCTTTAGTCTTTAGACCATTGTACCTTTTGTTCACGGTTGTGAAAAAAATAAGAAACCAACATGCAGAAATTGTCAAGTGATGTAATTAGAAATCGCAAACTGTGCTGTGGTTGCATTATAGAGAATGTAGCTTGCCCGCAGAATGTAAGACTGCCATAATGCATCAAAATCAATGTAATTGATATTACAACTAGTTTACAAAGCCACTGACTGTGATGTCCATTTCAACACAGGGTTACTGGAGATGCTATTCATAATGAGTCTGTACTTTTGATTGGTCACTTGTTTGGTCGTTGTTGTTTCAGTTCTCTTGACACTTGACCAATACAACGTGCAATTTTTGTATAAATATATATATATATATATATATATATATATATATATATATATATATATATATATATATATATATACATATATACAAGCTTTAATCAAGCATACGTGTGCTGTACACTGCTACTATGGTGTTGTATGTGCTCTTTTGGTATCTGCCGTAGTGCACTGATAAACTAACGAGTTACTCTCAATGTGACGACAGATCCATCCACTGTCATGTCGTCTGAAAGGTTTTCAATTCACTGTCACGATAGACTTACTGGCTTTTCTTAGTCGATCGAAATACTGAAACACCAAATCCATACCTCTAAGCCTGTTACGTCAGTTGTATGCTACAAGTAACTTTAGTGTTGGATTTGTTCCATTTACTTAAATACACGTTGCCATTTTCCTCAGAAAATTAGTTTTCAGCTGTTTTAGATGTAAGAAATACTTCACTAACTAGAATGTTGGCATTACCTTGAATAAATGCAATCCGAGACGTATTTTAGTTTCTATGAAATTCAAGACGTCATTTTAAAATGCCAAGCAGATTGTGGAGCTTCGAGATATTCCTTAGGGGTGTAAAGTGATTCTCATAAGGTGATTTGAGTTACTGGTATGGATATTGCTGCATGCTATATTAGGTTAGTCTATTGATCCTCTGGTCTGATATTTCCCAGCCATCTGTTTGTTATGAAGAAATGAACAACAAGGGTCCAACTCTTTCGTATTTCCGACATTTGATTCTACTGTCAAACAAAATGGTTTCACAGTTCTGAAGAGATTGGAACATTGTAAATTAACACATTTTACATTATGGTAATTCACTCGACCAGAAAAAGAAGCATGGACCGCTCATGATTTGGTAAGATGGACTAAAACAATGAAAGGGTTTGTTTTAGGAGTTTTTCCTGTAGCGATGTGAGGGTCCAGGGACGGAGCATGTCGGATGAGGACAGATTGTGAAATTTACGATTTTGAGCGATTAAAAAAAAAAAAAAAAAAATACATTAACTTGAATGGATGGTTAACTTCCCATCCCAGAGATTCACAGCAGTGTTGTGGGGGAAAGTGTTTAAGGCTCTGTGACTTGATTATGGAGACGTCTGTAAGTAAATAGGGCGCACGGTAAAAGACGAGCTGGCCTCCGTCATTACCCCTGTCCTCATTAAACTTTCATTGACTGAGGAACTGATGATGAAGAACTCTGAAACGAGAATAAAAACACCTCTGCATTGATAACGTAGAGGAGGTTTGTAATGTGACAGAGCTCAGCAGTGCCTCCTCATGTGTGTACGTGTATGTGCTATATCATATTGTGGAAGAACACATGTTCAGCTGCAAATTACAAATATTTGCATTATCGATTTTCTTCATGAATCGGTTCATCTTCCTGTCAATAAAATGTGAAATTGCCCGTTATAAGTTTTCGGAGCCCAGAGTAAAATCCAACCAACGTCAACAATGACATGAATTCGAAAAATATACGTGGAAAAGCTGCAAATCATCACAATGGAGACGCTGGTGAATTTCTCATCACAATTGCTTGTGCTATAAAGTGTGTTCAAATAATCACAGAATACATTGTGAAAAGTACTGTACAATTGATCGTTAGAGTTTTCTACCATCATGCATTGCACAAAGGCGGGTTCAGATAGCTGCCAGAGGAACGGATACCTGCTATTGCCAGTGAATGATATGAATGAGCTCATCACGCCCACTGGGGAAGGCTGCTGGCACCGAGTCTCACCGCACTCTGCAAAGCAGTGACCCAATGTCCTCTATATCGCACCTCCATAGATGTCTCACCTGGTGATGATTTTTTTTTGTCAGTTGTGTATCTTTTTAATGCATTATCATATAAAGCAATGTGTTTTTTTCAAATGACAATATTTAAAGATAGTATAACTGCACAGACTGTTAAGCTTCAATAATCCAATGCAACCAGTCGTTACTTCACTAGTATTTAGTCAGTGGTGTGATATTTACATATTTTGGGCTTGTGAAAGTGCCTTCGACGTAGTTTATGCCTTAATGTATTACCCACAATAAAACCACGGTAGAGGGAGGGTTGTTCTAAAGCATAAAATAACGTGATGCTGAATAGGGTGGTTATTACTCAGTGGGGAATGCGTCATATTTATCTCAAGACTTTAATGGAAAGTACTGGTGAGGTCAAAAGAAACGGTATACATGATGGTTGAACAAAAGTTTAAATAAATGAATACCAGTTTGTCAAAATGAATGTATCAGGTGAGAGATGCAGCCAAACGGTTTAAGCTCTTCAAAACGATCACTTGGCCTGTGACTGCATAGGCAGGACTTCTTTTCACTGACCCCAAGTCTTGCATAACACAGCGGGGGACAGGCCAGGAAAAGTCAGAAAAACAGATGAAAGCCGTTGCCGGTAAATGGATCGAATTTTGCAACGGGTCGGTGACGTGGGACGTACTTGTTTCCCCTCTCGGCCCTGCGAGGAGCAGGTTAGACTACGAGAGGAGATGCGAGTCACGGAGCAATAGGAGGGCAATATCAACACATGATGGGACATTTATGTGTTTTTGTTCCTGATGCGCCCCAGCTAGTTAACACTGGGCTAGCCAGCGCCATGCTGCTTCTCAGCAGGCAGGTTCAGACCTCTGCAAGCAGCTGCCTGCGAGAGAGACGCAGGCAGTGGAGGGCAAGCAAAGACCTGCCTCTGCTCCTGGCATCTCCGTGTACAGTGAGCTAGGATTTCACTGGCAAAGATCATAGTGACTGAGCAGAAGTATATTTCTCGAACCGTAACTCACACACTGTATTTCCAGCTATTTTCTTCTGTGTGTCGCTTCAATAACTTATTATCTCCCTAAGATGACTATGGAACTAGACAAATCATGGATTAGATTACAAGCTGCAGCAGGTTAGCACTAGCAGGCCTTTTTAAGAAACATGTCTGAGCACAACAGAGTGTACTTGATCACTTCTTTCTCGTCTAATTTTGTTCTGTGTATTATGTTCACTTTTAGATGTAGAAATGCATCCTGGATTGACGATATGCGTCTTCAGCAGATTATTTACATCAGTTTTACAGTTGAGTAGCTATCTATTATATCTACACTTCATTCTACGTGCTGCCATTTTGGTTAGTAAAAGTCATTTAACTGAAACACAATAATGGCAATATGATGTAGTCACCAAGAATCCACTCTGTAAAGTGAAGTTTGTTCCATCATGTGCCTTCTTCCTTCTTCCCTAATGTTAGTATGCAGGAAGTGATATTGCTGTGTAAAATTATCCGACAAAGGAATGATTACATTTGTTCCCCTGCTCTGAAACAGGCTGACTAAGGAAGTAGATGTTGGACCTGGAGGGTTCAAAGGAAAGTAAACTACAACAATATTCTCTGATTTGGAGGCATCTTAGTAATTGTTGTTCCTGCATTTGACGGCTTGAAAGAAATCTACCCCCTGGTGGTTGTTCTTATTTTTGTAGTTAATGTGTTTTTATTAGGGTGTATTGCAATTGTGACCTAAGACGCTCTATATCATTACAAAATTAATGCTTTTACATCTTAACTATAATTTGTTCTCAATAACTGTATGATGTCCCATTGTGAACATGATCACACAGTATAATTACAGTTTATTTGTTCTCTTACTTCGGTGTGTGTGTATTCTGTGATAGGTTTTTTAATATAAAGAAGTGACATGAAAGCACACTTGCATGCACACAGATTCAAACTGTGCCATTGAATCATTCACATATAAAACTGTTGGAGCCAATACAGATTTAAAATCCGTCAACAGAAATAGGTCGACAAGTAGAATTTCCTTTTTATTTGCTAGCGAGCATCTTCCATCAGTGCTGAGCTCAAAAGCATCATAGGCTCTGACCATGGTTGCATTTTTTTTTTTATGTCACTGGTATTTTAGCTGTTTGGAAGGTGGACAAGTAAAGGAGTCCATTAATTAAACTATCACCTAAAAGCAAATGCACTTTGTTATTCAACTTCTAATACCAACATTGCAACGAGGCTCTGAGCTCCGACTGCACCACATCGTAACAGGTTTGCAAGAGTAGTTTTTAATACTCTGTTTATGCATTCATTTTGTTCATGAAATTGTGCCTTTGTATGTAGCTTAAACAATAAGCTTTATTTCCCCTTGAAACATCTGGACTCCTGGAAAACAACAGCTGGACAGTGTAAGGGTTTAACAAACAGCGGTTTTGGCATGGGATTGGCAACTGATTGCCCTCGTCTCTTTTTTTTACGACGACTAACTTTAATTTGTAGACGACGAGAAGCGGACCGGGCCAACCTATTGGTCATCAGCCAGATGGACTAGGTTATAGAAAAGTTGGGGCCCTTTGGCCTGTTGCTTCTTGCTTGGAGAACTTTCAGTGTGGTCGCAACAAGACTTATCTTCTCCACAAGCTTCACCCCTCAATGTCCCGCTGTTTGACGCCTGGAGGCCAGACTGGCAACGCTTCAAGTATGTTCAAGGCACATTATGATGTGGGGATGAAGGCAGATGACACTCCGCTTGTTCATTGTGTCCCTGTGCTCATTTCTATTCGGGGTCATTTGGTGCTGGAGCAGTATGTTTAGGGCACAAAACAGGAACACGCAGCACACCAGGTCACGGTTTGTCCATGAGCAGTTAAATAACAAACTGTGACTGCAAAATATGTGAAGAGGAAGATGTTGCTTTATTTTCTTCAAAAGTTTTGTTAATCTTAATTGCATGTGAAGCGGTTTCAGTTTTTAAGTTATAGTGGATAATCGAGGTGCACTGTTACGGAGAGCGGTCTGACACTGACTCAAATAACCGGATCGGGTATCGGATACCGTCATTTTAATAAATGACAATTATCAATGCATTTATTTGTTGCATGTTGTTTTACAAAGTTCAAAAAGGTTTTTAAGTCAACCTTGATGTTGCCTCGCACATACAAGAATAATACCAGCCACTTCCACATAGTGACACTTACTGCTTATCAACTAAATACTGGTATCACATTGGTATTGGGGTATCAGTCGATACCCAGAGCCCCGGCATCGGGAAGCATGTTGGATTGGTGCATCCCGAGTGTTCAATGTACTTTGAACTAAAGGTTGTATTTCGGGGCACGGTTAAACCGTCAAACCCTTCCTCTCATGTGGTCTTTAGTGACGTCAGAGAGTGTGAGTGTGAGTGTGAGTGTGAGTGTGAGTGTGAGTGTGAGTGTGAGTGTGAGTGTGAGTGTGAGTGTGAGTGTGAGTGTGAGTGTTCCAAGCAGGCAGCTGCTGCGCTCGGCGTGCAGTAAGTGAATCCGTTTCAGTTTTGGTGATCCTGGGTTTCCTGGCTGGAACTCGAGGAATCTTTACAGTCTATACACCAAATCTCCTCCCATGATGCTGGTAGATTCTGAAGACTGGAGGAGGGGTTTTGTGTGTATGCGTATGTGCGAGTGTGTATGCGTACGTATGAGTGTGTATACGTAGGTGTACGCATACACACTCACACCCACCTACATACCTATGCAGCAGGCGCCTCATAGTAATGCTCATTCGGGCCAGCTGTTGGGTCCCTGGTGGCTTGTCCTTAGCCGGGGCTGGCCATATCTCCAGACTAATGGACACACATACACACACACGCACATATGCTCGCACATACACATACACATGCTCACACGTACACATGCTCACACACACACATACACATGCTCACACATACACATGCTCACTCACACACACACACACACACACATGCTCGCACATACACATACACATGCTCACACGTACACATGCTCACACACACACATACACATGCTCACACATACACATGCTCACTCACACACACACACACACATGCTCACACATACACATAAACATGCTCACTCACACACACACACATGCTCACACACACACATGCACAAACGTACACATGCTCACACACACACACACACACACACACACACATACACATGCTCACACATACACATGCTCACACATACACATGCTCGCACACACACATGCACAAACGTACACATGCTCACACACACATATACACATGCTCACACATGCACACGCGTACACATACACACACATACACATGCTCACACAGACACTGTGTAACTCAAGTGAGAGGACTTCTCTTTTATCTAATCTGTATACTTTTAACCTTGATAGTGGTTTGATGCTCTTTTGTGATGGAATTTTGACAAGGTTGTCTGCCAAATGTGGTGTTAATGTGTTGGAAAAGATCTGTGTGTAAGAATAATGTGTCCCTTGCCGGATGACGCCTTGCTGATTAGTAAGTCTTTTCCCCTCTCATCAAGGTTTGACCACCTGGAAAGAGTCCCATTTATTACCACCCTAGCTGATGGCTGGTCAAAACAGCTGTTTTTAGAAATCAAGGTAGTTCATGTTTCACAAGTTCCTTGTTTTTAAAAAAGCATTACAAACCTACAGTATTTATTATGTCATAATTGGAAATAGTCTGAATGATTAAGTCAAAGTAGTTATCCACACACACACATTCTGGATCCATTTCCCATAGAAAAACAGAGCCAGATCAATGCATTTTGTATAATTATAGTCCTGTCTGCACAGGAGTGGTTTACAAAGAGGAGGCACAATTATGATGGTATTTGACTTGCTATTGACATTTCAGTTTGAAGTCTCTCTGTAAACCATGAACGCGTGACGCTTAGCCAGTACCTTGACCCTGAAACACAAAAGACGAATTGGATTACAGCCATTGTAACATCATTATTTAGACCTCTTTTCCTTCTTCTGTGACACAATGCCTTAATATAAGATTGCTATCGTATAACATCGTAACTAGTCTGGTCAGTGTGACCATATCAACGGACGACTGGCCGACAGCCCCTTTGCACTCCGGTCCACTCTGTTTTATAGCGAATAGCTTGTGTTTTGTATCTGATCTGTTGCACCAAGAGGTGTGTTGAGTAATAATGCATATTTTACACCGAGAAAAAGAGAGCGAGAGAGTTGAACGTAGGGCAAGCCACAGCAGTGGAGAGAAGAATGTGACCTCTTTTGCATTCCTCCCTCAAATAACTGGTGCAATCTCATTCCCCCTCCACCCCCTCCCCTGCTCCCTCTTTTTCTCCTTTTTGGAATGGCCTCTTTCTATTTAATTGTCTTGCTATTATTCCAGTTCTTTATTTATTATTTCATATTGATGTTACATATCACAGAACAGTTTCATAGAGGATGAGAACACAGAACAGGCAGCAAGCATTAGCCACCGTATATCCGCTTTCAGAGGGTAGAAGTTGAGGTCATGTGTGTGTTTTCTATGCAAAAAGGGTCACCCTTTTTTTACAGTTAGCTGCTATCTGCCACTATTTCTTTTTTTCAGTTAAGACAAGGTCATGACACTTTGTATGAATATCCTAGATGGTTGATACTTGGCTTCCCTTTGTTTCTTAAAATGCATTTTATACGCTTTTAAAAACACAAGTAATGTGCACCAATGATGTCTGTTCTTCGTTAGTACATTTAAAACCGGGCTTCATACCTATTTTCTGGTTTGATTTATATAAATCTATAAAAACATTTTGAAACATTTTAAATTGCTGCAAAAGAAGTTTTCATGCCAAGATTAAGAAATGATCTTCTACTTGTAATAAAGTTGTTTTGTTTTTGAAAGGGAAAGAGAATCCCAAATACAAATAAAGGAGGGGAAACACATTCCCAAAACCAAAGCTTTTTCCATCTACGTGAGGTACAAAGTGTTTTGCACAGAACAATTGAAAGTGTAAGCACGTCAGTATATGTTAGGTTAGGACAAACAGTCCTGTTGAGTCACTGACTCTCACTCTGGGTTTTGTTATTTGGATTCACCTCGGCGTCTGCAGCAGCCTGAGGTTATCCAGTTTCTGACGAGAATAATTATCTAGAGAAATGTATTTTTCTTTTTTGACCACCTATGCATAAGCTGCACATCTCTATACATACATACATACATACATACATACATACATACATACATACATACATACATACATACATACTAATACATTGCTTAAAATGTCCTTTTCTTCTCTTCGCTGGTTACATGTCCACTGTACACGAACGTTACATGCAACACTCTCTTGCATACCGAGAACCTCCAAGTTGGGTTAGGAATGCAAAGTGGCAGCTCTTCGGCACCCGGGTCCAAGCACACACACTCTCACACAGAAGAAACACCCCCTGTTCCCCACACCATGCCCGAGCAGGCAGCTCCAGACACAGCTGTTGTTTTCTCTGCAGACAACCTGCTACCTAGTTTGCCAGCTCTGTCTTTTTGTCAAAATGTCAGCCATGTCTGGGCCCTGCTGGTCAGAGAGCTTCCACGTGCAGAACACAGGATTAAAGTTCAGGATTTGACATTGACGCCGCTCAGAAGTGCACTTTGTCTTCTTCTAGAGAAGCCCTTAATGTGAGGTGGATTTGAGAGAGCCGCAGTATCCAAAGTTCTGTAGTTTTATAATAAAAAAATAATAATTCAATTGAGCAGGAATGATCTAAATCTATGCGCGTAGGCATCGTCTGCCTGGTTACGGGATGTCCTGGTTTGTTAGTGTTCCCCTCACCAGCCCATCCAGTGCTGGTATGCTGTCCTGTCCTTCGTGTTGTGTTAAGCTCCTCTTCGTAGCGCTATACGAGGAGGCCTGCTATGCTCGCTGCATCTGGATTCACTTAGACACAAAGAAGAACCGAGGCAGCTCTCAACTGCCGTCACTCTTCTATACTATCTGTTTCTGTTTTCACCCCAATGGGCAAACAGACAAATGGAGTCTAGATAACAACATCTCAAAAACATTTCAGGTTTATAGTCTGTAAAAACAGGCTCTCCTTCTTGTTTACCGAGTCTGCCTGCTCGTATTACGTGTTGTCTGTTTATGCTATTGAACTTAAATTAGACCCAAAGTATCAGCAGAGGCTTTAGTACTGGCTTTCTATGACCGTAGAACTGCAAACCTCCCACTCATACGTACACACCCTTTTCTTTTCTGCTTTCTGCTTTGAAAGAGTTTGGCTCCCTTACACTCATAAAACAATGGTATATAAAAAGTTGTGCTTTTTATTCCAACATATAGGTCACATTGATTTAGTTTAGGGAAATTCTGAAAATGACTTTCCCAACTTTGACAGAGGTTGTTATTTCAGAGGAGAGCTCGTTTGCCCTCTTAATTTCCACAGTCCTTTTGACCACCGATGATTCTCGGTGTCTTTTATCCCTGCCGAGCGATGACTAGTTGTGTGCCTTTAAACCCGGCTCTCTGCTCAGAGTAAGACATTCTAACTCTTGGCTAGAATCCATACATTTCTTTTCTCTGTAGGTTTGCAGACTTGTGTCTGGGCCTACAGCAGTGGAGCTATACGCTGCTGCTCAGTCACCTGGTTTGTGTTGCCCTGTTTTGTTTGTCATCATGGTAAAGTGAACGCTGCAGTCGCGTTCCACTAGGTCGGCGGCTTTAACTCTCTGTCTCCGCTCTTGCTGCTCTGCCCGGCCGTCTCGAAGATTGTTGTACAGCTGAGCTGACAGTGGATTGTTTACAGATCGCTTCAAATGAGGAGGATTTGGCGTGTGTGCGTGTGTGTGCACAAGAGCATTGCACACAATGTGGATTTCATCATAAAATGTGTTTAATGACCTCTGGTTCCAGTCAGAAAACCGACTCTTACGTGCCTGCTGAAAATCAACTTAAAGGACATTGTTTGTTCCCCGTGTGCATACGTTGATTTCTACACGTCAGAATCTTTAGCAAATATTTCGTATACGCTGGCAAGTTCGTTTCCCTGTTGTCCACATTGGTAAGTTATTACCACCTCCGGCTGATGCTGGAGCTTTAACCTTGAACCGGAGCAGCCACTGTTTGGTTGTGAAGTGTTCGCTCTCCCTGTGGACGATACTAACTGGGGAATTATGTGGAACTCTAAACCCCGTAACCTCATGTGCTGGTCTGCACGCCTCAGACACTCTGGCTGCATTCTCCAGTGGGCCCTGAGTAAACAGCCACGTGCGCACACGCACATCCATACACCGCATACATACCTGCTTATGTGTGTTTGATATTTAAGTACACTTGGCTGTTGCTTTTGCTGTGACTTCTGGGTTATGTAATGCTGTGGAACGATGAGCCATGTGCAGTGCAGAATTACTATTAGGAACCTCCGTGGGTTGGTCTCCGACCCTTATCCTCCTCTGTAATTAAGCACGCTCGGTTTAAAAGTGTAATCACTCTTTTTCCATGACTCTGATATGCTGTGTGTGCGTGTCAGTCAAGAAGTCCTCAAATGTTGTAATATTCTAACATTTAAGGACAATCTCCTCTTACCAAGTATTAATTAATGATATACGGTAATGGCTTACTTTTTCCAAGCACATTCCAAAATGTTCATAGCAGATGTCAGTAGCAGTTTATCATTTAATGGTATGAGTTACTGATGTGCATTGTTGCAGAGTGAATTCTGGTTTTAAAATAAGTGTAGAAGCAATGCCTCAGTTCATCATTTGATAGTTAGTTTTTTTTTGTTTAAGGGACTGCAGATGAAAATGAGCCTGCATGCTAAATCCAGCTGTTGATTAATGATTTGTTGTCCCTTTTATGGAAATCTGAAATCATGTCCAAATGATTTGAAAGCTATGACACCGCTAACGTTTTAATTCTAACACGGTTGCAGCCGCAGAGTTCGAATGCAAACTGTCCGCCGCTTGAAGATTTAAAGAACGTAATCAGAAAAGCAGGAGAGGTGTACAAGTGGAAAAGGCTCAAATCCATCCCATGGGTGGATGTACGTCAGCTAACCGTTAACATACACGGCCCGGATTATAAAACGCAAGCGAGCGATTCTTCTATGAGCTCACTTCCAAACAATGTGCTTCATGTTTCTCCATCTGCAACCTTTTTTCCTCCTTTCCTCCTCCATTTTTATAGCCTCGCTCCTTTTCTCTTCATCCTCTCATCTCCCCAACACTTTGCGACTGTGGTAAGTTAATGTGCCTTTCTCAGAGTTTGAGGAAGCCTGCATTTCTTCTTAATTGGCGTTTGGGGTGGTACATGAGAGGAAACAAATGTTTGCCATACCAGCAGTGCAGCATTGATGCCGGCCTGGTGCCATGTGGCGGGATGTTCAGGGAATTGAGGTCACTACAAGCGACTGAGTGAGAAATATTTAGGAATACCCATAAATGCTAATGAAAGCATCACGACCCAAACCAAACAGACAAGCACACAATAATGGTTAAGTCTCGGGACCAGGAGAATCGGGCCAGCCCATGTCAAGTCTGTAATGCCTCTTGTGGTTTTGAGTTGTTTGGATTTTTCCAGTTAAATGAGAACATCTTAACGGCTAACTATCGAACAGCAAATAGTTTGACAACCTCCGAGCACCTTTTCTTATGCCTTTCCACAATTCAAGTCTTCTCCAACTGTCAGAAGCTAGCATAATAATACACCCTATATGAACCCTTGATGATGCATTCCCAGCCATTAGAAAATGTGCTCATACATGTAGGCAATAAGTGGGAGACGGACTTGACCGTATCTTTTTATGAATTATTGTTCCTCCTTCTCATCTCTAATCATCCTTCTCCCCGTCTGTTATGTTGCACAAGAATCAGTTGTGTTGTCAGAAACATCTGTTTATTGTTCTCTTTTCCTCTCTTTGTATCGCTTGCCAAGTCTTCCAACAATATTTGCAAAATGGGCCTGCTGGTTGACATAATGTTTCTTTAAGGCAGCTACAGACTCAGATGGCGCTGCCTTTGCTTTAGGTTTTTATGATGGAAACAAAAAGTGCAAAGCCATTGTACCAGTGGCACTCATGCTATGTGCTAATATGTCATCATCGAGTTGGCTTCCCACCTACGTAATCGCCCACTTGACCGGGCTTCTTATCTCTGAAGTGATGTTTGTCATTTAAATGAAAAAATATGTGCCAGACGCGGTAGATTAAAGCTGTTTTTTTTTGTTGTGGTTTCAATCGTCATCTTTAACACAACTCGAGTGGGAAAAAATAGCAAACGCATAACAAAATCCTGCAGATTCTGCCTCAATAAGTTAAAGAATCTGTCTGAAAATAACGGCATTTGTTTTTAATTTCATTGAATTGTATGGATGTTAACGACAGTCTTCACCCTCTGTAGATGGCCTATTATTTAGTCGGTGTGTTATCCTGTAATAAAGGCTGGGAGGAGGAATGTTTTTGTTGAACGTAAACGTAACTTGAGCAGGAGGGATATCGGCTGTGGCGACAGAAAAAGGGACTTTAATGTGAAAAGTATTAAGAGAACAAGGTGCACCTTGATTTTGCTCAGACATTTGCATTGTTGAGATGGAAAAAGAATCGGTGTGCAGATGTCAAAATGTTGCTTTTATTGACAGATGCCAATTAAATATTTTAAGTATTCTAAGAACAACTGTTTATCTTTTCAACCTTATCAGTGGATTTCATTCAGAAGTATGACTACATCTGAGAAAAATAAAGTTGTGTCGCAAGACAGCTTTGTTTCTGCTAAACGACTCTTCCCATATATGGCTAAACCAATGCTTCTGTCTAAAATCACATGGGCGGACATGTTTCTTTTGAATTGGATTACTTTTTATGTGTTGCTAACTTTGTTGAACAAGCCTTGTTTGAGCGGCGTGTGAAGTGCAGAGGAGAAAGCTGAGGCCTAAACTTTCCTCTGTCGGCTGCTTTTCACCGAGCGCTTAAGTCTTTAACTACCTGGTCGTGTTTCCAGATCAGATTCCTCAACCTGTAAACATTTCAGAAAAGAGAGGTGAGAAGAAAAAAAGAAGCCTAGTCAAAAAAGAAGAGCAAGCGGCAGAAAGACACGGAGAGGGGGGAGGGGGGGGTTAAACATTTGGAGGAGGAGCTTCTTGTAATCATCTCATGACTTCAACAGAAGGAAGGAAGACCTTTTAAAGCTCTATACCGACTCCAAACTTCGACCAAAGTTTGTCTCGCATGCAGCTGTTGTCTCTTCTGTTGGCGTGAATATCGAGTGATGGTGTTTGTAGTCTTCTTGGTGAGTGCTTGTGGTCGCGGTCTCCCCCTCCTCATTGTGTGCTTGCTGCTGGAGGTGGGAGGGCTCAGCTGATGTCATTGAGTGCAGCAGGCTGAGTCTGAAAGAGGCCCTTTGTTGGCAGCTGTAGCGCGAGTAGTCCCTGAGCCTCAGATACACACTCAGGACGCGAGAGAGGAATGGCACCGCTCCGACTGCCCTACTGCCCACTCAACTGACACATCTACAGGTCGAGCCAGCCGTCGGATCAAACCTGCGCCTCTTTTTGGATCGTTGTTGTACCGAACAGACGTGGAGCTAACCAAAACCCCAAAAGCAAAAGGGGGGGGAAAAAAACATGGAGACGCTCGGAAGAGAAAGTTGATAGACTTTGCCGGACAGCGGACTCTGCTTTTTCTGTTTTGGAAAGGAGTGAGGAGAAAAAGAGGATTTACAGCAGCTGAAAGGACGGAGGAAAAGGAAACGCGCAGATTTCGAAACCTATCTTGGCTCGGTGCCATTTCTCCTTTTGTTGGTTTTTGTCTTGTGTTTGAACTTTTCTCTCGCTGGACACATGTAGCGGGGAAACGTTCAAGGGACGTCTGATTTGAACAAGCACAAACATTTTCAAGCGGGAAGGGAAAGAAAGCAAATGAAAATGTTGGAGATATGCCTGAAATTGGTGGGGTGTAAATCTAAGAAAGGCCTCTCGTCCTCCTCCAGCTGTTACTTGGAAGGTAAGAACACTTTGATGGCTGCGGTCCCGTCTTTTATCTCGGGCCGTGATTTTAAAGTTTACTTTGACAAAATATAAACGCAAATGAAAGTGAAGATGTGACGAACAATAAAAGCAGACCCTTTGGAGACGGTGGGAAGGGTACGAGATGAAGTATCGGAGTGGTAACACAGTTGTGTGGAAATACAAGAATGGGGAGGGGAAAGCCGAGAGCGAGCACAGGGGAGGGTGAGGGAAGCCAGACACACTGGCTAGCTCAAGAGGAAAGAAGTGGAAAAAGAGACGGCGAAGAGAATACAAGGAAATCTGACTCCCGGTCGTGTCCCACTTAACTCTTGTTTATGAGCAGAGGGGATCTAATCTCAGGCTCTGCTCCTTTTCAGGTCTCTATGTTCCAGTACTTGGGTCTTGTTCATTGGGTCTGTAAGAGATGCAGATCTATACGTTTTACTCACTCTTTGTAGTCGGCAGACTAGCAATTAACTCTTTTCCATTACTTCTTACTACACAGTTCTGGTCACGGTTACAGTGGGTAATTGATTTGCCTGTGATGTATGAAGGACACACACGGCAATTTGAAGAAATCCAGGGCACATCGAGTCTGTACATGATCAACATAATAATTGATTGGCAATGGAAGACTCGGGAAGTCTTATGTGGGCCAAATATTGTGCAACCAAATGATTTAATAGAGTTAATAGTCCTGGTCTGCTCCCCACTGAAGTGGATGACAGTGATAAAGAGTCTCTAATTTCCAGACCATATGGCACAAGGCACGGCAAATCTCCTGCTGAGACGGTCCACCCCAAATTAACCGTTCTGACCTGAACCTCTTCATTAGAGCCGGAGGCCTCATTTGTATTTTTCTTGTGGTAAGCCATTTGAATAGTACCATTAGAATGAAGATTGTCATAATAGCAGGGAACTGCAACATCAATATTGTATGACATCCTGTCATTGTTCTAAATGATTTAAATAGTGGTTCTTCCAACTTTGAGTTGCCTTCTAATAAGCTGGTATTCCCTGCCCTCCTCCACCGGGCTCTGGTCGGAACATCATGTGATCAACATAATGTCTCCCACAGTTGATGGAACTATATCAGATGTATGACCTGAATCCGTTCCCCTTGTTCTAGAGCAGCTCCCACTCAGGTGATGCCAGAGAAATACGTAAGATAGGAATTTGTCCTCTCCCTCGTCACTTATAAATATGTAGGTTAGAAACTATGTAGATTAGAAACTATGTAGGTTAGAAACTATGTAGGTTCGAAACTATGTAGGTTCGAAACTATGTAGGTAAGAAACTATATAAGTTTGAAACTATGTAGGTTAGAAACTATGTAGGTTCGAAACTATGTAGGTTAGAAACTATATAAGTTCGAAACTATGTACGTTCGAAACTATGTAGGTTAGAAACTATATAAGTTCGAAACTATGTAGGTTCGAAACTATGTAGGTTAGAAACTATGTAGGTTCGAAACTATGTAGGTTCGAAACTATGTAGGTAAGAAACTATATAAGTTTGAAACTATGTAGGTTAGAAACTATGTAGGTTCGAAACTATGTAGGTTAGAAACTATATAAGTTCGAAACTATGTAGGTTCGAGACTATGTAGGTTAGAAACTATGTAGGTTAGAAACTATGTAGGTCAGAAACTATATAGGTTAGAAACTATGTAGGTTAGTAACTAGGGCCAAGTAAGGAACACAAATCCATTCATGGTTTTGGAACCAGACTTCTGCTCGTCTCTATTGTGCGAAGTAAACATTTGTTTTCCAGCCACGTTGTCGATAAACAAATTTTAAGACTCTCTGTTACCAGGACCAAATGGACCAGGCGTGTTTTTGTTTTTTGTCCGTTTTAAAAAACAAAACGATTCTTTGCATTCTTATGCATCTTTGTAGTTTCCTTCTTCAGATGTCTTCTATGTTCTCCTCTCTGTGGCTCGTGTTGTCGTGGTCCACGTGTCGGTGTGCTGTTGCCCTCTCGCAAAGAGCCGTGGTATTTGTGGCCTGTGAAGTGGACGTGTGTGGCATGGGCTGCTCGGATGTGCTGCCCACACACTTTATGACCGGGCCACCCTCTGGACATATGCTCTGTCCTGCTGGCTCTCAGGTCAGCGTCTCGCCTTGTGAAGCTCTTTTTCTAACTAGCGTGATCTCAGGCCTCAGCTTAAGCCTACAAAATGCATTCGTTTTTTTTACTTCAATATTTGTGTTTTCTGTATATATTTTGTTGTGGACTATTGATTGAAAACCCACCACTCTTGTTTGTGTAGTGGAAAGGTTGTGTACTGAAATGGAAATCATTGACTGCTATTTTTTTACCATTTATTAGAAAATGTGTCTGCATCTTTAATTGTTTAACTGTTGTTAAACAGACATTTTCATTACTGGAGTGATGACCATGTTATATGATTTAAATGATCAGGTTTAAATCCACTGTTTCATAATCAGTGAGCTATAATGCTGAGGGAAAGTCCTCCCTCTCCTTTGTTTCTGAACTGCTCGATTGTTTGTCTTTTTATTTGCACGTGGCACAGTTTCACCTGCGTCTCTGCCCGCTGGGGGAAACACCCATGAGGCCGTGACTGTAGATCCAAATGCAACGGGCGTCTTTTGAGCATCGGAACTCCTCTAAATATCTGAGCTTGACGGTCTGCTCCAGATGAAATGAAATGAGTTGTGTTCTCACAGACAAAATGGCAGGTTTGTGACCTAAAAGTAGCACCTTATTTGGCCGGGATTGTCCAATTGTGCTCGGCTGCAGATGAAGCTGTGTGAAAGTCTTTCATGAGCCTCGAGCACGCTGATAACGGCAAGTTGTCAACAATGTCGTGTGACTGGCGTCGAGCCACATGTTCTGTTTGCTGCCGTAGGTTTTAATAGTCTTGCATGTTACAAATTCTTTGTTTACTTCTTGCTTTGAGGAACTCGTAAAGGCATATCTGCTCCAACTTTGACTCCCAGGCTTCTTCAGCTGGGTTGGACACACTTGGGCTTGTATACCCGCTCTCGGAGACACTCGTCTTCCGGACTTCATGTATGTAAATGAATCATTTGATATCAATTCCATCTGTGCTCAGCACTTTCCTGAAGAATTGGCAAAGAATGTTTTAAAACACTGAATTTATCTTTATCAAACCGTTCGGTCTTTGGCAGGAAATCTGTTCGATCACAATCTGGTTTTATGATTTTGTTTTTAAACCTTCCCCGACTGAGACAACCGGGCAGCGACTCTCAATGAGTTAACCCCCTCCACATTGTTCCAGGAAGGAGGTGGGGTTGCCATTTTGTTTAATAATCCTGTCCAGTGTAATCAGGTGTCTCGTGGGAAATGGGATTCTTTTGAATATGTTGCTGCGCTTCAGTTCTGCTGCTCTGAGTTTGACTGTGCTGTTCTATCTGGAGATTGTAACACCCATTTTGACAACCTATAGAACACAGCAATAAATAACTGTGTTGCATTCTGTGTAATGGAGCATGTGACAGAGCTCTCGTACAATAAAGTGCACAATGTCGACGTCATCCAGGAGCATCGGACCAGGAGAGACGACTCGGACCAACTCTGGGGTTGTTTTTTAAACCACAGAATGGTTGAGGGGCAACATATTTTATGTTATGAACCATCCAGACCCCTCAGGTTGTCTGGGATCGGTTTCCTTACTGTCAAAACCAAACCTGTACAAGCAGAATTAAATTTGTATGCAGCTCATATCTGGATCAAACTTGTTCAAATCTTGAGATTTGCTCCAATTCTCAGTTATTCATCCATTTCTGTTTGGCACTGCATTTTATTAAATTAAACTTGGGACTACTTATTCATATCTTGAACATCACTGTGGCTGCAATGTAATTTAATTTAACCTGAATTATCTTGTTAACAAATGTTCGACACACACTGGCCTCGCCCGGAGTGTACCCAGAGCTGCTCTGGCTCGAGCGCCCAGAGATGCACGTGACTCTTCTATTCAGCCGCTGCTATGTTTCCCCAATATTCAGCTGGGCCTTGATTATTTCACGCCCATTGTCCTTATTCCCATGTCAAGGTAATTCAACCTTAACCTTAACCTCAACTTACCACTAAATCACAGTTGTATAATTCTGATGCACTATGGGGGTTTCAGATGATTTTGGCTGTTTTCACACCTGGGTCTTTCAGACCAGGCAGAACATGCATAATGTTTGCAGAAGATCAGGTGATCTTCTGCTTTTCTTTGCAGAAACACAATGCAGATCTGTCCATTTTCCCCTTAACTAACATCCACTCATGCAATAAAAGTAGTGGGCAAGTCATAATATGCTACATTTTGCCACTTTGTTTTTTCTCCAGTGCTTTCCACTATATGATGAAGAGCTTGTATCACCTAAATATCAGCTTCAGAAAAACGGCCATGAAAATGACATGCGTGACATAATCAGTTGAATCCAATTCTCCAGTCCTCTGTGGTCGTGAAGAATCCCAGTTTGATGTCAATACATTTCATTTATTTTTGCTGGTTTGGCTGGTTTCCTTATGGCACTGTGTACTATGTGCTATTTCTTACAAAGTGATTTCAACTCTCTCCCACTCCTCGTATCTTCCGCAGTGTGAACTTCTGAATGGAAGGTGAAAACCTCGTGCAGCTGTAGCCTGTTGTCTCTGTTGGAAGGATGTGGGTGTTGTGAACTGGGGGATGAAATACAAGATGCCTCTCCAACATGTGTGATAACAGCTGAGCAAGCCACACAATAAAGCTCACGTTTAGGCCAAACAGCGGTTATAAAACCTATCTTCACTTCCCTCTTCTGGTTTCTCTCTTCCTCACAAACACAATGTTCTTCTGTTCTTTTCATTCTTTCCATGTTCCACATTTTAGAAATCAGCCTTAATGCTCTACATTTTGCGACAATTCAGGATGTGTCTGTACGTAAGATCGTCTGTGAACCCAGGCACATCCACATCCCGGTGAGGATTCACGGAGAGACGCATTCTCACGGTCTGACGAGTGGTCCTTTTCATTTTCTTGAATACCAAGACGACTAAATCGGGATAATCCAGGAAATGAAAAGTTAAAAAGACAGCGTAAACACAGTCACAGGGTTGGGTTTATTCCTCATCCCATGTTGGGATCACAGCTGATGACCTGCTGGTTGGAGCAAGGCCCAGATAATGGATACATGGAGGAATTAAAACAGATGCCATTGTTGCTGCATCATCCTACATGTGTCAAGCTGTATGAGGAGAACCACCTCTGTGTTGGTGCATACCAAACCCGCCTACAGATCTCCCCTCTGCATTGCATTGTTGTTTTCCTTCACATTTTTAGCTAACTGCATGTGTTCCCCTTTGTTTTTTCAGAAGCTCTCCAGAGACCGGACTTTGAGAGTCAGGGTCTGACCGAAGCGGCCCGCTGGAACTCCAAAGAGAACCTGTTGGCTGGACCCAGCGAGAATGACCCCAACCTGTTTGTCGCCCTCTATGATTTTGTGGCCAGTGGCGACAACACGCTCAGCATTACTAAAGGTTTGTCTATGTGGAGTTATTAGGGCTCAACTAGGAAGCATTCAGACGTTTGACTGTAGGTGTGACTGGTATAGTTGAATCAATATATCCGAAATCCAGTTAACTGTGACATTTTTGACAATTCACAATTGGTAGTGACATTAAAAGTGATGAGAGAGAGAGAGAGAGACTCAATAAGGTTATGAATCTTACTGAGAATCTACGTTATTAACTTCCTGTTTCTTTCCCTCTCTGTCTTCATCCCTGTCTGACTCTCACTTCCTGGCGATGGTCTCGCACATGTTTTTTTTCCTCCTGAACCGACAATAAAACAATACCACAGATGGTTTGCATGAACAAACAGAGGAAGGAAGTAGAGAACATATGCACCGGAATAAACAGGAACATGTCATGTTCAATGACACTTTCCACTTTATTCTACTATGAGCTAAAAAAAGGTTCATTTGACTTCATGTGAATATTTGCCACATAAATAAAGCAGTGTTTTTGTTCTATACGATCTATTAATGCAGAGAAGTGCGTTTATTTAGTTTCGGTCACTAAATGACTGGTGGAAAAGATCTGAGGGAACACGACATTAGATACAGTGAATTCCTGCATGTCTGAGCTCCGTTCTAGTGCGGTGTTCATCTTAATTCAAAGAGCATGGACCATTCACAACATGGAAACTCTCTCTCTCAGATCACAGGAGTCAAAGTATGAGCACGAAGACAAAGAGTGACTTCCTGGATAACAAACAAATAAAAAATGTAATCTTGCGTGTTGACTAGGAGAGAAGCTACGTGTGCTGGGTTACAACCACAACGGCGAGTGGTGCGAGGCACAGACCAAGAATGGCCAGGGTTGGGTGCCATCAAACTACATCACCCCTGTCAACAGCCTGGAGAAGCACAGCTGGTACCATGGACCCGTGTCACGCAACGCCGCCGAGTACCTGCTCAGCTCGGGCATCAACGGGAGCTTCCTGGTGCGGGAGAGCGAGAGCAGCCCCGGCCAGAGGTCCATTTCTCTGCGCTACGAGGGCAGAGTGTACCATTACAGGATTAACACTGCGTCTGACGGCAAGGTAGGCTTCAGGAAACACACACACACACACACACACACCACGATCAACTCTGGTCTACCTGATAAAGTGTTGATTGCTGTGTGGGAGCACCTTACTGTTGTTGTCTTTTCGTGCAAGTAACCCAGAACGTTCTCTCACATGCCGTACGGTTGATCTTTAGATGTGGTTTATTGCTCATGAACTCGCAGCACATGGCAGGACTTTCCACTTTGTTTTATATCTGCTGCAGTTTAAATGTAATTAACGTGTCGATACAGTGAAGTGGAGATAATAGTCGGGCGCTGTATTCAAGGTGCAGCTTTTCAGTCGGTGCGACATTTTGAGAAATGGGGAAAACATGATCGGGTTTGGCAAACACAGTATCTGGTGTTCCCGGCGATGGTAAGCTCTTCTTAAATATGGTGCCGGGTACATTATCCGGATGGTCGCGGTAGAAAAAAGTGCAGGCCATGTTTGTACTGTATGTACGACTGAAATTCCCCTGTGGGATTATCCCAAATTGCTATGTTGATCGAGAAGCTGCTGCCATGCTGCGCGTGTCACCGTCTCGCCTGTGATGCAGAGATGAGCGAGCTCCAGGAACGCTCGCTATGACAAGAATGCCTCTAACCACCAGTGTGCTGCTCACGGCCAGCAGACGCAAGGCCAGCCAGACACTGACGCCCATGCTAAGACATGCATTAGCACAGGCAGATGAAGCCAAGTATGCACTCACACACAGACACACACACATGCACACACACTCGGTTCCCCATCTCGTATTGTTTTCCATCCTCCCACTGAGCTACAACTCGAGTCTGGTATGATCGACTTCTCCAATGATAATCAGTCCTCCCCTGAGCCGCAGCTGTGTTTCACTGACTGTGATTAATACTGCTCTAATACTGCGGTTCATATGGTCGCCAAATTGATTTACCCCTTAAGTTAGTAAAGGTGTGAGCCAGTAGAGCAGACAATGGACCATTAAATCCTCTTCAGACTTCTACCATCGTTTCCCGGCACGTTTACCATTTTTCCTCGATCGGCTCGCTCAAAGCGCCCGTTCACTAGTAAAGAAATGCACAGTGAGGATTGTGGAGCAAATCATTTTTAGGATTATGTAAGACTTGGACAATGGAAAAGACTGTCCACTGAGCCCTGACCAGTATCCTCCACTCCACCAGCGTCCTGAGGTCTGCGCTGTGAGTTTTGAGTGGGCTCTTCTTTACGATGGAGACGTTTGTTGTGTTGTCGGTACCTGGATTGTTTCATGCTGTATAACTGGCACTTTGTCAGTTATTTTTGGTCTCGTTCGTTTCGATAAAACCACTTATTGTTTCCAGATGTGACATTAGTAGTCATCACATAATGAAAACATGTGGTTATTTCAAATAATAATCGCTGTATTTAATTGTTTTGACAGTTCTTTGAGCTCCAAGTGCAGAAGATAAAATTACTCAATAGAAAAAAATCTATCTTGTATTCATTGTAAGAATCCCAAACTATGGCAGATATTTGGTTTAGCAATAAGTTTGTATCACCGTTAGTTGCTAAGAAGTCTGTCAATGTCCTCAACTGAACTGACCTCTCGTGTACATCTACTCAAATGTAGAATCTGTTTCTCCTTCAGCTGTACGTCTCGTCGGAAAGCCGCTTCAACACGCTGGCGGAGCTGGTGCACCACCACTCCACCGTGTCCGACGGCCTCATCACCACGCTGCACTACCCGGCGCCCAAGCGCAACAAGCCCACCATCTACGGAGTTTCTCCCAACTACGATAAGTGGGAGATGGAGCGCACGGACATTACCATGAAGCACAAGCTGGGAGGGGGCCAGTACGGGGAGGTGTACGAGGGCGTGTGGAAGAAGTACAACCTCACCGTGGCCGTCAAGACGCTGAAGGTAAGCGCCACATGTGGCTGGATTCACAAGCTCATTATGAGAAGAGGACGCATGTCGGTATCCGTTTAGTCAAGCGGGAATATTTAGTCCTATATTAACACTTTCCCAGCTATGACTGTAATTTGGCTGCATAATGATCCCACCTGGTGGTGTATGGATGCAACTGCAACCAGTTTCTGGTTTTGCTCACCTTCTTTTGCCAATAACTGTCCAGGAGGATACAATGGAGGTGGAGGAGTTCCTTAAGGAGGCTGCCGTCATGAAAGAGATCAAACACCCCAACCTGGTACAACTGTTAGGTATGTTGACGTTCTCAAAGGAGGCCTTGTGTCTATATCATATAACCTGCGTCTGAAGAGAGAATATTGTTTTAGGCTCAGAAGAACAGTTAACTTGGGTCTTTCTCAGGTGTGCTCGTGTTTTAAGGTTGAATAGTTTATGGTTCAGTGCAGCAGTATATTCTCAGCTCATGAAGGAACTCACACGGTGAATATTAATGTGTTTTTGTTTTGCAAATGTTTCCTTGGCAGGTGTGTGCACACGGGAACCGCCGTTCTACATCATCACCGAGTTCATGACCCACGGGAACCTGCTGGACTACCTGAGGGAGTGCAACCGAGAGGAGGTGAATGCAGTGGTGCTGCTGCACATGGCCACACAGATCTCCTCTGCTATGGAGTACCTGGAGAAGAAAAACTTTATACACAGGTGGGTGGTGGAACCGTACTCCTAATTATTTAGGTCTAAAGTAAATACAATTTAATGAATTGTTCATCGTCAATGATTTAGCAGGCAGTGTGGTCTCAGTCAGAGCTGCACAAATACTAAGGAAATGTCTCCTTTGTGCTTAAATCTCATTTACTTTTTTCCACATTCCTGAGCTGCTCTCAGGACAGACTTGTGACGCCGTCCCGTCCGTGATGTTAGAGCGTTTGTTTGTTCTGGCATGTTTAACAAGGTCCTTTAGAAGCAATGAAATGATTTATGTCTTCAGTATTTGCCAAACTTTTACATTTTTAATCCTGACGAGACTCAGCTTGTGACTCTGAGCCTCACAGAAGAATCTGTCGACCTCCAACACTACACATGAATATCTTAACATACTATTGATATTTCTTTTTCTTTTTTTTCTTTTTCTCACTTTTGCCGATATGTTTAAGTCAGCCTATGCATTATTTTGGAGTAGTTTACTTTGACTGGTTTAATGAAGTCGGGTTTCCACCACAGCCTCCTGTTCATAACTCGTTCTCCTCCTAATCGTCTCCTGTAGGGACCTGGCTGCTCGTAACTGTCTGGTGGGGGAGAACCACCTGGTGAAGGTGGCCGACTTCGGCCTGAGCCGCCTAATGACCGGAGACACCTACACGGCTCACGCCGGGGCCAAGTTCCCCATCAAGTGGACCGCTCCAGAGAGTCTGGCCTACAACAAGTTCTCTATTAAATCTGATGTCTGGGGTTAGTTTAGTCTCACTGCTAAATGCTATAAACGTATTCTCAATGCTCTTGCTTTAATAGGCTCATTTCTTTCTTCAAGTTAAGATTCAACAAGGGGAAACAATTTGACTCATTCTAGTGTTTCACACGTCCCCATGCCTTCACACGCCAGTCATGTAGCTCTTTATACGTCTCTGTTGTTAATTGTTGCATAAATAGCACAACTAGCTGTCTTGTGCCTACGTCTCCAGCATTTGGTGTGCTGCTGTGGGAGATCGCCACCTACGGCATGTCTCCCTACCCCGGCATCGACCTGTCCCAGGTGTACGAGCTGCTGGAGAAAGACTACCGCATGGACCGACCCGAGGGCTGCCCCGAGAAGGTCTACGAGCTCATGAGGGACTGTGAGTGGCACAGCTGATCCATACAGAATCTAGTTAGAGGCACTCCACTCAGACTTTTTAAAAACACTTATTGTCTTTGTCTTCCCGTCAGGTTGGAGGTGGAGCCCCTCAGAACGTCCATCTTTTGCCGAAACGCACCAAGCCTTCGAGACCATGTTCCAGGAGTCGAGTATCTCGGATGGTCAGTTCTGCTTTTCTTTTGATATCCAAAGCGTCTTCTACTTGTGGGTGTTATTTAAATATTCACCCAAATATATTCACGCCCTCTTGCAATGGTTCCATTCTCTTAGTTATTACAGGGTTCGTACGGTCATGGAAAACCTGGAAAAGTCATAGAATTTTAAAATGGTCATTTCCAGGCCTGGGAAAAGTCATGGAAAAAACTTGAATCATAAAAGTTTGGGAAAAGTAATTGAAATGTGTTATAATCACATGTTCATTTACACCAAGTTTGAAAGAATTGATTTTTTTAAAGAGAGACGCTCAAAATATAAGCCGCCCTACGCTCTCAATATGCACAATGTTCTAAATTGTTCATGTTTATACCGAGATTTCAGTTTGGTCATGGACATTTGGTTTAAAGTCATGGAATAATCATGGAAATTCATTGGTCAAAATGTGTAAGAACCCTGTTATTACTAAGATGTGAAAAGATAGTTTGAATCTCAACTGTATCTTTACTGTCAGAGGTGGAAAAGGAGCTCGGCAAGAAAGGGAAGAAGGCGACATTCGGTCCCACCCAGAAGGCTCCGGAGCTGCCCACCAAAACCAGAACGCTCCGCAAAAACATGGACAGCCGGGATGGAGATAGTCCAGGTGAGGCACGATCGCACCCTCTGCACTGCTGCAGCTTCTTGTAAAACACATGTTCAAGTATCCAGTGCGAAGCGTTTTGTCCTTTTTGTTTTATAATCGGTAACAGTATGTTATTGTTCCTTGTCACTGATGATTTCCTGTTTCTTTGGGGCACTTCCTCAGACCCGTTGGATCCGGAGGTCGCCGTGTCGTCGCCCATGCTCCCCCGGAAAGAGCGTCCCTTCCTGGACAGCAACCTGAATGAGGATGACCGCTTGATACCCAAAGACAAGGACAAGACTCGAGGCAGCGGCTTCCTCAGTCTCATAAAGAAGAAGAAGAAGAACGCGCCCGCGCCCCCCAAACGCAGCTCGTCCTTCCGAGAGATGGACGTCCACCCCGACAGGAGGGGCGCCACTCCGGATCTTCGAGACGGCGACGGCTTCAACAACGGTGCATCTTTGGCCGTTAACGACATCACGCACGGCCTCGACTCCGCAAAGTTCCTGAGTAACAATAACGGGGCGGGGGGCATCACCAACGGGGCTCCGACCTACCCGGGACCGCTGTTTCCCCGGAAGAAGGGCGCTCCTGCCGTGCCCGGCCCCGGAGGGAAAGTGGCCACGACGCCGCCCGGCGAGGAAGAAGTCATGTCCAACTCTAAGCGTTTCCTGTGGTCCTCCAGCGTGCCGATCGGCTCCGCCGGCACCGAATGGAAGTCCGTCACGCTGCCGCGAGACCTCGGCCAGCGCCACTTTGACTCGGGCACATTCGGGGGCAAGCCGGCGCTGCCGCGCAAGAGGACCAGCGAGCAGAAAGGAGAGGCCGACCCTCGGAAGGGCACCCTCACGCCGCCGCCCCGCTTGAACACCTTAGCGGATGTTTCCTCCGCCTTCCTCGGCAGAGACGCCGACCTTAGTCCTGGGTCCAGCGTCCAGGCGTTGACGCCGAAGGCGGTCCGGAGGCCGGGGCTGCCGGGTCTGGACAACTCCAAGACCAGCGCGCTCCACGCCGAGCTCCTGAAGCCCAACGTGTTCCCGGCTTTGGGGGCGGCTGGAGACGAGTGCAGGGCCCGCAGACACAAGCACACCGGGGACTCTTCATCCGTCAGGGAAAGAGGGAAGTTACAAAAACCCAAACCAGCCCCCCCACCGCCACCCACCAATGCCAAAACGGGCAAGATGCCCCGCAGCCCCACTCAAGAACTCCCCTCCCCCTCCTCCGTCACGTCAGAGATCAAAGCTAAGGGCCTCCCCTCCGTCTCGGAGCCCCACCACACAACAACCACTGCCGGGGACCAGCCGCGCTCGCCCCTAGGCGAGGGCTCCAAGAAGCTGACCCTGGGCTCCACCTCCAAACCTCAACCGCTAAAGACCTCCGCCTCCTCCCCTTCCGTGACCGCCTCCCTCTCCAGCCAGAGCCTCGGGGGCTTCTCCTCCTCCCTCACCTCCCCCGGGGATCTGAGCTCGCCCACCGCGTTCATCCCCTTGGTGAACACCCGGCGCTCCCTCCGCAAGACGGCCCCCCGCCAGGCGGCCGAGCGCACCCCCAACTCGGCCGTGACGCGCAAGATGGTGCTGGAGGGCGCCGAGCTGCTCCGCGCCGCCATCTGCCGCAACTCTGAGCAGACCGGGAGCCACAGCGCCGTCCTGGAGGCCGGCAAGAACCTGTCCAAGTACTGCGTGAGCTACGTCGACTCCATACAGCAGATGAGGAACAAGTTTGCCTTCCGCGAGGCCATCAACAAGCTGGAGAACAGCCTGCGCGAGCTGCAGATCTGCCCCACCGCCACCGGGGGCGCCAACGCCCAGCAGGACTTCAGTAAGCTGCTGTCCTCCGTCAAAGAGATCAGCGACATCGTTCAGAGGTAGCGCTGTAACGTGTTGAACTAGTAAGACGTAAAACTGACATGAACTGTACGTAAGGCCTTTTTTCCTGAGAGCGTGAACTGCGGCAGATGCCGAGCTCGGGATGGAGATGTGAGGGGAACACGGCGGGCGGCGGAGGTTTCACACGACGGTTCGCTCGGAAACACTCCCGCCTGAGGTCACTGTGGACGGACTCTCTCCGTCAACGTCGTCAGGCAGAGTTTGCAATATTGAAACGCCTTAGCCGTGGACAGACGGCGTCTTTTGGCCTTTACGAGAGGAAGGGACCAGTTATTCTTCAACATGACTTTTCGCCAATCACTTCTGAAATGATCATGTCTTCTGTATTCTAGTTGTGTTTCCCCCCTTTCTCGATGACACTAGTAGAAAAGAGGCCCGTGATCATTGTTGGAGTGATGAAGATGAGCAAAAACACTTCACCTCAACTTGCTCTCGGATGCCTCCTCCGGCTCAGAGGACCGATCTCCTCGTGTCCGTTGTTACCTGTGAGAACCGGGGAGCTTCTGGACTCGGTGTTACGCCCCGATGCATTTATCACATCCCGGCACGGTGCGTTGCTGTCGGTTCGTCAGTGATCGGTTGTGTGCTGAGTGATGAAAAACGTGCCAGTGATGGTTCTGTATGAATGCTTTTGCATTATTTGCAACCATGTGCCATAAAATAATAATGGGAGCAAGCAAATGAGGCAAAATGAGCTAGTGGCCGTCACCGGCGGCGACCAGTTGTGCCGTCGACACGTTTGGCCGAGCTGTTTAAGATTTGCCACGTCGCGAGTGCAGAAATGTGGTTCCGGACATGTGTTGATGTGTGATTGCCATACCAAAAAAACCTTTGTCTCCAGTCTGTACTGGAGAGGGACCAGGGTGCAGGATCTGCTACTTAGTGGATCTGACTGTCTTATGTTGTCCTTAGACTGGACTTTCCTTATTTTTATTAGACTGATCCATCTTTCTATACACGCCAGTCACCAAAGCCATCAGTAGCAGCTCGGCCTTGGATCTGTCACGTGTTTCTTCTGACAACTGAAGGGACTCTTTGCCTGAGAGACTGTGTTGATGGAGGGCTTAATGCTGTTTAAGGCCTTTCCACCCCAGCAAAAAAAAAGAAAATATATAAATATATATATATAAATAAAATCTCCTGGGGGAAACACTGGACTGAAATGTTTATGGAGATGTCACTTGCTGTCTTACAAGATGAATAAGCGAGACGCTGCCCATTGGAGTAAAGAAGCCAAACGTTCCCTCGTTCCCAAACGACTGCAAGCTGCCTGGACTTCATGGTACCGTCAGTGTTGGCTGTGTTTTTATTCTGCTCCTTTACCACCATACCACTACTCATCTGTAATGTCTAAGCCTCCTCACCCATTTTTGTTTTTGTAGACAAACTTTGCTTTCCTTTGTAAATATGTTTTCCTATTTGTTTCTCTTTCTAGCCTTGGTGCAATTTTTGTTGCAATAAAATAACAAGCAGTTGTGCTACTTGAAATACAGTCGAGTGTTTCTTCCACTTGTGTTTGTCAGTGAAAACAGTTCAAGTCATTAAAATGAAACCGAGCATTTCTTTTCCCTCGTGTCCATTGACGCTCGTCTCTGTAAAAGCAATGACGCACAGCGACAGGTTATGTATAATTTATTTTTTTCTGTCTAGAGTATTTTGTCATTAAAATCAAAATGTCAACATTTTAAAATCATATACACTCAAGAAAGCATTTAAATGTTAGCACAGCTCCTTAAAAATTTATACATATGTACTTTTTTGTTGTTGTACTTGGACAGACGGAAGGAGGAAGTGGTCACTCAGACTGCAAAGGGGTGGGACACAGAAAAAAAAGTAAAGCCCAGCCCACCAACTTACCACTAAGGAACCAATCCCCACTCCCCAAAAGTTAAGACAGCGATGCAGGCCCCGCCCACGTGGAGGAGCAACGGTGGGGTGGGAAAAGAAAAACCACGCACCCCATTCTCCACTCCATACAGTAACGCCCGTCGTATCGATCCACCGCCTCTCCCCTCCGAGTGACGGTTCAGTAGTGTGCAGTCGGGGCGTCCTTCACACACATTTATTAATAGAAACTATGTTACAGAATTTCCCAAGCATGAATTACAGGAAACCCACGAGCACATCAACTGTACAGATCTTGGCAGAGCCGGCAAATAAATTTATAAATTGGAAAGTAGCGAGGTCACCAATAGTTAAGAAGCAATATATACAGCTGTCCAATCAGGGAATGGCTATATTGTACAGAAAAATTATATTGGAGGGAGGAGGGGGGGAAACAATACAAACATAATTGATTTTGACAATTTCACTGTATTGAGGGACATGCTGCTCGGTGTTGTTTACGTCAGAAACAACACATCAGCTCTTCAGTGCACTACTTGAAATGAAGGAGTGTTGACGGTTTACAGGCCATGCTTCTGATACCCTGGAGAGAGTTTGACATGTGAGCCACCACTTGCATCGGTACATTATTCCCCAGTAAAATGCAATAATGGATCTAAGAGTGTGGATTTATTTGGGGTGAGTCCAATAGCCGTGTGAAGAGGAAGTGCAGCAACACAATAAAGATTAAAGAGTAATAACATGAATTATAAGGCAATAAACCATGACAAAGAAAAAGCTGGTAAAGACAGAAACCGTGGTGATATGACCCGGGGGGGGGGGGGGGTGAAGGAATCTTTACACCAAACACAGAAATGCCTTTTGTGTTCAAATATAAATCATCCAACTCAACACACAGACCAGCTAGAAACGCCCACTAGTCCCTCCCGTCATCTCATAGGGGAGACGGAGGAATTACTTTAATTCTTTTTCATCAATTCCAGTTTTTCAATTTTCCCTCTCCTGAGAACATCGTTTCCACATCTGTCAGAGGACGTCTCTCCGTGTCGAGCAGCAGTAACAGAATTAAAAGCCACAAGCAGGTTTGAATCCTGCTGGAAAGGCTCACTGGGCTCCACATTCCTCTTCCTGTGGCGGCAGGACTCACGACTCCACTGCCGTCCCCGTCCCATCCTGCACTAATTAACTGCAGGGGAGCAGAACATGCTGGGCTGGTGAACCATGCATGAGACCTCAGGAGTTTATCACACATAACTGATCAGTGGTGGATGGAATTTAATGCAGTGTTTAACTGTCATATGTAGCTATAAAACCAGACATTAAAAAACTGTCTTGGTTTATCATTATCGTATGAATGTTACATCTATCTAAAGTGTCAGTAATGCGTGGTGGCGTCTACGGGACTATGACTGGGGGGGGGGGGGGGGGGGGGGGGGACTAGACTGAATGGTGCGAGAAGAGTGGAGGGAAGCGAAAGAGGAGCGTTATGGGACGACAACACACTGACAAAGTTTAGAGAGGAGGAGGAGGAGGAGTAAGACGGCAACGAAGGGAGACGGGCAGAGGGGAGGAGAGGTAGGGAGGGGGACATGTAGTCCACACAGCCAAGCTCGGTCTGGCCCAAGTCGATATCCTTCCCTCCGCAGCCCTGCTCTCATGCAGCCCTGGTGCAGTGAGGGAGGGTGGATGGACGTACGGAGGTGGATGAAGGGGGGATGGTTGAGGGAAGGCGGGCGGCACAGACGGAGGATGGGAGGATGAAGGGGGGGTGCTTGGTCATTAGCATCCGCAGCCTTCCCTCTGGGGCTGTGGTTCGCTGGTTAGCCGACCGCCCTGGGGGGCCGAAGGCTTGTGCTGGACCCCTGACTCTGCGGCGTTCAGGTCCAGGCTGCCGTCCTGGATGTTCTGGTAGATCTTCTTCGCAGCTTCCAGGAAGGCGTCCTCAACGTTTTCACCTCTGAACACAAAGCAGAAACACAGATGAGACGGAGGGAGGAGGCGATTGGGAGCGAGTACGGAAGCAGGGGGATGTTTCATGTTCGGTGTAGTGGCCATTTGTCGTCCGAAATCAAACAAAACTATAAATCAAATCGGCACTGATGCATCGTGGGTTTTGGTGTTGACGCACGCAAAAGAAAGTAATGTCCATTTCCGTCCGTTAGTATTGTGATAATTTATTTTCTAAACCAACAAAAAAGAACAAACAAAATGTAAACATTTCCTCCTGCTGTGTGTGGTAAAAAACATTGGCCGCCCTGGTGCATGCTGGTCCTGTGCCTATCCACCTCTACATATAACCACAGGTGCCCAGTGTTACCCAATCAGTGAACCTACAACTAAATATATTAAACTAAACTACAACTATCATAAGAAATAACTTAAATATCAAAATATAACCTAAATAAGCAATAAACAATCAATATTACTTTACAATAAAACCCAAACACAAATGTTAAATTAAATAGCTCCAACATTCGGCTTTCACCAACATCAAGTTGTGCAGACTTACGTTTTTGCGCTGGCTTCCAGAAACAACAGACCTGGAGATCACACAAAGATGCAACGACAGTCAGTGAAACATTGTTTAAAGCTCAAATACTGAATTAATATTGTGGCTTTCCTCAAGTCAACCCCTCCTAGGTTGGGTCTCAGCAATACAGACAGAAGAGGACATCAATCCTCACTTTCTTCTCTTGAAGTCAACCATAAAGGTCTTCTGATAAGAA
This sequence comes from Liparis tanakae, assembly GCA_036178185.1. Taxonomy (NCBI): domain Eukaryota; kingdom Metazoa; phylum Chordata; class Actinopteri; order Perciformes; family Liparidae; genus Liparis; species Liparis tanakae. The sequence continues at coordinate 10,355,712 of CM070090.1, read as the reverse complement.
CACAACGGCTAAATCTTGTGATTATAGTGTTGATGAAATTGAGGATGGAATAGTCACCTTTAACTATAAATGCTGCTGTACTATCCATCGGTCAGTCTTAAAGATGCCCGAGTGTCCGACTACTTAACACCGTAAAGAGTGGACACACGGCATGGAGGAACAGAAGGAAAATGCTCCTTCCGACTAAAACCCTCTGAAGCGTTCTCCGCTCTGCACGTGTCTCACCGTTCTCTTCAGCGAACTGCTTTGCCTCCTCATACGTGACGTCCCTCTGGGCCTCCAGGTCCGCTTTGTTCCCTATGAGAATGATCACCTGGAAATACAGGAAGTGGAAGAGTGAGGCAACAGCCTTCTCTCTTCAAGCCGAGAGCCAAACGCAGTCGAGAGGCGGTTCTTGAGGCCGTTGACACGGGGCGTCTCTCCATCCACGTCTTCACAGACGACTCCACATGAGCACACCTGGCAACGGTGATGTAGTCAGCTTCTGTTGTAGTTCTGACACTCTTAACCCTCCCGTTACCTTCAAAATTACTAACAGCCATTAAAACCTCCAGAAAATGATTAGAATTCATATTGTTTCCCAAGTTTAAGTGTCAGGTACTTTGTTTGTTGACTACCTAAATATCCCTTTAAATAAATAAAAAAAGTTGATATTTCTTATATGTTTTACACAGTGAAAAAAACAGCCTGTGGTCAAATTGACCCCAAAGAACACCGATGCATACAAGGGTTTGTACAGGACATTAAAAACACATTTTATATTTTCCCGGTTGTCCCCAAAGAATTAGGAAAAGTCATGAAATATGAAGCAAAAACAATTATGCCAATCATTTTTTTTAGAGACGTCAAATGTTGAATGGGGTCAAATTGACCCCAAAGGTAACCGGAGGGTTAAGACTCCCTCAACTGCAATGATAAGCTGCTTTATTCCAGAATTGATAACAATGATACTTATTAGTAGTTATTTGTTTTGTGCCTCACATCCACTGCATAATAGAGAGCCAAAGGCATACACAGTACAGTTGATTTGATACTAATATTCATAATAATGATGTAAAATTTAAATATTTGTATTTGAATGATTGGTTGTTATTGGGAAAAGTGACGGCAGATTTTTTAGAAGCTCTTGCTAAATCCCAAGAAGTCTTACACAACTGTTGTTTTCATTGGGATGACGACGGCGGCGTCCGTCATGTGAACACCTAACGTGTTCCTTATGCGTTCGCTTCTCAAACATCAGCCGCCAAATAAAGTCACTGGAAGCAGGAACACATGTTTACGCCGCCGTCCCCCGCCACGAGTAGACGACGACACCGCCACCGCACGGCCGACAGCGAGAGACGCTGCTGTGAAAAACAGCCGATGGGCTTCTGGGATCTTTTCTACCATTTGGTTGTAGACTCAAGATGACAGAGAGCAAAGCACACAACGTTTCAATTAACATTCATACGAACAAAGGTTGGCTAACGTTGTGACTAAAGCTTACCTTAAAATGAGAAAAAGAACAAGACATATGTGGATGATACGTTCATATATTAATAAACCTCGATGTTGTTTAGAAAGCAGGAAAACATGTTTCACCCGGCGTGAAAGTGGCGTATTGCAGAAGCACTTTTCTCGGAGGGAACACTGCTCAGTAAACGAGAGCAATGCGTTATAGAGCTAATCATATCTACCAACAAATCCAATTTCATAAATGCACATGGCTCTGCGGTGAAGGGCAGAGGGAGAATGACACAGGGGAAACCAAAAGAAACAAAGCAACAGATCTGCTTATAAGACGCATGAAGACAAGAAAAGGACCCGCTCCATTAACTAGAGAGCAGGGACATAGAGCTGGAGAGCAAAAGACAGGATGTGTGTCGGTGTTCTTACAGTGTTGGGGTTGGTGAGGTTTCTGGCGTCAGTCAGCCAGCTGCTGAGATGGTTGTACGTGCTTCTCCTGCATGACATCAACAAAAGGGACAGTGGTTACTATGACGACAAGCAAATACTTGACTTTTCCCCTCTTTAGATGGATCAGGACGGAGTGGAGATGCAACAGAAGAATGAAGTGATTATAGATGGTGGTTTTTTGTCCTGTATTTGCGTAGTTTCTAAACAGGAGAGACGTGCACAGTCCTGTTCAATCTAGCAGCGACTGGAGACGGTGTTGTGTGTGGAGATGTTCCACATGTGGACCCGTGTTTATCTGGCACACCCCGTATACCGCCTCACACCTTGGGCAAGAGGGTCAGACACAAGCTGGAAAGCAAACCGTCCAGGAGGGGGTGAGATGAGCGCTGACCAGACGCTCTTGCCCCCGTTGCCCTTCTTCTTAGACGTTGGCGTAACGTTGAGTCCGTGTAATGGTCGTACCTCCCCCACAGAAATGATCACATGACACGCATCCCGTACCTGGTGATGTCGTAGACCATGAGCGCCCCTGCTGCTCCGCGGTAGTAGGAGCGGGTGACCGCCCTGAAGCGCTCCTGACCCGCCGTGTCCCAAATCTGCAGCTTGATCTTCTGGCCGCTCACCTCAATTATCCTTGTACCAAACTCCACACCAATCGTATGGGGGCAATCCGCCATGACTGTGGAGAGAGAGAGGGGGAGAGGAAGAGAGGGAGAGAGGAAGAGAGAGAGAGAGAGAGATTACTTTGAATTCACTTTAATTATTTGGGCCAATTAGTTTAGTGTGATGCCCCTTTAAACCCTCAGTGGTCGTGCATTGTTTGTGTTGCTTCATGGATTTTTGTGATCATTTGCCATGTGCCAACTTTATTACGTTAGTGGAGTTTACATTTTGAGAGAGTTGGCGATTATGAGAAGTGAATTAGTGGTTTTGTTTTATTAGAAGTTTTAAACTGAGAAAAACATACAGTTAGTGTGCCGAGAAGCGCGTGTTGCTTTCAATGATTTGGTTGCAATGTACCTTTTGTGAATACGCACGTAACACACCTCCACGGTTAATCAGCAGCAGGTGCATCAATAATAAAAACAGTACTTAGAGTCATCATACTCAGTTGTAAAATGAAAGTATAAAAACAACCAGAAAGCAGCACTTTTCTTTTGAACTGATACTTAAAAATATTTTCTAAATCACCCCACAGTGTATGTGTGTGCCTGTGTGTGTGTGTGTGCCTGAGTGTGTGTGTGTGTCCGTGTGCCTGTGCCTGTGTGTGCCTGTGTGTGCCTGTGTGTGTGTGTGTGTGTGTGTGTGTGTGTGTGTGTGTGTGCCTGTGTGTGTGTGTGTGCCTGAGTGTGTGTGTGTGTCCGTGTGCCTGTGTGTGTCCGTGTGCCTGTGTGTGCCTGTGTGTGTGTGTGTGTGTGCCTGTGTGTGTGTGTGGCTGGTGAATGAGGAACATCTGGCTTGTTAATAGGAGCCCTGAACAAAGCGGGCTGAATGGTAATGGGCGGCTGCAGCTGACTCGCACACAGAAGAAGAGTCTCTCCCTGTTGAGCTCACACTCCACTTCTGTGCCGCTGACTTCCGCTCACGCGGAAAGAAATCTAAAGCCATTTGGGCACTCCGGTGGAACCTGGCAACGTTCCACACAGAGGCGCGAGGACACGCAAAGAGCACAAAAAAAAATAGAAAAAAAAGAAAAATAGGGTAGCACTTACATTTCTTCTCTGTGAACTGGTGGAGCAAACAGGACTTCCCTACACCCATGTCCCCTGTGGAAAGGGAAAGAGGCGGAGAGAAACTAAATAGCAGAAGAACAATTCTGGATTCCAGCCTGCAGTGTAGAACACAAACATGTGGCACTGAGAACGTCAGCGACGATACTTTAAATCTTTAAATGTAATGTGGAGCGATATGGGACGGAGAAAGACGTAAATATAATATAATGTGTACTCGCAATACATAGTTTGACAATGAGATGCAAGCTATTAATAAAATCAATAGCGTTTACACTCTATTCCTTGTTATTCAAGGTGTGACAATATTATAAAGCACCCAGCAGCCTCAAAGTGGGCATTGGCTGGAAACAACAAAAGCATCTTACAAGATGTTGTGAAACTTCAACAAGTAGGAGCACCAGACCTCTAGGCTTCCCTTTTCAAAACCAACCAGTGAAGGGAAGAGAAGCACGAGCTAAAAGTTAAGAAGCAAGCCCCGGGCTGCGCTTCAACATCATTTACACACCTTTGAGCTCTGAGCCAGGGCGTTTCACGTGAAAGGAGGGTAAATAGCCCAGAGCCGAGGTTGTGTTTGTTTATGCATTTTGTCCTTCTGCACATGTATGTAGTACAGTAAGAGTAAAAGCAGCCATATGTTTACGTTAACAAACACGTCATTCTAATAGGGGAAAGGCATTTAAAAATGAATTACACATTTCCAGTGTATGGTAAACTATTCATAAATAAATGGCAAAGTAGTGTAATTACTTATAGCATTATGGTAAGAGTGATGCACTTTGAACATCAGGCAGCTTGAATAAAAGAACTAGACAAACCAATGGTGGATTTAGACATGTTTCCATTTGACTAATAGATCTGTCAGTATTACTGTCTCTCAGAAGATGAAGGCAGACATGCAGAAACATCTCTTGAAATGTGGTGCGTCATCACAGATCGAAGCAGCAACAAAAAGAGACGGTAAGACATATTGAATCGTGTTGGAGCTACTCTGTGTACGGTGCACATAAAACATAGAAGTGGGATAGATACATAAAACATAGAAGTGGGATAGATACATAAAACATAGAAGTGGGATAGATACATAAAACATACAAGTGGGATAGATACATAAAACATAGAAGTGGGATAGATACATAAAACATAGAAGTGGGATAGATACATAAAACATACAAGTGGGATAGATACATAAGACATAGAAGTGGGATAGATACATAAGACATACAAGTGGGATAGATACATAAAACATAGAAGTGGGATAGATACATAAGACATAGAAGTGGGATAGATACATAAAACATACAAGTGGGATAGATACATAAAACATACAAGTGGGATAGATACATAAAACATAGAAGTGGGATAGATACATAAAACATACAAGTGGGATAGATACATAAAACATACAAGTGGGATAGATACATAAGACATAGAAGTGGGATAGATACATAAGACATAGAAGTGGGATAGATACATAAGACATAGAAGTGGGATAGATACATAAAACATACAAGTGGGATAGATACATAAAACATACAAGTGGGATAGATACATAAAACATAGAAGTGGGATAGATACATAAGACATAGAAGTGGGATAGATACATAAGACATAGAAGTGGGATAGATACATAAAACATAGAAGTGGGATAGATACATAAAACATAGAAGTGGGATAGATACATAAAACATAGAAGTGGGATAGATACATAAGACAGAAGTGGGATAGATACATAAGACAGAAGTGGGATAGATACATAAGACATAGAAGTGGGATAGATACATAAGACATAGAAGTGGGATAGATACATAAGACATAGAAGTGGGATAGATACATAAGACAGAAGTGGGATAGATACATAAGACATAGAAGTGGGATAGATACATAAGACATAGAAGTGGGATAGATCATAAAACATAGAAGTGGGATAGATACATAAGACAGAAGTGGGATAGATACATCAATGCACAGCTCGTCGACGAGGCTCGCTGAGAAGCATCGCTCACTTACCAATTATGATGTATTTGAAAATGTAGGAGTAGTTGTACGGTGCAGTGGCCATGGTGGCTCTGAAAGAGAGAAAAGGAAAGGTTGATGTGAGCAGACAGATTTTTTTTGTAGGCGATTTCATTTACACAAATAATAATGTACACAAATGCTTTTATCAATTCAAAATACAATTGACCAACAACATGCTATGCTGGAAGAGAGGCTAAATAAGTCAAACTTGAGCGTGTCTGAGAGAAAATAGAATTAAGGACTGGGTGTAACAGGTTGTTGGCTGTCAGGTAGTTTTCTACCCCCCCCCCCCCCCCCCCCACCAAAGGACGAGCATACAAGGAGATTTGGTGATATCTTTTATTGAGACTGTGCTCTCCACTGGCTCCTTTACAGGGACACAGACACACACACAGAGATTAGCCCCAGTTGGGGTTGTTTAACAATCCACCACCAGGTGAGGCCAATTAAACCGTGTCCCATTGTTACTTGTGTCTGTGTGAATTAGACGTACACAAATAAAGCCAGACACAAACAGACATCGCCCTCCTCTGAACAACTTCAGGCTCATAGTCCTGATCAATTCCATACCCTTTATAATATTAACTTGCATATATTTCTACCACAAAAGAAATGAAACCCGTCTCTCTGTGGAGTCAGGATCTAGAACTTGAAGAGCACACCCTGTACGCTTACTGACGCTGTAAGAGATTATTCATAAGGATGTACACTCCAGTATATTATCTACGAACATTAATTTATTCAACACTGGAACAAAATGAATCCACTTTGGTGATTTAGTACCACATTGCTTGAACTATCACTAATGCTGAAGTTAGCGTGTGTTACATTAGATTATTAACACTATTTCAGAGTTCAAAGCTCTTTCACATATGCTAACAAATCCATATCCAGTGATGCTTCTGTGTTCACGCTCCTACTCCGCACACAGGGACGGCATGCAGCGAGGAGCCTCAGAATTAAGACGCAGTATCACTGGATATAAACAAAATTACATTCACAAATGCACTCGTTGAACCGCCAATGGGAGGTGCTCTTTTTGAACATACACATTTAATTAATAAATAAATGATGGGGTCATGTATGACGTCAAAAGAAGCTTTGGAAAGCAGGCCGTCTCTCATGAACAATTTCCCCATTAAATTCACTTTGCAAAGCCATTTCCTGACATCAAGGCCATGTTGGACGTGTGCTCTATAAAGACCGCTACGTCATTCTGTACGGTGCAACTGCTTTAGAGGTAAATAAATCAGGCTTAACAATCGGGTGCATAATCATGCAGCATGAGGGTTTCTGTGTCGATGGCAAAGATGTTCTGCCAGTGGTATTCTGTGGTCAGCAGCTCAGTGAAGGCTGGACTGAAACCACTGCCACACATCACTCTCCTTATCCTCCTGCATGTCTGACTGGCCAGATTAATGCTGACAGTAACACAACCGGATTAAATGTACATGGCTGGGATTTGAGAAACTAAGAAGGAGGAAAGGAAAATAAAGCTAAAGATAAAATGACTTTACAGGGATGAAAAAGAGAGACAAATGGAAAGTGTAGACCGTCAATAGTATTAGAAAATGGAGTAAGTGGGTTAATATAGAGGATCAGAGACAGGAAAGGAAGACGGCCTGCAGGAGGACTGAGTTGAGGTTAATTCAGGTCGAAATGTTGCTTAAATACTAATGGGGTTGGGTCTGGTATTCTCATGATGACATTCATACTAATCTTATGCCTGGGAAAGAATGTACATCAAACAGGAAAAGTAGAGATTAATAAATAATAATAAATGATATGAAAAGAACAGACAATAACATTTGATAACTAAGACAAGTCAAAAGCATGTTTCAGTATTTTTAATTTCCTGAAGAAAACAGACTTCAGGAGAAGCTACTAAGTGTTCCAATTTATGTAAACAACTTAACAGAGCAGCCTATGACTGTTTCTTTTTGGAAGCCTTTCAGAAGAGATTTGGCTCACTGTGACACTCGTCCACAAACTGCAACTTAACCTGACATTTGCTAATTACTCAGGCTACCACCAACTAGCAGAAAGTAGTCTTGATGAACTTCCCATGTGACCGTTGTAGGATCCACACGTTTACTACTTTGTTGAAACCATACTGTAACTACACAATCACACCGTTGGATTTAAAAAAAAATAAAAAATAAATCATAGTCTTATTTAAGGGCCTTTCTCTAGACTGCCTCCTGTCACGTGACCCTCATGTGGCATATGTACACCATGTGATGGTTCAGGGCTCAGGAAAGTAAGCAATTAGAGTAGGTTACCCAGAACAGAGGCAAACCAATAAGCTATTCAATTTTGAGACCAACCTTTATTTTGTCAGCTTTTTGTGCTCATTAAGTAGAAATAAACCCCAGGGTGTCCGTCATGGACTCAAGCTCATGTGACCAGAATGCAGCCTCAGCATTTCTCTACTACTCCCCGACCCACTGAAACTTTCTCCAGAAAACCAGTCATTGCTTTTCCGCAACAGCCACTTCCTATATGAAAGGGGCGATGGCCGTCTGAGCTATTGGGAAATCATAACAACAATATAGTCAGTGCTTTTATGATGTGCCCGCTATTCAAATCATGTGACTCACTAAAGCCATAAAACATAGTATGACATCACCACTGCCGGTTACAGGCGCATACAAGTCGAATTTTATGTTTTACAATATTTATATGGTGAAAGAAAGTCAAAACAATAAGTAACGTTGTTATTCGCTATATTACTGATGACGACAATATCACTTCTATAATCGTCGTTCCAAACAGAACGACTCTTGTGCCCCATCTCGTCATTTGTATCCGACACTGTGACGTCATGCTCGCTCCCAAGCGCCGGCTAGTTTAGTTTAACAACCGGCTAAATTGACAGCTTCGGTTTGGTTAATTTTATGCTGTTAGTTCTCACACAAAAAGTTAATAATGTCACGCGTTAAAAGGTGAAATACAACCTGACTTGCACACGGCTAGAAGCATCGACATGATCGTGTCTGATAACGATCACGGCCCTAATTTAGCTGTTTTGACAGCTAAGTTTGCGTTAGAGATCAGTGGCTACGTCTTGAAAACAAAACGCATGCATCACAAGACGTGTGTCACTATTAGCACACAGACAACCAAGGCAGTATCGACCGATTAGTGCAACTATGTTAGAACATCAACTCGGCCGCTGCATAATTTCACAAAAGCCACCAACAACCAAACTATCGAAAGCCAGCTCTACCTTTAGCATGCTAGTTTGTCAGCTAGCTGCGATGGTTGGATAAAGCCAGATACGCTGTTTAGTTAGCTTGTCAACTCGTATTTGGTCTCTACCGATCAAGTGATTAATCGCCAACAAGTGTCACCTCTCGCATTGTAATGTATCACATACAAACCACTCGTTAAATCCAACGATAAATAAATAAAAACCTAGTATTAGCCATATGTTAGCTAGCCTCGTTAGCTTTCCAATTAGCCGACTCCTGGCAAACACAGGCGAGCTTAACTGTTCCAACCGTGTCGTGATTGACGTGCCAGTGTCTTTACGTCAACCGGGGCGTGTGTGAGAGAATCTACAAGTGTTTGCTCTCGTCTGTCCTTACCAGAAGTTAAGTCTCTTTAGCTTTGTGTGCTCGAGCTGTTCAGAAGAGGAACGCAGGTTATCCTGGCTCAAGTGAGATCGGTCTATCCAAGATGGCTGCTCGCGGCACAGGGTTTCCTCCGCTGGGTGCAATGGGCTGCTGGGACAAAGAGCATCATATGCGGCGATTTGAGGTGTATGCACTGTGGTGGAGAGCAACCTCACCTGAACAGGTGCGTTCACGCATACTGTGCTGGCATACCTCTTGATACAGATTCAATTCAATTCAATTCAGTTTATTTGTATAACCCAACTTCACAAATTACAAATTTGTCTCAGAGTGCTTTACAATCTGTACACATAGACATCCCTGTCCCAGATGTGCGGTATCAGATTATTCAACCATTACTTAGGTGACATCGTGTGATAGCCAATAAGATTGAGTGTTCAAAGATTTGATTACACCTAGTTTAGAAGACATTGTCTTCATACTTTTTAATAAACTGTATTATGTATGTTGTATGTTTTATCTTCTTGTTTTCTCTCTTTTAGAGTTGCATGTCTATTATTTGTATATGGAACTTGGCATCTGAAATAAAGAATAAAGAATATTAAAAAAAATGTTGTGCCTGATGGATTGTGGAGGTCTCCATCGAGGAATATGCCTACTATGAACTATTCATACACTGTCATATTCATTAAATGTATTTGAACTCTAAATCTGTCCTTCTGTACACATGGCATCTATTGCACCTGTCAATCCCGGAGAGGGATCCTCCTCTGTTGCTCTCCTGAAGGTTTCTTCCCTTTTCCTCCCTGAAGAGTTATTTGGGAGTTTTTCCTAATCCGATGTAAGGTTTTGGGACAAGGAAGTCTATGTGTGCTATACAAATAAACTGAATTGAATTGAAATTGTGCACTTTAATTTTTAATTTTTGAAAATGTTGAAAACCTAAAGTTATATCAAACTGATGCTGAAATGTCAGGTTTAGCTATGCTAACTGTTTGTATGCCTAAAAGTATATTTGTATTAGTTTATTTGGACTTTTTTCAGTTATTCTTTAATGTGGAAACAGTTCTAGTAAGGTATAGCTCCATGTGTTTGTGAAAATCAACTGAAGCCATGTTCAAATTGTTAATTTGTTAATTGAGGAAAACTTGTGAAAAAAATTACACATATATTACATTCAAACAAATAGCACAAGGAAGTGGGGCCCTGACATATTTATCAACTATTTAGGCATGATCCATTTTGCAAAAATATCCCTGCATGTGTAAAATAAAATATTGTCCAGCAGCTGCAATGTTTACTCAGACTTTCTGGCTTGTATGGTTTGATACCCAGAATACTTTGTAGACTTTGTATGACAGCTTCATACAAAACATATAGTGTATTGTATTAAGATAATAATGTAATTGAAAAAAATGTCTACAAGTAAACATTAGCTAATCTTTATGATTGTTCTATTTCTGCTTAATTATATATAGTGTCTATCTAATTCATGTCAGCATTACACATTTTAATATGCACATAAAATCCCTTTCTAATCCGCTGGTCTACTGTTTAAATGAAATCATGTGAATCCCAAGTAATTTATATTTACTCTGATTATGTTTAGTATGTGACATGGCGTGTTCATGCATGTGACACAAATTAAAATGTCAAGCACTTTTGAAAAATTTGAAACATTTTAATCCAGTAATTCACAACATTACATGCTTTCACTGTACAATATTTCTTATAGTTTTACATACAACCACATGCAGTGTGCTTTCCCAAACATAGCCTGGAGAACTGGACAGCAAACAACAAATATCTTAAACGTTGCAAGGTAAATATATATGACTTTAAAAGAAAATACTGCACAGCAAAGATGTGATCTTGAGAAACATAATGAAATCCGTAACAAAGAAAATATAAATATGTCTCACACTGAAGACTATTTAATAAATGACATTATGATTCTAAGATCTTTCTTTCATGGCAACAAATGGCCCATAATATCCTATAATGTACTTTAAGCTACATTTAAGTGAGTAGATCTTCACACTAAATTCACTGATGACTGCAAGCTGCTTCATTGTTATTAGTATGCAACAGGTTTATTGTGCCATCAATTTGACTGTAACTCCAAGGTAAACAATGTGATAAAAGTTACTGTTTCAAGGTGCTAGCCAGTAACACCACACAGAGTAAAACTCCCATTAATCTCTAAACGTGAGCATCTAAGCGAAGAGATGACAGCTGTTATTTTCCACCAGTATTCCATCGGCGGTATGTCCCTCTCCAGATTGACTCCATATCACAACCACATCCTCAGCAGCAAGAGGCTGACCAGTGCACAGATGTAGTGTAGTGTGCTTGGGCGCCAGGAGGGGGCGCTGTTACACAGGTCTGAGTTACAGCAGTGGATGCGCACCCCTGGTAGCTCATGTTGCTGGCAGTGTCTGGATGTGGCACAACCACTGGTCAGGACAATACCCAAGGCCGCTGGATGGACAGAAGGGGGAGACAGTCAGTCAGAGAAGAGTGACGAGCTGGTGTTTGGCTCAGCAAGAAAATAAACAAAGTAAGCACTAGTGTGTAATGAGACGTGGGATCCCAAAGGCACACTCCACAGGATATGTCTTCACATTTATGAAGACAAGCTCTCCCTGAACGATGCACATTATGTGGAGATTCTCTATTTATGTCTCTCTGGTTGTCATATAGTTTTTTTGGAGACAGGCATGTAAAACTCACCTCTAATAATTACTGCAATACAATTTGTGAGGTATTTACATTGGTCTGATCCCTTTATTCTTAGAAAAAATAAACAAAAATGCAAAATTCAAATGGTTGAGCAGCAACAATTTCAAATAAAAGGGAGCCATATGCTTCTCCACCATGTTCTCATTAAAATAATTGATCGAATGGGATTTTACTGAGAGCAATTTATTCAATTAGCACCTGACAACATCTCTGTAAATTATAATCCCCTAATGAAGACAAATAAGAGTTATCAGGTCTCCTGAGAGCACAGCAGATACTGTCATGAATCTATCCCCACAGTTAAAATGTAAGAACAAATCTGAAAACAAAGAAGACTATAACTCTGAGACTCTTATGAAACTTCCCCAGCATCTGTTCGATTTGAGTTTGGCGGGGTCACATGCAGATTAACTGGCTGACATGGCCACAGATTACCTCCAAGACACCGCTTCGAGATTTTGACCGACAAGTGCTTGTCATACTGTTTCTAATGGGCTGTTGTCAGTCCTTTTCTGAGCTTGCTGTTTCTCTGAGCAAATGGAAAAGGTGCATCATCAGCCCTTTCAACATGAGTGGATCCTTTGGACGGCAAGCAAAGGAACAGATGGATTGTCCACGCTTCCATGCATATCAGCAGAACTACTCATCTGACCATCACTCTCCTGTCATGGGTGTCCACGTACTCCATTTGACTTAACATCAAACAAGGAATGACTTATAATTTACCCATCAAAGCACACCGCAAGTAGGGGTTATGTAATGTAACTGTCCTCAGTTCAGGGAGTAATAGAATATTCACATCATCGGACAAAGAACATTTACATGAAAGTATGATTACTAAGGATTATGCCAATGTCTAGTGGCACGTCACAGCGAATTCATCATGATGAAATAATCTTCCACTCCACCATAAAAAAGAATCAGATGCAGTAGCTCACTGACTCGGAGGATGAACAGAAGACAAACATGTGATTTCACAACAATTATTGATAATGGAGGTGTACTCACTGCTCTCTGTCTTGATGCAGAAGCGGTGTTTGAAGCCTCTGTGTGAGTGAGTGCAGGTGATGACCTCCGGGTTGGAGCAGCCCACGTCAACGTACCTCTGGCCCTGGATGATGTTGCAGCCATAGCACTGCAGCGCATGGACTGCAGGGGACACACAGAACGGGACATGACAACTTGTTCGGTGCAGTTTAAGATGATGTGTCAGCTTGTTAGTGGAAAGCCCCTGGAGTGTAAAATGAATGGAGCCTTTGCTGCTACTGTTGGGCAATGGAATAAATAGTATACGCAGATACGCACTGCAGGCAGGTGATCCATACAGGGCTTATGGTGACCCTTAGGAGCTCCTCACACCACTATATGACTACCAATATGAGATTGAATGTTACCATAGTAAGAAGAAATATTTGGAAATCGAAGAGATTAGCATATGTCTGGCACAGATTTATTCCACATTCTGTTTAAAAAAAATACTCAACGGAGACATGGACTTTTGGATACGTGGGTTATGGATAAAACAACTTTAAGACGACAACAGAATGCAATACAGCTGTGCTATTGTCTGCATTTGAAACCTTTACTCATCAACATAAAGCCTACTGTATAAATATGTTGTAATTCAATTCTAAAAATATTCCCCTAAATTTGTTCCTGATGTGTTTCTCTCTTTCTGTGTCTAGTTTTTAGTGATTTAGTCATCAAATTAAATAAAACTGACTGTAAGATATCCTAAACCCATGATACTAATGGTGATATTGTTGATTTCCAGCTAAGGTGTTCCAAGTTCAACCCAAACAGATTATTTACTATAAAATTATCTCTATAACAACAGCAAATGTAGAATACAATTGTGTAATTTCTTCCTGAAGCAACAACATAAACAAAGTGAATGAGGCCAATTCTGAAGCAACCCTCCTGTTGAAGCGAAAGCAGTGTCTTGCAGAGCATTTCAAGAGAAGTTCATCTCAGTTCATTTCTCTGAAACATGTCACGGTTCAAACAAGGACCATTGCTTTTCTGAGGTTGATATTTGTTCTCATCCTGCATGACGTTACTCCACTGCTGCTCTTCTCTCCTCTCCTCTTCTCTCCTCATCTGTGCTTAGGGGTGACTCACCCGGTAGTACGCCCATCCCAAGCTGTCTGCCTGCCAGCTGCAGCTTGTGATCTCACAGCCGTGGCTTTACCACTCAGCACCCTGTAATTGGTGTGGTGAAAACTCCATCACAGAGAGGGACACACGGGGAACTTAATCAACATGCAGCTACACTATGCTGTTTACGTTCCCCTTTCAACTGAGGCCTAAAAAACACCAGTTGATAATTTATCAAAATAGGTTTGGTCCTTATTGATAAAAGAGGAACAGACAGACACTAAATGATTGTAGAATTGGAAATTTATAGCACATCTGTAATAGGTCTTGTTATTCTCCCCGGGTTTTTCTCCCTAGCAACAAGGAAAGAGCACATGTAGTGTAAACTTTGGCAAGATACTTTATTTAGTGTCTGCTCTGCCGGTCCCTTCTCTCCATCTCCATTGCAGCATATATGCAGAGACACGATCGGCGCGATTCCCCACAGCCAATTAGGCCTATTCCTGGCACCTGTTCTCTGAGCCACTCCCCCCCACACCTCCACAGCTGAGCGTAATCAGACCCAACCACCACAACATCTATTCAGAAATAAGATGCTCCAAAGTCTCTCATCTTCAGGCCCCTCTTCTCCCGTGTAACTGTCTCACTGCCTAACTCTCTCAAGAAAGTAAGGCTAAGCCTGAACAGAACAAATCCATCAGAGCTTAAATGGATTGTCCGTGGACTCAGACCCCTCACACACCTGTGCCCGACCTCTAAAGTCCCGCACACAAGATGGAAGATCAGCTTTGGCTGAAACCAATCCTCCCTCTTTATCTGTGCAGCCCTGTGGACAGAGAGCCAACGAGAGGCCTCTCGCCGTCTCCACTCCGCTAAATAGCCGACCAAAAGCTCTGATGGAGCTTGCAGGAGAAAACTAATCCTGGGCAAATGCTCTTACAAAAATCACTTTAGAAATCTGCTGGAGTCAGTGTAAAGCCTCATAGGGACGGAGAGCAGATGCCAGCATTTAGTGAATGTGTCATACTCCGCTGCTGGTGATCCGCCAGGCAGTCAGAGCTCATATAAATATTGGAGGGTGTCATTAGAGCTGGGTCACGGTTGTTATAATAAAAAGCAATGGAAGGTTCATTTATATCTGGTAAACAACCACATTCATCAATTCATCGTGATGTTTTGTCACACACCACATGAAACATTGAAAAGCTGCCCGGTATGAGCATTTATCAACATAATGAGGGCATACTGGAAAGACATTCAGTGTTCACGGCAAAATGAAATTCGTTATAACTACTTCCGCTTCTATTGCATTGCAAAAGCCGATGAACTCTGTCGACATCAACATTTATTGTGAGCTAAATCTAATCTTATCAATTATTGGTATTGAGTACATTTTTGTACATTTGAAATGCAAATGTGATCAAGCTCATTAGCATTTCAACACTCAGCATCCATTACACTATTATATTATGCATAATGCATTTTTTATCAGAAACATTTTAAGAGGAAGTCAGCTGCAGAGAATAGTTGGCAGCAAAAGCAGACAAACAGAACGGATTTGACAGATTACCATAATAACTTTTGAATTTCATTTAGGAAAGGTTACTAATGCTTGCCGGTCTCATAATATTTGGTTTAGCTTATTTAATAGGACGTACAATGAGGTTATGCTCAAAAAGATTGTATTCAAACATTATGTAATACACAACAGGTATCAAATTGTTTACTTTTATGGTATTAAACTCAATGCTATTTGGTGATGTTTGTTTGATAGTTATGCTGTTTTGCTTATTAATAAACACAAAATACTAGCATATTCCTTTTTTTAAATGTATGTACCTTTTAAAACATAGGATGCTATTTGTCATGCGCTGCAATTATATCTAAGTTTGGCTAATGGTTGCCTCCTCATTAGTCCTCAAGCTCACTTCCCCTTCTGGTCTGCCGTTGGGATCAGAGGTGATCAGACCAAACACTGAGATACAAATCAAGCCGAGCATCATCTCAGTGCACAACATCCCCCCAGCGTCCTCCTGTTTGGCCCTGAGTGAAACAAAGGTTACCTCGACGCCCAATCAGGCCAATCGTTATATAACTCTTTGGGGAAATTTAGTTTTCCACTTATGAATGTCATCTATTGTTTGGAGGCATAGATCTGAACTCCCAGGTGAATTACACACAGACCAAAGGCATAATCATTGGAATCACTTTCGCATGGTCGTTCATTATATTTATGGTCTTTTTAGTTGGTTTTGGTCAGCAGCCTATTTTCTATAATTCCACTGCTGTGTTGTTTGAATATTTCGCTAATGTTTAAAGTGGATTTTCACATTATTTGTATTTGTATACCTCAGTATATACAACATATACCTATTGATTTGTTTGTAAAAGGTTGTTTTAAGGGAAGCTGATTGTATCTGTGACATCACAGATCGCACAAACACACACACAACCCCAAACCCACACGCACGCACACACACAACACCAAATGGACGACAGGCACTCACACAGCACACACACACAAACACACACACACACACACACACACACACACACACACACACACTCTGCTGCACAACACATTTCAAAACTTAAATACTACTCACCCGGTTTCAAATAGAGTGCCCAAACCAAGATAGATCCAAGCCCATACACCAGCCAGGTGTGTAAAGTCATGGATGCAACACAATAGTGATGATGGGGGGGGGGGGGGGGGGTCAGTGCTGGAGGAGACAGAGATCTCCTCTGCTCTCATCTAATAGTCCACCAAAACAGAAAGAGATAGAAACCTAGCGGAGATCCCACTTTCCACAGCCGAGCAGCCCGAGTGTCTCCAGCCTCCACGCAGCTCCCGCGGTGCGTGAGTTAACTGCCAGTTTGTGTCCAGCGAGAGGGGGAGCCAAGCATCCAGGCAGTCAGTCAGCTCAGCAGCCAGTCAGGCAAAGAGACGGGGGGAGGAAGATAAATGAGTGAGGGAACTAAATAAAAGAATGTTTTCCTCAGCAGTATCCTCACACCCTGAGCGGGAGAAGCTGGTTGTTCCCGTTGTTGGATCAGTAAAGGGAAAAAAGAAACCCTCTCTTCTCTCATGTCAACGTCCTGAAGAAGAAAAAAAATGAATGAACCACCGTTTCTCATCACAGAGTGAAAACAAACAAGTGTGGTCCTTTTCCAGTTGGGGGAAAACACATCAATCAGGATTAATTCCTGATTGATAATTAATGGCTTCTAATAATAGCTCAATCACAATGTGTTAAAAGCCCAGGGGCTAAATGGGATGACACACTGAGGGGGCCAGGTTGGTGTGTGTTCGCATGTGAGCATTGCCAAAGGACACACACACACACACACACACACACACACACACACACACACACCTACACCCCCCCCCCCCACACACACACACACACACACTTTCCCAATAGGACAGGTTATCTCTGCTTTGTGCATCCCTGCACTGTGGAGACAATTCTATCTAATCAAGAATTAAAGAGTAAATCCTTTCTTAGAGGCTGTAATGCCAGAGGATGAGGCAGGCTTTGCCGTAAGCTCTCTTTCCCTCCCCACCCAAAGCAACATATGGTCCTGCCTGATGGCTGCCAATGATCGCTGTCATTCATATTAAAACATAATTAGAGTAGCGAGAGCAGATTTCTCTGTTTAAGTTCCGATCACAGTGGAATCTAGACAAGCCATTTTTCATTAATGCTCATTGACAAAATAAAACACCTAATTGTTCTCTGCAGAGCGTCAGCTTTTTGTCATGTTTCTGCAGACAAATGCATTGCCTCTTTTTATTTGTGTGTGCAGCTGTGTGTGAGTTTTCTCTTCTCCGTGTCATTGTTGAGAAAAACAGTGCGAGAGAAGAAGAAATATCAGCAGTGTGTACAATCTGGGTGAAGCATATAGGTAGAAGTGGTCATGTGGACTGTCCACTGTGTGTGTGAGTGTGTTAACTATAACCGGGATGACTGTGTGTGTGGATGACTGGACTCTGAACTCTGTAAGCGACTTCGAGTAGACTTGATTGTCTAGAGAAGCGCTATATAAATAAAATGGTTATTATAAAATGGTTATTGAATGGTTTTACAATTTGGGAAATATTCTACTTTGCTTTCTTGCTGAGAGTTATATAAGAATATTGAAATGAAGGAAACAATTGATACCACTGTTATGTTCGAGCATCAATCTTTTCTTCAAACTCTGCAAAAATGATCATAATTCCCAAAACGTCAAATGAATTGCTTGAATGTGAACTCTTTCCAAAATTAAAGCCTAAATCTTACATTAATTCTAAAAGTAACATTACATTTAGCATATGCATGCTAACGAAAACATACACCCACACACCCGCACAACTCAATCTCAAGACTCTTATGTATCTTATGACATAATAGCTGCTTTAAATACCCTTTCAGTCCTGTGTGGTGGCTACTTTAGAGTGACAGTGACAAGAATAGGGAAGGCTACATGGCTTTAAATTCTTGATGAAATTGCAATTAAGACACCAGAACAAGAACTGAGCCCGAGGCTGTGCAAGCCACGACCAACAAGAAACAACAAGGATGTGAGGAAGAAATACATGAAAAGTTAATTCTGCTCTGTGGGCTTTAATTCTAGTCGTCTGTCGTCATGTATAACTCTATCCTAAAAGTGTAGAGGAGATGAAACTGAAATGGCCATTAAGTCTCGTGCATTAAGCACAGCCCAGCGGGTTCTCTGCAGCTTTAATGAGCACTAATCCACGAGTGTTTGGCCACAATACTCCACAACGTGGAAAGATGTTCTGCAGGCCATATGCAGATGAGTCAAAACAAAAGCCCGGAAACGGCATCGAGGTTGACTTTGAAGTCCCACATGTTTGGCTGGTTGGAGAAATCCTCAAAGGTCTCTTTCGCTGCCCTTTCGGGACAGTTCTTGTGCTTTTGTCACATGTCCCGTGACTATAGCCTTAATGCTGGCACTTTGAGTTAGATTAACTGCTGCAGCCTTGAAGGGAAACAGCCTTTTTGCACACATAATATCAGGTTATTGAAAGTTTGAACGGATGTATGTGCCTCTGCAGTTTTACACCAAAGGGAGTGCAAAGCCGGATTCCCCTTATAAAGCATAGCGGAGGTCTCAGCAAAAGGATAAGCTCCCGTTATGGAAATGTAAGCACTTCTGAATTTTGCTTTATTATCATTTTATGCAACAAATTATGACACATTTTTATATGAGTTAAATATATTTCATAATTCAGATGATTCCAGTATGCTCTATATATTTTGTGCATATTATAATCTTCTACGTCAGAAATCATAAACATTTTCTCGCTGACACCTACAGTTTATTTTTTTATCAGGATTGCAATCCAGCCAATGTCAATCTACCAACCCTCCACACAATGGGTGAATGGATGGTCCAAAGAAACTACTGGGTTCACATAATTATATATCTTCTCAAGCATATAAGTGCCGCTCGCATCAGCATCTTATGAGCCTGTGGCATCTTAAGACGCACGGTCCAACAATCAGTGGCCTCGCATTTTGTGCATGGCTGCCTGCTCTGCACTCCTGAGGGTGAAGCCCATGCAGGGGCCACTCACCATCTGCTGCTGTCACTGGGTGGCTTTATCACGTTTGCAGTGCCACGCCTGAACAGTGGTTGACCCTCTGGTCAACTGCCCCGAGTCTCCCACAGGTTAATCACATCTGCATGATGCACACCGGTTGCCGAACCATAAGCATGTTCTTTACCGGCTACAATTCACTGCACAGAACAGCTGAGTAACAACTTTAAAATCCATAGATGGATCTGAGTTTTTAGACCATAACAGCAGTTTTCACAGTGTCAACTTTTAGTAAATCTCACGTTTCATGATACAATCATTTCCAAAGCTGATGATTCTTCTTATGCAGCCATTTCAAAATGTTTGAAAAACTGTTATCAGATTTCTTTGATTAATTTTCCCCTTGGATGTGCAACGTCTGGCATGATAAATCAAACCAGCATTTGAAGGCTTTGGAGGGACTGATATGCTGCAGCACATCACTTGCAATGCTAATTGGATGTTTGGACTGTTTTTAAAAGGTCCACTGAACCCGCGGTCAACCTTTTAAAGAGCGGCTGGTAAAAATTGTTAAATTGACACAGATAGAGTAGAATAATATTTAACTGCTTCCCCATTCAAAGGCTTAGCTTTACAAACCATCAACTTGATAATCTATTAATTTAAACACCCCCCCCCCCCCCCCCCATTTCCAAAGCCTAAAGGAAGCATCGGCTATACACACTCCGCTGGAGAACATCTGTTTTCCTAATTACTTGTATTCAGTGGCCATACAGTCACTGACTGCATAGTGAACCATCGTATTCATGTTCTATTTAAATCCATATTATCACTGACACGATTTACAACACAGGTTTTTTGAAAGGTCAGATAGAATATAGCTCAGGATCCAGTTTAGCTGTCCTCATAAATCTATGTATGTTTGTCATTTATAAATCTTATAGAGAGTTCTCCTTTGTGAAATCAATAGCAGGGCTCTCAGGGGATTTGTAAAATGTGGGGTGTTATAGCCTAATTCCCGAGAGAAACATCCAAACATGCCTCTCTTGTTTTTCTTTCCTAGTGAGAAACATTCAAAGCCCTGCCTCATGAATATTCAGATGCATCAACTCATGTGGAGATGAAGCGTGATTAAAGAGCACGTTTCAACAGGAGGGCTTGACATAGTGAAACATGAAGAGTTGAGGCTGGCAGGAGCGTTGGAAGCTCACCTGGGAGCACACTGATGCCAACATACATGTTATTTGAATGCCAAATTAAAAACACCACCACTTTCCCATCTCTGCCCGCTTCATATCTGAATCCTCCTCGGGGCTTCATCCCCTGAATCCCTTTTCAGAACTAACGCGGAGCCGAGAGGTGGCTTGCTACACCTCTTGCCGGCGTGCCATCCCTCTCTGCTCCCTGCACAAATTTGCCTGCCGGCCACCGCAGCCAGGCTCCGTGAGAGAATATGAATTGCATTAGCTCCGGGCTGTTGCCATGGTGTTGACTCTTTTACTGTACATCAGCCCATTGGCTTTAAACAGCACAGTGCACATTTTGGCTGCCATATTAGTGTCAGTGTTATCATCCAAAGGACACATTTCCACTGGGTGATTTAAAAATGTAAACAGTGGCTGCTTAGGCACAACAAAAAAGTTATGAACAAATGCAGAATGTTGTGTAAGCTTAAGACGTATTGACCAATAGCAAATGTGCAATATAAAAGAATGAATCAAATCCACACTTTATTAAATGGGTTTCATTAATAACACATCAAATAAAATAAAAAAAGGAATTACAAAGAGATCAGACCAGAAACCATTTTCATTAAAAATGGGAAGAAAAACACAATTAGGATATTTTCTTATTTTGACTCCTAATGAATAACACAATAACTCTGTACCATTTATATATTTGATTTTTTGGCCAGCTGTGCTTCATTTTAATGAAACCACATTGACATTTTCCAAATAGTCAATGTGTTAAGAAGTGAATGGCTTGATTATGCAAAGATTCAAAGGATATATTTTGAGAAACATGACTGATCCTAAACCAGTTGAAGCAATACAGTCTATATAATAATTCAAGTAAATGTTTTTATTTGATCCCCTTCCAGATTCAACTGGTTGTGTAAGATGAAGTCAGATTCAAGGTTGTTGAATGTGGATACTGCACACAAGCTTCGACAGGGCTTGGTTTTGTTATATCATGAGCTACAACATATTTGAAAAGGAGTGGCACATTATGGCATTGTATAAATACTAACACTAATTTAAACAATGCTTTATGATAGCAGGTTTCTAATAAATATGTAATTTAAGGACAGAATCCTAAAATGTGACCGGTTTGTGGGCTTGTGGAAACATAGAGATTCTGTCTCTATGCTTTGTTTGTGCAGTAGAATAAAATATTTTTCCTTTTTTGTAATATTGAAGCATATTTTAGCATGGCAGGTAGGCTTGAAATGTCCTATACTGTTACTTTAGGAAAAGTTACAGTTATTTAACTGTATTGACATCACACGTCATATTGGGGCAATGCTCTCACTTTTATTTTTTACTTTTCTCATACGTAGCTTACATATTGATGCTATACATACTGTATATCTGACTATAGGTCAAAAAAATACTTTTTATAAATGCACAACCTAATGATTGTAATATGAGTAATATGAGAGGCACAACTTACATCAGCATTGTATAATACATCTCAGCAGCAGGGATGTTGTTGTGGAAATTAAGGTGGAATGGAGATCCAGAGATATCTGTGAATTGTGAAAAAATGCAAACACATTATGAACTGGACTGAACTATTTCTTTAGAATGATCATGTGAACAAAACATTTTTCTCTGGCATGAGTGCAATACATGAATAGACATTGGATAAAGAAATTTAGAGATGTTCACTCCACTCTTGCAAAAAAAGATTATATATGCCATATCCTAATTAAAGACTATATATATATATATATATATATATATATATATATATATATATATATATATATATATGTATATGTACCAAGCTTGTTCTCTGAATTAATACACGTTAAGATAAGGGGGATTGAAAAAGCAAAATTGGAAAATGGTGTAATATGGTGAGATATAGCTGCTGGATTGTGGACTTTGAAGTCGGCCACAGTATATGATGTTTTGTTACATCATAATCTATGTTGTGAGGAGAACAACGAAAGATAATATCTACACCACTGGCAATATAATGGTCTCAGAGCACGTGGAGATAGTGTAACGTGCATGATTATAGACGTGACATAGGCTACTGATTGGACTTCCATCCGGATTCACACGCTCCGTACCACTAGATGGCGATGTTGAGTTTCAAGCAACGTACCGATCACACAGAGTGGTAGAAGAAGACGAAGAAGTAGCAGCAGGAGAAACAGAAGAAGAAGAAAACGCTTGCACGTGTGTCCAACATGTCCGCCTGCCGTGTTGTTGCGTGTCGAGCAGCAGTGGCCCGTGTTGACTAGTCTTTTCTCGTGTGACGCCGTTTTATTCCAACATACCGGACAGTGACGTTACCGAAGGCGAAGAAAGCACCGAAGCCCCACGATGGCGCAGAGGAAGAAGCACCAGATGAAGAGGAGGCGATACAACAAGGAGTCGGATGCGGACTTCCAACTAGCTGCGGAAACGAAGGACGATGATTCTGTAAGGATCAATACTTTAAGAGGTTTCACGAAGTGATGCGTTCTTCGTAGCGTTTGCTGAACTTACATCGTGTTGAGCACGCGAGGCTCGGGTCCCCGGGCAGCTGTTGATGGAGTCGGGGGTACAGTGGTGAAGCGTTTGACTACAGGTCAAGAGGTCGTTGGTTTAGTAAATAGTAACATATAAAATGTCCACCGTAGTTATCTGTACATTCTCGAAGTGTTTCTTATACACTCATTCTGGGAGCTGTTCATTGCACACATTTAATGAAACGAGGGAGATGCCGCAGTGCATATGTGTACTCATCCACATATTCACCGTCACATGTATTGACCGTTACTTTAATGTTGTAGTAACACAGCATTTTGATTTTAACACTAATTGTTTACATACTTTATGGTGGATGTGTGCATACACAGTCCAGTGAAGGAGGCATCATGTTTCCAGTAGGTACAACTTTTAATGGGCACAATGTTTGCATATTTCAATTCAAGCAGTTTAGATCCGTCATCATATTTCGTCAACTATCATGGGGAAATGTGTCGTCCTTGCATTTGAAGAAACCGGCTTCAATAGATCTATTCTGCAAAACTCCTTCATAAAACAAGTGTTTTTGTTATGTTGTAAGAAGCTTTTTGTGTGTTTTGTTGGTTTCCGCAGCCAGGAAAGAAACTCATGCGGTTCCCGGCCTCCACTGACTGCCTGTCAGATGTGGAGCCGGACACCAGGCTGCTGGTCAGAGCCCAGAACAAGAAGAAAAAGAAGTCTGGAGGCTTTCAGTCCATGGGTAAGACTTAGTGAAGAGTGTACAGGTTTCCCAGCTTATACCCTGGTTACTTGCAGTATTGGAAATATAAATGTGTATACCCGTTTAAGATTAAATATCTATTTTAAGTAAAGTCTGATCCACGGTTTCCCAAGAGTCAATATTAATTAACTACAATGTGTCTGATTTCAGGTCTCAGTTATCCTGTGTATAAAGGTGTCATGAAGAAGGGTTACACAGTCCCTACGCCGATCCAAAGAAAGGTAAGTCAGTGCCACTTGGAGAATCCCATAATCAAACATTTAGGACTAATGGCACATTTCATGCAAAATTCTTCTCTTTACCACTTCAGACTGTCCCAGTAATTTTGGATGGCAAGGATATAGTTGCCATGGCGAGGACTGGCAGTGGTAAGACGGCTGCCTTCCTGGTGCCCATGTTTGAGAAGTTAAAAGCGCCTCAAGCCCAAACCGGAGCCAGGGCCCTAATCCTGACCCCCACCAGAGAGTTGGCTCTGCAGACCATGAAGTTCGCAAAAGAGGTCAGATGAATGGAGAGATACATGTTTACTGTTTTTTTAGGGATTCAAGTTGTCCATTGCTACATTTATTCTTTGTGTACATTTTTTTATTATAGTTTAGTTATTCTGCAAATTTAGTCCCTGACTTCTCTCTGTCACTTTATTTTGGTGTTATAGTTGGGGAGATTCACTGGACTCAGGATCGCCTTGATCCTTGGTGGAGACAGGTTGGTGATCTCTCAATATTTGTGTGCTCTTCATTGTCTGTTGTACTCAGAGATCGGTGCAATTTTTCTTTTCACTCTACAATGAATGTAAATTTCTCTTTTTCCAGAATGGACGATCAGTTTGCCGCTCTTCATGAAAACCCTGACATGTAAGTGCTTAGTTGTAACACATGATGTGGATTCTCGCTATCCATGCACTTTTAATACTTTTAATCTGATCTCTGCCCTTTCCCCTCAGAATCATCGGTACCCCTGGTCGTCTCATGCACGTTGTCAAGGAGATGAACCTGAAGCTGCAGGGTGTGGAGTATGTGGTGTTTGATGAGGCTGACAGGTGAGAAATTGACTTGTTCAAAGGTGTCATATTTCTAATTCACAGCTTGGATTCACACTTTGATTTATTGTGTGAACGTGTCCGTGTTCTTCATCCTCTCAGGTTGTTCGAAATGGGTTTTGCCGAGCAGCTTCAGGAGGTCATCCGGAGGCTTCCAGACAGCAGACAGACTCTGCTGTTCTCTGCCACTCTGCCCAAACTGCTGGTGGAGTTTGCCCGAGCTGGTGAGATCACTCACCATTTCTGTTTTACCGTCATACATCATGATTAAAGATCATCACCGTAACCATCTTCTTATAATGCATATAATAGATTTATGCTTCAGACCAGAGCTAACTCAATACGCCTTTCTATTATATTTCCAGGGCTGAATGACCCAGTTTTGATTCGTTTAGATGTGGATTCTAAGCTCAGCGACCAGATTAAGGTAAAGAACAAACAGAGTACATTAAAGGGTTGGTGGATGTGGTCCTCCAATTGGCACCACAATTTAAAGTTTGAACATGACAAATTAGTGATGTGCTCAATAAGGCTGCAACAACTAATCCATAAAAATCGGAAAAGATAACTTGCCACATAGATAAGCCACGCCCCCTCCAAGGCGTGATTGAAGCGAATTTGAATACATATGATATTTTTAATGTGCATGTTACAGCTGAAGCCTGGAGCTGAATCCCTTCTTCTCTGTCTGTCCTGCACACAATTTTAATTTCTCCTGTCTTCCCTCAGCTGTCATTTTTCCATTTGCGCATGGATGACAAGCAGGCGCTTCTGCTTCATCTGCTGAGGAACATCGTGAAGCCTCAGGAGCAGACGGTGGTTTTTGTAGCCACCAAACACCATGTGGAGTACATCAGGGAGGTAAGAGACACGCGGCAGATTAACTCTGTGGCTCTTTTTTGTGTTTTTTCTCAGTGACCCCACACATTCTCAGTGAGTCCATGTGAAAGTTTCCTCATATTTACAAAAATATGAGCCTTGTTTTGTTTTGTTCTCCAGCTGCTGACTTTAGAAGGAGTGGAGTGTGCCTACATCTACAGCGCCCTCGATCAGACTGCCAGAAAGATCAATATAGGGAAATTTGTGCATCGGAAAGCCATGGTGCTGATTGTGACTGATGTTGCCGCTCGTGGTATAGACATCCCCATGCTGGACAATGTCATCAACTACAACTTCCCCTCCAAGCCCAAGCTGTTCTTGCACAGAGTTGGTAAGCGACTTGTACAATGAATCATGACCTCGATTTCCCCGTAGGCCAATTCTAATGAGGGGACGAAAACCAGCATGATATGATGCATTTTAATATCTTCGGCCGTCGTCATCCCCTGTTTTTTCCCATCAGGCCGTGTGGGACGTGCTGGACGCAGCGGCATGGCCTACAGTCTGATTTGTCCAGATGAGATGCCTTTTGTCTATGACCTCCACCTCTTCCTTGGAAGGCCTGTTCAGTTTGCCACGCCTCAACACACACCAGGTAGGCTCTGCGGATTGCCTGCCAGGACTTCAACGGATGAGTAAACGCGTCGATTGATTAGTTGTCGTAATCTTTGGCTGTCCCCTCCTCCAGATTTAGAGGGTGTGTTCGGTCGGGTCCCTCAGAGTATCCTGGATGACGAAAGTTCTCATTTGTTCACGGCTCACGAGAACTCCCAGGACCTGCACAGCCTGCACCATGTCTCTGAGAACGCCTACAAGCAGTATCTTAAGTCTCGACCAAGCCCCTCACCCGAGTCTTTCAGACGGGTCAAAAATACAGATCTCTCCACCATGGCTGTCCATCCACTACTAGGTGAGTTTAGACGACGGCCGATGAAGAACACGTTGATGACCGCTCAGGCAGTAGCTGTAACCGCCTTTTGATTGATGTTGTTTCAGGGTCTGGTTTGGAAACAATGGAACTGGAGCGCCTTCACATAGTTGATGCCATCAAAGGCTATAAATCCAAATCAGTAAGTTATGGTAGATGATGAAGATGGATATCTCACTGTGCAGAATGTTTCTTTCTAACTTGTGACATTAAAATGTTCTCCTCTTGTCTTCTTGTAGACTATCTTTGAAATCAACTCTAACAGTAAGACACAGGCAGGTGATGTCATGCGGGCCAAGCGCTCCAAGGACACGCGGCTGGTGGACAAATTCAGCAAACAGAGAGTGTGCCTGGCTGCAGAAAGCCGCCTGCACCAGCCCGTCAAATCCACCACCACAGCCGATGATTTCACAAACGGCGGGGATGAAAACGAGGACGATATGAAGGCAAGAAGCTCTCACGCCTCTGTGGTTGAAACTACGCCTCTACAGCCCCTTGAGCCCAAATCAGTTCATTTTCTGTTGATCAACACATGTTTAAATTGAGTAATATATATATATATAAAACAACATTTAATGAGATGGAGCTTCTCTACTATGTGTTAATTGCAAATCCTCATTGTGTACATGGCACTTAAAATGCTAGTCTCGATGTCGATGCTTAATGTGTAATTCCTCATGTTTCCACCAGGGGGTGTTCTCTGAGGTGTTGGGTGGAAAAAAGAGACGTCTGCAGGAAGATGGGGAAGAAGGAGAACAGAACAAGAGAAGCAGACAGTCCGGCAAAGATGAGCAGTATTACATCCCTTACAGACCCAAAGACTTTGACTCTGAGAGAGGGTGAGACGTTAAACAGACCTTATTTTTCTACGTTGGAAAAATAGATGACATCAAAGACGATTACAGTGTATTCACTGAGTGATAACCTGTGACATGTGTTCTGTGTGGCTTTAGCTTAAGTCTCGGCACAGAGGGCACTGCTTTTGAAAAGCAGGCCTCCTCAGCTGTTCTGGACCTGATGGGAGATGATGGAAAGTTGAACCAGCACAAGAACACAATGAAATGGTACAAATTAAAATTCATGGAATCTCTCTCTCATCCTCTTTCTGACACCACATGCTTCTGATTCTGCCATTTATTACCCTAATGCAGTGTCTGTCATTTGAAGGGATCGTAAAAAGAAGCGCTTTGTTAGAGCAGACGGCAAGGAGGACCAGAAGAAGAAGCTCAGACTGGACGGTGGACAGGTCATCGATAACAAGAAGAACAAGAAGAACTTGTATCCTCTTTGTGTATTTGTTTACTATTACAGTTCTCTCTCACTCTGACAATATTTAGCGATGTTGTTTCACTTAACCACACGTCAGTTACGATGAGTGGAAGAAAAAGTACAAGGTTGATGATGGAGGATCTGGATCAGATGGAGAAGGAGGAGGAGGAGGAGGCGGCGGCAGAGGAGGAAGAGGCGGCAGAGGAGGAAGAGGCGGCAGAGGCGGCAGAGGAGGAAGAGGCGGCAGAGGGAGGAGTCCTGGAGGAAGAGGAGATGGCATGGGAAGAGGAGAAGAAGGAGGTGGTAGAGGAGGAGGTAAGAGAGCAACTGTAATCTAGTCATTATTTGCTGCATCCCTTTAATATGATGTTGAATAACCAAACAAGATATAAAGTGTTATGTTGTCACAGTGTTCGTTAGTTGATTCTGCTACTGTTGAACAGAGCAAGGGTCATTGTATCCAGTCTTTGCCCAAGACAATTATGGATATGAGCAGTATTGATGTTCTCGTCTGATTCCACGTTAAATTATATTTTTCTCAATTTATGAAATATTCTGTATAGCCAGATTATTATATTGCCATTTTGAATCTGAATTACAGATCCTGCAAAACTGCTTTAATTTCCATCAAGAAAGCACATTCTTTGTACATTAAAAGTCTATAGTTTGATTAAAAAAATAACTGTTCTACAATGTAATATACCTTTTCTTTACTATCCGTCTCCCAGGTCGTGGTCGAGGCCGTGGTCGTGGCAGTAATCCAAACTTCCAGAGTATCGGCGCGCAGCAGAAGCCCGGTGGCCTCAGAGCTCGCTCAGAGCTCAAGTCCAAGGATCAAATCCTGCACCAGCGCAAGAAGGACGCAAAGCAGCATTTCCTACAGAGCGGAGGCCTCAAAAAAAACAAAAAGTTTGTCGGAGATGTTAAGAAGTCCGGTTTTGGCCGGGGTGATCACAAGAAGGGTAAGATGAGGAAGAAACTCTGAGAACTCTCACAGACGGAGTGGAGGGAAGCATTTCTCCACTAGAGATGAACGGCTGAACTCTAAATTTGGCAGAGTATGTACAAGAATAATGAGTTTCCTCTGTTCTGCGTGTTAGCAGAATGTATTTGAGTACTAAGATATTTCTATACACTTGGATAACTGGCAAAATGCAGACATGATTCTGATTAATAATCTGTGTCTTCAATTGCAGTCGCATGTTGCTACAAACAACAAAAGTGTGTTAATGATGTCTTTCCAAAATATATACATTTTTATTCTTGAAGCTAAGACTGTTAAGTGTCCCTGATGTAATATCTGCATTAAATACTGGTTCTGGTCCATGACTTTACATAAAGTGGGAATGTGTCGGAAGAAAATCTTTAAGAAGCGAGTCTCTGGCTGCATATGATGACGATAGACAATACAGCTCCACTAACGGGGTCATGGTGTCGGGGGAGCGGCGGTCTGACTTTCTCTCTTTCAGTCAAAACCCCGTCAGGGAACTGCAGGCTTTGAAAGGATGTTGGCTGTTCTTTTTTCATCGGCCTTCGTATTTGTTGGTGTGTCGTTTCTTCCTCTTGGCGTGAAGTCTGGATCGTTCCCAGTTTGTGCCCAGAGGATGATGAGAATGAAAATGAAGCTCTGGTTTGTGCGACTGGGTTTTCTGTGAACCTCCAACCGGACGACTGCTTCTGGGAGACTTCAGTAAACGAGCGAGAAGCTCTGGTTCTTTTATTTTCTATGTTTATCCTTCTTATAATTAGTAGTTATAAATAGTACGGGCATTTGATACGGTACAATGCTGCACTCTTTTGGTGGAAAACTATCACTGCACGTGTATCAGCGCGTCGAGGAGAAGTAATTAGGTGTCAGTTAAAACTGATAGTTATTATAAATATGTATTTATCCAAAATAGAATTTGTGTGTGCGTGTAGTGATATTTGAGCAAAGATTAAAATGTGTTATTCACATTTACCGTTATGGGTTACTTTTATTACAAATGATTTATCTTTCTTTTGGCATCATACTTCATTTAGTTTTTATTATGTCTATCAGTTTCTTTGCTTAAATATATATTTAATATCGAGGCTTGGTGTGTTTTAGATTTCCACCAATCCAAATGAAACAAGTGTGCTGTTAACTTGGATTATAACGCAAGTCATAGTTTAATTGTATTAAAGAGTTCCTCATAGGTATAGATACAATACAGATATATATTTTCTTTTTCTGTTTATACTTGGTTGTTTCACATCTGAGAAGCATCACATCCAACAGTTATTTTTCCGGCCACGTGTCGAATGATCTTGCAGTTTATTTCCTGTGGTTGATCAGTAGAGTATTCTCTCCTCAGCTGCTGGAAAGGTGCAAAACATGAGCACATGCACAGCAGCCCGAGAGGAAAGAGCAGCGACACCGTGAGTGAGGTAGACGAGGAGAGTGAGGCAGACGAGGAGCTCGCCCCATCTGGATGTGGTTACTGAGCTCGCTGTGCACACATGCCATCGCTGGTTATTCATGGCTGCACTGAATCATGGGCTGAGACTTGTGCCTCCCAGTCGTCTGTGTGGATGCTGCTAAAGATGGAAGAAAATGGGCGGTAGGTGGATAATGTATGTGGTCCAAACACAGCAGGGTCGTCATGGAGATTGTCACGGGACAAACGCCAGACCAGTCGTATTTCATCGTGGGTCGATCTTCCATATAACACATTCATAAACCACACCAGTTGCCCTGTCTAGGGGATAAAGCAAGCCAAGTTTCAGGTTGCTATGCTGTTCATGACCAGTCACAACTATTAATATTGTATGATTGAAAAAGTTATACAAAATATGAACGGTAAATAATTTATACATTTGCACAATAGGAATGTCAAAGAGTCCTTCATAGGTATAGATGCAATACAGACACATTATTAAAACAATGGATACAATTAAAGTTTGATACATGTATGTAAAATGCATTTATATATACTTTAACTTATACATTTATACGATTAAATTAACCATGAATTCTTTTTTTTGATTTCTGTACTGTCACTATTGAAATAGCTTTTCAGTATGTATTTGCATTTGCTGATGTTTTGACAGCTTTACTTTTAATCAGCAGTCTACATTCATGGTCTATTTCATGTTGGATAGAGAGCATTCACACATGCACATACCACCTTACTATTTATTAAAAGATGTCTCAGTAAACGGTATGTCATATTCAATTGCATTATATAAACAAACACCAGGATGATCTGTCCAGCCAGTCACATTTTGCAGTAAGCAAGCCAGCAGGCTATTCTGACCCACACTCCTTTGGTCAGCAGCTATATGTACAAAAGGGTCAAAGGTCAAGGTGCCTGAGGGAGTAGTATGTCCCAATTGAACGCGTTCTGCATGCAGCAGTATGTAGGTCGTCAGAGCAGCTGTGGTATGTGATGTCCAGAGAACGGCGAGCAGTTAGGACACCAGCTTGAATCTCAGTCGAGATTGTGCAGACATGCTCTTTACACGTCTACTCAACGTGTTCACATCGCCGTGTGTAGAGGAAGTCCCGACTCAGGTCACCTCTGAATTCCGTTGATAGTTCATTAAATAGTAAAACATAAATAAAAAAGTCCTGAATTTGATTCATTTGTATTTCAAGTGAACAATGAAAGAGGCATTACTTAATGTCTGTCCAATGTGGGGATTTAAATTATAATATAATGCTGGTTAGTTTAGAGAATAATTATAGTTTCCCTTGTTATATTTTGTGTGAACATTTCCATTTGCAATGTAATGACTAATATTGCTCTGTCAGGTGAGCTTAATATACCACCGCCTACACCGCGGTTCTCTGCAGTAGAAGCAGCTCAGTTCTCGAGAGCTTCAAAGAGCATCGCCACAGGCCCTTCTGAACGCATCACTCGTTTCAACTGACCGATAAAACTTACACCTGAACAAACCACGTGCCGGCTATGAAAAGTTATTTGTGGAGAGCAGCATCCAGATTGGGCCTTTGTACTGTCCTCTAACTATCTGCGAATGAGATTCTGTTGCCTACGATATCAGTTAATCCTCACGCCGAGATACTGAGCTACAGCCGGCCTTTACCTCCCATCCCGTCCTCCGTGAAGCCATCCCTCACCCCTCCCTCCCCCTCCCTGTCTGTGCGATGGCCCCGCTCCCCGTCCCGGCGCTGTGTAGCGCTGCAGCGGCTCTCCAGTCGTCAGGGACAGCAGCTTTATCTTGGTTTAGGGTTCCCAGGACTGACACAGCATCCACTTGAGATATGCCGAAGAGCCTGAGCTTTAGAGTACTGCTGGGATATAAATGCTCGGCAGAAGTTACAGCTGTGCGTAGGTGGAGAGGACTTTGTCTGACCATTGTCCGCCATTTAAGATGTTTGACCAAGCTTTTTAGTTATTTATTACATTTCTGTGTAAACTCTGCATGCCTGCTGGTCATGGTCTTGTCAACCAACTCGTACCACGTCACAAAGATTGACCGATTGATTTTCAGTCTTAAAGAAAGGCATTTCTCCACTAGTTTGTGCCTTGGGGGTCGGCTGTCGCCCATGGGGGAGAGGGGTCGTCCCGCAAACATGCAAACGGTACCGGTTCGACCCCCGCTCTCCCATAGTTGCGTGTCAAAGAGTCCTTGAGCAAGACACTGAACCCCCAGTTGCTCCCTGGCTTTTCACTGCTCCTTAATAACTGGATAGGTCAAATGCAGAGAGGAATTTCCCCACATGGATCAATACACGTGTACATGTCTTATTTCTTTCTTTCTCAAGGACTCCCTGCCATCAATGTATGATTCAGCTGACTCTTTTGCAAAAAAGAAAATATTTGCTCATACTCCTTATTTGTCCATGTTTGATTAATTACAGCTGGTGAGTTGACTCTTATAAGCTGCTGTTTGTCTTTAGGTGCACTAACGGCATCAACAACATGCAGCTGCCTGGAAGATTCTAGAAATAACGGATGAGTTCTGAGTGTAGACATCCAGAACGTTTAGCAGGTGCTGCATTGAAGAAAAAACAAATACTAAAGACAGAAAGTCACTGAGAGCTTTCAGTACATTTAATTTAATGGAACAATGTTTGTCACAAAGATCATCATCACTCTGGTGTTATTGATCTGCTCTGACTGAGCTGGATAACACTGTCTGTTACTATAAGGGAAAAAACAAAGATTTCTTAAATGGAATATATATATATATATATATTTAATTTAAAGATTAATAATCGAACCATTCATATAACATATAGACATACATGATTTGAATGAGCTAAAACATTTAACAAGTGGTATGGTCCTTTTAAATAAGGGGTTTCTCTGGAATACAAAACCCCTCCTTACCCAGCGACTTTGTGTTGCCCTCTAGATATATGAACAGTGTGTTGAGAATTCTTTCCCATAATGATCTCGTTAATCTTAATCCACTATCAAAGCAATTATCTGTTTACAGATATGTGAGTGGGTTGTCTGTTTTATTCTGTCCTGAGCAGTCTGGCTCTCTCTTCCAGTGATAAGATTGCTGCCCTTTCTCAGGCTAGCGCTTACGAGGCAGAAGGCCACTCGAGGAATGACCGGGCCGACATGGCTGACATCAGCCGCTCTTGCCTCGTGCAATTTCACGACTCATTGACTTTGAAAAAATAAGGGAAACCTTAAATTAGCTTGATCGGCAGGGGAAAAGTGGTGTCACTAGGACTTTTTCTCTGGGCCAGAAACTTCCTAATTAGAGATGGAAACGTCTGTTGGGGTTGTGTTGGCTGCAGGCCATTTACAGTGAGTTGAATAAGAACCACATTGGGAAAGTGATCACACGGATCTCAATCCCTTTGAAAACCCTACAAATGTATATGATGAGGTGTGACAAGCCGAAATTCAGAAATGGCACCATAACACAGAAAATGGAAATATACTTTTTGAGGCATGATCTACTAGTAACTTCTAATATTTAGTTACTTTAAACTATACATGTACTCAACCTCTTTTAAAAATGTTCCTGATTTGCAGCCTTCACCTGGCTGAAAACAAGCCACACGCTTGACTTTTAGTGGCCTTCTTTTTTGTAGTCATTATTTAGTGATGTTAAGTAACAATACTTTTAATATATCGGTGATTTTCTGTGGGTTTGAAAGTGTCAGGGACAATTATTGAAGATTTACAGATGCACCACATAAATATTCAGCTGTCTCATTATAATCCCTTTCCTAAATGTTCAAGTATCCAATCTCTCTGATTAAGCCGGGGAGAACCGTGCCGCCTGAAACACCCACCACCTGCCAATTTTAAATGTAAAGACCATCTTTCATTGCCGGAGCGCTGTGTCTCTGTTATGATCTGTTGCTGCTGTCAAGCTGTAAATCTGGATGCGCCCTCTGAGAAAGGAAAGGCTTCTCAGCGGGGACCATTACGTCTGAAGCAAGCTGCGAGACAGCGTTTCCGCTGCTTTCCTTTGTGCCATGAAAATGAAATGAAGTCAGCACGCAGAGGCCTCTTTTGTTTCTTCTTCAGTTTTGTGCCTCTTTTTTTATTGCCCTCAGCATCTTCTAACATTTTCCATAGTTTCTGTCATTGGGGCCGCAAATCCTGAAAATAGCGCTTGCTGGTTTTTTTGTGTGTATTTAAAGTGGAAAAATGGCACATGACTGTATATGTGGGGAAGTTGGTCAACTGTACAACCAAAGGGCAGAGGAATACGTCTCATGACTGTTAACGTTTAGATTCTGCAGGTCTACCAACAATATTTACATCATTTCCTTAATCAATACAATTGATCCACAATTCAGGGAGCTAACATCTAATTCGAGGATGTGTTTTGCATGAATGACTTTACAAGAGAGACTGTGTGTTGTTATTGGGAAACATGTTGGCTTGCAGCCACATGGGATCTGGACTCAGAGAGGGTTATTTTGGGGGATGCTCAGGTGCCTGGGCCCCGTCAGAAAGCCCATATAAAGAGGTCCTCTCTGGGTGGGTGGAAAGTGGGTTATCAGCTTCAGTGTCGCTACTCGATGGGGCCAACTCGTTTGCATCTAGTCAACACCTCCCGCCGCTCTCTGGCTCAGATCCTAAAGCGACCCCTGACCTTACAGAGCACATTGAATACATCTTCTACATTTCCTCTTACACTCTAACACTTCCGAAACCAATCAATTCTATTTCACACTAAATGCATTTATTTAGCCACTATACTCTCTTTTCCACCCTTTCCAAGCCCCATCACTCGCCCCTTTCTTATCTGTTTTACATTATTGATGAACGGGAGGAGCAGAGGTGTGTTCTGCATTGACTATGTCATGACAGTACCTGGGGGTTAATGGGATTTCAGTGTAAAGCTGAGCTAAAATCACTGTACTTATAAAGATATGCACATTTACTGCAAGTAGGAGTATTTAACTGTCAAGCTTCGGATAAAACACAACAGTAATCAATTAGTTCATACATTTGCACAGCAGGGATAGTGTCAGACCAAAAAACCCTCTATCCTTCTTACAGTCAGATTAATTCAAGCAATGCCAGTGCATCCTAATCTGCGTTGTACAAATGTTTCTAATATTGTTAAAGACTAGCATATTGAAAAATGTTATTACCACATTTTTCCGCTCTTTCTTCTCTTCCTGTCTCTCCTTTCCTTGTCTAAGGAATGTTTTCCCAGACTCTTTTTTCACCTTCTGTGAACGCTCTGTCTCTCTGTGGTTACACACTTCATTTGTCTTCCCCAGGATCAGAGAAACGGCAAAAATCTAAATAATCGCTGGACATTGAAGTAGCAGAAAGCTTAGGACAACCCCTGGATAACAAGATGACACGACGTGTTAAGACAGAGCTTTTGAGAAGATGGCCACTGCAACACATTCATTCATCAGTAGTCATATTTAACCAGTATTTCATGATGCTTTAAAAAACTAAAGCCATTTGATATTTATTTTTTTATATCAATATTTGTATTCATTTGGTGGCTATAAAATGTGCTCATTTTATTATACACTACATTTTATATGTCAAATGCATTAATCATGAACATTTCCATCACTTTGATATTACATATTCTAATCAACAGATATATATCCCATTATATAAGCCCCTTTAGGAAATTATCTTAGTATTAAAAACTATATAAAGTTTCTGACGCAAATCTGTGGCCACATAATCCAATACAATTTTATTTAATATTGAATACAAATATTGCTTTCTTTTACTTTCATGTAAGGTTTTAAATATTTTCTTTCTCTATATTCTTATATTAGATTATTTTTTTTAAATAACTTTCCTTTAAAATAATTGTTTAGTGTCAGCCCAGAGAAAAGCCATTTAACGCTGCACTTAACTTGCCCACCAAAAGATGGAGCTACAGCCATTGTCCAAAGTCAGCCGGAGAAGACTGGGAGCCGCTGGGCTTCTCTGGGCCTCCCAGCAAGGTTTGAGTTCTGGATGTTTGTGAGTGGGCTTCAAGTGATCACGGGTTCAGGGTTGTCAAACTGGACAGTGTAGAACAGTTTGTGTTGGGAGCCATTCTTCAGAGAGGTCACTCAAAGTTAACACTATGCAGCAGGATTTCAGTAATATTGTTTGGCTGAATGGAGTCCCCTAAAGCTATATATATATATATATATATATATATATATATATATATATATATATATATATATATATATATATATATATATATACATATATGTGTATATATGTGTGTGTATATATGTATATATATTTATACATATATATATATATAATTTTAGTTGCATCGTAGTGTATATATGTGTATATATACACATATATACATATTTAAATGTGTATATATAATATATACATATATATAATATACATAGAATATATATATATATATTATATATATATAATTATATATAAATGTGTCTATATATGTGTGTATATATATAATACATAATTTTAGTTGCATCATAGTGGTGCATATATATATGTATATATACACATATATACACATGTAAATGTGTATATATATTATATATACATATATAATATATATATATATATATATATATATAAATGTGTCTATATATGTGTGTGTATATATATATATATATATATATTTATATACATATATATATACATATATATATATATATATATATATATAAGTTTAGTTGCATCGTAGTGGTGCATATATATATACACATGTATATATGTGTATATATACACATGTATACATATTTAAATGTGTATATATAATATATACATATATACATACATATATAATATATATATATATATACATATAATATATATATATATATATTATATATAATTATATATAAATGTGTGTGTATATATAATTTTAGTTGCATCATAGTGGTGCATATATATGTGTATATATACACATATATACATATATAAATGTGTATGTATAATATATTTATATATATATATATATATATATATATATATATATATATATATATGCACCACTACGATGCAACTAAAATTATATACATGTATATAAATATAAATATAAATATAAATATATATATATATATAAATATGTATGCATTTTATGTATGTATATACAACTACAATTATAGTTGCATCTCGGGAAGAGGAGGAGGAATGCTGTAACCTTTTCCATAAGGAGATTTGAAGGCTGTGATTGGTTGACGACCCATCTCTCTTCCTCGTTCATGCGTCCTCCCCACCCCCTCCCGCCTGACCCTGGATGGCACGCAAGGGCCTGACCACTGCCGCAGCATGGCGCCGAGGGGGTAAAGAGTTTGTGTGTGTGTGTATGTGTGTGCATGTTGTGTGTGTCGGTCCCTTTGGAGGGCCGAGACCCCGGATATGTTATGGAAGTGTGCAGTGGACAGGGGCCAGACAGGATGTGACCTCCTGGAGGAAGCTTGGCCGGCCCTATAGGCCAAGTGGCTATATATCAAAATTCTTTGTCCCGCCCCAACTGACCACTTCAAAAGCACGGAAGGATTAGACCTATGGCCAGCTCTTTTTATTGATCTTTTATATAAATTAGCAAATTATAATTGCATCACTCATGGCCAAGAAGACTGTACGAAACCATGGAACGGAACCATTCCTCAATAAGAAATGAATTCTACCGCTCAGCAATGAGCTAGTTGCATTTCTCCATCGCTGATAGAAAACCGTGAAAGTTAGTTTTTCACGTTGGATAAAATATGTTTGATTTTCAGAAAATGTGTATGTGTGTAGGGTTGCTGTGATAGATCCAGTTCTATCCATTGATCCACCAGCAGTCACCTTTGCAGCTTAATTGCAGAATGTGACCCAGATCTGTACCGGTCACCTGTAGTGGCCGGAAATGATTATTTATTAGTCGTTTGGACCCCACTGTAATTTAGCAGGGCCACTTTCATTACTCCCAATCCGTGGTAACAGCAGATCAAAGCTCCAGGTTGATTCTCCTCCTCTGCAGGCTGTCCGGGGTCGAACCTGCACTTCGGACAAATAGCCGACAGGTCAGGAACTCAGTTCCGCTGAGGGTAGAGGCCAAGAGCCCAGGATTGACCCGATGCCACGGTGAACTGTGTCCTCTGGCTTTTAGTTTCAAACAAAGTCCATCATTTGTTCCGTGGCAGTGCAGAGATGGTTGCTTTGGTGATGATGATAATGATGAGACAATGTATTTATAATGACTACAGTTTTAATTGTTAGTAGCCAATGCTGTGGTAATCATATCTTTGTTATATTTGACAATACCTGTGTCAAAATCAAGACTACGCCACAAAAGGTTGCCATGGGCGGGTCAGTTCTCCCTCTATTGTGGCGATAACAACAAACATCTGGAGGTAATGGAAAGTTCATTCCAAGTTTGCTACAACACTAATTTGCACGTGTTGCTGTGGAAGGAAAAAAAAAAAATCTTAAAGTAGAGCAAATAACCAGTTTACTTGTTGTAATTACACTTTTGTTGCACGTATGATGATTTTATTTATATCCTGACCTCTCGCGACTACCCGCCCATTTAGTTCAGTCTTGAAACGAAGAAGCAGGCACGTTATATACGGGAAAAACACTCTTCTTCTTCACTCATTTGGGATTTTTGCACAAAAGGATATCAGTGGAAAAACACACTGGCCTAACAGGCTAAACATTGGGGAAGAGGACAGGAGTTAATAGACTTATGGATATCTCAGTGTTGTCCGTGTCTGGGGAAAAAGTGCTAAAGGTGCTAATTAACAGAGCTGTCAGTGGTTCCTTGAAGTGAAGTGAACTTGCCGATAAGCAGAGTGGCTGGTGGAGGGAAACTGATGAGGCCCCCAAGCCATCTGGACCTTGTTCTCCTAGAGAGCAGGGCTGTGGCACAACAAGCCTATCAACAGTAAAAGATGCAGAACATATCACCTGATTTTGTTTTTAAAACAAGAAAAACAAGTGTCAGCTTCCAGTGTTGACAGCTCTGGGAGGTAAACAGGTAATACTCTTTGGTAAAGTAAAGAATCGGGGGCATTAAAAGCTTCGTGCATGCAAGTTCACCAGAATTTGCTCCCAAAAAAAATATCTGTTTGTGAACGTTGACATCTTTCCAGAGCCAGCTTCACATTTGTGTCCTTTTATGTGCTGCTTTACATCTAAACCAAAACATTTTGGGGTGAAATCTGTTTCCTGTAACATTTGTTGGATAAATTATCTGAAGACACAAAATGCATGTGGGCTGAAAGGTGCACGGAGGAATAAGAACACGTGAGACCTTTTAAATCATTCAATGTGTGGGGTCTTATTCTCTGGACAATTCGAGAAAAAAAACTAAACTGGACTTAGATGGATATTCTCTCCCTTTCTGTCATCTTTCTCCGTGGAGCTTTGCAGCGCTAAAGTGCTACCTTGTGACTGTGGAAGGCCTGCGTAGCTCATCTCCTGCAGGTAATCAACCATCATTCATTCATGAGGCTGTGAGTGTTCAGGAGGGACGCGGGCTCGCCCCTGCTGCTTCTGCCAACAATACATCCTGCTACACGTTAGGGAACATGACAACTGCACTCCCTCCCAGCTCATTGCACCTGAACACACTCCTCCATCTCATGACATGATAGGTCAAATCAGATCTCTCAGTACGGTTTGGTAAGTCAGTCTGCTTCCAGGAGGCTGAGGAAGGAGTATAGATTATTATATCAAATTACACCTTGTACATATAATTGTGTATAAGCCTTCTCAAATCACTCTCTTTGCTATGTTTTCTTCCATAGTTTTAGATGTTGAACTGTTAATATAAGCAAATTGAACTGTTCTACCATTAACATATACGTGTGTTCTGCATTATAGATCGTTTTTAAGATAAATAAATCAATAAAGAGTAGTTTTATATTTTAATCTCAGCACATGCACAGCATAAGGCTATAATGTTGTATAATGTTGCACAACTTCCATTTTTATTTGACACCACAACATTGAGAACATGATGAATGAAAGTGTACCTGCACCAGAGGGAAACTGGATAGCTTTGCTTCCAAAAGAAATGAAACAGTGTGAATATTTCCCAGAGGGTATCTACAGTATGACTTCTGTAACTCCTCATCGCATCCAGAGTTTGGCATTCATTATTAATTGTGACTGTAGTTCTAAACAAGCGACAACTTCTCAAACCACCATCTCTGGATGATAATGGGGATGCTAAATACTGCATTGGTTGACAAATAATCCAATAATAAAATGTATTATAATGCACATACCTTGATCAAAAAGAACTGCAGTATATTAAGAAGGAATACTAATTGTTTTTACATGTTTTTTAGTAGATATCACATTCTACAAAATGTTGGGAACACCGATGAAACGGCAAATGACAAAGTTAATAAATTATATAGTTCTTAACTAAATACTTCTCCCTACATTTATTTTCTCTTTATCTCTATTGTACAAAAATAACAACATGTTATTTAAAGGAACCTGAGAGCTAAGTTAAGGGGCAGTGAAAACTTAAAATTGCTTATTAAAAAATCAGAAATAGTTTATTTATAGTAATCACAAGGACAAAAAATCCTAGTTTGAATATCTCCAAATTGCTGCCTTTGGATTCTAGCTCTCGTGCTCTTCAGTCGCATCTATTTAAATTCTCATTAATTGAATGCAGGTTAATTGTGATGTGATTTTGTGATTAGTTGTGAATATTTCCTCCATTTGCATAACTTAAACCAACCATTTGACCTAGACATGCTATTAGGCAGGTAACTGTTGTTTTCTTTTCTAGGCAAATGGCCAAAAGAGATCATGGTATAAGAAATCTAAAAGTTTCAGGTGGTGAACTAAATGATCAGCATTGACTCGTTCACTGCTGAGCTGCTCTTGTGCAAAGCACATAAACACACAACTGCTGAAGTTATATTAGCTGCATTAACAGTGTGTATCTCCACAAGAATGAAGCGTCATCACACAGCAAAACTAATATGGATAACGTTTTAAGAAGTGCAGGTCTACGCCAATCTACAACCCATCTATAGTAATTTGATTAAATTTAGGATAAAGACTTGGCTTAATCTGTTTTCCAGGTCTGATTCAAACTTGGATTGGGTTAAGTGGCAAATGATATCATTATTATTTAATTGTATATGTATGTTAATTATGTAATTTACTGAGTTAAAACATAATACATTGATTATTATTATCTTCCTTTCTGTGTTGATGATGGAATGCTCTATGCTATTAGCACATTATCATCAATCACTTTAAGCCTTACTTAATATATATATATATATATATATATATATATATATATATATATATATGTTTTTTTTAAACTGTTCAGCTGTATAGAATGGTGAGTTTTATGACATATCGCATGTTTTTATTCTTACTGTGTATGAATACTTAAGGCAGTCCCTTTTTCCCTCACCTTATTCACTCTCACAATCCTTTTTTTATTAGTGTATATAGTATATTGTGTGTGTGTGTGTGTGTGTGTGTGTGTGTGTGTGTGTGTGTACACCTGATTTGCACGCCTGTGTTCTTGAGACATAGTATTATCAGTGTGGTTCACTGGTTCAACGAAAAAGGGTCGGAATGATATCCAGAGCTCAGACATCAAACACGGGAGGCCAGTTGAGTTATGTTGCATCGATCGACCGCGAGAACAAAGGGAGCGATGGTTAAGGGGATGGAAATCGTGGAAGAAAGAGATAGATGAAGCAGACAGAAGACAAGCAGCGAATTCAGTTTGGGGTCTGAGGCTCTGGGGTTTATGTCAGTCAGGATCTGGAGGAAAAGTTGCTCCCTTGAGAAAAAGAGTGGAGAGAAACTAGAGCGAGATGCAAGGGGACGTGTGGGCCAGCGAGGGTCTGGATGATAGGTGAAGTTAACCAGGTGCCCTCTTGGCCCAGCTGTCAATCCGTCGCTTTCCTTTCCACGGCTCCACAGTATAACTGAATGTTTTAAGCAGGCCCAAAGTCAGGTGCTGTTTTGCAGCATGCATGGCTGCCTCGTTTCCGTCTGTCCATGTCTGTTTCTCTAAGCCGTTACAGTTGTGTACGGGCACATGTCTGGATGGTGATGAATAACCAGACCCTCCTTGGTTATCTCGACTTCCTTTAGAGTTTCAAGTGAGAGCCAGATGTAGCTATTTATCTTAATCTTTCCTCTCGTTTAGTCTCGATGGAAGTTGGAGGCCATTTGACTTTTCATTAAGTTATCGAATTTTAGAACGTTATGAGAAAATAATCTGGACGTGTTGACTATCTTGTCACCACGGCATATGAAATAAAAAAAAGATAGTAAAACGGTTGGGGCTTTAATAGCGGTACGAGTATGTACGACATGAAGAAGACCCGTGGAAGCTTCTTCATGTACGCATAAAGATTTAATTTCCCGTTGTCATATTAATGCTAATGCATTTTAGATGTATCGGAATAAAAAGCTTTGGAGACAAAGACTCCCCGAGTGTTGAGTCAGAGGAGATGGGACTTCTCACACCGGTGTAAATGTCATGCGTTTAAAGAATATAAGTAACTATACATTACCCTATAAAATATTCAACGCAGTCCACAGTTGACTGATCTGTGAGCTTCTCCTCCTTCAATATATCTGAAATCTTAATATATCCGACAAACCTCATCAAAGATGTATCTATTTCTGTTAATAAGAGAAAGAGGAATAAAACATTTTGATGAAGCGTACAGTATTTTCACAGCGGGCAAAAATAAAGCAGAAGACACACACTTCCTGCCACAGATTGAGAGTGTGTCACCTTGGGCGTCTACAATTAATACATTCTAACGTTGTGATGCTCGGTGATGACAGACTACGAACACACCACTTGTGTCTGTGGGGAGGATCACGCCTCGGATGTGGCTCATGCCGCCAGTTTCTGTGTTACAAGATGATATAAAGCACGCTCTGACTTAAGAGTGGTGAAGGAGTATCCAGTGTGAGCAGCGTTGTCTCTTGCCATGTGGTTTCCTCTCTGTTCCTACTGGCCGGTCGGAAGGGAGGACGCTAATTTATTGAAGTGATCCATCTCGGACATAAAAGAGTCTTGTATCACACAATCTTCTTTGAGGCTTATCAACTAACTAGTTAACTAATGGCAGTCGCTGTTGTTATGCTGCTACGGTATTGATTGCGTACTGGTTTGATGTAGGACATATATGTTATTTTAATGCCAAAATAGATTTTTTTTAAAGTTGACAAATCAAGTAAGTTAAATTGTTCACACCAAATCAAAACCACCTAAATTTCACTGGTTTATTTATAGCATTTTGCACTATCCTTATGGATATCAACACTCAATCAATGCACACTAATATCTGTAAATCCTGTATACACCCTACTCCCTGTGTACATGTTCCCCCATGTGTATTGTT
This sequence comes from Liparis tanakae, assembly GCA_036178185.1. Taxonomy (NCBI): domain Eukaryota; kingdom Metazoa; phylum Chordata; class Actinopteri; order Perciformes; family Liparidae; genus Liparis; species Liparis tanakae. The sequence continues at coordinate 10,311,754 of CM070090.1, read as the reverse complement.
GTTATACTATGATTCTACTGTAAGTTGTGTATGTATGTTTGTGAGTTAAGTTAAGCTACTGGTTGACCTCAATTTCCCTCGTGATTAATAAAGTATCCATCCATCCATCTATCTATCTATCTGAATCATTTTATCACTTTTATAACTCTGTGCTTTTTGTCTGACATTAACATTTTGCCATTCTGGGCTTCTCCCAAACTGATGATTCAAGCGATGCAATGAGCAAGCGAGTGAAGAAGAGGGGAGTGTGTGTGCACATGGCATGCACTCCTTGCAGAGAGGCACATGGCTGCAGCACATGTATGTTCACAGTGTGGCTGCGGTAATTGATAATAAACAGGTCTCATTGCTGGGATTTTATAGCTTTTCCAGTCTTGTTAATTCAGAAAAGAAATGCATTGGTTCTTTCCTTCCGTATTTTTTTGGCTGGTTCCATGAACATACCTTTGTTATGGGCACTGGAGGCCAGGCAGCTTTAAACGGCTGTGTCAATACCAGAGACGGAAGTCAGGTTGCCAGCATGTCAGGTTCAACAGTGGACAGAGTGTTGGGTAGGGATGCTTGTGTGCCTGGTCAAAGACCTGTGGACTAGTTTCCTTTTCCAACAGCCGGTTTTGCTGCAGTGAGGCCACAATAACAACATGCAGGTCCTCTGGCGTATAGATAATAAATATTTCACTCACATTATAGGGAAAATGTGCCTTATTTGAGACAATGTGAAACAAACAATAGGTCGAATTGAAGATTTTTGTGAGCTGCCCTACACAGATAGACAACTGAGTTTTGTATCCTTTCAATTAAGCATGTAACAGGCATTATGATACACTTTGCAGCTTGAGTGATTTCAGTTGCATGCATGAATACATTTAAACAATTCGGTGCAATCAAACATATTTTCACACGCTGATTTTGACGGCCGGCGTGACTCACCATGATGCAGGGGATTTACAAACAGACTGCCTTATAGTATTTTACTAAACATATACAGTGATAGCTTACCAGCAGGGGGCATTTGTTCTTTGCAGTAGCCAACTATTTTGGTGAAATCAAGCATCCAGATTACAGCCTCAGTGAGCCCTTTGTGTGGGGGATGGAGGTTGAGCGGTGGTGAGTGGGGCAGCGGGAGGAGGGAGGGCTGGGAGCGGATTCTTGTCCAAACATTCTGCACGCGGATTTGTATTCATTGCACCCCTGCTGCTATTGATATCATTACGCGGGGTGCACATGCTGCGAGGAGGGGGCTGCGACTGGCAATGGAGAGGTCATGGAGCCGCAGGCCCTAACGAGAAGTGACACTGGCTCCAGGTCGGCCAAGCATCCACCGGATTTCAATGGGAGCCGCACTTTCCCAGTCAGCGCATTAGATCAAAGATCATTACCTGCTAATCACAACACATGGACGTAAGGGGCTTCCCTTCTTCCCCTCTCTCTCTCGCTATACTCTTTTCTGAGCCGAGGCTTTGGAGGTGAAAGAAGAGAAGACAAAGGAGGAGACTGCACCGGCTACTGGACTGGATGGACCTCCATGGCCCCATGAGAATGGAAGACCCCCCCCCCTCCCCTTATACTTCCTGGACTCATTCAGGCGCCTCAACTCTTCCTGCAATCGTCACCAGATTTAAACTAACGTCTGTCCAACATGTTTACAAAAGTCTCCACCACACAATACCTTCCACCGAGCTTGTGGCTGCAGAATACTCACGTGTGTGAATCTCTATCTTTTCCATGCAGGGCCTTGTTGTCTTAATCTGGGTGGCGGTGGGTCTCCACCTCTACAGCCTGAGCGGCTCTGATGACGTGACCACAGGATTCTTGTCTCGACAGAGTCAACGAACTTCTGGCTCCTTGAAACAGCCTTCCATCCAAGCTCAGAATAAGTTGGATATTTCCATAATAAAGGTATAAGAAAAATTATAAAATCCTCTTGTGTGGAGCTTATAATATAGATCCAGCCATATATATAAAGGACAGTTCATAAAGGTCCGTCAAACTACTGCTTTATCCCTGAGACGTTGATACTACGGATGCTGTGTTGTCCACTTAATTCAGTTCAGATCTCTGGGTAGAATTGGGGTGATGGGGTGGCAGAAATAAGTCATCTCGGTCAGAGGCCTGGCTCCTGAAACGTCGAACCCCCTCGGCTAACATGGGACAGGACGAGAGTGAGGGAGTCCATAGAGGGGGAGCAGCGCTGGGTATTCTGCTGCTGTACTGAAGGCTCCATGGCCCATTAATCGTTTGTTTGAGTTTCCGCCCCAGCGAGCATGTCATGTCTCCATTAGAGAGGGTTTGTTTCTTCTTCTTCCTGTCCGCCTCTTGGCAGCAGGGGGCTCTCACACATCTCATTTGGTTGTGCACTGCTGTCTGGTGCCAGGCAGACTGTCCTGCTTTTGTGTGTGTGTGTATGTGTGTGTGTGTGTGTGTGTGTGTGTGTGTGTGTGTGTGTGTGCACACTTACTTTGTGTCTATGTGTGTGTGTGCTAATGTGCATGGTGAATTCATGTTTTCGGGCTACTCATTTCCTAGAGGTGAACGTTAATGCTAATCGAGTTAGGAGGGTGCTGATTCCAATGTGATCTGTTGTACAAACCAAATCCCTCCTAAAGACTGTTGTCAGTTACTTAAGCCCTCTGACTACTGCAATTCATGGATTATTCATAATTGGATTACTTTAGACATTTTTGTCTTACCCTGCTCCCGTAATGTATAAAATAATGAGTAAAATCAACAATATATTCTGTCTCTAACTTGACTCTGAAGTCTCACTGAAATGTGGCTCTAGATGAGATTTTAGTTATTTGATTAATCAGATGGAATACGCAATTTATCTGCCTTCTGCACCCAGCAGTGTTAAAAAAACATTAATATTTGGCTACCAGCAGATTAATACTAAAACTGAAGAGGACTGAAAGCCAATTTGTTAAACTCCATGTTTTGTATTATATGCAGAGTTCATATTGTAGAGTGAGGTTGCTCTTAAAATTATCTAATTTTCAGTATTAACGGATAATAATGTTTTTTAAATTTTATTCCATTAATTCAACATTGAATAAAATGAACATTATTTGTTCAATTCTGAAAACGTTTTAATTTGGCAGTTGCACCACCTCTAAGACTGAATATGTCCTCAATCTTTGAACAAAAATCCAATACCATGAGATAAAGAGTAAAAAAAAAAAAAAAGAGTTAGATGAAATTAATCACCTTATTGTCTCTGCAAAGATATTCTTCCTAAGATACAACATTCCAGTCAGTCTGCCGACTTACTTATTGGGCTCTCCGGTGTAGGAGCTGACCCACACTGCCACGGCCTATCTTGATGTTAGTTTGACCTTTGACCCAAGACTATGCTGTAGACATCAGCCTGCTGACCTGTCAAATGGGCCCCTTTATTCCCGTGACCCATGGAGCCTTCCCCTTTAAACTGAAATATGGCCACCAAGCTTACAGAAGCCAGCCAATTACGAAGTAGACAGAAATCAGAGTGGCACAATGAGCCAAGACTAATAGAGTTCTCTTTATCTGCCGCCGCCGCCCGTCTGCCTGCCTGCTGCCTTAATGCCCTCGCGGCTGCTGCCAATCCACTGGTATCTGTGGAGCACCGCGAACACGGCGTTCCGATCTGTTACTTGTGATTTATTATGCCCTCTTTGCATGTAAGCTATTCTTGACAACTTAATGTACAGAGGCTCAATAGAATAAACACCTCACAGGGAAATTCATTTAGCTCTGAAGAAACTAAATCACAGTTACAAGCTATTACATGAGAATGGGAATGAATTGAGATGAGACAGCCAACAGATAATTTATGATTTTAAAGCGATTGGTCTTTAATTGATGACGTCAAATGCCAAACAAAGGCGAACCAAATTGAAGAACAGTGGTCACAAATTGAAACCAACACAGATGTCGGCTCGACACATATTAACAATTTAACTGCACTTTAACATCTATTCTAATTTGATGCAAAGGTGAAACAAGTACATTTTGATTTCATTTAAATTACCTTATCATTTGCTGTAAAAGGCTGCCGACAATAGTGTACGAATGTTGTGTAATTTTACTGCAATATAACGATACAAAAATAGAAAACAGTAAATTCCCAGTATCTCTAATACGAGGTCAGTTTTGACATTTGTATCGGCAACATCGGAACTCTTCTCGGTTTATTCCCCGTAACTCTATGACCCCTCCAAGTATTTAAAAAAGAAAACAAAGCAACAAGAAACCAGAAGAACATAATATGATATGAGGAAAAATATATTCATTAAAACAACAGCATCATCCACTTTATTGAAATGACTCATTGTGTCAAACACAGTTTTAGGGCCTCGGTGCATACGTACACATCTTGTCAGCACAGTGGCTCAGGTCAGCTTTAGGTAACATCAATATCTAATTGAATATGCATGTAAATGAGGACAAACTATTGTACAACTTTATATAGACGTCTAATCTATTCGTTTCTAAAACTTTGTACTTTGGGGTTGAGGCCGTTGAAGGGGCTGAACGTGGTGTTTGTTGTGACGTGCCGTTGCTCCTCTGTGTGCGGCAGCTGATCTTTGTCCTCTGTGCTCCGCTTACTTCTCTTTGCATACTACTGACACACTCCTCCTGATGTGTGTGTGGATATACAAGGTGCACTTATTGCATTTTACATTTCCCCCCCACCCTAGTCCTATTTGTTTTCTGGTTCTCGTCTCTTCCTCTTTGCACTTGACCGACTCGGAGCAAGTGTTTGCATCCCTGAGCAGCTGAGGGATGCAGCAGCAAACAAAGAGGACTATTGTCTCAGTTTAAAAAAAGAACAGGCCTCTCCGGAGGTGTTTCCCTGAATGATTCGCAACACATTTTAGTTACTTGTTCAGTGGCGGCATCCTTTCATCCCTCATCCCACAGGAGAATGAAGGAGTGCCACCAAAAGGCTTCTGAGTGTCCAGAGCCAGAGAAACTGGGGACAAATCAATAGCTCACTAGAGTGGAACTATCAGAGACTGTAAGCTGCAATTTCTCACCTTGTTGCTCTGAAACACAGCTAATGTTTCCCCTCGCCCCCTGCCAGTCCTGGATTGATATCTGTTGCTTCAGAGTTGGAGACGGTTTTCCTTATTGTCCCTTTATCTCTCTCTCACAAAAATCTACTTTCTGTCATAGTTCTTATTGCGTATGGAAGTCAAACACACAAACTAAATGTGGGTTTTATCATTCGATTTCCTTATTAAGAATCACAAATTACATGGCAGAACAGAAATGTTACGCATATTTTCTTTTTTACCTTCAAAAGGAAGTGTATGAAAAGCATTTTTAAGAATTGTAAAATTAATAGAATTGTTTACCAGCAAATTTATTGGAACTGATAACTTGTTGTCTGTTCTTTTTATTTCACTTCTGTCAAACAGTATTTATATATTTAAGTATTTATATATTTGACAGCTATATGAATATTAATTATAAAGATGACAATTTATATATATATAAATATCAATAAGGTTTTAAAACCAAAAACTTTATGATCAGAAGATTAGTGCAAATAAAGCACAGTATTGCGTGCACATTTCTCTCTTCTGTTTTTAGAAGTTGTATCAGGGGATATTTGATTGGTTTTAGGACAATAAATAACATACTGGCAGTTTGAGGTCAACACGTTTAGAGCACATATTATTGTCATCATTAGGGGAATTGAACCACAAAAGCTTTTTGATATATTTATATGCAATGATTTAAAAGAAATAACTCTCTGGATACATCATCCACTCGCTCATACCGCTGAATGTATTTCGAATGTCAGATAAGAGCATCACATTGATGAGAAGCAGGCTTGGGTATTTTTACCTCGGGATCCACTTCTGTCCATTGACCAAGATAATAAAGATGGACTCGAGCACAGATTACCAGCAATTCCTGCCACCCCTCTCATTTTCACGGCACTCTCACTGAGCAGGAGGTACTTTGTTAAGTACTTGTTAAGTGTGTTATTCTTTGTACACAAACATCACCCTGGTAATAGTGCACCAACAAAACACTTGAGTGAGTTATTGTGTATATTAATACATAGCTGTAGTATTCAGACATTGTACTAAGTGCTACCATGCTACATTACTTCAGAGGAAAGCTGGGGCAAGACAATGCATTGGTTTACCTTTATTCATTTTACTGAATACATTGATTTCATAAAATTATATTTAAATACTTGATTGTGTCTTTCATTTATATTTACACGTATTAAATGTCAAATTCTGGACATGAGAGGAACACAGTGGTCTTACAGGATGGATTGGTGTTACAGTGTGTTGATGTGTTCATGGCAATAAAACATGCATTCAAGTAAAAAAAAATATTGTCTGCCCAATTTTTCATTTGATCCCAAATGAGAGTAAGGGAAATAGATATTGTTATTGTGTTTTTGTTTTTCTTCCCTGTGCTTTTGACAATGTCTGCCTGTAATCTGTGGTCATTTATTAAAATCTTGATCTGTTTATTTTCTTATGTTCTCAGGAACTACTCCCCTCAATCTTTCAGTGCAAAGCTACGGACCAATGTTTGGTTAGCGGTGTATAAGCAAAGCTCAGAAGAATGATTATGTCCATAACTGCTCAACTGTCCCTTTGTACTTAAAGCCCCAATCTGTGGTTGCTGTTCTCTGACATGTTTGCCCACTTAATGTTCGGCAGTACAAATGCTAACTGCAGTATAATGTAACATGCATACATGGCTTGTATTCAAATACCGACTGTCGAATATTTCCTGTGGTTGAATATTGTTCATCTTAATATTCTTAAAAACATTCTTAAAATGAAACTTGATGAATCGTAGAAATGATTTACATCCCCAGATTATTATCCTCCCAACAAGTCCACTACCTTATTATTTTTTTAATCACAGTAGCTATATGATGAATTCCCCTTTTGTTTCCCCACTCTACCCAATGCACTACACATACACAGTATTTAACTCAAACTAAAAGTGCTTGTAGCCCTAAATAAAATAAAAAAAATGGGCCAAATAAGCAGAACCACCGTTCTGTATCCCAAGGCCTCTGAGCATCTCCACTGTTTTTTCAATGTCAAGATGGCCCATGTTTCAGCACCCAAACTCCCGAGCAGATCCAACAGCAAAGACGGAGGGTCAAGAGGGAAAGTGAGCCTTTTAAAGAGTGTACCGCTTAACCTTGACCTTGGGATTGCATTTCTCTAAATGTGTGTGTGCGCAACTACAGCTGCCCCGCTCGCCACTTCAGAGAGTGTTTACATTTTAGGAGAGGTCTTTATCTCCCACAGGCCTGGGGTCTCTCTGGGTGAGTTTATACAGCTAGTACACACACACACACACACACACACACACACACACACACACACACACACACACACACACACACACACACACACACACACACGCGCACACACACACACACACACACACACACTCACTCATTCACTCACTCACTCACACACGCACACATACAGCTTGGTTCAGTGCGAGAAAGAGCAAAGGGAGAGTGCTGTCATACACTCATCCATCTCAGCTACATTCTGGACCAACGCCGGGCGAAGAGGCTCTCTCCCTGAGACTCTGCAGAAGTAGATTACCTACCGTCTGGATCTTTGAAAGAGAGAGAGAGAGAGAGAAAAAAAGATTGTATAAACTACACCAGAAATGGTATACATCGACATAGCACTGCCTATGGTGGGAATTTCTGTAACGTTATACCTTTGCTACAGACTCTAATGGCAGTAACTGACGTCATAAATCACCAGATTCCATACATGCAGCATCACTTTTTTCAAACTGAATCCAACATACTTCACTAGTGATGCAAAAACTAGTCGCTCACCAAGAGTATACTATATGATCTAAACGACTCATTACAGTTATGTTTGCGTGCAGCATTTAGAGGCTTGGCTATCGTGACTGGTGTCTGTCTGTTGTTCTATCAGTCAGTTTCGCCATTTAGTGCCGTTACGAACCCATCCGTCCTGATAGGGCACTCCGTTAAGATATGGGACCACGGGGTGTCTTCCATACTGTTACTGTCAGCTGTCAAGTGTTAGCCTCACATTGACGTGTACTGTATGTGCTTTTAGCCTCACACACCATGTACTCTACATCTTGTTCAGCCTCGTGCAACGAATACTACATCCTCTCACAGGAGAACGTGCCGGATCGGCCTGTGAGGAGTCTTGATCTGCTGGAAATTAGTCTTCCACAGATAAAGGATTTATCTTGCCAAACGGCCAGGTTGTTTTTCAAGTGTGAGAAAAAGACCACCAGCATGATATCACAGCCTCTCCCAGACTCTTTCACACACACACACACACACACACACACACACACACACACACACACACACACACACACACACACACACACACACACACACACACACACACACACACAAGGTGTGCCTTTTTCACATGCGTAGATAATAAGCTGTTACAAAAAACAAACAACCTGTTAGGGATAAGATAAAACCAGAACAGCTGATTCTTGGTGATCCCCAGTCCACGGTCATCCTGCAGTGCCCCTTTATTTACACTCAGCGTCACAGAAACTCATCAACACACACAATGGACAGCCTTGATCAGCAATCTCTCAAATCTAAATACTGATTTCAGTCCTAGCTGTCCTCTCGGCTTAACTCGTTGTCATTTATATACTTCTGTTGTCACCAAATTTCCCCTTGGGGATTAATAAAGTATATTTCATTTCATTTAATTCATATACACCGCTCACAACTTGATACTTTTCCAACCCACGGTGCTTTGATCTGTTGATTACTGCTGCTGACTAACCCAGAGCCCCAAAGACCTGGAGCACACGTCCAAAGGAACAACAGAAAAAGACGAAACATGAACTGATGGTGGGATATTGAGTGTTTGTCTCCTGGAGGGCTCGATCCAGGTGATTCATCGTGGAGGGCTCGACGAACTGTGCGGGGCGCGATGGAGGTCCATCTCGGATGATGGTTTTATTGATGGCATCAAGTCACACATCGGCCTCTCCGGAGGTGCTACACTGGTTGCTGAGCCCGGATGGCGGGAGAGAGAGCTGGGGAATGGAAGCAAAGGGCAAAGGGGGTGGGGGAGGGTTTGGAGGGTAAACTGGCACACAGAGAGGCCACAGTGTCTCTGCACGAGCAACATGCAGACACCTGCATTTAGGGAGATCAATACCATGCCACAAACAACTCAGAGTGCCTCTGGAGAATAGCATTTATGGATCTGGAACCGGTGTTAATAGAAGGAGCCGATATCTCTGATATGCTCCTCTCAAATTTGCTTTATTATTTACAAAGTAAAAGAGTAGTAATCCCATAAGAGGTGCACCCATTACACTCACCTTGTAATGTAATAGTTACACTGTTAAAAGTATGAAGAATAATATTAAATAAATAATAATATCTTTGAGTATTTTTATTGTTAAAAATTTAGTAATACAAATGTAGTAATACAAATAGATTAAATCTAAAAATAGATACAATATATATATATATATATATATATATATATATATATATATATATATAAAATAAATAAATAAATAAATAAATAAAAAGACAACATGTTAAATATTTTAACTGAATAAATACAGCAATTTGAAAATGTTGATTACACATTTATCTTATTGAACCATTTTCACAAGTCTGGCTGTGACACGCATGATAAGTCAACTTACTGTCCCAACATGTGATGGCCCCATACTGTTGCTTCTAGACGTATTGACCTGCCGTGTTGGCACACCGTCTCTAAAGGCCCAGAGGGGTCAGGCATGGTTGTTGCCTCGCTTCTCTCAGGTTCAGTTACTCTGCAAGCATGGCATTGATCCCCCAGCAGTTACAGAGCTCCCTGTTGAGTGTTCCTGCAGAGCCATGGCTGTGCTCACAGCTGAGGGATCCCACGGCTGGTTCGTAATATGCAGCAGGGTTTTTGCACCAGGGCGTAGTACGCTCTTGTCTTTGCATGAGCATATTATTTACGCTCTCTGTGTCATGCTGGTATTGGATTAGGTGTGATCCAGTGTTCATGCAACCTTGTTTAACCAAGATTTTCAATCAATTTCAACATCTACAATGTGACCATTTCAAAACTTTCATTTCCAAATCAACATATTAATTGCCACAGTAACAGGAATACAATGACATTTTATAATAAATCAGAACAACATTGCACAGTTTTAGCGAACATTTGTTTAATTGTTTATTTTCATTTCTACTTTGCAGCTGCAACTCTTCACATGGGCCATAGAAAAGAAATTAGACTGTATATAAAACATTAGACAAACTACATTTTTATTGAACTCCAGCAGTGTTGTTATCTCCAATAGAAATGATGGCGGAACTTAGAAAATATGCCCTAGGTTTTAATAAACCAGAATGATCCAATTAATTTGGTCATTTAAAAATACCGTCCCTCAAAAGACTACTTCATAACTTTATGGTAATTCCCATTACTGCTAAATGTGCATGTATTGTTTGTACTGCACTGTTGTTGTTGTTGTGTTGTGTTGTTGTGTGTTGTGTCTTGTTTTGTCTTGTTTTGTGTTGTAAAGTATAATCTATGTAACACACTGAGTCACTTTACCAAGTAAAACTCCTTGTTTGTGCAAACCTACTTGGCCAATAAAACCGATTCTGATTCTGATTCTGATTCTGAAATACTGCACATTACAATCATTACCGAACAAAGCAGACAGAGCTGCTGAGAAACAAACACGCATGCTGAAGATCTGGAAGGATTAAAACACTACTGCTGTGTTCCTTTTGGGGAACACTATCCAGGTGGATCATGAAAAGGTTTGTTTTCTACTCGCCTGTACCTGTGATTCCCACAGACGGATTGAGGAATGGAGAGAGCCTGGTGCCTTATCAGCTCTAATGATGAGATAGCTGGAGGCTATTTTCCAGTTGGGCCCAGCTTTGACATTGAAACACTTATGGTCTACCCGGCCCGGTCTCCCCATGACAAGGATGGATGAGACTTCTGCAATGTTAACCAATCATTCAAATCTGATATGATGGCTTTACTGAGCAAATGCTATATTTTCACTAGCTCTTGGTTATCTTCATGGAGAGCTGAAGTTGAGAGCAGCCTTTGGTTAAAAATGGTCTGTCATTGCAGGACATTGAACCCTGCTTTCTTTGATGAACAATAATGTTAAATCCTGATTAATGCGGTCTGTGATTAAAAAGAGTCTCCGCCGAGATGTCATTGTGTTATTGATGAGTAGCTGGGTGTTCCTCGCACTGAACTGGATAGCATGGTTGGTAAAGCACCATTTTTCAGTCAACTGAACTGGCTTTTTAGATAGGAAATATATCATTTACCTGTCATAGAAAGACCTCTCATCAGCTACTATAAATCGATTTGGCCCAGAATCTCTATATTTTGTAGGATTTTCTCATGAGATCCATAATCTGTTTCTTGTCAGACAAAAGTGTGTTAGGACCCTTTCCTCTCACCCTCTCACAAGATCACTTAAACAAAGCACATATTAAAGATAAGGCAAGAAGACAATAACTGTACCTCAGATGAATGAATGTCTCTGATATATCATTGTTTTGCAGTTCAATCCAGTAGTAAAGTGCATAGTACCGGACACCAGTCCTCCCAGGTCAGAGTTGATGTGAAAAACTTTGAACACCAGCCTTTGGATCTGGTAACATGGGTGATCTGGTGTCATGGCTATTCACTAAAGATGTAATATATTTAGGCAATAGAAACACAGGAATGCTGATGCCTCAGTGCTGACCATCCAACCTTTTCATATAACTCACATAGTTATCTTGAGTTATGAGCATTTAATCAAATGGCATTAGAATAAATGGTTTCCAGTGGTTTAAGAGTAATGACAGCCGCAAGAGCATACAGGATTCTTAAGATTTAAAACATTTTTCATGTATCAACTAGATTCCCATGAGAGCATGGACCAGAGCAGCAACATAAGTGTTTCTGCTTTTGTACACTTGATATATTTAGTCTATTTCATGCTGAAAACAATCTTTACATTATAAGGAGGGTGTGATGCGCTTTATTTACCAAAATCAACAGCATCTAAACCATCAGTGAAATCTACAAAACATTATGGACAAGTGAACAATATTCTCCCCATAAGCAGTTCCAGCAGTTATTGTGTTTTTATTTGGTATAAAGATTGACTGATGTGGCTGAAGGATAATATTATCCTCCAGAGAAGTATGTAGTTGTCATTTTAGAATTGTTCAAGGCATCTTAGATATAAGACTGTTTAAGTGTACTTCTAAGTAAAATCGCACAGCCAGAAATTGCAGTTGAAAGTCCCCTGCTACCGAATGGGCACGGCTAAACGGCTTTCAGATTGCTTTCTAGCTCTGAGATACTCTCTGGTCGTCACCCTATCAACACTACACCATCACCGCCGGCCTTTCTCAGAGGACGCTCCCCGCCCTCCCCCTTCTCCTCCCACTCTCGCACCAGGACTCTGGCCAGGAGTGGTGCTGAAAGACAGACTGGTGGGAGATGGAAGGGTCCGTGCTCTCATTTTAGCGCTCCCATCCCAGGACTTGCTGCGGAGGCAAAAAAAAAAAGACGGCCGCCGTGCACAGATGCAGATTTCACATCGCGGTGATGCATGTCTCCGTTGATATGCTGGACGTCTTTACATGAACCAGAAAATGTGTTATCTGATGGAGGGCTCTTCTAATTCCAGACTGACCCCAACTGCCATCCCACCAGAAGCCTCAAGGCCAGGCATCAAACATCTGTCCTGGATATGTGCCAGGAAAAGTGTGCTGGACTTTATTTTATCTGCCAGCAAGAGCAATATTAGCCTTTTCCTCCTTATGTGGATGACCCAGATGCTCTGTTGATGGAGGCCCGGGTTGGAGCCTCTTTATTAGAATTGAATAACCCTTTAGCAGATATCACCTCTTTGTCCCTTTCTCACATTGTCTTTCTAAGATTAGACAGAGCCCTCCTACATTGATATCTTAGCTTGTTGTCCAACGGTAATAAAAAGAGTTTCAACAGACCAAGAGTTGCAAAAGTTTGACTTTTCAAACAGATGTTTGCGACTCCTGCACGAGATGGATTTGATTCTCTGAAAACCCTCTTTGTGCAAAGCGCTCATCCATCTGTGGTGATCTGTGTTTCAGTACATCTTAATAAAGTAATCCCCTCCCTCGTTTTTCTACCCCTTGGAATGCTCTTGTTCTTGCGCTCTTCTCCTTTGTCATGCGGGGCACCCAGACTATGATTTGTTTAGGTTTCAGATTTAAGGTTGACTGAGGCCATGACTCATCATTACTCAGAAATGACTTGTTTTAATGTTCTCTCTGCTGAAGTAACAAAAGGATGTTGGCCTTACTGAAAGATACTTTATGTAGTTCAAAGGAATTCAGTGCTATTCCAACGAGCTCATACTTATTTAAGCGTCAACATAATATAATTAACAGTTCTCCAAATATTGTTCCTACTTTTCATCATATTCAATCAGTCGGTGGATAAAAGCATTGTCTCTTTTCATCCTATCAGCATAGGTATGTCAAAGATATACACTCATAATCCAAATAAACCAGCAATGTCCTAGTGTGAAGTTTCATTCATCATCTAGGCTTTCCGTTCATTTGTTTTCCTTCTGACATATCACCAGACTTTCAACCACTGACCATGATAACTGGAGCAGTGGCCAAAGGTTCCAGCTCCTCTCTTTGAAAAGCTGACCCGTTCTTTAAATGTTTAAAGAGCCTATTGCGTCATCGGTCCTCGCCCACACATGCATGTTTGGGTGAATCTGGGGGATGCATGGGGGTGGGTGTTGTGATACATCATGTGTTTAAGCAGTGGAGGGGAGGCTCAGGTTGTGCAGGGTTAATGACTGGCCCTCTCTGTGGGCTGTGCCGACTCTCGGAGAGAGGATAAGACTGGCGGTGTTGGGGCATCTGGAGCACAGGGGTCACATCACTCACATCAAAGGAGGCGGGGAGTCTACGTCACTGTGTTTGGCCATTGGGTGGTGGGGAGAGTTGAGGGGTAGTTGGAAGGATTGGGAACAGGATCACAGGGAGTAAAAGAGATGAAGAGGTAGAGGGATGGGTAGAGACAGTGTAAGATAAATAGGAGAGAAACCAAGAAATGGCAAGGGTCAAGGGGGGGGGGGGGGGGGAGTGCAGGGTTTGTCCCTTTCTATGTGACCTGCTTTTATGATCTGTTAATGTTAAGTCTTCCATTAATAAATGAAAATTGTAATTGACAGAAACCATTCTTTGAAATATTTCATGCAGTTTGGATGTATGATGTTGTTTATAATAGTATTGTTAGAGCCTGGTCAACTTTGTGGTAACATTTCACGATAAAATCATAATGGAATTTCACTGGGGGGATTAAATCTGTGCAAAGTTTTCACAAGAATTAAAAATGTTTTACGTTTCAAACTTTGGAGGCTGCAGCTTTTGGTCTGCCATCGTGGCCCCTGCTGTTTTATGCACACAGCACTATCAATGCTATTTCCTGTCCTGCTTGTTTTTTGCCACATGCCACAAGTAGAGTCCAGCTGGCAAAATCATGTGCGATCGCACCTTTAGGCAGAAAAGGGCTGCTCGTTGTGGGTTGACTTCTTTAGCATGTCGCCCTTGTGACCACTGGAGGTGTTCAGTGAATGTTTGAAAAAAAACATTGATTCAGAGTCTTTAAACTGAACTCCCTCCACTGAATTGTCACTGACCTAATCAGTAGCTTCTAGCAGAAGTGTTCACTGGTGGCTGAGACCGCCCTTGTCCACTCAGCCGTGATACACAGTATGTTACTTCCTTGTTAAAAGCTTATTAAAAAACCACGAAAGCCACAGTCATGATGTGATAACTATCACAAATAGTTGGCTACAGAGCTATTAACCTTATAAACAGAGCTTGTGTAGGCCTAGTTTTTAGAGTGAAAAAGCCTGAACTAGCAACCAACTTTGTTGACATGTAAGATGCTCGGAACAATAATGTGTGATTATTACCAACTATTGTATTTATCTGATGCTAACTCGAGTTCTGCCCGGGTCCCAGGCAAGTAATGTTTGCTTTACAGACACAACTTACAGTACAGTTTAATTTCCCTACACCCACTCAGCTGTTTTTAGTCATTTTGAGTAGACCTCTGATTATGTTGTGAGATCCCCAAATATTGATGAGAATAACAATGATAAAGATGCAGGTGCAGCAAGGCAAACCGCGGAGCCCGTGAAACTCATGCCACCATAGGAGCCAAA
Source organism: Liparis tanakae (assembly GCA_036178185.1). Taxonomy (NCBI): domain Eukaryota; kingdom Metazoa; phylum Chordata; class Actinopteri; order Perciformes; family Liparidae; genus Liparis; species Liparis tanakae. Next base: position 10,296,529 of record CM070090.1, on the reverse strand, counting down.
GTAGTTAGATTCCCCTCTGGGTTTACCTTCAGATATCACAACTAAATCTGGAAAAATAGAAAAACTAATTTAGCACAAACAGACAAAAGAACGCCACTTAATTTTTTTTAAATTTATTGCAGGTATTCTGTTATGTACATGTGTATTTACAAAGTAATCCATGTGTTTCAATCGTATGTTGATACTTTTTGACAGCTGTATAGGAATCTCCTGATTTCTATATAAGTATGATTAGAAAATCCTATAAACAATTATTAAAAAACTGGCTATAAAAAAAATGGGAATATCTATCTTTGACACAAGTAGGAGCAAGCTGATTGACATAGTTGAAAAATAAAAATGTTGTCCACATGTAAAACTTACCTTTAACCTACATTAATGTGTATGCTGGAACTGCTTCATAATGTGTAAGTTTGCTTTTTCAAATTTACAATCGGTGTGGTACATGTTGTTATAGTTTGATTGCCAGAGAAGTGCCATTCTGGGGATTAATACAAGATATTTTAGAGCATACACATTCACTGAGAAAAACTAGAGCTGATAGAAAAAGATAATACATCTTTTTCAAACTTTGCAGGGTTTTGAAGGTTTTGGATTGCAGTTCTCTAATTTTGAAGTATCCTGTGAAACCAGATTCTTAAACAGTGATCATGTCTCATTCCAACTGTTGGTATTCATGTAGATGTGATCTAATCATTTGATGTTTAATGTTTATTTTTAGCCACTTGAAGGCAACAACCGCACAGCCCTGACACATGATCACCTTTATGAAGTAGGAATGTGTTCGCGGCCCATTGTCTGACCACACATACAGCAAACACAGAGAAAACCTTTACATTCATTTGATTTTCTGGACATTTGATGACTTGAAGTCTAATATTCTTCCATATTATAAGATCAAGACAATACATGTTGTGTTGTATTATATATTCTTTTGTTGCTTTTTGTAAATCGGTATTAATCTCAAATCAACCAAAAATCTGTAAAATGTAGGTCAGTAGGTCAGGTTAAGTAACTTTTTTCAGTTCTTCAGGTTTTGGGTGGATTATGTTTTAATGCATTGCACCCTGCAAACAAGTGGCTGAATCAAATCGTGGATGTGATGGCAAAAACAGGGATGAAATGTTCAGGTTAAAATTCCAGTCTTTACTGTATTCATTATGATCCCCATAATGTCCTTGGCTACATCGTTGTGCTTCTCTTAGCTCATCATAGCCCGCTTGAACGATGAGAAATGGTGTCTGCTCAAAATTCCTGTGCATGAATAAACTATCAAATTGAAGTGCTGTCCTACTTGTGATATTTACTGTCATTCTTTACATAATGGCATTAAGATTTAATTATTGGCGCTGATGTAAATGTACCCGGGAACAGGACGGATTTAAGAGCAAGCAGATTGAGCCACAACAAAAGCTCCCATCTGCTTATTCATTCTAAAGTTATTGAAATTTGACTATAAAGTAAGTTAACTACAAAAAAGAAAAGAAAATGAGAACTCTGGATAATGTGACAGAAGACAAACCTCTTGTTTTTCTTAGCTTTTTACACAAACTCTGCACATTAATTCAAAATAAGAGTTTTGTACTTTAACATCCAATAAACACCATGAACTTTGGGACCGCTGGCAAAGCAGATGAACCTCTTCTGAGTTCTCCGGTGCGGTGTCTGACCTTCCACTGCGTCCACCTTCTCTGCACTTGAGCCGTCTTTGCACATGTTCTGGTCCAGCTCCTCTTTGTTCATGTTCATGTTCTTTGCTTATAAGTGCAGATGCGGTCACAAGTTAAGCGATAAGCTGCTTGCTTTCCTAATTCAACACAATCTTAACAATATCCACTGCTGTCAGCGAACCACTCGGATCTCCTTAAGATGATCAGCAACACACCCTCTAAAAATATAAATATAAATTCATCTAAACCTGCCTTGTTTTGGTCCTTTTTTGTTTTTCATTTGAACATGTGTATCTGCTGCGTGTGCCGAACGCTCTAGCTGTTGTCGTTCCACTCGGGCATGATGCTGACGCTGTGCACTGTGTGGTACTGGTGTGGCGACAGTGTGCGTGGGATGCCGTGTGTGTAGAGGTACTCGTTTCCCTGGAGGCCGGCTGCTGGCGACTGGATCCCGGCCCCAGGACTGCACTGGCGGCCCAGAGTCTGGTGGGTCATGGAGCTTTGGTACATGGCGGCGTGGTGGCCATCGCCCAGCTGCGGAGAGGCGTGGCCCCCAACCCCGCCAAGTCTGGACACCAGAGAGCCTGAGGTGAAGTGAGCGGAGAAGTGCTGGTAAGGCAGCCGGTCCATCGGCTGCATGGTGGTGACGGAGCAACTCCCATAGGGTGAAACGCTGGCCCAAGTGTTGCAGCTGATGTCCTCCAAACTAGGAACTGGCTCGGCGCCCTGCGAGGCGCTGGCATACATGCACGCCTGCCGCTGGCTGGACTCGCTGCGGTAGGGCCCGCCGGCCAGGCCCAGGCTCTGGGCGTAGCCAACGGGACGGTAGTAATGGTCCTCCTCACTGGACGAGCTCTCCAGATAGGCTTTCTTATAGCTCTGCTCACCAGAGTGACCGTCGTCCTCCACTACAGGCAGAAGGACAGTATGACAGAACAGTGTTACTCCAGTGTTGTAGTTAGGTCGTGTAGAGTCAAAAAGGGCAATCGCTCCATGTCACTATCGTGTCACAAACCTTGAAATATTAATATATTGATTTCAATTTTCGAAAGAAATTATTACTATTCTGCTCTTAATAAAATGCTAACCATGTAAAACAAATATAAATGTCTATTAAAAAACACATGTACTTGCTTTTAAGTAAGCAAATAATGTTTAAGTCTCTTTTTTGATGATTATTGTTCGTTTTGAACACATACTTTATTACGCAGTAATTTAAAATTAAATGTTATGTATACTGCCAAATACCAATACACCCTGTTAAGGGGCTGTATATGACAATTTGTCACTTTTGTTAAAATCAGGCATATATATATATATGGCATATTATATGTTTGTTTGGATTAATGTGTTCTGTTCCTAAAGTAAACACAAATAGCAGAACACTTTTAGGATAATTATGTATAAAATCAGTGTGAGAGTGACCTTAATCTACTTGGAAAATAGCCAAATGTATTGTGTCCATATATATGTCAATGGTAATTATACCATCTCCAACATCTCTGGTCCTTACTAATCATTGTCACAGGGGTTATAGCCTGAAAGTATTTACCCAATTAACTAAAATGCTGAGCTTGCAAAGACAACTAATACTGCAACATGACAGAACCTCCCATATTTGTCTCCTACCTTTCCTCTTGATGCAGTGGTACTCCTGGCCGTGCTCGTGTGGCAGGGGGTAGGAGCCCGACTGAGGCAGCATGTCCTGTGAGGTGCTTGTTACCCCGTTCTCACACTGGGAGTACTGGGAGCTGAGTGCGCTCGGGGTGGCAATGCTCTGCACCTCCCCACTGAACGGGCTCTGGCTGGAGCCCACTCTCTGGCGCACTGTACTGCGAGGCACTACTGGATACTCCTTGGTACTGTGTGCAAACACACACAAACAAACACACACATACATGTGTTAGAAGTTATCTGTTGTAAAACTGTTTATTCCCCAAAATATCAAAAGTTTATTTCTGCACAGTTCGATGCATTGTGTTTGAAAGACAATCAGCATGTTCTCCATCGGTGGATCACACTCAGGACACACACAGAGGGAGGGAAACACTTCCCAGTGAAAACACCAGCATGTAGTTCACTCCTATTAATCCACGGCATCCGTCAATAGATCATTTTGCTGCTTTGGGTTCTTTGATTTCAGGGGTTTCAGTTGAAACCGTGACCTGGTTTTGCAATAAGCTCTCCCTTCAACATTGTAACCAAGAGCAGACGTGAGTAGCTTACTGTACTCGGCAGGATTGGACAATGGCATGCAAGATGGATAGCGTGGTTTGGACTCTCACTATGCTCTCTACATTTGCAGGTTGTGAGAGGTGAAATGCATTTCACTCAATAAGTTGTATTAAATTGTGGCATGAACCTACTTAAAGTAACTTAACGTGTGTCTGACACAATCAAGCTAGTCATTTTTTTTTTAAAGCACTTGAAAGTACAAAAATATCTTCCTGGATTTCCGGTTATTTTTCTCCCCAGCATAAACCATGACATTAATCTGAAAGGCTTGATTACAAATACCTTGATTCTGGGGCTCAGAATAAAAGTTATGGGAAGGGGGTTGGATTGTAGCACCTTGTGGAAAGCCAAACAGCTTTTACAGTATTTTTGTTCCCAATGTTTTGTGATTTCTACATTTGAATCCACACGTTTGTATCGGCTGCCCAAAGGGAGACGAGGAGGGGGGTAAAAAACAGATATTCTCCTTTGAAATTGTGTTTTCCGCGCAGTATGGACGCATGATCCATCCTTCATCTGGACTGAATCATAGCGAGAGAGCAATGTGGCGGTTGTGTATTGCCTTGGCTGCAGGACCAAGTCATACAACCAATTCAACACACACACACACACACACACACACACACACACACACACACACACACACACACACACACACACACACACACACACACACACACACACACACACACACACACACATACAAACAGTTGGAACATCGTAGAAAAGGTTGTCTGGAAGGGAGATGTTGCAGTTGTGTTTCAGAGGTTCTGCCAGATCAGCCATAAAAGTCTTAAGTCATAAAAACTGGCCGAGGATCAAGAACTACACTTACGTCACTGAAAATAACACTCACTGAAAATAACACTCATAAATGGTTTGCATTTGGGCAATTGAAGGATTACTGTAAAGTCAGGCTTGTTAAGTGACAGTGGGACCAGGATGTCAGTAATCCTAGAAACGTTTATCTCATTAGGCATCATTTCATTTTTGCTCAGTGTTTCCATGTTTCAGAGCACAGGGTCAATTAAATAAATAGATGATGCATAACATACTTTATAACATTTTAAATAATTACCTTTGCATTCTGGACATCCGGTGTAATTCCATGTCATCACTTCCACGAAAGCCTTTTGCAAACGGATTGTTCTCAATCTTCAACTGGGTTATCTAAAGAAAAGCATTAACACTGGTCATGTTACTATGAGTCAATGAAAGTCATTTGTTGTGTCTGTGTCAATTACAATATGTTGTAAAAGTTGAATATAGGCCAAATAATAACAAACTAGCATCAATATTGTTGTCCAACAATTGGGAACTATTTATACTTATAATATGCACAATGTCAGTATCCTACTGTCACATAGACACGTCTCCTTGAGCTCGAGGCTCATATGATGACAGTATTATAACGTGATTTTGCAGAGATGACTTTTGAAGTGTTCTTGAATGAATCCAACTGCTCACAAGTTACACAGGAGAATGAAATAATACATCACATTTCCAGAAACCTAAGATGCTTTTAGGGATCCTAAACTAAACAAATGAATAAATCATTCATCAATAAGACATATTTGCATTGCATAATTTATAATGTTACACAGTAACTGTCTCCGGCTCAACAGATAGTTGGCGCATGCTTGCAAGATGCAAATACTGTGATTTATTATATAAACTTGTTTTTGTAAAAATATAAAATGTGCAGAGAAACACCCAGAAATAGCAAGTTAATCCCAAAGAGGTTAAACACAATCCAGGGATATCCCTCTCATGAGCAGCGGTTTCTGGCAGGTAATTAGTTGGCAGCTTGTGTGCGCTTCCAGCTTTCTGACAAGACTGGAGGTTTGTCTGCACGCTGGCTGACACTCTCACCAAACCTTGTAAAATCTCTTGTGTGACACTTTGCTAGCTTCTTTTTAATACGTGCAGGCTGGCAGAGCGTTTACATTTGTTTCATCTTTTTTGAAAGTTAGAAATAAAGAAAAGTGCAGAGTCCCGTTGCACTCTTTTGACCCTCTGTGGGGCGTTCCAAGAAGAAATACAGCTAGACAAATAATTACTCATTCCAAAGTTATAGCCAGGGTTCAGTTTACAGAAACAGAAAATTATGTATTTTGAAAAACACATGTGAGCTCTCCTACTGACTGGACTCATGGAAAGAATCAGAGCACAGAATATGATTACTGTTTAAAATAATTTGGGAGTACTCAAGACTATCAGGCTTCATTCACAGCTTCAAGAGACAGTTTTACTGACTTGTCCAAAGATGCTCATTAAAATAATGGAGGCCTATAAACATATTTCCAGACACTTTGGGCTATTTTAACCTATACTAGAACTTTTAAATACTTAAAATAAAATGTATTAAATATAACTTAAGCTCTGGAGTTACTGGCCTTTTAATTCCTGAAGAAAGCATATTATTTTCAGTTTGGAAAAAATATTGTTTTAATAGCAGCAGTGACAGGAAATGCTTGAAACAAGAGACGTTGGACATTTTCATTAGCTGAGAGCCTAACAGGTGAATTGGACACAGGCCTGCAGCACATATTGCTTTGGCAGATGTGAGACTGTTTGATTAGACAGTTGTGGCAAAGGGCCTGCAAATCAGAAATGCTTGTTTTTCTGCAGGTCTGGAAAGCCCCAATAATTAGCTCGGGGTTACGATCTCAGGCCCCACTAACATGTTTGAAAATAATGAATGGTTTCTACAGCGTGTCATTCATTTGTGCTTCCTGTTCCCAGAAGCGCGGAGACGTCCGATTGGCTGCGCGCAGCTTTGGCCCCTCACTCCCATATTCCCCAAACTAGGAACATACAGGACGACATGTCTAAATGATGTTGAACAGACGCTGTTTACACATATCTGTGTTCCCCAGGTTTACCCCCAAGAAATGTCCGCAGAGTCAATATTGAGTTGTATTTCTGCTTCCCTCCCACAAGTCTAAATGATAAATAACTGCGGCTCCCTCTGCTTAAGAAATCGCTCTCTAAATGCAACTTTATTAAAAGCCTTTTCTAAATGTGTGAAAAGTAAATATGGTACCCGCTTAAGAAGCAATAACAGCGTAACAATTTAAATATATTCTTTATTGACGTTATTGCACCTTCAATGCAAGAACAGCCTATAAAAACCTCAGTGAAAAAATAATATATATATATATATATAGAGAGAGAGAGAGAGAGAGAGGGAGAATATTACATATTATAATATAATGTATTATATTATTTTAAATGATTTTCGAAACAACATATCCGTTTTTTATGAACTTATTTTTGTGAACTTTATGTTGCCCAACTGTAACACGCAAAGAGTTATTTAAATACACTTATATGTTATTGAATAGCAATTAACTCAGAGATTATGTAGGAAATAGCCGCTGGGGTTTTCTGTAACTGTAAAATAGAATCAAAACATACACAATTTTAACCAAATAATTGCCACACACTATTTCGAATATAAATAATAAATTGAAATTCGAATAAGTATTCATCATGTATCACACATAACGAGCTAAATGTATTATTATAAATTAATGTAATAATGACAATGCGTCGGTGCAGTTTCTTTTGTTCTATGAGTCTTCTGCTGTTTCTCTGCAGCTTGTCTCGCTCTACAAAGACTGTTGGGGAAAAAGTCTCTTGAGGTCAGACGTCGTCTAGTCGGGTATCTGAAGTTTTCTCTCGTCTGTCATTGACTTCGTGTGATAGCAGAGATCTTCAGCGGACACTGACAGTTTACTTTAACAGCGCCTTTCATTTTCTCTGCAGCAATCAGCAGATCACCGTCAGAATTCCGTAAAATTGGGAGAAACTGAATTGAACTCTTGCATGTGTGAAATTAAACATAACAACAATATTATTATTATTATTATTATTATTATAACAATACTTATTATAATAATTGTTACAATTATAATTATAATTATTATAATTATAATATTAGTATTATTAATAATAATAATAATAATAACAATGACGATGATTATGATAATGATAATAAAATAGTAGTAGTAGTAGTAGTAATTTGAATGGTAAATTAAAACTATACATCTGCAATAAACAATGTATCGCGCTGTTTGCAGTTCTGTTTGTTTTCCCTGTTTGTCAATGTTCAAAACAGTGTTACAATTAAATCACCTCATAAAATACACCGTGCATTTACAGTGGCAAAATCTGTCTCGGACTGCAATGAAGACACACGCGACCTCCGCAAGGACTCACCTTGTGGTTCTGGTAGGACGTCACCGCGATGAAGGCTGTCTCGGGGAACACGTGAGTGCAGAAGGCCGTGTTTTTGGAGCCGAAGCCGTTATTTTCATCTGCCTTCACGATGTGGATCCTCGGCTGATACTTGTGCATGGAGTTTAGGATTATCTAGAACAAAGAAAAAAGCGGAGTCATAGTATTAGATTATTGATTACGTGTCATCCCAGCGAGACGCCGGTTCTCAAAATAAAACTGTAGTAGAGACAGAAACAGTCTAACTAGGCTTCCCTCGGAGCAGCTGGAAGTGGCAGCGTGTGTGACGCTGAAACACTTAGAGTTTCCCTTACCGCTTTTTTGTTGGGCTGCATGCATCAACACTTTATTTGTGTTACTTTTGAGGTGAAGCTTTTTTTTCTGCCCACTGTTTGTTATACAAGTCTTTAGGAAAAGCATTTAAACCGGTTTATTGCAATACATTTCAGGGCTCAGTTTCAGAACTTGTATTATGAAATAAAATGCAAACACATAGAGCTTGAACATGTATAGATGAGCTCAAGATATACAAAAGGGAGGGGTCACTTAATGCAGAGAAGGGAGAACTTTCATTAACATCATTTGTGCATGAATTCAGAAATTTGAGGGGGAAAAAATAGAAAAAAGCTGCAGCTACTTCAGTCAAGGCAACATAGTTTATCAATCACACAGGTTCAATTACGATTAAGTTTCACAGTCAACAACTGCACAACTTAACTGAACTTTTTGGGACAAATTACTTTTTTGATTTGTTTTAATGCTTTCAAAAATGTTTCAAATACCACATGCAATCTTTTTTAGTTTGTATTCATGGTCTGTGCACTTTTCTTCTGACAAGTTCTATGCAGCCAAAACTCAAATAAAAGTTCAAGCTCCAAGTCATGGCTTATATGTTTAAGGATAATATTCACTATATTACAATAGTGTCAGTGGATGATCAGTTCCATGAGCGTTATTGACAGTGGTGTCTTCTCTCTTGTTGCACTCTAACTGGAATAACCTAGTTTATGCTAAGTGATGATATACTACCCGTGGCTATAGCTTGGTGACATTAAGACGCGGTCCGCACAGCTGAACTTTACCCTTGAACTTCTCTTTTGAGGCCCTGTCATCCGTGGGTCTTAAGTCTAATTGTTTTGACAGACCAGGGAGTCATGGTCTTCAGCCTTGAGGAAATCTAATGCTTTTTATTTTCATCAGATCCACTTTACATTTCACAATTGAACCCCCCCCCCTCCCCCCGCCCCCCTTCATATTTCTGTCCCATAGAGGCATTCCTCCTATCTGTTATCTTAGAGGTGTTTTTTGTACCTGCCTTACTGCCAACAAGAGAGGAGACAAGGCATCACCTTGACCACCAGTACCTGTGGGGGCATCCTAGTATAGAACATGGACGATACAATAGTCTTCCATTATCAATTTCCAGCTGAACTTGATCTTATTTCATGGTGCAATAGGTTCTTGTAATGGACAGAACTGCCTGCAATGCGCCTCATAGATGCAAGAAGATTTAATGGAAGTTGCTGACCCTTTGCAGACAATACCAGCTGATTGCACCCCTTTGGTTGGATAAGCAGGCTGTTGAACATGCATGGATGACTTGCAGATGGAAACTCAGCGTTTGCACATTTTACAATCGACCATAAATACAACTATTTGCAGGAAAGGGGTTTTAGGGCCGCATATAGTCTGCTCTGAGGTGAGAATAGTTTTAGCCGAACTGAGTCTCAGACTGAGAGAAATCCTCCTGCTGTATTTGTAGCTGTGTATCGGTTTCCATATTTAAGTGTTAGCTTGTATTGATGCCTGCGTTGTAAAGTTATGGCACTGTGCACATGAAAAAATAACATGTCCAGCTATCAAGCCGCACTGGATTTATAAATTAAGCCATAACGCTCAGTGAAAAGAGTTTTTCCCAACGACGAGAAGTATGCTAAACAAAACTTTTTCCCACGCATGCATTCATTAAGCGTTTATACTTGAGGTCTGCAGAGATGAGTCCAAGACTGGACGAAACCACAACAATCAATGCAAACATGCCATTCATCACACTGCTGGTTTGAGGAGCTAAACTGTCTGCCTCTTATACGTTGCATGGAGATATCTCAATTCACATTTAAGCCTGGAACAGTGCGTGGTCCACTGGATGTGGGTTCCCAAAGTCCAGTAGTGTCAGTGTGTGTGTGTGTGTGTGTGTGTGTGTGAGGGGGGGGGGGTTGTGGTGGTAGGGGGGTAGCTGTGGACCACCCACTGGGGCCCCAGTGTACGCTCGTCTCCTTGGCCCAGCCGCTGCCCTGCCTGGTCCCTGTATCTCTGTGTGTCCCCCCCCTCCCCCCGCCTCTGGATGATAGTATTTAATGATCGTGAGGGATCACTTCGGGTCTCGAGCCGCTGCCCTTTGCTTTCAAGTTCCACCACATCAGAGAGTTTCCCCGAGCCTCGGGATCAGCAGGCTTTGTACACCATCATCTATTGCTCATCGCACACTGCCATTCAAATATAAACAGTGCGATCCTCACACTCCACCCTCCTGGACAAAACATGTGTGGGAAGACAGGGAGACGAGTGCAGGAGCAAATTGAGGGGAGAGATAAATAACACAAAGAAATATTCTAGGAGTTGACAGAGAGATCAAAGCCAACAATGCAACTTGGTATGAAATCTGAGACAATAACAAATTATTTTTTAGAAATTCAAATACAGGAAAAGGGTAGCACTGTGCAGATATAGAGCATTTATAAAGCTATACTTTATTATGCTGCATTTCACGTTTTAACTTATTACTGGAAACAGAAATGTACTTCTTATACAGAATGGCCCCTTAGGGTGCTGTTTTGTTATATCCAGTACAATAACAATGGATTATTTATGTTGCAGACGGTCAGGTGAAGCTCATTGTAACTAGTCACTAATATGCTGTAGCTGTCAGATACCTGTTCTGCATTAAAACACACATTCATTTATGAAATCTAATGATGTAATAAAGTGGCTTGAACCCTTAATACTCAAGTAAAAATAGCTCTAAATTGTATTACTACTCTCGTAGTGTTTTATTGGAAGTTCCATTGTTCAATAAAACTCTTATTTTACACCTTATTCAAAATGCTTTACTTTCAACTAGACTTCAATTGTGAATGAAATAAAATGTATAGAGAAATGTAAAATACATATTAGAAAATTGTCCATTTGTGTCCATTTATTTCTGTAACCCATCACATATTATTTATCCCATAACATGTCATTGAAAAAGAGATACAGTGATGCCCATGTCCGCCACTGTTTCTGCCTCAACGTGATAATAAATATAAAGCTGCAAACAACAAACACTGCTCTATTCAAAACTATGACTATGTTATTCAAAAAACGAAATCCTTTCTTTCAAAAAATATTTACTCTTGCAAGTTAGTTGAAATATGCAACATTTGAATAAGAAATAAATCTTCACCATGAACTGTGTACAAACACTCAGGTTTCCCTTGTTTTCTCTAAGACTCCTTCCCAACAGTCCGTTGAGGTGTGTCTACCAGACAGAGAAGAAAAACTGCTTCTGGCCCATCCTAAATTGGTCCATTCTACTTCGGCAATGGTTCGGTGCCTCATTGCGAGTAATTATAAATCATCTCCAAGTTATTTCAAGCAGCTGGACCAACAAGCCAATGGAATATATTTCTGGCCAGCCACCAGCGTTTCATTTATGAATCCCAGGGTGCTCTCTCCCACCACGAAAGAAGGTGAGCCAGGAACCACTGCAGCCAATCAAAAGTGCACTTTAACCCAAAATGCACAACACTGCTTACATTCCAACTGAGCTCCAATTTCACTTCACCAGCTGGGCTTTGGCACGGCAACTACCTGTAGGTGCCATGTGGATAGATAGTGGCCTGTGTGTGTGTGTGTGTGTGTGGGTGTGTGTGTGTGTGTGTGTGTGTGTGTGTGTATAAATACATATGCAGTCTTCTTTTAGATGAACCGTCCACCTGATAGTACCTGTCGCGATGTAAATAACTGTCGATCTCAGGACTGGTGCATTGAAATAAATGAAACATTATCACTTTGACATAAGACTGCTGCTTTTTAATGTCATATTTACGGAAAGCAACACACTTTTACCGTTGTCTCATTCATACAGATTTGAAACCTATTCAGTTTAACAACTCTAATCCAGATCAACACTTTTAATAATTTGGTAATAATAGTTTCTTGGGTTTTTCCACCTAATTTAACCAACTTCCCAAAAACCAGAATAGCTATTAATGTTCCTTTTGCCAACCACATAAGTGTGTTTTACCTTAATGACTGCACCTATTAGTAACAGGGCTAATTTGTGTGACTTTTCCGTTTTTCCAACAAGACATAAATTGGCCTCAGTGTGCCCATCAACTGAGAATTTTATGAAAACCTGACGCCTAGAAGCCCATTTGTTGATTAAGTAAGGGAGTTTTTTTCAAGACGGAATCTCAAAAGCCTGGGGCTAGATATTGGCTGCAGAATAATGAGGAGTTTAAATTAGGAAATGGGTACCATGCAGTCCCTAACTGGTGGGGGGAGGTAAAGGAGGCGGAGGTGGGTGTGGGGGTGCTATTGCCTCTTTCCTTTTCCCTAGAAAAAGGCCCAACTGCCCCCCTCTTCAGATGACTGCCAGGAGTTCTATAACTTTAATGCATCGGAGGCGTGATATGAAAAGTACCCAAGAGTACTCTGGAACCAAATATGTTCAACAAATAGACTAAAGTCAAATAATGTTCTGCATTAGGTCGAGAATCCAACTCAGTAATTCCTGTTTTCTCTCACTATCTCAGAGACTCATTTAGTATACCAGTGAATATACTTTAAGGATCAATTATATATTCATAGTTTTTTAATGTAATCAAATATTTGTTTGAATTGTTGTGGCAGTTGAGCTTGTGTTGTTCTTTTAACCCAATTTTCCTGAATTTAATTGTTTTCAATGAAGAATAAGCTCACAAATACACAGTTCATTTATGAATCAATATAGTTTCCCCGTTCTTTTTAAATGTATCTTTTTGCCTGATTCTTTTTTACTTTGCAACAATTGTTCAAATAAACAACAGCAGCACATTCTTCTGTGTTTATACATTCTGAGCGAAGGTCTATCTTTGGCCATGTGCATCTCAAAGATATCCTTATTTCAAGGTTAGAAAAAAATTAACATTTAAGAGCGAACGATGAAGATAGAAAGTTAAAGAAAGAAAGAGAGAAACATGAACAAGAAACTAGGAAAACCCCAGAATTCCCGTCACTGACTTTATAGATTCTGGTGCTGGAGTAACTTTGGTCTGTTTGATTTATAAAGTATATCTCAGCCTTAAAATCACTGTTTTACAAGAAAGGAGGAGGGGGAGGGGGGTTGTATCATTCACTGTCATTAAACCATGACCTTTAAACTATAAAGTGCATTAATTGCACTTTTTTTTGTCTCCTATAGCCTTTGTCTGTGCATGCAAATAAAATTTAATCTAATCTAATGTTGTGGACTATATTAAAATACAGACAAGAGTCTCAATAAAAACAGCTGATCACTTCAAACCTAAAAACTAAAGTGTAGAACTTTCAACTTCATCTACGATTATATTAATATTAATATTATTAGGAATATTAATATTGCTGTTAATATTAATTGTTATAATGATCCTTATAATAGTTTTAGTAATAACAACAATGTAATAACTATAAATAATGTATACGTCCTATTACAGATTAAACTCTAAACCATAAACAAATGCATAAATAGCTTTTGCATATATTTTCATACAAATACAGCTTTTGCTATTTTAAATTAAACAAAGAAAACAATAACAACTTAAAGTTCATCAGTGGAAACCAGTCCTTGATGTGCAAGGAACAAATAATAAAGTTGTTTTAGAGGCACTCCTTACTGCTGGAGTGCCACTGGGCAACACAACCAGCAAAACAGAAAAACAGAAGTGCGCATCACTCAGATCCGCGCAGCCGCAGGAGAGATTATAGCGCGCACAACCCTGCGGTTAAATAGTATGCATGATAGGCACCTACGTGTCCGAACGGGTCCAGGTGGTTGTTGGTGAGTTTCAGCTTCTGGAAGGAGACGAGCTGCCTCATCCAGTGCGCCCCCGTGGCGGGAGAGTCCGGGTGGACGTAGAGCCGGCCGGGCATGGCGGGCTCTGCCTTCCCGGTCACAGACCTGCATCAAAGCGACAGTCACACTGTAACACCTCGGAGACACATGCCGGCTATCAACTATAGTCCGCTGGTCTTTAGTGTCAAATGATCATCTCCTCATTGTTATGCCATTATTTCACTATGACAATGTTGAAATGATGCCGAAGGATATCCGAATTTAATCTTAAATAGAATGAAAACTAAAAACAAGAAACAAAAACGACCAATTGGGAGTTGTGGCGACCCTTATGGCTAAAAGTGGCTTAATGTCCCGTAAACGCGGAGCAGGACGTTTACCTCGTGGTCAAAACGTTGCATTATAGCCAATAACTTATTTAAGTTAAATAATCAAAGTTATAATATAATATGATACTTTAATACGTTAGTTATGGAGGGCCACAGGTCGAGTTGGCACACGATATTTAAAAAAAAATGGTTAAAAGGAGTGCAGGACACGGGTTGGACACGTCATTATCGGCAGTATTGGCATTATAAGGATCCTCTCGTTTAAAAGGTGCTGACCCAAATAAGACATTATTGGCCGCGTTGGAGAGATCGACATGCATTTAAACAAATAACCTGTGGATGCCCAACTGTGAAACACAGCCGCGCTGCAGTGCGCACATGGACAGGTCGACACAAAGTCATCAACAGTTCAACAACTCCGGCGGAAACATTTCTCCCTGCTGACAAGATCTTTTTTTTTTGGCAAGAAAATACACAATTCATAATTCTAAGGAAATGAATATGTCCATCTCCGATTCATTCATCAGCACAACAATATAACATTTTATGTTGGAATCGAGAGAGAGAAGCTGCAACTCTCCAAAACTACAACATTTTATTATATTTTTGCATACCATTTGTTGTCGGCGAATTTGTATCGATGGTCGTCGGCAGGAACAACATCCATCAGGAGAATATATTTAGTTTTGGGGTTTAATCCTGTGACCTTCACTTTGAAGCTGGGGAACATTCGCCTGTGAAGGGAAAAATCCGGGTTTATGGCACGATGGAAGGATATGTTTACCCTTTAGTTAAAAAAAGCGACATGCAGTCAGAAATAGACCTCGATGTGTGTTCACGAATTCTATGGAGGAACGATTTCCAGAAATGTTCAAACATGTGGCCATGCACAAACATGCATCACAAACATTTACAAAAATGTAAATCAAAACAATATTATTTTTAGAATAAAGTTCATGACTTTTTATTTATTATTACAATTTGCAAACAAAATTATAATATGAGAGAGATGGTTTGAAATGCCACGAGAGGAACAACTCTCTCCAGGGCAAGTTGGGCCTGAGGGAACCTGCCCGGTGTAACACAAACTTTTCACCGTGGGACACTTTTTAGTTTGTTTGTTGGTAAAATTCGTTTTGTAAATCATCTAGATATTCGGTAGCTGCCATATTAAAGCAAAACATGTGTGTACGCGTGGGTAGTCTCATAAGTCAAAGGGACGAAGGGGAGCTGCGGCGTAATATCATTTGAGGCCAAAAAGACGAACGACATGACTGACGGGAACATAGTGGAGACTTTATGCAGCTCCGTGAAAACAACTGTCTTCTGCCCAACCGGGAGAGCACAATGACATGTAGCTGTTTTTCACTATAAATATTAATTATTTATAATAGCTTTAGCCATGTGAGCCAGCGTGCACTTTGACAGGAGCAGACACGGCGCGGTCATCTAATGCGCGTTTACGCGCGTGCAGACTAGGCGCGTTCGACTGGATGCTCACAGCGAGACACACACTGTGAAACGCGGTGTTGTCACGCGAGAATGGTCTGCGTGCAATCACACACACACACACACACACACACACACACACACACACACACACACACACACACACACACACACACACACACACACACATGCACACACACTAACACCCGCACACACACACAAACACACACACACGCATACACGAAGTGTTGCAAAAGGCAGAATGTGCTCCGACTGACTTTACTTGACTCCAATGAAAGAATCATACTCATCAGGAACTTATTTGGTGGACAGTTGTGTGTCCGTTTGCGGATTGGTTGATAGTATTTCAATTCCCCCGCAGGGCCACCCAGACTAAAAGGTATGTTGGTGTCGCAGAGCGCTAAAGAGTCCACCAGATGCTCGGTGTTTTCTCTGTGGTTCCTCGCGGTGTATATTTCCAATCTCCTCACGCAAGAAAAATTCAGGCCATGCCGGATGCCGACTATAGGATGTAAATTCCAGGCCTACATATTCAGACAAAATAATTGCGTGGGTAGAAATATCAGCAAACAGCACCCCCTCCCCCTCTCCCCTTGTCATGGATAGTGTGTCATAATAATGATAGATATTTGTATATTGTGCTCTTACCGTCCAGCTTTGGTGATGATCATCTCCGTCCCCACCTCGTCAAACTTTACCCAGAGTTCCCTCTCGTGCAAGTAGACTTTTATTGCCTCCATTCCCTTCAAAATAAAGCATTTTAGTGTCCGAGGAGCTCACGGGATTTCTGTAACAGGCCTACTTCCATTTCTCGCAGAGGTGTCCAACAAGGTTTTTTGAGGCCTTCTGAGTTGGTCAATATAGCATGTGTAAAACAACAACTGTTTCCAGCTGCAATGGATACATTATTAACTCCAGTAAAACAGACATTGTCCATTTCAAGAAACGTGCAACAATTGCATTTGTTTTGCATTTAAGTCAAATCAAAATATATAATGAACCCGTGTGTAACTTTAAATTATTTTGAGATTCTGCCAGTCTCACACTTTGGCATGCACAACGTATAAGACAAGATGTTAGTGCACGACGACACACGCATTATCTTGGAAATACTATTACCATGGTCTCATTTTAATCATACAATATTGTGTAAAAATAAAAACAAATACAATTCCATTGAAATGTTTCTGATGCTTCACTCCTCAAATAAATGTTATATACATCAGTTTCTCTGTGCAACAAGTGAGACAACGACTATAAAACAGACCAGATTTAAAAAAAAGTGTTTCTATTTAAATATTCTTAGAATATGTCAAATTAATCTCAATAACAGACAGTTTCTTCAACATTTCAAGATATTTTATTTTAACACCCACAGCTACATATATAATATTAGTTCCGACCACTATGTACATACATTATTATTATTTATTTGTTTACAGTGAACGTGAGTGAGCAGAGCAGTGAGGCCTACAGGTGACGGACACTGACCTGCTGGATGTAAGTTGTCTGAGATGATGGGGATTTGCTTGTGGTCCCATTCTGTTTCTCTGATTTATTATCGGACTGTAATTCCCTTGAATCCGAACCACCAGGAGAGTTCTCAAGGGCAAAAGTCTCCTCTTGGTCCGCCATGACCGGGTCTCCGAAAACTGCAGTCCCAGCTGTAAGACCCAAACAGAGCTGTCAGTGTGTGGGACTGGATCTCATTGTTAACATTGGTACAGTGATTTAAATACGTTTGTATTCACAGACAGACAATAATACACTTTTATATGTCTCTGTATGTGACCACAAAGTTACTCATTTTCCAAAAGGCCATGTGCTACATAGCTAATAACTACAGCATTTAAAAAAAACAAACATCTAGTTAAAAGAAAGGAAACAAAACAAAACATTAACATAATAGATTTAAAAAACTGAACTAAAGTTAATTCGGAGTAAAAACAAGTTAATTGAATTATTTAAATTGAATTAATTGGATTTTTGTTTAATGAGCTGAAGGTTTGGAATTTCAATTCAATATTATTCTCACAAATCATTTAGGCAATTAAAAAGAGTATTTACGCAATAAAGATTAAATACCTATTTTGGGAGAATACGGTTACACATCGAAGTAGCCACCATGACCTCCTCTCTTTTGGGAAAAGCTCTATTTCATATTCATATTCCTCAAACAAAAGACCTGCGCGTTATTGTTGTATCTGGACATAGTGGTGTCCGTTCCGGACTAAAACAATCCTCTGCACTCAGACTGTGCCACTTCTGCGGAGAGAAGTGAGTCCTGCAACGTAAAAGCTTTATACACACACACAACAACAATGAACACACGTCGCCGGACCAGAGCGGGATCAGCTTACCTAAAAACAAATCACTTCGTGTGCTACAGCTGGACACGGCGGTGGCACCACAGAGAGACCGTCTTCGTCTTTGCAGTGTTCAGGGCTCCGTCCCAAATCAGATAATCCAGGCGTTTTGCTCGATAAAGCTGCACGGAATCTCCATGGATCCTTCTTCCCCCCTCCTCCTCCTCCTCGTCCTCCTCTTCACAGTTAGTCCAGATTTCCTCCAAGTGGAGTGTTGACCGTGGAGATCCTCGCGGCGCTCGCTGACAGCTACAAGGCGGCTGCTCGGCGCCTAATAGTGCATTTTACAGCCGAGGACCGTTTAGTGAGCCGAGCCCGGTGGTAGCGCCTATAGCAGTAAGCTGTAGCCGAGTCCCAGAGGAGCAGGTCCGTCACCTCCTTCTCCTCTTCTCTCTCTCTCTCTCCAGTCTCTGCCTTGTCAATTCTACGTCTCACCCCCCTCTCTCTCCCCTCTCTCTCTCTCGTTCTCTCTGGTGCGTGCTCTCTCTCCAACCTTCCACTTCGCATCACTGACCAACCGTGCGAAGCGGAAGCGGAGTCCGCGACGTAGTTCAAGGGGGTGGAGGATGATGGGGGAGCCGTCTGCTCAAGAATAGCATTGGTTTACACACCAAATTATAATTCCTCCCGGGCCCTCACCCCAGTCTCTCTTCTAAATCTTCACATAATCCCAGTCTGGTAGAAGGAATCCATTTGATATTTGCTCCTCATGCGCCATTACGCGCAACTGCACCTCTTCTTCAATCAGCGCCTCCAGACGATGTGGTTTATGAAGCATATCTAAATGTGAAAGATGCATCATCAAATATTATAGCGCAACAGGTTTTAACCTCTTATGACCGAATTCATCTTTACAATTAATTGATTAATCAACCACCCTCTAATTATATCAGTGTGTGTAATTAACACTACAAATCAATGTTTACTCAAGTTTTTATCTGAATGTTGTGAATAAGCCTGAAGAGAGGAACAATATGAACATTTCACTGCACAGAAAAATCTTTCACGAGAGAGAGAGAGAGAGAGAGAGAGAGAGAGAGAGAGATAGAGAGAGAGAGAAGGATAGAGAGAGAGAGACTAAAGACACAAATAGATTGGAAATGGTTATATTGGTCTCTACAGGAAGAAGAAAAAGAACACACACGCGCGCGCGCATGGGGCGGTCGGTGTATGTTTAGGCCTGTGGCTCCAAACAGGTTTAGTCTGCACACCGCGGACCGTTTCACAGGAGTTATGAAATGCAAAATTTTCAAAAACAAAACGCATGGAGACAGTTTTGCATTTAACACGCCAGTAGACGCGTACTTAGCTTATACGTTATAGTGCAAAATATACTAAACCACGCACTGCAAAAAGTAGTCACATTTCAACAAAAAGTAGAATATAACATGAACATTGGTAGTTAGTCGTCTTTTTACCATCACAAATACATGTATATATATATATATATGTATATATATGTATATATATATATATATATATATATATATATATATATATATATATATATATATATATATATATATATGTTTTTATTGAACTGTAATGTGAATGTATGGAGCTTAATTATGTCTCCCTGCCAACCCCACTGCCATATGTTTTAGAGAAACAAGGAGCAGGATGACAACATTGCTAAAGTTGACATTTCTTGCAGTGTGCGCATAAAATGTCTCATTTGCATTTAATTACGCATTATATTCCATTTCCCTACCAGTCTGTGTGATATAGAGACGCAGCACGAGGTGGATGTTTGTCCATCAGCGAGCTGTCAATAGTAACACACTTCTTGAGACGGTTCGGACTGAAACGCGCTTCATGATAGATCAGTTGCACAAGTGATTCTGGTGTTGAAAGCAAGGGGTAACAACTAGAGCAGTTACACTTTTTCTTTTCTTCGCGTAAATATTATTTCAAGACATTTAAAATTAGGACTGAGAATCTTTCAGATACTGAGAATGTAACCTCTAAAATACTGCATTCCTCACATTTTGATATCTGGACAATTCCCTTAAGTTTAAAGTTTATGTTGATACCTCTTGTCAAAAGCACATTAACTGAAGGGGCTGAAAGAAAACGAAGTTAGAGGCCCTGGAATCTGTCTAACGTAACATTTGACAAGGTTTTAAAGGTTTTGCTGAGTTTGTAAGGAAACTTTTCAGCTCCACGCATGAGCTCTGAATCACTTACGCATGCTTCTCTATTACTGTTTCAACACAATTAACGTAGGATTTGCACAACTGCTCCTATTGCATTAGAGTGCAAATATAACAAAACAATGGCAACAAGTTGGCACAAGATTGGTGCTACAATTAATTTGACATTCAAGCTTCATTTCGTGATAATTACATGATAACACCCCATGTGTTTGTAATTTATTGGATTGAAGAACTGCATTTATATGAAATATTAAAAAAAATAGCAAAAGGAAAAATGTGCGGCACACCAAATATATAAAAAAACGGGAATACCGTTTT